>CM075679.1:34340357-35622142 GCA_037954025.1 Phaseolus coccineus | reverse complement strand
AGTTTGCAAAAGGTGATCGCCCATATTTAACTCGGCGAGTACCAGATCAGAAGAATTCCTGGCGATGATGCAGAACACTTGGCAGGTTGGGTAAGTTGTATTTTTATTACCAGATAAGATTAAAGTTTGTTGCCTAGTGGAAAGTTGGTTTGTGTGTTGAGGTTTTTCACCTTAAGTTCACGAGTTCTATTGGATGTCATCTTCCAGAGTTAATATCTGAACAATTTGATAATTTTAAGTTAGTAGTTTGTTTAGTTTCAAGCAGGGTGTGAAAAGTCAAAGTTTCAGTTACATTGAAGTTACATTCGGTTAAGTGTGTTTCACCTGTTGCATTAGTCAAACGCACAAAGAAACAAATATGAGGCCAGTGACAAGGTAATAAAGGTGAACGTTGAAATTGATAAAAATATTCAAATTACAGTTATACAAATTAAAAGATAGATGTGGGCGTGGAGATAAAGTGGTAAAGGGGGTTTCTAATCAACAGAAGGTACAATCTTCCCGTCTACCACCTCGTTGCATATAGAGATCATGGAGAGGTTTAGCTTGGGGTATTGGCACGCCATTTGCTCCAAAGCTGCGTCGAACCCTGAGTTGAGGATTTGTGCAGAACTCTGGTCAAGCTCGTCGATCTGTTGGGTCAGTTCCCTTCTCTCCTTGAGAGCCTGAGCGAGATCGTCAGCAGTTTTCTGTTGATCCTACCGAGTCTGGGCAAGTTCTGCAGTAAGTCTTTGAGCTTCTTTTTGGGCCTTGTACAACCCGGTGGTTATTCTTTTGTTTTCCTCCTGAGCTTTGCCAAGTTCTGAGGTCATCCTGTTGTTCTCTTCATGAGCCTTGGCAAGTTCGGCGAGGGCCTTATCTCTATCGCTCTCAACCACCCCCAAGAGGACTTCTCGTTCGGTTGACTTCTTCTCCAGCTTTTCTACCCTCGTGGCATCCTCCTTCTGTTTAGCTTGCATATCCGCCACTTGGGCCCGCATGGGAGCGAGTTTGCTCTCAAGCTCGATGTTTTCAATAGTTTTGGCTTGGAGTCTTTGGCGGAAGTCAGCTGTCTCGTGGCGAGCTACTCGAATTTCAGCATTCAAGGCGTCTTCCAGTCTTGTGTGCACGAGTTCTCGCACCATCATATCACAGGAAAGCTTGCTTGCCTCAGCTTTCAAGGAGTGATGCTCCTCCTGTAAGCGAAGATTTTCTCTTTGGAGCTGGTGGATGAACTCTTGCATGCCTTTGAAGATCAAACTGGCTTGCCCTTCTATTAGCTTGCCCACTTGTGAGGATAAAGACCCCAACGACTCGGTGAGGAAACTGGGAATGGGCAAGGCAGGAGTTAGGCCTTTTTGGAAGCACCTGAGGCTGACTTTCACCACCACCCTCTGTTGCTTGGATGGCAAGGGGGGCTTCTAGGGGTGGCGGTGAGGTAGATTTTCCAGCTGCAGGAAGGGGAGAGGCCTCAGTATCCTCAATCTCAATCAGGATGGGGCTAGCAGTAGAGGCCTGAGATTGAGCCCCTTCCCCGGCAGAATGGAAAGGAGTCGAAGCACTTGGAGGGTGTTCTGCAAAGTTGGGAGTTCCACCTTCAGTTGAAGGTGGAGCGGCGGCTAGCGGCGGAGCTTGGACTATTTCTGAGGGAGCGGGAAGGGCTGGTAGTGTCATCGTATGGTCTGGTGAGGTCAATGAGGGAAGGTCTGTGGTAGGTATGTTGTTTTCTGGGAGTGTTGGTGGAGGAAGACCTGATGGTGCTGTTGTCAAGGGGTTTGGTGGCTTGGAGGCAGTTGGCCTTTGGCGTTTAGTAATGAGGCCTTCTTCGGTGTCATTTTCCTCCTCGTCTTCAGATGCTACTTGAGGAGTTTTTCTTTCAAGCTTTTAGGGAGCCAGTTTCTTCCTAGCTTGAGGAGGTAGAGTTGTGGCAGGAGAAGAGCCTTCTGGGGGGGCAGGAGAAGAGCCTCCTGGGGGGGTTCTCCCATGAAAAGCGGCGTCCTCAGCAACCGAGTTAGGGATAGTCTGGGATCCCGCCGCGAGTTTGTGCTTCTTAGCCAGTGCGCGAAGTTGAGCTATTTTGTTTTTCCCCAGCATCATGTCTGCATAAGACAAAAGCAAGAACAAAAGAGATGAGCAATCAGACAACAGCAGCAGTTCGCAATTCAAGTAAATATGAGTAAAGATGGTCATGCACGGGGTGTATATGAGCAGTTATGCAAGCTTAGGTATAGAAGTTGAAAAACCCAGCAGAAAAACAATACAGTTATTAAGAAACAAGGCTAAGTGAAGAGAGCGAAAGATAACCTATATGCTTGTCTAGCTGGCCTTTGAGAAACTCAAAGCTGATGATAGATGCTGTGGGAAGAATGATGTTGGAGGCGGCTACGCTTTTCCAGAAAAGGCAGAGGTCTCTATCCAGTTCTCCCATGTTGTCAGGGCTCCTTGCCCTCCTGAAGCCATCCTTGGAGCCCCTATTTCCCTTGTCCACCCAGTACAAGGGAAAGCCATCGAGCAAGGAAGGGTCTTCGTCGTTTTCGCAAACCTTTACAAACTGTCCTTTCCAATCCTTGTAAGATTGCTAGAATATCGAGAAGAAAGACCTTCCCGCAATACCGTTCAGGCTTACCCAGAGGCGATCTCCAGGATTTTTGGCTTCGAACAAGAACAGGAAAACATCCACTGAAGCAAGTAATCCCAGATGTGCACAGAGGATCTCGAATGCCCTCACGAACGCCCAGCTATTTGGGTGAAGCTGGGCAGGGGCAACGTCGAGCTCGGTTAAGAGCTCCCTCTCAAATTGGGTGAAGGGGAACCTAACCTTCACCTTTTTTAACATCGTCACGTAGACGAAGCAGAATGGCTCGCCATTGCTAACTCTGTCATCCGCGCAGATGGGTTCTCCAGGAAAGCATGGGACGATGGTGAGGTTGTTGTCGTGTTCTTTATGGAATGAGAGATTAGGCTTATCCCCTCTCTTGAGACGCAGAATCTCAAGGGCAGAAGTTACTGAGGAGGTCTCCTTCAGCAACGTTGGCGAAGCCCAGGGGTATAACGCTTGGTAGTCATGGGAAGGTGGAGCAGCCCCTCCGGCTTGAGGAGGCGTGGCCAGGGATGGATTAGGGCGAGAGGAGGTAGCAGGTCTCTCAGCTTGAGTTGCTGGAGCCCCAGAGGTTCTTAGGGAGACGCGCGACGACGAAGGGTTTGTTATGGGCAAGGCTCTACGAGTCTTAGGCGGAGGATTCCGCGACGATGGAGGAGGGTTATCAGTTGTTCTGTAGCGAACCATTGAAGAAACTGCAAAGAAAGAAAAAGGAAGAGATGAGGGCAAGTGACTCGAAGGAAAGGCTCGAAGAGGAAGGAAGAATGAACAAACAAGGGGTTCATAAGAACAGGGGTCGTCAGAAAAACAGATGGCCTTCACATGTTGAGCTCTCCTTGGATGTTGAAGATGGTGCGGAAGCAATGGTTTAAATGAGCAAGACCCTCCTAGGAGTGATGGTGATCTTGAAGGTGCATGATGTGTATGAAAATGAGAGAGGTTTGGCCAGCTCTCTTTGGTGGTGAAGGAGTGAAGATTAAAACCATAAATCAAGAGATTTAGGCAAGGGAGTAAGTATGGCACAAATTTGGCAGCACAACTTTACTCAAATTAATCTTGAAATACATGAGGTAGGCCTCCTTATTTATAGATTTAGGAGCCTTGGTGAGCAAGCTTAAAGGGTAGGGATGGAAATACAAAAAGTGGGGCTGCCTAGGGTATTGACTTTAGTCAAACCACACCATCATCCTAATATTCTAGAAGATAGGTCAAAAATGCAACATTTGATAGTACACCCCTCCTTCTTTTGCTAAAGGCACCTATTTGCTAGCACACCCCTCCTTCTATTGCTAAGGGCACCTTTTTGATAGCACACCCCTAAGTGAGCAAGTTTTGCTTTCAACACTACACTATTCTACTAAGCTACCCCTAATGGGCCTCCAAGTAGCATGTACAAGGTCTTCTCCCTCCCATCCGTGGCTTGACTTATTTGGGCGTGAATGTGCTTGGCCATGGACCTTGTGAGAGGTCCTAGACGGTCTAGGCTCCCTCCTAGACGCTCCTCATGTAGCTCCCCCTTGTCTTGTGCTAGACGCTCTCCATGTTGTTCTAGACGGTCTAGTCTTGGCCCTTGGCTTTCATGGTGGGGTGAGCTTGGCCTCTCTCCATCATCCCCTCCCCCTTGGAAAGGATTTGTCCTCAAATCCAAGTCTTCATTGGTTCCTACAAATGGAGATAGGTCAATTACATTAAATGTGTCATGCACTCCATATTCAAGAGGTAGGTCCAACTTGTATGCATTGTTGTTGACTCTCTTGAGGACTTGAAAGGGTCCATCTCCTCGGGGACTTAGTTTGGACTTCCTTTGAGTGGGAAATCTATCTTTTCGAAGATGAAGCCAAACTAAGTCTCCTTCCTCAAAAATCATTTCCCTCTTCCCCTTATTGTGGTATTTTGCATACTTCTCATTTTGTTGTTGTATTTGAAGTTTAACCTTCTCATGAATTTTCTTAACAAAATCGGCCTTGATTGCTCCTTCCTTATGCACAAAATCTTGTGGATTAGGAAGGGATAACAAGTCCATAGGTGTGAGAGGATTAAATCCATATACTACTTCAAAAGGAGAAGCATTAGTAGTCTTGTGGACTACTCTATTATAAGCAAACTCAATGTGGGGAAGGTGCTCATCCCAAGACTTGTGGTTTCCCTTCATGATAGCCCTAAGCATAGTTCCTAGAGATCTATTGACTACTTCGGTTTGACCATCCGTTTGAGGATGACAAGAAGTGGAAAATTGTAGTCTTGTTCCAAGTTTACTCCAAAGAGTTTTCCAAAAGTGGCTTATAAACTTGGGATCTCTATCGGACACTATACTTCTAGGTATACCATGGAGTCTCACCACTTCTCTAAAGAAGAGCCTAGAAATATTTTGAGCATCATCTACCTTGTGGCATGGAATAAAATGGGACATTTTGCTAAAACGGTCCACTACCACAAAGATAGAGTCATGGCCTCTTGCAGTCCTAGGGAGTCCTAAAATGAAATCCATGCTAATGTCTTCCCAAGGAGCATTTGCAATCGGCAAGGGAGTGTAGAGTCCATGAGGCATTGCTCTAGATTTTGCTTTCAAACATGCTATGCATCTAGAACAATGTCTTTGGACATCTTTCCTCATGTGTGGCCAACAAAATTTTACTTTCAAAATGTCTAGAGTCTTATCAACTCCAAAATGGCCCATGAGTCCCCCCTCATGTGATTCTTTGACAAGGAGTTTCCTATGTGTGCCTTGGGGAATGCAAAGTTTTCCTTCTTTAAAAAGATATCCCTCGGACACATAGTAACCTCCTTGCGCTCTATGTTGACATTGGGCATAGATGGATGAAAATTCTTGATCATCTTGATAAAGCTCTCTTATGTGATCAAATCCAAGAATTTGAGCACCCAATTTTGAAAAGAGTGTGTGCCGTCTTGAAAGAGCATCGGCCACTATATTGGTGCTTCCTTTCTTGTACTTGATTACATAAGGAAATTGTTCAAGAAATTCCATCCATTTAGCATGTCTCTTGTTGAGCTTGTGTTGGCCTTTTAGATATTTTAAAGACTCGTGATCACTATGGATTACAAATTCTTTGGTCACAAGGTAGTGTTCCCAAGTCTTTAGGGCTCTCACAAGAGCATAAAGCTCTTTGTCATAGGTGGGGTAATTGAGGGTGGCACCATGGAGTTTTTCACTAAAATATGCAATGGGGTGACCACCTTGCAATAATACCGCACCTATGCCTACTCCCGATGCATCACATTCTATCTCAAAAGTTTTGGAAAAATTTGGGAGAGCTAGAATTGGTGCATTGGTGAGTTGAGCTTTTAGCCTTTGGAAGGCTTGCTCATGCTTATCATTCCAACAAAATGCAACATTCTTTTTCACAAGTTCATTCAAAGGAGAAGCTAGACTTGAAAAATTAGGCACAAACCTTCTATAAAAGCTAGCTAACCCATGGAAACTTCTTACATCACTTACATTTTGTGGAGTGGGCCACTCTTGGATGGCTTTGATTTTCTCGGGGTCAACATGCACCCCCTTTTGGTTGACTATGAAACCTAAAAACACTACACTATCTACACAAAAAGTGCATTTATCTATATTGGCAAACAAACTATTTTTCCTAAGCACTAAAAGAACCTCCCTAAGGTGACTTAGGTGGGACTCTAGGCTTTGACTATATACTAAGATATCATCAAAATAGACTACTACATACTTACCTATGCAATCCCTAAAGACATGATTCATAAGCCTCATGAAAGTGCTAGGTGCATTAGTGAGTCCAAAAGGCATCACTAACCACTCATATAGTCCAAATTTGGTCTTAAAAGCAGTTTTCCACTCATCACCTTCTTTAATTCTAATTTGGTGATATCCACTTTTAAGGTCAATTTTGGAAAACATGGTGGACCCATGCAATTCATCAAGCATGTCATCAAGCCTTGGGATTGGATGCCTATACTTGATGGTGATGTTGTTGATTGCTCTACAATCACAACACATGCGCCATTTTCCATCTTTTTTGGGCACCAACAATACAGGTACAGCACAAGGGCTTAGGCTCTTTTGAACCCAACCCTTCTCCAACAAGTCTTGAACTTGTGACTCTATCTCCTTGGTCTCCTCGGGGTTAGTTCTATAGGCGGGCCTATTTGGTAGGCTTGCCCCCGGAATCAAGTCAATTTGGTGTTCTATACCTCTAATGGGAGGGAGTCCATTGGGCCCCTCATTAAAGAATACATCATCAAATTCACTTAAAAGTTTTTCTACTTTAGGAGGTAGACTCATAAGTTCACTACTTGTGGCAGTGCATGCAAGTGTTCCTTTACAAAAGACAAGGCTTGGTTGTTCAACAAGAAGCAAATTTTCCAAGATGTTTTCACAAGGCTTCTCTTGTTGAGCAACCTTGGGGGAAGGAACACTCTTCTCCCTCTCCCTCCTATCCCTAAGGACCTTTTCTTTTTCAAGGTCTCTTTTCTTTTTCTTTTCCTCATCCCTCTTTTCTTTCATTTGTATTTGATCTTTCACCACTTGGGAATGTGGTAAAGGACTAAGTACAAACTTTTTATGCTTATGGGTGAAGGAAATCTCATTAGTAAGACCATCATGCAAGGTTTTTTTATCAAATTGCCATGGTCTTCCTAAGAGAATATGGCAAGCTTCCATAGGCACTACATCACATAAAACCTTGTCTTTGTAGTTCCCTATGGAAAACTTGATTTCCACTTGCTTATCTACACTTAGTTCCCCATTCTCATTTATCCATTGCAACTTGTATGGCTTAGGATGAGGAACTACTTGTAGATTGAGCTTTTCAATCATTCTAGAGCTACAACAATTGCAGCTTGATCCACTATCCACAATGAGAGAACATATATTTTCTAAAACTTTACATCTTGTGTGAAAGATGTTCTCTCTTTGTGTCTCCATAGATGCACTAGGATGATTGTTGAGGGTTCTCCTAATCATTAGCAATTCTCCCTCTAATGGATCTACCCTCTCATCCTCTCCCCCTTCCTCTCTTTCACTTGGCTCATCCTCGCCACTAGTGTATTCATCGACACCTTTCAAAAACAAAGTCCTTTGGTTTGGGCATTGTGCTTGCACATGCCCTCTTCCATGGCACTTAAAGCACTTAACGTCCCTAGCTCGGATGGGTGGGGTGGAGGCATCTTTGGCTAAGGGTTTGGTAGTTTCCCTAGGTTTTTCTTTTGATGTACTACCCTCCCTTCTATATTCTCTCTTGGGATAGAGGTTAGAGTAGGATCCAACCTTTAGACTTGAAGTTTTGCGCAAATTTTGTTGCTCAACTTTAATGCAAAGTTGGACCAAGTCATTCAAGTCTTGGTATGGAAGGAGTTCTACTCTATCCCTTATCTCAAGCGAGAGGCCACTAAGGAACCTAGCTATGGTGATATGCTCCTCTTCTCTAATGGAGGCTCTCATCATGTAGAGCTCCATTTTTTGTCTATACTCCTCAACACTCATATTGTGTTGCCTGAGTCTTTGGAGCTTGTCCATCAACTCCCTATGGTAGTATGAGGGTATGTGGCGACGTCTTAGGGCTCCCCTAAGGTCATTCCAATATTCAATTGGAGGTTCCCTATGAAGACGTCTTTCTCTTTCGAGAGAGGTCCACCAATACATGGCGTTCCCTAGGAAGCTAAGGGTGGCTAGAGGTACCTTGCGTTCTTCACTCACCCTATGGCAAGCAAAGAGTTGCTCTACTTTCATCTCCCAATCTAGGTAGGTTTCTACACTCTCCTTACCATGGAAATGAGGTAGGTCTACTCTAACCTCCCTTGGCCCTCTTGCTCCCTTTGCCTATTTCTTCTAGGGGGTGGTTGGTAGTAGTCATACATTCTAAGGCTTCCCTCCCCTAGAGACTCTTGGACTTGTGAATGAGATGCATGAGTTTGAGATTTTTTTGATTTTTGTGACTTCTCTTCTTGGGCTTTAGTCAACTCATTAATTTTAGACTCATTCTCCAATTGTCTAAAAGAAATCATTTGCACGGCTTGTGAAACTTCTTCCAAAAGAGTTTTCATAGATTTTAATTCATTTTCAATAGGCTTTGGAGAATGAGAAGAAGAAGACATGACTAAAGCTTTGTGTGTAGAAGTATTTTACCTTGAGAAAATTTAGGGAAGTCAAAGAAGGTAGTCTTCCAGGTAAGGGAGGTGAGTCACAATGGACTACTTAAATACCAAGCCTTGCCTTAGCCAAAGACTATTCCTCAATGTCTTCACACAAAGTTTTCTCTTAGTAAACCACTTAAAACACAATTAAGTTGAAGAAATCCTTTTTGATGCAAGAAAACAATGCAAACTAGCTAATTAACCAAGCAAAGAATTAACAAACTTAAACAAGGAAAGACAATTAGCAAACGTAATTAATTAAGCAAGGAAAACAATTAAAAACAATTAACACATGCTAAACCAATTAAAGTCTATACTAGTCGGCCCTAGGTGAGGCTTCTTGGACACTTGGAGCCCTTGAAGACACACTCACCGTCTAATCACGTAATTAAAGAAGTAATTAAAAAGGTTAAGTTGCAAAGAAGATTAAGAAAACCCCCTTTTGTTGATCCTTGTTTTGCTATTGGCACTCCCTTGGTTGTCTTTTTCTTTGTTGGGCCCTCCAAGTGTTTGTGGTGTTTTTTTTTTTGGGTAATATTTGTTTGCTGCCCTTGCTTTGGCTCCTCTTAGAATTAGGAAATTAATTCTCCAATCCAGCACCTATCACACAAGCTAGACCTCACTCAAGTTAAATTTCTACTCAAATAGGCACCAATTGAGAAACAATTCCAGCACCAAATTTAGAGGCCAAAGGATTAAAGCAAGAAACAAATTAATTGCAAAAAATAGGACCACACAAATGGAGTTATAATGTGACACAACTAGGAAGAGTTGCAATAAAATGTGACAAGCAAATAAAAGGTACACAAATAAAGTGGGCACACAAAAGGAATCCTAGAATGGTACTAGAATTGATTTGAAAAACCAAAACAGCACTACTGAAAAAGTTTCCCTGGCACAAAAAGCGTCACTTAAAACGTGTGTACTGAGCTGGATATTCTGACTTTGCTTTTGAAATTTGAGACACAATTAGGTCAAGATCTTAACAAACTTTTGGAGTTGGTTTCACGCCAAACGCATGCACCAATTAATTTTGATAAATTTTTTACTACCAGTGCTCATTTTCCGCCAGCTGGAACAACAGATTGCACACTTTTTTTGTATGATTTATCATTTTTTTTCTATTTGTTTTTTTGACCTGATTCTTTTTGTATTCTTTTGCTAAGATCTCAAGTGACTCAAATCCAGAGGCTCATAAATTTCTTGTGACGTATTTAATTTTAACACATAAAAACAGCCAGGCCAGTTGCAGTGAAAACAGGGGATCCTAAAGCTGGAACCAAAAACAGCAAAGAAAATTTTTCAAGAACACAATGGAGTGAAGATATAGGAATTTGCGTGGATCTAACACCCAAATATGAACTCAAACTAAAAGAAAAATGCACCAAAAGATCATCCAAAACAGCAAAATAAAAACTGGACCCAAAATAAAGCAAGAAACCAAATCATCAAGAACAAGTACCACTAAGATTTTGATGACAAATTCGGAAACACATGACTTAGACAAAACATATGGATTCATAAAATAAAAAGACTCAAAGCATCATATGACCCAAAAGAAAATAAAAACAAGCAAGACTCAAATACCTAAAAATAAAAACAGCAACACAAAGGTGTATGGAATCCTACCAAAAATTGCACAAAGATTGCTCAAGAACAATTGAACAAGATGCACCAATTGGAATTTCCAAACAGCACACCAATGCAAATTAAAAATTAAAAAAACAGCAAGACAAGTATGGAAAACAAAGATGAACAACAAGGATTAAAGAAGAACTCAAAATGAAAAAGGACCAAGAACTACTCATCTTTGAAGAACCCCATGCTCATGATACCAAATGATGGCCTTCACATGTTGAGCTCTCCTTGGATGTTGAAGATGGTGCGGAAGCAATGGTTTAAATGAGCAAGACCCTCCTAGGAGTGATGGTGATCTTGAAGGTGCATGATGTGTATGAAAATGAGAGAGGTTTGGCCAGCTCTCTTTGGTGGTGAAGGAGTGAAGATTAAAACCATAAATCAAGAGATTTAGGCAAGGGAGTAAGTATGGCACAAATTTGGCAGCACAACTTTACTCAAATTAATCTTCAAAATACATGAGGTAGGCCTCCTTATTTATAGATTTAGGAGCCTTGGTGAGCAAGCTTAAAGGGTAGGGATGGAAATACAAAAAGTGGGGCTGCCTAGGGTATTGACTTTAGTCAAACCACACCATCATCCTAATATTCTAGAAGATAGGTCAAAAATGCAACATTTGATAGTACACTCCTCCTTCTTTTGCTAAAGGCACCTATTTGCTAGCACACCCCTCCTTCTATTGCTAAGGGCACCTTTTTGATAGCACACCCCTAAGTGAGCAAGTTTTGCTTTCTACACTACACTATTCTACTAAGCTACCCCTAATGGGCCTCCAAGTAGCATGTACAAGGTCTTCTCCCTCCCATCCGTGGCTTGACTTATTTGGGCGTGAATGTGCTTGGCCATGGACCTTGTGAGAGGTCCTAGACGGTCTAGGCTCCCTCCTAGACGCTCCTCATGTAGCTCCCCCTTGTCTTGTGCTAGACGCTCTCCATGTTGTTCTAGACGGTCTAGTCTTGGCCCTTGGCTTTCATGGTGGGGTGAGCTTGGCCTCTCTCCATCAAAAACCCTAAGTTACGGGAAAGATAAGAAAGCAGCCCACAGCGTATGCACCAGGCAGATAAAGGATGATGTAAATCGGTTAAAATGCAGCAATCATCAGTAGAAGAGATAAAAGGGTTACCTTTGGATGATCAGAAAAGCGTCACAGAGGTTGGAGGTTGAAGAAGTCGAGGGGTCTCACAGAGAAATGATTTGAAAGTCTGAAGGCGAAGAAGAAGGTATGAAACAGTGAATGGCGCGAGTGTTTTAAGGGTTTCGAACGTTATAAGAAGCGGAAACGACAGTTAAAGAGGGTCGTTGGTGTGTCCACGTGTCATGCGATTAAAGGGGGGTGGTGAAACATCAGATCAATAAACAGTGTTAGTGCCAGAGTGTGCGCTCCTGTAGACCGCCAGAAGACGATTTCTTAGTCTTTTCGCTGGACCAGTCACAGCTCGAGACTGGGGGGCTTGTGATCCGGTCGGTCATCGGTGGTCGAGGATGTCAGCAGCAGTTGACCACATGGACCGTTCACGGGGTGACACGTGGTAGAGGATAGCAGGTGAATCAGGGAGGCGATCACTGAGAATGGTGATCGGTGGTCGGTGGCTAAGGGACCATCACCCGCAGATGAGCGCCAGATGAGCGCCTGGAGGCAGAGCGCGATGAGCGCCTGGAAGCAGAGCGCGAGAAGTAAAGAAGCACTGATCAGTCATCGGGGGTTTCCCGTTAACACACAGTTAAGCTGGGACCCAGGCTCCCAGCGAGAGCGTTACGCAAGAAGTACAGATCAGTAATCGCCTATCGCCTGTGAGGATGAGTAATCGCCTATCGCCTGTGAGGATGAGTAATCGCCTATCGCCTTGAGGATGAGTAATCGCCTATCGCCGGTATGATCAGTAATCGCCTAGATTGCACATGATCGCCGTGTGTGAAGGTTAGGAGATCAGGTGGTCAGCAAGTCGCCGAAAGGAGCACATCGCTGGGTATTTGAGAAGACTTGGCAAGCACTTGTTGTATGGTCTAAATACAGAGGATAAGTGGCATATCTGCCACCATGTGTAGTGTGAGTCGGGATACCCAGTCTTAATCAGTTCATCATGTTAAGGTTGCGCCCAGGGTAGCCTGTGCACTAAGCTACTCCCTGTGTGGATAACTTAGTCGCAGGAGCAAAGTGCAAGTAACGTTTCAGCTGCAGGTACTCCAGATGGTGACACGTGTATGACCAGATGTTATCCACGTGTCAAGAGGAATAACCGTCAGGAGAGAGAAAGACTCAGGTATATATACGAAATTCTTAACGGAATTGGGGGGGGATTCATTTTCGGTTGTGATTCACTTGTACACGGTTCTGAGTTTTCTTTGAAGTTCTTTGTTGATTCAATCACTCACTTGACCGTCGGAGCGCAACCGGCCGCAGAGCCGCCATATTGTTCTTTCAGGTGTCTTGGAGGATTTTCAAGTGGAGGTCATTGGTGTGCTTGGCGTGAAGCTGGTGAGGACGAGGTTCGAGAAGGAGAAGCTCTAGCGCTTTGGTCAAGAGGCTGGATCACATTCCTACTCTTCCGATCTTCTTCTTCCATTCCTCTCCTTCCGATCTTCTTCTGCCATTCTTCTTCTTCCGATCTTCTTCTTCCATTCTTCTTCTGCCATTCTTCTTCTTCCGATCTTCTTCTGCCATTCTTCTTCTTCCGATCTTCTTCTTCCGTTCTTCTTCTTCCGATCTTCTTCATCCCTTCTTCTTCTTCCGATCTTCTTCTGCCATTCTTCTTCTTGCGATCTTCTTCTTCCATTCTTCTTCTTCCGATCTTCTTCTTCCATTCTTCTTCTTCCGATCTTCTTCTTCCATTCTTCTTCTTCCGATCTTCTTCTTCCATTCTTCTTCTTCCGATCTTCTTCTTCCATTCTTCTTCTTCCGATCTTCTTCTTCCATTCTTCTTCTTCCGATCTTCTTCTTCCATTCTTCTTCTTCCGATCTTCTTCTTCCATTCTTCTTCTTCCGATCTTCTTCTTCCATTCTTCTTCTTCCGATCTTCTTCTTCCATTCTTCTTCTTCCGATCTTCTTCTTCCATTCTTCTTCTTCCGATCTTCTTCTTCCATTCTTCTTCTTCCGATCTTCTTCTTCCATTCTTCTTCTTCCGATCTTCTTCTTCCATTCTTCTTCTTCCGATCTTCTTCTTCCATTCTTCTTCTTGCATTCTTCTTCTTCCATTCCTCTTCTTCCGATCATCTTCTTCTGCCATTCTTCTTCTTCCGATCTTCTTCTGCCATTCTTCTTCTTCCGATCTTCTTCTGCCATTCTTCTTCTTCCGATCTTCTTCTTCCATTCCTCTTCTTCCGATCTTCTTCTTCCATTCTTGCTCTTCCATTCCTCTTCTTCCGATCGTCTTCTTCCATTCTTCCTCTCCCGATCATCTTCTTCCAGTCTTCTTCTTCCATTCCTCTTCTTCCGATCTTCTTCTTCCATTCCTCTTCTTCCGATCAGATTCTTCCATTCTTCTTCTTGCATTCCTCTTCTTCCGATCATCTTCTTCCATTCTTCTTCTCCCATTCTTCTTCTTCCGATCTTCTTCTTCCGATCTTCATCTTCCATTCTTCCTCTTCCATTCTTCTTCTTCTTCCGTTCTTCTTCTTCCGACCTACTTTTTCCATTCTTCTTCTGTCATTCTTCTTCTTCCGATCTTCTTCTTCCGATCTTCTGCTTCTGATCTTCTCCTTCCATGGTTTTTCTTCTCCACTCTTCTTCTTCCGTTCTTCTTCTTCCATTCTTCTTCTTCTGATTTTCTTCCTCCATTCTTCTTCTGCCATTCTTCTTGTTCCGATCTTCTTCTTCCATTCTTCTTCCTCCATTCTTCTTCTTTCGATCTTCTTCTTCCATTCTTCTTCCTCCATTCTTCTTCTTTCGATCTTCTTCTTCCATTCTTCTTCTTCCATTCTTCTTCCTCCATTCTTCTTCTTCCAATCTTCTTCCTCCATACTTCTTCTTCCATACTTCTTCTTCCATTCTTGTTCCTCCATTCTTCTTCCTCCATTCTTCTTCCTCCATTCTTCTTCTTGCAATCTTCTTCTTCCATCCTTCTTCTTCCGATCTTCTTCTTCCATCCTTCTTCTTCCGTTCTTCTTCTTCCGATCTTCTTCTTCCATTCTTCTTTTTCCATTCTTCTTCCTCCATTCTTCTTCTTCCAAATTTTCTTCTTCCATCCTTCTTCTTCCGATCTTCTTCTTCCATCCCTCTTCTTCCATTCTTCTTCTTCCGATCTTCTTCTTCCATCCCTCTTCTTCCATTCTTCTTCTTCCGATCTTCTTCTTCCATCCCTCTTCTTCCGATCTTCTTCTTCCATTCTTCTTCTTCAAATCTTCAACTTCCATTCTTCGTCTCCCAATCTTGTTCTGCCGATTTTGTTCTGCCATTCTTCTTCTGCCATTCTTCTTCTTCCATTCTTCTTCTTCTTCCGATCTTCTCCTTCCATTCTTCTTCTTCCCATTCTTCTTCTTCTATTCTTGTTCTTCCGAAGAAGATCCGAAGAAGAAGAATGATAAAGAAGATCCGAAGAAGAAGAAGAGTGGAAGAAGAAGATCAGAAGAAGAAGATGGGAAGAAGAAGAATGGAAGAAAAAGAATTCAAGAAGACGATTAGAAGAAGAAGAATGGCAGAAGAAGGTCGGAAGAAGAAGAATGGAAGAAGCAGATCAAAAGAAAAGAATGGCAGAAGAAGATCAGAAGAAGAAGAATGCCAGATGAAGATCGGAAGAAGAAGAATGGCTGAAGAAGATCGGAAGAAGAAGATCGGGAAGAAGAAGAATGGAAGAAGATCGGAAGAAGAAGAATGGCGGAAGAAAATCGGAAGAAGAAGAATGGAAGGAGAAGATCGGAAGAAGAAGAATGGCGGAAGAAAATCGGAAGAAGAAGAATGGAAGGAGAAGATCGGAAGAAGAAGAATGGCAGAAGAAGATCGGAAGAAGAACATTGGAAGAAGAAGATCGGAAGAAAAAGAATGGCAGAAGAAGATCGGGAGAAGAAGAATGGCAGAAGAAGATAGGAAGAAGAAGAATGCAAGAAGAAGAATGGCAGAAGAAGATCGGAAGAAGAAGAATGGAAGCGAAGATCGAAAGAGGAAGAATGGAAGAAGAAGAATGGAAGAAGAAGAATGGCAGAAGAAGAATGGAAGAAGAACAATGGAAGAAGAAGATCAGAAGAAGAAGAATGGTAGAAGAAGATTGGAAGAAGAAGAATGGAAGAAGAAGATCGGAAGAAGAAGAATGGAAGAAGAAGAATTAGAAGAAGAAGAAGGGAAGAAGAAGAATGGAAAAAGAAGATTGGAAGAAGAAGAATGGAAGAAGAAGATCGGAAGAAGAGGAATGGAAGAAGAAGATCTGAACAATAAGAATGGAAGAAGAATGGAAAAAGAAGATCGGAAGACGAAAAATGGAAGAAGAAGATCGGAAGAAGAAAAATGGAAGAAGAAGATCGGAAGGAGAAGAATGGAAGAAGAAGAATGGGAAGAAGAAGAAAGGAAGAAGAAGATTGGAAGAAGAAGATCGGAAGAAGAAGAATGGAAGAAGAAGATCGGAAGGAGAAGAATGGAAGAAGAAGATTTGAAGAAGAAGAAGAATGGAAGAAGTAGATCGGAAGGAGAAGAATGGAAGAAGAAGATCGGAAGAAGAAATATGGAAGAAGAAGATTGGAACAAGAAGAATGGAAGAAGAAGAATGGCAGAAGAAGATCGGAAGAAGAAGAATGGAAGAAGAAGATCGCATTAAGAAGATCGGCAGAAGAAGAATGGAAGAAGAAGTTCGGAAGAAGAAGAACGGAAGAAGAAGATCGGAAGAAGCAGAGTAGAAGAAGTAGAACGCAAGAAGTAGAATGGAAAAAGAAGATCGCAAGAAGAAGATTGGAAGAAGCAGATCACAAGAAGAAAATCGCAAGAAGAAGAATGGACGAAGAAGAATGGAAAAAGAAGATCGGAAGAAGAAGAATGGAAGAAGGAGATCGGAAGAAGAACATCGGAAGAAGAAGAATGGAAGAAGAAGATCGGAAGGAGAAGAATGGAAGAAGAAGATTTGAAGAAGAAGAAGAATGGAAGAAGTAGATCGGAAGGAGAAAGGAAGCAGAAGATCGGAACAAGAAGAATGGAAGAAGAAGAATGGCAGAAGAAGATCGGAAGAAGAAGAATGGAAGAAGAAGATCGCATTAAGAAGATCGGCAGAAGAAGAATGGAAGAAGAAGTTCGGAAGAAGAAGAACGGAAGAAGAAGATCGGAAGAAGCAGAGTGGAAGAAGTAGAACGCAAGAAGTAGAATGGAAAAAGAAGATCGCAAGAAGAAGATCGCAAGAAGAAGATTGGAAGAAGCAGATCACAAGAAGAAAATCGCAAGAAGAAGAATGGACGAAGAGGAATGGAAAAAGAAGATCGGAAGAAGAAGAATGGAAGAAGGAGATCGGAAGAAGAAGATCGAAAGAAGAAGAATGGAAGAAGAAGATCGGAAGGACAAGAATGGAAGAAGAAGATTTGAAGAAGAATAAGAATGGAAGAAGTAGAACGGAAGGAGAAGAATGGAAGAAGAAGATCGGAAGAAGAAGTATGGAAGAAGAAGATCAAAAGAAGAAGAATGGAAGATGAAGATCGGAAGGAGAAGAATGGAAGAAGAAGATCGGAAGAAGAAGAATGGAAGAAGAAGATCGGAAGGAGAAGAATGGAAGAAGAAGATCAGAAGAAGAAGAATGGAAGAAGAAGATCAGAATAAGAAGAATGGCTGAAGAAGATCGGAAGAAGAAGAATGGAAGAAGAAGTTCGGAAGAAGAAGAACGGAAGAAGAAGATCGGAAGAACGAAGAAGAAGACCGCAACAAGTAGAATGGAAAAAGAAGATCGGAAGAAGAAGACCGCAAGAAGAAGAATGGAAGAAGAAGATCACAAGAAGAAAATCGCAAGAAGAAGAATGGAAGAAAAAGATAGAAAGAAGAAGACTGGACGAAGAAGATCGGACGAAGAAGAATGGAAGAAGAAGATCGGAAGAAGAAGAACGGAAGAAGAAGATCGGAAGAAGAAGAATGGAAGAAGAAGATCGGAAGAAGAAGAAGGGAAGAAGAAGATCGGAAGAAGAAGAACGGAAGAAGAAGATCGGAGAAAGAAGAATGGAAGAAGAATATGGGCGAAGAAGAATGGAAGAAAAATATCGCAAGAAGAAGATCGAAAGAAGAAGAATGGAAGAAAAAGAATGGCAGAAGAGGATCGGAAGAAGAAAAATGGAAGAAGAAGAATGGATGAAAAAGATCGGAACAAGAAGAATGGCAGAAGAAGATCACAAGAAGAAAATCGCAAGAAGAAGAATGGAAGAAGAAGAATGGACGAAGAAGAATGGCAAAAGAAGAGTGGACGAAGAGGAATGGAAGAAGAAGATCGGAAGAAGAAGAATGGTAGAAGAAGATGGGAAGAAGAAGAATGGAAGAACAAGATCGGAAGAAGAAGAATGGTAGAAGAAGATGGGAAGAAGAAGAATGGCAGAAGAACATCGGATGAAGAAGAATGGAAGAAGAAGAATGGATGAACAAGATCGGAAGAAGAAGAATGGAAGAAGAGGATCACAAGAAGAAAATCGCAAGAAGAAGAATGGAAGAAGAACAATGGCAGAAGAATAGCAGAAGAAGAATGGAAAAAGAAGATCGGAAGAGGAAGAATGGAAGAAAAAGATCGGAAGAAGAAGAATGGAAGAAGAAGATCGGAAGAAGAAGAATGGAAGAAGAAGAATGGAAGAAGAAGATCGAAAGAAGAAGAATGGAAGAAGAAGAATTGGAAGAAGGAGAATGGAAGAAGAAGAATGGAAGAAGAAGAATGGAAGAAGAAGAATGGGAAGAACAAGAACGGAAGAAGAAGATCGGAAGAAGAAGAATGACAGAGGAATATCGGAAGAAGAAGAATGGCAGAAGAAGATGGGAACAAGAAGAATGGCAGAAGAAGATCGGAAGAAGAAGAATGGCAGAAGAAGATCGGAAGAAGAAGATCGGAAGAAGAATGGAAGAAGAAGACCGGAAGAAGAAGAATGGCAGAAGAAGATCGGAAGAAGAAGAATGGAAGAGGAATGGAAGAAGAAGATCAGAAGAAGAAGAATGGAAGAAGAAGATCAGAAGAAGAAGAATGGAAGAAGAAGATCAGAAGAAGAAGAATGGAAGAAGAATAATTGAAAGAAGAAGAATGGAAGAAGAAGAATGCAAGAAGAAGATCGGAAGAAGAAGAATGGAAGAGGGAGAACGCAAGAAGAAAAATGGAAGAAGAAGATCGCAAGAAGAAGAATGGAAGAAGAAGATCACGACAAGAAAATCGCAAGAAGAAGAATGGAGGGAGAAGATAGAAAAAAGAAGAATGGAAGAAGAAGATCGGACGAAGAAGAATGGAAAAAGAAGATCGGAAGAAGAAGAATGGAAGAAGGAGATCGGAAGAAGAACAACAGGAGAAGAAAAATGGAAGAAGAAGAATGGGAAGAAGAAAAATGGAAGAAGAAGATCAGAAGAAGAAGAATTGAAGAAGAAGATCGGAAGAAAAAGAATGGAACAAGAAGAAGATTGGAGGAAAAAGAATGGAAGAAGAAGATCGGAAGAAGAAGAATGCAAGAAGAAGAATGGAAGAAGAAGATCGGATGAAGAAGCATGGCAGGCGAAGATCGCAAGAAGAAGAATGGAAGAAGAAGATCGGAAGAAGAAGAATGGAAGAAGAAGATCGGAAGAAGAAGAATGGAAGAAGAAGATCGGAAGAAGAAGAATGGAAGAAGAAGATCGGAAGAAGAAGAATGGAAGAAGAAGATCGGAAGAAGAAGAATGGAAGAAGATGATCGGAAGAAGAAGAATGGAAGAGAAGATCGGAGAAAGAAGAACGGAAGAAGAAGATGGGAAGAAGAAGATCGGAGAAAGAAGAATCGAAGAAGAAGATGGGAAAAAGAAGAATGGAAGAAAAATATCGCAAGAAGAAGATCGAAAGAAGAAGAATGGAAGAAAAAGAATGGAAGAAGAAGATCGGAAGAAGATAATGGGAAGAAGAAGAATGGATGAAAAAGATCGGAAGAAGAAGAATGGAAGAAGAAGATCACAAGAAGAAAATCGCAAGAAGAAGAATGGAAGAAGAAGATCACAAGAAGAAAATCGCAAGAAGAAGAATGGAAGAAGAAGATCACAAGAAGAAAATCGCAAGAAGAAGAATGGAAGAAGAAGAATGGCAGAAGAAGAATGGAAGAAGAAGAATGGAAAAAGAATATCGCAAGAAGAAGAATGGTAGAAGAAGATGGGAAGAAGAAGAATGGAAGAAGAAGAATGGATGAACAAGATCGGAAGAAGAAGAATAGAAGAAGACGATCACAAGTAGAAAATTGCAAGAAGAAGAATGGAAGAAGAAGAATGGAAGAAGAAGAACAGAAGAAAAAGAATGGCAGAAGAAGAACGGAAGAAGAAGATAGGAAGAAGAAGAATGGAAGAAGAAGATCGGAAGAAGAAGATCGGAAGAAGAAGAATGGAAAAAGAAGATCATAAGATGAAGAATGGAAGAAGAAGATCCAAAGAAGAATAATGGCAGAAGAAGATCGGAAGAAGAAGAATGGCAGAAGAAGAAGAACGGAAGAAGAAGAATGGAAGAAGAAGATCGGAAGAAAAGGAATGGAAGAAGAAGATCGGAAGAAGAAGAATGGAAGAATAAGAATGGAAGAAGAAGAAGAACGGAAGAAGAAGAATTGAAGGAGAAGATCAGAAGAAGAAGAATGGTTGAAGAAGATCGGAAGAATAAGAATGGAAGAAGAAGAAGAACGAAAGAAGAAGAATGGAAGAAGAAGATCAGAAGAACAAGAATGGAAGAAGAAGAAGAACAGAAGAAGAAGAATGGAAGAAGAAGATCGGAAGAAGAAGATCGGATGAAGAAGAATGGAAGAAGAAGATCGGAAGAAGAAAATCGGAAGAAGAAGAATGGAAGAAGAAGGTCACAAGAAGAAGAATGGAAGAGGAAGAATGGAAGAAGAAGATCGGAAGAAGAAGAATGGAAGAAGAAGATCGGAAGAAAAAGAATGGAAGAAGAATGGAAGAAGAAGATCGGAAGAAGAAGAATGGAAGAAGATGATCGGAAGAAGAAGAATGGAAGAAGAAGTTCGGAAGAAGAAGAATGGAAGAGGAAGAATGGAAGAAGAAGATCGGAAGAAGAAGATCGGAAGAAGAAGATCGGAAGAAGAAGAATGCAAGAAGAAGAACGGAAGAAGAAGAATGGAAGAAGAAGAATGGAAGAAGAAGATGGGAAGAAGAAGAATGGAAGAAGAAGAATGGAAGAAAAAGATCGGAAGAAGAAGAATGGAAGAAGAAGATTGGAGGAAAAAGAATGGAAGAAGAAGATCGGAAGAAGAAGAATGCAAGAAGAGGAATGGAAGAAGAAGATCGGATGAAGAAGCATGGCAGGCAAAGATCGGAAGAAGAAGAATGGAAGAAGAAGATGGGAAGAAGAAGAATGGAAGAAGAAGATCGGAAGAAGAAGAATGGAAGAAGAAGATCGGATGAAGAAGCATGGCAGGCGAAGATCGGAAGAAGAAGAATGGAAGAACAAGATCGGAAGAACAAGAATGGAAGAAGAAGATCGGAAGAAGAAGAATGGAAGAAGAAGATCGGAAGAAGAAGAATGGAAGAAGATGATCGGAAGAAGAAGAATGGAAGAAGAAGTTCGCAAGAAGAAGAATGGAAGAAGAAGAATGCAAGAAGAAGAATGGAAGAAGAAGATCGGATGAAGAAGCATGGCAGGCGAAGATCGGAAGAAGAAGAATGGAAGAACAAGATCGGAAGAAGAAGAATGGAAGAACAAGATCGGAAGAAGAAGAATGGAAGAACAAGATCGGAAGAAGAAGATCGGAAGAAGACGAAGCGAAGAAGAAGATCGGAAGAAGAAGAATGGAAGAAGAAGATCGGAAGAAGAAGAATGGATGAACAAGATCGGAAGAAGAAGAATGGATGAACAAGATCGGAAGAAGAAGAATAGAAGAAGATCAGAGGAAGAAAATTGCAACAAGAAGAATGGAAGAAGAAGAATGGAAGAAGAAGAGTGGCAGAAGAAGAATGGAAGAAGAAGAAATGAAGAAGAAGAATGGAAAAAGAAGATCGGAAGAGGAAGACTGGAAGAAGAAGATCGGAAGAAGAAGAATGGAAGAAGAAGATCGGAAGAAGAAGGTATAAGAAGAAGATCGGAATAAGAAGAATGGCAGAAGAAGATCGGAAGAAGGAGAACGGAAGAGCAAGAATGGAAGAAGAAGATCGGAAGAAGAAGAATGGAATAAGAAGATCGGAAAAGGAAGAATGGAAGAAGAAAATCGAAAGAGGAAGGATAGAAGAAGAAGATCGAAAGAAGAAGAATGGAAGCACAAGATCGGAACAAGAAGAATGGCAGAAGCAAATCAGAAGATGAAGATCGGGAGAAAAAGAAGGGAAGAAGAAGATCGAAAGAAGAAGAATGGCAGAAGAAGATCGGAAGAAGGAGAACGGAAGAAGGAGATCGGAAGAGGAAGAATGAAAGAAGAAGATCGGAAGAAGAAGAATGGCAGAAGAAGATCGGAAGACGGAGAATGGAGGAAGAAGATCGGAAGAGGAAGAATGGAAGAAGAAGATCGGAAGAAGACGAAGGGAAGAAGAGGATCGGAATAAGAAGAATGGCAGAAGAAGATCGGAAGAAGAAGAATGGAAGAAGAAGTTCAGAAGAAGAAGAACGGAAGAAGAAGATCGGAAGAAGCAGAATGGAAGAAGAAGAACGCAAGAAGTAGAATGGAAAAAGAAGATCGGAAGAAGAAGATCGCAAGAAGAAGAATGGAAGAAGAAGAGCACAAGAAGAAAATCGCAAGAAGAAGATAGAAAGAAGAAGACTGGAAGAAGAAGATCGGACAAAGCAGAATAGAAAATGAAGATCGGAAGAAGAAGAATGGAAGAAGGATATCGGAAGAAGAAGAATGGAAGAAGAAGAAGGGAAGGAGAAGAATGGAAGAAGAAGAATGGAAGAAGAAGATCGGAAGAAGAAGAATGAAAGCAGAAGATCGGAACAAGAAGAATGGCAGAAGAAGATCAGAAGAAGAAGAATGGAAGAAGAAGATCGGAAGAAGAAAAACGGAAGAAGAAGATCGGAAGAAGAAAAATGGAAGAAGAAGATCGGAAGAAGAAGAATCGAAGAAGAAGATCGAAAGAAGAAGAATGACAGAAGAAGATCGAAAGAAGAAGAATGACAGAAGAAGATCGAAAGAAGAAGAATGACAGAACAAGATCGAAAGAAGAAGAATGACAGAAGAAGATCGAAAAAAGAAGAATCAATGAAGAAGATCGGAAGAAGAAGAATGGATGAAGAAGATCGGAAGAGGAAGAATGGAAGAAGAATATCCGAAAAAGAAGAATGGCAGAAGAAGATCGGAAGCAGAAGAATGGAAGAAGAAGAATGGATGAAGAAGATCGGAAGAAGAAGAAGAATGGAAGAAGAAGAAGGGAAGAAGAAGATCGGAAGAAGAAGAATGGAAGAAGAAGATCAGAAAAGGAAGAATGGAAGAAGAAGATCGGAAGAGGCAGAATGGAAGAAGAGGATCGGAAGAAGAAGATCAGAACAAGAAGAATGGCAGAAGAAGATTGGAAGAAGAAGATCGGGAGAACAAGATGGGAAGAAGAAGATCGGAAGAAGAAGAATGTAAGAAGAAGATCGGAAGAAGAAGAATGGCAGCAGCAGATCAGAAGAAGAAGAATGGAACAAGATGATCGGAAGAAGAAGATCGCGAGAAGAAGAATGGAAGAAGAAGATCACGACAAGAAAATCGCAACAAGAAGAATGGAGGGGGAAGATAGAAAGAAGAAGATCGGACGAAGAAGAATGGAAAAAGAAGATCGGAAGAAGAAGAATGCAAGAAGGAGATCGGAAGAAGAAGATCAGAAGAAGAAGAATGGAAGGAGAAGATCGGAAGAAGAAGAATGGAAGAAGAAGATGGGAAGAAGAAGAATGGAAGAAGAAGATGGGAAGAAGAAGAATGGAAGAAGAAGATCGGAAGAAGCAGAATGCAAGAAGAAGATCGGAAGAAGAAGAATGGAAGAAGAAGATCAAAAGAAGAAGATCAGAAGAAGATGAATGGAAGAAGAAGATCGGAAGACGAAGAATGGAAGAAGAAGAATGGAAGACGAACACTGGAAGAAGAAGAATGGGAGAAGAAGATCGGAAAAAGAAGAAACAAAGAAGAAAAATGGGAGAAGAAGATCGGAAGAAGAAGAATGGCAGAAGAAGATCAGAAGAAGAAAACTGGAAGAAGAAGATCGGAAGAAGTAGACTGGCAGAAGAAGATCGGAAGAAGAAGAATGGAAGAAGAAGAGCGGAAGAAGAATGGAAGAAGAAGAATGAAAGAAGAAGATCAACAAGAAAATGGAAGAAGTAGAATAGAAAAAGAAGATCGGAAGAATAAGAATGGCAGAAGAAGATCGGAACAAGAATATCGGAAGAAGAAGATCGGAAGAAGAAGAATAGAAGAACAAGATCGGAAGAAGAAGAATGGCAAAAGAAGATCAGAAGAAGAAGAATGGACGAAGAAGATCGGAAGAAGAAGAATGGAAGAAGAAGATCAGTAGAAGAAGAATGGAAGACGAAGAATTGGAAGAAGAAGATCGGAAGAAGAAGAATGGTTGAAGAAGATTGGAACAAGAAGAATGGAAGACGAAGAATGGAAGACGAAGATCGGAAGAAGAACAAGGAAAGAAGAAGAATGGAAGAAGAAGATCGGAAGACGAAGAATGGAAGGAGAAGATCGGAAGAAAAAGAATGGAAGAAGAAGATCGAAAGAAGAAGAATGGAAGTAGAAGAATGGAAAAAGAAGATCGGAAGAAGAAGAATGGAAGAAGAAGATCGGAACAAGAAGAATGGCAGAAGAAGATCGGAAGAAGGAGATTGGAAGAAGAAGATCGGAAGAAGAAGAATGGAAGAAGAAAAATGGAAGAAGAAGATCGGAAGAAGAGGAATGGAAGAAGAAGATCGGAAGAAGAAGAATGGATGAAGAAGATCGGAAGAAGAGGAATGGAAGGATAAGAACGGAAGAAGAGGATCTGAAGAAGAAAAATGGAAGAAGAAGATCGAAAGAAGTAGAATGGAAGAAGAAGAATGGCAGAAGAAGATCGGAAGAAGAAGAATGGACGAAGAAGATCGGAAGAAAAAGAATGGAAGAAGAAGATTGGAAGAAGAAGAATCGAAGAAGAAGATCGGAAGAAGAAGAATGGCAGAAGAAGATCGGAACAAGAAGAATGGACGAAGAGGATCGGGAAGAAGAAGAATGGAAGAAGAAGATAAGAAGAAGAAGAATGGAAGAAGAAGATCGGAAGAAGAAGAATGGAAGTAGAAGAATGGAAGAAGAAGATCGGAAGAAGAAGAATGGAAGAAGAAGATCGGAAGAAGAAGAATAGAAGAGTAGATCGGAAGAAGAAGAATGGCAGAGGAATATCGGAAGAAGAAGAATGGCAGAGGAAGATCAGAAGAAGAAGAATGGACGAAGAAGATCGGAAGAAGAAGAATGGAATAAGAAGATCAGTAGAAGAACAATGGAAGAAGAATTGGAAGAAGAAGATCGGAGGAAGAAGAATGGAAGAAGAAGATCGAAACAAGAATATCGGAAGAAGAAGAATGGTTGAAGAACATCGGAACAAGAAGAATGGAAGTAGAAGAATGGAAGACAAAGATCGGAAGAAGAACAAGGGAAGAAGAAGAATGGAACAAGATCGGAAGAAGAAGAATGGGAGGAGAAGATCGGAAGAAGAAGAATGGAAGAAGAAGAATGGAAGAAGAAGATCGGAAGAAGAAGAGTGGCAGAAGAAGATCGGAAGAAGAAGAATGGAAGAGGAACATCGGAAGAAGAAGAGTGGCAGAAGAATAATTGAAGAAGAAGAATTGGAAAAAGAAGAATGGGAGAAGAAGATCGGAAGAAGAAGAATGGAAGAAGAAGAAGATCGGATGAAGAAGAATGGAAGAAGAAGATCGGAAGAAGAAGAGTGGCATAAGAAGATCGGAAGAAGAAGACTGGAAGAGGAACATCGGAAGAAGAATAGTGGCAGAAGAATAATTGAAGAAGAAGAATATGAAAAAGAAGAATGGGAGAAGAAGATCGGAAGAAGAAGAATGGAAGAAGAAGAAGATCGGATGAAGAAGAATGGAAGAAGAAGATCGGAAGAAGAAGAATGGAAGAAGAAGATCGGAAAAAGAAGAATTGAAGAAGAGGATCGGAAGAAGAAGAAAGGCAGAAGAAGATCGGAAGAAGAAGATCGGAACAAGAAGAATGGAGGAAGAAGATCGGAACAAGAAGAATGGAAAAAGAAGATCGGAAGAAGAAGAATGGCAGAAGAAGATCGGAACAAGAAGAATGGAAGAAGAAGATCAGAAGAAGAAGAATGGAAGAAGAAGAATTGGAAGGAGAAGAAAGGAAGAAAGAGAATTGGAAGGAGAAGAATGGAAGAAGAAGATCGGAACTAGAAGAATGGAAGAAGAAGAATAGAAGAAGAAGCTCGCAAGAAGAAGAATGGAAGAAGAAGAATTGAAGAAGAACATCAGAAGAAGAAGAATAGCAGAAGAAGATCAGTAGAAGAAGAATGGAAGAAGAAGATCGGAAGAAGAAGAATGGAAGAAGAAGGTCGGAAGATGAAGAATGGGAAGAAGAAGAATGGAAGAACGAAGATCGGAAGAAGAAGAATGGAAGAAGATTGGAAGAAGAAGAAGAATGGCAGAAGAAGAATGGAAGAAAAAGAATGGAAGAAGAAGAATGGAAGCAGAAGATAGGAAGAAGAGGATCACAAGAAGAAGAATGAAAGAAGAAGATCGGAACAAGAATATCGGAAGAAGAAGAATGGAAGAAGAAGATCGGAAAAAGAATATCGGAAGAAGAAGCATGGAAGAAGATGATCGGAAGAAGAAGAATGGAAAAAGAAGATCGGAACAAGAAGAATGGAAGAAGAAGATGGGAAGAAGAAGAATGGAAGAAGAAGAGTGGAGGAAGAAGATGGGAAGAAGAAGAATGGAAGAAGAAGAATGGAGGAAGAAGATGGGAAGAAGAAGAATGGAAGAACAAGAATGGAGGAAGAAGATGGGAAGAAGAAGAATGGAAGAAAAAGAATGGATGAAGAACAATGGACGAAGAAGAATGGAAGAAGAAGATCGGAAGATGAAGTATGGAAGAATAAGAATGGAAGAAGAAGATCGAAATAAGAAGAATGGCAGAAGAAGAATGGAAGAAGAAGATCGGAAGAAGAAGAATGGAAGAAGAAGATCGGAAGAAGAAGAATGGAAGAAGATGATTGGAAGAAGAAGAATGGAAGACGAAGATCGGAAGAAGAAAAATGGAAGAAGAAGAATTGAAGAAGAAGACCGGCAGAAGAAGAATGGAAGAAGAGGACCGGCAGGAGAAGAATGGAAGAAGAAGAATGGAAGAAGAAGATTCGAAGAAGATGATCGGAAAAAGAAGAATGGAAGAAGAAGATCAGGAAGAAGAAGAATGGAAGAAGACGAATAGAAGAAGAAGATCGGAAGAAGAATGGAAGAAGAAGATCGGAAGAAGAATGGAAGAAGAAGGATTGGCAGAAGAAGATTGGAAGAAGAAAAATGGAAGAACAAGATGGAAAGAAGAAGAATGGAGGAAGAAGAATAGAAGAAGAAGATCGGAAGAAGAAGAATGGAAGAAGAAGATCGAAAGAAGAAGAATCGAAGAAGAAGATCGGAAGAAGAAGAATGGAAGAAGAAGAATGGAAGAAGCAGATCGGAAGAAGAAGAATTGAAGAATAAGAATGGAAGAAGAAGAATGGAAGAAGAAGATCGTAGGAAGAAGAATGGAAGAAGAGGATCGGAAGAAGAAGAATGGAAGAAGATGATCGGAAGAAGAAGAATGAAAGAACAAGAATTGAAGAAAAAGATCGGAAGATGAAGAATGGAAGAAGAGGAATTGGAAGAAGAAGAATGGCTGAATATGATCGGAAGAAAACCAATGGAAAAGGAAGATGGCAAGAAGAAGAATGGAAGAAGAAGATCGCAAGAAGAAGAATGGAAGAAGAAGATCGCAAGAGGAACAATGGAAGAAGAAGATCCGAAGAAGAAGGATAGAAGAAGAACAATGGAAGAAGAAGATCGGAACAAGAAGAATGGAAGAAAACGATCGGAAGAATAAGAATGGCAGACGAAGATCGGAAGAAGAAGAATGGAAGAGGAAGATCGGAAGAAGAAGATTGGAAGAAGAAGATCGGAGGAAGAAGAATGGAAGAAGAAGATCGGAGGAAGAAGAATGGAAGAAGAAGATCGGAGGAAGAAGAATGGAAGAAGAAGATCGCAGGATGAAGAATGGAAGAAGAAGATCGCAGGATGAAGAATGGAAGAAGAAGATCGGAAGAAGAAGAATGGAAGAAGATGATGGGAAGAAGAAGAATGGAAGAAGAAGATCGGAAGGAGAAGAATGGAAGAAGAAGATCAGAACAAGAAGAATGGAAGAAGAAGATAGGAAAACAAAGAATGAAAGAAGAAGATTGGAAGAAGAAGAATCGAAGAAGAAGATTGGAAGAAGAAGATGATCGGAAGAATAAGAATGGAAGAAGAAGATTGGAAGAAGAAGAATGGAAGAAGAATATCGGAAGAAGAAGAATAAGAAGATCGGAAGAAGAAGAATGGAAGAAGAAGACCGGAGGAAGAAGAATGGAAGAAGAAGATCGGAGGAAGAAGAAAGGAAGAAGAAGATCGGAGGAAGAAGAATGGAAGAAGAAGATCGGAGGATGAAGAATGGAAGAAGAAGATCGGAAGAAGAAGAATGGAAGAAGAAGAATGGAAGAAGAAAATCGGAAGAAGAAGAATGGAAGAAGAAGATCGGAAGAAGAAGAATGGAAGAAGAAGAATGGGAAGAAGAAGATCGGAAGGAGAAGAATGGAAGAAGAAGATCAGAACAAGAAGAATGGAAGAAGAAGATAGGAAAACAAAGAATGAAAGAAGAAGATTGGAAGAAGAAGAATCGAAGAAGAAGATTGGAAGAAGAAGATGATCGGAAGAATAAGAATGGAAGAAGAAGATTGGAAGAAGAAGAATGGAAGAAGAATATCGGAAGAAGAAGAATAAGAAGATCGGAAGAAGAAGAATGGAAGAAGAAGACCGGAGGAAGAAGAATGGAAGAAGAAGATCGGAGGAAGAAGAAAGGAAGAAGAAGATCGGAGGAAGAAGAATGGAAGAAGAAGATCGGAGGATGAAGAATGGAAGAAGAAGATCGGAAGAAGAAGAATGGAAGAAGAAGAATGGAAGAAGAAAATCGGAAGAAGAAGAATGGAAGAAGAAGATCGGAAGAAGAAGAATGGAAGAAGAAGAATGGGAAGAAGAAGAATGGAAGAAGAAGATCGGAAGAAGAAGAATGGACGAATAGGATCGGAAGAAGAAGAATGGAAGAAGAAGATCGCAAGAAGAAGAATGGAAGAAGAACATCGAAAGAAGAAGAATGGAAGAAGAAGATCGGAAGTAGAGAATGGAAGAAGAAGATCGGAACAAGAAGAATGGAAGAAGAAGATTGGAAGAAGCAGAATGGAAGAAGAAGAATGGAAGAAGAAGATTGGAAGAAGAAGAATGGAAGAAGAAGAATGGAAGAAGAAGATCGAAGGAAGAAGAATAGAAGAAGAAGATCAGAAGAAGAAGAATGGAAGAAGAACATCGAAAGAAGAAGAATGGAAGAAGAAGATCAGAAGAAGAAGAATGGAAGAAGAACATCGAAAGAAGAAGAATGGAAGAAGAAGAATGGAAGAAAAAGATCGGAAGAAGAAGAATGGAAAAAGAAGATCGGAAAGAGAAGAACGGAAAAGGAAGATCGGAAAAAGAAGAATGGAAGAAGAAGATCGGAAGAAGAAGAATGGAAGAAGAAGAATGGAAGAAGATTGGAAGAAGAAGAATGGAAGAAGAAGAATGGAAGAAGAAGATCGGAAGAAGAAGAATGGAAGAAGAAGAATGGAAGAAGAAGAATGGAAGAAGAAAATCGGAAGAAGAAGAATGGAAGAAGAAGAATGGGAATAAGAAGAATGGAAGAAGATGATCGGTAGCAGAAGAATGGCTGAAGAAGATCAGAAGAAGAAGAATGGAAGAAGAAGATTGGAAGAAGAAGAATGGAAGAAGAAGATTGGAAGATGAAGAATGGAAGAAGAAGATCGCAAGAAGAAGAATGGAAGAAGAATATCGCAAGAAGAAGAATGGACGAATAGGATCGGAAGAAGAAGAATGGAAGAAGAAGATCGCAAGAAGAAGAATGGAAGAAGAACATCTAAAGAAGAAGAATGGAAGAAGAAGATCGGAAGTAGAGAATGGAAGAAGAAGATCGGAACAAGAAGAATGGAAGAAGAAGATTGGAAGAAGCAGAATGGAAGAAGAAGAATGGAAGAAGAAGATTGGAAGAAGAAGAATGGAAGAAGAAGATTGGAAGAAGAAGAATGGAAGAAGAAGATTGGAAGAAGCAGAATGGAAGAAGAAGAATGGAAGAAGAAGATTGGAAGAAGAAGAATGGAGCAGGAAAGTCGACTGATCCGAGAGGATATCTGAGGACGCTTGGCTGGTGATTGTTATATGATTATTATTTTATGCACTATATTTCTGCTGTGTAATCTTTCCTGCTCCAATCTTTAAGATAACAGTTTAATTAACCCTATAACGTAATGAGCGTTGGTTTAGTGAGGAGCGTTGGTCAGCCGGTAAGGGTGTTCCCGGTAGTAAGTCCTAGGGTAAGGCAGTGAAACCGTTGGTAAGCCTGGTGGTCCCGATCCAAGAACTAGACACGTAAGTTATGTCTAGGTTAATTAAAATGTTATCTAAAGGAAAGGAAAAGGAAGAAGAAATAGGAGAATCTAGTGAAGAAAATAATAATCATATATTACATCATGAGCTAAGAATCCCAGAAATAGAATCCCAACTTAATAAATGGAAACTTCCCAAGTTAGAAATTTCCTCCCTTTACAAAACTAAAATATCAGACATGTTTAAAAGCGAATATGTAATTAAAACTGTCGAAAAAGAAATCGATATAAAACAAACCCAAGAGTCTATACCATTAATCTCACGAGCTCTAATAGCCGAACATATAAAAGATTACAAGTATTTACATATAGGATCGATTCAAATAGCTATTAAACCTTTGTTTAGGCAAGGAATCGATACTCCATTATTCGCAGTTTTAAGAGATAATAGGCCAAAAAATTTGAATGATCAGATCTTGGCCATCTTTGAAACCAATCTCCACGAAGGACCGGTTTATATTAATAATTACCCTAATTACTCAGTATCTCTTAAAAGCTTTCACGAAACTAATTACAATATTATTTTAGATATTAAGATGAAGGACGATGGTTGGAATCCTAGAGCTATTCCTATTACCATAATATATCGTCTCTATTATAAAGTAATGAAAACCCAATTAGCCTGGGGCTTTATTAATATCTCCTAAAGACGAAACTACCCTATTATTGGTAAATCCAGAAAGGGTAAATGCCTCGGTCCCTCGGGTACTGAGACATGATGAGGTAACTAGTGGATTAAAATGGAGATTAGAAGACATACTACCTCCAGTTCCTCCTACCCCTAGCGAAGTAGACGCTATAACAGAATTTAAATCGGGAGCAGTAGAAATTACCTTTGCTCCTTTAAGAGAAAACTTAAGAAGAGTACGCTCTATGGCAAGATCTGAATTTAGTTTAACCAGACCATCCATAGATAGGCGAAGTTTTTCAATACCTAGAGGGTTGGTAATGCAAGGATTACATCCAGACCATACCATACCCACCCCTGAATTTGAGCCCGAAGAAACCCATTACACCTCGGCTCGATCACAGGACTCACCAACTAAATCTGACTTTAGTCAGTTAAACGTCATAAAAACATTTGAAATTAATAAAAGAATGCTTCAAGAAGATTTCATAAGTAGTGCCAATAAAAAGAAAAAGGATTGGTTTTATAAAAATTTTAGTGATGAAGAACGGGCTAAAATAAGAGAAGAATATTATGACTACATGAATACCGTCGAAATAAATGTGTTCTTCTTTGAATGGTTCGAACAGAATTATTTTCAGACAATAAAAGTCATAAAATCAGGAGAAAAAATATGGAAAACTGCTAAAGGAGAAGTCTCCAGTGTTATTCCTCCTCTAGAGGAAGTAAAATTCCCCAATATTGAAAATAAAGAGGTCATTGCCTCTCCCTTCAAAATGATAGGAGAAAAAAGAGAAATTCAAATAAAAGATATTCAAAATATTCATTCCCAATTAAATTATACTAACCAACTTTTACATCAAATGGCGAAAACCGAACCCGAATCAGAACCTAAAATTCTTAACAAACAATCGGAAAGATTGGGAAAATCCTTAATAAAACCATTTAAATTCTCTGAGGACGAGTTAAAAGAATTAAAAATTGGAAGAGATGCCAATTCTGCATTAGATGAGATTAATAAAAAGTTAGATGAGTTAAAAATTTCAAAAATAAATGTTCTTACTGAAGAAGACGAATCAATCAATAAAATAAATAGGGGAAAAGCCCCACAAACATTCCCAACCAGTAGAAATTTTTATAAGAGACCCACTCTTCCCGATATTCAGTTTGAAGAATGGGAATTAGAACACCCATCTGCCTTTGACGGCAATGGGATAACAGAATGGAATATTGATGGTATGACCGACCATCAGATTCTTCGCAAAACCCATGAATTAACAATGGCCGCTTCAGCCTATAGGGTAAAACATTCCGAAGAACAAACAATAAAATTAATAGTGGCCGGTTTTACTGGTATTTTAAAAGGATGGTGGGATAATTATCTCAATTCAGAAAATAGGTTATACATTACTACCTGCGTTAAAAACGAAGAAAATGGACAAATTCCCCTAATGGTAGAAACCTTGGTTACGGCTATTATTCATAACTTTATCGGAGACCCCAAAATCTTCGATGAAAGAACTTCGATTCTATTACATAATCTAAGGTGTCCAACTCTAGGAGACTTTAGATGGTATGTTGATAATTTTATGTCTATGGTTCTGACACGGGAAGATTGTCGAGAACCATATTGGAAAGAACGTTTTGTAGCAGGACTACCTTTAGTCTTTGCAGAAAAGGTTAAAGAAAATCTCCAAACAGAATACCCAGATACGACTCTAAAAGATCTTACCTATGGAAGAATAAGTGCTATGGTTAAAAACACAGGAATAGCATTGTGCAATGCTATGAAAATAGAAAATCGAATAAAGAAAAATCAACAATTAGGCATAAGAGAATTAGGAGATTTCTGTGCCCAATATGGGTATGAAAAGATAACTCCTCCGTCAAACTCCAGAAGAAAGATGGTAAAACAAAAATTTCAGAAAAATATTCCTAGAAAACCCTGGAATAAAAGGAGCTCTACTAAAACCATCTCAAAACCTCAAAATAATAGTCCAATACAAAATACAAATAAAGTAATATGTTTTAAGTGTGGACGATATGGCCACTATAAGAAAGATTGTAGAGTAAAAGAAAAAATTAACAAGTTAGATATGAGCGAAGAATTAAGAGAAGAAATAGCCAAGATTTTATTAGAATCCTCTGACGAAGAAGAGGAAATCATAGAAGAAATAAATGAAGATTCAGAAGAGGAATCTATAGAAGATTGCGATAAAGATAACTGTGGTGAAGAGTGTAGTTGTCGCTACCAAATCAACGTAATATCCAGTGAAACAAAACGAGCCTTGGAGATGGTAGATTTAATAGAAAATCCCGAAGAAAAATTTCATTGGCTAACTAAGATAAAAAATGAAATTTTAGAAACCGAAGATCGAGAACAAAAGAAAGATAAAGAGATCTTTACAGGCTATAATTTTAACAAAATTCTACAACGAGCGAAACAAGAAGAAAGAAAAATAACCATAAATGACCTTCATAGAGAAATAAAATTATTAAAAGAAGAAATACGTATAATAAAATTAGACTTAATAGAATTACAGGAGTCAAAAGCGGGTCAAAACTTTGTGGCTTCAACATCGGGCCAAGACTTTGTGGCTCAGGTAAAAGCCTACCAACAAAAATGGAAGGTAAAAATAACGTTAAAACTAGGAAACTCTTTTCATAAAGAATTTACGGCCCTAATAGACTCTGGAGCCGATTTAAATTGTATAGAAGAAGGATTAATACCTACTCAATACTATGAAAAAACTACTCAGCAACTCTGGTCTGCTAATAGTACAAAATTAGGAGTAGAATATAAACTAACAAATGCACAGATATGTAACAACGGAAAATGTTATAGAACAAATTTTATCCTTGCTAAAGAACTAAACGAAGATATAATCTTAGGAACCCCCTTTCTAACACAGATATATCCCTTTTCCGTAACAGAAAAAGGAATATCATCGGGAAATATATTATTTACTTTTTTAGATCCAAGAAAAGAAAAAGAAATAAAAACCTTAAAAACCCAGGAAGAAGATTTTATTAGTCTGATAAAAAATAAAGATTCGCAAATAAAGTTTTTGAAAAAAGAGTTACAATATGAAAAAATAGAAAAGGATATAAAACTTAATAAGGATAAACTAGAAAATATCACAAACCAATTTAAAACAGAAGTATGCGCCGAGATACCTACGGCTTTTTGGGGTAGAAAAACTCACGGAGTAAGTCTCCCATATAATGGCAAAACCAGTTCAAATGAATCAAGAAACCCTAAAACTATGTAAAGAAGAAGTTAAAAGGTTTTTAGATAAGAAATTAATAAGGCCAAGTAAATCGCCATGGAGTTGCGCGGCCTTCTATGTTAATAACGCTAATGAAAAGGAAAGAGGAGAACCTCGCATGGTAATAAACTATAAACCCCTTAACAATGTATTAAAATGGATAAGATATCCTTTACCAAATAAACAAGAATTAATTAAAAATTTATACAATGCATTAATCTTTTCAAAATTCGATATGAAATCTGGCTATTATCAGATTAAGATAAATGAAAAAGATAAATATAAAACAGCCTTTGTAGTTCCCTTTGGACACTATGAATGGAACGTTATGCCCATGGGTTTAAAGAACGCTCCGTCCGAATTTCAAAACATAATGAATAATATACTAGTACCATACTCAGAATTCGCGATAGTATATCTAGATGATGTATTAATATACTCTAATTCCCTGGAACAACATCTAAAACATTTAAGAACCTTTAAAGATTTAGTAAAAAGAAATGGACTGGTAATATCTAGTAAGAAAATGACAATAGGCGAGACAAAAATTAGATTTTTAGGCCATGAAATATGGCAAGGTAAGATAACACCTATAACTAGGAGTATAGAATTTGCAAAAAGGTTTCCTGATGAAATAACCAATAAAACTCAACTCCAAAGATTTTTAGGATGTTTAAATTACGTGTCAGATTTTATTCCTGAAATAAGAATAGTTGCTAGACCATTATATAAAAGGTTAAGAAAAAACCCAAAACCTTGGGAAACAGAACATACTATGGCTCTAAAGAAAATCAAAACCTTAGTAAATAATCTTCCCTGTTTAGGAATCCAAAATCCTGAAGCAGAACTAATAGTTGAGACAGACGCCTCTGAATTAGGATTCGGAGGAATATTAAAACAAAAAATAAAAAATTATCCTGAACAGATAATAAAATATCATTCTGGAGCATGGAATGAAACGCAACAAAAATATAGCACGGTTAAAAAGGAAATTCTTTCTATTGTTTTATGTATAACAAAATTTCAAAATGATTTAATAAACAAACCATTTCTATTACGAATAGATTGCAAATCTGCTAAAGAGATTTTAGAAAAGGATGTTAAAAATATTGTTTCAAAACAGATTTTTGCCAGATGGCAAAGTATTTTGTCTTGTTTTGATTTTAAAATAGAATTTATAAAAGGAGTTAATAATTCCATTCCTGATTTTTTAACAAGGGAATTTTTGCAGGGACATGGCTGAAAAATCAAAATCCCGGGGCTTATCGTTAGACGATTTTGCCCCTCTGGCCTCTAAAAAGTTAATAGAGTCAGGGACAAGTTCGTCCACTGCCTCAAAACTCTCTAAAAAGATCGATGGAAGGATTCTTCCCCCTTCTATCTCGTCCCCTTCAAAATTTACTGTGTTAGGGACACTTCCCGACACATCAAAAGATTCCCCAGTGGATTCTGTTTTAAAAGAGTCGTGTAAAACTCTGGCGGTCCTAGAACCCCATATGGAAGAAGTTGACCCCTCTCAAATAATCCCTAAATATTTTGCTCCCCAATGGGCTTGGATCCCATGGGAATCACTTAAAAAGACCAAAAGGTTTTATCAGTTAATACTAATAGATACCCGGTCCGCTGAGATTACCCCCGTGTACGATAAAGATCAAACAACTACTTGCTTCTCTAAATTACGAATTAAAAGGATTTTATCCGAGAAAGACTGGAATCAAAAACCCATAACAGAGAAAAGATTTTCAAGGGTTTTTGAGCCGGCCTCATTCACCTATTTTGATTACCAGCAAGCCTGGTATAATATCCTGTATGATCTTAATAATCGGCACTCTTGGTATATTTCTTTTGATCATGTAAATGTATTAAGTACCGAGATTCCGGCCTGGTTTCAAGAATGGTTCTGTTGGATTGGACCTACTAGAGCCATCCTCCCTCCACAAGTTTTAAAATATTATAATAATTACAAAGAGCTGAATCCAGAAATGCCGGGTCATCTTAAATTAATAAATTTCTGTTGTAAAATGGGAGTGGGATGGATTGTTCAGCATATATATGAGATTCATCAGCACAAACCTATACCATTTTCCCGGCACTTGTGTCTAAAAATAAAAATCTCTTGGTGGAAGAAATTTGACATAAATTTCCTAGACGAAAAATTTCACCGATGGAAGAATGGTCCGATGATATCCCCAAAAACACCAGAAAAGCAAGCAGCAGCACAGAAAAAGCTTGCATCATTATCTAAAGGAAAGACTAAGGCAGAATTAAGAGCAACACTAATAGAGGCCTTATCCTCTCTTGGGTCAGATGATGAAGACAAAGAGAGTTGTTCTGATCCATTTTATCAGAACGAGGACGACTGCTATGGTCTGGACCTATAAAAGACAAAAGCTGCAGCTGGTAAAAGCAAAGTGACAAGACGGCACTCAACGAGCATCTTGGCACAAGCATCCAAATAAAGCCTAAAGGTGTGGCAGACCAGAGGTGACTCCACTATGACAACTGTAAAAGAAGAGAATCTTTCACAAGCGTGGCAGACAAGAAGTGACTCCACTCTGAATAAAGAAAGTCTCTGAATAGTGTAAAATAAAATTTTGAATTCCGCAGCTGAGCGAGAATTTGAAATCCGCCAGTTTGCAAGTTGTATAAATAGGACTAAGAATGCATTGAAGAAGGAAGAACTTAGGCAATCTTCATCCTAGAACTAAGTCATTACCTCTTTGCAATAGAATTCTAGTCTTGTATTCAAAAATCCGTGTAAAAACCCCATTCTGGAATATTCTTCAGAAGCTTGTAATATTTGTCAAAAGATCAAAGAATTGCTTAATACCCTGTCTTTGTAAGTCTTTCTTCTTAAAATTACTATGTTTTCACTATATGAAATTGTTTTACACGCTTTTAATATATTCCGCCTGGACTCTGGTATCAACTGGTATCAGAGCCATTAGCACTTAATCGGTGCTGGTGGCGACTGATCCGAGAGGATATCTGAGGACGCTTGGCTGGTGATTGTTATATGATTATTATTTTATGCACTATATTTCTGCTGTGTAATCTTTCCTGCTCCAATCTTTAAGATAACAGTGAATGGAAGAAGAAGATCGGAAGAAGAAGAATGGAACAAGAAGATCGGAAGAAGAAGAATGGAAGAAGAAGATCCGAAGAATAGGAATGGAAGAAGAATTGCAGAAGAAGATCAGAAGAAGATCGAAAGAAGAAGAATGGCAGAAGAAGAATGGAAGAAGTAGAATGGAAGAAGAAGATCGGAAGAACAAGAACGGAAGAAGAAGAATGGAAGAAGAAGATCAGAAGAAGACAAATGGAAGAAGAAGATCGGAAAAGAAGAATGGAAGAAGAAGATCGGAAGAAAAAGAATGGAAGAAGAAGAATGAAAGAAAAAGATCAGAAGAAGAAGAACGGAAGAAAAAGATCGGAAGAAGAAGAATGAAAGAAGAAGATCAGAAGAAAAATAATGGAAGAAGAAGAATGGAAGAAGAAGATCGGAAGAAGAGGAATGGAAGAAGAAGAATGGAAGAAGAAGATCGGAAGAACAAGAACGGAAGAAGAAGAATGGAAGAAGAAGATCAGAAGAGAAGAATAATGGAAGAAGAAGAATGGAGGAAGAGGAACGGAAGAACAAGAATGGAAGAAGAAGAATGGAAGAAGAAAAATGAAAGAAGAAGATCGAAAGAAGAACAATCGAAGAAGATTGGGAGAAGAAGAATGGAAGAAGAAGAATTGAAGAAGAAGATCGGAAGAAAAAGAATGGAAGAAGAAGATCAGAAGAAGAAGATCGGAAGAAGAAGAGTGGCAGAAGAAGAATGCAAGAAGAAGATCGGAAGAAGAAGAATGGCAGAAGAAGATCGGAAGAAGAAGAATGGAAGAAGAAGAGTGGAAGAAGAAGAATAGGAAGAAGAAGATTGGAAGAAGAAGAATGGAAGAAGAAGATCAGAAGAAGATCAGAAGAAGAATAATGGAATAAGTAGAATCGAAGTAGTAGATCGGAAGAAGAAGAATGGAAGAAGAAGATCAGAAGAAGAAGAATGGAAGAAACAGATCGGCAGAACAAGAATGGAAGAAGAAGAATGGAAGAGGAAGATCGGAAGAAGAAGAATGGAGGAGAAGATAAGAAGAAGAATGGAAGAAGAAGATCGGAAGAAGAAGAATGGAAGAAGAAGATCGGAAGAAGAAGAATGGAAGAAGAAGATCGGAAGAAGAAAAATGGAAGAAGAAGAATGGGAAGAAGAAGATCGGAAAAGAAGAATGGAACAATCAGATCCGAAGAAGAAGAATGGTAAAAAAGAATTGGAAGAAGAAGATCGGAAGATGAAGAATGGATGCAGAAGATCGGAAGAAGAAGAATGGAAGAAGAACAATCGAAGAAGAAGAATGGAAGAAGAACAATCGAAGAAGAAGAATGGAAGAAGAACAATCGAAGAAGAAGAATGGAAGAAGAACAATCGAAGAAGAAGAATGGAAGAAGAAGATCGGAAAAAGAAGAATGGAAGAAGAAGATCGGAAAAAGAAGAATGGAAGAAGAAGAATGGAACAAGCAGATTGGAAGAAGAAGAATGGAAGAATAAGATCGAAAGAAGAAGAATGGAAGAAGAAGATGGGAAGAAGAAGAATGCCATAACAAGATCGGAAGAAGAAGAATGGAAGAAAAACATCAGAAGAAGAAGAATAGAAGAAGCAGATCGGAAGAAGAGGATTGGAAGAAGAAGAATGGAAGAAGAGGATCGAAAGAAGACGAATGGAAGAAGAAGATCGAAAGAAGAAGAATGGCAGAAGAAGATCGGAAGAAGAAGAATGGAAGAACAGATCGAAAGAAGAAGATTGGAAGAAGAACAATGGAAGAAGAAGATCGGAAGAAGAAGATTGGAAGAAGAAGAATGGAAGAAGAAGATCGGAAGAAGAGGAACGGAAGAAAAAGAATGGAAGAAGCAGATCGGAAGAAGAAGAATGGAAGAAAAAGAATGAAAGAAGAAGATCGCAAGAAGAAGAATGAAAGAAGAAGATGGGAAGAAGAAGAATGGAAGAAGAAGAATCGAAGAGGAATATCGGAAGAAGAAGAAAGGAAGAAGAATGGAAGAAGAAGATGGGAAGCAGATCGCAAGAAGAAGAAAGCAAGAAGAAGAAAGGAAGAAGAAGATTGGAAGAATAAGAAGGGAAGAAGAAGAAGGGAAGAAGAAGATCGGAAGAAGAAGAATGGAAGAAGGAGAATGGAAGAAGAAGAATGGAAGAAGAAGATCGGAAGAAGAAGAATGGAAGAAGAAGAATGGAAGAAGAAGATCGGAAGAAGAAGATCCGAGGAAGAAGAATGGAAGAAGAAGATCGGAAGAAGAAGAATGGAAGAAGATGATCAGAAGAAGAAGAAGAAGGGAAGAAGAAGATCGAAAGAAGAAGAATGGCAGAAGAAGATCGGAAGAAGAGGAACGGAAGAAAAAGAATCGAAGAAGAAGATCGGAAGAAGAAGAATGGAAGAAAAAGAATGAAAGAAGAAGATCGCAAGAAGAAGAATGAAAGAAGAAGATGGGAAGAAGAAGAATGGAAGACGAAGAATGAAAGAAGAAGATGGGAAGAAGAAGAATGGAAGAAGAAGAATCGAAGAGGAATATCGGAAGAAGAAGAAAGGAAGAAGAATGGAAGAAGAAGAATGGACGAAGAAGATCGCAAGAAGAAGAAAGGAAGAAGAAGAAAGGAAGAAGAAGATTGGAAGAATAAGAAGGGAAGAAGAAGAAGGGAAGAAGAAGATCGGAAGAAGAAGAATGGAGGAAGAAGAATGGAAGAAGAAGATCGGAAGAAGAAGAATGGAAGAAGATGATCAGAAGAAGAAGAAGAACAGAAGAAAAAGAATGGAAGAAGCAGAACGGAAGAAGAAGAAGGGAAGAAGAAGATCGAAAGAAGAAGAATGGCAGAAGAAGATCGGAAGAAGAGGAACGGAAGAAAAAGAATCGAAGAAGAAGATCGGAAGAAGAAGAATGGAAGAAAAAGAATGAAAGAAGAAGATCGCAAGAAGAAGAATGAAAGAAGAAGATGGGAAGAAGAAGAATGGAAGAAGAAGAATCGAAGAGGAATATCGGAAGAAGAAGAAAGGAAGAAGAATGGAAGAAGAAGAATGGACGAAGAAGATCGCAAGAAGAAGAAAGGAAGAAGAAGAAAGGAAGAAGAAGATTGGAAGAATAAGAAGGGAAGAAGAAGAAGGGAAGAAGAAGATCGGAAGAAGAAGAATGGAAGAAGAACAATCGAAGAAGAAGAATGGAAGAAGAAGATCGGAAAAAGAAGAATGGAACAAGCAGATCGGAAGAAGAAGAATGGAAGAATAAGATCGAAAGAAGGGGAATGGAAGAAGAAGATGGGAAGAAGAAGATCGAAAGAAGGGGAATGGAAGAAGAAGATGGGAAGAAGAAGAATCGCATAACAAGATCGGAAGAAGAAGAATGGAAGAAAAACATCAGAAGAAGAAGAATAGAAGAAGCAGATCGGAAGAAGAGGATTGGAAGAAGAAGAATGGAAGAAGAGCATCGAAAGAAGACGAATGGAAGAAGAAGATCGAAAGAAGAAGAATGGCAGAAGAAGATCGGAAGAACAAGAATGGAAGAACAGATCGAAAGAAGAAGATTGGAAGAAGAACAATGGAAGAAGAAGATCGGAAGAAGAAGAATGGAAGAAGAAGATCGGAAGAAGAAGATTGGAAGAAGAAGAATGGAAGAAGAAGATCGGAAGAAGAGGAACGGAAGAAAAAGAATGGAAGAAGCAGATCGGAAGAAGAAGAATGGAAGAAAAAGAATGAAAGAAGAAGATCGCAAGAAGAAGAATGAAAGAAGAAGATGGGAAGAAGAAGAATGGAAGAAGAAGAATCGAAGAGGAATATCGGAAGAAGAAGAAAGGAAGAAGAATGGAAGAAGAAGATGGGAAGAAGAAGAATGGACGAAGAAGATCGCAAGAAGAAGAATGGACGAAGAAGATCGCAAGAAGAAGAAAGGAAGAAGAAGGAAGAAGAAGATTGGAAGAATAAGAAGGGAAGAAGAAGAAGGGAAGAAGAAGATCGGAAGAAGAAGAATGGAAGATGAAGAATGGAAGAAGAAGATCGTAAGAACAAGAATGGAAGAAGAAGAAGAATGACAGAAGAAGATAGGAAGAAGAAGAATGGAAGAAGAAGATCGGAAGAACAAGAATAGAAGAAGAGGAATGGAAGAAGAAGAACGGAAGAAGAAGAATGGAATAAGAAGATCGGAAGAACAAGAATGGAAGAAAAAGATCGGAAGAAGAAGAATGGAAGAAGAAGATCGGAAGTAGAAGAATGGAAGAAGAGGATTGGAAGAAGAAGAATGGAAGAAGAAGAAGGGAAGAAGTAGATCGAAAGAAGAAGAATGGAAGAAGAAGAACGGAAGAAGAAGATCGGAAGAACAAGAATGGAAGAAGAAGATCGGAAGAAGAAGAATGGAAGAAAAAGAATGAAAGAAGAAAATCGAAAGAAGAAGAATGAAAGAAGAAGATGGGAAGAAGAAGAATGGAAGAAGAAGAATCGAAGAGGAATATCGGAAGAAGAAGAAAGGAAGAAGAATGGAAGAAGAAGATGGGAAGAAGAAGAATGGACGAAGAAGATCGCAAGAAGAAGAAAGGAAGAAGAAGAATAGAAGAAGAAGATTGGAAGAAGAACAAGGGAAGAAGAAGAAGGGAAGAAGAAGATCGGAAGAAGAAGAATGGAAGATGAAGAATGGAAGAAGAAGATCGGAAAAACAAGAATGGAAGACGAAGAAAAATGACAAAAGAAGATCGGAAGAAGAGCATTGGAAGAAGAAGAATGGAAGAAGAAGATCGGAAGAAGAGGAACGGAAGAAAAAGAATGGAAGAAGAAGATGGGAAGAAGAAGAATGGAAGAAAAGGAATGAAAGAAGAAGATCGAAAAAAGAAGAATGAAAGAAGAAGATGGGAAGAAGAAGAATCGCAGAGGAATATGGAAGAAGAAGAAAGGAAGAAGAATGGAAGAAGAGGATGGGAAGAAGAAGATGGGAAGAAGAAGAATGGAGGAAGAAGATCGCAAGAAGCAGAAAGGAAGAAGAAGAATGGAAGAAGAAGATTGGAAGAAGAAGAAGGGAAGAAGAAGAAGGGAAGAAGAAGATCGGAAGAAGAAGAATGGAAGATGAAGAATGGAAGAAGAATGATAGAAGAAGATTGGAAGAAGAAGAATGGAAGAAGAAGATCGGAAGTAGAAGAATAGAAGAAGAAGAATGGAAGAAGAAGAACGGAAGAAGAAGAATGGAATAAGAGGATAGGAAGAAGAAGAATCGAAGAAGAAGAAGGGAAGAAGAAGATCGAAAGAAGAAGAATGGAAGAAGAAGAACGGAAGAAGACGATCGGAAGAAGAAGAATGGAAGAAGAAGATCGGAAGAAGAAGAATGGAAGAAGAAGAACGGACGAAGAAGAACGGAAGAAGAAGAATGGAAGAAGAAGATCGGAAGAAGAAGAATGGAAGAAGAAGAGGGGCAGAAGAAGTTCGGAAGAAGAAGAATGGAAGAAAAAGATTGGAAGAAGAAGAATTAAAGAAGAAGAGTGGGAGAAGAAGATCGGAAGAAGAAGAATGGCAGAAGAAGAATGGAAGAAGAAGATCAGAAGAAGAAGAATGGAAGAAGAAGAATGGAAGAAGCAGTTCGGAAGAAGAAGAATGGAAGAAGCGGATCGGAAGAAGAAGAATGGAAGAAGAAGATCGAAAGAAGAAGAATGGAAGAAGAAGATCGAAAGAAGAAGAATGGAAGACGAAGAATGGAAGACGAAGAACGCAAGAAGAGGAACGGAAGAAAAAGAATGGAAGATGAAGAATGGGAGAAGAAAAATGAAAGAAGAAGATCGAAAGAAGAAGAATTAAAGTAGAAGATCGGAAGAAGAAGAATAGAAGAAGAAGATCGGAAGAAAAATAATGGAAAAAGAAGATCAGATGTAGAAGAATGGAAGAAGAAGATCGGAAGAAGAAGAATGGCAGAAGAACTTCGGAAGAAGAACAATGCAAGAAGAAGATCGGAAGAAGAAGAATGGAAGAAGAAGATCCAAAGACGAAGAATGGAACAAGAAGATCGGAAGAAGAAGAATGGAAGACGAAATATGGAAGAAGAAGATCGAAAGAAGAAGAATGGAACAAGAAGATCGGATGAAGAAGAATGGAAGAAGAAGAATGGAGGAAGAAGATCGGAAGAAGAAGAACGCAAGAAGAGGATCGGAAGAAGAAGAATAGAAGAAGAAGATCGGAAGAAGAAGAATAGAAGAGGAAGATTGGGAGAAGAAGAATGGAAGAAGAAGATCGGAACATGAAAAATGGAAGAAGAAGATCGGAAGAAGAAAAATCGAAAAAGAAGAATGGAAGAAGAAGTTCGGAACAAGAAGAATGGAAGAAGAAGATTGGAAGAAGACGAATGGAAGAAGAAGATCAGAAAGAGAAGAATGGAGAAAGAAGATCGGAAAAAGAAGAATGGAAGAAGAAGATCGGAAGGAGAAGAATGGAAGAAGAAGATTGGAAGAAGAAGAATGGAAGGAAAAGATCGGAAGAAGAAGAATGGAAGATGAAGATCGGAAGAAGAAGAATGGAAGGAGAAGACTGGAAGAAGAAGATCAGAAGAAGAAGAATGGAAGAAGATGATCGGAAGAAGAAGAATGGAAGAAGATGATCGGAAGAAGAAGAATGGAAGAAGAAGAATGGAGGAAGAAGATCGCAAGAAGAAGAATGGAAGAAGAAGATCGGAAGAAGAAGAATGGAAGAAGATGATCAGGAAAAGAAGAATGGAAGTAGAAGATCGGAAGAAGAAGAATGAAAGAAGAAGATTGGAAGAAGAAGATCGTAAGAAGAAGAATGGAAGAAGAAGATCGCAAGAAGAAGAATGGAAGAAGAAGATCGCAAGAAGAAGAGTGGAAGAAGAAGAATGGAAGAAGAAGATCGGAACAAAAAGAATTGAAGAAGAAGAATGGAAGAAGAAGATCGGATGGAAGAAGAAGATCGGAAGAAGAAGAATGGAAGAAGAAGATCGGAAGAAGAAGAATGGAAGAAAAAATTGGAAGAAGAAGAATGGAAGAAGAAGACCGGATGAAGAAGTATGGAAGAAGAAGATCAGGAGAGGAAGAATTGAAGAAGAAGATCGGAAGAAGAAGAATGGACGAAGAAGATCGGGAAAAGAAGAACAGAAGAAGAAGATCGGAAGAAGAAGAATGGAAGAAGAAGATTGGAAGTAGAAGAATGGCAGAAGAAGATTGGAAGCAGAAGAATGGAAGAAGATGATCGGAAGAAGAAGAATGGAAGTAGAAGATCCGAAGTAGAAGAATGGAAGAAGAAGATGGGAAGAAGAAGAATGAAAGAAGAAGAATGGGAGAAGAAGATGGGAAGCAGAAGAATGGAAGAAGAAGAATGGACGAAGAAGATTGAAAGAAGAAGAATGGAAGAAGAAGCATGGAGGAAAAGATGCGAAGAAGAAGATGGGAAGAAGAAGAATGGAAGAAGAAGATCGGAAGAAGAAGAACGGAAGAAGAAGAATGGAAGAAGATGGGAAGAAGAAGAATGGAAGAAGAAGATGGGAAGAAGAAGAATGCAAGAAGATGGGAAGAAGAAGAATATCGGAAGAAGAAGAATGAAAGAAAAAGATCGGAAGAAGAAGATCGGAAGAAGAAGAATGGAAGAAAAAGATTGGAAGAAGAATAATGGAAGAAGAATATCGGAAGAAGAAGAATTGCAGAAGAAGATCGAAAGAAGAAGAAGATTTACAGAAGAAGATCGAAAGAAAAAGAAATGCAGAAGAAGCTCGAAAGAAGAAGAAGAATGGAAGAAGAAGATTGGAAGAATAAGAATGGCAGAAGAAGATCGGAAGAAGAAGAATGGAAGAAGAAGATTGGAAGAATAAGAATGGCAGAAGAAGATCGGAAGAAGAAGAATGGCAGAAGAAGATCGGAAGAAGAAGAATGGAAGAAGAAGATCGGAAGAAGAATGGAAGAAGAAGATCGCAAGAAGAAGAATGGAAGAAGAACATCGAAAGAAGAAGAATGGAAGAAGAAGATCGGAAGTAGAGAATGGAAGAAGAAGATCGGAACAAGAAGAATGGAAGAAGAAGATTGGAAGAAGCAGAATGGAAGAAGAAGAATGGAAGAAGAAGATTGGAAGAAGAAGAAGGGAAGAAGAAGAATGGAAGAAGAAGATCAGAGGAAGAAGAATGGAAGAAGAAGATCAGAAGAAGAAGAATGGAAGAAGAAGATCAAATTAAGAAGAATGGAAGAAGAAGATCAAATTAAGAAGAATGGAAGAAGAAGATCGCAAGAAGAAGAATGGAAAAAGAAGATCGCCAGAAGAAGAATGGAAGAAAAAGATCGGAAGAAGAAGAATGGAAGAAGAATATCGGAAGTAGAGAATGGAAGAAGAAGATCGGAACAAGAAGAATGGAAGAAGAAGATTGGAAGAAGCAGAATGGAAGAAGAAGAATGGAAGAAGAAGATTGGAAGAAGAAGAATCGAAGAAGAAGAATGGAAGACGAAGATCGGAGGAAGAAGAATGGAGAAGAAGATCAGAAGAAGAAGACTGGAAGAAGAAGATCGAAAGAAGAAGAATGGAAGAAGAAGATCGGAAGAAGAAGAATGGAAGAAAAAGATCGGAAGAAGAAGAATGGAAGAAAAAGATCGGAAGAAGAAGAATGGAATAAGAAGATCGGAAAGAGAAGAATGGAAAAGGAAGATCTGAAAAAGAAGAATGGAAGAAGAAGATCGGAAGAAGAAGAATGGAAGAAGAAGAATGGAAGAAGAAGATTGGAACAAGAAGAATGGAAGAAGAAGAATGGAAGAAGAAGATCAGAGGAAAAAGAATGGAAGAAGAAGATCAGAAGAAGAAGAGTGGAAGAAGAAGATCAAATTAAGAAGAATGGAAGAAGAAGATCAAATTAAGAAGAATGGAAGAAGAAGATCGCAAGAAGAAGAATGGAAAAAGAAGATCGCAAGAAGAAGAATGGAAGAAAAAGATCGGAAGAAGAAGAATGGAAAAAGAAGATCGAAAAGAGAAGAATGGAAAAGGAAGATCGGAAGAAGAAGAATGGAAGAAGAAGAATGGAAGAAGAAGATCGGAAGAAGAAGAATGGAAGAAGAAGAATGGAAGAAGAAAATCGGAAGAAGAAGAATGGAAGAAGAAGAATGGGAATAAGAAGAATGGAAGAAGATGATCGGAAGCAGAAGAATGGCTGAAGAAGATCAGAAGAAGAAGAATGGAAGAAGAAGATTGGAAGAAGAAGAATGGAAGAAGAAGATCGGAAGATGAAGAATGGAAGAAGATGATCGCAAGAAGAAGAATGGAAGAAGAATATCGCAAGAAGAAGAATGGACGAATAGGATCGGAAGAAGAAGATCGCAAGAAGAAGAATGGAAGAACAACATCTAAAGAAGAAGAATGGAAGAAGAAGATCGGAAGTAGAGAATGGAAGAAGAAGATCGGAACATGAAGAATGGAAGAAGAAGATTGGAAGAAGCAGAATGGAAGAAGAAGAATGGAAGAAGAAGATTGGAAGCAGAAGAATGGAAGAAGAAGATATGAAGAAGCAGAATGGAAGAAGAAGAATGGAAGAAGAAGATTGGAAGAAGAAGAATGGAAGAAGAAGAATGGAAGAAGAAGATCGAAGGAAAGAGAATAGAAGAAGAAGATCAGAAGAAGAAGAATGGAAGAAGAACATCGAAAGAAGAAGGATGGAAGAAGAAGATCGGAAGATGAAGAATGGAAGAAAAAGATCGGAAGAAGAAGAATGGAAAAAGAAGATCGGAAAGAGAAGAACGGAAAAGGAAGATCGGAAAAAGAAGAATGGAAGAAGAAGATCGGAAGAAGAAGAATGGAAGAAGAAGAATGGAAGAAGAAGATTGGAAGAAGAAGAATGGAAGAAGAAGAATGGAAGAAGAAGATCAGAGGAAAAAGAATGGAAGAAGAAGATCAGAAGAAGAAGAATATCGGAAGAAGAAGAATAAGAAGATCGGAAGAAGAAGAATGGAAGAAGAAGATCGGAGGAAGAAGAATGGAAGAAGAAGATCGGAAGAAGAAGAATGGAAGAAGAATAATGGAAGAAGAAAATCGGAAGAAGAAGAATGGACGAAGAAGAATGGGAATAAGAAGAATGGAAGAAGATGATCGGAAGCAGAAGAATGGCTGAAGAAGATCGGAAGAAGAAGAATGGAAGAAGAAGATTGGAAGAAGAAGAATGGAAGAAGAAGATCGGAAGATGAAGAATGGAAGAAGAAGATCGCAAGAAGAAGAATGGAAGAAGAATATCGCAAGAAGAAGAATGGACGAATAGGATCGGAAGAAGAAGAATGGAAGAAGAAGATCGCAAGAAGAAGAATGGAAGAAGAACATCGAAAGAAGAAGAATGGAAGAAGAAGATCGGAAGTAGAGAATGGAAGAAGAAGATCGGAAAAAGAAGAATGGAAGAAGAAGATTGGAAGAAGCAGAATGGAAGAAGAAGAATGGAAGAAGAAGATTGGAAGAAGAAGAAGGGAAGAAGAAGAATGGAAGAAGAAGATCGGAGGAAGAAGAATGGAAGAAGAAGATCAGAAGAAGAAGAATGGAAGAAGAAGATCGAATTAAGAAGAATGGAAGAAGAAGATCGCAAGAAGAAGAATGGAAGAAAAAGATCGGAAGAAGAAGAATGGAAAAAGAAGATCGGAAAGAGAAGAATGGAAAAGGAAGATCGGAAAAAGAAGAATGGAAGAAGAAGATCGGAAGAAGAAGAATGGAAGAAGAAGAATGGAAGTAGAAGATTGGAAGAAGAAGAATGGAAGAAGAAGATCAGAGGAAAAAGAATGGAAGAAGAAGATCAGAAGAAGAAAAATGGAAGAGAAGCATGGAAGAAGAAGATCGAAAGAAGAAGAATGGAAGAAGAAGATCGGAAGAAGAAGAATGGAAGAAGAAAATCGGAATAAGAAGAATGGAAGAAGAAGAATGGAAGAAGAAGATCGGAAGAAGAAGAATGGCTGAAGAAGATCGGAAGAAGAAGAATGGAAGAAGAAGATCGGAAGAAGAAGAATGGAAGAAGATGATCGCAAGATGAAGAATGGAAGAAGATCGCAAGAAGAAGAATGGAAGAAGAATATCGCAAGAAGAACAATGGAAGAATATCATCGGAAGAAGAAGAATGGAAGAAGAAGATCGCAAGAAGAAGAATGGAAGAAACTGATCCGAGAGGATATCTGAGGACGCTTGGCTGGTGATTGTTATATGATTATGATTTTATGCACTATATTTCTGCTGTGTAATCTTTCCTGCTCCAATCTTTAAGATAATAGTTTAATTAACTCTATAACGTAATGAGCGTTGGTTTAGTGAGGAGCGTTGGTCAGCCGGTAAGGGTGTTCCCGGTAGTAAGTCCTAGGGTAAGGCAGTAAAACTGTTGGTAAGCTTGGTGGTCCCGATCCAAGAACTAGATACGTAAGTTATGTCTAGGTTAATTAAAATGTTGTCTAAAGGAAAGGAAAAGGAAGAAGAAATAGGAGAATCTAGTGAAGAAAATAATAATCATATATTACATCATGAGCTAAGAATCCCAGAGATAGAATCCCAACTTAATAAATGGAAACTTCCCAAGTTAGAAATTTCCTCACTTTACAAAACTAAAATATCAGATATGTTTAAAAGCGAGTACGTAATTAAAACTGTCGAAAAAGAAATCGATATAAAACAAACCCAAGAGTCTATACCATTAATCTCACGAGCTCTAATAGTCGAGCACATAAAAGATTACAAGTATTTACATATAGGATCGATTCAAATAGCTATTAAACCCTTGTTTAGGCAAGGAATCGATACTCCTTTATTCGCAGTTTTAAGAGATAATAGGCCAAAAAATTTGAATGATCAGATCTTGGCCATCTTTGAAACCAATCTCCACGAAGGACCGGTTTACATTAATAATTACCCCAATTATTCGGTATCTCTTAAAAGCTTTCACGTAACTAATTACAATATTATTTTAGATATTAAAATGAAGGACGATGGTTGGAATCCTAGAGCGATTCCTATTACTATAATATATCGTCTCTATTATAAAGTAATGAAAACCCAATTAGCCCCCCAGGCCTTATTAATATCTCCTAAAGACGAAACTACCCTATTATCGGTAAATCCAGAAAGAGTAAATGCCTCGGTCCCTCGGGTACTGAGACATGATGAGGTAACAAGTGGATTAAAATGGAGATTAGAAGACATACTACCTCCAATTCCTCCTACCCCTAGCGAAGTAGACGCTATAACAGAATTTAAATCGGGAGCAGTAGAAATTACCTTTGCTCCTTTAAGAGAAAACTTAAGAAGAGTACGCTCTATGGCAAGATCTGAATTTAGTTTAACCAGACCATCCATAGATAGGCGAAGTTTTTCAATACCGAGAGGGTTGGTAATGCAAGGATTACATCCAGATCATACCATACCCACCCCTGAATTTGAGCCCGAAGAAACCCATTACACCTCGGCTCGATCACAAGACTCACCAACTAAATCTGACTTTAGTCAGTTAAACGTAATAAAAACATTTGAAATTAATAAAAGAATGCTGCAAGAAGATTTCGTAAGTAGTGCCAATAAAAAGAAAAAGGATTGGTTTTATAAAAATTTTAGTAATGAAGAAAGGGCTAAAATAAGAGAAGAATATTACGACTATATGAATACCTTCGAAATAAATGTGTTCTTTGAATGGTTCGAACAAAATTATTTCCAGACGATAAAAGTTATAAAATCAGGAGAAAAAATATGGAAAACCGCTAAAGGAGAGGTCTCCAGTATTATTCCTCCTCTAGAGGAAGTAAAATTCCCCAATATTGAAAATAAAGAGGTCGTTGCCTCTCCCTTCAAGATGATAGGAGAAAAAAGAGAAATTCAAATAAAAGACATTCAAAATATTCATTCCCAATTAAATTACACTAACCAACTTTTACATCACATGGCAAAAACCGAACCCGAATCAGAACCTAAACTTCTTAACAAACAATCAGAAAGATTGGGAAAATCCTTAATAAAACCATTTAAATTCTCTGAAGACGAGTTAAAATAATTAAAAATTGGAAGAGATGCAAATTCTGCATTAGATGAGATTAATAAAAAGTTAGATGAGTTAAAAATTTCAAAAATAAATGTTCTCACTGAAGAAGACGAATCAGTAAATAAAATAAATAGGGGAAAGATCCCACAAACATTCCCAACTAGTAGAAATTTTTATAAGAGACCCACTCTTCCCGATATTCAGTTTGAAGAATGGGAATTAGAGCACCCATCTGCCTTTGACGGAAATGGGATAACAGAATGGAATATTGATGGTGTGACCGACCATCAAATTCTTCGCAAAACCCATGAATTAACAATGGCTGCTTCAGCCTATAGGGTAAAACATTCTGAAGAACAAACAATAAAATTAATAGTGGCCGGTTTTACTGGCATTTTGAAAGGATGGTGGGATAATTATCTCAATTCAGAGAATAGATTATACATTACTACCTGCGTTAAAAATGAAGAAAATGGACAAATTCCCTTAATGGTAGAAACTTTGGTTACGGCCATTATTCATAACTTTATCGGAGACCCCAAAATCTTCGATGAAAGAACTTCAATTCTATTACATAATCTAAGGTGTCCGACTTTAGGAGACTTTAGATGGTATGTTGATAATTTTATGTCTATGGTTCTGACCCGGGAGGATTGTCGAGAACCATACTGGAAAGAACGTTTTGTAGCAGGACTACCTTTAGTCTTTGCGGAAAAGGTTAAAGAAAACCTCCAAACAGAATACCCAGATACGACTCTAAAAGATCTTACCTATGGTAGAATTAGTGCTATGGTTAAAACACAGGCATAGCATTATGCAACGCTATGAAAATAGAGAATCGAATAAAGAAAAACCAACAATTAGGCATAAGAAAGAGAATTAGGAGATTTCTGTGCCCAATATGGGTATGAAAAGATAACTCCTCCGTCAAATTCCAGAAGAAAGATGGTAAAACATAAAATTCAGAAAAACATTCCTAGAAAACCCTGGAATAAAAGGAGCGCTACTAAATCAGTCCCAAAAACTCAAATTAATAGTCCAATACAAAATACAAATAAAGTAATATGTTTTAAGTGTGGACGATATGGCCACTATAAGAAAGACCGTAGAGTAAAAGAAAAAATTAATAAGTTAGATATGAGCGAAGAATTAAGAGAACAAATAGCCAAGATTTTATTAGAATCCTCTGATGAAGAAGAGGAGATCATAGAAGAAATAAATGAAGATTCAGAAGAAGAGTCTATAGAAGATTGCGACAAAGATAACTGTGGTGAAGAGTGCAGTTGTCGCTATCAAATCAACGTAATATCCAGTGAGACAAAACGAGCCTTGGAGATGGTAGATTTAATAGAAAATCCAGAGGAAAAATTCCAGTGGCTAACTAAGATAAAAAATGAAATTTTAGAAATAGGAGATTGAGAACAAAAGAAAGATAAAGAAATCTTTACAGGCTATAATTTTAACAAAATTCTACAACGAGCAAAACAAGAGGAAAGAAAAATAACTGTAAATGACCTTCATAGAGAAATAAAATTATTAAAAGAAGAAATACGTATAATAAAATTAGACTTAATAGAATTACAGGAGTCAAAAACAGGCCAAAACCTTGTGGCTTCAACATCGGGCCAAGACTTTGTGGCCCAGGTAAAAGCCTACCAACAAAAATGGAAGGTAAAAATAACGTTAAAAATAGGAAACTCTTTTCATAAAAAATTTACGGCCCTAATAGACTCTGGAGCCGATTTAAATTGTATACAGGAAGGATTAATACCTACTCAATACTATGAAAAAACTACTCAGCAACTCTTTTCTGCTAATAGTACAAAATTAGAAGTAGAATACAAACTAACAAATGCACAGATATGTAACAATGGAACATGTTATAGGACAAATTTTATCCTTGCTAAAGAACTAAACGAAGATATAATCTTAGGAACCCCCTTTCTAACACAAATATATCCTTTTTCCGTAACAGAAAAGGGAATATCAACGGGAAATATATTATTTAATTTTTTAGATCCAAGAAAAGAAAAAGAAATAAAAACCTTAAAAACCCACGAAGAAGATTTTATTAACCTAATAAAAAATAAAGATTCGCAAATAAAGTTTCTAAAAAAAGAATTACAGTATGAAAAAATAGAAAAGGATATAAAATTTAATAAGGATAAACTAGAAAAAATCACAAACCAATTTAAAATAGAAGTATGTGCTGAGATACCTACGGCTTTTTGGGGTAGAAAAACTCACGAAGTAAGTCTCCCATATAATGATGATTTTAAAGAAACAGATATCCCTACTAAGGCAAAACCGGTTCAAATGAACCAAGAAACCCTAAAACTATGTAAAGAAGAAATTAAAAGGTTCTTGGATAAGAAATTAATAAGGCCAAGTAAATCGCCATGGAGTTGCGCGGCCTTCTATGTTAATAACGCTAATGAAAAGGAAAGAGGAGAACCTCGCATGGTAATAAACTATAAACCCCTTAACAATGTATTAAAATGGATAAGATATCCTTTACCAAATAAACAGGAATTAATTAAAAATTTATACAATGCATTAATCTTTTCAAAATTCGATATGAAGTCTGGCTATTATCAGATTAAGATAAATGAAAAAGATAAATATAAAACAGCCTTTGTAGTTCCCTTTGGGCACTATGAATGGAACGTTATGCCTATGGGTTTAAAGAACGCTCCATCCGAATTTCAAAACATAATGAATAATATACTACTACCATACTCAGAATTCGCGATAGTATATCTAGATGATGTACTAATATACTCTAATTCCCTGGAGCAACATCTAAAACATTTAAGAACCTTTAAAGATTTAGTAAAAAGAAATGGACTGGTAATATCTAGTAAGAAAATGACAATAGGCGAAACAAAAATTAGATTTTTAGGCCATGAAATATGGCAAGGTAAGATAACACCTATAACTAGGAGTATAGAGTTTGCAAAAAGGTTTCCTGATGAAATAACCAATAAAACTCAACTCCAAAGATTTTTAGGATGTCTGAATTATGTGTCAGATTTTATTCCTGAAATAAGAATAGTTGCTAAACCATTATATAAAAGGTTAAGAAAAAACCCAAAACCTTGGGAAACAGAACATACTATGGCTGTAAAGAAAATTAAAACCTTAGTAAATAACCTTCCCTGTCTAGGAATCCAAAATCCTGAAGCAGAACTAATAGTTGAGACAGATGCCTCTGAATTAGGATTCGGAGGAATATTAAAACAAAAAACAAAAAATTATCCTGAACAGATAATAAAATATAGTACGGTTAAAAAAGAGATTCTTTCCATTGATTTATGTATAACAAAATTTCAAAATGATTTAATAAACAAACCATTTCTATTACGAATAGAAATTCCACAAGTTTTAAAATATTATAATAATTACAAAGAGCTTAATCCAGAAATGCCGGCTCATCTTAAATTAATAAATTTTTGTTGTAAAATGGGAGTGGGATGGATCGTTCAGCATATATATGAGATTCATCAGCACAAACCTATACCATTTCCCCGGCACTTGTGTCTAAAAATAAAAATCTCTTGGTGGAAAAAATTCGACATAAAGTTCCTAGACGAAAAATTTCGCTGATGGAAGAATGGTCCGATGACTTCCCCAAAAACACCAGAAAAGCAAGCAGCACAGAAAAAGCTTGCATCGTTATCTAAAGGAAAGACTAAGGCATAACTAAGAGCAACACTATTAGAGGCCTTATCCTCTCTTGGGTCAGATGATGAAGACGAAGAAAGTTGTTCTGATCCATTTTATCAGAACGAAGACGACTGCTATGGTCTGGACCTATAAAAGACAAAAGCTGCAGCTGGTAAAAGCAAAGTGACAAGACGGCACTCAATGAGCATCTTGGCACAAACATCCAAATAAAGCCTAAAAGAGTGGCAGACTAGAAGTGACTCCACTATGACAACTGTAAAAGAAGAGACTCTTTCACAAGCGTGGCAGATAAGAAGTGACTCCACTCTGAATAAAGAAAGTCTCTGAATAGTGTAAAATAAAATTTTGAATTCCGCAGCTGAGCGAGAATTTGAAATCTGTCAGCTTGCAAGTTGTATAAATAGGACTAAGAATGCATTGAAGAAGGCAGAACCTAGGCAATCTTCCATCCTAGAACAAAGTCATTACCTCTTTGCAACTGAATTCTAGTCTTATATTCAGAAATACGTGTAAAAACCTCATTCTGGAATGTTCTTCAGAAGCTTGTAATATTTGTCAACAGATCCAAAAATTGCTTAAAACCCTGTCTTTGTAAGTCTTTCTTCTTAAAATTACTATGTTTTCACTATATGAAATTGTTTTACACGCTTTTAATATACTCCGCCTGGACTGTGGTATCAACTGGTATCAGAGCCATTAGCACTTGATTGGTGCTGGTGGCGACTGATCCGAGAGGATATCTGAGGACGCTTGGCTGGTGATTGTTATATGATTGTCATTTTATGCACTATATTTCTACTGTGTAATCTTTCCTGCTCCAATCTTTAAGATAATAGTTTAATTAACTCTATAACGTAATGAGCGTTGGTTTAGTGAGGAGCGTTGGTAAGTCGGAAAAAGAAGAATGGAAGAAGAAGATCGGTAGAAGAAGAATGGAAGAATAAGAACGAAAGAAGAAGAATAGAAGAACAAGATCGGAAGAAGAAGAAGATCACAAGAAGAAGAATGGAAGAACAAGATCGGAAGAAGAAGAAGATCACAAGAAGAAGAATGGAAGAAGAAGATCGGAAGAAGAAGAATGCAAGAAGAAGATCGGAAGAAGAAGAATGCAAGAAGAAGATCAGACAAGAGTATCGGAAGAAGAAGAATGGAAGAAGAAGATCGGAACAAGAATATCGGAAGAAGAAGAATGGAAGAAGAAGATCGGAACAAGAAGAATAGAAGAAGAAGAATGGATGAAGAAGAATGGAAGAAGAAGATGGGAAGAAGAAGAATGGAAGAAGAAGATCGGAAGAAGAAGAATGGAAGAAGAAGAATGGAAGAAGAAGATCAGAAGAAGAAGAATGGAAGAAGAAGATCGGAGGAAGAAGAATGGAAGAAGATGATTGGAAGAAGAAGAACAGAAGAACAAGATCGGAAGAAGAATATCGGAAGAAGAACGGAAGAAGAAGAATGCAAGAAGAAGATCAACAAGAAGAATGGAAGAAGAAGAATAGAAAAAGAAGATCGGAAGAATAAGAATGGCAGACGAAGATCGGAAGAAGAAAAATGGAAGAAGAAGATCGGAAGAAGAAGAATGGAAGAAGAAGATCGGAAGAAGAAGAATGGAAGAAGAAGATCGGAAGAAGAAGAATGGAAGAAGAAGATCGGAAGAAGAAGAATGGAAGAAGAAGATCGGAAGAAGAAGAATGGAAGAAGAAGATCGCAAGAAGAAGAATGGAAGAAGAAGATTCCAAGAAGAAGAATGGAAGAAGAAGCTCGCAAGAAGAAGAATGGAAGAAGAAGATCCCAAGAAGAAGATCGGAAGAAGAAGAATGAAAGAAGAAGATCGGAACAAGAATATCGGAAGAAGAAGAATGGAAGAAGAAGATCGGAACAAGAAGAATAGAAGAAGAAGATTGGAAGACGAAGATTGGAAGAAGAAGAATGGAAGAAGAAGAATGGAAGAAGAAGATGTGAAGAAGAAGAATGGAAGAAGAAGATCGGAAGAAGATCGGAAGAAGAAGAATGGAAGAATAAGAATGGAAGAAGAAGATCGAAAGAAGAAGAATGGATGAATAAGAATGGAGGAAGAAGATCGGAAGAAGAATCGAAGAGGAAGATCAGAAGAAGAGTGGCAGAAGAAGAATGGAAGAAGAAGAATTGGAAAAAGAAGAATGGCAGAAGAAGATCGGAAGAAGAAGAATGGAAGAAGAAGATCGGAAGAAGAATGGAAAAAGAAAAATTGGAAGAAGAAGAATGGAAGAAGAAGAATGCAAGAAGAAGATGGGAAGAAGAAGAATGGAAGAAGAAGATCGAAAGAAGAAGAATGGAAGAATAAGAATGGAAGAAGAAGAATGGAAGAAGCAGATCGGAAGAAGAAGAATGGAAGAAGAAGATCGGAAGAAGAAGAATGGAAGAAGAAGATCAGAAGAAGAAGAATGGAAGAAGAAGATCGCAAGACGAAGAATGGAAGAAGAAGATCGCAAGAAGAAGAATGGAAGAAGAAGATTGCAAGAAGAAGAATGGAAGAAGAAGATCACAAGAAGAAGATCGCAAGAAAAAGAATGAAAGAAGAAGATCGGAACAAGAATATCGGAAGAAGAAGAATGGAAGAAGAAGATCGGAACAAGAAGAATAGAAGAAGAAGATTGGAAGACGAAGTTTGGAAGAAGAAGAATGGAAGAAGAAGATGTGAAGAAGAAGAATGGAAGAAGAAGATCGGAAGAAGAAGAATGGAAGAATAAGAATGGAAGAAGAAAAATGGAAGAAGAATGGATGAATAAGAATGGAAGAAGAAAAATGGAAGAAGAAGATCGGAAGAAGAATGGAAGAGGAAGATCAGAAGAAGAGTGGCAGAAGAAGAATGGAAGAAGAAGAATTGGAAAAAGAAGAATGGCAGAAGAAGATCGGAAGAAGAAGAATGGAAGAAGAAGATCGGAAGAAGAATGGAAGAAGAAGATCGGAAGAAGAATGGAAAAGGAAAAATTGGAAGAAGAAGAATGGAAGAAGAAGATGGGAAGAAGAAGAATGGAAGAAGAAGATCAGAAGAAGGAGAATGGAAGAAGAAGATGGGAAGAAGAGGAATGGAAGAAGCAGAATGGAGGAAGAAGATGGGAAGAAGAAGAATGGAAGAAGAAGAATGGAAGAAGAAGATGGGAAGAAGTAGAATGGAAGAAGAAGAATGGAAGAAGAAGATCGGAAGAAGAAGAATGGAAGAAGAAGATCGGAAGAAGAAGAATAGAAGAAGAAGATCGGAAGAAGAAGAATGGAAGAAGAAGATCAAGAGTAGAAGAATGGAAGAAGAAGAATGGACGAAGAAGAATGGACGAAGAAGAATGGACGAAGAAGAATGGAAGAAGAAGATCGGAAGATGAAGTATGGAAGAATAAGAATGGAAGAAGAAGATCGGAAGAAGAAGAATGGCAGAAGAAGAATGGAAGAAGAAGATCGGAAGAAGAAGAATGGAAGAAGAAGAACGGAAGAAGAAGAATGGAAGAAGATGATTGGAGGAAGAAGAATGGAAGACGAAGATCGGAAGAAGAAAAATAGAAGAACAAGAATGGAAGAAGAAGACCGGCAGAAGAAGAATGGAAGAAAAAGATTGGAAGAAGAAGATCGGAAAAAGAAGAATGGAAGAAGAACATCAGGAAGAAGAACAATGGAAGAAGACGAATAGAAGAAGAAGATCGGAAGAAGAATGGAAGAAGAACAATGGAAGAAGATGATCGGAAGAAGAATGGAAGAAGAGAATCGGAAGAAGAATGGAAGAAGAAGAATTGGAAGAAGAAGAATGGAAGAAGAAGAATGGAAAAAGAAGATGGGAAGAAGAAGAATGGAAGAAGAAGATCGGAAGAAGAAGAATCAAAGAAGAAGATCGGAAGAAGAAGAATGGAAGAAGCACATCGGAAGAAGAAGAATGGAAGAAGTAGATCGGAAGAAGAAGAATGGAAGAATAAGAATGGAAGAAGAAGAATGGAAGAAGATGATCAGAAGAAGAAGAATGAAAGAAGAGGAATAGAAGAAGATGATCAGAAGAAGAAGAATGAAAGAAGAAGAATGGAAGAAGAAGATCGGAAGAAGAAGAATGGAAGAAGAGGAATTGGAAGAAGAAGAATGGCTGAATATGATCGGAAGAACAACAATCAAAAAGGAAGATGGCAAGAAGAAAAATGGAAGAAGAAGATTGCAAGTTGAAGCAGAATGGAAGAAGAAGATCGCAAGAAGAAGAATGGAAGAAGAAGATCGTAAGAAGAACAATGGAAGAAGAAGATCAGAAGAAGAAGGATAGAAGAGGAACAATGGAAGAAGAAGATCGGAACAAGAAGAATGGAAGAAAAAGATCGGAAGAATAAGAATGGCAGAAGAAGATCGGAGGAAGAAGAAAGGAAGAAGAAGATCGGAAGAAGAAGAATGGAAGAAGAAGATCGCAGGAAGAAGAATGGAAGAAGAAGATCGCAGGATGAAGAATGGAAGAAGAAGAATGGAAGAAGATGATGGGAAGAAGAAGAATGGAAGAAGAAGATCGGAAGCAGAAGAATGGGAGAAGAAGATCGGAAGAAGAAGAATGGAAGAAGAAGATCGGAACAAGAAGAATGAAAGAAGAAGATTGGAAAAAGAAGAATGGAAGAAGAAGAATCGAAGAAGAAGATCGGAAGAAGAAGATGATCGGAAGAATAAGAATGGAAGAAGAAGATCGGAAGAAGAAGAATGGAAGAAGAATATCGGAAGAAGAAGAATAAGAAGATCGGAAGAAGAAGAATGGAAGAAGAAGAGCGGAGGAAGAAGAATAAAAGAAGAAGATCGGAGGAAGAAGAATGGAAGAAGAAGATCGGAGGAAGAAGAATGGAAGAAGAAGATCGGAGGAAGAAGAATGGAAGAAGAAGATCGGAGGAAGAAGAATGGAAGAAGAAGATCGGAGGATGAAGAATGGAAGAAGAAGAATGGAAGAAGAAGATCGGAAGAAGAAGAATGGAAGAAGAAAATCGGAAGAAGAAGAATGGAAGAAGAAGATCGGAAGAAGAAGAATGGCTGAAGAAGATCGGAAGAAGAACAATGGAAGAAGAAGATTGGAAGAAGAAGAATGGAAGAAGAAGATCGCAAGAAGAAGAATGGAAGAAGAATATCGCAAGAAGAGGAATGGACGAATAGGATTGGAAGAAGAAGAATGGAAGAAGAAGATCGCAAGAAGAAGAATGGAAGAAGAACATCGAAAGAAGAAGAATGGAAGAAGAATATCGGAAGTAGAGAATGGAAGAAGAAGATCGGAACAAGAAGAATGGAAGAAGAAGATTGGAAGAAGCAGAATGGAAGAAGAAGAATGGAAGAAGAAGATTGGAAGAAGAAGAATCGAAGAAGAAGAATGGAAGACGAAGATCGGAGGAAGAAGAATGGAGAAGAAGATCAGAAGAAGAACACTGGAAGAAGAAGATCGAAAGAAGAAGAATGGAAGAAGAAGATCGGAAGAAGAAGAATGGAAGAAAAAGATCGGAAGAAGAAGAATGGAAGAAAAAGATCGGAAGAAGAAGAATGGAATAAGAAGATCGGAAAGAGAAGAATGGAAAAGGAAGATCTGAAAAAGAAGAATGGAAGAAGAAGATCGGAAGAAGAAGAATGGAAGAAGAAGAATGGAAGAAGAAGATTGGAACAAGAAGAATGGAAGAAGAAGAATGGAAGAAGAAGATCAGAGGAAAAAGAATGGAAGAAGAAGATCAGAAGAAGAAGAGTGGAAGAGAAGCATGGAAGAAGAAGATCGAAAGAAGAAGAATGGAAGAAGAAGATCGGAAGAAGAAAAATGGAAGAAGAAGATCGGAAGAAGAAAATCTGAAGAAGAAGAATGGAGGAAGAAGAATGGGAAGAAGAAGAATGGAAGAAGTAGATCGGAAGGAGAAGAATGGAAGAAGAAGATCTGAAGAAGAAGAATGGAAGAAGATGATCGCAAGATGAAGAATGGAAGAAGAAGATCGCAAGAAGAAGAATGGAAGAAGAATATCACAAGAAGAACAATGGAAGAATATCATCGGAAGAAGAAGAATGGAAGAAGAAGATCGGAAAAGAAGAATGGCAGAGGAAGATCGGAAGAAGAAGAATGGCAGAAGAGGATGGGAAGAAGAAGAATGGCAGAGGAAGATCGGAAGAAGAAGAATGGCAGAAGAAGATCGGAAGAGGAATGGAAGAAGAAGATCGGAAGAAGAAGAATGGCTGAAGAAGATCGGAAGAAGAAGAATGGAAGACGAAGATCGGAAGAAGAGGAATGGAAGAAGAAGATTTGAACAAGTAGAATGGAAGAAGAAGAATTGGAAGAAGAAGAATGGAAGAAGATGAATGGAAGAAGAAGATCGGAAGAAGAAGAATGGAAGAAGAAGATCGAAAGAAGAAGATCGGAAGAAGAAGAATGGAAGAAGAAGATCGGAAGCAGAACAATGGAAGAAGAAGATCGGAAGAAGAAAGGAAGAAGAAGATCGGAACAAGAAGAATGGAAGAAGAAGATCGCAAGAAGAATAATGGAAGAAAAAGATCGCAAGAAAAGAATAGAAGAAGAAGAATAGTAGAAGAAGATCGGAAGAAGAAGAATGGCAGAAGAAGATTGGAAGAAGAAGAATGGAAGAGGCAGATCGGAAGAAGAGGAATGGAAGAAGAAGATCTGAACAAGAAGAATGGAAGAAGAAGATCGAAAGAAAAAGAATGGTAGAAGAAGATGGGAGGAAGAAGAATGGAAAAAGAAGATCGGAAGAAGAAGAATGGAAGAAGAAGATCGGAAGAAGAAGAATGGAAGAAGAAGATCGGAAGAAGAAGAATGGAAGAAGAAGAATGGGAAGAAGAAGAGTGGAAGAAGAACATCGGAAGAAGAAGTACGGAAGAAGAAGAATGTGAAGAAGAAGAATTGCAAGAAGAAGAATGGAAAAAGAAGAATGGAAGAAGAAGATCGGAAGAGGGTTCCATATGGGGTTCTAGGACCGCCAAAGTTTTACACGACTCTTTTAAAACAGAATCCACTGGGGAATCTTTTGATGTGTCGGGAAGTGTCCCTAACACAATAAATTTTGAAGGGGACGAGATAGAAGGGGGAAGAATCCTTCCATCGATCTTTTTAGAAAGTTTTGAGGCAGTGGACGAACTTGTCCCTGACTCTATTAACTTTTTAGAGGCCAGAGGGGCAAAATCGTCTAACGATAAGCCCCGGGATTTTGATTTTTCAGCCATGTCCCTGCAAAAATTCTCTTGTTAAAAAATCAGGAATGAAATTATTAACTCCTTTTATAAATTCTATTTTAAAATCAAAACAAGACAAAATACTTTGCCATCTAGCAAAAATCTGTTTTGAAACAATATTTTTAACATCCTTTTCTAAAATCTCTTTAGCAGATTTGCAATCTATTCGTAATAGAAATGGTTTGTTTATTAAATCATTTTGAAATTTTGTTATACATAAAACAATAGAAAGAATTTCCTTTTTAACTGTGCTATATTTTTGTTGCGTTTCATTCCATGCTCCAGAATGATATTTTATTATCTGTTCAGGATATTTTTTTATTTTTTGTTTTAATATTCCTCCGAATCCTAATTCAGAGGCGTCTGTCTCAACTATTAGTTCTGCTTCAGGATTTTGGATTCCTAAACAAGGAAGATTATTTACTAAGGTTTTGATTTTCTTTACAGCCATAGTATGTTCTGTTTCCCAAGGTTTTGGGTTTTTTCTTAACCTTTTATATAATGGTCTAGCAACTATTCTTATTTCAGGAATAAAATCTGACACATAATTTAAACATCCTAAAAATCTTTGGAGTTGAGTTTTATTGGTTATTTCATCAGGAAACCTTTTTGCAAATTCTATACTCCTAGTTATAGGTGTTATCTTACCTTGCCATATTTCATGGCCTAAAAATCTGATTTTTGTCTCGCCTATTGTCATTTTCTTACTAGATATTACCAGTCCATTTCTTTTTACTAAATCTTTAAAGGTTCTTAAATGTTTTAGATGTTGTTCCAGGGAATTAGAGTATATTAGTACATCATCTAGATATACTATCGCGAATTTTGAGTATGGTAGTAGTATATTATTCATTATGTTTTGAAATTCGGACGGAGCGTTCTTTAAACCCATAGGCATAACGTTCCATTCATAGTGTCCAAAGGGAACTACGAAGGCTGTTTTATATTTATCTTTTTCATTTATCTTAATCTGATAATAGCCAGATTTCATATCGAATTTTGAAAAGATTAATGCATTGTATAAATTTTTAATTAATTCTTGTTTATTTGGTAAAGGATATCTTATCCATTTTAATACATTGTTAAGGGGTTTATAGTTTATTACCATGCGAGGTTCTCCTCTTTCCTTTTCATTAGCGTTATTAACATAGAAGGCCGCGCAACTCCATGGCGATTTACTTGGCCTTATTAATTTCTTATCTAAAAACCTTTTAACTTCTTCTTTACATAGTTTTAGGGTTTCTTGATTCATTTGAACCGATTTTGCCTTAGTAGGGATATCTGTTTCTTTAAAATCATCATTATATGGGAGACTTACTTCGTGAGTTTTTCTACCCCAAAAAGTCGTAGGTATCTCGGTGCATACTTCTGTTTTAAATTGGTTTGTGATTTTTTCTAGTTTATCCTTATTAAATTTTATATCCTTTTCTATTTTTTCATATTGTAACTCTTTTTTCAAAAACTTTATTTGCGAATCTTTATTTTTTATCAGACTAATAAAATCTTCTTCCTGGGTTTTTAAGGTTTTTATTTCTTTTTCTTTTCTTGGATCTAAAAAAGTAAATAATATATTTCCCGATGATATTCCTTTTTCTGTTACGGAAAAGGGATATATCTGTGTTAGAAAGGGGGTTCCTAAGATTATATCTTCGTTTAGTTCTTTAGCAAGCATAAAATTTGTCCTATAACATTTTCCGTTGTTACATATCTGTGCATTTGTTAGTTTATATTCTACTCCTAATTTTGTACTATTAGCAGACCAGAGTTGCTGAGTAGTTTTTTCATAGTATTGAGTAGGTATTAATCCTTCTTGTATACAGTTTAAATCGGCTCCAGAGTCTATTAGGGCCGTAACTTCTTTATGAAAAGAGTTTCCTATTTTTAACGTTATTTTTACCTTCCATTTTTGTTGGTAGGCTTTTACCTGAGCCACAAAGTCTCGGCCCAATGTTGAGGCCACAAAGTTTTGACCCGCTTTTGACTCCTGTAATTCTATTAAGTCTAATTTTATTATACGTATTTCTTCTTTTAATAATTTTATTTCTCTATGAAGGTCATTTACGGTTATTTTTCTTTCTTCTTGTTTTGCTCGTTGTAGAATTTTGTTAAAATTATAGCCTCTAAAGATCTCTTTATCTTTCTTTTGTTCTCGATCTTCGGTTTCTAAAATTTCATTTTTTATCTTAGTTAGTGATGGAGGAGGGCCAAGCACATCTAACCAAGGAAGCCAAGGCCCAAACCAAGAAGACCGTCTAGACCAAGAGGAGCGTCTAGCTCCAAGAAGTGAGCGTCTAGGACGTGAAGGAGGGAGGCTATCCATGGAGCTAGACCGTCTAGGACCTCTCACAAGATCCATGGCTAAACATATCCAAGCACACATAGAAGAAGCCACGGATGGGAGGGAGAAGACCTTGTACATGCTACTTGGAGGCCCATTAGGGGTAGCTTAGTAGATTAGTGTAGTGTAGAAAGCAAAACTTGCTAACTTAGGGGTGATGGAAGAGGGCCAAGCACAACCTTCCATGAAAGGCAAGAGCCAAGTCAAGAGCGTCTAAGACCAAGCTAGGAGCATCTAAGACAAGCTAGGAGCGTCTAGGACGAGAAGGCCAAGCTAGAAGCGTCTAGGACAAGAAGACTTGGATCAAAGCTATGAATGGGAGAGTGGCATACTAGCACATATTCCGTGAAGGCCCATCAAATGTAGTTTAGCTTTAATTGGGGTGTAAATAGCATAGCCATGTGGACAAATGTTTATTTTTCTGCACATTAGAATTAAGGAGAAGTTAACCTTCCCACTATTCTAGAAAGCCCATGGAGGGGGTGAACTTACAAACTAGACACACCCCTCCCCATGTGCTCACACTTTCCATGTGGCCCATGTGCTTCACATTTACATTTCATTTGGCTAGCATTAGGGTTGCATTATGGTCCTCCTTAGCCTATAAAAGGAGGAGCCTACACCTTGTATTTTCAAGATTAAATAGAGTATTGTTATGCTGCCCAAATTGTGCCATACACTACTCCTTGCCTAACACTTAGGTTTTAGTCTTCAATTCATCACTACCAAAGGGGCTGGCCAAACCTCCCCATTTCCTCACTCTTCATGCACCTTCAAGGCACCCATGCTTCCTAGGAAGGCCTTGCTCACCTCCTCCATAAGCTTCCGCATCCATCATCACCAAGGAACTCCAAAATCCAAAGAAGAGCTCATAGGAATGCTATCATTTGGTATCTAGAGCTATGGTTCTTCAAAGATGAGTATCTCTTTTCATTTTCTTTTTGAGTTCTTCTTTTCTCCAAGTTGTTCATCTTTATTCCAAGTTGTCTTGCTGTTTTTTGTGTTTTAATATGATTTGAATGCTTGTTTATTCATTTCATTTGGTGGGTTTGTTCAAACTTGTGCTTGAACATCTATTTTCAATTTTGTGTAGGATTCTTGATATATTTGTGTTGCTGTTTTTATTTTTAGGTATTTGAGTCTTCCTTGAAATTTCATTTGGGTCATATGATGTTCTTGAGTCTTTTCATTTTATGAATCCATAAGTTTTGTCTAAGTCATGTGCTTCCATATTTGTCATCAAATCCTAGTAGTACTCTTTTTGATTTATTTGTTTCTTGTTTGTGGTCTGAATGTTTGATCTGAAATCTGTTTTGTGTTGATCCTTTGGTGCATTTTTAATTTTAGTTTGAGTTCTTATTTGTGTGTTAGATCCACACAAATTCCATCATATTAACTCCATTGTGTTTTTAAGGTATATCATTCTGTTTTTCATTCCAGTTTTCAGAACCCCTTGTTTTTCACTTTTCTGTGCTGACTGTTTTGATTTATGAAAATCACATACATCATCAAAAATTTCTGAGCCTCTGTATTTCACAAATTTGAGGTGTTAGCAAAAGGACAAAAAAAGAACCATCTGAAAAGAAGAAATAGAAAAAAAAAGATAAATATTACAAAAAAAGTGTGCAATCCTGACGTTCCAGCTGGCAGCTCTGAGCACTGATTTTATAAAATTTACCAAAATTAATTGGTATATGCGTTTGGAGTGAAACCAACGCCAAAAGCTTGTTAAGATCTTGTTCTGATTGTGTCTCAATTTTCAGAAGCAAATACAAAAGGGTCAGCTTAGCATAAATCTTTTAAAGATACGCTTTCTGGACCACAACAATTTGTGCTTTTCTGTGGTGCTGTTTTTTGGTTTTTAAATCAAATCTAGTGCTATTCCTAGGTTCCTTTTTGTGTGCCATCCATTATTTGAGTACCTTTTATTTGCTTGTCTAATTTCATTTGAACTCTTTCTAGTTGTGTCACATTTAAATTCCATTTGTGTGGTACTGTTTTTCAAATTAATTTGTTTCTTGCTTTCTTTCTTTGGCCTTTAAGCTTGTTGGTGGATTAAATATCAATTGGTACTTGTTGAGTGAGAATTTGACTTGAGGGGAGTCTAGCTTGCTTAATAGGTGCTGGATTGAAGATTTTATTGACCTAATTCCAAGAGGAACAAAGGCAAAGGGCAGCAACAAACACCATACTACAAACACACCACACACTTTGGAAGGCCCAACAAGTAGAAAAGCAACAAAAGGGGTGCAACTAGAAGAACAACAAAAGGGGTGCAAATAGTAAAAGCAACAAAGGGAGTGTCATTTAATTTCTTTGCAATCTTGCTTGTGTTAATTACTTGTTAATCACGCAATTAGTCGGTGAGTGTGTCTTCAAGGGCTCCAAGTGTCCAAGAAGCCTCACCTAGGGCCGTCTAGCTTAATTTGTTTTTGTTAATTGCTTTAATTGAACCAACTTGCTTTAATCACTTCGTTAATTTCTTGTTTAATCTTGTTTAAGGCTTTTATAGCTTGCATTGTTTTCTTGCATTAAAAATTTGATTTCTTCATCCTAATTGTGTTTTAAGTGGTTTACTAAGAGAAAGCTTTGTGTGAAGACATTGAGGGATAGTCTTTGGCTAAGGCAAGGCTTGGTATTTAAGTAGTCCATTGTGACTCACCTCCCTTACCTGGAAGACTACCTTCTTTGACTTCCCTAAATTTTCTCAAGGTAAAATATTTCTATACACAAAGGTCTAGTCATGTCTTCTCATTCCTTTAAATCTCTTAAAAGTGAGGTGAAATCCTTGAAATCTCTTTTGGAACAACTTTCCAAGAATATTCAATCAATTTCATCTAAACAATTGGAGAATGAGGCCAAAACTAATGAATTGACTAAATCAAAGGATGAGAAGTCTCACATTTCAAAAAAATTACCTTCTCATGCATCTATCTCTAAAAAGCATGATTCTTTTGGGGAGGGAAGACATAGAAGAGATAGAAAAGAACAAGAAAGCCCAAGAGAGGTTAGGGTAGACCTACCCCATTCCCATGGAAAAGAAAATATAGAAACTTGCCTAGATTGGGAAATGAGGGTAGAAAAATTGTTTGCTTCCCATAAAGAAAGAAAGGAAAGAAAGATACAAAAGAAAAGAGAGGAAGCCGAAAGGGAAGCTAAAGAAAAAGAAAAAGAAAAAGAAAAGCATGAGAAGACCCTTGAGAAACAAAAGGCGTGGGAGAATAGTGTTCCTTCTCACAAGGTCATTCAACAAGACAAAAGATTTAAAAATACCTTTGAAAATATGCGTCTTGTTGAACAACCTAGCCTTTTCCTTTTGTAAAGGAAGACTTGCAAGCATAGTAACAAAAAAAGAGTCTTTAAAAGAAGCTTGCATAGATAAAGATAAAGTGGATTATTTCTCATATGTGCTAGGATATCACCAAGTGAATGTCAAGTTATTTACAAGCATCTACAAAAACAAATTTTTATGTGAAGTAGTGCCTAAAGAAACTTGTCATGTCCTATTGAGACAACCATTGCCAAGTGTGCAACTTCTCATAAACAATGGTTGTAACAACGAGACTATCTTTACACATAAGAGAAAAATTCTTCATGAAGGAGAACTCATGGACCAAATTAGATTTGATAAAACTCTAGAGCTTTTAAAAGGAAAACTTTTGTCACCCATGAGAAAAGATGTTCAAAGACATTACCCTAGATACATTTCTTGTTTTAAAAATACACCTAAGGTGATGTCTCATGAACTCTATACTCCTTTACCTTTTGCAAATGATCCTTGGGAAGACATAAACCTCAATTTTATCTTAGAGCTTCCTAGGACAACAAAAGGTTTTGATTCCATTTTTATGGATATGGATAATCTCTTCTATATAGAAGTGACAAGTTTTCATGGTTTATCTTCAAGCATAGTATTGGATAGAGCTCCAAAATTTGAAAACCATCATTTGAGGAATCTTTTAGAAAAACTTGAAATTAAGTTGTACTCTTCAAATTTTTATCCTCAAAAGAATGGTCAAAATAAAATTGAAAACATAGCTCTTTTTACTATGCCTAGAGAAATCATGAAAGACAATCACAATTCTTGGGATGAGTATCCTTTTGAGCATGCATACAATGGAGTAGTCCACAAGACTATTAATATTTCTACATTTGAAATTGCATGTGGACTTAATCCTCTTTCGCTTTTTAAGTTGTTACCCTTTCCTAAAGGTATTGTGCCTAAGGAAAAGGTAACCAATATTGAAAATTTTCAAATACATAAGAGGATTAGAGAACACATACAACCATCAAAAGAGAAATATTGTACAAAGTTGCCAAAAACAAAAGAAAAACAAAAATGGCAACTTCATACAATTAAGTTCTCTCCAATTGCTCACACTAACACCTTTACTTTGTTTGATGATTTCCATAGGTGGACGTTTGATCCGGGAGGACAAGCCTTGCCGAAACAATAGGCTGCTATCCGAGATCAAATCTGTAGATCTGAGGATAGATCTTCTCAAAGGAGGAGGAGATGATGGACACCATCCAGCCCCATCCATCCCCCTAGTTGAAGACAAAGCAAGGGATTTGAGGACAAATCCTTTTTCAAGAGGGAGGGGATGATGGAAGAGGGCCAAGCACAACCTTCCATGAAAGGCAAGAGCCAAGTCAAGAGCGTCTAAGACCAAGCTAGGAGCATCTAAGACAAGCTAGGAGCGTCTAGGACGAGAAGGCCAAGCTAGAAGCGTCTAGGACAAGAAGAGTTGGATCAAAGCTATGAATGGGAGAGTGGCATACTAGCACATATTCCGTGAAGGCCTATCAAATGTAGTTTAGCTTTAATTGGGGTGTAAATAGCATAGCCATGTGGACAAATGTTTATTTTTCTGCACATTAGAATTAAGGAGAAGTTAACCTTCCCACTATTCTAGAAAGCCCATGGAGGGGGTGAACTTACAAACTAGACACACCCCTCCCCATGTGCTCACACTTTCCATGTGGCCCATGTGCTTCACATTTACATTTCATTTGGCTAGCATTTGGGTTGCATTATGGTCCTCCTTAGCCTATAAAAGGAGGAGCCTACACCTTGTATTTTCAAGATTAAATAGAGTATTGTTATGCTGCCCAAATTGTGCCATACACTACTCCTTGCCTAACACTTAGGTTTTAGTCTTCAATTCATCACTACCAAAGGGGCTGGCCAAACCTCCCCATTTCCTCACTCTTCATGCACCTTCAAGGCACCCATGCTTCCTAGGAAGGCCTTGCTCACCTCCTCCATAAGCTTCCGCATCCATCATCACCAAGGAACTCCAAAATCCAAAGAAGAGCTCATAGGAATGCTATCAAGGGGTGTGCTATCAAAAAGGTGCCCTTAGCAATAGAAGGAGGGATGTGCTAGCAAATAGGTGCCTTTAGCAAAAGAGGGAGGGGTGTACTATCAAATGTTGCATTTTTGACCTATCTTCTAGAATATTAGGATGATGGTGTGGTTTGACTAAAGTCAATACCCTAGGCAGCCCCCACTTTTTGTATTTCCATCCCTACCCTTTAAGCTTGCTCACCAAGGCTCCTAAATCTATAAATAAGGAGGCCTACCTCATGTATTTTCAAGTTTATTTGAGTAATGTTATGCTGCCATTTTTGTGCACAAGCTTTACTCCTCCTAGAAATCTAGGCTATAAACTTCAATCCTTTCACCTTCTCCCTTGAGCTGGCCGAACCACTCAACCCATACTCATCATGCACCTTCAAGACCAACACAACTCCTAGGAGGGTCTTGTTTCACTCATCCATTGCTTCCGCTCCATTTATTTCTACTTTGATTCAAGAAGAACACATGAAAATGCCATCATTTGGTATCATGAGCTTTTGGTTCTTCAAGATGAGTAGCTTGTCTTTTTAAATTTTCAGTTCTTCTTTATTTTCATCTTGTCATTTCAATTCCATAATTGTCTTGCTGTTTTTTTTTTACATTTTAAATTGTTCTTGGTGTGCTTATGGAAGATCCAACCGAAGCACATGTGTTCAATTGATCTTGAACATTTTCTTGTGCAATTGTGATAGGATTCCTTACACATTGAGTGGCTGTTTTCTTTTAGGAATTTGAGTCTTTATTGCTTTCTTATAATTGCTTCATTTTATGCTTTGAGTCTTTATTTTCTGAATCTATAAATGTTGTGTCAAGTCATGTGAATCCATAATTGTCATCAATTCTTAGTAGTCCTATTTTTGGCTTGATTGTTTCTTGTTTTTGGGTCTCTTTAATTTGCCTTAATCTGCTGTTATTTTGATCCTTTGCTGCCTTTTTAATTTTAGTTTGAGTTCATAATTGTGTCTTAGTTCTTACACAATTTCCTTCTTACATTTTCCTTTGTGTTAAATTTTGGTATCTTGCTGTTTTTTTTTCCAGTTTTCCAGATTTCCCCTGTTTCTCTCTCTGTCTGGCTGTTTTTTGTTTCAAAAATTATTTCCACTCATAGGAAATTTGTGATTCTCTGGAAAATGCAAGTTTGAAGTGTTACAAAAAGGACAAAAAAAAGAATCAGATCAAAAAAGGCAACAGAAAAAATATGATAAATCTTACAAAATCAGAGTGCAAATCTTGAGCGCTCCAGCTGGCCTAACTGCACACCAAATTTGCAAAAATTATTAAAAAAAAATGGTGCATGCGTTTTAGGTGATTCCAAAGCCATTGTTTAGATAAGATCCTGAATTTTCTTGCATATAAATTTCAGAGACAAATTTTAAAAATACAGCTCAGCATAAATCGGGGAACAAACACGTTTTCTGGCCCACAACAATTTTCAGTGGTGCTGTTTTTTTTTTTTATTTGGTCATCTAATCTAGTGCTTTTCTTTAGGAATTCCTTTTGTGTGCCAATTTTTTTTGAGTACCTTTAATTGTTTGCTTTAATTTCTTGACTCTCTTTCTAAGTTGTCATATTATAAATCCTTTTGGTGGTACTGTTTTTATTCAATTAAATTTGTTTCTTGCTTTTGTTTCTTGACCTCTCTTTTGGGTGCTGGAATTTAATTCTCCTTGGTGCATATGTGCATGGAACTTGACTTGGTTTAGGTTTAGCTCTTGTGAATAGGTGCTGGAAATTGGAGAATTAAAGCCATCATTTTAAGGAGGAGACAAAGCTAAAGCCGAAACAAGGTTGCTTGAAACAAACAATACAAACACCTAGAAGATCAAAAAAAAAAATTCAAGACAACAAGGAAGTGCACTAACCCAAAAGAGGATCAACAAAGGGAGTCTTCTTTTCCTTTGCAACTTGGTATATTGTTAATTACCTCTTTAATTACGTTTAGACGGTGAGTGTGTCTTCAAGGGCTCAAAGTGTCCAAGAAGCCTCACCTAGGGCCGAATAGCATAGTAAATTTTTTGCTTAGTAATTTGTTGCTTGTTTGAACTTGTTTTCTATATTGTTTTGGTAGAAACGTTTTGCATGATTAGTTTAGTTTAATTTGTGCTAAAACCGACTAGTTTGTTGCATATCTTTTTTTTTAGCTTACATAGTTTTATTGCTTTTTGATTTCTCAACTTCTTGTGTTTTAAGTGTTTCACTAAGAGAAATTTTTGTGAGAAGGCATTGGAGACTAGTTTTTGGCAAGGAAAAGGCTTGGTACTTAAGTAGTCATTTGAGACTCACCTCCCTTACCTGGAAAACTACCTTCTTTATCTTCCCTAATCTTTCTCAAAGTAAAAACGCCTAAATACACAAAGGTCTAGCCATGTCTTCTTCTTCTCATTCTCCAAAGTCTATAGAATGTGAAGTAAAATCTTTGAAAACCCTTTTGAAAGAGGTATCCCAAGCGGTACAATTAATCTCTTCTAGGCAATTGGAGAATGAAAACAAGATTAATGAGTTGGCTAGAGCTCAAGAAGAGAAATCCCAAAAATCTCAAAAATCAAAAAAAACAAATACTCATGCATCCCAAAGCATTGCAACTCTAGGGGAGGGAAGCCTTAGAATTAATGACTACTACCAACCACCCCCTAGAAGAACTAGGCAAAGGGAACAAGAGGTGCCAAGGGAAACTAGAGTAGACCTACCTCATTTTCATGGAAAGGAAAATGTAGAAATATATCTAGATTGGGAGATGAAGGTAGAGCAACTCTTTGCTTGCCATAGGGTAAGTGAGGAACGAAAAGTACCCTTAGCCACCCTTAGTTTCCAAGGAAATGCCATGTATTGGTGGACCTCTTTAGAAAGAGACCGACGTCTTCATAGGGAACCTCCCATAGAATATTGGAATGACCTTAGGGGAGCCCTAAGACGTCGACATATACCTTCTTACTACCATAGGGAGTTGATGGACAAGCTCCAAAGACTCCAACAAAAGAATATGAGTGTAGAAGAGTATAGGCAAAAGATGGAGCTCTATATGATGAGAGCCTCTATTAGAGAGGAAGAGGAAACCACCATATCTAGGTTCCTTAGTGGCCTATCACTTGAGATAAGAGATAGAGTAGAGCTCTTACCTTATCAAGACTTGAATGATTTGGTTCAACTTTGCATTAAAGTTGAGCAACAAAATTTGCGCAAAACATCAAGTCAAAAGGTGAGCCCCTATTCTAACTTTTATCCCAAGAGAGAGTTTAAAAGGGAGGGTAGTACATCTAAGGAAAAACCAAAAGAACCTACCAAACCCTTCACCAAAGAAACCTCAACCCCACCCATCCGAGCTAGAGATGTTAAATGTTTTAAGTGCTATGGTAGGGGGCATGTGCAAGCACAATGTCCAAACCAAAGGACTTTGTTTCTTAAAGGTGTAGACGAATACACTAGTGGCGAGGATGAGCTTAGTGAGAAAGAGGAAGGGGGAGAGGATGAGAGGGTAGCTCCATTAGAGGGAGAATTGCTTATGATTAGGAGAACCCTCAACAATCACCCTAGCACATCCATTGAAACACAAAGGGAGAACATATTTCATACAAGATGCAATGTTTTAGAAAATATATGTTCCCTCATTGTGGATAGTGGATCTAGTTGTAATTGTTGTAGTGCTAGGATGGTTGAAAAGCTTAAGCTACAAGTGGTTCCTCACCCAAAACCTTACAAACTTCAATGGCTTAATGAAAATGGGGAACTACATGTAGATAAGCAAGTGGAAATCAAGTTTTCCATAGGGAAATACAAAGATAAAGTTTTATGTGATGTAGTGCCTATGGAAGCTTGCCATATCTTATTAGGGAGGCCATGGCAATTTGACAAGAAAACCTTGCATGATGGTCTCACTAACGAGATTTCCTTCACCCATAAATATAAGAAGTTTGTACTTAGTCCTTTACCACATTCTCAAGTGGTGAAAGACCAAATACAAATGAAACAAAAGAGGGATGAGGAAAACAAAAAAAAAAGAGTGCTAGAAAAAGAGAAAATCCTTAGGGATAGGAAGGCGTGGGAGAAGAGTGTTCCTTCCCACAAGGTTGGTCTACAAGAAAAGCCTTTTGAAAATGTTTTAGAAAACTTGCTTCTTGTTGAACAACCAAGCCTTATCTTTTGTAAAGGAGCACTTACATGCACTGCCACAAGTAATGAACTCACGGTTTTACCTCCTCAAATAGAAAACCTTTTGAGTGAATTTGATGATCTATTCTCACAAGAAGGACCCAATGGGCTTCCTCCTCTTAGGGGGATAGAACATCAAATTGACTTCATTCCGGGGGCAAGCCTACCAAATAGGCCTGCTTATAGAACCAACCCCGAGGAAACAAAGGAGATAGAATCACAAGTTCAAGACTTGTTGGAGAAGGGTTGGGTTCAAAAGAGTCTAAGCCCTTGTGCTGTACCTGTCTTGTTGGTGCCTAAAAAAGATGGAAAATGGCGCATGTGTTGTGATTGTAGAGCAATCAACAACATCACCATCAAGTATAGGCATCCAATCCCAAGGCTTGATGATATGCTTGATGAATTGCATGGGTCAACTCTATTCTCCAAAATTGACCTTAAAAGTGGATATCACCAAATTCGAATCAAGGAGGGTGATGAGTGGAAAACCGCTTTTAAGACCAAATTTGGATTATATGAGTGGTTGGTGATGCCCTTTGGACTCACTAACGCTCCAAGCACATTCATGAGGCTTATGAATCACACCTTGAGGGATTGTATAGGTAAATATGTAGTAGTTTACTTTGATGATATCTTAGTATATAGTAAAACCCTAGAAGACCATCTAAGTCACCTTAGGGAAGTCTTTCTAGTTCTTAGGAAAAATAGTCTTTTTGCAAATAGGGATAAGTGTACCTTTGGTGTAGATAGTGTAGTCTTTTTAGGCTTTATAGTAAACAAAACGGGGGTACATGTAGATCCCGAGAAAATCAAAGCCATCCAAGAGTGGCCAACTCCACAAAATGTAAGTGATGTAAGAAGTTTTCATGGGTTAGCTAGCTTCTATAGAAGGTTTGTGCCTAATTTTTCTAGCCTAGCTTCTCCTTTGAATGAACTTGTTAAAAAAGATGTTGCATTTTGTTGGAATGAAAAGCATGAGCAAGCCTTTCAAAGGCTAAAAGCTCAACTCACCAATGCACCCATCCTATCTCTCCCAAATTTTTCCAAAACTTTTGAGATAGAGTGTGATGCATCGGGAGTAGGCATAGGCGCGGTATTGTTGCAAGGTGGACACCCCATTGCTTATTTTAGTGAAAAACTCCATGGTGCCACCCTCAACTACCCCACTTATGACAAAGAGCTCTATGCTCTTGTGAGAGCCCTAAAGACTTGGGAACACTATCTTGTGTCCAAAGAATTTGTTATCCATAGTGATCACGAGTCTTTAAAATATTTAAAGGGCCAACACAAGCTCAATAAGAGACATGCAAAATGGATGGAATTTCTTGAACAATTTCCTTATGTAATCAAATACAAGAAAGGAAGCACCAATATAGTGGCCGATGCTCTTTCAAGACGCCACACACTCTTTTCAAAATTGGGTGCCCAAATTCTTGGATTTGACCACATAAGAGAGCTTTACCAAGAAGATCAAGAACTTTCATCCATCTATGCCCAATGTCTACATAGAGCGCAAGGAGGTTACTATGTGTCCGAGGGATATCTTTTTAAAGAAGGAAAACTTTGCATTCCCCAAGGAACACATAGAAAACTCCTTGTCAAAGAATCACATGAAGGGGGACTCATGGGCCATTTTGGAGTTGATAAGACTCTAGATCTTTTGAAAGCAAAATTTTGTTGGCCACACATGAGGAAAGATGTCCAACGCCATTGCTCTAGATGTATCTCATGTTTAAAAGCAAAGTCTAGAACAATGCCGCATGGACTCTACACCCCTTTGCCGATTGCAAATGCTCCTTGGGAAGACATTAGCATGGATTTCATTTTAGGACTTCCTAGGACTGCAAGAGGCCATGACTCTATCTTTGTGGTAGTGGACCGTTTTAGCAAAATGTCTCACTTTATTCCATGCCACAAAGTAGATGATGCTCAAAATATTTCTAAACTCTTCTTTAGAGAAGTGGTGAGACTCCATGGTCTCCCTAGAAGTATAGTGTCCGATAGAGATCCCAAGTTTATAAGTCACTTTTGGAAAACTCTTTGGGGTAAACTTGGAACAAGACTACAATTTTCAACTTCTTGTCATCCTCAAACGGATGGGCAAACCGAAGTAGTCAATAGATCTCTTGGAACTATGCTTAGGGCTATCATGAAGGGCAGCCACAAATCTTGGGATGAGTACCTTCCCCACATTGAATTTGCTTACAATAGAGTAGTTCACAAGACTACTAATGCTTCTCCTTTTGAGGTAGTATATGGTTTTAATCCTCTCACGCCCATGGATTTAATTCCTCTTCCTAATCCACAAGATTTTGTGCATAAGGAAGGAGTAATCAAGGCTGATTTTGTCAAGAAAATGCATGAGAAGATTAAAATTCAAATACAACAACAAAATGAGAAGTACACAAAACACAACAACAAAGGGAAGAGAGAAATAATTTTTGAGGAAGGAGACTTAGTTTGGCTTCATCTTCGAAAAGAAAGATTTCCAAATCAAAGGAAGTCCAAACTAAGTCCCCGAGGTGAGGGACCCTTCCAAGTCCTTAAGCGAGTCAACAACAATGCATATAAATTGGACCTACCTCTTGAATATGGAGTACATGACACATTTAATGTAATTGATCTTTCTCCATTTGTAGGTACCAATGACGATGACGAGCTGGATTTGAGGACAAATCCTTTCCAAGGGGGAGGGGATGATGGAGGAGGGCCAAGCACATCTAACCAAGGAAGCCAAGGCCCAAACCAAGAAGACCGTCTAGACCAAGAGAAGCGTCTAGCTCCAAGAAGTGAGCGTCTAGGACGTGAAGGAGGGAGGCTATCCATGGAGCTAGACCGTCTAGGACCTCTCACAAGATCCATGGCTAAACATATCCAAGCACACATAGAAGAAGCCACGGATGGGAGGGAGAAGACCTTGTACATGCTACTTGGAGGCCCATTAGGGGTAGCTTAGTAGATTAGTGTAGTGTAGAAAGCAAAACTTGCTAACTTAGGGGTGTGCTATCAAAAAGGTGCCCTTAGCAATAGAAGGAGGGGTGTGCTAGCAAATAGGTGCCTTTAGCAAAAGAGGGAGGGGTGTACTATCAAATGTTGCATTTTTGACCTATCTTCTAGAATATTAGGATGATGGTGTGGTTTGACTAAAGTCAATACCCTAGGCAGCCCCCACTTTTTGTATTTCCATCCCTACCCTTTAAGCTTGCTCACCAAGGCTCCTAAATCTATAAATAAGGAGGCCTACCTCATGTATTTTCAAGTTTATTTGAGTAATGTTATGCTGCCATTTTTGTGCACAAGCTTTACTCCTCCTAGAAATCTAGGCTATAAACTTCAATCCTTTCACCTTCTCCCTTGAGCTGGCCGAACCACTCAACCCATACTCATCATGCACCTTCAAGACCAACACAACTCCTAGGAGGGTCTTGTTTCACTCATCCATTGCTTCCGCTCCATTTATTTCTACTTTGATTCAAGAAGAACACATGAAAATGCCATCAGTTAGCCAATGAAATTTTTCTTCAGGATTTTCTATTAAATCTACCATCTCCAAGGCTCGTTTTGTTTCACTGGATATTGATTTGATAGCGACAACTACACTCTTCACCACAGTTATCTTTGTCGCAATCTTCTATAGATTCCTCTTCTGAATCTTCATTTATTTCTTCTATGATCTCCTCTTCTTCGTCAGAGGATTCTAATAAAATCTTGGCTATTTGTTCTCTTAATTCTTCGCTCATATCTAACTTAATAATTTTTTCTTTTACTCTACAGTCTTTCTTATAGTGGCCATATCGTCCACACTTAAAACATATTACTTTATTTGTATTTTGTATTGGACTATTATTTTGAGGTTTTGGGATGGTTTTAGTAGAGCTCCTTTTATTCCAGGGTTTTCTAGGAATATTTTTCTGAATTTTTTGTTTTACCATCTTTCTTCTGGAGTTTGACGGAGGAGTTATCTTTTCATACCCATATTGGGCACAGAAATCTCCTAATTCTCTTATGCCTAATTGTTGATTTTTCTTTATTCGATTTTCTATTTTCATAGCATTGCACAATGCTATTCCTGTGTTTTTAACCATAGCACTAATTCTTCCATAGGTAAGATCTTTTAGGGTCGTATCTGGGTATTCTGTTTGGAAGATTTTCTTTAACCTTTTCCGCAAAAGACTAAAGGTAGTCCTGCTACAAAACGTTCTTTCCAATATGGTTCTCGACAATCCTCCCGTGTCAGAACCATAGACATAAAATTATCAACATACCATCTAAAGTCTCCTAAAGTTGGACACCTTAGATTATGTAATAGAATTGAAGTTCTTTCATCGAAGATTTTGGGGTCTCCGATAAAGTTATGAATAATGGCCGTAACCAAGGTTTCTACCATTAGGGGAATTTGTCCATTTTCTTCGTTTTTAACGCAGGTAGTAATGTATAATCTATTCTCTGAATTGAGATAATTATCCCACCATCCTTTTAAAATGCCAGTAAAACCGGCCACTATTAATTTTATTGTTTGTTCTTCGGAATGTTTTACCCTATAGGCTGAAGCGGCCATTGTTAATTCATGGGTTTTGCGAAGAATCTGATGGTCGGTCATACCATCAATATTCCATTCTGTTATCCCATTGCCGTCAAAGGCAGATGGGTGTTCTAATTCCCATTCTTCAAACTGAATATCGGGAAGAGTGGGTCTCTTATAAAAATTTCTACTGGTTGGGAATGTTTGTGGGGCCTTTCCCCTATTTATTTTATTGATTGATTCGTCTTCTTCAGTAAGAACATTTATTTTTGAAATTTTTAACTCATCTAACTTTCTATTAATCTCATCTAATGCGGAATTTGCATCTCTTCCGATTTTTAATTCTTTTAACTCGTCTTCAGAGAATTTAAATGGTTTTATTAAGGATTTTCCCAATCTTTCCGATTGTTTGTTAAGAATTTTAGGTTCTGATTCGGGTTCAGTTTTTGCCATTTGATGTAAAAGTTGGTTAGTGTAATTTAATTGGGAATGAATATTTTGAATGTCTTTTATTTGAATTTCTCTTTTTTCTCCTATCATTTTGAAGGGAGAGGCAACGACCTCTTTATTTTCAATATTGTGGAATTTTACTTCCTCTAGAGGAGGAATAATACTGGAGACTTCTCCTTTAGCGGTTTTCCATATTTTTTCTCCTGATTTTATAACTTTTATTGTCTGAAAATAATTCTGTTCGAACCATTCAAAGAAGAACACATTTATTTCGACGGTATTCATGTAGTCGTAATATTCTTCTCTTATTTTAGCCCGTTCTTCATCACTAAAATTTTTATAAAACCAATCCTTTTTCTTTTTATTGGCACTACTTACAAAATCTTCTTGAAGCATTCTTTTATTAATTTCAAATGTTTTTATGACGTTTAACTGACTAAAGTTAGATTTAGTTGGTGAGTCCTGTGATCGAGCCGAGGTGTAATGGGTTTCTTCGGGCTCAAATTCAGGGGTGGGTATGGTATGATCTGGATGTAATCCTTGCATTACCAACCCTCTAGGTATTGAAAAACTTCGCCTATCTATGGATGGTCTGGTTAAACTAAATTCGGATCTTGCCATAGAGCGTACTCTTCTTAAGTTTTCTCTTAAAGGAGCAAAGGTAATTTCTACTGCTCCCAATTTAAATTCTGTTATAGCGTCTACTTCGCTAGGCGTAGGAGGAATTGGAGGTAGTATGTCTTCTAATCTCCATTTTAATCCACTGGTTACCTCATCATGTCTCAGTACCCGAGGGACCGAGGCATTTACCCTTTCTGGATTTACCAATAATAGGGTAGTTTCGTCTTTAGGAGATATTAATAAAGCTTGGGGGGCTAATTGGGTTTTCATTACTTTATAATAGAGACGATATATTATGGTAATAGGAATCGCTCTAGGATTCCAACCATCGTCCTTCATCTTAATATCTAAAATAATATTGTAATTAGTTTCGTGAAAGCTTTTAAGAGATACCGAGTAATTAGGGTAATTATTAATATAAACCGGTCCTTCGTGGAGATTGGTTTCAAAGATAGCCAAGATCATTCAAATTTTTTGGCCTATTATCTCTTAAAACTGCGAATAATGGAGTATCGATTCCTTGCCTAAACAAGGGTTTAATAGCTATTTGAATTGATCCTATATGTAAATACTTATAATCTTTTATATGTTCGGCTATTAGAGCTCGTTAGATTAATGGTATAGATTCTTGGGTTTGTTTTATATCGATTTCTTTTTCGACAGTTTTAATTACATATTCGCTTTTAAACATGTCTGATATTTTAGTTTTGTAAAGTGAGGAAATTTCTAACTTGGGAAGTTTCCATTTATTGAGTTGGGATTCTATTTCTGGGATTCTTAGCTCATGATGTAATATATGATTATTATTTTCTTCACTAGATTCTCCTATTTCTTCTTCCTTTTCCTTTCCTTTAGACAACATTTTTAATTAACCTAGACATAACTTACGTGTCTAGTTCTTGGATCGGGACCACCAGGCTTACCAACGGTTTTACTGCCTTACCCTAGGACTTACTACCGGGAACACCCTTACCGGCTGACCAACGCTCCTCACTAAACCAACGCTCATTACTTTATAGAGTTAATTAAACTGTTATCTTAAAGATTAGAGCAGGAAAGATTACACAGCAGAAATATAGTGCATAAAATAATAATCATATAACAATCACAGAAGAAGAATGGAAGAAGAAGATCGGAGGAAGAAGAATGGAAGAAGAAGAATGGAAGAAGAAGATCGGAGGAAGAAGAATGGAAGAAGATGATTGGAAGAAGAAGAATGGAAGAAGAAGAACGGAAGAAGAAGATCGGAAGAAGAAGAATGGAAGAAGAAGATCGGAAGAAGAATGGAAGAAGAAGATCGGAAGAAGAATGGAAGAAGAAGAATGGAAGAAGAAGAATGCAAGAAGAAGATCAACAAGAAGAATGGAAGAAGAAGAATAGAAAAAGAAGATCGGAAGAATAAGAATGGCAGACGAAGATCGGAAGAAGAAAAATGGAAGAAGAAGATCGGAAGAAGAAGAATGGAAGAACAAGATCGGAAGAAGAAGAATGGAAGAAGAAGATCGGAAGAAGAAGAATGGAAGAAGAAGATCGGAAGAAGAAGAATGGAAGAAGAAGATCGCAAGAAGAAGAATGGAAGAAGAAGATCACAAGAAGAAGATCGGAAGAAGAAGAATGAAAGAAGAAGATCGGAACAAGAATATCGGAAGAAGAAGAATGGAAGAAGAAGATCGGAACAAGAAGAATAGAAGAAGAAGATTGGAAGACGAAGATTGGAAGAAGAAGAATGGAAGAAGAAGAATGGAAGAAGAAGATGTGAAGAAGAAGAATGGAAGAAGAAAATTGGAAGAAGAAGAATGGAAGAATAAGAATGGAAGAAGAAGAATGGAAGAATAAGAATGGAAGAAGAAGAATGGAAGAAGAAGATCGAAAGAAGAAGAATGGATGAATAAGAATGGAAGAAAAAGATCGGAAGAAGAATGGAAGAGGAAGATCAGAAGAAGAGTGGCAGAAGAAGAATGGAAGAAGAAGAATGGCAGAAGAAGATCGGAAGAAGAAGAATGGAAGAAGAAGATCGGAAGAAGAAGATCGGAAGAAGAATGGAAAAAGAAAAATTGGAAGAAGAAGAATGGAAGAAGAAGATGGGAAGAAGAAGATCGAAAGAAGAAGAATGGAAGATGATCCTGCCGCTTGACTCGAACGTGGAGGATTGCCTCGTCACTCCTTCGTCTAGCCCTCTGGTCTGCAGGAACGCTCCAAAAACCACCACCGGAACTCCAAACGCTGCCTGCAAAACACACGAATGACGCTTCTGGCGGCCGTTGTAGCTCCGACGCTCAAGTCAGGCAACAGGAACACCAAATCTATCACTGAATCTCTCTGTGAGACTCGTGTCTGCTCTCCGATCCACTTTCTCTCTCTATAACCGTTTTCTGTTATCACTGTGCCACGTGTAAGAATGCTCTCACAGTGACTCAGAAACCCAGTGTAGAGAGCCTCTGTAAACTTGGAAAAGAATGGAAGGAATCCCCCTACCTTACATGATGTGGAGTGCTTTATACCTGAGCCGCACCTCGATCCCAGATGGTGACACGTGGAGGCACCACCTTGAATCTACCGTACACGCGTCACACCTGGAGGGCTTCTGCGCTTCTCTCTGTGCGGGCCGCATGCTCCCAGGAGAGCGCCAGGCACATCCTGCCTGCATGGCCTCGCCGCACGTCCTCTGAGTGGGCATCATGCGAGGTGCATGCGTAGCGTTCTCGCTAGGAACCCCGATGACCGACCTCCCTCTGCATGCAATTACGACCGATCTCCCTCTTAACGCCCGATCGCGCTCCTCATGCAGTCACACCCGGGCGGTCCCTCATGACTTGCAACCGACGTCCGTGCGGTGCCTCATGAATATCTACCGACATCCGTGCGGTGCCTCATGAATATCCACCGACGTCCGTGCGGGGCTTTCAGGCGCTTATCTATGCTCTGAAATGGGAGTGGTGGCCACTTGGTATCTGACCACCGATCACCATTCTAGGTGATCTCTTCCCTGATTCACTTGCTCTTTCTACCACATGCCACCCTGTTCATGGTCCACGTGGTCAACGGCTGCTGACGTCATCAACTACTGATGACTGACCGGATCAGAAGAATAAGAATGGAAGAAGAAGAATGGAAGAAGAAGATCGGAAGAAGAAGAATGGAAGAAGAAGATCGGAAGAAGAAGAATGGATGAACAAGATCGGAACAAGAAGAATAGAAGAAGAAGAATGGAAGACGAAGATCAGAAGAAGAAGAATGGATGAAGAAGAATGGAAGACGAAGATGGGAAGAAGAAGAATGGAAGAAGAAGATCGGAAGAAGAAGAATGGAAGAAGAAGAATGGAAGAAGAAGATCGGAAGAAGAAGAATGGAAGAAGAAGATCGGAAGAAGAAGAATGGAAGAAGAAGATCGGAAGAAGAAGAATGGAAGAAGAAGATCGGAAGAAGAAGAATGGAACAAGAAGATCTAAAGAAGAAGAATGGAACAAGAAGATCAGAAGAAGAAGAATGGAAGACGAAGATCGGAGGAAGAAGAATGGAAAAAGAAGATCAAAAGAAGAAGACTGGAAGAAGAAGATCGAAAGAAGAAGAATGGAAGAAGAAGATCGGAAGAAGAAGAATGGAAGAAAAAGATCGGAAGAAGAAGAATGGAAAAAGAAGATCGGAAAGAGAAAAATGGAAAAGGAAGATCTGAAGAAGAAGAAGAATGGAAGAAGAAGAATGGAAGAAGAAGAATGGAAGAAGAAGATTGGAAGAAGAAGAATGGAAGAAGAAGAATGGAAGAAGAAGATCAGAGGAAAAAGAATGGAAGAAGAAGATCAGAAGAAGAAGAATGGAAGAGAAGCATGGAAGAAGAAGATCGAAAGAAGAAGAATGGAAGAAGAAGATCGAAAGAACAAGAATGGAAGAAGAAGATCGGAAGAAGAAGAATCGAAGAAGAAGATCGGAAGAAGAAGAATGGAAGAAGATCGGAAGAAGAAGAATGGAAGAAGAATGGGAAGAAGAAGAATGGAAGAAGTCGATCGGAAGAAGAAGAATCGCTTAAGAAGATCGGAAGATAAAGAATGGAAGAAGAAGATCCGAAGAAGAAGAATGGGAAGAAGTAGATCGGAAGAAGAAGAATGGCTTAAGAAGATCGGAAGAAGAAGAATGGAAGAAGAAGATCCGAAGAAGAAGAATGGAAGAACATGATCGCAAGATGAAGAATGGAAGAAGAAGATCGCAAGAAGAAGAATGGAAGAAGAATATCGGAAGAAGAACAATGGATGAATATCATCGGAAGAAGAAGATCGGAAAAGAAGAATGGCAGAGGAAGATCGGAAGAAGAAGAATGGAAGAAGAAGATCGGAAGAAGAAGATCGGAAGAAGCAGAATGGCAGAAGAAGATCGGAAGAAGAAGACTGGCAGAAGAAGATCGGAAGAGGAATGGAAGAAGAAGATCGGAAGAGGAATGGAATAAGAAGATCGGAAGAAGAAGAATGGCTGAAGAAGATCGGAAGAAGAAAAATGGAAGAGGAAGATCGGAAGAAGACGAATGGAAGAAGAAGATTTGAACAAGAAGAATGGAAGAAGAAGAATTGGAAGAAGAAGAATGGAAGAAGATGAATGGAAGAAGAAGATCGGAAGAAGAAGAATGGAAGAAGAAGATCGAAAGAAGAAGATCGGAAGAAGAAGAATGGAAGAAGAAGATCGGAAGCAGAACAATGGAAGAAGAAGATCGGAAGAAGAAAGGAAGAAAAAGATCGGAACAAGAAGAATGGAAGAAGAAGATCGCAAGAAGAGTAACGGAAGAAAAAGATCGCAAGAATAGAAGAAGAAGAATAGCAGAAGAAGACCGGAAGAAGAAGAATGGCAGAAGAAGATCGGAAGAAAAAGAATGGAAGAGGCAGATCGGAAGAAAAGAAATGGAAGAAGAAGATCTGAACAAGAAGAATGGGAGAAGAAGATCGAAAGAAAAAGAATGGTAGAAGAAGATGGGAAGAAGAAGAATGGAAAAAGAAGATCGGAAGAAGAAGAATGGAAGAAGAAGATCGGAAGAAGAAGTATGGAACAAGAAGAATTGGACGAAGAAGAATGGAAGAAGAACATCGGAAGAAGAAGTACGGAAGAAGAAGAATGTGAAGAAGAAGAATTGCAAGAAGAACAATGGAAAAAGAAGATCGGAAGAAGAAGAATGGCAGAAGAATATCGGAAGAAGAAGACTGGAAGAAGAAGATCGCAGGAAGAAGAAGGGAAGAAGAAGATCGGAAGAAGAAGAACGGAAGAAGAAGAATGGAAGAAGAAGATTGGAAGAAGAAGAATGGAAGAAGAAGATCGGAAGAAGAAGCGTGGAAGAAGAAGATCGGAAAAAGTAGAATGAAAGAAGAAGAATGCAAGAAGAAGATCGGAAGAAGAAGAATGAAAGAAGAAGATCGAAAAAAGAAGAATGGAAGAAGAAGATCGGAACAAGAAGAATGGAAGAAGAAGATTGGAAGAAGAAGAATGGCAGAAGAAGATCGGAAGAAGAAGAATGGAAGAAGAAGATCAGAAGAAGAAGAATGGAAGAGAAGCATGGAAGAAGAAGATCGAAAGAAGAAGAATGGAAGAAGAAGATCGAAAGAACAAGAATGGAAGAAGAAGATCGGAAGAAGAAGAATCGAAGAAGAAGATCGGAAGAAGAAGAATGGAAGAAGATCGGAAGAAGAGGAATGGAAGAGGCAGATCGGAACAAGATCTGAACGAGAAGAATGGAAGAAGAAGATCGGAAGAAGAAGAATGGAAGAACAAGATCGGAGGAAGAAGAATGGAAGAACAAGATCGGAAGAAGAAGAATGGAAGAAGAAGATCGGAGGAAGAAGAATGGAAGAAGATGATCGCAAGATGAAGAATGGAAGAAGAAGATCGCAAGAAGAAGAATGGAAGAAGAATATCGGAAGAAGAACAATGGATGAATATCATCGGAAGAAGAAGAATGGAAGAAGAAGATCGGAAAAGAGGAATAGCAGAGGAAGATCGGAAGAAGAGGAATGGAAGAAGAAGATTTGAACAAGAAGAATGGAAGAAGAAAAATTGGAAGAAGAAGAATGGAAGAAGATGAATGGAAGAAGAAGATCGGAAGAAGAAGAACGGAAGAAGAAGATCGGAGGAAGAAGAATGGAAGAAGATGATCGCAAGATGAAGAATGGAAGAAGAAGATCGCAAGAAGAAGAATGGAAGAAGAATATCGGAAGAAGAACAATGGACGAATATCATCGGAAGAAGAAGAATGGAAGAAGAAGATCGGAAAAGAAGAATGGCAGAGGAAGATCGGAAGAAGAAGAATGGAAGAAGAAGATCGGAAGAAGAAGATCGGAAAGAGAAGAATGGAAGAAGAGGATGGGAAGAAGAAGAATGGCAGAGGAAGATCGGAAGAAGAAGAATGGCAGAAGAAGATCGCAAGAAGAAGAATGGAAGAAGAATATCGGAAGAAGAACAATGGATGAATATCATCGGAAGAAGAAGAATGGAAGAAGAAGATCGGAAAAGAGGAATGGCAGAGGAAGATCGGAAGAAGAGGAATGGAAGAAGAAGATTTGAACAAGAAGAATGGAAGAAGAAAAATTGGAAGAAGAAGAATGGAAGAAGATGAATGGAAGAAGAAGATCGGAAGAAGAAGAACGGAAGAAGAAGATCGAAAGAAGAAGATCGGAAGAAGAAGAATGGAAGAAGAAGATCGGAAGCAGAACAATGGAAGAAGAAGATCGGAAGAAGAAAGGAAGAAGAAGATCGGAACAAGAAGAATGGAAGAAGAAGATCGCAAGAAGAATAACGGAAGAAAAAGATCGAAAGAAGAAGAATGGCAGAAGAAGATCGGAAGAAGAAGAATGGAAGAGGCAGATCGGAAGAAGAGGAATGGAAGAGGCAGATCGGAACAAGATCTGAACGAGAAGAATGGAAGAAGAAGATCGGAAGAAGAAGAATGGAAGAACAAGATCGGAAGAAGAAGAATGGAAGAAGAAGATCGGAGGAAGAAGAATGGAAGAAGATGATCGCAAGATGAAGAATGGAAGAAGAAGATCGCAAGAAGAAGAATGGAAGAAGAATATCGGAAGAAGAACAATGGACGAATATCATCGGAAGAAGAAGAATGGAAGAAGAAGATCGGAAATGAAGAATGGCAGAGGAAGATCGGAAGAAGAAGAATGGAAGAAGAAGATCGGAAGAAGAAGATCGGAAAGAGAAGAATGGAAGAAGAGGATGGGAAGAAGAAGAATGGCAGAGGAAGATCGGAAGAAGAAGAATGGCAGAAGAAGATCGGAAGAAGAAGAATGGCAGAAGAAGATCGGAAGAAGAAGAACGGAAGAGGAAGATCGGAAGAAGAGGAATGGAAGAAGAAGATTTGAACAAGAAGAATGGAAGAAGAAGAATTGGAAGAAGAAGAATGGAAGAAGATGAATGGAAGAAGAAGATCGGAAGAAGAAGAATGGAAGAAGAAGATCGAAAGAAGAAGATCGGAAGAAGAAGAGTGGAAGAAGAAGATCGGAAGCAGAACAATGGAAGAAGAAAGGAAGAAGAAGTTCGGAACAAGAAGAATGGAAGAAGAAGATCGTAAGAAGAATAACGGAAGAAAAAGATCGCAAGAATAGAAGAAGAAGAATAGCAGAAGAAGACCGGAAGAAGAAGAATGGCAGAAGAAGATCGGAAGAAAAAGAATGGAAGAGGCAGATCGGAAGAAGAGGAATGGAAGAAGAAGATCTGAACAAGAAGAATGGAAGAAGAAGATCGAAAGAAAAAGAATGGTAGAAGAAGATGGGAAGAAGAAGAATGGAAAAAGAAGATCGGAAGAAGAAGAATGGAAGAAGAAGATCGGAAGAAGAAGAATGGAACAAGAAGAATTGGAAGAAGAAGAATGGAAGAAGAACATCGGAAGAAGAAGTACGGAAGAAGAAGAATGTGAAGAAGAAGAATTGCAAGAAGAAGAATGGAAAAAGAAGATCGGAAGAAGAAGAATGGCAGAAGAATATCGGAAGAAGAAGAATGGAAGAAGAAGATCGCAGGAAGAAGAATGGAAGAAGAAGATCGGAAGAAGAAGAATGGAAGAAGAAGATCGGAAGAAGAGGAATGGAAGAAGAAGATCGGAAGAAGAAGAATGGAAGAAGTAGATCGGAAGAACAAGAATGGAAGAAGAAGAATTGGAAGAAGAAGAAGATCGCAGGAAGAAGAAGGGAAGAAGAAGAATGGAAGAAGAAGAATGGAAGGAGAAGAATGGAAGAAGAAGATCGGAAGAATAAGAATAGCAGAAGCAGATCGGAAGAAGAAGAATGGAAGAACAAGATCGGAAGATGAAGAATGGAAGAAGAAGATCGGAAGACGAAGAATCAAAGAGAAGAATGGAAGAAGAAGATCGAAAGAAGAAGAATGCAAGAAGAAGATCGGAAGAAGAAGAATGGAAGAAGAAGATCGGAAGAAGAAGAATGGAAGAAGAAGATCGGAAGAAGAAGAATGGAAGAAGAAGATCGGAAGAAGAAGAATGGAAGAAGAAGATCGGAAGAAGAAGAATGGAAGAAGAAGATCGCAGGAAGAAGAAGGGAAGAAGAAGATCTGAAGAAGAAGAACGGAAGAAGAAGAATGGAAGAAGAAGATTGGAAGAAGAAGAATGGAAGAAGAAGATCGGAAGAAGAAGCGTGGAAGAAGAAGATCGGAAGAAGAAGAATGAAAGAAGAAGATCGAAAAAAGAAGAATGGAAGAAGAAGATCGGAAGAAGAACATCGGAAGAAGAAGAATGAAAGAAGAAGATCGAAAAAAGAAGAATGGAAGAAGAAGATCGGAAGAATAAGAATGGAAGAAGAAGATTGGAAGAAGAAGAATGGCAGAAGAAGATCGGAAGAAGAAGAATGGAAGAACAAGATCGGAAGAAGAAGAATGGAAGAAGAAGATCGGAGGAAGAAGAATGGAAGAAGATGATCGCAACATGAAGAATGGAAGAAGAAGATCGCAAGAAGAAGAATGGAAGAAGAATATCGGAAGAAGAACAATGGATGAATATCATCGGAAGAAGAAGAATGGAAGAAGAAGATCGGAAAAGAAGAATGGCAGAGGAAGATCGGAAGAAAAAGAATGGAAGAAGAAGATCGGAAGAAGAAGATCGGAAAGAGAAGAATGGCAGAAGAGGATGGGAAGAAGAAGAATGGCAGAGGAAGATCGGAAGAAGAAGAATGGCAGAAGAAGATCGGAAGAAGAAGAATGGCAGAAGAAGATCGGAAGAAGAAGAATGGCAGAAGAAGATCGGAAGAGGAATGGAAGAAGAAGATCGGAAGAAGAAGAATGGCTGAAGAAGATCGGAAGGAGAAGAATGGAAGAGGAAGATCGGAAGAAGAGGAATGGAAGAAGAAGATTTGAACAAGAAGAATGGAAGAAGAAGAATTGGAAGAAGAAGAATGGAAGAAGATGAATGGAAGAAGAAGATCGGAAGAAGAAGAATGGAAGAAGAAGATCGGAAGCAGAACATTGGAAGAAGAAGATCGGAAGAAGAAAGGAAGAAGAAGATCGGAACAAGAAGAATGGAAGAAGAAGATCGCAAGAAGAATAACGGAAGAAAAATATCGCAAGAATAGAAGAAGAAGAATAGCAGAAGAAGACCGGAAGAAGAAGAATGGCAGAAGAAGATCGGAAGAAAAAGAATGGAAGAGGCAGATCGGAAGAAGAGGAATGGAAGAAGAAGATCTGAACAAGAAGAATGGAAGAAGAAGATCGAAAGAAAAAGAATGGTAGAAGAAGATGGGAAGAAGAAGAATGGAAAAAGAAGATCGGAAGAAGAAGAATGGAAGAAGAAGATCGGAAGAAGAAGAATGGAACAAGAAAAATTGGAAGAAGAAGAATGGAAGAAGAACATCGGAAGAAGAAGTACGAAAGAAGAAGAATGTGAAGAAGAAGAATTGCAAGAAGAAGAATGGAAAAAGAAGATCGGAAGAAGAAGAATGGCAGAAGAATATCGGAAGAAGAAGAATGGAAGAAGAAGATCGCAGGAAGAAGAATGGAAGAAGAAGATCGGAAGAAGAAGAATGGAAGAAGAAGATCGGAAGAAGAGGAATGGAAGAAGAAGATCGGAAGAAGAAGAATGGAAGAAGAAGATCGGAAGAACAAGAATGGAAGAAGAAGAATTGGAAGAAGAGGATCGCAGGAAGAAGAAGGGAAGAAGAAGAATGGAAGAAGAAGAATGGAAGGAGAAGAATGGAAGAAGAACATCGGAAGAAGAAGAATAGCAGAAGCAGATCGGAAGAAGAAGAATGGAAGAACAAGATCGGAAGATGAAGAATGGAAGAAGAAGATCGGAAGACGAAGAATCAAAGAGAAGAATGGAAGAAGAAGATCGAAAGAAGAAGAATGGAAGAAGAAGATCGGAAGAAGAAGAATGGAAGAAGAAGATCGGAAGAAGAAGAATGGAAGAAGAAGATCGGAAGAAGAAGAATGGAAGAAGAAGATCGCAGGAAGAAGAAGGGAAGAAGAAGATCGGAAGAAGAAGAACGGAAGAAGAAGAATGGAAGAAGAAGATTGGAAGAAGAAGAATGGAAGAAGAAGATCGGAAGAAGAAGCGTGGAAGAAGAAGATCGGAAAAAGTAGAATGAAAGAAGAAGAATGGAAGAAGAAGATCGCAAGAAGAAGAATGAAAGAAGAAGATCGAAAAAAGAAGAATGGAAGAAGAAGATCGGAAGAAGAAGAATGGAAGAAGAAGATTGGAAGAAGAAGAATGGCAGAAGAAGATCGGAAGAAGAAGAATGGAAGAGGCAGATCGGAAGAAGAGGAATGGAAGAGGCAGATCAGAACAAGATCTGAACGAGAAGAATGGAAGAAGAAGATCGGAAGAAGAAGAATGGAAGAACAAGATCGGAAGAAGAAGAATGGAAGAAGATGATCGGAAGAAGAAGAATGGAAGAAGAAGATCAGAAGAAGAAGAATGGAAGATGAAGAATGGAAAAAGAAGATCGGAGGAAGAGGAATGGAAGAAGATGATTGGAAGAAGAAGAACGGAAGAAGAAGAACGGAAGAAGAAGATCGGATGAAGAAGAATGGAAGAAGAAGAATGCAAGAAGAAGATCAACAAGAAGAATGGAAGAACAAGAATAGAAAAAGAAGATCGGAAGAATAAGAATGGCAGAAGAAGATCGGAAGAAGAAAAATGGAAGAAGAAGATCGCAAGAAGAAGAATGGAAGAAGAAGATGGGAAGAAGAAGAATGAAAGAAGAAGAATGGAAGAAAAAGATGGGAAGCAGAAGACTAGCAAAAGAATAATGGAAGAACAAGAATGGAAGAAGAAGATCGGAAGAAGAAGAATGGAAGAAGAAGATCGAAAGAAGAAGAATGGAACAAGAAGATCGAAAGAAGAAGAATTGAAGAAGAAGATCGAAAGAAGATGATGGGAAGAAGAAGAATGGAAGAAGAAGATCGGAAGAAGAAGAATGGAAGAAGAAGATCGGAAGAAGAAGAATGGAAGAAGAAGATCGAAAGAAGAAGAATGGAAGGAGAAGAATTGGAAGAAGACAAATGGAAGAAGAAGATCGGAAGAAGAAGAATGGCAGAAGAAGATCGAAAGAAGAAGAAGGGAATCAGAAGATCGGAAGAAGAAGAATGGAAGAAGAAGATCAGAAGAAGAAGAACGCAAGAAGAAGAATGGAGGAAGAAGATCGAAAGAAGAGGAATGGAAGAAGAAGAATAGAAGAAGAAGATTGGAAGAAGAAGATCGGAAGAAGAAGATCGGAACAAGAAGAATGGAAGAAGAAGATCGCAACAAGAAGAATGGAAGAAGAAGAATAGAAAAAGAAAATCGGAAGAATAAGAATGGCAGAAGAAGATCGTAACAAGAATAATGGAAGAAGAAGATTGCAAGAAGAAGAATGGAAGAAGAAGATCAGAAGAAGGAGAATGGAAGAAGACGATGGGAAGAAGAAGAGTGGCAGAAGAGGATTGGAAGAAGAAGAATTGAAGAGGAAGATCGGAAGAAGAAGAGTGGCAGAAGAAGAATGGAACAAGAAGAATGGAACAAGAAGAATTGGAAAAAGAAGAATGGCAGAAGAAGATCGGAAGAAGAAGAATGGAAGAAGAAGATCGGCAGAAGAAGAATGGCACAAGAAGATCGGAACAAATAGAATGGAAGAAGAAGATCGGAACAAGAAGAATGGAAGAAGAAGAATGGGAAGGAGTAGAATGGAAGAAGAAGAATTGGAAGGAGAAGTATGGAAGAAGAAGATCGGAACTAGAAAAATGGAAGAAGAAGATTGGAAGAAGAAGATCGCAAGAAGAAGAATGGAAGAAGAAGAGCGGAAGAAGAAGATGGGAAGAAGAAGATCGGAAGAAGAAGAATGGAAGAAGAAGATCGGAAAAAGAAAAATGGCAGAAGAAGATCGGAAAAAGAAAAATGGCAGAAGAAGATCGGAAGAAGAAGAATGGAAGAAGAAGATCGGAAGAAGACAAATGGAAGAAGAAGATCGGAACAAGAAGAATGAAAGAAGAAGATCGGAAGAAGAAGAATGGAAGAAGACGATCGCAAGAAGAAGAATGGATGAAGAAGATCGGAAGAAGAAGAATGGAAGAAGAAGATCGAAAGAAGAAGAATGGAAGAAGAAGATCCGAAGAAGAAGAATGGAAGAAGATGATCGGAAGAAGAAGAATGGAATAAGAATATCGGAAGAAGAAGTTCAGAAGAAGAAGAATGGAAGGAGAAGATCGGAAGTAGAAGAATGGAAGAAGAAAAATGGAAGAAGAAGATCGGAAGAAGATGAAGGGAAGAAGAAGAATGGAAGAATAAGATCGGAAGAAGAAGAATGGAAGAAGATGATCTGAACAAGAAGAATGGAAGAAGCAGAATGGAAGAAGAAGAATTGGAAAAAGAAGAATAGAAGAAGAAGAATAGAAGAAGAAGATCAGAACAAGAAGAATGGAAGAAGAAGAATGGAAGAGGAAGATCGGATGAAGAAGAGTGGCAGAAGAATAATGGAAGAAGAAGGAAATGAAAAAGAAGAATTGCAGAAGAAGATCGGATGAAGAAGAATGGAAGAAGAAGATCGGAAGAAGAGGAATGGAAGAAGAAGATCGGAAGAAGAGGCGTGGAAGAAGAAGATCGGAAAAAGTAGAATGAAAGAAGAAGAATGGAAGAAGAAGATCGGAAGAAGAAGAATGGAAGAAGAAGATCGGAAGAAGAAGCGTGGAAGAAGAAGATCGGAAAAAGTAGAATGAAAGAAGAAGAATGGAAGAAGAAGATCGGAAGAAGAAGAATGGAAGAAGAAGATCGGAAGAAGAAGAATGGATGAAGAAGATCGGAAGAAGAAGAATGGAAGAAGAAGAATTGGAAAAAGAAGAATAGAAGAAGAAGAATAGAAGAAGAAGATCAGAACAAGAAGAATGGAAGAAGAAGATCGGAAGAAGAAGAATGGAAGAGGAAGATCGGATGAAGAAGAGTGGCAGAAGAATAATGGAAGAAGAAGGAAATGAAAAAGAAGAATTGCAGAAGAAGATCGGATGAATAAGAATGGAAGAAGAAGATCGGAAGAAGAAGAATGGAAGAAGAAGATCGGAAGAAGAAGAATGGAAGAAGAAGATCGGAAGAAGATCGAAAGAAGAAGAATGAAAGAAGAAGATCGAAAGAAGAAGAATGTAAGAAGAAGAAAGGAACAAGAAGACCGGAAGAAGAAGAATTGAAGAAGAAGATCGAAAGAAGAGGAATGCAAGAAGAACAATAGAAGAAGAAGATCGAAAGAAGAAGAATGGCAGAAGAAGATCGAAAAAAGAAGAATGGAGGAAGAAGATCGGAACAAGAAGAATGGATGAAGAAGATCGGAAGAAGAAGAATGGAAGAAGAAGAATTGGAAGAAGAAGATCGGAACAAGAAGAATGGAAGAAGAAGATCGGAAGAACAAGAATGGCAGAAGAAGAATGGACGAAGAAGAATGGAAGAAGAAGATCGGAAGAAGAAGAATGGAACAAGAAGATTGGAAGAAGAAGATGGGAAGAAGAAGAACTGAGGAAGAAGAATTGAAGAAGAATTCGGAAGAAGAAGATCAGAAGAAGAAGAAGGGAAGAAGAAGATCGGAAGCAGAAGAATGGAAGAAGAAGATCGGAATAAGAAGATCAGAAGAAGAATAATGGAATAAGAAGATCGGAAGAATAAGAATGGAACAAGAAGTTCGGAAGAAGAAGATCAGAAGAAGATGAATGCAAGAAGAAGAATGGAAGAATAAGATCGGAAGAAGAAGAATAGAAGAAAAAGATCGGAAGAATTACAATGGCAGAAGAAGATCGGAAGAAGAAGAATGTAAAAAGAAGATCGCAAGAAGAAGAATGGAAGAAGAAGATCGGCAGAAGAAGAAGATCGGAACAAGAAGAATGGAAGAAGAAGATCGGAAGAAGAAGAATGGAAGAAGAAGATCGGAAGAAGAAGAATGGAAGAAGAAGATCTGAAGAAGAAGAATAGCAGAAGAAGATCAGAATCAGAAGAATGGAAGAAGAAGATCGGAAGAAGAAGAATGGAAAAAGAAGATTGGAAGAAAAGAATCGGAAGAAGAAGAATGGAAGAAGAAGTTCAGCAGAAGAAGAATGGAAGAAGAAGATCGGAAGAAGATGAATGGAAGAAGAAGAATGGAAGAAGAAGATCAGAAGAAGAAGATCGGAAGAAGAAGAATGGACGACGAAGTTCAGAAGAAGAAGAATGGAAGAAGAAGATCGGAAGAAGATGAATGGAAGAAGAAGATCGGAAGAAGAAGATCGGAAGAAGAACAACGGATGAAGAAGAAATGGAGGAGAAGATCGGAAGAAGAAGAACCGAAGAAGAAGAATGGAAGAAGATGATCGAAAGAGGAAGATCGGAAGAAGAAGAATGGAAGAAGAAGAATGGAAGAAGAAGATCGGAAGAAGAAGAGTGGCAGAAGAAGATCGGAAGAAGAAGAATGGAAGAAGAAGATCGGAAGAAGAAGATCGGAAGAAGAAGATTGGAAGGAGAAAATCGGAAAAAGAAGAATCGGAAGAAGAAAAATGGAAGTGGAAGAATGGAAGAAGAAGATCGGAAGAAGAAGAATAGAAAAGGAAGATTGGAAGAAGAAGAACAGAAGAAGAAGAATGGAAGAAGAAGATTGGAAGAAGAAGAATGGCAGAAGAAGATCGGAAGAAGAAGAATGGAAGAAGAAGATCGGAATATGAAGAATGGAAGAAGAAGATCGGAAGAAGAAGATCAGAAGAAGAAGAATGGAAAAAGAAGATCGGAAGAAGAAGAATGGTAGAGGAAGATCGGAAGAAGAAGAATGGAAAAAGAAGATCCGAAGAAGAAGAATGGAAGAAGAAGATCGGAAAAAGAAGAGTGGAAGATATCGAATGGAAGAAGAAGAAAGGAAGAAGAAGATCGGAAGAAGAAGATAAGAAGATGAAGAATGGAAAAAGAAGATTGGAAGAAGAAGAATGGAAGAAGAAGAATGGAAGAAGAAGAATGGAAGAAGAAGAATGGAAAAAGAAGAATGGAAGAAGAAGAATGAAAGAAGAAGAATGGAAGAAGAAGATCGGAAGAAGAAGGTCGGTAGAAGAAGAGTGGCAGAAGAAGAATGGAAAAAGAAGATCAGAAGAAAAAGAATGGAAGAAGAAGATTGCAATAAGAAGAATCGAAGAAGAACTACGGAAGAAGAAGATCGGAAGATGAAGAGTGGAAGAAGAAGATCGGAAGATGAAGAATGGAAGAAGATGATCGGAAGAAGAAGAATGCAAGAAGAAGATCGGAAGTAGAAGAATGGAAGAAGAAGATTGGAATAAGAAAAATGGAAGAAGAAGATCAGAACAAGAAGAATGCAAGAAGAAGATCGGAAGGGGAATAATGGAAAAAGAAGATCTTCTTCTTCAGATCTTCTTCTTCCGATCTTCTTCTTCCATTCTTATTCTTCCGATCTTCTTCTTCCATTCTTCTTCTTCCGATCTTCTTATTCAATTCTTTTTCTTCCGGGCTTCTTCTTCCATTCTTCTTCTTCAATTCTTCTTCTTCCATTCTTCTTCTTCCGATCATCTTCTTCCGATCTTCTTTTTCCGTTCTTCTTCTTCAATTCTTCTTCTTCAACTCTTCTTCTTCCGATCTTCTTCTGCCATTCTTCTTATCGCAATCTTCTTCTTCCATTCTTCTTCTTCTGATCTTCTTTTTCCATTCTTCTTCTTCTGATCTTCTTCTTCCATTCTTGTTCTTCCGATCTTCGTCTTCCAATCATCTTCTTCCGATCTTCCTCTTCCATTCTTGTTCTTCCAATCTTCTTTTTCCATGCTTCTTCTCCCATTCTTGTTCTACTATTCTTCTTCTTCCATTCCTCTTCTTCCGATCTTCATCTTCCATTTTTCTTATTCTGATTTTCTTCTTCCATTCTTCTTCTTCCGATCTTCTTCTTCCATTCGTCTTCTTCCCATCTTCTTCATCTATTCTTCTTCCATTATTCTTCTCACGATCTTCTTCTTCCATTCATCTTCTTCCGATCATCTTCTTCCATTCTTCTTCTTCTTCCATTCTTCTTATTTCAATCTTCTTCTTCCATTCTTCTTCTTTCGATCTTCTTCTTCCGATCTTCTTCATCTATTCTTCTTCCATTCTTCTTCTCACGATCTTCTTCTTCCATTCTTCTTCTTCCGATCATCTTCTTCTTCCATTCTTCTTATTTCAATATTCTTCTTCCATTCTTCTTCTTTCGATCTTCTTCTTCCGATCCTCTTTTTCCATTCTTCTTCACGATCTTCCTCTTCTGTTCCTCTTCTTCCATTCGTCTTCTTCCGATCATCTTCTTCCATTCTTGTTCTTCCGATCTTCTCCTTCCATTCTTCTTCCGATCTTCTTCTTCCATTCTTCCTCTTCCGATATTCTTCTTCCATTCTTCTTCTTCCGATCTTCTTCTTCCATTCTTCCTCTTCCGATCTTCTTCTTCCATTCTCCTTCTTCAGATCTTCTTCTTCCTTTCTTCTTCTTCCAATCTTCTTCTTCCATTCTTCTTCTTCCATTCTTCTTCTTCCATTCTTCTTCTTTCGTTCTTCTTATTCCGATCTTCTTCTTCCATTTTTCTTCTTCCGATCTTCTTCTTCCATTCTTCTTCTTCCGATCTTCTTCTTCCATTCTTCTTCTTGCAATCTTGTTCTTCCATTCTTCATCTTCCAATTCTTTCTCTTCCATTCTTCTTCTTCCGTTCTTCTTCTTCCATTCTTCTTCATCCGATCTTCTTCTTCCATTCTTCGTGTGCCATTCTTCTTCTTCCGATCTTCTTCTTCCATTCTTCTTCTTCCGATCTTCTTCTTCCATTCTTCTTCTTCCGATCTTCTTCTTCCATTATTCTTCTTCCGATCTTCTTCTTCCATTCTTCTTCTTCCGATCTTGATCTTCCGATCTTCTTCTTCGATTCTTCTTCTTCCATTCTTCTTTTTCTGACCTTCTTCTGCCATTCTTCTTCTTCCGATCTTCTTCTTCCATTCTTCTTCTTCCATTCTTGTTCTTCCATTCTTCTTCTTCCGATCTTCTCCTCCCATTCTTCTTCATCCTTTCTTCTTCTTCCGATCTTCTTCTTCCATTCTTCTTCTTCCGATCTTCTTCTTCCATTCTTCTTCTTCCATTCTTCTTCTTCCGATCTTCATCTTCCATTCTTCTTCTTCCATTCTTCTTCTTACAATCTACTTCTTCCCTTCTTCTTCTTCCATTCTTCTTCTTCATTTCTTCTTCTTCTGATCTTCTTCTTCCATTCTTCTTCTTCCGATCTTCTTCCTCAATTCTTCTTCTTACGATCTTCTTCTTCCATTCTTCTTCTTCTGTTCTTCTTCTTCCATTCTTCTTCTTCCGATCTACTTCTTCCCTTCTTCTTCTTCTGTTCTTCTTCTTCCATTCTTCTTTTTCCATTCTTGTTCTTTCGATCATCTTCTTCCGATCTTCTTCTTCCATTCTTCTTCTTCCGATCTTCTTCTTCCATTCTTCTTCTTCCGATCTTCTTCTTCCATTCTTCTTCTTCCGATCTTCTTCTTCCATTCTTCTTCTTCCATTCTTGTTCTTCCATTCTTCTTATTTCGATCTTCTTCTCCCATTCTTCTTCTTCCGATCTTCTTCTTCCATTCTTCATCTTCCATTGTTCCTCTTCCATTCTTCTTCTTCCGATCTTCTTCTTCCGTTCTTCTTCTTCCGATCTTCTTCTTCCGTTCTTCTTCTTGCATTCTTCTTCTTCCGATCTTCTTCTTTCGATCTTCTTCTTCCATTCTGCTTCTTCCAATCTTCTTCCTCCGATCTTCTTCTTCAATTGTTCTTCTTCAATTCTTCTGCTTCGATTCTTCTTCTTCCATTCTTTTTCTTCCGATCTTCTTCTTCGATTCTTCTTCTTCCACTATTCTTCTTCCATTCTTCATCTTCCGTTCTTCTTCTTCCATTCTTCTTCTTCCAATCTTCTTCTTCCATTCTGCTTCTCCCAATCTTCTTCTTCCGAGCTTCTTCTTCCATTCTTCTTCTTCAATTCTTCTTCTTCCATTTTTCTTCTTCCATGGTTCTTCTTCAATTCTTCTGCTTCGATTCTTCTTCTTCCATTCTTCTTCTTGCGATCTTCTTCTTCCATTCTTCTTCTTCCACTGTTCCTCTTCCATTCTTCATCTTCCGTTCTTCTTCTTCCATTCTTCTTCTTCCAATCTTCTTCTTCTATTCTGCTTCTCCCAATCTTCTTCTTCCGAGCTTCTTCTTCCGTTCTTCTTCTTCCATTCTTCTTCTTCCCTTCTTCTTCTTCTTCCGATCTTCTTCTTCCATTCTTCTTCTTCCATTCTACTTCTTCCGATCTTCTTCTTCCATTATGCTTCTTCCAATCTTCTTCTTCCGATCTTCTGCTTCCATTCTTCTTCTTCAATTCTTCTTCTTTCATTCTTCTTCTTCAATTCTTCTTCTTCCGATCTTCTTCTTCCCTTCTTCTTCTTCCATTTTTCTTCTTCCGTTCTTCTTCTTCTTCTATTCTTCTTCTTCTGCTCTTCTTCTTCCATTCTTCTTCTTCCGATCTTCTTCCTCCATTCTTCCTCTTCCATTCTTCTTCTTCCGATCTTTTTCTTCCATTCTTCTCCTTCCGATCTTCTTCTTCCATTCTTCTTCTTCCGATCTTCTTCTTCCATTCTTCTTCTTTCATTCTTCGTCTTCGATTCTTCTTCTTCCATTCTTCTTCTTCCATGCTTCTTCTTCGATTCTTCTTCTTCCATTCTTCTTCTTCCATTCTTCTTCTTCCGATCTTCTGCTTCGATTCTTCTTCTTCAATTCTTCTTCTTCGATTCTTCTTCTTCCATTCTTCTTCTTCCGATCTTCTTCTTCCATTCTTCTTCTTCCGTTCTTCTTCTTCCGATCTTCTTCTTCATTTCTTCTTCCGCCTTCTTCTTCCGATCTTCTTCTTCCATTCTTCTTCTTCCGATCTTCTTCTTCCCATCTTCTTCTACCATTCTTCTTCTTCCGATCTCCTTCTTCCATTCCGAGAGGATATCTGAGGACGCTTGGCTGGTGATTGTTATATGATTATTATTTTATGCACTATATTTCTGCTGTGTAATCTTTCCTGCTCCAATATTTAAGATAACAGTTTAATTAACCCTATAACGTAATGAGCGTTGGTTTAGTGAGGAGCGTTGGTCAGCCGGTAAGGGTGTTCCCGGTAGTAAGTCCTAGGGTAAGGCAGTGAAACCGTTGGTAAGCCTGGTGGTCCCGATCCAAGAACTAGACATGTAAGTTATGTCTAGGTTAATTAAAATGTTATCTAAAGGAAAGGAAAAGGAAGAAGAAATAGGAGAATCTAGTGAAGAAAATAATAATCATATATTACATCATGAGCTAAGAATCCCAGAAATAGAATCCCAACTTAATAAATGGAAACTTCCCAAGTTAGAAATTTCCTCCCTTTACAAAACTAAAATATCAGACATGTTTAAAAGCGAATATGTAATTAAAACTGTCGAAAAAGAAATCGATATAAAACAAACCCAAGAGTCTATACCATTAATCTCACGAGCTCTAATAGCCGAACATATAAAAGATTACAAGTATTTACATATAGGATCGATTCAAATAGCTATTAACCCTTGTTTAGGCAAGGAATCGATACTCCATTATTCGCAGTTTTAAGAGATAATAGGCCAAAAAATTTGAATGATCAGATCTTGGCTATCTTTGAAACCAATCTCCACGAAGGACCGGTTTATATTAATAATTACCCTAATTACTCGGTATCTCTTAAAAGCTTTCACGAAACTAATTACAATATTATTTTAGATATTAAGATGAAGGACGATGGTTGGAATCCTAGAGCGATTCCTATTACCATAATATATCGTCTCTATTATAAAGTAATGAAAACCCAATTAGCCCCCCAAGCTTTATTAATATCTCCTAAAGACGAAACTACCCTATTATTGGTAAATCCAGAAAGGGTAAATGCCTCGGTCCCTCGGGTACTGAGACATGATGAGGTAACCAGTGGATTAAAATGGAGATTAGAAGACATACTACCTCCAATTCCTCCTACGCCTAGCGAAGTAGACGCTATAACAGAATTTAAATCGGGAGCAGTAGAAATTACCTTTGCTCCTTTAAGAGAAAACTTAAGAAGAGTACGCTCTATGGCAAGATCCGAATTTAGTTTAACCAGACCATCCATAGATAGGCGAAGTTTTTCAATACCTAGAGGGTTGGTAATGCAAGGATTACATCCAGATCATACCATACCCACCCCTGAATTCGAGCCCGAAGAAACCCATTACACCTCGGCTCGATCACAAGACTCACCAACTAAATCTGACTTTAGTCAGTTAAACGTCATAAAGACATTTGAAATTAATAAAAGAATGCTTCAAGAAGATTTCGTAAGTAGTGCCAATAAAAAGAAAAAGGATTGGTTTTATAAAAATTTTAGTGATGAAGAACGGGCTAAAATAAGAGAAGAATATTACGACTACATGAATTCCGTCGAAATAAATGTGTTCTTCTTTAAATGGTTCGAACAGAATTATTTTCAGACAATAAAAGTTATAAAATCAGGAGAAAAAATATGGAAAACCGCTAAAGGAGAAGTCTCCAGTATTATTCCTCCTCTAGAGGAAGTAAAATTCCCCAATATTGAAAATAAAGAGGTCGTTGCCTCTCCTTTCAAAATGATAGGAGAAAAAAGAGAAATTCAAATAAAAGACATTCAAAATATTCATTCCCAATTAAATTACACTAACCAACTTTTACATCAAATGGCAAAAATCGAATCCGAATCAGAACCTAAAATTCTTAACAAACAATCGGAAAGATTGGGAAAATCCTTAATAAAACCATTTAAATTCTCTGAAGACGAGTTAAAAGAATTAAAAATTGGAAGAGATGCAAATTCTGCATTAGATGAGATTAATAAAAAGTTAGATGAGTTAAAAATTTCAAAAATAAATGTAGCTTCCTAGGACAACAAAAGGTTTTGATTCCATTTTTATGGATATGGATAATCTCTTCTATATAGAAGTGACAAGTTTTCATGGTTTATCTTCAAGCATAGTATTGGATAGAGCTCCAAAATTTGAAAACCATCATTTGAGGAATCTTTTAGAAAAACTTGAAATTAAGTTGTACTCTTCAAATTTTTATCCTCAAAAGAATGGTCAAAATAAAATTGAAAACATAGCTCTTTTTACTATGCCTAGAGAAATCATGAAAGACAATCACAATTCTTGGGATGAGTATCCTTTTGAGCATGCATACAATGGAGTAGTCCACAAGACTATTAATATTTCTACATTTGAAATTGCATGTGGACTTAATCCTCTTTCGCTTTTTAAGTTGTTACCCTTTCCTAAAGGTATTGTGCCTAAGGAAAAGGTAACCAATATTGAAAATTTTCAAATACATAAGAGGATTAGAGAACACATACAACCATCAAAAGAGAAATATTGTACAAAGTTGCCAAAAACAAAAGAAAAACAAAAATGGCAACTTCATACAATTAAGTTCTCTCCAATTGCTCACACTAACACCTTTACTTTGTTTGATGATTTCCATAGGTGGACGTTTGATCCGGGAGGACAAGCCTTGCCGAAACAATAGGCTGCTATCCGAGATCAAATCTGTAGATCTGAGGATAGATCTTCTCAAAGGAGGAGGAGATGATGGACACCATCCAGCCCCATCCATCCCCCTAGTTGAAGACAAAGCAAGGGATTTGAGGACAAATCCTTTTTCAAGAGGGAGGGGATGATGGAAGAGGGCCAAGCACAACCTTCCATGAAAGGCAAGAGCCAAGTCAAGAGCGTCTAAGACCAAGCTAGGAGCATCTAAGACAAGCTAGGAGCGTCTAGGACGAGAAGGCCAAGCTAGAAGCGTCTAGGACAAGAAGACTTGGATCAAAGCTATGAATGGGAGAGTGGCATACTAGCACATATTCCGTGAAGGCCTATCAAATGTAGTTTAGCTTTAATTGGGGTGTAAATAGCATAGCCATGTGGACAAATGTTTATTTTTCTGCACATTAGAATTAAGGAGAAGTTAACCTTCCCACTATTCTAGAAAGCCCATGGAGGGGGTGAACTTACAAACTAGACACACCCCTCCCCATGTGCTCACACTTTCCATGTGGCCCATGTGCTTCACATTTACATTTCATTTGGCTAGCATTTGGGTTGCATTATGGTCCTCCTTAGCCTATAAAAGGAGGAGCCTACACCTTGTATTTTCAAGATTAAATAGAGTATTGTTATGCTGCCCAAATTGTGCCATACACTACTCCTTGCCTAACACTTAGGTTTTAGTCTTCAATTCATCACTACCAAAGGGGCTGGCCAAACCTCCCCATTTCCTCACTCTTCATGCACCTTCAAGGCACCCATGCTTCCTAGGAAGGCCTTGCTCACCTCCTCCATAAGCTTCCGCATCCATCATCACCAAGGAACTCCAAAATCCAAAGAAGAGCTCATAGGAATGCTATCAAGGGGTGTGCTATCAAAAAGGTGCCCTTAGCAATAGAAGGAGGGATGTGCTAGCAAATAGGTGCCTTTAGCAAAAGAGGGAGGGGTGTACTATCAAATGTTGCATTTTTGACCTATCTTCTAGAATATTAGGATGATGGTGTGGTTTGACTAAAGTCAATACCCTAGGCAGCCCCCACTTTTTGTATTTCCATCCCTACCCTTTAAGCTTGCTCACCAAGGCTCCTAAATCTATAAATAAGGAGGCCTACCTCATGTATTTTCAAGTTTATTTGAGTAATGTTATGCTGCCATTTTTGTGCACAAGCTTTACTCCTCCTAGAAATCTAGGCTATAAACTTCAATCCTTTCACCTTCTCCCTTGAGCTGGCCGAACCACTCAACCCATACTCATCATGCACCTTCAAGACCAACACAACTCCTAGGAGGGTCTTGTTTCACTCATCCATTGCTTCCGCTCCATTTATTTCTACTTTGATTCAAGAAGAACACATGAAAATGCCATCATTTGGTATCATGAGCTTTTGGTTCTTCAAGATGAGTAGCTTGTCTTTTTAAATTTTCAGTTCTTCTTTATTTTCATCTTGTCATTTCAATTCCATAATTGTCTTGCTGTTTTTTTTTTACATTTTAAATTGTTCTTGGTGTGCTTATGGAAGATCCAACCGAAGCACATGTGTTCAATTGATCTTGAACATTTTCTTGTGCAATTGTGATAGGATTCCTTACACATTGAGTGGCTGTTTTCTTTTAGGAATTTGAGTCTTTATTGCTTTCTTATAATTGCTTCATTTTATGCTTTGAGTCTTTATTTTCTGAATCTATAAATGTTGTGTCAAGTCATGTGAATCCATAATTGTCATCAATTCTTAGTAGTCCTATTTTTGGCTTGATTGTTTCTTGTTTTTGGGTCTCTTTAATTTGCCTTAATCTGCTGTTATTTTGATCCTTTGCTGCCTTTTTAATTTTAGTTTGAGTTCATAATTGTGTCTTAGTTCTTACACAATTTCCTTCTTACATTTTCCTTTGTGTTAAATTTTGGTATCTTGCTGTTTTTTTTTCCAGTTTTCCAGATTTCCCCTGTTTCTCTCTCTGTCTGGCTGTTTTTTGTTTCAAAAATTATTTCCACTCATAGGAAATTTGTGATTCTCTGGAAAATGCAAGTTTGAAGTGTTACAAAAAGGACAAAAAAAAGAATCAGATCAAAAAAGGCAACAGAAAAAATATGATAAATCTTACAAAATCAGAGTGCAAATCTTGAGCGCTCCAGCTGGCCTAACTGCACACCAAATTTGCAAAAATTATTAAAAAAAAATGGTGCATGCGTTTTAGGTGATTCCAAAGCCATTGTTTAGATAAGATCCTGAATTTTCTTGCATATAAATTTCAGAGACAAATTTTAAAAATACAGCTCAGCATAAATCGGGGAACAAACACGTTTTCTGGCCCACAACAATTTTCAGTGGTGCTGTTTTTTTTTTTTTATTTGGTCATCTAATCTAGTGCTTTTCTTTAGGAATTCCTTTTGTGTGCCAATTTTTTTTGAGTACCTTTAATTGTTTGCTTTAATTTCTTGACTCTCTTTCTAAGTTGTCATATTATAAATCCTTTTGGTGGTACTGTTTTTATTCAATTAAATTTGTTTCTTGCTTTTGTTTCTTGACCTCTCTTTTGGGTGCTGGAATTTAATTCTCCTTGGTGCATATGTGCATGGAACTTGACTTGGTTTAGGTTTAGCTCTTGTGAATAGGTGCTGGAAATTGGAGAATTAAAGCCATCATTTTAAGGAGGAGACAAAGCTAAAGCCGAAACAAGGTTGCTTGAAACAAACAATACAAACACCTAGAAGATCAAAAAAAAAAAATTCAAGACAACAAGGAAGTGCACTAACCCAAAAGAGGATCAACAAAGGGAGTCTTCTTTTCCTTTGCAACTTGGTATATTGTTAATTACCTCTTTAATTACGTTTAGACGGTGAGTGTGTCTTCAAGGGCTCAAAGTGTCCAAGAAGCCTCACCTAGGGCCGAATAGCATAGTAAATTTTTTGCTTAGTAATTTGTTGCTTGTTTGAACTTGTTTTCTATTGTTTTGGTAGAAACGTTTTGCATGATTAGTTTAGTTTAATTTGTGCTAAAACCGACTAGTTTGTTGCATATCTTTTTTTTTAGCTTACATAGTTTTATTGCTTTTTGATTTCTCAACTTCTTGTGTTTTAAGTGTTTCACTAAGAGAAATTTTTGTGAGAAGGCATTGGAGACTAGTTTTTGGCAAGGAAAAGGCTTGGTACTTAAGTAGTCATTTGAGACTCACCTCCCTTACCTGGAAAACTACCTTCTTTATCTTCCCTAATCTTTCTCAAAGTAAAAACGCCTAAATACACAAAGGTCTAGCCATGTCTTCTTCTTCTCATTCTCCAAAGTCTATAGAATGTGAAGTAAAATCTTTGAAAACCCTTTTGAAAGAGGTATCCCAAGCGGTACAATTAATCTCTTCTAGGCAATTGGAGAATGAAAACAAGATTAATGAGTTGGCTAGAGCTCAAGAAGAGAAATCCCAAAAATCTCAAAAATAAAAAAAAACAAATACTCATGCATCCCAAAGCATTGCAACTCTAGGGGAGGGAAGCCTTAGAATTAATGACTACTACCAACCACCCCCTAGAAGAACTAGGCAAAGGGAACAAGAGGTGCCAAGGGAAACTAGAGTAGACCTACCTCATTTTCATGGAAAGGAAAATGTAGAAATATATCTAGATTGGGAGATGAAGGTAGAGCAACTCTTTGCTTGCCATAGGGTAAGTGAGGAACGAAAAGTACCCTTAGCCACCCTTAGTTTCCAAGGAAATGCCATGTATTGGTGGACCTCTTTAGAAAGAGACCGACGTCTTCATAGGGAACCTCCCATAGAATATTGGAATGACCTTAGGGGAGCCCTAAGACGTCGACATATACCTTCTTACTACCATAGGGAGTTGATGGACAAGCTCCAAAGACTCCAACAAAAGAATATGAGTGTAGAAGAGTATAGGCAAAAGATGGAGCTCTATATGATGAGAGCCTCTATTAGAGAGGAAGAGGAAACCACCATATCTAGGTTCCTTAGTGGCCTATCACTTGAGATAAGAGATAGAGTAGAACTCTTACCTTATCAAGACTTGAATGATTTGGTTCAACTTTGCATTAAAGTTGAGCAACAAAATTTGCGCAAAACATCAAGTCAAAAGGTGAGCCCCTATTCTAACTTTTATCCCAAGAGAGAGTTTAAAAGGGAGGGTAGTACATCTAAGGAAAAACCAAAAGAACCTACCAAACCCTTCACCAAAGAAACCTCAACCCCACCCATCCGAGCTAGAGATGTTAAATGTTTTAAGTGCTATGGTAGGGGGCATGTGCAAGCACAATGTCCAAACCAAAGGACTTTGTTTCTTAAAGGTGTAGACGAATACACTAGTGGCGAGGATGAGCTTAGTGAGAAAGAGGAAGGGGGAGAGGATGAGAGGGTAGCTCCATTAGAGGGAGAATTGCTTATGATTAGGAGAACCCTCAACAATCACCCTAGCACATCCATTGAAACACAAAGGGAGAACATATTTCATACAAGATGCAATGTTTTAGAAAATATATGTTCCCTCATTGTGGATAGTGGATCTAGTTGTAATTGTTGTAGTGCTAGGATGGTTGAAAAGCTTAAGCTACAAGTGGTTCCTCACCCAAAACCTTACAAACTTCAATGGCTTAATGAAAATGGGGAACTACATGTAGATAAGCAAGTGGAAATCAAGTTTTCCATAGGGAAATACAAAGATAAAGTTTTATGTGATGTAGTGCCTATGGAAGCTTGCCATATCTTATTAGGGAGGCCATGGCAATTTGACAAGAAAACCTTGCATGATGGTCTCACTAACGAGATTTCCTTCACCCATAAATATAAGAAGTTTGTACTTAGTCCTTTACCACATTCTCAAGTGGTGAAAGACCAAATACAAATGAAACAAAAGAGGGATGAGGAAAATAAAAAAAAAAAGAGTGCTAGAAAAAGAGAAAATCCTTAGGGATAGGAAGGCGTGGGAGAAGAGTGTTCCTTCCCACAAGGTTGGTCTACAAGAAAAGCCTTTTGAAAATGTTTTAGAAAACTTGCTTCTTGTTGAACAACCAAGCCTTATCTTTTGTAAAGGAGCACTTACATGCACTGCCACAAGTAATGAACTCACGGTTTTACCTCCTCAAATAGAAAACCTTTTGAGTGAATTTGATGATCTATTCTCACAAGAAGGACCCAATGGGCTTCCTCCTCTTAGGGGGATAGAACATCAAATTGACTTCATTCCGGGGGCAAGCCTACCAAATAGGCCTGCTTATAGAACCAACCCCGAGGAAACAAAGGAGATAGAATCACAAGTTCAAGACTTGTTGGAGAAGGGTTGGGTTCAAAAGAGTCTAAGCCCTTGTGCTGTACCTGTCTTGTTGGTGCCTAAAAAAGATGGAAAATGGCGCATGTGTTGTGATTGTAGAGCAATCAACAACATCACCATCAAGTATAGGCATCCAATCCCAAGGCTTGATGATATGCTTGATGAATTGCATGGGTCAACTCTATTCTCCAAAATTGACCTTAAAAGTGGATATCACCAAATTCGAATCAAGGAGGGTGATGAGTGGAAAACCGCTTTTAAGACCAAATTTGGATTATATGAGTGGTTGGTGATGCCCTTTGGACTCACTAACGCTCCAAGCACATTCATGAGGCTTATGAATCACACCTTGAGGGATTGTATAGGTAAATATGTAGTAGTTTACTTTGATGATATCTTAGTATATAGTAAAACCCTAGAAGACCATCTAAGTCACCTTAGGGAAGTCTTTCTAGTTCTTAGGAAAAATAGTCTTTTTGCAAATAGGGATAAGTGTACCTTTGGTGTAGATAGTGTAGTCTTTTTAGGCTTTATAGTAAACAAAACGGGGGTACATGTAGATCCCGAGAAAATCAAAGCCATCCAAGAGTGGCCAACTCCACAAAATGTAAGTGATGTAAGAAGTTTTCATGGGTTAGCTAGCTTCTATAGAAGGTTTGTGCCTAATTTTTCTAGCCTAGCTTCTCCTTTGAATGAACTTGTTAAAAAAGATGTTGCATTTTGTTGGAATGAAAAGCATGAGCAAGCCTTTCAAAGGCTAAAAGCTCAACTCACCAATGCACCCATCCTATCTCTCCCAAATTTTTCCAAAACTTTTGAGATAGAGTGTGATGCATCGGGAGTAGGCATAGGCGCGGTATTGTTGCAAGGTGGACACCCCATTGCTTATTTTAGTGAAAAACTCCATGGTGCCACCCTCAACTACCCCACTTATGACAAAGAGCTCTATGCTCTTGTGAGAGCCCTAAAGACTTGGGAACACTATCTTGTGTCCAAAGAATTTGTTATCCATAGTGATCACGAGTCTTTAAAATATTTAAAGGGCCAACACAAGCTCAATAAGAGACATGCAAAATGGATGGAATTTCTTGAACAATTTCCTTATGTAATCAAATACAAGAAAGGAAGCACCAATATAGTGGCCGATGCTCTTTCAAGACGCCACACACTCTTTTCAAAATTGGGTGCCCAAATTCTTGGATTTGACCACATAAGAGAGCTTTACCAAGAAGATCAAGAACTTTCATCCATCTATGCCCAATGTCTACATAGAGCGCAAGGAGGTTACTATGTGTCCGAGGGATATCTTTTTAAAGAAGGAAAACTTTGCATTCCCCAAGGAACACATAGAAAACTCCTTGTCAAAGAATCACATGAAGGGGGACTCATGGGCCATTTTGGAGTTGATAAGACTCTAGATCTTTTGAAAGCAAAATTTTGTTGGCCACACATGAGGAAAGATGTCCAACGCCATTGCTCTAGATGTATCTCATGTTTAAAAGCAAAGTCTAGAACAATGCCGCATGGACTCTACACCCCTTTGCCGATTGCAAATGCTCCTTGGGAAGACATTAGCATGGATTTCATTTTAGGACTTCCTAGGACTGCAAGAGGCCATGACTCTATCTTTGTGGTAGTGGACCGTTTTAGCAAAATGTCTCACTTTATTCCATGCCACAAAGTAGATGATGCTCAAAATATTTCTAAACTCTTCTTTAGAGAAGTGGTGAGACTCCATGGTCTCCCTAGAAGTATAGTGTCCGATAGAGATCCCAAGTTTATAAGTCACTTTTGGAAAACTCTTTGGGGTAAACTTGGAACAAGACTACAATTTTCAACTTCTTGTCATCCTCAAACGGATGGGCAAACCGAAGTAGTCAATAGATCTCTTGGAACTATGCTTAGGGCTATCATGAAGGGCAGCCACAAATCTTGGGATGAGTACCTTCCCCACATTGAATTTGCTTACAATAGAGTAGTTCACAAGACTACTAATGCTTCTCCTTTTGAGGTAGTATATGGTTTTAATCCTCTCACGCCCATGGATTTAATTCCTCTTCCTAATCCACAAGATTTTGTGCATAAGGAAGGAGTAATCAAGGCTGATTTTGTCAAGAAAATGCATGAGAAGATTAAAATTCAAATACAACAACAAAATGAGAAGTACACAAAACACAACAACAAAGGGAAGAGAGAAATAATTTTTGAGGAAGGAGACTTAGTTTGGCTTCATCTTCGAAAAGAAAGATTTCCAAATCAAAGGAAGTCCAAACTAAGTCCCCGAGGTGAGGGACCCTTCCAAGTCCTTAAGCGAGTCAACAACAATGCATATAAATTGGACCTACCTCTTGAATATGGAGTACATGACACATTTAATGTAATTGATCTTTCTCCATTTGTAGGTACCAATGACGATGACGAGCTGGATTTGAGGACAAATCCTTTCCAAGGGGGAGGGGATGATGGAGGAGGGCCAAGCACATCTAACCAAGGAAGCCAAGGCCCAAACCAAGAAGACCGTCTAGACCAAGAGGAGCGTCTAGCTCCAAGAAGTGAGCGTCTAGGACGTGAAGGAGGGAGGCTATCCATGGAGCTAGACCGTCTAGGACCTCTCACAAGATCCATGGCTAAACATATCCAAGCACACATAGAAGAAGCCACGGATGGGAGGGAGAAGACCTTGTACATGCTACTTGGAGGCCCATTAGGGGTAGCTTAGTAGATTAGTGTAGTGTAGAAAGCAAAACTTGCTAACTTAGGGGTGTGCTATCAAAAAGGTGCCCTTAGCAATAGAAGGAGGGGTGTGCTAGCAAATAGGTGCCTTTAGCAAAAGAGGGAGGGGTGTACTATCAAATGTTGCATTTTTGACCTATCTTCTAGAATATTAGGATGATGGTGTGGTTTGACTAAAGTCAATACCCTAGGCAGCCCCCACTTTTTGTATTTCCATCCCTACCCTTTAAGCTTGCTCACCAAGGCTCCTAAATCTATAAATAAGGAGGCCTACCTCATGTATTTTCAAGTTTATTTGAGTAATGTTATGCTGCCATTTTTGTGCACAAGCTTTACTCCTCCTAGAAATCTAGGCTATAAACTTCAATCCTTTCACCTTCTCCCTTGAGCTGGCCGAACCACTCAACCCATACTCATCATGCACCTTCAAGACCAACACAACTCCTAGGAGGGTCTTGTTTCACTCATCCATTGCTTCCGCTCCATTTATTTCTACTTTGATTCAAGAAGAACACATGAAAATGCCATCAGTTAGCCAATGAAATTTTTCTTCAGGATTTTCTATTAAATCTACCATCTCCAAGGCTCGTTTTGTTTCACTGGATATTGATTTGATAGCGACAACTACACTCTTCACCACAGTTATCTTTGTCGCAATCTTCTATAGATTCCTCTTCTGAATCTTCATTTATTTCTTCTATGATCTCCTCTTCTTCGTCAGAGGATTCTAATAAAATCTTGGCTATTTGTTCTCTTAATTCTTCGCTCATATCTAACTTATTAATTTTTTCTTTTACTCTACAGTCTTTCTTATAGTGGCCATATCGTCCACACTTAAAACATATTACTTTATTTGTATTTTGTATTGGACTATTATTTTGAGGTTTTGGGATGGTTTTAGTAGAGCTCCTTTTATTCCAGGGTTTTCTAGGAATATTTTTCTGAATTTTTTGTTTTACCATCTTTCTTCTGGAGTTTGACGGAGGAGTTATCTTTTCATACCCATATTGGGCACAGAAATCTCCTAATTCTCTTATGCCTAATTGTTGATTTTTCTTTATTCGATTTTCTATTTTCATAGCATTGCACAATGCTATTCCTGTGTTTTTAACCATAGCACTAATTCTTCCATAGGTAAGATCTTTTAGGGCCGTATCTGGGTATTCTGTTTGGAAGATTTTCTTTAACCTTTTCCGCAAAAGACTAAAGGTAGTCCTGCTACAAAACGTTCTTTCCAATATGGTTCTCGACAATCCTCCCGTGTCAGAACCATAGACATAAAATTATCAACATACCATCTAAAGTCTCCTAAAGTTGGACACCTTAGATTATGTAATAGAATTGAAGTTCTTTCATCGAAGATTTTGGGGTCTCCGATAAAGTTATGAATAATGGCCGTAACCAAGGTTTCTACCATTAGGGGAATTTGTCCATTTTCTTCGTTTTTAACGCAGGTAGTAATGTATAATCTATTCTCTGAATTGAGATAATTATCCCACCATCCTTTTAAAATGCCAGTAAAACCGGCCACTATTAATTTTATTGTTTGTTCTTCGGAATGTTTTACCCTATAGGCTGAAGCGGCCATTGTTAATTCATGGGTTTTGCGAAGAATCTGATGGTCGGTCATACCATCAATATTCCATTCTGTTATCCCATTGCCGTCAAAGGCAGATGGGTGTTCTAATTCCCATTCTTCAAACTGAATATCGGGAAGAGTGGGTCTCTTATAAAAATTTCTACTGGTTGGGAATGTTTGTGGGGCCTTTCCCCTATTTATTTTATTGATTGATTCGTCTTCTTCAGTAAGAACATTTATTTTTGAAATTTTTAACTCATCTAACTTTCTATTAATCTCATCTAATGCGGAATTTGCATCTCTTCCGATTTTTAATTCTTTTAACTCGTCTTCAGAGAATTTAAATGGTTTTATTAAGGATTTTCCCAATCTTTCCGATTGTTTGTTAAGAATTTTAGGTTCTGATTCGGGTTCAGTTTTTGCCATTTGATGTAAAAGTTGGTTAGTGTAATTTAATTGGGAATGAATATTTTGAATGTCTTTTATTTGAATTTCTCTTTTTTCTCCTATCATTTTGAAGGGAGAGGCAACGACCTCTTTATTTTCAATATTGTGGAATTTTACTTCCTCTAGAGGAGGAATAATACTGGAGACTTCTCCTTTAGCGGTTTTCCATATTTTTTCTCCTGATTTTATAACTTTTATTGTCTGAAAATAATTCTGTTCGAACCATTCAAAGAAGAACACATTTATTTCGACGGTATTCATGTAGTCGTAATATTCTTCTCTTATTTTAGCCCGTTCTTCATCACTAAAATTTTTATAAAACCAATCCTTTTTCTTTTTATTGGCACTACTTACAAAATCTTCTTGAAGCATTCTTTTATTAATTTCAAATGTTTTTATGACGTTTAACTGACTAAAGTTAGATTTAGTTGGTGAGTCCTGTGATCGAGCCGAGGTGTAATGGGTTTCTTCGGGCTCAAATTCAGGGGTGGGTATGGTATGATCTGGATGTAATCCTTGCATTACCAACCCTCTAGGTATTGAAAAACTTCGCCTATCTATGGATGGTCTGGTTAAACTAAATTCGGATCTTGCCATAGAGCGTACTCTTCTTAAGTTTTCTCTTAAAGGAGCAAAGGTAATTTCTACTGCTCCCGATTTAAATTCTGTTATAGCGTCTACTTCGCTAGGCGTAGGAGGAATTGGAGGTAGTATGTCTTCTAATCTCCATTTTAATCCACTGGTTACCTCATCATGTCTCAGTACCCGAGGGACCGAGGCATTTACCCTTTCTGGATTTACCAATAATAGGGTAGTTTCGTCTTTAGGAGATATTAATAAAGCTTGGGGGGCTAATTGGGTTTTCATTACTTTATAATAGAGACGATATATTATGGTAATAGGAATCGCTCTAGGATTCCAACCATCGTCCTTCATCTTAATATCTAAAATAATATTGTAATTAGTTTCGTGAAAGCTTTTAAGAGATACCGAGTAATTAGGGTAATTATTAATATAAACCGGTCCTTCGTGGAGATTGGTTTCAAAGATAGCCAAGATCATTCAAATTTTTTGGCCTATTATCTCTTAAAACTGCGAATAATGGAGTATCGATTCCTTGCCTAAACAAGGGTTTAATAGCTATTTGAATTGATCCTATATGTAAATACTTATAATCTTTTATATGTTCGGCTATTAGAGCTCGTTAGATTAATGGTATAGATTCTTGGGTTTGTTTTATATCGATTTCTTTTTCGACAGTTTTAATTACATATTCGCTTTTAAACATGTCTGATATTTTAGTTTTGTAAAGTGAGGAAATTTCTAACTTGGGAAGTTTCCATTTATTGAGTTGGGATTCTATTTCTGGGATTCTTAGCTCATGATGTAATATATGATTATTATTTTCTTCACTAGATTCTCTTATTTCTTCTTCCTTTTCCTTTCCTTTAGACAACATTTTTAATTAACCTAGACATAACTTACGTGTCTAGTTCTTGGATCGGGACCACCAGGCTTACCAACGGTTTTACTGCCTTACCCTAGGACTTACTACCGGGAACACCCTTACCGGCTGACCAACGCTCCTCACTAAACCAACGCTCATTACTTTATAGAGTTAATTAAACTGTTATCTTAAAGATTAGAGCAGGAAAGATTACACAGCAGAAATATAGTGCATAAAATAATAATCATATAACAATCACAGAAGAAGAATGGAAGAAGAAGATCGGAGGAAGAAGAATGGAAGAAGAAGAATGGAAGAAGAAGATCGGAGGAAGAAGAATGGAAGAAGATGATTGGAAGAAGAAGAATGGAAGAAGAAGAACGGAAGAAGAAGATCGGAAGAAGAAGAATGGAAGAAGAAGATCGGAAGAAGAATGGAAGAAGAAGAATGGAAGAAGAAGAATGCAAGAAGAAGATCAACAAGAAGAATGGAAGAAGAAGAATAGAAAAAGAAGATCGGAAGAATAAGAATGGCAGACGAAGATCGGAAGAAGAAAAATGGAAGAAGAAGATCGGAAGAAGAAGAATGGAAGAACAAGATCGGAAGAAGAAGAATGGAAGAAGAAGATCGGCAGAAGAAGAATGGAAGAAGAAGATCGGAAGAAGAAGAATGGAAGAAGAAGATCGCAAGAAGAAGAATGGAAGAAGAAGATCACAAGAAGAAGATCGGAAGAAGAAGAATGAAAGAAGAAGATCGGAACAAGAATATCGGAAGAAGAAGAATGGAAGAAGAAGATCGGAACAAGAAGAATAGAAGAAGAAGATTGGAAGACGAAGATTGGAAGAAGAAGAATGGAAGAAGAAGAATGGAAGAAGAAGATGTGAAGAAGAAGAATGGAAGAAGAAAATTGGAAGAAGAAGAATGGAAGAATAAGAATGGAAGAAGAAGAATGGAAGAATAAGATTGGAAGAAGAAGAATGGAAGAAGAAGATCGAAAGAAGAAGAATGGATGAATAAGAATGGAAGAAAAAGATCGGAAGAAGAATGGAAGAGGAAGATCAGAAGAAGAGTGGCAGAAGAAGAATGGAAGAAGAAGAATGGCAGAAGAAGATCGGAAGAAGAAGAATGGAAGAAGAAGATCGGAAGAAGAAGATCGGAAGAAGAATGGAAAAAGAAAAATTGGAAGAAGAAGAATGGAAGAAGAAGATGGGAAGAAGAAGATCGAAAGAAGAAGAATGGAAGATGATCCTGCCGCTTGACTCGAACGTGGAGGATTGCCTCGTCACTCCTTCGTCTAGCCCTCTGGTCTGCAGGAACGCTCCAAAAACCACCACCGGAACTCCAAACGCTGCCTGCAAAACACACGAACGACGCTTCTGGCGGCCGTTGTAGCTCCGACGCTCAAGTCAGGCAACAGGAACACCAAATCTATCACTGAATCTCTCTGTGAGACTCGTGTCTGCTCTCCGATCCACTTTCTCTCTCTATAACCGTTTTCTGTTATCACTGTGCCACGTGTAAGAATGCTCTCACAGTGACTCAGAAACCCAGTGTAGAGAGCCTCTGTAAACTTGGAAAAGAATGGAAGGAATCCCCCTACCTTACATGATGTGGAGTGCTTTATACCTGAGCCGCACCTCGATCCCAGATGGTGACACGTGGAGGCACCACCTTGAATCTACCGTACACGCGTCACACCTGGAGGGCTTCTGCGCTTCTCTCTGTGCGGGCCGCATGCTCCCAGGAGAGCGCCAGGCACATCCTGCCTGCATGGCCTCGCCGCACGTCCTCTGAGTGGGCATCATGCGAGGTGCATGCGTAGCGTTCTCGCTAGGAACCCCGATGACCGACCTCCCTCTGCATGCAATTACGACCGATCTCCCTCTTAACGCCCGATCGCGCTCCTCATGCAGTCACACCCGGGCGGTCCCTCATGACTTGCAACCGACGTCCGTGCGGTGCCTCATGAATATCTACCGACATCCGTGCGGTGCCTCATGAATATCCACCGACGTCCGTGCGGGGCTTTCAGGCGCTTATCTATGCTCTGAAATGGGAGTGGTGGCCACTTGGTATCTGACCACCGATCACCATTCTAGGTGATCTCTTCCCTGATTCACTTGCTCTTTCTACCACATGCCACCCTGTTCATGGTCCACGTGGTCAACGGCTGCTGACGTCATCAACTACTGATGACCGACCGGATCAGAAGAATAAGAATGGAAGAAGAAGAATGGAAGAAGAAGATCGGAAGAAGAAGAATGGAAGAAGAAGATCGGAAGAAGAAGAATGGATGAACAAGATCGGAACAAGAAGAATAGAAGAAGAAGAATGGAAGACGAAGATCAGAAGAAGAAGAATGGATGAAGAAGAATGGAAGACGAAGATGGGAAGAAGAAGAATGGAAGAAGAAGATCGGAAGAAGAAGAATGGAAGAAGAAGAATGGAAGAAGATCGGAAGAAGAAGAATGGAAGAAGAAGATCGGAAGAAGAAGAATGGAAGAAGAAGATCGGAAGAAGAAGAATGGAAAGAGAAGATCTAAAGAAGAAGAATGGAAGAAGAAGATCAGAAGAAGAAGAATGGAAGAAGAAGAATAAAAGAAGAAGATCGGAAGAAGAAGAATAAAAGAAGAAGATCGGAAGAAGAAGAATGGCAGAAGAAGATCGGAAGAAGAAGAATGGAAGAAGAAGATCGGAAGAAGAAGAATGGAAGAAGAAGATCGGAAGAAGAAGAATGGAAGAAGAAGATCGGAAGAAGAAGAATGGAAGAAGAGCATCGAAACAAGCAGAATGGAAGAAGAAGATCGGAAGAAGAAGAATGGAAGAAGAAGATTGGAAGAAGAAGAATGGAAGAAGAAGATCGAAAGAACAAGAATGGAAGAAGAAGAATTGGAAGAAGAAGAATGGAAGAAGAAGATCGCAGGAAGAAGAAGGGAAGAAGAAGAATGGAAGAAGAAGAATGGAAGAAGAAGATCGGAAGAAGAAGAATAGCAGAAGCAGATCGGAAGAAGAAGAATGGAAGAACAAGATCGGAAGATGAAGAATGGAAGAAGAAGATCGGAAGACGAAGAATGGAAGAAGAAGAATGGAAGAAGAAGATCGAAAGAAGAAGAATGGAAGAAGAAGATCGGAAGAAGAAGAATGGAAGAAGAAGATCGGAAGAAAAAGAATGGAAGAAGAAGATCGCAAGAAGAAGAAGGGAAGAAGAAGATCGGAAGAAGAAGAACGGAAGAAGAAGAATGGAAGAAAAAAACCGGAAGAAAAAGATAGGAAGCCGAAGAATGGAAGAAGAAGATTGGAAGAAGAAGATCGGAAGAAGAAGCGTGGAAGAAGAAGATCGGAAAAAGTAGAATGAAAGAAGAAGAATGGAAGAAGAAGATCGGAAGAAGAAGAATGAAAGAAGAAGATCGAAAAAAGAAGAATGGAAGAAGAAGATCGGAAGAAGAAGAATGGAAGAAGAAGATCGGAAGAAGAAGAATGGCAGAAGAAGATCGGAAGAAGAAGAATGGAAGAGGCATATCGGAAGAAGAGGAATGGAAGAGGCAGATCGGAAGAAGATCTGAACAAGAAGAATGGAAGAAGAAGATCGGAAGAAGAAGAATGGAAGAAGAAGATCGAAAGAAGAAGAATGGAAGAAGAAGATCGGAGGAAGAAGAATGGAAGAAGATGATTGGAAGAAGAAGAATGGAAGAAGAAGAACGGAAGAAGAAGATCGGAAGAAGAAGAATGGATGAAGAAGATCGGAAGAAGAATGGAAGAAGAAGAATGCAAGAAGAAGATCAACAGATATAAGAATGGCAGACGAAGATCGGAAGAAGAAAAATGGAAGAAGAAGATCGGAAGAAGAAGAATGGAAGAAGAAGATCGGAAGAAGAAGAATGGAAGAAGAAGATCGCAAGAAGAAGAATGGAAGAGGAAGATCACAAGAAGAAGATCGGAAGAAGAAGAATGAAAGATGAAGATCGGAACAAGAATATCAGAAGAAGAAGAATGGAAGAAGAAGATCGGAACAAGAAGAATAGAAGAAGAAGATTGGAAGACGAAGATTGGAAGAAGAAGAATGGAAGAAGAAGATGTGAAGAAGAAGAATGGAAGAAGAAAATCGGAAGAAGAAGAATGGAATAATAAGAACGGAAGAAGAAGAATGGAAGAATAAGAATGGAAGAAGAAGATCGAAAGAAGAAGAATGGATGAATAAGAATGGAAAAAGAAGAATGGAAGAAAAGATCGGAAGAAGAATGGAAGAGGAAGATCAGAAGAAGAGTGGCAGAAGAAGAATGGAAGAAGAAGAATTGGAAAAAGAAGAATGGCTGAAGAAGATCGGAAGAAGAAGAATGGATGAACAAGATCGGAAGAAGAAGATCGGAACAAGAAGAATAGAAGAAGAAGAATGGAAGAAGAATATTGGAAGTAGAGAATGGAAGAAGAAGATCGGAACAAGAAGAATGGAAGAAGAAGATTGGAAGAAGCAGAATGGAAGAAGAAGAATGGAAGAAGAAGATTAGAAGAAGAAGAATAGAAGAAGAAGTTCGGAACAAGAAGAATGGAAGAAGAAGATTAGAAGAAGAAGAATAGAAGAAGAAGTTCGAAACAAGAAGAATGGAAGAAGAAGATCGGAAGAAGAAGAATGGAAGAAGAAGAATGGATGAACAAGATCGGAAGAAGAAGATCGGAACAAGAAGAATAGAAGAAGAAGAATGGAAGAAGAATATCGGAAGTAGAGAATGGAAGAAGAAGATCGGAACAAGAAGAATGGAAGAAGAAGATTGGAAGAAGCAGAATGGAAGAAGAAGATTGGAAGAAGAAGAATCGAAGAAGAAGAATGGAAGACGAAGATCGGAGGAAGAAGAATGGAAAAAGAAGATCAAAAGAAGAAGACTGGAAGAAGAAGATCGAAAGAAGAAGAATAGAAGAAGAAGATCGGAAGAAGAAGAATGGAAGAAAAAGATCGGAAGAAGAAGAATGGAAAAAGAAGATCGGAAAGAGAAAAATGGAAAAGGAAGATCTGAAGAAGAAGAAGAATGGAAGAAGAAGAATGGAAGAAGAAGATTGGAAGAAGAAGAATGGAAGAAGAAGAATGGAAGAAGAAGATCAGAGGAAAAAGAATGGAAGAAGAAGATCAGAAGAAGAAGAATGGAAGAGAAGCATGGAAGAAGAAGATCGAAAGAAGAAGAATGGAAGAAGAAGATCGAAAGAACAAGAATGGAAGAAGAAGATCGGAAGAAGAAGAATCGAAGAAGAAGATCGGAAGAAGAAGAATGGAAGAAGATCGGAAGAAGAAGAATGGAAGAAGAATGGGAAGAAGAAGAATGGAAGAAGTCGATCGGAAGAAGAAGAATCGCTTAAGAAGATCGGAAGATAAAGAATGGAAGAAGAAGATCCGAAGAAGAAGAATGGGAAGAAGTAGATCGGAAGAAGAAGAATGGCTTAAGAAGATCGGAAGAAGAAGAATGGAAGAAGAAGATCCGAAGAAGAAGAATGGAAGAACATGATCGCAAGATGAAGAATGGAAGAAGAAGATCGCAAGAAGAAGAATGGAAGAAGAATATCGGAAGAAGAACAATGGATGAATATCATCGGAAGAAGAAGATCGGAAAAGAAGAATGGCAGAGGAAGATCGGAAGAAGAAGAATGGAAGAAGAAGATCGAAAGAAGAAGATCGGAAGAAGCAGAATGGCAGAAGAAGATCGGAAGAAGAAGAATGGCAGAAGAAGATCGGAAGAGGAATGGAAGAAGAAGATCGGAAGAGGAATGGAAGAAGAAGATCGGAAGAAGAAGAATGGCTGAAGAAGATCGGAAGAAGAAAAATGGAAGAGGAAGATCGGAAGAAGACGAATGGAAGAAGAAGATTTGAACAAGAAGAATGGAAGAAGAAGAATTGGAAGAAGAAGAATGGAAGAAGATGAATGGAAGAAGAAGATCGGAAGAAGAAGAATGGAAGAAGAAGATCGAGAGAAGAAGATCGGAAGAAGAAGAATGGAAGAAGAAGATCGGAAGCAGAACAATGGAAGAAGAAGATCGGAAGAAGAAAGGAAGAAAAAGATCGGAACAAGAAGAATGGAAGAAGAAGATCGCAAGAAGAATAACGGAAGAAAAAGATCGCAAGAATAGAAGAAGAAGAATAGCAGAAGAAGACCGGAAGAAGAAGAATGGCAGAAGAAGATCGGAAGAAAAAGAATGGAAGAGGCAGATCGGAAGAAAAGAAATGGAAGAAGAAGATCTGAACAAGAAGAATGGGAGAAGAAGATCGAAAGAAAAAGAATGGTAGAAGAAGATGGGAAGAAGAAGAATGGAAAAAGAAGATCGGAAGAAGAAGAATGGAAGAAGAAGATCGGAAGAAGAAGTATGGAACAAGAAGAATTGGACGAAGAAGAATGGAAGAAGAACATCGGAAGAAGAAGTACGGAAGAAGAAGAATGTGAAGAAGAAGAATTGCAAGAAGAACAATGGAAAAAGAAGATCGGAAGAAGAAGAATGGCAGAAGAATATCGGAAGAAGAAGACTGGAAGAAGAAGATCGCAGGAAGAAGAAGGGAAGAAGAAGATCGGAAGAAGAAGAACGGAAGAAGAAGAATGGAAGAAGAAGATTGGAAGAAGAAGAATGGAAGAAGAAGATCGGAAGAAGAAGCGTGGAAGAAGAAGATCGGAAAAAGTAGAATGAAAGAAGAAGAATGGAAGAAGAAGATCGGAAGAAGAAGAATGAAAGAAGAAGATCGAAAAAAGAAGAATGGAAGAAGAAGATCGGAACAAGAAGAATGGAAGAAGAAGATTGGAAGAAGAAGAATGGTAGAAGAAGATCGGAAGAAGAAGAATGGAAGAAGAAGATCAGAAGAAGAAGAATGGAAGAGAAGCATGGAAGAAGAAGATCGAAAGAAGAAGAATGGAAGAAGAAGATCGAAAGAACAAGAATGGAAGAAGAAGATCGGAAGAAGAAGAATCGAAGAAGAAGATCGGAAGAAGAAGAATGGAAGAAGATCGGAAGAAGAGGAATGGAAGAGGCAGATCGGAACAAGATCTGAACGAGAAGAATGGAAGAAGAAGATCGGAAGAAGAAGAATGGAAGAACAAGATCGGAAGAAGAAGAATGGAAGAACAAGATCGGAAGAAGAAGAATGGAAGAAGAAGATCGGAGGAAGAAGAATGGAAGAAGATGATCGCAAGATGAAGAATGGAAGAAGAAGATCGCAAGAAGAAGAATGGAAGAAGAATATCGGAAGAAGAACAATGGATGAATATCATCGGAAGAAGAAGAATGGAAGAAGAAGATCGGAAAAGAGGAATGGCAGAGGAAGATCGGAAGAAGAGGAATGGAAGAAGAAGATTTGAACAAGAAGAATGGAAGAAGAAAAATTGGAAGAAGAAGAATGGAAGAAGATGAATGGAAGAAGAAGATCGGAAGAAGAAGAACGGAAGAAGAAGATCGGAGGAAGAAGAATGGAAGAAGATGATCGCAAGATGAAGAATGGAAGAAGAAGATCGCAAGAAGAAGAATGGAAGAAGAATATCGGAAGAAGAACAATGGACGAATATCATCGGAAGAAGAAGAATGGAAGAAGAAGATCGGAAAAGAAGAATGGCAGAGGAAGATCGGAAGAAGAAGAATGGAAGAAGAAGATCGGAAGAAGAAGATCGGAAAGAGAAGAATGGAAGAAGAGGATGGGAAGAAGAAGAATGGCAGAGGAAGATCGGAAGAAGAAGAATGGCAGAAGAAGATCGCAAGAAGAAGAATGGAAGAAGAATATCGGAAGAAGAACAATGGATGAATATCATCGGAAGAAGAAGAATGGAAGAAGAAGATCGGAAAAGAGGAATGGCAGAGGAAGATCGGAAGAAGAGGAATGGAAGAAGAAGATTTGAACAAGAAGAATGGCAGAAGAAAAATTGGAAGAAGAAGAATGGAAGAAGATGAATGGAAGAAGAAGATCGGAAGAAGAAGAACGGAAGAAGAAGATCGAAAGAAGAAGATCGGAAGAAGAAGAATGGAAGAAGAAGATCGGAAGCAGAACAATGGAAGAAGAAGATCGGAAGAAGAAAGGAAGAAGAAGATCGGAACAAGAAGAATGGAAGAAGAAGATCGCAAGAAGAATAACGGAAGAAAAAGATCGGAAGAAGAAGAATGGCAGAAGAAGATCGGAAGAAGAAGAATGGAAGAGGCAGATCGGAAGAAGAGGAATGGAAGAGGCAGATCGGAACAAGATCTGAACGAGAAGAATGGAAGAAGAAGATCGGAAGAAGAAGAATGGAAGAACAAGATCGGAAGAAGAAGAATGGAAGAAGAAGATCGGAGGAAGAAGAATGGAAGAAGATGATCGCAAGATGAAGAATGGAAGAAGAAGATCGCAAGAAGAAGAATGGAAGAAGAATATCGGAAGAAGAACAATGGACGAATATCATCGGAAGAAGAAGAATGGAAGAAGAAGATCGGAAAAGAAGAATGGCAGAGGAAGATCGGAAGAAGAAGAATGGAAGAAGAAGATCGGAAGAAGAAGATCGGAAAGAGAAGAATGGAAGAAGAAGATGGGAAGAAGAAGAATGGCAGAGGAAGATCGGAAGAAGAAGAATGGCAGAAGAAGATCGGAAGAAGAAGAATGGCAGAAGAAGATCGGAAGAAGAAGACCGGAAGAGGAAGATCGGAAGAAGAGGAATGGAAGAAGAAGATTTGAACAAGAAGAATGGAAGAAGAAGAATTGGAAGAAGAAGAATGGAAGAAGATGAATGGAAGAAGAAGATCGGAAGAAGAAGAATGGAAGAAGAAGATCGAAAGAAGAAGATCGGAAGAAGAAGAGTGGAAGAAGAAGATCGGAAGCAGAACAATGGAAGAAGAAAGGAAGAAGAAGATCGGAACAAGAAGAATGGAAGAAGAAGATCGTAAGAAGAATAACGGAAGAAAAAGATCGCAAGAATAGAAGAAGAAGAATAGCAGAAGAAGACCGGAAGAAGAAGAATGGCAGAAGAAGATCGGAAGAAAAAGAATGGAAGAGGCAGATCGGAAGAAGAGGAATGGAAGAAGAAGATCTGAACAAGAAGAATGGAAGAAGAAGATCGAAAGAAAAAGAATGGTAGAAGAAGATGGGAAGAAGAAGAATGGAAAAAGAAGATCGGAAGAAGAAGAATGGAAGAAGAAGATCGGAAGAAGAAGAATAGAACAAGAAGAATTGGAAGAAGAAGAATGGAAGAAGAACATCGGAAGAAGAAGTACGGAAGAAGAAGAATGTGAAGAAGAAGAATTGCAAGAAGAAGAATGGAAAAAGAAGATCGGAAGAAGAAGAATGGCAGAAGAATATCGGAAGAAGAAGAATGGAAGAAGAAGATCGCAGGAAGAAGAATGGAAGAAGAAGATCGGAAGAAGAAGAATGGAAGAAGAAGATCGGAAGAAGAGGAATAGAAGAAGAAGATCGGAAGAAGAAGAATGGAAGAAGTAGATCGGAAGAACAAGAATGGAAGAAGAAGAATTGGAAGAAGAAGAATGGAAGAAGAAGATCGCAGGAAGAAGAAGGGAAGAAGAAGAATGGAAGAAGAAGAATGGAAGGAGAAGAATGGAAGAAGAAGATCGGAAGAATAAGAATAGCAGAAGCAGATCGGAAGAAGAAGAATGGAAGAACAAGATCGGAAGATGAAGAATGGAAGAAGAAGATCGGAAGACGAAGAATCAAAGAGAAGAATGGAAGAAGAAGATCGAAAGAAGAAGAATGCAAGAAGAAGATCGGAAGAAGAAGAATGGAAGAAGAAGATCGGAAGAAGAAGAATGGAAGAAGAAGATCGGAAGAAGAAGAATGGAAGAAGAAGATCGCAGGAAGAAGAAGGGAAGAAGAAGATCTGAAGAAGAAGAACGGAAGAAGAAGAATGGAAGAAGAAGATTGGAAGAAGAAGAATGGAAGAAGAAGATCGGAAGAAGAAGCGTGGAAGAAGAAGATCGGAAGAAGAAGAATGAAAGAAGAAGATCGAAAAAAGAAGAATGGAAGAAGAAGATCGGAAGAAGAACATCGGAAGAAGAAGAATGAAAGAAGAAGATCGAAAAAAGAAGAATGGAAGAAGAAGATCGGAAGAATAAGAATGGAAGAAGAAGATTGGAAGAAGAAGAATGGCAGAAGAAGATCGGAAGAAGAAGAATGGAAGAGGCAGATCGGAAGAAGAGGAATGGAAGAGGCAGATCGGAACAAGATCTGAACGAGAAGAATGGAAGAAGAAGATCGGAAGAAGAAGATCGGAAGAAGAAGAATGGAAGAACAAGATCGGAAGAAGAAGAATGGAAGAAGAAGATCGGAGGAAGAAGAATGGAAGAAGATGATCGCAACGTGAAGAATGGAAGAAGAAGATCGCAAGAAGAAGAATGGAAGAAGAATATCGGAAGAAGAACAATGGATGAATATCATCGGAAGAAGAAGAATGGAAGAAGAAGATCGGAAAAGAAGAATGGCAGAGGAAGATCGGAAGAAAAAGAATGGAAGAAGAAGATCGGAAGAAGAAGATCGGAAAGAGAAGAATGGCAGAAGAGGATGGGAAGAAGAAGAATGGCAGAGGAAGATCGGAAGAAGAAGAATGGCAGAAGAAGATCGGAAGAAGAAGAATGGCAGAAGAAGATCGGAAGAAGAAGAATGGCAGAAGAAGATCGGAAGAGGAATGGAAGAAGAAGATCGGAAGAAGAAGAATGGCTGAAGAAGATCGGAAGGAGAAGAATGGAAGAGGAAGATCGGAAGAAGAGGAATGGAAGAAGAAGATTTGAACAAGAAGAATGGAAGAAGAAGAATTGGAAGAAGAAGAATGGAAGAAGATGAATGGAAGAAGAAGATCGGAAGAAGAAGAATGGAAGAAGAAGATCGGAAGCAGAACATTGGAAGAAGAAGATCGGAAGAAGAAAGGAAGAAGAAGATCGGAACAAGAAGAATGGAAGAAGAAGATCGCAAGAAGAATAACGGAAGAAAAAGATCGCAAGAATAGAAGAAGAAGAATAGCAGAAGAAGACCGGAAGAAGAAGAATGGCAGAAGAAGATCGGAAGAAAAAGAATGGAAGAGGCAGATCGGAAGAAGAGGAATGGAAGAAGAAGATCTGAACAAGAAGAATGGAAGAAGAAGATCGAAAGAAAAAGAATGGTAGAAGAAGATGGGAAGAAGAAGAATGGAAAAAGAAGATCGGAAGAAGAAGAATGGAAGAAGAAGATCGGAAGAAGAAGAATGGAACAAGAAGAATGGGAAGAAGAAGAATGGAAGAAGAACATCGGAAGAAGAAGTACGAAAGAAGAAGAATGTGAAGAAGAAGAATTGCAAGAAGAAGAATGGAAAAAGAAGATCGGAAGAAGAAGAATGGCAGAAGAATATCGGAAGAAGAAGAATGGAAGAAGAAGATCGCAGGAAGAAGAATGGAAGAAGAAGATCGGAAGAAGAAGAATGGAAGAAGAAGATCGGAAGAAGAGGAATGGAAGAAGAAGATCGGAAGAAGAAGAATGGAAGAAGAAGATCGGAAGAACAAGAATGGAAGAAGAAGAATTGGAAGAAGAGGATCGCAGGAAGAAGAAGGGAAGAAGAAGAATGGAAGAAGAAGAATGGAAGGAGAAGAATGGAAGAAGAACATCGGAAGAAGAAGAATAGCAGAAGCAGATCGGAAGAAGAAGAATGGAAGAACAAGATCGGAAGATGAAGAATGGAAGAAGAAGATCGGAAGACGAAGAATCAAAGAGAAGAATGGAAGAAGAAGATCGAAAGAAGAAGAATGGAAGAAGAAGATCGGAAGAAGAAGAATGGAAGAAGAAGATCGGAAGAAGAAGAATGGAAGAAGAAGATCGGAAGAAGAAGAATGGAAGAAGAAGATCGCAGGAAGAAGAAGGGAAGAAGAAGATCGGAAGAAGAAGAACGGAAGAAGAAGAATGGAAGAAGAAGATTGGAAGAAGAAGAATGGAAGAAGAAGATCGGAAGAAGAAGCGTGGAAGAAGAAGATCGGAAAAAGTAGAATGAAAGAAGAAGAATGGAAGAAGAATGAAAGAAGAAGATCGAAAAAAGAAGAATGGAAGAAGAAGATCGGAAGAAGAAGAATGGAAGAAGAAGATTGGAAGAAGAAGAATGGCAGAAGAAGATCGGAAGAAGAAGAATGGAAGAAGAAGATCGCAGGAAGAAGAAGGGAAGAAGAAGATCGGAAGAAGAAGAACGGAAGAAGAAGAATGGAAGAAGAAGATTGGAAGAAGAAGAATGGAAGAAGAAGATCGGAAGAAGAAGCGTGGAAGAAGATGATCGGAAGAAGAAGAATGGAAGAAGAAGATCAGAAGAAGAAGAATGGAAGATGAAGAATGGAAAAAGAAGATCGGAGGAAGAGGAATGGAAGAAGATGATTGGAAGAAGAAGAACGGAAGAAGAAGAACGGAAGAAGAAGATCGGATGAAGAAGAATGGAAGAAGAAGAATGCAAGAAGAAGATCAACAAGAAGAATGGAAGAACAAGAATAGAAAAAGAAGATCGGAAGAATAAGAATGGCAGAAGAAGATCGGAAGAAGAAAAATGGAAGAAGAAGATCGCAAGAAGAAGAATGGAAGAAGAAGATGGGAAGAAGAAGAATGAAAGAAGAAGAATGGAAGAAAAAGATGGGAAGCAGAAGACTAGCAAAAGAATAATGGAAGAACAAGAATGGAAGAAGAAGATCGGAAGAAGAAGAATGGAAGAAGGAGATCGAAAGAAGAAGAATGGAACAAGAAGATCGAAAGAAGAAGAATTGAAGAAGAAGATCGAAAGAAGATGATGGGAAGAAGAAGAATGGAAGAAGAAGATCGGAAGAAGAAGATCGAAAGAAGAAGAATGGAAGGAGAAGAATTGGAAGAAGACAAATGGAAGAAGAAGATCGGAAGAAGAAGAATGGCAGAAGAAGATCGAAAGAAGAAGAAGGGAATCAGAAGATCGGAAGAAGAAGAATGGAAGAAGAAGATCAGAAGAAGAAGAACGCAAGAAGAAGAATGGAAGAAGAAGATCGAAAGAAGAGGAATGGAAGAAGAAGAATAGAAGAAGAAGATTGGAAGAAGAAGATCGGAAGAAGAAGATCGGAACAAGAAGAATGGAAGAAGAAGATCGCAACAAGAAGAATGGAAGAAGAAGAATAGAAAAAGAAGATCGGAAGAATAAGAATGGCAGAAGAAGATCGTAACAAGAATAATGGAAGAAGAAGATTGCAAGAAGAAGAATGGAAGAAGAAGATCAGAAGAAGGAGAATGGAAGAAGACGATGGGAAGAAGAAGATTGGAAGAAGAAGAATGGAGGAAGAAGATTGGAAGAAGAAGAATGGAAGAAGAAGAATGGAAGAAGAAGATGGGAAGAAGAATAATGGAAGAAGAGGAATGGAAGAAGAAGATCGGAAGAAGAAGAATGGAAGAAGAAGATCGGAAGAAGAAGAATGGAAGAAGAAGATCGGAAGAAGAAGAATGGAAGAAGATCGGAACAAGAAGAGTGGAAGAAGAATATTAGGAAAACAAGAATTCGAGACGAGGATCGGAAGAAGAAGAATGGAAGAAGAAGATCGGAAGAAGATGAATGGAAGAAGAAGATCAGAAGAAGAAGAATGGAAGAAGAAGCATAGAAAAAGAAGATCGGAAGAATAAGAATTTGCAGAAGAAGATAGGAAGAAGAAGAACGGAAGAAGAAGATCGGAAGAAGAAGAATGGAAGAAGAAGATCGGAACAAGAAGAATGGAAGAAGAAGATCGCAACAAGAAGAATGGAAGAAGAAGAATAGAAAAAGAAGATCGGAAGAATAAGAATGGCAGAAGAAGATCGTAACAAGAATAATGGAAGAAGAAGATTGCAAGAAGAAGAATGGAAGAAGAAGATCAGAAGAAGGAGAATGGAAGAAGACGATGGGAAGAAGAAGATTGGAAGAAGAAGAATGGAGGAAGAAGATTGGAAGAAGAAGAATGGAAGAAGAAGAATGGAAGAAGAAGATGGGAAGAAGAAGAATGGAAGAAGAGGAATGGAAGAAGAAGATCGGAAGAAGAAGAATGGAAGAAGAAGATCGGAAGAAGAGGAATGGAAGAACAAGATCGGAAGAAGAAGATCGGAAAGAGAAGAATGGAAGAAGAAGATCGGAAAAAGAAGAATAGAAGAAGAAGAATGGAAAAAGAAGATCAGAAGAAGAATGGAAGAAGAAGATCGAAAGAAGAGGAATGGAAGAAGAACAATAGAAGAAGAAGATCGAAAGAAGAAGAATGGCAGAAGAAGATCGAAAGAAGAAGAATGGCAGAAGAAGATCGAAAGAAGAAGAATGGCAGAAGAAGATCGAAAGAAGAAGAATGGAAGAAGATGATCGGAACAAGAAGAATGGATGAAGAAGATCGGAAGAAGAAGAATGGAAGAAGAAGAATTGGAAGAAGAAGATCGGAACAAGAAGAATGGAAGAAGAAGATCGGAAGAATAAGAACGGCAGAAGAAGAATGGACAAAGAAGAATGGAAGAAGAAGATCGGAAGAAGAAGAATGGAAGAATAAGAATGGAAGCAGAAGATCGGAAGAAGAAGACTGGGAGAAGAAGAATGGAAGAAGAAGATCGGAAGAAGAAGATCGGAAGAAGAAGACGGAAGAAGAAGATCGAAAGAAGAAGATCGCAAGAAGAAGATCGGAAGAAGAAGATCGCAAGAAGAAGATCGCAAGAAGAAGATCGGAAGAAGAAGAATGGAAGAAGAAGATCGGAAGAAGAGGAATCGAAGAAGAAGATCGGAAGAAGAACAATCGAAGAACATGATTGGAAGAAGAAGAATGGAAGAAGAAAATCGCAAGAAGAAGAATGGAAGAAGAAGATCGAAAAAAGATGAATCGAAGAAGAAGATCGGAAGAAGAAGAATGGAAGAGGCAGATTGGAAGAAGAGGAATGACAGAAGAAGATCTGAACAAGATCGGAATAAGAAGAATGGCAGAAGAAGATCGGAAGAAGAAGAATGGAAGAAGAAGAATGGAAGAAGAAGATCGGAAGAAGAAGAATGGAAGAAGACGATCGGAACAAGCAGAATGGAAGAAGAAGATCGGAAGAAGAAGAATGGCAGAAGAATATCGGAAGAAGAAGATCGGAAGAAGAAGAATGGCAGAAGAATATCGGAAGAAGAAGAATGGCAGAAGAATATCGGAAGAAGAAGATGGGAAGAAGAAGAATGGCAGAAGAATATCGGAAGAAGAAGAACGGAAGAAGAAGATCGGAAGAAGAAGAATGGAAGAAGGAGATCGGAAGAAGAAGAATGGAAGAAGAAGAAGGGAAGAAGAAGAATGGAAGGAGAAGAGTGGAAGAAGAAGATCGGAAGGAGAAGAATGGAAGAGAAGATCGGAAGAAGAAGAATGGAAGAAGAAGACTGGAAGAAGAAGAACGCAAGAAGAAGAATGGAAGAAGAAGTTCGCAAGAAGAAGAATGGAAGAAGAAGATCACGACAAGAAAATCGCAAGAAGAAGAATGGAGGGAGAAGATAGAAAGAAGAAGATTGGAAGAAGAAGATCGGACGAAGAACAATGGAAAAAGTAGATTGGAAGAAGAATGGAAGAAGAAGATCGGAAGAAGAAGAATGGAAGAAGAAGATCGGAAGAAGAAGAATGGCAGGAGAAGATCGGAAGAAGAAGAATGGAAGAAGGAGATCGGAAGAAGAAGATCAGAAGAAGAAGAATGGAAGAAGAAGATCGGACGAAGAAGAATGGAAAAAGAAGAATGGAAGAAGGAGTTCGGAAAAAGAGGATCAGAAGAAGAAGAATGGAATAAGAAGAATGGGAAGAGGAAGAATCGAAGAAGAAGATCGGAAGAAAAAGAATGGAAGAAGCAGATCGGAGGAAGAAGAATGGAAGAAAAAGATCGGAAGAAGAAGAATGGAAGAAGAAGATGGGAAGAAGAAGAATGGAAGAAGAAGATTGGAAGAAGAAGAATGGAAGAAGAAGATCGGAAGAAGAAGAATGGAAGAAGAAGATCGGAACAAGAAGATCGCAAGAAGAAGAATAGAAGAAGAAGATCACGACAAGAAAATCGGAAGAAGAAGAATGGAGGGAGAAGATAGAAAGAAGAAGAATGGAAGAAGAAGATCGGACGAAGAAGAATGAAAAAAGAAGATCGGAAGAAGAAGAATGGAAGAAGGAGATCGGAAGAAGAAGATAAGAAGAAGAATAATGGAAGAAGAAGATCGGACGAAGAAGAATGGAAAAAGAAGAATGGAAGAAGGGGATCGGGAAAACAAGATCAGAAGAAAAAGAATGGAATAAGAAGAATTGGAAGAAGAAGAAGATCGGAAGAAGAACAATGGAAGAAGAAGATCGGAACAAGAAGAATGGAAGAAGAGGATCGGAAGAAGAAGAATGGAAGAGGAAGATCGGAAGAAGAAGAGTGGCAAAAGAAGAATTGGAAAAAGAAGAATGGCAGAAGAAGATCGGATGAAGAAGAACGGAAGAAGAAGATCGGAAGAAGAAGAATGGGAAAAAGAAGAATGGCAGAAGAAGATCGGATGAAGAAGAACGGAAGAAGAAGATCGGAAGAAGAAGAATGGAAGAAGAAGATCGGAAGAAGATCGGAAAGAGAAGAATGGAAGAAGAAGATCGGAAGAAGAGGAATGGAAGAAGAACAATAGAAGAAGAAGATCGAAGGAAGAAGAATGGCAGAAGAAGATCGAAAGAAGAAGAATGGAAGAAGATGATCGAAAGAAAAGGAATGGAAGAAGAAAAATAGAATAAGAAGATCGAAGGAAGAAGAATGGCAGAAGAAGATCGAAAGAAGAAGAATGGAAGAAGATGATTGGAACAAGAAGGATGGATGAAGAAGATCGGAAGAAGAAGAATGGAAGAAGAAGATCGGAAGAATAAGAACGGCAGAAGAAGAATGGACGAAGAAGAATGGAAGAAGAAGATCGGAAAAAGAAGAATGGAAGAATAAGAATGGAAGCAGCAGATCGGAAGAAGAAGACTGGGAGACGAAGAATGGAAGAAGAAGATCGGAAGAAGAAGGTCGGAAGAAGGAGATCGGAAGAAGAAGAACGGAAGAAGAAGATCGAAAGAAGAAGATCGCAAGAAGAAGATCGGAAGAAAAAGATCGCAAGAAGAAGATCGGAAGAAGAAGAATGGAAGAAGAAGAACGGAAGAAGAAGATCGCAAGAAGAAGATCGGAAGAAGAAGATCGCAAGAAGAAGATCGGAAGAAGAAGAATGGAAGAAGAAGATCGGAAGAAGAGGAATGGAAGAAGAAGATCGGAAGAAGAACAATGGAAGAAGATGATTGGAAGAAGAAGAATGGAAGAAGAAGATCGAGAGAAGAAGAATGGAAGAAGAAGATCGAAGGGAAACGAATGGAAGAAGAAGATCGGAAGAAGAAGAATGGAAGAATAAGAATGGAAGAATAAGAATGGAAGAAGAAGATCGGAAGAACAAGAATGGAAGAAGAAGAATGGAAGAAGAAGATCGGAAGAAGAAGAATGGAAGAAGAAGACCGGAAGAAGAAGAATGGATGAAGATGATTGGAAGAAGAAGAATGAAAGAAGAAGACCAGAAGAAGAAGAATGGAAGAAGAAGAATTGGAACAAGACAAATGGAGGAAGAAGATCAGAAGAAGAAGAATGGAAGAAGAAGATTGGAAGAAGAAGAGCGCAAGAACAAGAATGGAAGAAGAAGATCAAAAGGAAAGGAATGGAAGAAGAAGATCGTGACAAGAAGAATGGAAGAAGAAGATGGGAAGAAGTAGAATGGAAGAAGAAGAATGAAAGAAGAAGATGCGAAGAAGAAGAATGGAAGAAGAAGATGGGAAGAGGAAGAATGCAAGAAGAAGAATGGAAGATGAAGATCAAAACAAGAAGAATGGAAGAAGAAGATCGGAAAAAGAAGAGTGGAAGGAGAAGAGCGGAAGAAGAAGAATGGAAGAAGAAGAATGGAAGAAGAAGATCGGAAGAAGAAGAATGGAAGAAGAAGATTGGAAGAAGAAGATCGGAAAAAGAATATTGTAAGAAGAAGATCGGAAACAGAAGAATTGACGAAGAAGATCAGGAAGAAGAAGAATGGAAGAAGAAGATGGGAAGAAGAAGAATGGAAGAAGAAGAATGGAAGAAGAAGATGGGAAGAATAGGAATGGCATAGGAAGATCGGAAGAAGAAGAATGGAAGAAGAAGAATGGAAGAAGAAGATCGGAAGAAGAAGAATGGAAGAAGAAGATCGGAAGAAGAAGAATGGAAGAAGAAGACCGGAAGAAGAAGAATGGAAGAAGATGATGGGAAGAAGAAGAATGGAAGAAGAAGATCGGAAGAAGAAGAATGGTAGAAGAAGATCAGAAGAAGAAGAATGGAAGAAGAAGAATGGGAAGAAGACAAATGGAAGAAGAAGATCGGAGGAAGAAGTATGGCAGAAGAAGATCGGAAGAAGAAGAACGAAAGAAGAAGATCGGAAGAACATGAATCAAAGAAGAAGATCGGAAGAAGAAGAACACAAGAAGAAGAATGGAAGAAGAAGATCGAAAGGAAAGGAATGGAAGAAGAAGATCGGAAGAAGAAGAATGGAAGAAGAAGATCGGAAGAAGAAGAATGGAAGAAGAAGAATGCAAGAAGATGATTGGAAGAAGAAGAATGGAAGAAGAATGGAAGAAGAAGACCGGAAGAAGAAGAATGGAAGAAGATGATTGGAAGAAGAAGAATGGAAGAAGAAGATCGGAAGAAGAAGAATCGAAGAAGAAGATCAGAAGAAGAAGAATGGAAGAAGAAGAATGGGAAGAAGACAAATGGAAGAAGAAGATCGGAGGAAGAAGAATGGCAGAAGAAGATCGGAAGAAGAAGAATGAAAGAAGAAGATTGGAAGAAGAAGAATCGAAGAAGAAGATCGGAAGAAGAAGAACGCAAGAAGAAGAATGGAAGAAGAAGATCGAAAGGAAAGGAATGGAAAAAGAAGATCGGAAGAAGAAGAATGGAAGAATAAGAATGGAAGAATAACATCGGAAGAACAAGAATGGAAGAGGAAGAATGGAAGAAGAAGATCGGAAGAAGAAGAATGGAAGAAGAAGACCGGAAGAAGAAGAATGGAAGAAGATGATTCGAAGAAGAAGAATGAAAGAAGAATATCGGAAGAAGAAGATCGCAAGAAGAAGAATTCGAAGAAGACAAATGGAGGAAGAAGATCGGAAGAAAAAGAATGGCAGAAGAAGAATGGCAGAAGAAGATCGGAAGAAGAAGAATGGAAGAAGATCGGAAGAAGAAGAATGGAAGAAGAAGATCGGAAGAAGAAGAATGGAAGAAGAAGATCGGAAGAAGAAGAATGGAAGAAGAAGTTCGGAAGAAGAAGAATGGAAGAAGAAGAATGTAAGAAGAAGAATGGAAGAAAAAGAATGGAAGAAGAAGAATGGAAGAAGAAGATGGGAAGAAGAAGAATGGAAGAAGAAGATGGGAAGAAGAAGAATTGAAGAAGAAGAATGGAAGAAGAAGATCGGAAGAAGAAGAATGGAAGAAGAAGAATGGAAGAAGAAGATCGGAAGAAGAAGAATGGAAGAAGAAGATCGGAAGAAGAAGAATGGAAGAAGAAGATCGAAAGAATAAGAATGGCAGAAGAAAATCGGAAGAAAAAGATCGGAAGAAGAAGATCGGAAAAAGAAAAATGGCAGAAGAAGATCAGAAAAAGAAAAATGGCAGAAGAAGATCGGAAGAAGAAGAATGGAAGAAGAAGATCGGAAGAAGACAAATGGAAGAAGAAGATCGGAAGAAGAAGAATGGCAGAAGAAGATCGGAAGAAGAATATCGACAGAAGAAAAATGGATGAAGAAGATCGGAAGAAGAAGAATGGAAGAACAAGATCGGAAGATGAAGAATGGAAGAAGAAGATCGGAAGAAGAAGAATGGCAGAAGAAGATCGGAAGAAGAAGAATGGAAGAAGAAGATCGGCAGAAGAAGAATGGATGAAGAAGATCGGAAGAAGAAGAATGGAGGAAGAAGAATTGGAAGAAGAAGAATAGAAGAAGAAGAATGGAAGAAGAAGATCAGAACAAGAAGAATGGAATAAGAAGATTGGAAGAAGAAGAATGGAAGAGGAAGATCGGAAGAAGAAGAGTGGCAGAAGAGGATTGGAAGAAGAAGAATTGAAGAGGAAGATCGGAAGAAGAAGAGTGGCAGAAGAAGAATGGAACAAGAAGAATGGAACAAGAAGAATTGGAAAAAGAAGAATGGCAGAAGAAGATCGGAAGAAGAAGAATGGAAGAAGAAGATCGGCAGAAGAAGAATGGCACAAGAAGATCGGAACAAATAGAATGGAAGAAGAAGATCGGAACAAGAAGAATGGAAGAAGAAGAATGGGAAGGAGTAGAATGGAAGAAGAAGAATTGGAAGGAGAAGTATGGAAGAAGAAGATCGGAACTAGAAGAATGGAAGAAGAAGATTGGAAGAAGAAGATCGCAAGAAGAAGAATGGAAGAAGAAGAGCGGAAGAAGAAGATGGGAAGAAGAAGATCGGAAGAAGAAGAATGGAAGAAGAAGATCGGAAAAAGAAAAATGGCAGAAGAAGATCGGAAAAAGAAAAATGGCAGAAGAAGATCGGAAGAAGAAGAATGGAAGAAGAAGATCGGAAGAAGACAAATGGAAGAAGAAGATCGGAACAAGAAGAATGAAAGAAGAAGATCGGAAGAAGAAGAATGGAAGAAGACGATCGCAAGAAGAAGAATGGATGAAGAAGATCGGAAGAAGAAGAATGGAAGAAGAAGATCGAAAGAAGAAGAATGGAAGAAGAAGATCTGAAGAAGAAGAATGGAAGAAGATGATCGGAAGAAGAAGAATGGAATAAGAATATCGGAAGAAGAAGTTCAGAAGAAGAAGAATGGAAGGAGAAGATCGGAAGTAGAAGAATGGAAGAAGAAAAATGGAAGAAGAAGATCGGAAGAAGATGAAGGGAAGAAGAAGAATGGAAGAATAAGATCGGAAGAAGAAGAATGGAAGAAGATGATCTGAACAAGAAGAATGGAAGAAGCAGAATGGAAGAAGAAGAATGGCAGAAGAAGATCGGAAAAAGAAAAATGGCAGAAGAAGATCGGAAGAAGAAGAATGGAAGAAGAAGATCGGAACAAGAAGAATGGAAGAAGAAGATCGGAAGAAGACGAATGGAAGAGGAAGATCGGAAGAAGAAGAGTGGTTGAAGAAGAATGGAAGAAGAAGAATTGGAAAGAGAAGAATGGCAGAAGAAGATCGGATGAAGAAGAATGGCAGAAGAAGATCGGAAGAAGAAGATTGGAACAAGAAGAATGGAAGAAGAAGATCGGGAGAATAAGAATGGCAGAAGAAGAATGGAAGAAGAAGATCGGAAGAAGAAGAATGGAAGAATACGAATGCAAGCAGAAGATCGGAAGAAGAAGAATGGGAGAAGAAGAATGGAAGAAGAAGATCGGATGAAGAAGAACGGAAGAAGAAGATCGCAAGAAGAAGATCGCAAGAAGAAGATCGAAAGAAGAAGAATGGAAGAAGAACATCAGAAAAAGAAAAATGGCAGAAGAAGATCAGAAGAAGAAGAATGGAAGAAGAAGATCGGAAGAAGAAGAATTGGAAGAAGACAAATGGAAGAAGAGGATCGGAAGAAGAAGAATGGAAAAAGAAGATCGGAAGAAGAAGAATGGATGAAGAAGATCGGAAGAAGAAGAATGGAAGAAGAAGAATTGGAAGAAGAAGAATAGAAGAAGAATAATGGAAGAAGAAGATCGGAACAAGAAGAATGGAAGCAGAAGATCGGAGAAGAAGAATGGAAGAGAAAGATCGGAAGAAGAATGGAAGAAGAAGAATTGGAAAAAGAAGAATGGCAGAAGAAGATCGGAAAAAGAAGAATGGCAGAAGAAGATCGGAAGAAGAAGAATGAAAGAAGAAGATCGGAAGAAGAAGAATGGAAGAAGAAGAATTGGAAGAAGACAAATGGAAGAAGAGGATCGGAAGAAGAAGAATGGAAGAAGAAGATCAGAAGAAGAAGAATGGATGAACAAGATCGGAAGAAGAAGAATGGAAGAAGAAGAATTGGAAGAAGAAGAATAGAAGAAGAAGAATGGAAGAAGAAGATCGGAACAAGAAGAATGGAAGAAGAAGATCGGAAGAAGAAGAATGGAAGAGGAAGATCAGAAGAAGAATGGAAGAAGAAGAATTGGAAAAAGAAGAATGGCAGAAGAAGATCGGATGAAGAAGAATGGAAGAAGAAGATCGGAAGAAGAGGAATGGAAGAAGAAGATCGGAAGAAGAAGATCGGAAGAAGAGGATTGGAAAGAGAAGAATGGAAGAAGAAGATCGGAAAAAGAAGAATAGAAGATCGGAAAAAAAAGAATAGAAAGAAGATCGGAAAAAGAAGAATAGAAGAAGAAGAATGGAAAAAGATCGGAAGAAGAAGAAGAATTGGAGGAAGACAAATGGAAGAAGAAGATCGGAAGAAGAAGAATGGAAGAAGAAGATCGGAAGAAGAAGAATGGAAGAAGAAGATCGGAAGAAGAAGAATGGATGAAGAAGATCGGAAGAAGAAGAATGGAAGAAGAAGAATTGGAAAAAGAAGAATAGAAGAAGAAGAATAGAAGAAGAAGATCAGAACAAGAAGAATGGAAGAAGAAGATCGGAAGAAGAAGAATGGAAGAGGAAGATCGGATGAAGAAGAGTGGCAGAAGAATAATGGAAGAAGAAGGAAATGAAAAAGAAGAATTGCAGAAGAAGATCGGATGAAGAAGAATGGAAGAAGAAGATCGGAAGAAGAGGAATGGAAGAAGAAGATCGAAAGAAGAAGATCGGAAGAAGAGGCGTGGAAGAAGAAGATCGGAAAAAGTAGAATGAAAGAAGAAGAATGGAAGAAGAAGATCGGAAGAAGAAGAATGGAAGAAGAAGATCGGAAGAAGAAGCGTGGAAGAAGAAGATCGGAAAAAGTAGAATGAAAGAAGAAGAATGGAAGAAGAAGATCGGAAGAAGAAGAATGGAAGAAGAAGATCGGAAGAAGAAGAATGGATGAAGAAGATCGGAAGAAGAAGAATGGAAGAAGAAGAATTGGAAAAAGAAGAATAGAAGAAGAAGAATAGAAGAAGAAGATCAAAACAAGAAGAATGGAAGAAGAAGATCGGAAGAAGAAGAATGGAAGAGGAAGATCGGATGAAGAAGAGTGGCAGAAGAATAATGGAAGAAGAAGGAAATGAAAAAGAAGAATTGCAGAAGAAGATCGGATGAATAAGAATGGAAGAAGAAGATCGGAAGAAGAAGAATGGAAGAAGAAGATCGGAAGAAGAAGAATGGAAGAAGAAGATCGGAAGAAGATCGAAAGAAGAAGAATGAAAGAAGAAGATCGAAAGAAGAAGAATGAAAGAAGAAGATCGAAAGAAGAAGAATGTAAGAAGAAGAAAGGAACAAGAAGACCGGAAGAAGAAGAATTGAAGAAGAAGATCGAAAGAAGAGGAATGCAAGAAGAACAATAGAAGAAGAAGATCGAAAGAAGAAGAATGGCAGAAGAAGATCGAAAAAAGAAGAATGGAGGAAGAAGATCGGAACAAGAAGAATGGATGAAGAAGATCGGAAGAAGAAGAATGGAAGAAGAAGAATTGGAAGAAGAAGATCGGAACAAGAAGAATGGAAGAAGAAGATCGGAAGAACAAGAATGGCAGAAGAAGAATGGACGAAGAAGAATGGAAGAAGAAGATCGGAAGAAGAAGAATGGAACAAGAAGATTGGAAGAAGAAGATGGGAAGAAGAAGAACTGAGGAAGAAGAATTGAAGAAGAATTCGGAAGAAGAAGATCGGAAGAAGAAGAAGGGAAGAAGAAGATCGGAAGCAGAAGAATGGAAGAAGAAGATCGGAATAAGAAGATCAGAAGAAGAATAATGGAATAAGAAGATCGGAAGAATAAGAATGGAACAAGAAGTTCGGAAGAAGAAGATCAGAAGAAGATGAATGCAAGAAGAAGAATGGAAGAATAAGATCGGAAGAAGAAGAATGGAAGAAAAAGGTCGGAAGAATTACAATGGCAGAAGAAGATCGGAAGAAGAAGAATGTAAAAAGAAGATCGCAAGAAGAAGAATGGAAGAAGAAGATCGGCAGAAGAAGAAGATCGGAACAAGAAGAATGGAAGAAGAAGATCGGAAGAAGAAGAATGGAAGAAGAAGATCGGAAGAAGAAGAATGGAAGAAGAAGATCTGAAGAAGAAGAATAGCAGAAGAAGATCAGAATCAGAAGAATGGAAGAAGAAGATCGGAAGAAGAAGAATGGAAAAAGAAGATTGGAAGAAAAGAATCGGAAGAAGAAGAATGGAAGAAGAAGTTCAGCAGAAGAAGAATGGAAGAAGAAGATCGGAAGAAGATGAATGGAAGAAGAAGAATGGAAGAAGAAGATCAGAAGAAGAAGATCGGAAGAAGAAGAATGGACGACGAAGTTCAGAAGAAGAAGAATGGAAGAAGAAGATCGGAAGAAGATGAATGGAAGAAGAAGATCGGAAGAAGAAGAATGGAAGAAGAAGATCGGAAGAAGAACAACGGATGAAGAAGAAATGGAGGAGAAGATCGGAAGAAGAAGAACCGAAGAAGAAGAATGGAAGAAGATGATCGAAAGAGGAAGATCGGAAGAAGAAGAATGGAAGAAGAAGAATGGAAGAAGAAGATCGGAAGAAGAAGAGTGGCAGAAGAAGATCGGAAGAAGAAGAATGGAAGAAGAAGATCGGAAGAAGAAGATCGGAAGAAGAAGATTGGAAGGAGAAAATCGGAAAAAGAAGAATCGGAAGAAGAAAAATGGAAGTGGAAGAATGGAAGAAGAAGATCGGAAGAAGAAGAATAGAAAAGGAAGATTGGAAGAAGAAGAACAGAAGAAGAAGAATGGAAGAAGAAGATTGGAAGAAGAAGAATGGCAGAAGAAGATCGGAAGAAGAAGAATGGAAGAAGAAGATCGGAATATGAAGAATGGAAGAAGAAGATCGGAAGAAGAAGATCAGAAGAAGAAGAATGGAAAAAGAAGATCGGAAGAAGAAGAATGGTAGAGGAAGATCGGAAGAAGAAGAATGGAAAAAGAAGATCCGAAGAAGAAGAATGGAAGAAGAAGATCGGAAAAAGAAGAGTGGAAGATATCGAATGGAAGAAGAAGAAAGGAAGAAGAAGATCGGAAGAAGAAGATAAGAAGTCGAAGAATGGAAAAAGAAGATTGGAAGAAGAAGAATGGAAGAAGAAGAATGGAAGAAGAAGAATGGAAAAAGAAGAATGGAAGAAGAAGAATGAAAGAAGAAGAATGGAAGAAGAAGATCGGAAGAAGAAGGTCGGTAGAAGAAGAGTGGCAGAAGAAGAATGGAAAAAGAAGATCAGAAGAAAAAGAATGGAAGAAGAAGATTGCAATAAGAAGAATCGAAGAAGAACTACGGAAGAAGAAGATCGGAAGATGAAGAGTGGAAGAAGAAGATCGGAAGATGAAGAATGGAAGAAGATGATCGGAAGAAGAAGAATGCAAGAAGAAGATCGGAAGTAGAAGAATGGAAGAAGAAGATTGGAATAAGAAAAATGGAAGAAGAAGATCAGAACAAGAAGAATGCAAGAAGAAGATCGGAAGGGGAATAATGGAAAAAGAAGATCTTCTTCTTCAGATCTTCTTCTTCCGATCTTCTTCTTCCATTCTTATTCTTCCGATCTTCTTCTTCCATTCTTCTTCTTCCGATCTTCTTATTCAATTCTTTTTCTTCCGGGCTTCTTCTTCCATTCTTCTTCTTCAATTCTTCTTCTTCCATTCTTCTTCTTCCGATCATCTTCTTCCGATCTTCTTTTTCCGTTCTTCTTCTTCAATTCTTCTTCTTCAACTCTTCTTCTTCCGATTATCTTCTGCCATTCTTCTTATCGCAATCTTCTTCTTCCATTCTTCTTCTTCTGATCTTCTTTTTCCATTCTTCTTCTTCTGATCTTCTTCTTCCATTCTTGTTCTTCCGATCTTCGTCTTCCAATCATCTTCTTCCGATCTTCCTCTTCCATTCTTGTTCTTCCAATCTTCTTTTTCCATGCTTCTTCTCCCATTCTTGTTCTACTATTCTTCTTCTTCCATTCCTCTTCTTCCGATCTTCATCTTCCATTTTTCTTATTCTGATTTTCTTCTTCCATTCTTCTTCTTCCGATCTTCTTCTTCCATTCGTCTTCTTCCCATCTTCTTCATCTATTCTTCTTCCATTATTCTTCTCACGATCTTCTTCTTCCATTCATCTTCTTCCGATCATCTTCTTCCATTCTTCTTCTTCTTCCATTCTTCTTATTTCAATCTTCTTCTTCCATTCTTCTTCTTTCGATCTTCTTCTTCCGATCTTCTTCATCTATTCTTCTTCCATTCTTCTTCTCACGATCTTCTTCTTCCATTCTTCTTCTTCCGATCATCTTCTTCTTCCATTCTTCTTATTTCAATATTCTTCTTCCATTCTTCTTCTTTCGATCTTCTTCTTCCGATCCTCTTTTTCCATTCTTCTTCACGATCTTCCTCTTCTGTTCCTCTTCTTCCATTCGTCTTCTTCCGATCATCTTCTTCCATTCTTGTTCTTCCGATCTTCTCCTTCCATTCTTCTTCCGATCTTCTTCTTCCATTCTTCCTCTTCCGATATTCTTCTTCCATTCTTCTTCTTCCGATCTTCTTCTTCCATTCTTCCTCTTCCGATCTTCTTCTTCCATTCTCCTTCTTCAGATCTTCTTCTTCCTTTCTTCTTCTTCCAATCTTCTTCTTCCATTCTTCTTCTTCCATTCTTCTTCTTCCATTCTTCTTCTTTCGTTCTTCTTATTCCGATCTTCTTCTTCCATTTTTCTTCTTCCGATCTTCTTCTTCCATTCTTCTTCTTCCGATCTTCTTCTTCCATTCTTCTTCTTGCAATCTTGTTCTTCCATTCTTCATCTTCCAATTCTTTCTCTTCCATTCTTCTTCTTCCGTTCTTCTTCTTCCATTCTTCTTCATCCGATCTTCTTCTTCCATTCTTCGTGTGCCATTCTTCTTCTTCCGATCTTCTTCTTCCATTCTTCTTCTTCCGATCTTCTTCTTCCATTCTTCTTCTTCCGATCTTCTTCTTCCATTATTCTTCTTCCGATCTTCTTCTTCCATTCTTCTTCTTCCGATCTTGATCTTCCGATCTTCTTCTTCGATTCTTCTTCTTCCATTCTTCTTTTTCTGACCTTCTTCTGCCATTCTTCTTCTTCCGATCTTCTTCTTCCATTCTTCTTCTTCCATTCTTGTTCTTCCATTCTTCTTCTTCCGATCTTCTCCTCCCATTCTTCTTCATCCTTTCTTCTTCTTCCGATCTTCTTCTTCCATTCTTCTTCTTCCGATCTTCTTCTTCCATTCTTCTTCCATTCTTCTTCTTCCATTCTTCTTCTTCCGATCTTCATCTTCCATTCTTCTTCTTCCATTCTTCTTCTTACAATCTACTTCTTCCCTTCTTCTTCTTCCATTCTTCTTCTTCATTTCTTCTTCTTCTGATCTTCTTCTTCCATTCTTCTTCTTCCGATCTTCTTCCTCAATTCTTCTTCTTACGATCTTCTTCTTCCATTCTTCTTCTTCTGTTCTTCTTCTTCCATTCTTCTTCTTCCGATCTACTTCTTCCCTTCTTCTTCTTCTTCTGTTCTTCTTCTTCCATTCTTCTTCTTCCATTCTTCTTCTTCCGATCTTCTTCTTCCATTCTTCTTCTTCCGATCTTCTTCTTCCATTCTTCTTCTTCCGATCTTCTTCTTCCATTCTTCTTCTTCCGATCTTCTTCTTCCATTCTTCTTCTTCCGATCTTCTTCTTCCATTCTTCTTCTTCCATTCTTGTTCTTCCATTCTTCTTATTTCGATCTTCTTCTCCCATTCTTCTTCTTCCGATCTTCTTCTTCCATTCTTCATCTTCCATTGTTCCTCTTCCATTCTTCTTCTTCCGATCTTCTTCTTCCGTTCTTCTTCTTCCGATCTTCTTCTTCCGTTCTTCTTCTTGCATTCTTCTTCTTCCGATCTTCTTCTTTCGATCTTCTTCTTCCATTCTGCTTCTTCCAATCTTCTTCCTCCGATCTTCTTCTTCAATTGTTCTTCTTCAATTCTTCTGCTTCGATTCTTCTTCTTCCATTCTTTTTCTTCCGATCTTCTTCTTCGATTCTTCTTCTTCCACTATTCTTCTTCCATTCTTCATCTTCCGTTCTTCTTCTTCCATTCTTCTTCTTCCAATCTTCTTCTTCCATTCTGCTTCTCCCAATCTTCTTCTTCCGAGCTTCTTCTTCCATTCTTCTTCTTCAATTCTTCTTCTTCCATTTTTCTTCTTCCATGGTTCTTCTTCAATTCTTCTGCTTCGATTCTTCTTCTTTCATTCTTCTTCTTGCGATCTTCTTCTTCCATTCTTCTTCTTCCACTGTTGCTCTTCCATTCTTCATCTTCCGTTCTTCTTCTTCCATTCTTCTTCTTCCAATCTTCTTCTTCTATTCTGCTTCTCCCAATCTTCTTCTTCCGAGCTTCTTCTTCCGTTCTTCTTCTTCCATTCTTCTTCTTCCCTTCTTCTTCTTCTTCCGATCTTCTTCTTCCATTCTTCTTCTTCCATTCTACTTCTTCCGATCTTCTTCTTCCATTATGCTTCTTCCAATCTTCTTCTTCCGATCTTCTGCTTCCATTCTTCTTCTTCAATTCTTCTTCTTTCATTCTTCTTCTTCAATTCTTCTTCTTCCGATCTTCTTCTTCCCTTCTTCTTCTTCCATTTTTCTTCTTCCGTTCTTCTTCTTCTTCTATTCTTCTTCTTCTGCTCTTCTTCTTCCATTCTTCTTCTTCCGATCTTCTTCCTCCATTCTTCCTCTTCCATTCTTCTTCTTCCGATCTTTTTCTTCCATTCTTCTCCTTCCGATCTTCTTCTTCCATTCTTCTTCTTCCGATCTTCTTCTTCCATTCTTCTTCTTTCATTCTTCGTCTTCGATTCTTCTTCTTCCATTCTTCTTCTTCCATGCTTCTTCTTCGATTCTTCTTCTTCCATTCTTCTTCTTCCATTCTTCTTCTTCCGATCTTCTGCTTCGATTCTTCTTCTTCAATTCTTCTTCTTCGATTCTTCTTCTTCCATTCTTCTTCTTCCGATCTTCTTCTTCCATTCTTCTTCTTCCGTTCTTCTTCTTCCGATCTTCTTCTTCATTTCTTCTTCCGCCTTCTTCTTCCGATCTTCTTCTTCCATTCTTCTTCTTCCGATCTTCTTCTTCCCATCTTCTTCTACCATTCTTCTTCTTCCGATCTCCTTCTTCCATTCCGAGAGGATATCTGAGGACGCTTGGCTGGTGATTGTTATATGATTATTATTTTATGCACTATATTTCTGCTGTGTAATCTTTCCTGCTCCAGTCTTTAAGATAACAGTTTAATTAACCCTATAACGTAATGAGCGTTGGTTTAGTGAGGAGCGTTGGTCAGCCGGTAAGGGTGTTCCCGGTAGTAAGTCCTAGGGTAAGGCAGTGAAACCGTTGGTAAGCCTGGTGGTCCCGATCCAAGAACTAGACATGTAAGTTATGTCTAGGTTAATTAAAATGTTATCTAAAGGAAAGGAAAAGGAAGAAGAAATAGGAGAATCTAGTGAAGAAAATAATAATCATATATTACATCATGAGCTAAGAATCCCAGAAATAGAATCCCAACTTAATAAATGGAAACTTCCCAAGTTAGAAATTTCCTCCCTTTACAAAACTAAAATATCAGACATGTTTAAAAGCGAATATGTAATTAAAACTGTCGAAAAAGAAATCGATATAAAACAAACCCAAGAGTCTATACCATTAATCTCACGAGCTCTAATAGCCGAACATATAAAAGATTACAAGTATTTACATATAGGATCGATTCAAATAGCTATTAACCCTTGTTTAGGCAAGGAATCGATACTCCATTATTCGCAGTTTTAAGAGATAATAGGCCAAAAAATTTGAATGATCAGATCTTGGCTATCTTTGAAACCAATCTCGACGAAGGACCGGTTTATATTAATAATTACCCTAATTACTCGGTATCTCTTAAAAGCTTTCACGAAACTAATTACAATATTATTTTAGATATTAAGATGAAGGACGATGGTTGGAATCCTAGAGCGATTCCTATTACCATAATATATCGTCTCTATTATAAAGTAATGAAAACCCAATTAGCCCCCCAAGCTTTATTAATATCTCCTAAAGACGAAACTACCCTATTATTGGTAAATCCAGAAAGGGTAAATGCCTCGGTCCCTCGGGTACTGAGACATGATGAGGTAACCAGTGGATTAAAATGGAGATTAGAAGACATACTACCTCCAATTCCTCCTACGCCTAGCGAAGTAGACGCTATAACAGAATTTAAATCGGGAGCAGTAGAAATTACCTTTGCTCCTTTAAGAGAAAACTTAAGAAGAGTACGCTCTATGGCAAGATCCGAATTTAGTTTAACCAGACCATCCATAGATAGGCGAAGTTTTTCAATACCTAGAGGGTTGGTAATGCAAGGATTACATCCAGATCATACCATACCCACCCCTGAATTCGAGCCCGAAGAAACCCATTACACCTCGGCTCGATCACAAGACTCACCAACTAAATCTGACTTTAGTCAGTTAAACGTCATAAAGACATTTGAAATTAATAAAAGAATGCTTCAAGAAGATTTCGTAAGTAGTGCCAATAAAAAGAAAAAGGATTGGTTTTATAAAAATTTTAGTGATGAAGAACGGGCTAAAATAAGAGAAGAATATTACGACTACATGAATTCCGTCGAAATAAATGTGTTCTTCTTTAAATGGTTCGAACAGAATTATTTTCAGACAATAAAAGTTATAAAATCAGGAGAAAAAATATGGAAAACCGCTAAAGGAGAAGTCTCCAGTATTATTCCTCCTCTAGAGGAAGTAAAATTCCCCAATATTGAAAATAAAGAGGTCGTTGCCTCTCCTTTCAAAATGATAGGAGAAAAAAGAGAAATTCAAATAAAAGACATTCAAAATATTCATTCCCAATTAAATTACACTAACCAACTTTTACATCAAATGGCAAAAATCGAATCCGAATCAGAACCTAAAATTCTTAACAAACAATCGGAAAGATTGGGAAAATCCTTAATAAAACCATTTAAATTCTCTGAAGACGAGTTAAAAGAATTAAAAATTGGAAGAGATGCAAATTCTGCATTAGATGAGATTAATAAAAAGTTAGATGAGTTAAAAATTTCAAAAATAAATGTTCTTACTGAAGAAGACGAATCAATCAATAAAATAAATAGGGGAAAGGCCCCACAAACATTCCCAACCAGTAGAAATTTTTATAAGAGACCCACTCTTCCCGATATTCAGTTTGAAGAATGGGAATTAGAACACCCATCTGCCTTTGACGGCAATGGGATAACAGAATGGAATATTGATGGTATGACCGACCATCAGATTCTTCGCAAAACCCATGAATTAACAATGGCCGCTTCAGCCTATAGGGTAAAACATTCCGAAGAACAAACAATAAAATTAATTGTGGCCGGTTTTACTGGCATTTTAAAAGGATGGTGGGATAATTATCTTAATTCAGAGAATAGATTATACATTACTACCTGCGTTAAAAACGAAGAAAATGGACAAATTCCCCTAATGGTAGAAACCTTGGTTACGGCCATTATTCATAACTTTATCGGAGACCCCAAAATCTTTGATGAAAGAACTTCAATTCTATTACATAATCTAAGGTGTCCAACTCTAGGAGACTTTAGATGGTATGTTGATAATTTTATGTCTATGGTTTTGACACGGGAGGATTGTCGAGAACCGTATTGGAAAGAACGTTTTGTAGCAGGACTACCTTTAGTCTTTGCGGAAAAGGTTAAAGAAAATCTCCAAACGGAATACCCAGATACGACTCTAAAAGATCTTACCTATGGAAGAATTAGTGCTATGGTTAAAAACACAGGAATAGCATTGTGCAATGCTATGAAAATAGAGAATCGAATAAAGAAAAATCAACAATTAGGCATAAGAGAATTAGGAGATTTCTGTGCCCAATATGGGTATGAAAAGATAACTCCTCCGTCAAACTCCAGAAGAAAGATGGTAAAACAAAAAATTCAGAAAAATATTCCTAGAAAACCCTGGAATAAAAGGAGCCCTACTAAAACCATCCCAAAACCTCAAAATAATAGTCCAATACCAAATACAAATAAAGTAATATGTTTTAAGTGTGGACGATATGGCCACTATAAGAAAGACTGTAGAGTAAAAGAAAAAATTAACAAGCTAGATATGAGCGAAGAATTAAGAGAACAAATAGCCAAGATTTTATTAGAATCCTCTGACGAAGAAGAGGAGATCATAGAAGAAATAAATGAAGATTCAGAAGAAGAATCTATAGAAGATTGCGACAAAGATAACTGTGGTGAAGAGTGTAGTTGTCGCTATCAAATCAACGTAATATCCAGTGAAACAAAACGAGCCTTGGAGATGGTAGATTTAATAGAAAATCCCGAAGAAAAATTTCATTGGCTAACTAAGATAAAAAATGAAATTTTAGAAACCGAAGATCGAGAACAAAAGAAAGATAAAGAGATTTTTACAGGCTATAATTTTAACAAAATTCTACAACGAGCAAAACAAGAAGAAAGAAAAATAACCGTAAATGACCTTCATAGAGAAATAAAATTATTAAAAGAAGAAATACGTATAATAAAATTAGACTTAATAGAATTACAGGAGCCAAAAGCAGGTCACAACTTTGTGGCTTCAACATCGGGCCAAGACTTTGTGGCTCAGGTAAAAGCCTACCAACAAAAATGGAAGGTAAAAATAACGTTAAAAATAGGAAACTCTTTTCATAAAAACTTTACGGCCCTAATAGACTCTGGAGCCGATTTAAATTGTATACAGGAAGGATTAATACCTACTCAATACTATGAAAAAACTACTCAGCAACTCTGGTCTGCTAATAGTACAAAATTAGGAGTAGAATATAAACTAACAAATGCACATATATGTAACAACGGAAAATGTTATAGGACAAATTTTATCCTTGCTAAAGAACTAAACGAAGATATAATCTTAGGTACCCCCTTTCTAACACAGATATATCCCTTTTCCGTAACAGAAAAAGGAATATCATCGGGAAATATATTATTTACTTTTTTAGATCCAAGAAAAGAAAAAGAAATAAAAACCTTAAAAACCCAGGAAGAAGATTTTATTAGTCTAATAAAAAATAAAGATTCGCAAATAAAGTTTTTGAAAAAAGAGTTACAATATGAAAAAATAGAAAAGGATATAAAATTTAATAAGGATAAACTAGAAAATATCACAAACCAATTTAAAGCAGAAGTATGCGCCGAGATACCTACGGCTTTTTGGGGTAGAAAAACTCACGAAGTAAGTCTCCCATATAATGATGATTTTAAAGAAACAGATATCCCTACTAAGGCAAAACCGGTTCAAATGAACCAAGAAACTCTAAAACTATGTAAAGAATAAGTTAAAAGGTTTTTAGATAAAAAATTAATAAGGCCAAGTAAATCGCCATGGAGTTGCGCGACCTTCTATGTTAATAACGCTAATGAAAAGGAAAGAGGAGAACCTCGCATGGTAATAAACTATAAACCCCTTAACAATGTATTAAAATGGATAAGATATCCTTTACCAAATAAGCAAGAATTAATTAAAAATTTATACAATGCATTAATCTTTTCAAAATTCGATATGAAATCTGGCTATTATCAGATTAAGATAAATGAAAAAGATAAATATAAAACAGCCTTTGTAGTTCCCTTTGGACACTATGAATGGAACGTTATGCCTATGGGTTTAAAAAACGCTCCGTCCGAATTTCAAAACATAATGAATAATATACTACTACCATACTCAGAATTCGCGATAGTATATCTAGATGATGTATTAATATACTCTAATTCCCTGGAACAACATCTAAAACATTTAAGAACCTTCAAAGATTTAGTAAAAAGAAACGGACTGGTAATATCTAGTAAGAAAATGACAATAAGCGAGACAAAAATCAGATTTTTAGGCCATGAAATATGGCAAGGTAAGATAACACGTATAACTAGGAGTATAGAATTTGCAAAAAGGTTTCCTGATGAAATAACCAATAAAACTCAACTCCAAAGATTTTTAGGTTGTTTAAATTATGTGTCAGATTTTATTCCTGAAATAAGAATTGATGGCATTTTCATGTGTTCTTCTTGAATCAAAGTAGAAATAGATGGAGCGGAAGCAATGGATGAGTGAAACAAGACCCTCCTAGGAGTTGTGTTGGTCTTGAAGGTGCATGATGAGTATGGGTTGAGTGGTTCGGCCAGCTCAAGGGAGAAGGTGAAAGGATTGAAGTTTATAGCCTAGATTTCTAGGAGGAGTAAAGCTTGTGCACAAAAATGGCAGCATAACATTACTCAAATAAACTTGAAAATACAAGGTGTAGGCTCCTCCTTTTATAGGCTAAGGAGGACCATAATGCAACCCTAATGCTAGCCAAATGAAATGTAAATGTGAAGCACATGGGCCACATGGAAAGTGTGAGCACATGGGGAGGTGTGTGTCTAGTTTGTAAGTTCACCCCCTCCATGGGCTTTCTAGAATAGTGGGAAGGTTAACTTCTCCTTAATTCTAATGTGCAGAAAAATAAACATTTGTCCACATGGCTATGCTATTTACACCCCAATTAAAGCTAAACTACATTTGATGGGCCTTCACGGAATATGTGCTAGTATGCCACTCTCCCATTCATAGCTTTGATCCAAGTCTTCTTGTCCTAGACGCTTCTATCTTGGCCTTCTCGTCCTAGACGCTCCTAGCTTGTCTTAGACGCTCCTAGCTTGGTCTTAGACGCTCTTGACTTGGCTCTTGCCTTTCATGGAAGGTTGTGCTTGGCCCTCTTCCATCAAGAATAGTTGCTAGACCATTATATAAAAGGTTAAGAAAAAACCCAAAACCTTGGGAAACAGAACATACTATGGTTGTAAAGAAAATCAAAACCTTAGTAAATAATCTTCCCTGTTTAGGAATCCAAAATCCTGAAGCAGAACTAATAGTTGAGACAGACGCCTCTGAATTAGGATTCGGAGGAATATTAAAACAAAAAATAAAAAATTATCCTGAACAGATAATAAAATATCATTCTGGAGCATGGAATGAAACGCAACAAAAATATAGTACGGTTAAAAAGGAAATTCTTTCTATTGTTTTATGTATAACAAAATTTCAAAATGATTTAATAAACAAACCATTTCTATTACGAATAGATTGTAAATCTGCTAAAGAGATTTTAGAAAAGGATGTTAAAAATATTGTTTCAAAACAAATTTTTGCTAGATGGCAAAGTATTTTGTCTTGTTTTGATTTTAAAATAGAATTTATAAAAGGAGTTAATAATTCCATTCCTGATTTTTTAACAAGAGAATTTTTGCAGGGACATGACTGAAAAATCAAAATCCCGGGGCTTATCGTTAGACGATTTTGCCCCTCTGGCCTCTAAAAAGTTAATAGAGTCAGGGACAAGTTCGTCCACTGCCTCAAAACTTTCTAAAAAGATCGATGGAAGGATTCTTCCCCCTTCTATCTCGTCCCCTTCAAAATTTACTGTGTTAGGGACACTTCCCGACACATCAAAAGATTTCCCAGTGGATTCTGTTTTAAAAGAGTCGTGTAAAACTCTGGCGGTCCTAGAACCCCACATGGAAGAGGTTGACCCCTCTCAAATAATCCCTAAATATTTTGCTCCCCAATGGGCTTGGATCCCATGGGAATCACTTAAAAAGACCAAAAGATTTTATCAGTTAATACTAATAGATACCCGGTCCGCTGAGATTACCCCTGTATACGATAAAGATCAAACAACTACCTGCTTCTCTAAATTACGAATTAAAAGGATTTTATCCGAGAAAGACTGGAATCAAAAACCCATAACAGAGAAAAGATTTTCAAGGGTTTTTGAGCCGGCCTCATTCACCTATTTTGATTACCAGCAAGCCTGGTATAATATCTTGTATGATCTTAATAACCGGCACTCTTGGTATATTTCTTTTGATCACGTAAATGTATTAAGTACCGAGATTCCGGCCTGGTTTCAAGAATGGTTCTGTTGGATTGGACCTACTAGAGCCATCCTCCCTCCACAAGTTTTAAAATATTATAATAATTACAAAGAGCTGAATCCAGAAATGCCGGCTCATCTTAAATTAATAAATTTTTGCTGTAAAATGGGAGTGGGATGGATCGTTCAGCATATATATGAGATTCATCAGCACAAACCTATACCATTTCCCCGGCACTTGTGTCTAAAAATAAAAATATCTTGGTGGAAAAAATTTGACATAAAGTTCCTAGACGAAAAATTTCGCCGATGGAAGAATGGTCCGATGACTTCCCCAAAAACACCAGAAAAGCAAGCAGCAGCAGCACAGAAAAAGCTTGCATCATTATCTAAAGGAAAGACTAAGGCAGAATTAAGAGCAACACTATTAGAGGCCCTATCCTCTCTTGGGTCAGATGACGAAGACGAAGAAAGTTGTTCTGATCCATTTTATCAGAACGAGGACGACTGCTGTGGTCTGGACCTATAAAAGACAAAAGTTGCAGCTGGTAAAAGCAAAGTGACAAGACGGCACTCAACAAGCATCCAAATAAAGCCTAAAAGTGTGGCAGACCAGAAGTGACTCCACTATGACAACTGTAAAAGAAGAAACTCTTTCACAAGCGTGGCAGACAAGAAGTGACTCCACTCTGAATAAAGAAAGTCTCTGAATAGTGTAAAATAAAATTTTGAATTCCGCAGCTGAGCGAGAATTTGAAATCCGCCAGTTTGCAAGTTGTATAAATAGGACTAAGAATGCATTGAAGGAGGCAGAACTTAGGCAATCTTCATCCTAGAACTAAGTCATTACCTCTTTGCAATAGAATTCTAAGTCTTGTATTCAGAAATCCGTGTAAAAAACCCCATTCTGGAATATTCTTCAGAAGGTTGTAATATCTGTCAAAAGATCAAAGATTTGCTTAATACTCTGTCTTTGTAAGTCTTTCTTCTTAAAATACTATGTTTTCACTATATGAAACTGTTTTACACTCTTTTAATATATTCCGCCTGGACTCTGGTATCAACTGGTATCAGAGCCATTAGCACTTAATCGGTGCTGGTGGCGACTGATCCGAGAGGATATCTGAGGACGCTTGGCTGGTGATTGTTATATGATTATTATTTTATGCACTATATTTCTTCCATTCTTCTTATTTCAATATTCTTCTTCCATTCTTCTTCTTCCGATCCTCTTTTTCCATTCTTCTTCACGATCTTCCTCTTCTGTTCCTCTTCTTCCATTCGTCTTCTTCCGATCATCTTCTTCCATTCTTGTTCTTCCGATCTTCTCCTTCCATTCTTCTTCCGATCTTCCTCTTCCATTCTTCCTCTTCCGATATTCTTCTTCCATTCTTCTTCTTCCGATCTTCTTCTTCCATTCTTCCTCTTCCGATATTCTTCTTCCATTCTTCTTCTTCCGATCTTCTTCTTCCATTCTTCCTCTTCCGATCTTCTTCTTCCATTCTCCTTCTTCAGATCTTCTTCTTCCTTTCTTCTTCTTCCAATCTTCTTCTTCCATTCTTCTTCTTCCATTCTTCTTCTTCCATTCTTCTTCTTCCGTTCTTCTTATTCCGATCTTCTTCTTCCATTCTTCTTCTTCCGATCTTCTTCTTCCATTCTTCTTCTTGCAATCTTGTTCTTCCATTCTTCATCTTCCAATTCTTTCTCTTCCATTCTTCTTCTTCCGTTCTTCTTCTTCCATTCTTCTTAATCCGATCTTCTTCTTCCATTCTTCGTGTGCCATTCTTCTTCTTCCGATCTTCTTCTTCCATTCTTCTTCTTCCGATCTTCTTCTTCCATTCTTCTTCTTCCGATCTTCTTCTTCCATTATTCATCTTCTGATCTTCTTCTTCCATTCTTCTTCTTCCGATCTTGATCTTCCGATCTTCTTCTTCGATTCTTCTTCTTCCGATCTTCTTCTTCGATTCTTCTTCTTCCATTCTTCTTTTTCTGACCTTCTTCTGCCATTCTTCTTCTTCCGATCTTCTTCTTCCATTCTTCTTCTTCCATTCTTGTTCTTCCATTCTTCTTCTTCCGATCTTCTCCTCCCATTCTTCTTCATCCGTTCTTCTTCTTCCGATCTTCTTCTTCCATTCTTCTTCTTCCATTCTTCTTCTTCCGATCTTCTTCTTCCATTCTTCATCTTCCATTCTTCTTCTTCCATTCTTCTTCTTCCGATCTTCATCTTCCATTCATGTTCTTCCATTCTTCTTCTTACAATCTACTTCTTCCCTTCTTCTTCTTCCATTATTCTTCTTCATTTCTTCTTCTTCTGATCTTCTTCTTCCATTCTTCTTCTTCCGATCTTCTTCCTCAATTCTTCTTCTTACGATCTTCTTCTTCCATTCTTCTTCTTCTGTTCTTCTTCTTCCATTCTTCTTTTTCCATTCTTGTTCTTTCGATCATCTTCTTCCGATCTTCTTCTTCCATTCTTCTTCTTCCGATCTTCTTCTTCCATTCTTCTTCTTCCGATCTTCTTCTTCCATTCTTCTTCTTCCGATCTTCTTCTTCCATTCTTCTTCTTCCATTCTTGTTCTTCCATTCTTCTTATTTCGATCTTCTTCTTCCATTCTTTTTCTTCCGATCTTCTTCTTCCATTCTTCATCTTCCATTGTTCCTCTTCCATTCTTCTTCTTCCGATCTTCTTCTTCCGTTCTTCTTCTTCCGATCTTCTTCTTCCGTTCTTCTTCTTGCATTCTTCTTCTTCCGATCTTCTTCTTCCGATCTTCTTCTTCCATTCTGCTTCTTCCAATCTTCTTCCTCCGATCTTCTTCTTCCATTGTTCTTCTTCAATTCTTCTGCTTCGATTCTTCTTCTTCCATTCTTTTTCTTCCGATCTTCTTCTTCGATTCTTCTTCTTCCATTCTTCTTCTTCCACTATTCTTCTTCCATTCTTCATCTTCCGTTCTTCTTCTTCCATTCTTCTTCTTCCAATCTTCTTCTTCCATTCTGCTTCTCCCAATCTTCTTCTTCCGAGCTTCTTCTTCCATTCTTCTTCTTCAATTCTTCTTCTTCCATTCTTCTTCTTCCATTGTTCTTCTTCAATTCTTCTGCTTCGATTCTTCTTCTTCCATTCTTCTTCTTCCGATCTTCTTCTTCCATTCTTCTTCTTCCGTTTTTCTTCTTCCGATCTTCTTCTTCATTTCTTCTTCCGCCTTCTTCTTTCGATCTTCTTCTTCCATTCTTCTTCTTCCCATCTTCTTCTACCATTCTTCTTCTTCCGATCTCCTTCTTCCATTCTTCTTCTTCCGTTCTTCTTCTTCCGATCTCCTTCTTCCATTCTTCTTCTTCCATTCTTCCTCTTCCGATCTTCTTCTTCCATCTTGTTCTTCCATTCTTCTTCTTCCATTCTTCTTCTTCCGATCTTCTTTTGCCATTCTTCTTCTTCTGATCTTCTTCTTGCATTCTTCTTCTTTCGATCTTCTTTTTCCATTCTTCTTCTTCCGATCTTTTTCTTCCGTTCTTCTTCTTCCGATCTTCTTCTTCCATTCTTTTTCTTCCGATCTTCTTCTTCCGATATTCCTCTTCAGTTCTTCTTCTTCCCATCTTCTTCTTCCACTCTTCTTCTTCTAATCTTCTTCTTCCACTATTCTTCTTCCATTCTTCTTCTTCCGATCTTCTTCTTCCATTCTTCTTCTTCCGATCTTCTTCTTCCATTCTTCTTCTTCTGATCTTCTTCTTCCGTTCTTCTTCTTCCATTCTTCTTGTTCCAATCTTCTTCATCCATTCTTCTTCTTCCGATCCTCATCTGCCCTTCTTATTCTTCCGATCTTCTTCTTCCATTCTGCTTCTTCCCATCTTCTTCTTCCGATCTTCTTCTTCCGATCTTCATCTTCCGATCTTCTTCTTCCGTTCTTCTTCTTCCGTTCTTCTTCTTCAAATCTACTTCTTCCCTTCTTCTTCTGCCATTCTTCTTCTTCTGATCTTCTTCTTTCATTCTTCTTCTTCCGATCTTCTTCTTCATTCTGCTTCTTCCATTCTTCTTCTTTCGATATTCTTCTTCCATTCTGCTTCTTCCAATCTTCTTCTTCCGATCTTCTTCTTCGATTCTTCTTCTTCAATTCTTCGTGTTCCATTCTTCTTCTTCCGATCCTCTTCCTCCATTCTTTGTGTGCCATTCTTCTTCTTCCGATCCTCTTCTTCCATTCTTTTTCTTCCGATCTTGTTCTTCTGTTCTTCTTCTTCCGATCCTCATCTTCCATTCTCTTTCTTCCGATCTTCCTCTTCCATTCTTGTTCTTCCGATCTTCTTCTTCCGATCTTCATCTTCCGATCTTCTTCTAGCATTCTTCTTCTGCCGATCGTCTTCTTCCATTCTTCTTCTTCCCTTCCTCTTCTTCCGATCTTCCTCTTCCATTCATCTTCTTCCATCCTTCTTCTTCCATTCTTCTTCTTCCGATCATTTTCTTCCATTCTTCTTCTTCCGTTCTTCCTCTTCCGATTTTCTTCTTCCATTCTTCTTCTTCCGATCTTCTTCTTCTGTTCTTCCTCTTCCATTCTTCTTCTTCCGATCTTCTTCTTCAATCCTTCTTCTTCCATTCTTCTTTTTCCGATATTCTTCTTCCATTTTTCTTCTTCCCATATTCTTCTTCCCATCTTTTTCTTCCGATCATCTTCTTCCATTCTTCTTCTTCAATTCTTCTTCTTCCAATCTTCTTCTTCCATTCTTCTTATTCCGTTCTTGTTCTTCCGTTCTTTTTCTTCTTCCATTGTTCAATTCTTCTTCTTCGGATCTTCTTCTTCGATTCTTCTTCTTCCATTCTACTTCTTCCGATCTTCTTCTTCCATTATGCTTCTTCCGATCTTCTTCTTCCATTCTGCTTCTTCCAATCTTCTTCTTCCGATCTTCTGCTTCCATTCTTCTTCTTCAATTCTTCTTCTTGCATTCTTCTTCTTCCATTCTTCTTCTTCCGATCCTCTTCTTCCCTTCTTCTTCTTCCATTCTTCTTCTTCCCTTCTTCTTCTTCCATTCTTCTTCTTCCGTTCTTCTTCTTCTTCCATTCTTCTTCATCTGATCTTCTTCTTCCATTCTTCTTCTTCCGATATTCTTCTTCCAATCTTCATCTTCTGATCTTCTTCTTCCATTCCTCTTCTTCAATTCTTCTTCTTCCATTCTTCTTCTTCAATTCTTCTTCTTCCATTCTTCTTTTTCCGATCTTCTTCTTCCGATCTTCTTCTTCCATTCTACTTCTTCCCATATTCTTCTTCCACTCTACTTCTTCCCATATTCTTCTTCCCATATTCTTCTTCCGATATTCTTCTTCCAATCTTCTTCTTCCATTCTTCCTCTTCCATTCTTCTTCTTTCATTCTTCTTCTTCCATTCTTCTTCTTTCATTCTTCTTCTTCCATTCTTCTTCTTTCATTCTTCTTCTTCCATTCTTCTTCTTCCGATATTCTTCTTCCAATCTTCTTCTTCCATTCTTCCTCTTCCATTCTTCTTCTTTCATTCTTCTTCTTCCGATCTTCTTCTTGCGTTCTTTTTCTTCCATTCTTCTTCTTCCAATCTACTTCTTCCCTTCTTCTTCTTCCATTCTTCTTCTTCCAATCTACTTCTTCCCTTCTTCTTCTTCCATTCTTCTTCTTCCATTCTTCTTCTTCCGATCTTCTTCTTCAATTCTTCCTCTTCCCATATTCTTCTTCCCATCTTCTTCTTCCGATCTTCTTCTTCCATTCTTCTTCTTCCATTCTTCTTCTTCCGATCTTCTTCTTTGATTCTTCTTCTTCCATTCTTCTTCTTCCATTCTGCTTCTTCTAATCTTCTTCCTCTGATCTTCGTCTTCCATAGTTCTTCTTCAATTCTTCTGCTTCGATTCTTCTTCTTCCATTCTTCATCTTCCGTTCTTCTTCTTCCATTCTTCTTCTTCCAATATTCTTCTTCCATTCTGCTTCTTCCAATCTTCTTCTTCCGATCTTCTTCTTCCATTCTTCTTCTTCAATTATTCTTCTTCCATTCTTCTTCTTCCATTCTTCTTCTTCAATTCTTCTTCTTCCATTCTTCTTCTTCCATTGTTCTTCTTCTGATCTTCTTCTTCGATTGTTCTTCTTCCATTCTTCTTGTTCCGATCTTCTTCTTCCATTCTGCTTCTTCCAACCTTCTTCTTCCAATCTTCTTCTTCCACTCTTCTTCTTCCATTCTTCTTCTTCCATTCTTTTTCTTCCACTGTTCTTCTTCCATTCTTCATCTTCCGTTCTTCTTCTTCCATTCTTCTTCTTCCAATATTCTTCTTCCATTCTGCTTCTTCCAATCTTCTTCTTCCGATCTTCTGCTTCGATTCTTCTTCTTCAATTCTTCTTCTTCGATTCTTCTTCTCCAATTCTTCTTCTTCCGATCTTCTTCTTCCATTCTTCGTCTTCCGCTCTTCTTCTTCTTCCATTCTTCGTCTTCCGTTCTTCTTCTTCTTCCATTCTTCTTCTTCCGATCTTCTTCTTCCATTCTTCTTCTTCCGATCTTCTTCCTCCATTCTTCCTCTTCCATTCTTCTTCTTCCGATCAACTTCTTCCATTCTTCTCCTCCCGATCTTCTTCTTCCATTCTTCTTCTTCCGATATTCTTCTTCCAATCTTCTTTTTCTGATCTTCTTCTTCCATTCTTCTTCTTCCATTCTTCTTCTTCCGATCTTCTTCTTCCATTCTGCTTCTTCCAATCTTCTTCTTCTGATCTTCTTCTTCCATTCTTCTTCTTCATATCTTCTTCTTCCATTCTTCTTCTTCATATCTTCTTCTTCCATTCCTCTTCTTCATATCTTCTTCCTCCATTCTTCTTCATCCGGTCTTCTTCATCGATTCTTCTTCTTCGATTCTTCTTCTCCGATTTTCTTCTTCCATTCTACTTCTTCCGATCTTCTTCTTCAGATCTTCTTCTTCCATTCCTCTTCTTCCGATCTTCTTCTTCCATCTTGTTCTTCCATTCTTCTTCTTCCGATCTTCTTCTGCCATTCTTCTTCTTCTGACCTTCTTCTTGCATTCTTCTTCTTTCGATCTTCTTTTTCCATTCTTCTTCTTCCGATCTTTTTCTTCCGTTCTTCTTCTTCCGATCTTCTTCTTCCATTCTTCTTCTTCCGATCTTCTTCTTCCATTCCTCTTCTTCCGATCTTCTTCTTCAGTTCGTCGTCTTCCGATCTTCTTCTTCCATTCCTCTTCTTCCGATCTTCTTCTTCCATTCTTCTTCTTCTGATCTTCTTCTTCTGTTCTAATTCCATTCTTCTTGTTCCAATCTTCTTCATCCATTCTTCTTCTTCCGATCCTCATCTGCCCTTCTTATTCTTCCGATCTTCTTCTTCCATTCGGCTTCTTCCCATCTTCTTCTTCCGATCTTCTTCTTCTATTCTTCTTCTTCTGTTCTTCTTCTTCCATTCTTCTTCTTCCGTTCTTCTTCTTCCATTCTTCTTCTTCCATTCTTCTTCTTCCATTCTTCTTCTTCCATTCTTCTTCTTCCATTCTTCTTCTTCCGATCTACTTCTTCCCTTCTTCTTCTTCCATTCTTCTTCTTCCATTCTTCTTCTTCCGATCATCTCCTTCCGATCTTCTTCTTCATTTCTTCTTCTTCCAATCTTCTTCTTCCATTCTTCTTCTTCCGATCTTCTTCTTCCATTCTTCTTCTTCAATTCTTCTTCTTTGATTCTTCTTCTTCCATTCTTCTTCTTCCGATCTTCTTCTTCCATTCTTATTCTTCCATTCTTGTTCTTCCATTCTTCTTGTTCCGATCTTCTTCTTCCATTCTTCTTCTTCCGATCTTCTTCTTCGATTCTTCTTCTTCCATTCTTGGTCTTCCATTCTTCTTATTCCAATCTTCTTCTTCCATTCTTCTTCTTCCGATCTACTTCTTCCCTTCTCCTTCTTCGATTCTACTTCTTCATTTCTTCTTCTGTTCTTCTTCTTCCATTCTTCTTCTTCCGATCTACTTCTTCCCTTCTCCTTCTTCGATTCTACTTCTTCATTTCTTCTTCTTCTGATCTTCTTCTTCCGATCTTCTTCTTCGATTCTTCTTCTTCCATTCTTCTTCTTCCGATGTTTTTCTTCCACTCTTCTTCTTCCATTCTTCTTCTTCCATTCTTCTTCTTCAATTCTTCTTCTTCCATTCTTCTTCTTCCATTGTTCTTCTTCTGATCTTCTTCTTCGACTGTTCTTCTTCCATTCTTGTTCTTTCGATCTTCTTCTTCCATTCTGCTTCTTCCAACCTTCTTCTTCCGATCTTCTTCTTCCATTCTTTTTCTTCCACTGTTCTTCTTCCATTCTTCATCTTCCGTTCTTCTTCTTCCAATATTCTTCTTCCATTCTGCTTCTTCCAATATTCTTCTTCCGATCTTCTGCTTCGATTCTTCTTCTTCAATTCTTCTTCTTCGATTCTTCTTCTTCAATTCTTCTTCTTCCGATCTTCTTCTTCCATTCTTCGTCTTCCGTTCTTCTTCTTCTGCCATTCTTCTTCTTCCGATCTTCTTGTTCCATTCTTCTTCTTCCGATCTTCTTCTTCAATTCTTCTTCTTCCGATCTTCTTCTGCCATTCTTCTTCTTCCGATCTTCTTCTGCCATTCTTCTTCTTCTGATTTTCTTCTTCCATTCTTCTTCTTCCCTTCCTCTTCTTCTGATCTTCTTTTTCCATTCTTCCTCTTCCATCCTTCTTCTTCCATTCTTCTTCTTGAAATCATCTTCTTCCATTCTTCTTTTTCCGATCATATTCCTCCATTCTTCTTCTTCCGTTCTTCTTCTTCCAATCTTCTCCTTCCATATTTCTTCTTCTGATCTTCTTCTTCAATTCTTCTTCTTCCGATCTTCTTCTTCCGATCTTCTTCTGCCATTCTTCTTCTTCCGATGATCTTCTTCCATTCTTCTTCTTCGGATCTTCTTCTTCTGATCTTCTTCTTCCATTCTTCTTCTTCCGATCTTCTTCTTCCATTCTTCTTCTTCCATTCTTCTTCTTCCGTTCTTCTTCTTCCATTCTTCTTCTTCCGATCTTCTTCTGGCATTCTTCTCTTCCGTTCTTGTTCTTCCATGCTTCTTCTGCCATTCTTCTTCTTCCGGTCTTCTTCTTCTGCCATTCTTCTTCCTCCGATCTCCTTCTTCCATTCTTCCTCTTCCAATCTTCTTCTTCCGATCTCCTTCTTCCATTCTTCTTCTTCCATTTCTCTTCTTCCGATCTGCTTCTTCCATTCTTCTTCTTCTGATCTTCTTCTTCCATTCTTTTTCTTCCGATCTTGTTCTTCCATTGTTCTTCTGCCATTCTTCTTCTTCAATTCTTCTTCTTCCAATCTTCTTCTTCCGTACTTCTTCTGCCATTCTTCTTCCGATCTTCTCCTTCCATTCTTCTTCTTCTGATCTTCTTCTTCCATTCTTCTTCTTCCGATCTTCTTCTGCCACTCTTCTTCTTCCGATCATCTTCTTCCATTCTTCTTCTTCCGATCTTCTTCTTCCATTCTTCTTCTTCCGATCTTCTTCTTCCATTCTTCTTCTTCTGATCTTCTTCTTCCGATCTTCCTCTTCCATTCTTCTTTTACCATTCTTCTTCTTCCGTTCTTCTTCTTCCATTCTTCTTCTTTCGATATTCTTCTGCCATTCTTCTTCTTCCGTTCTTCTTCTTCCATGCTTCTTCTGCCATTCTTCGTCTTCCGATCTTCTTCTTCCATGCTTCTTCTGCCATTTTTCTTCTTCCGATCTCCTTCTTCCATTTCTCCTCTTCCATTCTTCTTCTCCCGATCTCCTTCTTCCATTCTTCTTCTTCCGATCTTCTTCTTCCATTGTTCTTCTGCCATTCTTCTTCTGCCGATCTTCTTCTTCCATGCTTCTTCTACCATTCTTCTTATTCCGATCTTCTTCTGCCATTCTTCTTCTTCCGATCTTCTCCTTCCATTCTTATTCTGCCGTTCTTCTTCTTCTGATCTTCTTCTTCCATTCTTCTTCTTCCGTTCTTCTTCTTCCATCCTTCTTCCTCCGAGTTCTTCTTCCATTCCTCTTCTTCCATCCCTCTTCTTCTGATCTTCTTCGTCCATTCTTGTTCTTCCATTTTTCTTCTTCCATTCTTCTTCTTCCGATCTTCTTCTGCCATTCTTCTTCTTCCGATCTTCTTCTTCCATTCTTCTTCTTCCGTGCTTCTTCTTCCATTCTTCTTCCTCCGAGTTCTTCTTCCATTCCTCTTCTTGCATTCCTCTTCTTTCGATCTTCTTCTTCCATTCTTCTTCTTCAAATCTTCTTCTGCCATTCTTCTTCTTCCAATCCTCTTCTTCCATTCTTCTTCTTCCGATCTTGTTCTTCCATTCTTCTTCTTCCGATCTTTTTCTTCCATTCTTTTTCTTCCGATCTTCTTCTTCCATTCTTCTTCTCCCGATCTGCTTCTTCCATTCTTCTTCTTCTGATCTTCCTCTTCCATTCCTCTTCTTCCGATCTTCTTCCATTCTTCCTTTTCCATTCTTCTTCTTCTGATCTTCTTCTTCCATTCTTCTTCCTCCGATCTTCTAATTCCGATCTTCTTCTGCCTATCTTCTTCTTCCGATCTTCTTTTGTTATTCTTCTTCTTCCGATCTTCTTCTGCCATTATTCTTCTTCCGATCTTGTTCCTCCATTCTTCTTCTTCTGATCTTCTTCTTCAATTATTCTTCTTCCGATCTTCTTCTTCCATTCTTCTTCTTCTGATCTTCTTCTTCCATTGTTCTTCTTCCGATCTTCTTCTTCCATTCTTCTTCTTCCGATCTTGATCTTCCGATCTTCTTCCGATCTTCTTCTTCGATTCTTCTTCTTCGATTCTTCTTCTTCCATTCTTCTTTTTCTGACCTTCTTCTGCCATTCTTCTTCTTCCGATCTTCTTCTTCCATTCTTCTTCTTCCCTTCTTGTTCTTCCATTCTTCTTCTTCCGATCTTCTCCTCCCATTCTTCTTCATCCGTTCTTCTTCTTCCGATCTTCTTCTTCCATTCTTCTTCTTCCGATCTTGTTCTTCCATTCTTCATCTTCCATTCTTCTTCTTCCATTCCTCTTCTTCCGATCTTCATCTTCCATTCTTCTTCTTACAATCTACTTCTTCCCTTCTTCTTCTTCCATTCTTCTTCTTCATTTCTTCTTCTTCTGATATTCTTCTTCCATTCTTCTTTTTCCGATCTTCTTCCTCAATTCTTCTTCTTACGATCTTCTTCTTCCATTCTTCTTCTTCTTCCATTCTTCTTCTTCTGTTCTTCTTCTTCCATTCTTCTTCTTCCGATCTACTTCTTCCCTTCTTCTTCTTCTGTTCTCCTTCTTCCATTCTTCTTTTTCCATTCTTGTTCTTTCGATCATCTTCTTCCGATCTTCTTCTTCCATTCTTCTTCTTCCGATCTTCTTCTTCCAGTCTTCTTCTTCCGATCTTCTTCTTCCACTCTTCTTCTTCCGATCTTCTTCTTCCATTCTTCTTCTTCCATTCTTGTTCTTCCATTCTTCTTATTTCGATCTTCTTCTTCCATTCTTCTTCTTCCGATCTTCTTCTTCCATTCTTCATCTTCCATTGTTCCTCTTCCATTCTTCTTCTTCCGATCTTCTTCTTCCGATCTTCTTCTTCCGTTCTGCTTCTTCCGATCTTCTTCTTCCGATCTTCTTCTTCCATTCTTCTTCTTCCGATCTTCTTCTTCCATTCTTCATCTTCCATTGTTCCTCTTCCATTCTTCTTCTTCCGATCTTCTTCTTCCGATCTTCTTCTTCCGTTCTGCTTCTTCCGATCTTCTTCTTCCGATCTTCTTCTTCCATTCTACTTCTTCCAATCTTCTTCCACCGATCTTCTTCTTCCATTGTTCTTCTTCAATTCTTCTGCTTCGATTCTTCTTCTTCCATTCTTTTTCTTCCGATCTTCTTCTTCGATTCTTCTTCTTCCATTCTTCTTCTTCCACTATTCTTCTTCCATTCTTCATCTTCCGTTCTTCTTCTTCCATTCTTCTTCTTCCAATCTTCTTCTTCCATTCTGCTTCTCCCAATCTTCTGCTTCCGAGCTTCTTCTTCCATTCTTCTTCTTCAATTCTTCTTCTTCCATTCTTCTTCTTCCATTGTTCTTCTTCAATTCTTCTGCTTCGATTCTTCTTCTTCCATTCTTCTTCTTCCGATCTTCTTCTTCGATTCTTCTTCTTCCATTCTTCTTCTTCCACTGTTCCTCTTCCATTCTTCATCTTCCGTTCTTCTTCTTCCATTCTTCTTCTTCCGATCTTCTTCTTCCATTCTTCTTCTTCCGATCTTCTTCGTCCATTCTTCTTCTTGCGATTTTCTTCTGCAATTCTTTTTCTAGCGATCTTCTTCTTCCATTCCTCTTCTTTCGATCTTCTTCTTCCATTCTTCTTCTTCCGATCTTCTTCTTCCATTCTTCATCTTCCGATCTTCTTCTTCCATTCTTTTTCTTCCGATCTTCTTCTTCCATTCCTCTTCTTCCGATCATCTTCTTCTAATCTTCTTCTTGTGATCTTCTTCCTCCATTCCTCTTCTTCCGATCTTCTTCTTCCGTTGTTCTTCTTCCGATCTTTTTCTTCAGTTCTTCTTCTTCCGATCTTCTTCTTCTTCTGATCTTCTTCTTCCAATTTTCTTCTTGCCATCTTCTTCTTCCGATCTTCTTCTTCCATTCTTCTTCTTCAGTTCTTTTTCTTCCGATCTTCTTCTTCCATTCTTCTTCTTGCGATCTTCTTCTCCAATTCTTCTTCCATTCTTGTTCTTCCATTCCTCTTCTTTCGATCTTCTTCTTCCATTCTTCTTCTTCCGATCATCTTCTTCTATTCTTCTTCTTCCATTCCTCTTCTTCCGATCTTCTTCTTCCATTCTTCCTCTTCTATTCTTCTTCTTCCGATCTTCTTCTTCGATTCTTCTTCTTCCGATCTTCTTCTTCTGATCTTCTTCTACCATTCTTCTTCTTCCGATCATCTTCATCCACCCTTCTTGTTCCGATCTTCTTCTTCCATTCTTCTTGTTCCGATCTTCTTGTTCCATTCTTCTTCTTTCGATCTTCTTCTTCCATTCTTCTTCTTTCGATCTTCTTCTTGCATTCTTCTTCTTCCGATCCTCTTCTTCCATTCTTCTTCTTCCGATCTTCTGCTTCCATTCTTCCTCTTGTGATCATCTTCTTCCATTCTTCTTGTTCCGATCTTCTTCTGCCATTCTTATTCTTCCGTTCTTCTTCTTCCATTCTTCTTCTTCCGATCTTCTTCTTCCATTCTCCTTCTTCCGATCTTCTTCTGCCATTCTCTTTCTTCGATCATCTTCTTCCATTCTTCTTTTTCCGATCTTCTTCTGCCATTCTTCTTGTTCCGATCATCTTCTTCCAGCCTTCTTGTTCCGATCTTCTTCTTCCGATCTTCTTTTGCCATTCTTCTTCTTCCGATCTTCTTCTTCCATTCTTCTTCATCCATTCTTCTTCTTTCGATCTTCTTTTTCCATTCCTCTTTTTCCGATCTTCTTCTTCCATTCTACTTCTTCCAATCTTGTTATTCCCTTCTTCTTATTCCGATCTTCTTCTTCCGATCTTCTTATTCCATTGTTCTTCCTCCATTCTTCTTCTTCCGATCTTCTTCCTCCATTCTTCTTCTTCCGATCTTCTTCCTCCATTCTTCTTCTTGCGATCTTCTTCTGCACCATTCTTCTTCTTGCGATATTCTTCTGCAATTCTTCTTCTTCCGATCTTCTTCTTCCATTCTTCTTCTATTCTTCTTCTTCCGATCATCTTCTTCTATTCTTCTTCTTCCATTCTTCTTCTTCCGATCATCTTCTTCCATTCTTCTTCTTCCGATCTTCTTCTTCGATTCTTCTTCTTCCGATCTTCTTCTTCGATTCTTCTTCTTCCAATCTTCTTCTTCTGATCTTCTTCTACCATTCCTCTTCTTCTTCCGATCATGTTCTTCCACCCTGCTTCTTCCATTCTTCTTCTTCCGATCTTCTTCATCCATTCTTCTTCTTTTGATCTTCTTTTTCCATTCTTCTTCTTCCGATCCTCTTGTTCCCTTCTTCTTCCGATCTTCTTCTTCCGTTTTACTTCTACTGATCTTCTTCTTCCGTTCTTCTTCTTCCGACCTTCTTGTTCCATTCTTCTTCTTCCGATCTTCTTGTTCCATTCTTCTTCTTCCATTCTTCTTCTACCGTTCTTCTTCTTCTTCCATTCTTCTTCTTCTGATCTTCTTCTTCCATTCTTCTGCTTCCGATCATCTTCTTCCATTCTTCCTCTTCCATTGTTCTTCTTCCGATCTTCTTCTACCAATCTGCTTCTTCCGTTCTTCTTCTTCCGATCTTCTTCTTCCATTCTTCTTCATCCATTCTTCTTCTATTGATCTTCTTTTTCCATTCTTCTTCTTCCGATCCTCTTCTTCCCTTCTTCTTTTTCCATTCTTCTTCTTCCGATCTTCTTTTTCCATTCTTCTTCTTCCGATCTTCTTCTTCCATTCTTCTTCTCCCGATCATCTTCTTCTGTTCTTTTTCTTCCGATCTTCTTCTTCCGTTCTACTTCTACCGATCTTCTTGTTCCGTTCTTCTTCTTCCGATCTCCTTCTTCCATTCTTCTTCTTCCGTTCTTCTTGTTCCATTCTTCTTGTTCCATTCTTCTTCTTCATTTCTTCTTCTTCTTCCATTCTTCTTCTTCTGATCTTCTTCTTCCATTCTTCTTCTTCTGATCTTCTTCTTCCATTCTTCGTGTTCCGATCTTCTTCTTCCATTCTTCTTCTTCTGATCTGCTTCTTCCGATCTTCTTCTTTCGATCTTCTTCTGCCATTCTTCTTCTTCCGATCTTCTTCTTATATTCTTCTTCATCCATTCTTATTCTTTTGATCTTCTTTTTCCATTCTTCTTCTTCCGATCCTCTTCTTCCCTTCTTCTTCTTCCGATCTTGTTCTTCCGATCCTCTTCTTCCGTTCTTCTTTTTCTGATCTTCTTCTTCCGTTCTTCTTCTTCCGATCTTCTTATTCCATTCTTGTTCTTCCATTCTTCTTCTGCCGTTTTTCTTCTTCCGATCTTCTTCTTCTATTCTTATTCTTCCGATCTTCTTCTGCCATTGTTCTTCTTCCGTTCTTCTTTTTCCATTCTTCCTCATCCCTTCTTCTTTCGATCTTCTTTTTTCATTCTTCTTCTTCCGATCTTCTTCTTCCATTCTACTTCTTCCAATCTTGTTATTCCATTCTTCTTATTCCGATCTTCTTCTTCCGATCTTCTTCTTCCATTGTTCTTCCTCCATTCTTCTTCTTCCGATCTTCTTCTTCCATTCTTATCCTTACGTTGTTCTTCTTCTGATCTTCATCTTTCATTCTTCTTCTTCCGATCTTCTTCTTCCATTCTTCCTCTTCCCATCTTCTTCTTCCATTCTTCTTCTTCCGATGTTCTTCTTCCATTCTTCTTCTTCCGATGTTCTTCTTCCATTCTTCTTCTTCCGATGTTCTTCTTCCATTCTTTTTCTTCCGCTCTTCTTCTTCCATTCTTCTTCTTCCGATCTTCTTCTTCCATTCTTCTGCTTCTCATCTTCTTCTTCCATTCTTCTTCTTCCGATCTTCTTCTTCCATTTTTCTTCTTCAATTCTTTTTCTTCCGATCTTCTTCTCCCATTCTTCTTCTTCCGATCATCTTCTGCCATTCTTCTTCTTCCGATTTTCTTCTTCCATTCCTCTTCTTCCGATCTTCTTCTTCCATTCCTCTTCTTCCGATCTTCTTCTTCCATTCCTCTTCTTCCGATCTTCTTCTTCCATTCCTCTTCTTCCGATCTTCTTCTTCCATTCCTCTTCTTCCGATCTTCTTCTTCCATTCCTCTTCTTCCGATCTTCTTCTTCCATTCTTCTTCTTCCATTCTTCTTCTTCCATTCTTCTTCTTCGATTCTTCTTCTTTCGATCTTCTTCTTCTGATCTTCTTCTGCAATTCTTCTTCTTCCGATCATCTTCTTCCACCCTTCTTCTCCTGATCTTCTTCTTCCATTCTTCTTCTTCCGATCTTCTTCTTCCATTCTTCTTCTTCCGATCTTCTTCTTCCACTCTTCTTTTTCCGATCTTCTTCTTCCATTCTTCTTCTTCTTCTGATCTTCTTCCTCCGATCTTCTTCTTCCATTCTTCTTCTTCTTCTGATCTTCTTCCTCCGATCTTCTTCTTCCATTCTTCTTCTTCCAATCTTCTTCCTCCATTCTTCTTCTCCCGATCTTCTTCATCCATTCTTCTTCTTCCGATCTTCTTCTGCCATTCTTCTTCTTCCGATCTCCTTCTTCCATTCTTCCTCTTCAATTCTTCTTCTTCCGATCTTCTTCTTCCATTCTTCTTCTTTCATTGTTCTTCTTCCGATCTTCTTCTTCCATTCTTCGTCTTCCGATCTTCTTTTTCCATTCTTCCTCTTCCATTCTTCTTCTTCCGATCATCTTCTTCCATTCTTCCTCTTCCGATCTTCTTCTTCCATTATTCTTCTTCCGATCTTCTTCTTGCATTCTTCTTCCTCCGATCTTCTTCTTCCGTTCTTCTTCTGCCATTCTTCTTCTTCCGTTCTTCTTCTTCCATTCTTCTTCTTCCGATCTTCTTCTTCCATTCTCCTTCTTCCGATCTTCTTCTGCCATTCTCTTTCTTCGATCATCTTCTTCCATTCTTCTTTTTCCGATCTTCTTCTGCCATTCTTCTTGTTCCGATCATCTTCTTCCAGCCTTCTTGTTCCGATCTTCTTCTTCCGATCTTCTTTTGCCATTCTTCTTCTTCCGATCTTCTTCTTCCATTCTTCTTCATCCATTCTTCTTCTTTTGATCTTCCTTTTCCATTCTTCTTCTTCCGATCCTCTTCTTCCATTCTTCTTCTTCCGATCCTCTTCTTCCATTCTTCTTCTTCCGAACCTGCTCTTCTGTTCTTTTTCTTCCGATCTTCTTCTTCCGTTCTTCTTCTGCCGATATTCTTCTTCCGTTCTTCTTCTTCCGTTCTTCTTCTTCCCATCTTCTTCTTCCCATCTTCTTCTTCCGATCTTTTTCTTCCAATCTTCTTCTTCCATTCTTCTTCTTCGGATCATCTTCTTCCATTCTTCTACTTCCGATCTTGTTCTTCCATTCTTCTTCTTCCATTCTTCCTCTTCCGATCTTCTTCTACCATTCTTCCTCTTCCATTCTTCTTCTTCCGATCTTCTTCTTCTGTTCTTCTTCTTCCGATCTTCTTCTTCTGTTCTTCTTCTTCCGATCTTCTTATTCCATTCTTCTTCTCCCGTTCTTCCTCTTCTTCCATTCTTCTTCTTTTCATCATCTTCTTCCATTCTTCTTCTTTTCATCATCTTCTTCCATTCTTCTTCTTCTGATCTTCATCTTTCCGATCTTCTACTTCCATTTTTCCTCTTCCATTCTTCTTCTTTCGATTTTCTTTTGCCATTCTTCTTCTTCCTTTCTTCCGCTTCCATTCTTCTTCTTCCGATTTTCTTTTTCCATTCTTCTTCTTCCGATCTTCTTTTTCCATTCTTCTTTTTCAGATCTTCTTCTGCCATTGTTCTTCTTCCGATCTTCTTCTTCCATTCTTCTTCATCCATTCTTCTTCTTTCGATCTTCTTTTTCCATTCTTCTTCTTCCATATTTCTTCCTCCATTCTTCTTCTTCCGATCTTCTTCCTCCATTCTTCATCTTCCGATTTTTTCCTCCATTCTTCTTCTTCCGATCTTTGTCTTCCATACTTCTTCTTCCGTTCTTCTTCTTCCATTCTTTTTCTTCCGATCTTCTTCTGCCATTCTTCTTCTTCCGATCTTCTTCTTCCATTCTTCTTCTTCTGATCTTCTTCTGCCATTCTTCTTCTTCCGATCTTCTTCTTTTATTCTTCTTCTTCCATTCTTCTTGTTCCGATCTTCTTCTTCCATTCTTCTTCTTCCGATCTTCCTCTTCCATTCTTCTTCTTCCATTGTTCTTCTTCCGATCATCTTCTTCCATTCTTCTTCTTCCGATCTTCTTCTTCCATTCTTCTTCTTCCGATCTTCTTCTTCCATTCTTCTTCATCCGATCTTCTTCTTCCATTCTTCTTCTTCCGATCTTCTTCTTCCATTCTTCTTCTGCCGATCTTCTTCTTCCATTCTTCTTCTGCCGATCTTCTTCTTCCATTCTTCTTCTTCCGATCTTCTTCTTCCATTCTTGTTCATCCGATCTTCTTCTTCCATTCTTCTTCTTCCGATCTTCTTCTTCCATACTTCTTCTTCCGATCTTCTTCTTCCATTCTTCTTCTTCCGATCTTCTTCTTCCATTCTTCTTCTTCCGATCTTCTTCTTCCATTCTTCTTCTTCTGATCTTCTTCTGCCATTCTTCTTCTTCCGATCTTCTTCTTTTATTCTTCTTCTTCCATTCTTCTTGTTCCGATCTTCTTCTTCCATTCTTCTTCTTCCGATCTTCCTCTTCCATTCTTCTTCTTCCATTGTTCTTCTTCCGATCATCTTCTTCCATTCTTCTTCTTCCGATCTTCTTCTTCCATTCTTCTTCTTCCGATCTTCTTCTTCCATTCTTCTTCATCCGATCTTCTTCTTCCATTCTTCTTCTTCCGATCTTCTTCTTCCATTCTTCTTCTGCCGATCTTCTTCTTCCATTCTTCTTCTGCCGATCTTCTTCTTCCATTCTTCTTCTTCCGATCTTCTTCTTCCATTCTTGTTCATCCGATCTTCTTCTTCCATTCTTCTTCTTTCGATCTTCTTCTTCCATTCTTCTTCTTTCGATCCTCTTCTTCCATTCTTCTTCTTCCGATCTTCTTCTTCCATTCTTCTTCTTCCGATCTTCTTCTTCCATTCTTCCTGTTGTGATCATCTTCTTCCATTCTTCTTTTTCAAATCTTCTTCTTCCATTCTTCTTCGTCTGATCTTCTTCTGCCATTCTTCTTCTTCCGATCTTCTTCTTTTATTCTTCTTCTTCCGATCTTCTTCTTCAATTCTTCTTCTTCTGATCTTCTTCTTCCATGCTTCTTCTTTCGATCTTGTTGTTCCACTATTCTTCTTCCGATCTTCTTCTTCCATTCTTCTTCGTCAGATCCTCTTCTTCCAATCTTCTTCTTCCGATCTTCGTCTACCATTCTTCTTCTTCCGATCCTCTTCTTCCGATCTTCTTCTTCCATTCTTCTTCTTCCGATCTTCTTCTTCCATTCTTCTTTTTTCGATCCTCTTCATCCTTTCTTCTTCTTCCGATCTTCTTCTTCCATTCTTCTTCTTCCGATCTTCTTCTTCCATTCTTCCTCTTGTGATCATCTTCTTCCATTCTTCTTCTTCCGATCTTCTTCTTCCATTCTTCCTCTTGTGATCATCTTCTTCCATTCTTCTTCTTCCGATCTTCTTCTTCCATTCTTCTTCTTCCGATCTTCTTCTGCCATTCTTCTTCTTCCGATCTTCTTCTTTTAGTCCTCTTCTTCCGATCTTTTTCTTCCATTCTTCTTCTTTAGATCTTCTTGTTCCATTCTTCTTCTTCCGATCTTTTTCTACCATTCATCTTCTTCCGATCTTCTTCTTCCGATCTTCTTCTTCGATTCTTCTTCTTCCGATCTTCTTCTTCCATTCTTCTTCTTCCGATCTTCTTCTGCCATTCTTCTTCTTCCGATCTTCTTCTTTTATTCTTCTTCTTCCGATCTTCTTCTTCCATTCTTCTTCTTTAGATCTTCTTGTTCCATTCTTCTTCTTCCATTCTTCTTGCATTCTTCTTCTTCCGATCTTTTTCTACCATTCATCTTCTTCTTCGATTCTTCTTCTTCCGATCTTCTTCTTCCATTCTTCTTCTTTCGATCTTCTTGTTCTATTCTTCTTCTTTCGATCTTCTTCTTCCATTCTTCTTCTTTCGATCTTCTTCTTGCATTCTTCTTCTTCCGATCCTCTTCTTCCATTCTTCTTCTTCCGATCTTCTTCTACCATTCATCTTCTTCCGATCCTCTTCTTCCATTCTTCTTCTTCCGATCTTCTTCTACCATTCATCTTCTTCCGATCCTCTTCTTCCATTCTTCTTCTTCCGATCTTCTTCTTCCATACTTCTTCTTCCGATCTTCTTCTTGCATTCTTCTTCTTTGGATCTTCTTGTTCCATTCTTCTTCTTCCGATCTTCTTCTTCAATTCTTCTTCTTCCGATCTCCTTCTTGCATTCTTCTTCTTCCGATCTTTTTCTACCATTCATCTTCTTCCGATCTTCTTCTTCCAATCTTCTTGTTCCATTCTTCTTCTTCCGATCTTCTTCTTCCATTCTTCTTCTTCCGATCTCCTTCTTGCATTCTTCTTCTTCCGATCTTTTTCTACCATTCATCTTCTTCCGATCTTCTTCTTCCAATCTTCTTCTTCGATTCTTCTTCTTCCGATCTTCTTCTTCCATTCTTCTTCTTTCGATCTTCTTCTTCCATTCTTCTTCTTCCGATCTTCTTCTTCCATTCTTCTTCTTCCGATCTTCTTCTACCATTCATCTTCTTCCGATCTTCTTCTTCCATTCTTCTTCGTCCGATCTTCTTCTTCCATTCTTCTTCTTCCGATCTTCTTCTTCCATTCTTCTTCTTTCGATCTTCTTCTTCCATTCTTCTTCTTCCGATCTTCTTCTTCCATTCTTCTTCTTCCGATCTTCTTCTCCCTTTCTCCTTCTTCCGATCTTCTTCTTCCATTCTTCTTCTTCTGATCTTCTTCTTCCATTCTTCTTCTTCGGATCTTCTTGTTCCATTCTTCTTCTTCCGATATTCTTCTACCATTCTTCTTCTTCCAATCTTCTTCTTCCGATCCTCTTCCATTCTTCTTCTTCCGTTCTTCTTCTTCCGATCTTCTTCTTCAATTCTTCTTCTTCTTCCATTCTTTTTGTTCCGATCTTCTTCCATTCTTCTTCTTCCTATCTTCTTCTTCCGATCTTCTTCTTCCATTGTTCTTCTTCCGATCTTCTTCTTCCATTTTTCTTCTTCCGATCGTCTTCTTCGTCCGATCTTCTTCTTCCATTCTTCTTTTTCCGATCTTCTTCTTGCATTCTTCTTCTTCCGATCTTCTTCTTCCATTCTTCTTCTTCCGATCTTCTTCTTCCATTCTTCTTTTTTCGATCTTCTTCTTCCATTCTTCTTTTTTCGATCTTCTTCTTCCATTCTTCTTTTTTCGATCTTCTTCAGATCTTCTTCTTCCATTCTTTTTCTTCCGAGCTTCTTCCATTCTTCTTCTTCCTATCTTCTTCTTTCGTTCTCCTTCTTCCATTCTTCTTCTTCCGATCTTCTTCTTTCATTCTTCTTCTTCCGATCTTCTTCTTCGTCCGATCTTCTTCTTCCATTCTTCTTCTTCTGATCTTCTTCTTCCATTCTTCTTCTTCTGATCTTCTTCTTCCATTCTTCTTCTTCCGATCTTCTTGTTCCATTCCTCTTCTTCTTCTGATCTTCTTCTTGCGATCTTCTTCTGCCATTCTTCTTCTTCCCATCTTCTTCTTCCGATCCTCTTCTTTCTATCTTCTTCTTTCGTTCTTCTTCTTCCGATCTTCTTCTTCTATTCTTCTTCTTCCGATCTTCTTCTTCTATTATTCTTCTTGTACTCTTCTTCTTCTGCCATTCTTTTCCTCCATTGTTCTTCCGATCCTCTTCTCCCATTCTTCTTTTTTTGATCTTCTTCTTCCGATCTTCTTCTTCCATTCTTCTTCTTCCATTCTTCTTCTTCTTCTGATCTTCTTCTTCCATTCTTCTTCTTTCGATCTTCTTCTTGCGATCTTCTTCTACCATTCTTCTTCTTTCGATCTTCTTCTTCCGATCTTCTTCTACCATTCTTCTTCTTTCGATCTTCTTCTTCCATTCTTCTTCTTCCCATATTCTTCTTCCATTCTTCTTCTTCCATTCTTCTTCTTCCGATCTTTTTCTTCCGTTCTTCTTCTTCCGAACCTCTTTTTCCATTCTTCTTCTTGCGATCCTGCTTCTTCCATTCTTCTTCTTCCGTTCTTTTTCTTCCATTCTTCTTCTTCCGATCTTCTTCTTCCATGAAGAAGAATGGAAGAAGAACATCGGAAGTGGAAGAATGGAAGAAGAAGAAGGAAAGAAGAAGAATGTCAGAAGAAGATCGGAAGAAGAAGAATGGAAGAAGAAGATCGGAAGAAGAAGAATGGAAGAAGAAGATCGTAAGAAGAAGAATGCAAGAAGAAGAATGGAAGAAGAAGATCGGAAGAAGAAGAATGCAAGAAGAAGAAAGGAAGAAGAAGATCCGAAGAAGCAGAATGGAAGAAGAAGATCGGAAGAAGAAGAATGGAAGAAGAAGATCAGAAGAAGAAGAATGGAAGAAGAAGATCGGAAGAAGAAGAATGGAAGAAGAAGATCGGAAGAAGAAGAATGGAAGAAGAAGATCGGAACAAGAAGAGTAGAAGAAGAAGATCAGAAGAAGAAGAATGGAAGAAGAAGAATGGAAGAAGAAGAATGGAAGAAGAAGATCTGAAGGAGAAGAATGGAAGAAGAAGATAGGAAGAAGAGGAATGGAAGAAGAAGAATGGAAGAAGAAGATCGGAAGAAGAGGAATGGAAGCAGTAGATCGTAAGAAGAAGAATGGAAGAAGTAGAATGGAAGAAGAAGATCGGAAGAAGAAGGTTGGAAGAAGAAGATCGGAAGAAGAAGATGGGAAGAAGAAGAACGGAAGAAGAAGATCGGAAGAAGAAGGTCGGAAGAAGAAGAATGGAAGAAGAAGAACAGAAGAAGAAGAATGGAAGAAGAAGATCAGAAGAAGAAGAATGGAAGAAGAAGAAGGGAAGAAGAAGATCGGAAGAAGAAGAATAGAAGATGAAGATCGGAAGTGGAAGAATGGAAGAAGAAGAAGGGAAGAAGAAGAATGTCAGAAGAAGATCGGTAGAAGAATGTTCGTTCTTCTTCCTCCGATCTTCTTCTTCTTTTCTTCTTCTTATGATCTTCTTCTTCCTTTCTTCTTCTTCCATTCTTCGACTTCCGATCTTCTTCTTCCATTCTTATTCTTCCGATCTTCTTCTTCCATTCTTCTTCTTCCGATCTTCTTCTTCCATTCTTCTTCTTCCGATCTTCTTCTTCCATTCTTCTTCTTCCGATCTTCTTCTTCCGATCTTCTTCTTCCGATCTTCTTCGTCAGTTCTTCTTCTTCCGATCTTCTTCTTCTATTCTTCTTCTTCCCATCTTCTTCTTCCATTCTTGTTCTTCCCATCTTCTTCTTCTGGCATTCTTCTTCTTCCGATCTTCTTCTTGCATTTTTCTTCTTCCGATCTTCTTCTTCGATTCTACTTCTTCCATTCTTATTCTTCCATTCTTCTTATTCCGATCTTCTTCTTCCGATCTTCTTCTTCCGATCTTCTTCTTCCATTGTTCTTCTTCCGATCTTCTTCTTCCATTCTTCTTCTTCCGATCTTCTTCTTCCATTGTTCTTCTTCCGATCTTCGTCTTCCATAGTTCTTCTTCCGATCTTCTTCTTCCCATCTTCTTCTGCCATTCTTCTTCTTCTTCCGATCTTCTTCTTGCACTCTTCTTCTTCAATTCTCTTTATTCCGATCTTCTTCTTCCATTCTTCTTCTTCCGATCTTCTTCATGCATTCTTCTTCTGCCGATCTTCTTCTTCCATTCTTCTTCTTCCGATCTTCTTCTTCCATTCTTCTTCTTCCGATCTTCTTCTTCCGATCTTCTTCTTCCGATCTTCTTCTTCCGATCTTCTTCTTCTGATCTTCTTCTTCCCTTCTTCTTCTTCCGATCTTCTGCTTCCATTCTTCCTCTTCCATTCTTCTTCTTCTGATCTTCTTCTTCCGATCTTCTTTTTCCGATCTTCTTCTGCCATTCTTCTTCTTCCGATCTTCTTCTTCCATTCTTCTTCTTCCGATCTTCTTCTTCCATTCTTCTTCTTCCATTCTTCTTCTTCTGATCTTCTTCTTACATTCTTCTTCTTCCGATCTTCTTCTTCCGACTGATCCGAGAGGATATCTGAGGACGCTTGGGTGGTGATTGTTATATGATTATTATTTTATGCACTATATTTTTGCTGTGTAATCTTTTCTGCTCCAATCTTTAAGATAATAATTTAATTAACTCTATAACGTAATGAGCGTTGGTTTAGTGAGGAGCGTTGGTCAGCCGGTAAGGGTGTTCCCGGTAGTAAGTCCTAGGGTAAGGCAGTAAAACCATTGGTAAGCCTGGTGGTCCCGATCCAAGAATTAGATACGTAAGTTATGTCTAGGTTAATTAAAATGTTGTCTAAAGGAAAGGAGAAGGAAGAAGAAATAGGAGAATCTAGTGAAGAAAATAATAATCATATATTACATCATGAGCTAAGAATCCCAGAGATAGAATCCCAACTTAATAAATGGAAACTTCCCAAGTTAGAAATTTCCTCGCTTTACAAAACTAAAATATCAGATATGTTTAAAAGCGAATATGTAATTAAAACTGTCGAAAAAGAAATCGATATAAAACAAACCCAAGAGTCTATACCATTAATCTCACGAGCTCTAATAGCCGAGCACATAAAAGATTACAAGTATTTACATATAGGATCGATTCAAATAGCTATTAAACCCTTGTTTAGGCAAGGAATCGATACTCCTTTATTCGTAGTTTTAAGAGATAATAGGCCAAAAAATCTGAATGATCAGATCTTGGCCATCTTTGAAACCAATCTCCACGAAGGACCGGTTTACATTAATAATTACCCCAATTATTCGGTATCTCTTAAAAGCTTTCACGAAACTAATTACAATATTATTTTAGATATTAAAATGAAGGACGATGGTTGGAATCCTAGAGCGATTCCTATTACTAAAATATATCGTCTCTATTATAAAGTAATGAAAACCCAATTAGCCCCCTAGGCCTTTTTAATATCTCCTAAAGACGAAACTACCCTATTATTGGTAAATCCAGAAAGAGTAAATGCCTCAGTCCCTCGGGTACTGAGACATGATGAGGTAACAAGTGGATTAAAATGGAGATTAGAAGACATACTACCTCCAATTCCGCCTACCCCGAGCGAAGTAGACGCTATAACAGAATTTAAATCGGGAGCAGTAGAAATTACCTTTGCTCCTTTAAGAGAAAACTTAAGAAGAGTACGCTCTATGGCAAGATCTGAATTTAGTTTAACCAGACCATCCATAGATAGGCGAAGTTTTTCAATACCTAGAGGGTTGGTAATGCAAGGATTACATCCAGATCATACCATACCCACCCCTGAATTTGAGCCCGAAGAAACCCATTACACCTCGGCTCGATCACAAGACTCACCAACTAAATCTGACTTTAGTCAGTTAAACGTAATAAAAACATTTGAAATTAATAAAAGAATGCTTCAAGAAGATTTCGTAAGTAGTGCCAATAAAAAGAAAAAGGATTGGTTTTATAAAAATTTTAGTAATGAAGAAAGGGCTAAAATAAGAGAAGAATATTAAGACTATATGAATACCTTCAAAATAAATGTGTTCTTCTTTGAATGGTTCGAACAAAATTATTTCCAGACGATAAAAGTTATAAAATCAGGAGAAAAAATATGGAAAACTGCTAAAGGAGAGGTCTCCAGTATTATTCCTCCTCTAGAGGAAGTAAAATTCCCCAATATTGAAAATAAAGAGGTCGTTGCCTCTCCCTTCAAAATGATAGGAGAAAAAAGAGAAATTCAAATAAAAGACATTCAAAATATTCATTCCCAATTAAATTACACTAACCAACTTTTATATCAAATGGCAAAAACCGAACCCGAATCAGAACCTAAACTTCTTAACAAACAATCAGAAAGATTGGGAAAATCCTTAATAAAACCATTTAAATTCTCTGAAGACGAGTTAAAAGAATTAAAAATTGGAAGAGATGCAAATTCTGCATTAGATGAGATTAATAAAAAGTTAGATGAGTTAAAAATTTCAAAAATAAATGTTCTCACTGAAGAAGACGAATCAGTAAATAAAATAAATAGGGTAAAGGTCCCACAAACATTCCCAACCAGTAGAAATTTTTATAAGAGACCCACTCTTCCCGATATTCAGTTTGAAGAATGGGAATTAGAACTCCCATCTGCCTTTGACGGAAATGGGATAACAGAATGGAATATTGATGGTATGACCGACCATCAAATTCTTCGCAAAACCCATGAATTAACAATGGCCGCTTCAGCCTATAGGGTAAAACATTCCAAAGAACAAACAATAAAATTAATAGTGGCCGGTTTTACTGGCATTTTAAAAGGATGGTCGGATAATTATCTCAATTCAGAGAATAGATTATACATTACTACCTGCGTTAAAAACGAAGAAAATGGACAAATTCCCTTAATGGTAGAAACTTTGGTTACGGCCATTATTCATAACTTTATCGGAGACCCCAAAATCTTCAATGAAAGAACTTCAATTCTATTACATAATCTAAGGTGTCCGACTTTAGGAGACTTTAGATGGTATGTTGATAATTTTATGTCTATGGTTCTGACACGGGAGGATTGTCGAGAACCATACTGGAAAGAACGTTTTGTAGCAGGACTACCTTTAGTCTTTGCGGAAAAGGTTAAAGAAAATCTCCAAACAGAATACCCAGATACGACTCTAAAAGATCTTACCTATGGTAGAATTAGTGCTATGGTTAAAAACACAGGCATAGCATTATGCAACGCTATGAAAATAGAGAATCGAATAAAGAAAAATCAACAATTAGGCATAAGAGAATTAGGAGATTTTTGTGCCCAATATGGGTATGAAAAGATAACTCCTCCGTCAAGTTCCAGAAGAAAGATGGTAAAACATAAAATTCAGAAAAACATTCCTAGAAAACCCTGGAATAAAAGGAGCTCTACTAAATCAGTCCCAAAAACTCAAAATAATGGTCCAATACAAAATACAAATAAAGTAATATGTTTTAAGTGTGGACGATATGGCCACTATAAGAAAGACTGTAGAGTAAAAGAAAAAATTAATAAGTTAGATATGAGCGAAGAATTAAGAGAACAAATAGCCAAGATTTTATTAGAATCCTCTGATGAAGAAGAGGAGATCATAGAAGAAATAAATGAAGATTCAGAAGAGGAGTCTATAGAAGATTGCGACAAAGATAACTGTGGTGAAGAGTGTAGTTGTCGCTATCAAATCAACGTAATATCCAGTGAGACAAAACGAGCCTTGGAGATGGTGGATTTAATAGAAAATCCCGAGGAAAAATTCCAGTGGCTAACTAAGATAAAAAATGAAATTTTAGAAACAGAAGATCGAGAACAAAAGAAAGATAAAGAAATCTTTACAGGCTATAATTTTAAAAAAATTCTACAACGAGCAAAACAAGAGGAAAGAAAAATAACCGTAAATGACCTTCATAGAGAAATAAAATTATTAAAAGAAGAAATACGTATAATAAAATTAGACTTAATAGAATTACAGGAGTCAAAAGCAGGCCAAAACTTTGTGGCTTCAACATCGGGCCAAGACATTGTGGCCCAGGTAAAAGCTTACCAACAAAAATGGAAGGTAAAAATAACGTTAAAAATAGGAAACTCTTTTCATAAAAAATTTACGGCCCTAATAGACTCTGGAGCCGATTTAAATTGTATACAGGAAGGATTAATACCTACTCAATACTATGAAAAAACTACTCAGCAACTCTTTTCTGCTAATAGTACAAAATTAGAAGTAGAATACAAACTAACAAATGCACAGATATGTAACAACGGAAAATGTTATAGGACAAATTTTATCCTTGCTAAAGAACTAAACGAAGATATAATCTTAGGAACCCCCTTTCTAACACAAATATATCCTTTTTCCGTAACAGAAAAGGGAATATCAACGGGAAATATATTATTTAATTTTTTAGATCCAAGAAAAGAAAAAGAAATAAAAACCTTAAAAACCCAGGAAGAAGATTTTATTAGCCTAATAAAAAATAAAGATTCGCAAATAAAGTTTTTGAAAAAAGAATTACAGTATGAAAAAATAGAAAAGGATATAAAATTTAATAAGGATAAACTAGAAAAAATCACAAACCAATTTAAAATAGAAGTATGTGCTGAGATACCTACGACTTTTTGGGGTAGAAAAACTCACGAAGTAAGTCTCCCATATAATGATGATTTTAAAGAAACAGATATCCCTACTAAGGCAAAACCGGTTCAAATGAACCAAGAAACCCTAAAACTATGTAAAGAAGAAATTAAAAAGTTCTTGGATAAGAAATTAATAAGGCCAAGTAAATCGCCATGGAGTTGCGCGGCCTTCTATGTTAATAACGCTAATGAAAAGGAAAGAGGAGAACCTCGCATGGTAATAAACTATAAACCCCTTAACAATGTATTAAAATGGATAAGATATCCTTTACCAAATAAACAGGAATTAATTAAAAATTTATACAATGCATTAATTTTTTCAAAATTCGATATGAAGTCTGGCTATTATCAGATTAAGATAAATGAAAAAGATAAATATAAAACAGCCTTTGTAGTTCCCTTTGGGCACTATGAATGGAACGTTATGCCTATGGGTTTAAAGAACGCTCCATTCGAATTTCAAAACATAATGAATAATATACTACTACCATACTCAGAATTCGCGATAGTATATCTAGATGATGTACTAATATACTCTAATTCCCTGGAGCAACATCTAAAACATTTAAGAACCTTTAAAGATTTAGTAAAAAGAAATGGACTGGTAATATCTAGTAAGAAAATGACAATAGGCGAATCAAAAATTAGATTTTTAGGCCATGAAATATGGCAAGGTAAGATAACACCTATAACTAGGAGTATAGAGTTTGCAAAAAGGTTTCCTGATGAAATAACCAATAAAACTCAACTCCAAAGATTTTTAGGATGTCTAAATTATGTGTCAGATTTTATTCCTGAAATAAGAATAGTTGCTAAACCATTATATAAAAGGTTAAGAAAAAACCCAAAACCTTGGGAAACAGAACATACTATGGCTGTAAAGAAAATTAAAACCTTAGTAAATAACCTTCCCTGTCTAGGAATCCAAAATCCTGAAGCAGAACTAATAGTTGAGACAGATGCCTCTGAATTAGGATGAAGAAGAATGGAAGAAGAAGAATGGAAGAAGAAGATCAGAAGAAGAAGAATGGCAGAAGAAGATCGGAAGAAGAAGAACGGCAAAAGAAGATCGGAAGAAGAATATCGGAAGAAGAAGAATGGCAGAAGAAGATCCGAAGAACCAGATCGGAAGAAGAACAATGGAAGAAGAAGAAGGGAAGAAGAAGATCGGAAGAAGAAGAACGGAAGAAGAAGATCGGAAGAAGAAGAACGGAAGAAGAAGATCGGAAGAAGAAGAACGGAAGAAGAAGATCGGAAGAAGAAGAATGTATCGCCATTTAAAGTTTGTATACCCTAATATTCACTAAATGAAGTTTCCCCAAACCCCAAACTACTGACGAATCGGCACAAAACATGCAGATACGCCACGCCCCGTTTCGAGGCACTTTGATTTTTGAGGCATCTTGATCGGACTTCTCCGTCAAAATCTATCGCCATTTGAAGTTTGTATGCCCTAATATTCACTAAATGAAGTTTCCCCAAACCCAAAACTACTGACGAATCGGCACAAAGCATGCAGATACGCCACACCCCATTTCGAGCCAGTTTAATTTTTGAGGCGCCTTTATCAGACTTCACTGTAAAAATCTATCGCCATTTGAAGTTTGTATACGCTAAATTTCACTAAATAAAGTTTACCCAAACCCCAAACTACTGACGAATTGGCACAAAGCATGTAGATAGGCCACGCCCCGTTTCGAGCCACTTTCATTTTTGAGGCGTCTTGATCGGACTTCTCTGTTAAAATCTATCGCCATTTGAAGTTTGTATAACCTAATATTCACTTAATGAAGTTTCCCCAAACCCCAACCTACTGACGAATCGGCACAAAACATGCAGATATGCAACGCCCCGTTTCGAGCCACATTCATTTTTGAGGCGTCTTGATCGGACTTCTCTGTCAAAATCAATCGCCATTTGAAGTTTTTATACCCTAATATTCACTAAATGAAGTTTCCCCAAACGCTAAACTACTGACGAATCGGCACAAAACATGCAGATACGACACGCCCCGTTTCGAGGCACTTTGATTTTTGAGGCGTCTTGATCGGACTTCTCTATCAAAATCTATCGCCATTTGAAGTTTGTATACCTAATATTCACTAAATGAAGTTTCCCCAAACCCCAACCTACTGACGAATCGGCACAAAACATGCAGATACGCCACGCCCCGTTTCGAGCCACTTTTATTTTTGAGGCGTCTTGATCGGACTTCTCTGTCAAAATCTATCGCCATTTGAAGTTTGTATACCCTAATATTCACTAAATGAAGTTTCCCCAAACCCCAAACTACTGATGAATCGGCACAAAGCATGCAGATACGCCACGCCGTGTTTCAAGCCACTTTCATTTTTTAGGCGTCTTGATTGGACTTCTCTGTCAAAATCTATCGCCATTTGAAGTTTGTATACCCTAATATTCACTAAATGAAGTTTCTCCAAACTACTGACGAATCAGCACAAAACATGAAGATACGCCACGCCCCGTTTGGAGCCACTTTCATTTTTGAGGCGTCTTGATCGGACTTCTCTGTCAAAATCTATCGCCATTTGAAGTTTGTATACCCTAATATTCACTAAATGAAATTTCTCCAAACCCCAACCAACTGACGAATCGGCACAAAACATGCAGATACGCCACCCCCCGTTTCGAGCCAGTTTAACTTTTGAGGCATCTTGATCGGACTTCTCTGTCAAAATCTATCGCCATTTGAAGTTTGTATACCCTAATATTCACTAAATGAAGATTCCCGAAACCCCAAACTACTGACGACTCGGCACCAAACATGCAGATACGCCACGCTTCGTTTCGAGCCACTTTCATTTTTGAGGCGCCTTGATCGGACTTCTCTGTCAAAATTAATCGCCATTTGAAGTTTGTATACCCTCATATTCACTAAATGAAGTTTCCCATAACCCCAAACTACTGACGAATCGGCACAAAGCATGCAGATACCCCACGCCCCGTTTCGACCCACTTTCATTTTTAAGGCGTCTTGATCGGATTTCTCTGTCAAAATCTATCGCCGTTTGAAGTTTGTATACCCTAATATTCACTAAATGAAGTTTCCCCAAACCCCAAACTACTGACGAATCGACACAAAACATGCAGATACGCCACCCCCCGTTTAGAGCCACTTTCATTTTTGAGGCGTCTTGATCGGACTTCTCTGTCAAAATCTATCGCCATTTGAAGTTTGTATACCCTAATATTCACTAAATGAAGTTTTCCCAAACCCCAAACTACTGACGAATCGGCACAAAACATGCACATACGCAATGCCCCGTTTCGAGCCACTTTCATTTTTGAGGCGTCTTGATCGGACTTTTTTTTGTCAAAATAGATCGCCATTTGAAGTTTGTATACCCTAATATTCACTTAATGAAGTTTCCCCGAACCCCAAACTACTGACGAATCGGCACAAAACATGCAGATACGCCACGCCCTGTTTCGAGGCACTTTAATTTTTGAGGCGCCTTGATCGAATTTCTCTGTCAAAATCTATCGCCATTTGAAGTTTGCATACCCTAATATTCACTAAATGAAATTTCCCCAAACGCCAAACTACTAACGAATCGGCACAAACCATGCAGATACGCTACGCCCCGTTTATAGCCACTTTCATTTTTGAGGCGTCTTGATCGGACTTCTCTGTCAAAATATAACGCCATTTGAAGTTTGAATACCCTAATATTCACTAAATAAAGTTTCCCCAAACCCCAAAGTACTGACGAGTCGGCACAAAACATGCAGATACGCCGCACCCCGTTTCGAGCCACTCTCCTTTTTTGGGCGACTTGATCGGACTTCTCTGTCAAAATCTATCGCCATTTGAAGTTTGTATACCCTAATATTCACTAAATGAAGGTTCCCCAAACGCTAAACTACTGACGATTCGGCACAAAAAATGCAGATACGCCACGCCCCGTTTCGAGCCACTTTAATTTCTGAGGCGTCTTGATCGGACTTCTCTGTCAAAATCTATCGCCATTTTAAGTTTGAATACCCTAATATTCACTAAATGAAGTTTCCCCAAACCCCAAACTACTGACGAGTCGGCACAAAACATGCAGATACGCCACGCCCCGTTTCGAGGCGCTTTCATTTTTGAGGCGTCTTGATCGGACTTCTCTGTCAAAATCTATCGCCATTTGAAGTTTGTATACCCTAATATTCACTAAATGAAATTTCCCCAAACCCCAAACTACTGACGAATCGGCACAAAACATGCAGATATGCCACGCCCCGTTTCGAGCCACTTTCATTTTTGAGGCGTCTTGATCGGACTTCTCTGTCAAAATCTATCGCCATTTGAAGTTTGTATACCCTAATATTCACTAAATGAAGTTTCCCCAAACCCCAACCTACTGACGAATTGGCACAAAACATGCAGATACGCCACGCCCCGTTTCGAGCCAATTTAATTTTTGAGGCACCTTGATCAGACTTCTCTGTCAAAATCTATGGCCATTTGAAGGTTGTATACCCTAATATTCACTAAATGAAGATTCCCCAAACCCCAAACTACGGACGAATCGGCACCAAACATGCAGATACGCCACGCCCCGTTTCGAGCCACTTTCATTTTTGAGGCGCCTTGATCGGACTTCTCTGTCAAAATCAATCGCCATTTGAAGTTTATATACCCTGATATTCACTAAATGAAGTTTCCCATATCCCCAAACTACTGACGAATCGGCACAAAGCATGCAGATACCCGACGCCCCGTTTCGAGCCACTTTCATTTTTTAGGCGTCTTGATCGGATTTCTCTGTCAAAATCTATCGCCGTTTGAAGTTTGTATACCCTAATATTCACTAAATGAAGTTTCCCCAAACCCCAAACTACTGACGAATCGACACAAAACATGCAGATACGCCACGCCCCATTTCTAGCCACTTTCATTTTTGAGGCGTCTTGATCGGACTTCTCTGTCAAAATGTATCGCCATTTGAAGCTTGTATACCCTAATATTCACTAAATGAAGTTTCCCCAAACCCCAAACTATTGACGAATCGGCACAAAACATGCAGATACGCCACGCCCCGTTTCGACCGACTTTCATTTTTGAGGCGTCTTGATCGGATTTCTCTGTCAAAATGTATCGCCATTTGAAGCTTGTATACCCTAATATTCACTAAATGAAGTTTCCCCAAACCCCAAACTACTGACAAATCGGCACAAAACATGCAGATACGCCACGCCCCGTTTCGAGCCACTTTCATTTTTTAGGCGTCTTGATCGGACTTCTCTGTCAAAATCTATCGCCATTTGAAGTTTTTATACCCTAATATTCACTAAATGAAGTTTCCCCAAACCCCAAACTACTGACGAATGGGATCCAAACATGCATATACGCCACGCCCCATTTGGAGCCACCTTCATTTCTTAGGCATCTTGATCGGACTTCTCTGTCAAAATCTATCGCCATTTGAAGTTTGTATACCCTAAGATTCACTAAATGAAGTTTCCCCAAACCCCAAACTACTGACGAATCCGCACAAAACATGCATATACGCCACTCCCCGTTTCGAGCCACTTTCATTTCTTAGGCGTCCTTATCGGACTACTCTGTCAAAATCTGTCGCCATTTAAAGTTTGTATACCCTAATATTGACTAAATGAAGTTTCGCAAACCCCAAACTACTGACGAATCGGCACAAAACATGCAGATACGCCACCCCTCGTTTCGAGCCACTTTCATTTTTTAGGCGTCTTGATCGGACGTCTCTGTCAAAATCTATCGCCATTTGAAGCTTGTATACCCTAATATTCACTAAATGATGTTTCCCCAAACCCCAAACTCCTGACAAATCGGCACAAAACATGCAGATACGCCATGCCCCGTTTCGAGCAACTTTCATTTTTGAGGCGTCTTGATCGGACTTCTCTGTCAAAATCTATCGCCATGTGAAGTTTGTATACCATAATATTCCCTAAATGATGTTTCCCCAAACCCCAAACTACTTACGAATCGGAACAAAAGATGCAGATACGCCACGCCCCGTTTCGAGCCACTTTCATTTTTTAGGGGCCTTGAACGGCCTTCTCTGTCAAAATCTATCGCCATTTGAAGTTTGTATACCCTAATATTCACTAAATGAAGTTTCCCCAAACCCGAAACTACTGACGAATCCGCACAAAACATGCAGATACGCCACGCTCCGTTTCGAGCCACTTTCATTTTTTCGGCGTCATGATCGGACTTCTCTGTCAAAATCTATCGCCATTCGAAGTTTGTATACCCTAATGTTCCCTAAATGAAGTTTCCCCAAACCCCAAACTACTGAAGAAGCGGCACAAAACATGCAGATACGCCACGGCCCTTTTCGAGCCACTTTCATTTTTGAGGCGTCTTGATCGGACTTCTCTGTCAAAATCTATCGCCATTTTAAGTTTTTATACCCTAATATTCACTAAATGAAGTTTCCCCAAACCCCAAACTACTGACGAATCGGCACAAAACATGGAGATACGCCACGCCCCGTTTCGAGCCACTTTCAGTTTTGAGGCCTCTTGATCGGACTTCTCTGTCAAAATCTATCGCCATTTGAAGGTTGTATACCCTAATGTTCACTAAATGAAGTTTCCCCAAAGCCCAAATTACTGATGAATCGGCACAAAACATGCAGATATGCCACGCTCCGTTTCGAGCCACTTTCATTTTTTAGGTGTCTTGTCGGACTTCTTTGTCAAAATCTATCGTCATTTGAAGTTTGTATACCCTAATATTCACTAAATGAACTTTCCCCAAACCCCAAACTACTGACGAATCGGCACAAAACATGCAGATACGCCACGCCCCGTTTCGAGCCCCTTTCATTTTTGAGGTGTCTTGATCGGACTTCTCTGTCACAATCTATCGCCATTTGAAGTTTGTATACCCTAATATTCACTAAATGAAGCTTCCCCAAACCCCAAACTACTGACGAATCGGCACAAAACATGCAGATACGCCACGCCCCGTTTCGAGCCACTTTCACTTTTGAGGCGTCTTGATCGGACTTCTCTGTCAAAATCTATCACCATTTGAAGTTCGTATACCCTAATAATCACTAAATGAAGTTTTTCCAAACCCCAAACTACTGACGAATCGGCACAAAACATGAAGATACGCCGCGCCCCGTTTCGAGCCCCTTTCATTTTTGAGGCGTCTTGATGGGAGTTCTCTGTCAAAATCTATCGCCATTTTAAGTTTGTATACCCTAATATTCACTAAATGAAGCTTCCCCAAACCCCAAACTACTGACGAATCGACAGAAAACATGCAGATACGCCACGCCCCGTTTCGAGCCACTTTCACTTTTGAGGCGTCTTAATCGGACTTCTCTGTCAAAATCTATCACCATTTGAAGTTTGTATACCCTAATATTCACTAAATGAAGTTTTCCCAAACCCCAAACTACTGACGAATCGGCACAAAACATGCAGATACGCCACGGCCTGTTTCGATCCACTTTCAGTTTTGAGGCGTCTTTATCGGACTTCTCTGTAAAAATCTATCGCCATTTGAAGTTTGTATACCCTAATATTCACTAAATGAAGTTTCCCCAAACCCCAAACAACTGTCGAATCGGAACAAAACACGCAGATACGCAACGATCCCGTTTCGAGCCACTTTCGTTTTTGAGGCGTCTTGATCGGACTTCTCTGTAAAAATCTATCGGCATTTGAAGTTTGTATACTCTAATATTCACTAAATGAAGTTTCCCCAAACCCCAAACTACTGATGAATCGGCACAAAACCTGCAGATACGCCACGTTCCGTTCCGAGCCACTTTCACTATTGAGGCATTTTCATCGGACCTCTCTGTCAACATCTATCGCCATTCGAAGTTTGTATACCCTAATATTCACTAAATGAAGTTTCCCCAAACCCCAAACTACTGACGAATCGGCAAAAAAGAGGTAGGTACGCCACACCCCGTTTTGAGCCACTTTCACTTTTGAGGCGTCTTCATCGGACTTCTCTGTCAAAATCTATCGCAATTTCAAGTTTGTATACCCTAATATTCACTAAATGAAGTTTCCCCAAACCCCAAACTACTGATGAATCGGCACAAAACATGCAGAGACGCCACGCCCCGTTTCGAGCCACTTTCATTTTTGAGGCGTCTTGATCGGACTTCTTTGTCAAAATCTATCGCCATTTGTAGTTTGTTTGCCATAATATTCACTAAATGAAGTTTCCCCAAACCCCAAACTACTGACGAATCGGCAAAAAAGATGCTGATAAGCAACGCCCTGTTTCGAGGCACTTTCATTTTTTAGGCGTCTTGATCGGACTTCTTTGTCAAAATCTATCGCCATTTCAAGTTTGTATACCCCAATATTCACTAAATGAAGTTTCCCCAAACCCCAAACTACTGACGAATCGGCACAAAACATGCACATACGCCACGCCCCGTTTCGAGCCACTTTCATTTTTTAGGCGTCTTGATCGGAATTCTCTGTCAAAATTTATCGCCATTTGAAGTTTGTATACCCTAATATTCACTAAATGAAGTTTTCCCAAACCCTAAACTACTTAAGAATCGGCACAAAACATGCAGATACGCCACGCCCCGTTTCGAGCAACTTTCATTTTTGAGGTGTCTTGATCGGACTTCTCTGTCAAAATCTATCGCCATTTGAAGTTTGTATACCCTAATATTCACTAAATGAAGTTTCCTCAAACCCTAAACTACTAACGAATCGGCACAAAACATGCAGATACGCCACGCCTCGTGCGAGCCACTTTCATTTTTTAAGCGTCTTGATGGGACTTCTCTGTAAAAATCTATCGCCATTCCAAGTTTGTATACACTAATATTCACTAAATGATGTTTCCCCAAACCCCAAACTACTAACGAATCGGCACAAAACATGCAGATACGCCACGCCCTGTTCGAGCCACTTTCATTTTTTAGGCGTCTTGATGGGACTTCTCTGTAAAAATCTATCGCCATTTGAAGTTTGTATACCCTAATATTCACTAAATGAAGTTTCCCCAAATCCCAAACTACTGACGAATCGGCACAAAACATGCAGATACGCCACGCCCCGTTTTGAGCCACTTTCATTTTTCAGGCGTCTTGATGGGACTTCTCTGTAAAAATCTATCGCCATTTGAAGTTTGTATACCCTAATATTCACTAAATGAAGTTTCCCCAAACCCCAAACTACTGTCGAATCGGCACAAAACATGCGGATACGCCACGTTCCGTTCCGAGCCACTTTTACTTTTGAGGCGTCTTCATCGGACCTCTCTGTCAACAACTATCGCCATTTGAAGTTTGTATACCCTAATATTCACTAAATGAAGTTTCCCCAAACCCCGAACTACTGACGAATCGGCACAAAACAGGTAGATACTCCACGCCCTGTTTCGAGCCACTTTCACTTTTGAGGTGTCTTCATCCGACTTCTCTGTCAAAATCTATCGCCATTTGAAGTTTGTATACCTAATATTCACTAAATGAAGTTTCCCCAAACCCCGAACTACTGACGAATCGGCACAAAACATGCAGATACGCCATGCCCCGTTTCGAGCAACTTTCATTTTTGAGGCGTCTTGATCGGACTTCTCTGTCAAAATCTATTTCCATTTGAAGTTTGTATACCTAATATTCACTAAATGAAGTTTCCCCAAACCCCGAACTGCTGACGAATCGGCACAAAACATGCAGATACGCCACGCCTCGTTTTGAGCAACTTTCATTTTTGAGGCGTCTTGATCGGACTTCTCTGTCAAAATCTATCGCCATTTGAAGTATGTATGCCCTAATATTCACTAAATGCAGTTTCCCCAAACCCCAAACTACTGATGAATCGGCACAAAACATGCAGATACGCCACGCCCCGTTTCGAGCCACTTTAATTTTTCAAGCGTCTTGATAGGACTTCTCTGTAAAAATCTATCGCCATTTGAAGTTTGTATACCCTAATATTCACTAAATGAAGTTTCCCCAAACCCCAAACTACTGTCGAATCGACAGAAAACATGCAGATACGCCACGCCCCGTTTCGAGCCACTTTCATTTTTGAGGCGTCTTGATGGGACTTCTCTGTAAAAATCTATCGCCATTTGAAGTTTGTATACCCTAATATTCACTAAATGCAGTTTCCCCAAACTCGAAACTACTGTCGAACAGGCACAAAACATTCAGATACACCACGCCCCGTTCCGAGCCACTTTCATTTTTGAGGCGTCTTGATCGGATCTCTCTGTCAACATCTATAGCCATTTGAAGTTTTTATACCCTAATATTCACTAAATGAAGTTTCCCCAAACCCAAAACTACTCACGAATCGGCACAGAACAGGTAGATACGCGACGCCCCGTTTCAAGCCACTTTCACTTTTGAGGCGTGTTCATCGGACATCTCTGTCAAAATCTATCGCCATTTGAAGTTTGTCTACCCTAATATTCACTAAATGAACTTTCCCCAAACCCCAAACTACTGACGAATCGGCACAAAATATGCAGATACGCCACGCCCCGTTTCGAACCTTTTTCATTTTTTAGGCGTCTTGATCGGACTTCTCTGTCAAAATCTATCGCCATTTGAAGTTTGTATACCCTAATATTCACTAAATGAAGTTTCCCCAAACCCCAAACTACTGACGAATCGGCACAAAACATGCAGATACGCCACGCCCCGTTTCGAGCCACTTTCATTTTTTAAGCATCTTGATCGGACTTCTCTGTCAAAATCTATCGCCATTTGAAGTTTGTATACCCTAATATTCACTAAATGAACTTTCCCCAAACCCCAAACTACTGACGAATCGGCACAAAACATGCAGATACGCTACGCCCCGTTTCGAGGCACTTTCACTTTTGAGGCGTCTTGATCGGACTTCTCTGTCAAAATCTATCACCATTTGAAGTTTGTATACCCTAATATTCACTAAATGAAGTTTCCCCAAACCCCAAACTACTGACCAATCGGCACAAAACATGGAGATACGCCACGCCCCGTTTCGAGCCCCTTTCATTTTTTAGGCGTCTTGATCGGACTTCTCTGTAAAAATCTATCGCCATTTGAAGTTTGTATAGCCTAATATTCACTAAATGAAGTTTCCCCAAACCCCAAACTACTGACGAATCGGCACAAAACATGCAGATACGCCACGCCCCATTTCGAGCCACTTTCACTTTTGAGGCGTCTTGATCGGACTTCTCTGTCCAAATCTATCACCATTGAAAGTTTGTATACCCTAATATTCACTAAATGAAGTTTCCCTAAACCCCAAACTACTGATGAATCGGCACAAAACATGCAGATACGCCACGCCCCGTTTCGAGCCACTTTCGGTTTTTAGGCGTCTTGATCGGACTTCTTTGTCAAAATCTATCGCCATTTGAAGTTTGTATACCCTAGTATTCACTAAATGAAGTTTCCCCAAACCCCAAACTACTGACGAATCGGCACCAAAAATGCAGATACGCCATCCCCCGCTTCGAGCCCCTTTCATTTTTTAGGCGTCTTGATGGGACTTCTCTGTCAAAATCTATCACCATTTGAAGTTTCTATACCCTAATATTCACTAAATGAAGTTTCCCCAAACCCCAAACTACTGACCAATCGGCTCAAAACATGGAGATACGTCACGCCCCGTTTCGAGCCACTTTCATTTTTGAGGCGTCTTGATCGGACTTCTCTGTCAAATTCTATCGCCGTTTGAAGGTTGTATACCCTAATGTTCACTAAATGAAGTTTCCCCAAACCCCAAACTACTGATGAATCGGCACAAAACATGCAGATATGCCACGCCCCGTTTCGAGCCACTTTCCTTTTTTAGGCGTCTTGATCGGACTTCTCTGTCAAAATCTATCGCCATTTGAAGTTTGTATACCCTAATATTCGCTAAATGAAGTTTCCCCAAACCCCAAACTACTGATGAATCGGCACAAAACATGCAGATATGCCACGCCCCGTTTCGAGCCACTTTCCTTTTTTAGGCGTCTTGATCGGACTTCTCTGTCAAAATCTATCGCCATTTGAAGTTTGTATACCCTAATATTCGCTAAATGAAGCTTCCCCAAACCCCAAACTACTAACGAATCGGCACAAAACATGCAGATACGCAACGCCCCGTTTCGAGCCACTTTCACTTTTGAGGCGTCTTGATCGGACTTCTCTGTCAAAATCTATCACCATTTAAAGTTTGTATACCCTAATATTCACTAAATAAAGCTTCCCCAAACCCCAAACTACTGATGAATCAGCACAAAACATGCAGATACGCCACGCCCCACTTCGAGCCACTTTCATTTTTTAGGCGTCTTGATCGGACTTTGATCCGGTCGGTCATCGGTATCCAATGACGTCAGCAGCAATGACCACGTGGGCCAGTCACAGAGCAACACGTGGCATGAGATAGCAGATGAACAAGGGTGGAGATCGACTCCTACATGAGCGCTTGGAAGCAGAGCGCGAGAGTGACTAAGGACCGATCAGTCATCGGTGTATACAGAGTGATCAGTCATCGCTATATACAGAGTGATCAGTCATCGGTGTATACAGAGTGATCAGTCATCGGTGTATACAGAGTGATCAGTCATCGGTGTATACAGAGTGATCAGTCATCGGTATATACATAGTGATCAGTCATCGGTATATACAGAGTGATCAGTCATCGGTGCATGCAGAGTGATAAGTCGTCTTGGGTTCCTTGCCAACACGTGTTAAACTGGGACCCAGGCTCCCAGTAAGAACGTTACTCAAGGGACCTCGCCTGATTCCATAAGAAGAGCACGACAATATGAAGAAGCGCCATCGGACATCGGCCAGGATGAGAGATACCTCGGTCATCGGCGTGTGTCGAGGCGACATCGGCCGCGCGATGTGAGCAACGCAGCCAATGATCAGTAAAGCGCCCAGAAGCAGGGAATGGCCTTAGTCGCGAGACGACCACGCATGAAGACGAGAAGACGCAGTTAGATGCAGAATCCTGCTGAGACAAGAACCCATCAAGTTTAGAGTCTCCCAGTGGGGTTGCATGTCTGCCACGTGGACGGTGAAGATGTTCCCAGAGAATAGGCAGGGCAGATAGGCACAGAAGTCGAGGGGTACAGAGGCACCCACACAGCCTCCCCTGTCAGACTTTGCATTTAAGTGAAGAAGGCTGGCGTGCAAGGTAGCCCTGGGAAGTGGAAACGACAGTGCAGAGTGATCAAGTGGCCCTAGAGCTAGCCAGTAGAGGCTACGCGGGTTTATATCAAGAAGAAGAACACCAAAACCAAGTATGCAATCTTTGACACAGATTACACAACGCAAAACTAAGAACGCTCAGTTTCCGAATCAAAGGGGACTGAGGGCACACACACACGGGTCTCACACAGAGAGAGATCCGAGAGAGAGTTTTGGTGTTCCCGTTGCCTGACTTGAGCGTCGGAGCTACAACGGCCGCTAGAGGCGCCGTCTGCGTGTTTTGCAGGCATCGTTCGGAGTTCCGTCGAAGGTTCCTGGAGCCTCCTTGCAGAACGCGCAACAGCTGGAAAGCTAGACGAAGGAGTGACGAGGCATTTCCCCACGCTCGAGTCCGCGGCGAGATCAGATTTCTTTGTCAAAATCTATCGCCATTTGAAGTTTGTATACCCTAATATTCACTAAATGAAGTTTCCCCAAACCCTAAACTACTGACCAGTCGGCACAAAACATGGAGATACGCCACGCCCCGTTTCGAGCCACTTTCATTTTTTAGGCGTCTTGATCGGACTTCTTTGTCAAAATCTATCGCCATTTGAAGTTTGTATACCCTAATATTCACTAAATGAAGTTTCCCCAAACCCCAAACTACTCACGAATCGGCACAAAACATGTAGATACGCCACGCCCCGTTTCGAGCCCCTTTCATTTTTTAGGCCTCTTGATCGGACTTCTCTGTCAAAATCTATTGCCATTTGAAGTTTGTATACCCTAATATTCCCTAAATGAAGCTTCCCCAAACCCCAAACTACTAACGAATAGGCAGAAAACATGCAGATACGCCACGCCCCGTTTCGAGCCACTTTCACTTTTGAGGCGTCTTGATCGGACTTCTCTGTCAAAATCTATCACCAATTGAAGTTTGTATACCCTAATTTTCACTAAATGAAGTTTCCGCAAACCCCAAACTACTGACGAATCGGCACAAAACATGCAGATACGCCACGGCCCGTTTCGAGCCACTTTCACTTTTGAGGCGTCTTTATCGGACTTCTCTGTAAAAATCTATCGCCATTTGAAGTTTGTATACCCTAATATTCACTCAATGAAGTTTCCCCAAACCCCAACCTACTGACGAATCGGCACAAAACATGCAGATACGCCACGCCCCGTTTCGAGCCACTTTCACTTCTGAAGCGTCTTGATCGGAATTCTCTGTCAAAATCTATCACCATTTGAAGTTTGTATACCCTAATAGTCACTAAATGAAGTTTTCCCAAACCCCAAACGACTGACGAATCGACACAAAACATGCAGATACCCCACGCCCCGTTTCGAGCCACTTTCATTTTTTAGGCGTCTTGATCGGACTTCTCTGTCAAAATCTATCGCCATTTGAAGTTTGTATACCCTAATATTCACTAAATGAAGTTTCCCCAAACCCCAAACTACTGACGACTCGGCACAAAACATGCACATATGCCACGCCCCGTTTCGAGCCACTTTCATTTTTTAGGCGTCTTGATCGGACTTCTCTGTCAAAATCTATCGCCATTTGAAGTTTGTATACCCTAATATTCAGTGAATGAAGTTTCCCCAAACCCCAAACTACTGACGAATTGGCACAAAACATGCAGATACGCCTACCCCGTTTCGAGCCACTTTCATTTTTTAGGCGTCTTGATGGGACTTCTCTGTAAAAATCTATTGCCATTTCTAGTTTGTATACACTAATATTGACTAAATGATGTTTCCCCAGACCCCAAACTACTGACGACTCGGCACAAAACATGCAGATACGCCACGCCCTGTTCGAGCCACTTTCATTTTTGAGGCGTCTTGATGGGACTTCTCTGTAAAAATCTATCGCCATTTGAAGTTTGTATACCCTAATATTCACTAAATGAAGTTTCCCCAAACCCAAAACTACTGACGAATCAGCACAAAACATGCAGATACGCCACGCCCCGTTTCGAGCCACTTTCATTTGTCAGGCGTCTTGACGGGACTTCTCTGTAAAAATCTATCGCCATTTGAAGTTTGTATACCCTAATATTCACTAAATGAAGTTTCCCCAAACCAAAAACTACTAACGAATCGGCACAAAACGTGCAGATACGCCACGCCCCGTTTCGAGCCACTTTCATTTTTCACGCATCTTGATGGGACTTCTCTATAAAAATCTATCGCCATTTGAAGTTTGTATACCCTAATATTCACTAAATGAAGTTTCCCCAAACCCCAAACAACTAACGAATCGGCACAAAACATGCAGATACGCCACGCCCCATTTCGAGACACCTTCATTTTTTAGGCGTCTTGATGGGACTTCTCTGTAAAAATCTATCGCCATTCTAACTTTGTATACCCTAATATTCACTAAATGAAGTTTATCCAAACCCCAAACTACTGACGAATCGGCACAAAACATTCAGATACGCCACGTTCCAATCCGAGCCACTTTCACTTTTGAGGCGTCTTCATCGGACCTCACTGTCAACATCTATTGCCATTTGAAGTTTGTATGCCCTAATATTCACCTAATGAAGTTTCCCCAAAGCCCAAACTACTGACGAATCGGCAAAAAACAGGTAGGTACGCCACGCCCCGTTTCGAGCCACTTTCACTTTTGAGGCTTCTTCATCGGACTTCTCTGTCAAAATCTATCGCCATTTGAAGTTTGTATACCGTAATATTCACTAAATGAAGTTTCTCCAAACCCTAAACTACTGCTGAATCGGCAAAAAACATGCAGATACGCCACGCCCCGTTTCGAGGCACTTTCATTTTTTAGGCGTCTTGATCAGACTTCTTTGTCAAAATCTATTGCCATTTGAAGTTTGTATGCCATAATATTCACTAAATGAAGTTTCCCCAAACCCCAAACTACTGACGAATCGGCATAAGACATGCAGATACGCCACGCCCTGTTTCGAGGCACTTTCATTTTTTAGGTGTCTTGATCGGAATTCTCTGTCAAAATCTATCGCCATTTGAAGTTTGTATACCCTAAAATTCACTAGATGAAGTTTCCCCAAACCCCAAACTTCTGACGAATCGGCACAAAACATGCAGATACGCCGCACCCCGTTTCGAGCCACTTTCATTTTGTAGGCGTCTTGATCGGACTTCTCTGTCAAAATCTATCGCCATTTGAAGTTTGTATACCCTAATATTCACTAAATGAAGTTTCCCCAAACACCAAACTACTGAGGAATAGGCACAAAACATGCAGATACGCGACGCCTCGTTCGAGCCACTTTCATTTTTTAGGCGTCTTGATGGGACTTCTCTGTAAAAATCTATCGCCATTTCAAGTTTGTACACACTAACATTCACTAAATGATGTTTCCCCAAACCCGAAACTACTAACGAATCGGCACAAAACATGCAGATACGCCATGCCCCGTTCGAGCCACTTTCATTTTTGAGGCGTCTTGATGGGACTTCTCTGTAAAAATCTATCGCCATTTGAAGTTTGTATACCCTAATATTATCTAAATGAAGTTTCCCCAAACCCCAATTTACTGACGAATCGGCACAAAACATGCAGATACGCCACGCCCCGTTTCGAGCAACTTTCATTTTTGAGGCGTCTTGATCGGACTTCTCTGTCAAAATCTATCGCCATTTGAAGTTTGTATACACTAATATTCACTAAATGAAGTTTCCCCAAACCCCAAACTACTGACGAATCAGAACAAAACATGCAGATACGCCACTCCCCGTTTCGAGCCACTTTAATTTTTTAGGCGTCTTGATCAGACTTCTCTGTCAAAATCTATCGCCATTTGAAGTTTGTATAACCTAATATTCACTAAATGAAGTTTCCCCAATCCCCAAACTAGTAACGAATTGGCACAAAACATGCTGATACGCCACACCCCGTTTCGGGCCACTTTCATTTTTTAGGCGTCTTGATCGGACTTCTCTGTCAAAATCTATCGCCATTTGAAGTTTGTATAACCTAATATTCACTAAATCAAGTTTCCCCAAACCCCAAACTACTGACGAATCGGCACAAAACATGCAGATACGCCACGCCCCGTTTCGAGCCACTTTAATTTTTGAGCCGTCGTGATCGGACTTCTCTGTCAAAATCTATCACCATTTGAAGTTTGTATAACCTAATATTCACTAAATAAAGTTTCCCCAAACCCCAAACTACTGACGAATCGGCACAAAACATGCAGATACGCCACGCCATGTTTCGAGCCACTTTCATTTTTGAGGTGTCTTGATCGAACTTCTCTATCAAAATCTATCGCCATTTGAAGTTTGTATACCCTAATATTCACTAAATGAAGTTTCCCCAATCCCCAAACTAGTGACGAATCGGCAGAAAACATGCAGATACGCCACGCCCCGTTTCGAGCCACTTTCATTTTTGAGGCGTCTTGATCGGACTTCTCTGTCAAAATCTATCGCCATTTGAAGTTTCTATACCCTAATATTCACTAAATGAAGTTTCCCCAAACCCCAAACTACTGAGGAATCGGCACAAAACATGCAGATACGCCACGCCCCGTTTCGAGCCACTTTCATTTTTTAGGCGTCTTGATCGGACTTCTCTGTCAAAATCTATCGCCATTTGAAGTTTGTATACCCTAATATTAACTAAATGAAGTTTCCCCAATCCCCAAACTAGTGACGAATCGGCACAAAACATGCAGATACGCCACGCCCCGTTTCGAGCCACTTTCATTTTTGAAGCGTCTTGATCGGACTTCTGTGTCAAAATCTATTGCCATTTTAAGTTTGTATACCCTAATATTCACTAAATGAAGTTTCCCCAAACCCCAAACTACTGACGAATCGACACAAAACATGCAGATACGCCACGCCCCGTTTCGAGCCACTTTCATTTTTGAGGCGTCTTGATCGGACTTCTCTGTCAAAATCTATCGCCATTTGAAGTTTCTATACCCTAATATTCACTAAATGAAGTTTCCCCAAACCCCAAACTACTGACGAATCGGCACAAAACATGAAGATACGCCACGCCCCGTTTCGAGCCACTTTCATTTTTTAGGCGTCTTGATCGGACTTCTCTGTCAAAATCTATCGCCATTTGAAGTTTGTATAACCTAATATTCAATAAATGAAGTTTCCCCCAACCCCAAACTACTGACAAATCGGCACAAAACATGCAGATACGCCACGCCCCGTTTCGAGCCACTTTCATTTTTCTGGCATCTTGATCGGACTTCTATGTCAATCTATCGCCATTTGAAGTTTTTATACCCTAATATTCACTGAATGAAGTTTCCCCAAACCCCAAACTACTGACGAATCGGCACAAACCTTCCGATACGCCACGCTCCGTTTCGAGCCACTTTCATTTTTCAGGCGTCTTGATCGGACTTCTCTGTCAAAATCTATCGCCATTTGAAGTTTATATACCCTAATATTCACTAAATGACGTTTCCCCAAACCCCAAACTACTGACGAAGCAGCACAAAACATGCAGATACGCCACGCCCCGTTTCGTTCCACTTTCATTTTTGAGGCATCTTCACCGGACTTCTCTGTCAAAATCTATCGCCATTTGAAGTTTGTATCCCCTATTATTCACTAAATGAAGTTTCGCCAAACCCCAAACTACTGACGAATCGGCACAAAACATGCAAATACGCCACGCCCTTTTTCGTGCCACTTTCATTTTTGAGGCGTCTTGATCAGACCTTTCTGTCAAAATCTATCGCCATTTGAAGTTTGTATACCCTAATATTCACTAAATGAAGTTTCCCTAAACCCCAAACTACTAGCGAATCGGCGCAAAAGATGCAGATACGCCACGCCCTGTTTCGTGCCACTTTCATTTTTGAGGCGTGTTGATCGGACTTCTCTGTCAAAATCTATCGCCATTTGAAGTTTGTATACCCTAATATTCACTAAATGAAGTTTCCCCAATCCCCAAACTACTGACGAATCGGCACAAAACATGCAGATACGCCACGCCCCGTTTCGAGCCACTTTAATTTTTTAGGCGTCTTGATCGGATTTCTCTGTCAAAATCTATCGCCATATGAAGTTTGTATACCCTAATATTCACTAAATGAAGTTTCCCCAAACCCCAAACTACTGACGAATCAGCACAAAACATGCAGATACGCCACGCCCTGTTTCGAGCCACTTTCATTTTTGAGGCGTCTTCATCGGACTTCTTTGTCAAAATCTATCGCTATTTGAAGTTTGTATACCCTAATATTCACTAAATGAAGTTTCGCCAAACCCCAAACTACTGACGAATCGGCACAAAACATGCCGATACGCCACGCCCCGTTTCGAGCCACTTTCATTTTTAAGGCGTCTTGATCGGACTTCTCTGTCAAAATCTATCGCCATATGAAGTTTGTATACCCTAATATTCACTAAATGAAGTTCCCCCAATCCCCAAGCTACTGACGAATCGGAACAAAACATGCAGATACGCCACGCCCTGTTTCGAGCCACTTTCATTTTTGAATCGTCTTGATCGGACTTCTCTGTCAAAATCTATCGCCATTTAAAGTTTGTATAACCTAATATTCACTAAATAAAGTTTCCCCAAACCCCAAACTACTGATGAATCGGCACAAAACATGCAGATACGCCACACCCCGTTTTGAGCCACTTTCATTTTTGAGGCGTCTTGATCGGACTTCTCCGTCAAAATCTATACCCATTTGAAGTTTGTATACCCTAATATTCACTAAATGAAGTTTCCCCAATCCCCAAACTAGTGACGAATCGGCACAAAACATGCAGATACGCCACGCCCCGTTTCGAGCCACTTTCATTTTTGAAGCGTCTTGATCGGACTTCTGTGTCAAAATCTATTGCCATTTTAAGTTTGTATACCCTAATATTCACTAAATGAAGTTTCCCCAAACCCCAAACTACTGACGAATCGACACAAAACATGCAGATACGCCACGCCCCGTTTCGAGCCACTTTCAGTTTTGAGGCGTCTTGATCGGACTTCTCTGTCAAAATCTATCGCCATTTAAAGTTTGTATAACCTAATATTCACTAAATCAAGTTTCCCCAAACCCCAAACTACTGACGAATAGGCACAAAACATGCAGATACGCCACGCCCCGTTTCGAGCCACTTTCATTTTTAAGGCGTCTTGATCGGACTTCGCTGTCAAAATCTATCGCCATATGAAGTTTGTATACCCTAATATTCACTAAATGAAGTTCCCCCAATCCCCAAGCTACTGACGAATCGGAAAAAAACATGCAGATACGCCACGCCCTGTTTCGAGCCACTTTCATTTTTGAATCGTCTTGATCGGACTTCTCTGTCAAAATCTATCGCCATTTAAAGTTTGTATAACCTAATATTCAAAAAATGAAGTTTCCCCAAACCCCAAACTACTGACGAATCGGCAGAAAACATGCAGCTACGCCACGCCCCGTTTCGAGCCACTTTCATTTTTGAGGCGTCTAGATTAGACTTCTCTGTATAAATCTATCGCCATTTGAAGTTTGTATACCCTAATATTCACTAAATGAAGTTTCCCCAAACCCCAAACTACTGACGAATCGGCACAAAACATGCAGCTACGCCACGCCCCGTTTCGAGCCACTTTCGTTTTTGAGGGGTCTTGACCGGACTTCTCTGTCAAAATCTATCGCCATTTGAAGTTTGTATACCCTATTATTCACTAAATGAAGTTTCTCCAAACCCCAAACTACTGACGAATCGGCACAAAACATGCAGATACGCCACGCCCCGTTTCGAGCCACTTTTAGTTTTGAGGCGTCTTGATCGGACTTCTCTGTCAAATCTATCGCCATTTGAAATTTGTATAACCTAATACTCACAAAATGAAGTTTCCCCAAACCCCAAACTACTGACGAATCGGCACAAAACATGCAGCTACGCCACGCCCCGTTTCGAGCCACTTTCATTTTTGAGGCGTCTGGATCGGATTTCTCTGTCAAAATCTATCGCCATTTGAAGTTTGTATACCCTAATATTCGCTAAATGAAGTTTCCCCAAATCCCAAACTACTGACGAATCGGCACAAAACATGCAGATATGCCACGCCCCGTTTCGAGCCACTTTCAGTTTTGAGGCGTCTTGATCGGACTTCTCTGTCAAAATCTATCGCCATTTGAAGTTTGTATAACCTAATATTCACAAAATGAAGTTTCCCCAAACCCCAAACTGTAACATCCCGCCAAATCCTTTTCATATTTATATAATAAAATAAGCGTAGACATTTATTTATAAAATCAACATATGTATATATATTGAAAGTACATCATCCCATACATTGTATCTAAAAAAGAAACGTCCCTCTTATAGGGGTTTTAATACATTCCATCAATTGTTTCAAAATAAAACCAAAATACAGCATAAAAAGAAAACAGGCGATCTCTTCCTCCAACTGCTCACTGAGGAGCTCGACTACCTGCAACATCATCTGCTCCCGTGTAAAATACACGATCATCACAGTTTTAAGAAAAACAGCCACAGAACAAAAATGCAGGGTAAGCTAGATATTTTAAAGAGAATTTAGATATGAAACTTTAAAATCAAGATAAAACAAATTTAAGACACCCACGTAAAACCATCAATTTCCCATTCATTTCACACACTTCACAATTTCATCAAGAGTTATTTGTTTCACATAAAACATCAAATGCCTATCAAATCTCAATATTTCTCTTTCTCACGTCCGACTTCCACGGACTCACCACACATAGACACATACCACACCACTGTAAAGTCCACACAGGACAGGTAATGAAGTCCACACAGGACAGCAACTGAAGTCCACACAGGACAGCTAATGAAGTCCACACAGGACAGCTAATTAACATCAATTCACCCAATGCACCATACAACACTTAAATGAACGATTCCAATCACAGCAACAATCATTCCACGGTTCAGATTTTCGAATATCACATGCATTTCACATTTAAATCTCAAACAGTTTCAAACGACACTAAAACAAGGGAGTTCGAAAACAACACCAAAACCGGCGATCTCATCCAAAAACAGGGGATTATGCAATAATAGTTGAAAAACCGGCGACCACTTCGCCCCATCATCAAAATCATCTAACGTAAGGTTTTCGTTGGAAATAAGGCTAGCTTCCCTTACCTGAACTTGCGCCAAAACACCAAGAGCTCCAACACCCACCGAAGTTTAAAGATGTCCTAACTCTGTTCTAGCGTCCTGACGGAAAACTCGCAGAGAACTCCCCAGGTATCCAAGTGCAGTCGTCGCTCGTCGTACTGGTGCTTGGGGATGTCTGAAATGCAGCGCGAAGGAGAGAAAAGAGAAGTATGAAGGTAGACTCACTCTGTCACTCTTGAACCACAGCAACGTTCTCCCTCTCAAAAGTGGGTTTTTGAATCTAAACCAACTTGTCCACAAATGCCGCTGCCACCACCCACTCTGCAGGAAGGCTTGCGTGCACGATTCCCTGAACAGTACGGCCACGTGTGTCTCTGCGCATGCCAACTCTCTGATGTCACTATTCTGAACCACCCTTTTTGTCTACATGTCGCGCGTGCAGGACGTCTCATGCTGGGAGCCTGGGTCCCACCTTGTCTGTGTGAAACTCGACATCGCGCGATAACCTTCCACCGATGACTCATCCTGGCGAACGACCGATGTCTCTCTGGAAGATGACCGATGTCTCTCTCTGGAAGACGACCGATGTCTCTCTCTGGAAGACGACCGATGTCTCTCCCTGGCGACGCCCGCATGTCTCTCGCCCTGGCGATGTCCGCATGTCTCTCGCGCCTTGGCGATGCCCGCATGTCTCGCGCCCTGGCGATGCCCGCATGTCTCTCGCGCCCTGGCGATGCCCGCATGTCTCTCGCCCTGGCGATGTCCGCATGTCTCTCGCGCCCTGGCGATGCCCGTGTGCCTCTCGCGCCCCGGCGATGCCCGCATGCCTCGCGCCCTGGCGATGTCCGTGTGCCTCTCGCGCCCCGGCGATCACGTACACCATAGCCGATTGGCGATCATGTGTACTCTAGGCGACAGGCGATTATGTGCCAGAGAAGTCGGAGATCGCCTCCGTCTTCAACAACGGCGATCTCGTAGACTTCTAACCTATACTTTTCTTCCTTTACTCTTCTTGATCCACATGTCTTCCTCGAGCACCCCCACGTGATTACCTCACGATAAAGTCATCGCACCTGACTACTTGGTTAATACAATGGTCAGCCGACCGACCTCTACCAGCTGACCCCAGACCTTGGGCGATGTCCGAGGTCCGACTACTACGAAACTTCTATTACCAGCTCTTTGTATTTTAAATAATAACATCTTCTGAAATTATTTAAATATAACACTTTTATTCCAATTAAAGTTTCTAGGTCCTTACATTCTCCCCAACAAGAAAAATTTTCGTCCTCGAAAATTGAATTACGAGGAAAAGTGGTAGGGATAGGCTTCTCTCATGGTTTTCTTCTAACTCCCAAGTTGAATCCCCTGATCTGTCATTTCATTGGTTGAAGTAGAGACTTGCAGACCAGAAAACCTTTCTCAAATACTTGATCCTTAAAACTTCTAATTCCTCCATTTTTAGATGTCCTTCATTGGCATGAACTGATCTGCAATGACTTGGGTTGACATCAACATTATTATTCTGTCTAGAAACTGCAGAGATGGTGTTTCTTCCAGGATTTTCATTTTTTTCAGTTCAGAAACAACCGGTTTGTAGCTTGGCTTCACATTAGGCACCGTTTCTTGTCAACCGATGGTGAAGCAGCAAAAGCTTGAGGGAGCACGGTCTCTTTCTTCAGGCGCCCCTCTGGTTCATCTCTTCTTTGATTACTAATAGCAGATCAGGAAAAACCCACCCCTTTAACAGATGGTTGGGATTTCAGAGCTGCTAACTCAGGAATTCCAATGGATACATCCATATTAGCATTGCATGGGATCTCAAGGTGCTCAATATTCAACACGCAGATCATAAATCCCTCACTGTGTTCAGGGTGAGGACTTGTTGCCACAGCTGACAATGCAGCAGTGTTTCTAGGATCAGAAACGAAACGCTGACCACCACAACTGCCCATTTAAAGGATTAGCTGTAAATCCCATCCCATTAGAAACACAAGGAACGGAAGGTTCTGCTTCCACATCCAACTTTCTGCAATTTACTAACATCGCTAGAAGAACTCAACATCATCATAACACGGCTTACCCTTATTCTTATCCATAGCCATTTCCTCCTTCCCTCCTACATTCACAGGCAGAACTGCATCCTCATTTGCCAAGTTCAGGAGACTTACGGCATCAGGAGCCCTTAATCTCAACCCACCATTTCCATACTCATCTTTCGAATCACGATCAACAAAACAGCATCCATTCTGCGTGAAGCTTTCTCTCTTATCCCAGTAACTTCTCTACCTAGTATTTTTCAGCAAATTTCTTTGTCTAATTGAACTTTAGACATAAATACAATATCTCATCTTTCCTTTTAAGCTTGTGGTTAAGCTAGAGCCATCTCATGCTTTTTCATCGACATAACCACCTTCCAAGCTTCAAATAAAAGAAAATTCATTCTTTCATTCTTGGAACTTAACCCTGGTACTTCCCATGGATACACATGCTTAAGTCTTTAAACCCTCAACATACTGCTTATTTACTCTCCATAACTTATATGTAGCTGAAACTAAACCTTGGTACAACTAAATCTAACTTACACTTGCTTCTTTAATTCCATCAACTCTGCTGGAGCCATTGACACTGGTCCAGCTCCAGGTACCAAAACAATAGAGAATTCCATCTCTCTCTTAGGAGGTAGTCCAGGTATTTCTTCTGAAATACATCCATGAAATCCTTCACCACATGTATACTGCCCATATCTTCATCATTCTTCACTCCCCCTTGAGCTAGGATCACAAGGCACGTTGCCCCTTCTTTCAACTCCGACCATACATGCTTAGCAGATATCATATCTGTCTCTTGGAGATCTGGAAACACCACTTCCTGCCTACTGCAATCTATGAGAATGTGATTGGCAGATAGCCAATCCATTCCCAGGATAACATCCAGATCCTGAAGAGGTAGACAGATCAAATTCACTTTGAACCTGCGTCCCTACTATCACTGGACATTCAGAGCAAACTAGGGAGGTCAAAACCTGTCCTGATGCAGGTGTAGAGATCAACCGTTCAAACGACAGCTCCTTCACTAGAAGGCCCAGTTCGGTTGCACACCGATTTGACACAAAAGAGTGTGTCGCTCCAGAATCAAACAAAACTCTAACGTATCTACCAGCTATAAACAAGCACCTTGTACTAGGTTACCTGACTGAGATGCCTCCGCTCCAGACATGGCAAACACTCTCCCTGCTGCCTGAGGTCTGCTGCCTTTGTTCCTCAACTGCTGGGAACCACTGGGTTGAGTCGCCCTATTCCCGTTAGGACACTCTCTAGCAAGGTGTCCCGTCTCTCGGCAGATGTAGCATCTTCTCCCTGAATCTCTCTTGGGGCACACATTGGATGTGTGTGGTCCACCACAATGGAAACATCTGAGTTTCCAGGGCTGTTGCTGCTGAAACTGGGGAGGTGCTACTTCTGCCCTATGCTGTGGAGGTCTCGCATAAGGCTTATTCTGCTGTTGCTGCACCTTGGCCTTCCCACTGGAAGAACCCCCTGGGTATGACCTGATCACCCGAGAGTCACTCTTCTCCAGTGTCTCCACCATCTTCGCCTTCTCCACTAAGGCGTGAAATTCTCTTATGCACATAGGTGCTATGGTCCTCTTCAGCTCATGCTTCAGTCCTTCTTCAAATTTCCTACACCTCCAAGCCTCAGAGGTCGCCTGGGTATAGAATCGGGCGAGGTACTCAAACCGAGCAGCATAAGCATTCACTGACATCTCCCCCTGCTCCAATCTGAGGAATTCTGCTTCCTTCGCAAACCTTGCACTATCTAGGAAGTATTTTTCCAGAAATCTCACCCTGAAGCTCTCCCAGTCTAAAACATCAGCTCTGGCTTCCATCATCTGCTGAGCTCCCATCCACCAGAACTCGGCTTCTCCAGATAGCAGATAGGTGGCGAATACCAATTTCTTCTCTTCAGGGCAGGAGGTCGCCCTAAAGATTTTCTCCAACTCCCTGACCCACTGATCTGCTTGATCAGGGGTAGCATTCCCACTGAACTTGGGTGGGTTGTGCCTCATGAACTCGGTCAGTCCCATCTGTTCCTGAGGCTGACCGACGTGGGAAGTTGTTTCAGCCGACCGAGCAGTTTCCCAATGGTGCATTGCAGCTTGATGATTTTGAGTCATTGCTGCATTCTGTTGTTGGATGGCAGTTGCCATCATCTCAATGGCCTTGGCGATCTGGCCCATTTCCGAAGAAGGTTGGGGAGGGGTAGGAGGTCTACGTGCCATCTTCTGTGTAAGATTAGGAAACTATTATTCTCTAATCATATTCCTATAAAATGAACTTGATGAGGAATCAATTCATTTAGAAGACCACATCTAGGTCTTACAAAGGCCAGCATCTCAAATTCATCAAGAATTTTGAGTTTATCAGCCGATCATGATACTTACAGCAGCAAGCATAACACCAAAACAGCCACTGGTATAAAACCATCAGTCCAAACAACCACTTTCAATCAATTACAAAGACACTCAACAAAGTGAAATAATTCACACCAGAATCCAATATATGCTAAACATCAAACTTTCAGGACTAAGATTGAGAATCATCTTGATCCAGTTATGAGTGTGCACCCTCACTACTTTATCAAGATCCTTTCATTCTTAATACTAAAATTTTCAGTTAGGGCATATATTCACTAAAGCACACACAAAATTTCAATACAAAAACGTTTGAAAACCTTTCACTATAGTTTTTATTTAAAACTCAAATAAATTTTATGAGCAGAAGAAACACAATGGATCCACAGCCCTCAGGTCATCCTAAGGACGAACTGCTTTGATACCATTAATGTAACATCTCGCCAAATCCTTTTCATATTTATATAATAAAATAAGCGTAGACATTTATTTATAAAATCAACATATGTATATATATTGAAAGTACATCATCCCATACATTGTATCTAAAAAAGAAACGTCCCTCTTATAGGGGTTTTAATACATTCCATCAATTGTTTCAAAATAAAACCAAAATACAGCATAAAAAGAAAACAGGCGATCTCTTCCTCCAACTGCTCACTGAGGAGCTCGACTACCTGCAACATCATCTGCTCCCGTGTAAAATACACGATCATCACAGTTTTAAGAAAAACAGCCACAGAACAAAAGCGCAGGGTAAGCTAGATATTTTAAAGAGAATTTAGATATGAAACTTTAAAATCAAGATAAAACAAATTTAAGACACCCACGTAAAACCATCAATTTCCCATTCATTTCACACACTTCACAATTTCATCAAGAGTTATTTGTTTCACATAAAACATCAAATGCCTATCAAATCTCAATATTTCTCTTTCTCACGTCCGACTTCCACGGACTCACCACACATAGACACATACCACACAACTGTAAAGTCCACACAGGACAGGTAATGAAGTCCACACAGGACAGCAAGTGAAGTCCACACAGGACAGCTAACGAAGTCCACACAGGACAGCTAATGAAGTCCACACAGGACAGCTAATGAAGTCCACACAGGACAGCTAATGAAGTCCACACAGGACAGCTAATTAACATCAATTCACCCAATGCACCATACAACACTTAAATGAACGATTCCAATCACAGCAACAATCATTCCACGGTTCAGATTTTCGAATATCACATGCATTTCACATTTAAATCTCAAACAGTTTCAAACGACACTAAAACAGGGGAGTTCCAAAACAACACCAAAACCGACGATCTCATCCAAAAACAGGGGATTATGCAATAACAGTTGAAAAACCGGCGACCACTTCGCCCCATCATCAAAATCATCTAACGTAAGGTTTTCGTTGGAAATAAGGCTAGCTGCCCTTACCTGAACTTGCGCCAAAACACCAAGAGCTCCAACACCCACCGAAGTTTAAAGATGTCCTAACTCTGTTCTAGCGTCCTGACGGAAAACTCGCAGAGAACTCCCCAGGTATCCAAGTGCAGTCGTCGCTCGTCGTACTGGTGCTTGGGGATGTCTGAAATGCAGCACGAAGGAGAGAAAAGAGAAGGATGAAGGTAGACTCACTCTGTCACTCTTGAACCACAGCAACGTTCTCCCTCTCAAAAGTGGGTTTTTGAATCTAAACCAACTTGTCCACAAATGCCGCTGCCACCACCCACTCTGCAGGAAGGCTTGCGTGCACGCTTCCCTGAACAGTACGGCCACGTGTTTCTCTGCGCATGCCAACTCTCTGATGTCACTATTCTGAACCACCCTTTTTGTCTACGTGTCGCGCGTGCAGGACGTCTCATGCTGGGAGCCTGGGTCCCACCTTGTCTGTGTGAAACTCGACATCGCGCGATAACCTTCCACCGATGACTCATCCTGGCGAACGACCGATGTCTCTCTGGAAGATGACCGATGTCTCTCTCTGGAAGACGACCGATGTCTCTCTCTGGAAGACGACCGATGTCTCTCCCTGGCGACGCCCGCATGTCTCTCGCCCTGGCGATGTCCACATGTCTCTCGCGCCCTAGCGATGCCCGCATGTCTCGCGCCCTGGCGATGCCCGCATGTCTCTCGCGCCCTGGCGATGCCCGCATGTCTCTCGCCCTGGCGATGTCCGCATGTCTCTCGCGCCCTGGCGATGCCCGTGTGCCTCTCGCGCCCCGGCGATGCCCGCATGCCTCGCGCCCTGGCGATGTCCGTGTGCCTCTCGCGCCCCGGCGATCACGTACACCATAGCCGATTGGCGATCATGTGTACTCTAGGCGACAGGCGATTATGTGCCAGAGAAGTCGGAGATCGCCTCCGTCTTCAACAACGGCGATCTCGTAGACTTCTAACCTATACTTTTCTTCCTTTACTCTTCTTGATCCACATGTCTTCCTCGAGCACCCCCACGTGATTACCTCACGATAAAGTCATCGCACCTGACTACTTGGTTAATACAATGGTCAGCCGACCGACCTCTACCAGCTGACCCCAGACCTTGGGCGATGTCCGAGGTCCGACTACTACGAAACTTCTATTACCAGCTCTTTGTATTTTAAATAATAATATCTTCTGAAATTATTTAAATATAACACTTTTATTCCAATTAAAGTTTCTAGGTCCTTACACAAACTACTGACGAATCGGCACAAAACATGCAGCTACGCCACGCCCCGTTTCGAGCCACTTTCATTTTTGAGGCGTCTTGATCGGACTTCTCTGTCAAAATCTATCGCCATTTGAAGTTTGTATAACCTAATATTCACTAAATGAAGTTTCCCCAAACCCCAAACTACTGACGAATCGGCACAAAAGATGCAGATACGCCACGCCCCGTTTCGAGCCACTTTCATTTTTGAGGCGTCTTGATCGGACTTCTCTGTCAAAATCTATCGCCATTTGAACCTTGTATACCCTAATATTCAGTAAATGAAGTTTCCCCAAACCCCAAACTACTGACGAATCGGCACAAAACATGCAGATACACCACGCCCCGTTTCGAGCCACTTTCATTTTTGAGGCGTCTTGATCGGACTTCTCTTTCAAAATCTATCGCCATTTGAAGTTTGTATACCCTAATATTCACTAAATTAAGTTTCCCCAAACACCAAACTACTGAGGAATAGGTACAAAACATGCAGATACGCCATGCCCCGTTTCGAGCCACTTTCTTTTTTAGGCGTCTTGATCGGACTTTGCTGTCAAAATCTATCGCCATTTGAAGTTTGTATACCCTAATATTCACTAAATGAAGTTTCCCCAAAGGCCAAACTACTGATGAATCGGCACAAAACATGCAGATACGCCACGCCCCGTTTCGAGCCACTTTCATTTTTGAAGCGTCTTGATCGGACTTCTCTGTCAAAATCTATCGCCATTTGAAGTTTGTGTACCCTAATATTCACTAGATGAAGTTTCCCCAAACCCCAAACTACTGACGAATCGGCACAAAACAAGCAGATACGCTACGCCCCGTTTGCAGCCACTTTCATTTTTGAGGCGTCTTGATCGGACTTCTCTGTCAAAATCTATCGCCATTTGAAGTTTGTATACCCTAATATTCACTAAATGAAGTTTCCCCAATCCCCAAACTACTGACGAATCGGCACAAAACATGCAGATACGCCACGCCCCGTTTCGAGCCACTTTCATTTTTGAAGCATCTTGATCGGACTTCTCTGTCAAAATCTATCGGCATTTGAGGTTTGTATACCCTAATATTCACTAAATGAAGTTTCCCCAAACCCCAAACTACTGACGAATCGGCTCAAAACATGCAGATACGCCACACCCCGTTTCGTGCCACTTTCATTTTTTAGGCGCCTTGATCGGACTTCTTTGTCAAAATCTATCGCCATTTAAAGTTTGTATACCCTAATATTCACTAAATAAAGTTTCCCCAAACCCCAAACTACTGACGAATCGGCACAAAACATGCAGATACGCGACGTCCCATTTCGAGCCACTTTCATTTTTTAGGCGTCTTGATCGGACTTCTATGTCAAAATCTATCGCCATTTGAAGTTTGTATACCCTAATATTCACTAAATGAAGTTTCCCCAAACCCCAAACTACAGACGAATCGGCACAAAACATGCAGATACGCGACGTCCCATTTCGAGCCACTTTCATTTTTGAGGCGTCTTGATCGGACTTCTCTGTCAAAATCTATCGCCATTTAAAGTTTGTATACCCTAATATTCACTAAATGAAGTTTCCCCAAACCCCAAACCCCAAACTACTGAAGAATCGGCACAAACCTTGCAGATACGCCACGCCCCGTTTTGAGCCACTTTCATTTTTCAGGCGTCTTGATCGGACTTCTCTGTCAAAATCTATCGCCATTTGAAGTGTGTATACCGTAATAATCACTAAATGATGTTTCCCCAAACCCCAAACTACTGACGAATCGGCACAAACCATGCAGATACGCCGCGCACCGTTTCGTGCCACTTTCATTTTTGAGGCGTCTTGGTCGGACTTCTCTGTCAAAATCTATCACCATTTGAAGTTTGTATACCCTAATATTCACTAAATGAAGTTTCCCCAAACCCCAAACTACTGACGAATCGGCACAAAACATGCAGATACACCACACCCCGTTTCGTGCCACTTTCATTTTTTAGGCGTCTTGTTCGGACTTCTTTGTCAAAATCTATCGCCATTTAAAGTTTGTATACCCTAATATTCACTAAATGAAGTTTCCCCGAACCCCAAACTACTGACGAATCGGCACAAAACATGCAGATACGCGACGTCCCATTTCGAGCCACTTTCATATTTTAGGCGTCTTGATCGGACTTCTCTGTCAAAATCTATCGCCATTTGAAGTTTGTATACCCTAATATTCACTAAATGAAGTTTCCCCAAACCCCAAACTACTGACGAATCGGCACAAAACATGCAGATACGCGACGTCCCATTTCGAGCCACTTTCATTTTTGAGGCGTCTTGATCGGACTTCTCTGTCAAAATCTATCGCCATTTGAAGTTTGTATACCCTAATATTCACTAAATGAAGTTTCCCCAAACCCCAAACTACTGAAGAATCGGCACAAACCTTGCAGATACGCCACGCCCCGTTTTGAGCCACTTTCATTTTTCAGGCGTCTTGATCGGACTTCTCTGTCAAAATCTATCGCCATTTGAAGTGTGTATACCGTAATATTCACTAAATGATGTTTCCCCAAACCCCAAACTACTGACGAATCGGCACAAACCATGCAGATACGCCGCGCCCCGTTTCGTGCCACTTTCATTTTTGAGGCGTCTTGGTCGGACTTCTCTGTCAAAATCTATCACCATTTGAAGTTTGTATACCCTAATATTCACTAAATGAAGTTTCCCCAAACCCCAAACTACTGACGAATCGGCACAAAACATGCAGATACGCCACGCCCTGTTTTGAGCCACTTTCATTTTTCAGGCGTCTTGATCGAACTTCTCTGTCAAAATCTATCGCCATTTGAAGTTTGTATACCCTAATATATACTAAACTAAGTTTCCCCAAACCCCAAACTACTGAAGAATCGGCACAAACCATGCAGATACGCCACGCCCCGTTTTGAGCCACTTTCATTTTTCAGGCGTCTTGATCGGACTTCTCTGTCAAAATCTATCGCCATTTGAAGTTTGTATACCCTAATAATCACTAAATGAAGTTTCCCCAAACCCCAAACTACTGACGAATCGGCACAAACCATGCAGATACGCCACGCCCCGATTTGAGCCACTTTCATTTTTGAGGCGTCTTGATCGGACTTCTCTGTTAAAATCTATCGCCATTTGAAGTTTGTATACCCTAATAATCACTAAATGAAGTTTCCCCAAACCCCAAACTACTGAAGAATCGGCACAAACCATACAGATACGCCACGCCCCGTTTTGAGCCACTTTCATTTTTCAGGCGTCTTGATCGGACTTCTCTGTCAAAATCTATCGCCATTTGAAGTTTGTATACCCTAATATGCACTAAATGAAGTTTCCCCAAACCCCCAAACTACTGAGGAATCGGATCAAAACATGCAGATACGCCACGCCCCGTTTCGTGCCACTTTCATTTTTGAGGCGTCTTGATCGGACTTCTCTGTCAAAATCTATCGCCATTTGAAGTTTGTATACCGTAATATTCACTAAATGAAGTTTCCCCAAACCCCAAACTACTGACGAATCGGCACAAAACATGCAGATACGCCACTCCCCGTTTCGAGCCACTTTCATTTTTGAGGCGTCTTGATCGGATTTCTCTATCAAAATCTATCACCATTTGAAGTTTGTATACCATAATATTCACTAAATGAAGTTTCCCCAAACACCAAACTACTGATGAATCGGCACAAAACATGCAGATACGCCACGCCCCGTTTCGTGCCACTTTCATTTTTGAGGCGTCTTGATCAGACTTCTCTGGGAAATTCTATCCCCATTTGAAGTTTGTATACCCTAATATTCACTAAATGAAGTTTTCCCAAACCCCAAACTACTGACGAATCGGCACAAACCATGCAGATACGCCGCGCCCCGTTTCGTGCCATTTTCATTTTTTAGGCGTCTTGGTCGGACTTCTCATTCAAAATCTATCACCATTTGAAGTTTGTATACCCTAATATTCACTAAATGAAGTTTCCCCAAACCCCAAACTACTAACGAATCGGCACAAAATATGCAGATACGCCACGCCTCGTTTTGAGCCACTTTCATTTTTCAGGCGTCTTGATCGGACTTCTCTATGAAAATCTATCGCCATTTGAAGTTTGTATACCCTAATATTAACTAAATGAAATTTCCCCAAACCCCAAACTACTGACAAATAGGCGCAAAACATGCAGATACGCCACGCCCCGTTTCGAGCCACTTTGATTTTTTAGGCGTCTTGATCGGACTTCTATGTCAAAATCTATCGCCATTTGAAGTTTGTATAACCTAATATTCACTAAATGAAGTTTCCCCAAACCCCAAACTACTGACGAATCGGCACAAAACATGCAGATACGCGACGTCCCATTTCGAGCCACTTTCATTTTTGAGGCGTCTTGATCGGACTTCTCTGTCAAAATCTATCGCCATTTGAAGTTTGTATACCCTAATATTCACTAAATGAAGTTTCCCCAAACCCCAAACTACTGACGAATCGGCACAAAACATGCAGATACGCCACGCCCCGTTTTGAGCCACTTTCATTTTTCAGGCGTCTTGATCGGACTTCTCTGTGAAAATCTTTCGCCATTTGAAGTTTGTATACCCTAATATTAACTAAATGAAGTTTCCCCAAACCCCAAACTACGGACAAATAGGCACAAAACATGCAGATACGCCACGCCCCGTTTCGAGCCACTTTCATTTTTTAGGCGTCTTGATCGGACTTCTATGTCAAAATCTATCGCCATTTGAAGTTTGTATACCCTAATATTCACTAAATGAAGTTTCCCCAAACCCCAAACTACTGACGAATCGGCACAAACCATGCAGATACGCCGCGCCCTGTTTTGTGCCACTTTCATTTTTGAGGCGTCTTGGTCGGACTTCTCTGTCAAAATCTATCACCATTTGAAGTTTGTATACCCTAATATTCACTAAATGAAGTTTCCCCAAACCCCAAACTACTAACGAATCGGCACAAAATATGCAGATACGCCACGCCCCGTTTTGAGCCACTTTCATTTTTCAGGCGTCGTGATCGCACTTCTCTGTCAAAATCTATCGCCATTTGAAGTTTGTATACCCTAATATTTACTAAACTAAGTTTCCCCAAACCCCAAACTCCTGAAGCAGCGGCACAAACCATGCAGATACGCCACGCCCCGTTTTGAGCCACTTTCATTTTTCAGGCGTCTTGATCGGACTTCTCTTTCAAAATCTATCGCCATTTGAAGTTTGTATACCTTAATATTCACCAAATGAAGTTTCCCCAAACCCCAAACTACAGACGTATCGGCACAAAACATGCAGATACGCCACGCCCCGTTTCGTGCCACTTTCATTTTTGAGGCGTCTTGATCGGACTTTTCTGTCAAAATCTATCGCCATTTGAAGTTTGTATACCCTAATACTCACTAAATGAAGTTTCCCCAAACCCCGAACTACTGACGAATCGGCACAAAATATGCAGATATGCCACGCCCGGTTTTGAGCCACTTTCATTTTTCAGGCGTCTTGATCGAACTTCTCTGTCAAAATCTATCGCCATTTGAAGTTTGTATACCCTTATATTTACTAAACTAAGTTTCCCCAAACCCCAAACTACTGAAGCATCGGCACAAGCAATCTAGATACGCCACGCCCCGTGATGGAGAGAGGCCAAGCTCACCCCACCATGAAAGCCAAGGGCCAAGACTAGACCGTCTAGAACAACATGGAGAGCGTCTAGCACAAGACAAGGGGGAGCTACATGAGGAGCGTCTAGGAGGGAGCCTAGACCGTCTAGGACCTCTCACAAGGTCCATGGCCAAGCACATTCACGCCCAAATAAGTCAAGCCAGGGATGGGAGGGAGAAGACCTTGTACATGCTACTTGGAGGCCCATTAGGGGTAGCTTAGTAGATTAGTGTAGTGTAGAAAGCAAAACTTGCTCACTTAGGGGTGTGCTATCAAGAAGGTGCCCTTAGCAATAGAAGGAGGGGTGTGCTAGCAAATAGGTGCCTTTAGCAAAAGAAGGAGGGGTGTACTATCAAATGTTGCATTTTTGACCTATCTTCTAGAATATTAGGATGATGGTGTGGTTTGACTAAAGTCAATACCCTAGGCAGCCCCACTTTTTGTATTTCCGTCCCTACCCTTTAAGCTTGCTCACCAAGGCTCCTAAATCTATAAATAAGGAGGCCTACCTCATGTATTTTCAAGATTAATTTGAGTAAAGTTGTGCTGCCAAATTTGTGCCATACTTACTCCCTTGCCTAAATCTCTTGATTTATGGTTTTAATCTTCACTCCTTCACCACCAAAGAGAGCTGGCCAAACCTCTCTCATTTTCATACACATCATGCACCTTCAAGATCACCATCACTCCTAGGAGGGTCTTGCTCATTTAAACCATTGCTTCCGCACCATCTTCAACATCCAAGGAGAGCTCAACATGTGAAGGCCATCATTTGGTATCATGAGCATGGGGTTCTTCAAAGATGAGTAGTTCTTGGTCCTTTTTCATTTTGAGTTCTTCTTTAATCCTTGTTGTTCATCTTTGTTTTCCATACATGTCTTGCTGTTTTTTTAATTTTTAATTTGCATTGGTGTGCTGTTTGGAAATTCCAATTGGTGCATCTTGTTCAATTGTTCTTGAGCAATCTTTGTGCAATTTTTGGTAGGATTCCATACACCTTTGTGTTGCTGTTTTTATTTTTAGGTATTTGAGTCTTGCTTGTTTTTATTTTCTTTTGGGTCATATGATGCTTTGAGTCTTTTTATTTTATGAATCCATATGTTTTGTCTAAGTCATGTGTTTCCAAATTTGTCATCAAAATCTTAGTGGTACTTGTTCTTGATGATTTGGTTTCTTGCTTTATTTTGGGTCCAGTTTTTATTTTTCTGTTTTGGATGATCTTTTGGTGCATTTTTCTTTTAGTTTGAGTTCATATTTGGGTGTTAGATCCACGCAAATTCCTATATCTTCACTCCATTGTGTTCTTGAAAAATTTTCTTTGCTGTTTTTGGTTCCAGCTTTAGGATCCCCTGTTTTCACTGCAACTGGCCTGGCTGTTTTTATGTGTTAAAATTAAATACGTCACAAGAAATTTATGAGCCTCTGGATTTGAGTCACTTGAGATCTTAGCAAAAGAATACAAAAAGAATTAGGTCAAAAAAACAAATAGAAAAAAAATGATAAATCATACAAAAAAAGTGTGCAATCTGTTGTTCCAGCTGGCGGAAAATGAGCACTGGTAGTAAAAAATTTATCAAAATTAATTGGTGCATGCGTTTGGCGTGAAACCAACTCCAAAAGTTTTTTAAGATCTTGACCTAATTGTGTCTCAAATTTCAAAAGCAAAGTCAGAATATCCAGCTCAGTACACACGTTTTAAGTGACGCTTTTTGTGCCAGGGAAACTTTTTCAGTAGTGCTGTTTTGGTTTTTCAAATCAATTCTAGTACCATTCTAGGATTCCTTTTGTGTGCCCACTTTATTTGTGTACCTTTTATTTGCTTGTCACATTTTATTGCAACTCTTCCTAGTTGTGTCACATTATAACTCCATTTGTGTGGTCCTATTTTTTGCAATTAATTTGTTTCTTGCTTTAATCCTTTGGCCTCTAAATTTGGTGCTGGAATTGTTTCTCAATTGGTGCCTATTTGAGTAGAAATTTAACTTGAGTGAAGTCTAGCTTGTGTGATAGGTGCTGGATTGGAGAATTAATTTCCTAATTCTAAGAGGAGCCAAAGCAAGGGCAGCAAACAAATATTACCCAAAATAAAAACACCACAAACACTTGGAGGGCCCAACAAAGAAAAAGACAACCAAGGGAGTGCCAATAGCAAAACAAGGATCAACAAAAGGGGGTTTTCTTAATCTTCTTTGCAACTTAACCTTGTTAATTACTTCTTTAATTACGTGATTAGACGGTGAGTGTGTCTTCAAGGGCTCCAAGTGTCCAAGAAGCCTCACCTAGGACCGACTAGTGTAGACTTTAATTGGTTTAGCATGTGTTAATTGTTTTTAATTGTTTTCCTTGCTTAATTAATTACGTTTGCTAATTGTCTTGCCTTGTTTAAGTTTGTTAATTTTTTTTGCTTGGTTATTTAGCTAGTTTGCATTGTTTTCTTGCATCAAAAAAAAGAAAAAAAAGAAAAAGGGGATTTCTTCAACTTAATTGTGTTTTAAGTGGTTTACTAAGAGAAAACTTTGTGTGAAGACATTGAGGAATAGTCTTTGGCTAAGGCAAGACTTGGTATTTAAGTAGTCCATTGTGACTCACCTCCCTTACCTGGAAGACTACCTTCTTTGACTTCCCTAAATTTTCTCAAGGTAAAATACTTCTACACACAAAGCTTTAGTCATGTCTTCTTCTTCTCATTCTCCAAAGCCTATTGAAAATGAATTAAAATCTATGAAAACTCTTTTGGAAGAAGTTTCACAAGCCGTGCAAATGATTTCTTTTAGACAATTGGAGAATGAGTCTAAAATTAATGAGTTGACTAAAGCCCAAGAAGAGAAGTCACAAAAATCAAAAAAATCTCAAACTCATGCATCTCATTCACAAGTCCAAGAGTCTCTAGGGGAGGGAAGCCTTAGAATGTATGACTACTACCAACCACCCCCTAGAAGAAATAGGCAAAGGGAGCAAGAGGGCCCAAGGGAGGTTAGAGTAGACCTACCTCATTTCCATGGTAAGGAGAGTGTAGAAACCTACCTAGATTGGGAGATGAAAGTAGAGCAACTCTTTGCTTGCCATAGGGTGAGTGAAGAACGCAAGGTACCTCTAGCCACCCTTAGCTTCCAAGGGAACGCCATGTATTGGTGGACCTCTCTCGAAAGAGAAAGACGTCTTCATAGGGAACCTCCAATTGAATATTGGAATGACCTTAGGGGAGCCCTAAGACGTCGCCACATACCCTCATACTACCATAGGGAGTTGATGGACAAGCTCCAAAGACTCAGGCAAAACAATATGAGTGTTGAGGAGTATAGACAAAAAATAGAGCTCTACATGATGAGAGCCTCCATTAGAGAAGAGGAGCATATCACCATAGCTAGGTTCCTTAGTGGCCTCTCACTTGAGATAAGGGATAGAGTAGAACTCCTTCCATACCAAGACTTGAATGACTTGGTCCAACTTTGCATTAAAGTTAAGCAACAAAATTTGCGCAAAACTTCAAGTCTAAAGGTTGGATCCTACTCTAACTTCTATCCCAAGAGAGAATATAGAAGGGAGGGTAGTACATCAAAAGAAAAACCTAGGGAAACTACCAAACCCTTAGCCAAAGATGCCTCCACCCCACCCATCCGAGCTAGGGACGTTAAGTGCTTTAAGTGCCATGGAAGAGGGCATGTGCAAGCACAATGCCCAAACCAAAGGACTTTGTTTTTGAAAGGTGTCGATGAATACACTAGTGGCGAGGATGAGCCAAGTGAAAGAGAGGAAGGGGGAGAGGATGAGAGGGTAGATCCATTAGAGGGAGAATTGCTAATGATTAGGAGAACCCTCAACAATCATCCTAGTGCATCTATGGAGACACAAAGTGATAGCATTCCTATGAGCTCTTCTTTGGATTTTGGAGTTCCTTGGTGATGATGGATGCGGAAGCTTATGGAGGAGGTGAGCAAGGCCTTCCTAGGAAGCATGGGTGCCTTGAAGGTGCATGAAGAGTGAGGAAATGGGGAGGTTTGGCCAGCCCCTTTGGTAGTGATGAATTGAAGACTAAAACCTAAGTGTTAGGCAAAGAGTGGTGTATGGCACAATTTTGGCAGCATAACAATACTCTATTTAATCTTGAAAATACAAGGTGTAGGCTCCCCCTTTTATAGGCTAAGGAGGACCATAATGCAACCCTAATGCTAGCCAAATGAAATGTAAATGTGAAGCACATGGGCCACATGGAAAGTGTGAGCACATGGGGAGGGGTGTGTCTAGTTTGTAAGTTCACCCCCTCCATGGGCTTTCTAGAATAGTGGGAAGGTTAACTTCTCCTTAATTCTAATGTGCAGAAAAATAAACATTTGTCCACATGGCTATGCTATTTACACCCCAATTAAAGCTAAACTACATTTGATGGGCCTTCACGGAATATGTGCTAGTATGCCACTCTCCCATTCATAGCTTTGATCCAAGTCTTCTTGTCCTAGACGCTTCTAGCTTGGCCTTCTCGTCCTAGATGCTCCTAGCTTGTCTTAGACGCTCCTAGCTTGGTCTTAGACGCTCTTGACTTGGCTCTTACCTTTCATGGAAGGTTGTGCTTGGCCCTCTTCCATCATCCCCTCCCTCTTGAAAAAGGATTTGTCCTCAAATCCCTTGCTTTGTCTTCAACTAGGGGGATGGGGGGCTGGATGGTGTCCATCATCTCCTCCTCCTTTGAGAAGATCTATCCTCACATCTACAGATTTGATCTCGGATAGCAGCCTATTGTTTCGGCAAAGCTTGTCCTCCCGGATCAAACGTCCACCTATGGAAATCATCAAACAAAGTAAAGGTGTTAGTGTGAGCAATTGGAGAGAACTTAATTGTATGAAGTTGCCATTTTTGTTTTTCTTTTGTTTTTGGCAACTTTGTACAATATTTCTCTTTTGATGGTTGTATGTGTTCTCTAATCCTCTTATGTATTTGAAAATTTTCAATATTGGTTACCTTTTCCTTAAGCACAATACCTTTAGGAAAGGGTAACAACTTAAAAAGCGAAAGAGGATTAAGTCCACATGCAATTTCAAATGTAGAAATATTAGTAGTCTTGTGGACTACTCCATTGTATGCATGCTCAAAAGGATACTCATCCCAAGAATTGTGATTGTCTTTCATGATTTCTCTAGGCATAGTAAAAAGAGCTATGTTTTGAATTTTATTTTGACCATTCTTTTGAGGATAAAAATTTGAAGAGTACAACTTAATTTCAAGTTTTTCTAAAAGATTCCTCAAATGATGGTTTTCAAATTTTGGAGCTCTGTCCAATACTATGCTTGAAGATAAACCATGAAGACTTGTCACTTCTATATAGAAGAGATTATCCATATCCATAAAAATGGAATCAAAACCTTTTGTTGTCCTAGGAAGCTCTAAGATAAAATTGAGGTTTATGTCTTCCCAAGGATCATTTGCAAAAGGTAAAGGAGTATAGAGTTCATGAGACATCACCTTAGGTGTATTTTTAAAACAAGAAATGTATCTAGGGTAATTTCTTTGAACATCTTTTCTCATGGGTGACAAAAGTTTTCCTTTTAAAAGCTCTAGAGTTTTATCAACTCTAATTTGGTCCATGAGTTCTCCTTCATGAAGAATTTTTCTCTTATGTGTAAAGATAGTCTCGTTGTTACAACCATTGTTTATGAGAAGTTGCACACTTGGCAATGGTTGTCTCAATAGGACATGACAAGTTTCTTTAGGCACTACTTCACATAAAAATTTGTTTTTGTAGATGCTTGTAAATAACTTGACATTCACTTGGTGATATCCTAGCACATATGAGAAATAATCCATTTTATCTTTATCTATGCAAGCTTCTTTTAAAGACTCTTTTTTTGTTACTATGCTTGCAAGTGTTCCTTTACAAAAGGAAAGGCTAGGTTGTTCAACAAGACGCATATTTTCAAAGGTATTTTTAAATCTTTTGTCTTGTTGAATGACCTTGTGAGAAGGAACACTATTCTCCCACGCCTTTTGTTTCTCAAGGGTCTTCTCATGCTTTTCTTTTTCTTTTTCTTTTTCTTTAGCTTCCCTTTCGGCTTCCTCTCTTTTCTTTTGTATCTTTCTTTCCTTTCTTTCTTTATGGGAAGCAAACAATTTTTCTACCCTCATTTCCCAATCTAGGCATGTTTCAACATTTTCCTTTCCATAAAAATGAGGTAAGTCTACCCTAACCTCTCTTGGGCTTTCTTGTTCTTTTCTATCTCTTCTATGTCTTCCCTCCCCAAAAGAATCATGCTTTTTAGAGATAGATGCATGAGAAGGTAATTTTTTTGAAATGTGAGACTTCTCATCCTTTGATTTAGTCAATTCATTAGTTTTGGCCTCATTCTCCAATTGTTTAGATGAAATTGATTGAATATTCTTGGAAAGTTGTTCCAAAAGAGATTTCATGGATTTCACCTCACTTTTAAGAGATTTAAAGGAATGAGAAGACATGACTAGACCTTTGTGTATAGAAATATTTTACCTTGAGAAAATTTAGGGAAGTCAAAGAAGGTAGTCTTCCAGGTAAGGGAGGTGAGTCACAATGGACTACTTAAATACCAAGCCTTGCCTTACCCAAAGACTATCCCTCAATGTCTTCACACAAAGCTTTCTCTTAGTAAACCACTTAAAACACAATTAGGTTGAAGAAATCAAATTTTGATGCAAGAAAACAATGCAAACTAGCTAATTAACCAAGCAAAAGAATTAACGAACTTAAACAAAACAAAACAATTACCAAACGTAACTAATTAAGCAAGGAAAGCAATTAAAACAATTAACACATGCTAAAACAAGTAAGGTCTACACTAGTCGGCCCTAGGTGAGGCTTCTTGGACACTTGGAGCCCTTGAAGACACACTCACCGACTAATTGCGTGATTAACAAGTAATTAACACAAGCAAGATTGCAAAGAAATTAAATGACACTCCCTTTGTTGCTTTTACTATTTGCACCCCTTTTGTTGTTCTTCTAGTTGCACCCCTTTTGTTGCTTTTCTACTTGTTGGGCCTTCCAAAGTGTGTGGTGTATTTGTAGTATGGTGTTTGTTGCTGCCCTTTGCCTTTGTTCCTCTTGGAATTAGGTCAATAAAATCTTCAATCCAGCACCTATTAAGCAAGCTAGACTCCCCTCAAGTCAAATTCTCACTCAACAAGTACCAATTGATATTTAATCCACCAACAAGCTTAGAGGCCAAAGAAAGAAAGCAAGAAACAAATTAATTTGAAAAACAGTACCACACAAATGGAATTTAAATGTGACACAACTAGAAAGAGTTCAAATGAAATTAGACAAGCAAATAAAAGGTACTCAAATAATGGATGGCACACAAAAAGGAACCTAGGAATAGCACTAGATTTGATTTAAAAACCAAAAAAAACAGCACCACAGAAAAGCACATATTGTTGTGGTCCAGAAAGCGTATCTTTAAAAGATTTATGCTGAGCTGACCCTTTTGTATTTGCTTCTGAAAATTGAGACACAATCAGAACAAGATCTTAACAAACTTTTGGCGTTGGTTTCACTCCAAACGCATGTACCAATTAATTTTGGTAAATTTTATAAAATCAGTGCTCAGAGCTGCCAGCTGGAACGTCAGGATTGCACACTTTTTTTGTAATATTTATCTTTTTTTTTCTATTTCTTCTTTTCAGATGGTTCTTTTTTTGTCCTTTTTCTAACACCTCAAATTTGTGAAATCCAGAGGCTCAGAAATTTTTGATGATGTATGTAATTTTCATAAGACAAAACAGTCAGCACAGAAATGTGAAAACAGGGGTTCTGAAAACTGGAATCAAAAACAGAATGATATACCTCAAAAACAAAATGGAGTTAATATGATGGAATTTGTGTGGATCTAACACACAAATAAGAACTCAAACTAAAATTAAAAATGCACCAAAGGATCAACACAAAACAGATTTCAGGTCAAACATTCAGACCAAAAACAAGAAACAAATAAATCAAAAAGAGTACTACTAGGATTTGATGACAAATATGGAAACACATGACTTAGACAAAACTTATGGATTCATAAAATGAAAAGACTCAAGAACATCATATGACCCAAATGAAATTTCAAGGAAGACTCAAATACCTAAAAATAAAAACAGCAACACAAATATATCAAGAATCCTTCACAAAATTGAAAATAGATGTTCAAGCACAAGTTTGAACAAACCCACCAAATGAAATGAATAAACAAGCATTCAAATCATATTAAAACACAAAAAACAGCAAGACAACTTGGAATAAAGATAAACAACTTGGAGAAAGAAGAACTCAAAAAGAAAATGAAAAGAGATACTCATCTTTGAAGAACCATAGCTCTGATACCAAATGATAGCATTCCTATGAGCTCTTCTTTGGATTTTGGAGTTCCTTGGTGATGATGGATGCGGAAGCTTATGGAGGAGGTGAGCAAGGCCTTCCTAGGAAGCATGGGTGCCTTGAAGGTGCATGAAGAGTGAGGAAATGGGGAGGTTTGGCCAGCCCCTTTGGTAGTGATGAATTGAAGACTAAAACCTAAGTGTTAGGAAAAGAGTGGTGTATGGCACAATTTTGGCAGCATAACAATACTCTATTTAATCTTGAAAATACAAGGTGTAGACTCCTCCTTTTATAGGCTAAGGAGGACCATAATGCAACCCTAATGCTAGCCAAATGAAATGTAAATGTGAAGCACATGGGCCACATGGAAAGTGTGAGCACATGGGGAGGGGTGTGTCTAGTTTGTAAGTTCACCCCCTCCATGGGCTTTCTAGAATAGTGGGAAGGTTAACTTCTCCTTAATTCTAATGTGCAGAAAAATAAACATTTGTCCACATGGCTATGCTATTTACACCCCAATTAAAGCTAAACTACATTTGATGGGCCTTCACGGAATATGTGCTAGTATGCCACTCTCCCATTCATAGCTTTGATCCAAGTCTTCTTGTCCTAGACGCTTCTAGCTTGGCCTTCTCGTCCTAGATGCTCCTAGCTTGTCTTAGACGCTCCTAGCTTGGTCTTAGACGCTCTTGACTTGGCTCTTACCTTTCATGGAAGGTTGTGCTTGGCCCTCTTCCATCACAAAGAGAGAACATCTTTCACACAAGATGTAAAGTTTTAGAAAATATATGTTCTCTCATTGTGGATAGTGGATCAAGCTGCAATTGTTGTAGCTCTAGAATGATTGAAAAGCTCAATCTACAAGTAGTTCCTCATCCTAAGCCATACAAGTTGCAATGGATAAATGAGAATGGGGAACTAAGTGTAGATAAGCAAGTGGAAATCAAGTTTTCCATAGGGAACTACAAAGACAAGGTTTTATGTGATGTAGTGCCTATGGAAGCTTGCCATATTCTCTTAGGAAGACCATGGCAATTTGATAAAAAAACCTTGCATGATGGTCTTACTAATGAGATTTCCTTCACCCATAAGCATAAAAAGTTTGTACTTAGTCCTTTACCACATTCCAAAGTGGTGAAAGATCAAATACAAATGAAAGAAAAGAGGGATGAGGAAAAGAAAAAGAAAAGAGAGCTTGAAAAAGAAAAGGTCCTTAGGGATAGGAAGGAGAGGGAGAAGAGTGTTCCTTCCCCCAAGGTTGCTCAACAAGAGAAGCCTTGTGAAAACATCTTGGAAAATTTGCTTCTTGTTGAACAACCAAGCCTTGTCTTTTGTAAAGGAACACTTGCATGCACTGCCACAAGTAGTGAACTTATGAGTCTACCTCCTAAAGTAGAAAAACTTTTAAGTGAATTTGATGATGTATTCTCTAATGAGGGGCCCAATGGACTCCCTCCCTGATGGAGGAGGGCCAAGCACATCTAACCAAGGAAGCCAAGGCCCAAACCAAGAAGACCGTCTAGACCAAGAGGAGCGTCTAGCTCCAAGAAGTGAGCGTCTAGGACGTGAAGGAGGGAGGCTATCCATGGAGCTAGACCGTCTAGGACCTCTCACAAGATCCATGGCTAAACATATCCAAGCACACATAGAAGAAGCCACGGATGGGAGGGAGAAGACCTTGTACATGCTACTTGGAGGCCCATTAGGGGTAGCTTAGTAGATTAGTGTAGTGTAGAAAGCAAAACTTGCTAACTTAGGGGTGTGCTATCAAAAAGGTGCCCTTAGCAATAGAAGGAGGGGTGTGCTAGCAAATAGGTGCCTTTAGCAAAAGAGGGAGGGGTGTACTATCAAATGTTGCATTTTTGACCTATCTTCTAGAATATTAGGATGATGGTGTGGTTTGACTAAAGTCAATACCCTAGGCAGCCCCCACTTTTTGTATTTCCATCCCTACCCTTTAAGCTTGCTCACCAAGGCTCCTAAATCTATAAATAAGGAGGCCTACCTCATGTATTTTCAAGTTTATTTGAGTAATGTTATGCTGCCATTTTTGTGCACAAGCTTTACTCCTCCTAGAAATCTAGGCTATAAACTTCAATCCTTTCACCTTCTCCCTTGAGCTGGCCGAACCACTCAACCCATACTCATCATGCACCTTCAAGACCAACACAACTCCTAGGAGGGTCTTGTTTCACTCATCCATTGCTTCCGCTCCATCTATTTCAAAGATTTTACTTCACATTCTATATAGACTTTGGAGAATGAGAAGAAGAAGACATGGCTAGACCTTTGTGTATTTAGGCGTTTTTACTTTGAGAAAGATTAGGGAAGATAAAGAAGGTAGTTTTCCAGGTAAGGGAGGTGAGTCTCAAATGACTACTTAAGTACCAAGCCTTTTCCTTGCCAAAAACTAGTCTCCAATGCCTTCTCACAAAAATTTCTCTTAGTGAAACACTTAAAACACAAGAAGTTGAGAAATCAAAAAGCAATAAAACTATGTAAGCTAGATCCACACAAATTCCATCTAGAAATTGATATAGATTATGAATGGTGTGAAGATTTATGCTTTCTATTGATATAAAGTTCATATTTAAAGTTTTAAAAATATCTAGCTTACCCCTGTGTTTGGTTTTGTGTTTGCTTTCTTAAAACTGTGATGATCGTGTATATTTGCACGGGAGCAGATGAGGTTGCAGGTAGTAGAGCTCCTCAGTGAGCATTTCTGGAGAAGGAGATCGCCGGTTTTTGAATACTGTTGTTTTGTTTTATTTTGAAAACTCCTGTATGGAGATGTATTAAAACTTCCTCGAAAAGGGATATTATTTTGAGGCACATTTGTATTAATGGATGAATTATATTATGTATATATCTATGTTAAATTTTGATATTATTGTTTCACCTTTATTTTATCATATAAAAATGAGGAATATTTTGAGGGGCGTTACAAGAAGAGTGGAAGAAGAAGATCAGAAGAAGAAGAATGGAAGAGGAAGAATGGAAGAAGAAGATCGGAAGAAGAAGAATGAAAGAAGAAGATCAGAAGAAGAAGAATGGAAGAAGAAGAACAATAATGGAGGAAGAAGATCGGAAGAACAATAATGGAGGAAGAAGATCGGAAGAAGAAGAATGGAAGAAGAAGATCGGAAGAAGAAGAATGAAAGAAGAAGAACGGAAGAAGAAGAATGGCAGAAGAATATCGGAAGAAGAAGATCGAAAGAAGAAGAATCGAAGAACTAGATCGGAAGACGAAAAATGGCAGAAGAATAATGGAAGAAGAAGATCGGAAGAAGAAGAATGGAAGAAGAAGATCGGAAGAAGAAGAATAGAAGAAGAAGAACGGAAGAAGAAGAATGGCAGCAGAAGAATGCAAGAAGAAGATCGGAAGGAGAAGAATGGAAGAAGAAGATAAGAAGAAGAAGAATGGAAGAAGAAGATCGGAAGAAGAAGAATGGAAGAACATGATCGGAAGAAGAAGAATGGTAGAAGAAGATCGGAAGAAGAAGAGTGGAAGAAGAAGATCAGAAGAAGAAGAATGGAAGAGGAAGAATGGAAGAAGAAGATCGGAAGAAGAAGAATGGAAGAAGAAGATCAGAAGAAGAAGAATGGCGATAGATTTTGACAGAGAAGTTCGTTCAAGACGCCTCAAAAATGAAAGTGGCTCGAAACGGGGCGTGGCGTATCTGCATGTTTTGTGTCGATTCGTCAGTAGTTTGGGGTTTGGGGAAACTTCAGTTAGTGAATATTAGGGTATAAAAACATCAAATGGCGATAGATTTTGACAGAGAAATCCGATCAAGACGCCTAAAAAATGAAAGTGGCTCGAAACGGGGCATGGCGTATTTGCATGTTTTGTGCTGATTCGTCAGTAGTTTGGGGTTTGGGGGAAACATCATGTAGTGAATATTAGGGTATACAAACTTCAAATGGCGATAGATTTTGAGAGAGAAGTCCGATCAAGACGCTTCAAAAATGAAAGTGGCTCGGAGCGGGGCGTGGCGTATCTGCATGTTTTGTGCCGATTCGTCAGTAGTTTGGGGATTGGGGAAACTTCATTTAGAGAATATTCGGGTATAGAAACTTCATATGGCGATAGATTTTGACAGAGAAGTCCGATCAAGATGCCTCAAAAATGAAAGTCGCTCGAAATGGGGCGTGGCGTATATACTTGTTTTATGCCGATTCGTCAGTAGTTTGGGTTTGGGGAAACCTCATTTAGTGAATATTAGGGTATCCAAACTTTAAATGGTGATAGATTTGGACAGAGAAGTACGATCAAGACGCCTGAAAATTGAAAGTGGCTCGAAACGCAGTGTGGCGTATCCTCATGTTTTGTGCCGATTCGTCAGTACTTTGGGGTTTGGGGAAACTTCATTTAGTGCATATTAGGGTATACAAACTTCAAATGGCGATAGATTTTGACAGAGAAGTCCGATCAAGACGCCTAAAAAATAAATGTGGCTCGAAACGGGGCGTGGCGTATCTACATGTTTTGTGCCGATTCGTCAGTAGTTTGGGGTTTGGGGAAACTTCATTTAGTGAATATTAGGGTATACAAACTTCAAATGGCGATAGATTTTGACAGAGAAGTCCGATCAAGACGCCTCAAAAACTAAAGGGGCTCGAAACGGGGCGTGGCATATCTGCATGTTTTGTGCCTATTCGTCAGTAGTTTGGGGTTTGGGGAAACTTCATTTAGTGAATATTAGGGTATACAAGCTTCAAATGGTGATAGAGTTTGACAGAGAAGTCCGATCAAGACGCCTAATAAATGAAAGTGGCTCGAAACGGGGCGTGGCGTATCTGCATGTTTTGTGCCGATTCGTCAGTAGTTTGGGGTTTGGGGAAACTTCATTTAGTGAATATTAGGGTATACAAACTTCCAATGGCGATAGATTTTGACAGAGAAGTCCGATCAAGACGCCTCAAAAATGAAAGTGGCTCGAAACGGGGCATGGCGTATCTGCATGTTTTGTGCCGATTCGTCAGTAGTGTGGGGTTTGGGGAAACTTCATTTAGAGAATATTAGGGTATACAAACTTCAAATGGCGATAGAGTTTGACAGAGAAGTCCGATCAAGACGCCTAAAAAATGAAAGTTGCTCGAAACGGGGCGTGGCGTATCTGCATGTTTTGTGCCGATTCGTCAGTAGTTTGGGGTTTGGGGAAACTTCATTTAGTGAATATTAGGGTATACAAACTTCAAATGGCGATAGATTTTGGCAGAGAAGTCCGATCAAGACGCCTCAAAAATGATAGTGGCTTGAAACGGGGCCTGGCGTATCTACATGTTTTGTGCCGATTCGTCAGTAGTTTGGGGTTTGGGGAAACCTCTTTAAGAGAATATTAGCATATACAAACTTCAAATGGCGATAGATTTTGACAGAGAAGTCCGATCAAGACGCCTCAAAAAGGAAAATGGCTCGAAACGGGGCGTGGCGTATCTGCATGTTTTGTGTCGATTCGTCAGTAGTTTGGTGTTTGGGGAAGCTTCATTTAGTGAATATTAAGGTATACAAACTTGAAATGGTGATAGATTTTGACAGAGAAGTCCTGTTCCTGCCAGTTGACTCGTCTGTCAGTTGACTCTACGACACTCACACGCCTCCTTCCTCACCTTGATCCGTGCTTGATTCTCTGCACCTGCGAAAGAGAAAGGGGCGCCCTAGCGGCCGTTTGCACTCCGACGCTCAAGTCAATATGGGGCAAGAAACATCAATGTATTGATTCTCTATGTGTTTAGGTCTAGAAACTGCATACCTTTGTGAAGCATGTTACTGTCCCTTATATAGCCTAGGGTTTACTGTGCCGCTAGCCCTAATTAGGGTTTACTGTGCCGCTAGCCCTAATTAGGGTTAACTGCGCTGCTAGCCATATTTAGGGTTTACTGGAATACCCCTGCGCCGCTATCACCCAGTCTTGGGGTAATCTAGCACATAAGGTTTCCTTCTCCGGAGTGCAAACTCTAACAGGGTGACCACCTGGGTGCCTCCCTGCGCACCTAGTCTCTGGGGCCACCTGTTCTGGGAGTGCCTTCACTGTTCACGTGCCATGCATGTAGCCTTCACTGGGAAACCCTAGTTCTGATGAGAACTCGGCCCCTCAGCACTCTGCACCCAACTGTGCTTTCCCCGCTACCTACATGAGCTCTTCGTGATTCAGGCCTCTCCTTACCTCGGGAAATATTTACTGGTAACGTGTGGGGACATGCCGATGACCGATCACCCTTTTCTGCGGAGCAGGCGATGACCGATCACCCTTCTCTGTGGGGAGTAGGCCGATGACCGATCATCCTTCTCTGTGGTAACAGGCTGATGATCGATCACCCTTCTCTTCCTGTTCTCGGTGCCCGAGGACTGGTCGGTACACAAGCCCCCCAGTCTCCAGCTGTTAACTTGTTTCAGTGAAGAGACTAAGTCGTCGAATCCTTTACTATCCGCTCTCGGTGCCCGAGGACCAGTGTTGATGGGATTTTCATGTGTTCTTCTTGAATCAAAGTAGAAATAGATGGAGCGGAAGCAATGGATGAGTGAAACAAGACCCTCCTAGGAGTTGTGTTGGTCTTGAAGGTGCATGATGAGTATGGGTTGAGTGGTTCGGCCAGCTCAAGGGAGAAGGTGAAAGGATTGAAGTTTATAGCCTAGATTTCTAGGAGGAGTAAAGCTTGTGCACAAAAATGGCAGCATAACATTACTCAAATAAACTTCAAAAAAACATGAGCCAAAGCACCCTATTTATAGGAGATGGTGCCTTGGAGAGTAAGGAACAAGGGTAGGATGGGGAATACATAAAAGAGGGGGCTGCTAGGGTGTTGACTAAAGGTCAATGCAGCCCCTTAGCATGCTTCTAGAAGGTAGGGCTACATTCCTACCCTAAAAGGCCTAGGTACAAGCTAAATTGTTAAATACACCCCCGATTGTGCTAAATGAACCCTACTCTACTAAAATTATAAATAAACTAAAATTAATTTATGCTCAACTCCCATGGCTTGGGCTTTACTCCTTGTAGTCCTCTGAAGGGTCTTTGAATATGTAGAGAAAAGTTTCTCTGCCATCAGTAGCAGAGTCCCACTCTTCTTGAATCCTCTTTACCATGGACCTAGTTGTTGGGCCTGAGCTTAGGCTTAGGCTTGGGCTTGGGCCTCTTCCATCATCCCCTCCTTCTTGAGAGGATCTGTCCTCAGATCTACAGGGTTGATCTCAAACAGCAGCCTTATTCCTGCTTTGAAAACTATGCTCATCCTCCAGGATCAAATATTAACCTACAGTAAACATTATAGAAAAGTGAGATAAGAAAATTAAGACTAGTGTATTCAAATAAAATAGTAAGGAAATAAGGCCCTTTTCTATTTTTATAAAAGTTTTGGTTGAAAGAAATAGGGCCCTTTTCAACAATATTTTTGCTTCCTTTGTGTTGTTCATTGCCCAAGATAAGCAACATCACAAAGTGTTGTTTTTGTGATTTTTGAGAATAAGAGTAAGCATCATGATTCAAAGGAAAAGAAGAGTTCAAAGTATTGCAATCCCCCTTTAAGGGTTCTTTTCCCACTATGCTTGTAGGAGATGTTGTAAGATACTCTTCATTCTTTCTAGATTCCTCTTCTTTTTCAAATAACCACTCACTTGGCTTTTCTGTGCAGGAAAGATTGATATCTATATCTGGTTCAGCTTCAGACACAGATTTTTCTTCAAGCATATTCTCACAAGGGTTTTCTATGGAAGAAGAATTTAAGTCAATGTTTGGTTCAACTCCAAACAAAGGATTTTTTGTACTTTCCTTTTCTATCATCACTTTTTCTCTCTTTTCTTTCTCTTCTCTATCTTTCCTTTCATTCTCCTCTCTTTCTCTTTTGTCTTTCTCTTCTTTCTTTCTGATAAGAGCTTGTAATTTTTCTTTAAACTCTTTTTCTCTTCTAGTTCTTCTAGGTGGAGGTTGATAATAATCATTAACTCTCAAACTCCCCTTAGCATGTGAGTCATTTGACCTAGAACTAGATGCATGTGATGCCTGGGGTTTTTTTAATTTTCTAATGTATTCATCTTTTTCCTTGCCAATCTTCAACACTTCTTTCAAAATTGCAAGATGGGCATCTCTTTCTTTTTTATCTTCCAAAATTTGAGCCTCATGTTGCAATTGTCTTAGTGATAGTGATTGAAAATCTCTAGCCAATTGTTTCAAAAGAGATTTTGTGGATTTTCTATCACTTTCACTATGACTTGAAGAATGAGTAGACATGTTTATGGTTTGTGATAAAAGTAATTTTCAAAAAGAAAGATAAGTGGAGTGAAGTAGGTAATTTCCCAGGAAAGGGAGGTGGATCACTAGGATCTCTTAAGTACCAAGCCTTTCCTTAGCCAGATACTATCCCACAGCACTTTCACAAACCTTTCTCTAAGCAATTTACTTAGAGCACAATCAAAGATAAAAACAAAATTTTTATGCAAGAAAAAACTATATAAAGCAATAAAACACAAATGAAAATTGCTATCTAGAAAGCTTTTAAAACTAGTCGAATCCTAAGGTGAGGCTTCTTGGCACTTTGGAACCTTGAAGACACACTCACCGTCTAAGACGTATTAATCCACTAATTAATCAATGTCCTTGCAAATTACAACTCAAAGAAATACAAAGAAATTAGGTTAACAAATTTTGATGCACAAAAATTTAAAGTCCTATTCTATGCACTCCTTCACTTGTAGCTCCTTTGTGTATATTTGTGTATTTTTCAATGAGGTTGTTGCTGTCCCTTGCTTTGTCTCCTTAGGTTATTCAACCTTAAATCTTTAATCCAGCTCCTCTTTAGTGATATGGCTTTCACCAAAACAAAATTTTAGCTCCACACTCACCAAAGCACTTTTTAGGTCAAATCCACCAAAGAGAGGTCAAGCAAGTTTTAAAGCAACAAAACTCAAATTTAAAATCAAGGACTACTGCAAATGGAGTTGATATTTGACAAGACTTGAAAGAGTATTCAATAAAATTTGACAAGCAAAAAATTAAGGCACACAAGAAAAGGTAGCACACAAAGTGGAATCCTAGTGAATGGAACTAGAATAGATGAATAAAACCAAAACAGCACTACAGAATTTTTTTGTGTAAATTTTTCACAACTTTCCAATTTTATGCTGGACAGAATACTTCAAATTTGAGCTTGAAATTTTAACCACAGAAACTTCAATGTTGTAGCTCAATATAGGCGTTGGAATTTCACCAAAACAGTGAGCCAAATAATTGTAATAATTTTTCCGAAATCACTGCCGCGTCAGCGTTTTTTCAGAGTCAGGATTTTTGCACTCTGTTCGTATTTCATTTATCATTTTTTTTCTATTTTGAATTTTGATGTGCTTCTTTTTTTCACTTTTTCTTAACACATGAAACTACTCAAATCCAAAATTTCAGAATTTTTTACCAACAAATGTAATTTCTGGGAATGATTCCAGCCAGCACAGTAGCAGTGAAAACAGAGAAATCCTAACTTGGAATTAGAAAACGGTAAAGAAACTTCAAAAACACAATGGAAATGATTGGAAATGAACTTGTATGGAACTAACACACAAGTATGAACTCAAATATGAAAATATAAAAGGCACCAAAGCTTCAAAACCAGAAATATAAACTGCACTCAAAACAAAATCAAGCAACCAAATCAACAATAAAAGGCACCACTTTGAATTTATGACATTGTAGGATGAACATGACTTTGACAAAACTTGTATGGATTCAAAAATCAAAATGACTCAACCACAAACACTTTGCACCGATTAAAAACATCAATAAGACTCAAATAAAATAAAAATAGAACAGCCAACACAAAAGGAACCTAAAACAGTTTGAAAATGGAAGTTCAAGATCAAGTTGAACCAAAAATACCAAATAGAAATTTAAAAACAGCAACACCAACTTAAAAAGAAATTAAAAACAGCAAGACATTTAAGGATATGATGAACAACATGGAATAAAGAAGAAGACTCAAAAAATAAAATGAAGAGAACACTTATCTCTTGAAGAACCAAAGCTCTAGATACCAAATGATGGGATTTTCATGTGTTCTTCTTGAATCAAAGTAGAAATAGATGGAGCGGAAGCAATGGATGAGTGAAACAAGACCCTCCTAGGAGTTGTGTTGGTCTTGAAGGTGCATGATGAGTATGGGTTGAGTGGTTCGGCCAGCTCAAGGGAGAAGGTGAAAGGATTGAAGTTTATAGCCTAGATTTCTAGGAGGAGTAAAGCTTGTGCACAAAAATGGCAGCATAACATTACTCAAATAAACTTCAAAAAAACATGAGCCAAAGCACCCTATTTATAGGAGATGGTGCCTTGGAGAGTAAGGAACAAGGGTAGGATGGGGAATACATAAAAGAGGGGGCTGCTAGGGTGTTGACTAAAGGTCAATGCAGCCCCTTAGCATGCTTCTAGAAGGTAGAGCTACATTCCTACCCTAAAAGGCCTAGGTACAAGCTAAATTGTTAAATACACCCCCGATTGTGCTAAATGAACCCTACTCTACTAAAATTATAAATAAACTAAAATTAATTTATGCTCAACTCCCATGGCTTGGGCTTTACTCCTTGTAGTCCTCTGAAGGGTCTTTGAATATGTAGAGAAAAGTTTCTCTGCCATCAGTAGCAGAGTCCCACTCTTCTTGAATCCTCTTTACCATGGACCTAGTTGTTGGGCCTGAGCTTAGGCTTAGGCTTGGGCTTGGGCCTCTTCCATCAAGTGTTTTGCATCGTCGCTAGAAATTCTTCTGATCTGGTACTCGCCGAATTATCTTTGGGCGATTTCCTTTCTCTTACTCTTTGTGATCCACGTGTCCTCCTCAATCACGCCACAGGATTACCTCACAATTACGTCATCACACCTGACTGGGGAAGGAAAGTGCTTCTCGATGACCCCTCTTGCCTCAGCCTCGCTGTAAGAAGTCGAGGGTGAGGTCTTGCTTCTCTTGCCTCATGCCTCGTTGTACAAAGTCGAGGGAGAGGTCTTCCTCTCGCCCCTGCCTCGCTGTACAAAGTTGAGGGAGAGGACTTTCTCTCGCCTCTGCCTCGCTGTACAAAGTCGAGGGAGAGGACTTTCTTATCTCGCCTCAGCCTCGCTGTACAAAGTCGAGGTGAGGACTTCTTCTCTTGCCTCAGCCTCGCTGTAAGAAGTCGAGGGCGAGGTCTTTCTTATCTCGCCTCACTTGCTCAAAGGCAAGGAGGACTTCCTCTTTTCTCGCCTGCACTTGCTCAAAGGCAAGGAGGTCTGATGGGTTGTTCTTCATGACCATTTGTTCTTCTTGAAATATGAGGTAAAAAGGTGGTGGAAGCTATGGATGATATGGGTCAAGGATGGCTCATATAGAGCTATGGGTTCCTTGTAGGTGCATGAAAGGTGTGGAGAGTGATAGGTTAGGCCAAATCACTTGGAGGAAGGTGAAGATGAAGATCAAAGTGTCTAACCTAGAGAGACTAGACAAAGAGTAGAAGCTAGCATAATTTTGGCAGCATTTACTCATATAAATTGATCTTCATCTTCACCTTCCTCCAAGTGATTTGGCCTAACCTATCACTCTCCACACCTTTCATGCACTTACAAGGAACCCATAGCTCTATATGAGCCATCCTTGACCCATATCATCCACAGCTTCCACCACCTTTTTACCTCATATTTCAAGAAGAACAAATGGTCATGAAGAACAACCCATCATTTGGTATCTAGAGCTATGGTTCTTCAAAGATGAGTATCTCTTTTCATTTTCTTTTTGAGTTCTTCTTTTCTCCAAGTTGTTCATCTTTATTCCAAGTTGTCTTGCTGTTTTTTGTGTTTTAATATAATTTGAATGCTTGTTTATTCATTTCATTTGGTGGGTTTGTTCAAACTTGTGCTTGAACATCTATTTTCAATTTTGTGTAGGATTCTTGATATATTTGTGTTGCTGTTTTTATTTTTTAGGTATTTGAGTCTTGCTTGAAATTTCATTTGGGTCATATGATGTTCTTGTGTCTTTTCATTTTATGAATCCATAAGTTTTTTCTAAGTCATGTGTTTCCATATTTGTCATCAAATCCTAGTAGTACTCTTTTTGATTTATTTGTTTCTTGTTTTTGGTCTGAATGTTTGATCTGAAATCTGTTTTGTGTTGATCCTTTGGTGCATTTTTAATTTTAGTTTGAGTTCTTATTTGTGTGTTAGATCCACACAAATTCCATCATATTAACTCCATTGTGTTTTTAAGGTATATCATTCTGTTTTTCATTCCAGTTTTCAGAACCCCTTGTTTTTCACTTTTCTGTGCTGACTGTTTTGATTTATGAAAATGACATACATCATCAAAAATTTCTGAGCCTCTGGATTTCACAAATTTGAGGTGTTAGCAAAAGGAAAAAAAAGAACCATCTGAAAAGAAGAAATAGAAAAAAAAAAGATAAATATTACAAAAAAAGTGTGCAATCCTGACGTTCCAGCTGGCAGCTCTGAGCACTGATTTTATAAAATTTACCAAAATTAATTGGTATATGCGTTTGGAGTGAAACCAACGCCAAAAGTTTGTTAAGATCTTGTTCTGATTGTGTCTCAATTTTCAGAAGCAAATACAAAAGGGTCAGCTCAGCATAAATCTTTTAAAGATACGTTTTCTGGACCACAACAATTTGTGCTTTCTGTGGTGCTGTTTTTTGGTTTTTAAATCAAATCTAGTGCTATTCCTAGGTTCCTTTTTGTGTGCCATCCATTATTTGAGTATCTTTTATTTGCTTGTCTAATTTCATTTGAACTCTTTCTAGTTGTGTCACATTTAAATTCCATTTGTGTGGTACTAGTTTTCAAATTAATTTGTTTCTTGCTTTCTTTCTTTGGCCTCTAAGCTTGTTGGTGGATTAAATATCAATTGGTACTTGTTGAGTGAGAATTTGACTTGAGGGGAGTCTAGCTTGCTTAATAGGTGCTGGATTGAAGATTTTATTGACCTAATTCAAAGAGGAACAAAGGCAAAGGGCAGCAACAAACACCATACTACAAATACACCACACACTTTGGAAGGCCCAACAAGTAGAAAAGCAACAAAAGGGGTGCAACTAGAAGAACAACAAAAGGGGTGCAAATAGTAAAAGCAACAAAGGGAGTGTCATTTAATTTCTTTGCAATCTTGCTTGTGTTAATTACTTGTTAATCACGCAATTAGTCGGTGAGTGTGTCTTCAAGGGCTCCAAGTGTCCAAGAAGCCTCACCTAGGGCCGTCTAGCTTAATTTTGTTTTTATTAATTGCTTTAATTGAACCAACTTGCTTTAATCACTTCGTTAATTTCTTGTTTAATCTTGTTTAAGGCTTTCATAGCTTGCATTGTTTTCTTGCATTAAAAATTTGATTTCTTCAACCTAATTGTGTTTTAAGTGGTTTACTAAGAGAAAGCTTTGTGTGAAGACATTGAGGGATAGTCTTTGGCTATAGCAAGGCTTGGTATTTAAGTAGTCCATTGTGACTCACCTCCCTTACCTGGAAGACTACCTTCTTTGACTTCCCTAAATTTTCTCAAGGTAAAATATTTCTATACACAAAGGTCTAGTCATGTCTTCTCATTCCTTTAAATCTCTTAAAAGTGAGGTGAAATCCTTGAAATCTCTTTTGGAACAACTTTCCAAGAATATTCAATCAATTTCATCTAAACAATTGGAGAATGAGGCCAAAACTAATGAATTGACTAAATCAAAGGATGAGAAGTCTCACATTTCAAAAAAATTACCTTCTCATGCATCTATCTCTAAAAAGCATGATTCTTTTGGGGAGGGAAGACATAGAAGAGATAGAAAAGAACAAGAAAGCCCAAGAGAGGTTAGGGTAGACCTACCCCATTCCCATGGAAAAGAAAATATAGAAACTTGCCTAGATTGGGAAATGAGGGTAGAAAAATTGTTTGCTTCCCATAAAGAAAAGAAAAAGAAAAGAGAGCTTGAAAAAGAAAAGGTCCTTAGGGATAGGAAGGAGAGGGAGAAGAGTGTTCCTTCCCCCAAGGTTGCTCAACAAGAGAAGCCTTGTGAAAACATCTTGGAAAATTTGCTTCTTGTTGAACAACCAAGCCTTGTCTTTTGTAAAGGAACACTTGCATGCACTGCCACAAGTAGTGAACTTATGAGTCTACCTCCTAAAGTAGAAAAACTTTTAAGTGAATTTGATGATGTATTCTCTAATGAGGGGCCCAATGGACTCCCTCCCATTAGAGGTATAGAACACCAAATTGACTTGATTCCGGGGGCAAGCCTACCAAATAGGCCCGCCTATAGAACTAACCCCGAGGAGACCAAGGAGATAGAGTCACAAGTTCAAGACTTGTTGGAGAAGGGTTGGGTTCAAAAGAGCCTAAGCCCTTGTGCTGTACCTGTCTTGTTGGTGCCCAAAAAAGATGGAAAATGGCGCATGTGTTGTGATTGTAGAGCAATCAACAACATCACCATCAAGTATAGGCATCCAATCCCAAGGCTTGATGACATGCTTGATGAATTGCATGGGTCCACCATGTTTTCCAAAATTGACCTTAAAAGTGGATATCACCAAATTAGAATTAAAGAAGGTGATGAGTGGAAAACTGCTTTTAAGACCAAATTTGGACTATATGAGTGGTTAGTGATGCCTTTTGGACTCACTAATGCACCTAGCACTTTCATGAGGCTTATGAATCATGTCTTTAGGGATTGCATAGGTAAGTATGTAGTAGTCTATTTTGATGATATCTTAGTATATAGTCAAAGCCTAGAGTCCCACCTAAGTCACCTTAGGGAGGTTCTTTTAGTGCTTAGGAAAAATAGTTTGTTTGCCAATATAGATAAATGCACTTTTTGTGTAGATAGTGTAGTGTTTTTAGGTTTCATAGTCAACCAAAAGGGGGTGCATGTTGACCCCGAGAAAATCAAAGCCATCCAAGAGTGGCCCACTCCACAAAATGTAAGTGATGTAAGAAGTTTCCATGGGTTAGCTAGCTTTTATAGAAGGTTTGTGCCTAATTTTTCAAGTCTAGCTTCTCCTTTGAATGAACTTGTGAAAAAGAATGTTGCATTTTGTTGGAATGATAAGCATGAGCAAGCCTTCCAAAGGCTAAAAGCTCAACTCACCAATGCACCAATTCTAGCTCTCCCAAATTTTTCCAAAACTTTTGAGATAAAATGTGATGCATCGGGAGTAGGCATAGGTGCGGTATTATTGCAAGGTGGTCACCCCATTGCATATTTTAGTGAAAAACTCCATGGTGCCACCCTCAATTACCCCACCTATGACAAAGAGCTTTATGCTCTTGTGAGAGCCCTAAAGACTTGGGAACACTACCTTGTGACCAAAGAATTTGTAATCCATAGTGATCACGAGTCTTTAAAATATCTAAAGGGCCAACACAAGCTCAACAAGAGACATGCTAAATGGATGGAATTTCTTGAACAATTTCCTTATGTAATCAAGTACAAGAAAGGAAGCACCAATATAGTGGCCGATGCTCTTTCAAGACGGCACACACTCTTTTCAAAATTGGGTGCTCAAATTCTTGGATTTGATCACATAAGAGAGCTTTATCAAGATGATCAAGAATTTTCATCCATCTATGCCTAATGTCAACATAGAGCGCAAGGAGGTTACTATGTGTCCGAGGGATATCTTTTTAAAGAAGGAAAACTTTGCATTCCCCAAGGCACACATAGGAAACTCCTTGTCAAAGAATCACATGAGAGGGGACTCATGGGCCATTTTGGAGTTGATAAGACTCTAGACATTTTGAAAGTAAAATTTTGTTGGCCACACATGAGGAAAGATGTCCAAAGACATTGTTCTAGATGCATAGCATGTTTGAAAGCAAAATCTAGAGCAATGCCTCATGGACTCTACACTCCCTTGCCGATTGCAAATGCTCCTTGGGAAGACATTAGCATGGATTTCATTTTAGGACTCCCTAGGACTGCAAGAGGCCATGACTCTATCTTTGTGGTAGTGGACCGTTTTAGCAAAATGTCCCATTTTATTCCATGCCACAAGGTAGATGATGCTCAAAATATTTCTAGGCTCTTCTTTAGAGAAGTGGTGAGACTCCATGGTATACCTAGAAGTATAGTGTCCGATAGAGATCCCATGTTTATAAGCCACTTTTGGAAAACTCTTTGGAGTAAACTTGGAACAAGACTACAATTTTCCACTTCTTGTCATCCTCAAACGGATGGTCAAACCGAAGTAGTCAATAGATCTCTAGGAACTATGCTTAGGGCTATCATGAAGGGAAACCACAAGTCTTGGGATGAGCACCTTCCCCACATTGAGTTTGCTTATAATAGAGTAGTCCACAAGACTACTAATGCTTCTCCTTTTGAAGTAGTATATGGATTTAATCCTCTCACACCTATGGACTTGTTATCCCTTCCTAATCCACAAGATTTTGTGCATAAGGAAGGAGCAATCAAGGCCGATTTTGTTAAGAAAATTCATGAGAAGGTTAAACTTCAAATACAACAACAAAATGAGAAGTATGCAAAATACCACAATAAGGGGAAGAGGGAAATGATTTTTGAGGAAGGAGACTTAGTTTGGCTTCATCTTCGAAAAGATAGATTTCCCACTCAAAGGAAGTCCAAACTAAGTCCCCGAGGAGATGGACCCTTTCAAGTCCTCAAGAGAGTCAACAACAATGCATACAAGTTGGACCTAACTCTTGAATATGGAGTGCATGACACATTTAATGTAATTGACCTATCTCCATTTGTAGGTACCAATGACGAGTTGGATTTGAGGACAAATCCTTTCCAAGGGGGAGGGGATGATGGAGAGAGGCCAAGCTCACCCCACCATGAAAGCCAAGGGCCAAGACTAGACCGTCTAGAACCACATGGAGAGCGTCTAACACAAGACAAGGGGGAGCTACATGAGGAGCGTCTAGGAGGGAGCCTAGACCGTCTAGGACCTCTCACAAGGTCCATGGCCAAGCACATTCACGCCCAAACAAGTCAAGCAATGGATGGGAGGGAGAAGACCTTGTACATGCTACTTGGAGGCCCATTAGGGGTAGCTTAGTAGATTAGTGTAGTGTAGAAAGAAAAACTTGCTCACTTAGGGGTGTGCTATAAAAAAGGTGCCCTTAGCAATAGAAGGAGGGGTGTGCTAGCAAATAGGTGCCTTTAGCAAAAGAAGGAGGGGTGTACTATTAAATGTTGCATTTTTGACCTATCTTCTAGAATATTAGGATGATGGTGTGGTTTGACTAAAGTCAATACCCTAGCAGCCCCCACTTTTTGTATTTCCATCCCTACCCTTTAAGCTTGCTCACCAAGGCTCCTAAATCTATAAATAAGGAGGCCTACCTCATGTATTTTCAAGATTAATTTGAGTAAAGTTGTGCTGCCAAATTTGTGCCATACTTACTCCCTTGCCTAAATCTCTTGATTTATGGTTTTAATCTTCACTCCTTCACCACCAAAGAGAGCTGGCCAAACCTCTCTCATTTTCATACACATCATGCACCTTCAAGATCACCATCACTCCTAGGAGGGTCTTTCTCATTTAAACCATTGCTTCCGCACCATCTTCAACATCCAAGGAGAGCTCAACATGTGAAGGCCATCACCCCCTCCATGGGCTTTCTAGAATAGTGGGAAGGTTAACTTCTCCTTTATTCTAATGTGCAGAAAAATAAACATTTGTCCACATGGCTATGCTATTTACACCCCAATTAAAGCTAAACTACATTTGATGGGCCTTCACGGAATATGTGCTAGTATGCCACTCTCCCATTCATAGCTTTGATCCAAGTCTTCTTGTCCTAGACGCTTCTAGCTTGGCCTTCTCGTACTAGACGCTCCTAGCTTGTCTTAGACGCTCCTAGCTTGGTCTTAGACGCTCTTGACTTGGCTCTTGCCTTTCATGGAAGGTTGTGCTTGGCCCTCTTCCATCATCCCCTCCCTCTTGAAAAAGGATTTGTCCTCAAATCCCTTGCTTTGTCTTCAACTAGGGGGATGGATGGGGCTGGATGGTGTCCATCATCTCCTCCTCCTTTGAGAAGATCTATCCTCAGATCTACAGATTTGATCTCGGATAGCAGCCTATTGTTTCGGCAAGGCTTGTCCTCCCGGATCAAACGTCCACCTATGGAAATCATCAAACAAAGTAAAGGTGTTAGTGTGAGCAATTGGAGAGAACTTAATTGTATGAAGTTGCCATTTTTGTTTTTCTTTTGTTTTTGGCAACTTTGTACAATATTTCTCTTTTGATGGTTGTATGTGTTCTCTAATCCTCTTATGTATTTGAAAATTTTCAATATTGGTTACCTTTTCCTTAGGCACAATACCTTTAGGAAAGGGTAACAACTTAAAAAGCGAAAGAGGATTAAGTCCACATGCAATTTCAAATGTAGAAATATTAGTAGTCTTGTGGACTACTCCATTGTATGCATGCTCAAAAGGATACTCATCCCAAGAATTGTGATTGTCTTTCATGATTTCTCTAGGCATAGTAAAAAGAGCTATGTTTTCAATTTTATTTTGACCATTCTTTTGAGGATAAAAATTTGAAGAGTACAACTTAATTTCAAGTTTTTCTAAAAGATTCCTCAAATGATGGTTTTCAAATTTTGGAGCTCTGTCCAATACTATGCTTGAAGATAAACCATGAAGACTTGTCACTTCTATATAGAAGAGATTATCCATATCCATAAAAATGGAATCAAAACCTTTTGTTGTCCTAGGAAGCTCTAAGATAAAATTGAGGTTTATGTCTTCCCAAGGATCATTTGCAAAAGGTAAAGGAGTATAGAGTTCATGAGACATCACCTTAGGTGTATTTTTAAAACAAGAAATGTATCTAGGGTAATGTCTTTGAACATCTTTTCTCATGGGTGACAAAAGTTTTCCTTTTAAAAGCTCTAGAGTTTTATCAACTCTAATTTGGTCCATGAGTTCTCCTTCATGAAGAATTTTTCTCTTATGTGTAAAGATAGTCTCGTTGTTACAACCATTGTTTATGAGAAGTTGCACACTTGGCAATGGTTGTCTCAATAGGACATGACAAGTTTCTTTAGGCACTACTTCACATAAAAATTTGTTTTTGTAGATGCTTGTAAATAACTTGACATTCACTTGGTGATATCCTAGCACATATGAGAAATAATCCACTTTATCTTTATCTATGCAAGCTTCTTTTAAAGACTCTTTTTTTGTTACTATGCTTGCAAGTGTTCCTTTACAAAAGGAAAGGCTAGGTTGTTCAACAAGACGCATATTTTCAAAGGTATTTTTAAATCTTTTGTCTTGTTGAATGACCTTGTGAGAAGGAACACTATTCTCCCACGCCTTTTGTTTCTCAAGGGTCTTCTCATGCTTTTCTTTTTCTTTTTCTTTTTCTTTTTCTTTTTCTTTAGCTTCCCTTTCGGCTTCCTCTCTTTTCTTTTGTATCTTTCTTTCCTTTCTTTCTTTATGAGAAGCAAACAATTTTTCTACCCTCATTTCCCAATCTAGGCAAGTTTCTATATTTTCTTTTCCATGGGAATGGGGTAGGTCTACCCTAACCTCTCTTGGGCTTTCTTGTTCTTTTCTATCTCTTCTATGTCTTCCCTCCCCAAAAGAATCATGCTTTTTAGAGATAGATGCATGAGAAGGTAATTTTTTTGAAATGTGAGACTTCTCATCCTTTGATTTAGTCAATTCATTAGTTTTGGCCTCATTCTCCAATTGTTTAGATGAAATTGATTGAATATTCTTGGAAAGTTGTTCCAAAAGAGATTTCATGGATTTCACCTCACTTTTAAGAGATTTAAAGGAATGAGAAGACATGACTAGACCTTTGTGTATAGAAATATTTTACCTTGAGAAAATTTAGGGAAGTCGCCTTGCCTTAGCCAAAGACTATCCCTCAATGTCTTCACACAAAGCTTTCTCTTAGTAAACCACTTAAAACACAATTAGGTTGAAGAAATCAAATTTTGATGCAAGAAAACAATGCAAACTAGCTAATTAACCAAGCAAAAGAATTAACGAACTTAAACAAAACAAAACAATTACCAAACTTAACTAATTAAGCAAGGAAAGCAATTAAAACAATTAACACATGCTAAAACAAGTAAGGTCTACACTAGTCGCCCTAGGTGAGGCTTCTTGGACACTTGGAGCCCTTGAAGACACACTCACCGACTAATTGCGTGATTAACAAGTAATTAACACAAGCAAGATTGCAAAGAAATTAAATGACACTCCCTTTGTTGCTTTTACTATTTGCACCCCTTTTGTTGTTCTTCTAGTTGCACCCCTTTTGTTGCTTTTCTACTTGTTGGGCCTTCCAAAGTGTGTGGTGTATTTGTAGTATGGTGTTTGTTGCTGCCCTTTGCCTTTGTTCCTCTTGGAATTAGGTCAATAAAATCTTCAATCCAGCACCTATTAAGCAAGCTAGACTCCCCTCAAGTCAAATTCTCACTCAACAAGTACCAATTGATATTTAATCCACCAACAAGCTTAGAGGCCAAAGAAAGAAAGCAAGAAACAAATTAATTTGAAAACTAGTACCACACAAATGGAATTTAAATGTGACACAACTAGAAAGAGTTCAAATGAAATTAGACAAGCAAATAAAAGATACTCAAATAATGGATGGCACACAAAAAGGAACCTAGGAATAGCACTAGATTTGATTTAAAAACCAAAAAACAGCACCACAGAAAGCACAAATTGTTGTGGTCCAGAAAACGTATCTTTAAAAGATTTATGCTGAGCTGACCCTTTTGTATTTGCTTCTGAAAATTGAGACACAATCAGAACAAGATCTTAACAAACTTTTGGCGTTGGTTTCACTCCAAACGCATATACCAATTAATTTTGGTAAATTTTATAAAATCAGTGCTCAGAGCTGCCAGCTGGAACGTCAGGATTGCACACTTTTTTTGTAATATTTATCTTTTTTTTTTCTATTTCTTCTTTTCAGATGGTTCTTTTTTTTCCTTTTGCTAACACCTCAAATTTGTGAAATCCAGAGGCTCAGAAATTTTTGATGATGTATGTCATTTTCATAAATCAAAACAGTCAGCACAGAAAAGTGAAAAACAAGGGGTTCTGAAAAATGGAATGAAAAACAGAATGATATACCTTAAAAACACAATGGAGTTAATATGATGGAATTTGTGTGGATCTAACACACAAATAAGAACTCAAACTAAAATTAAAAATGCACCAAAGGATCAACACAAAACAGATTTCAGATCAAACATTCAGACCAAAAACAAGAAACAAATAAATCAAAAAGAGTACTACTAGGATTTGATGACAAATATGGAAACACATGACTTAGAAAAAACTTATGGATTCATAAAATGAAAAGACACAAGAACATCATATGACCCAAATGAAATTTCAAGCAAGACTCAAATACCTAAAAAATAAAAACAGCAACACAAATATATCAAGAATCCTACACAAAATTGAAAATAGATGTTCAAGCACAAGTTTGAACAAACCCACCAAATGAAATGAATAAACAAGCATTCAAATTATATTAAAACACAAAAAACAGCAAGACAACTTGGAATAAAGATGAACAACTTGGAGAAAAGAAGAACTCAAAAAGAAAATGAAAAGAGATACTCATCTTTGAAGAACCATAGCTCTAGATACCAAATGATGGGTTGTTCTTCATGACCATTTGTTCTTCTTGAAATATGAGGTAAAAAGGTGGTGGAAGCTGTGGATGATATGGGTCAAGGATGGCTCATATAGAGCTATGGGTTCCTTGTAAGTGCATGAAAGGTGTGGAGAGTGATAGGTTAGGCCAAATCACTTGGAGGAAGGTGAAGATGAAGATCAATTTATATGAGTAAATGCTGCCAAAATTATGCTAGCTTCTACTCTTTGTCTAGTCTCTCTAGGTTAGACACTTTGATCTTCATCTTCACCTTCCTCCAAGTGATTTGGCCTAACCTATCACTCTCCACACCTTTCATGCACCTACAAGGAACCCATAGCTCTATATGAGCCATCCTTGACCCATATCATCCATAGCTTCCACCACCTTTTTACCTCATATTTCAAGAAGAACAAATGGTCATGAAGAACAACCCATCAGACCTCCTTGCCTTTGAGCAAGTGCAGGCGAGAAAAGAGGAAGTCCTCCTTGCCTTTGAGCAAGTGAGGCGAGATAAGAAAGACCTCGCCCTCGACTTCTTACAGCGAGGCTGAGGCAAGAGAAGAAGTCCTCACCTCGACTTTGTACAGCGAGGCTGAGGCGAGATAAGAAAGTCCTCTCCCTCGACTTTGTACAGCGAGGCAGAGGCGAGAGAAAGTCCTCTCCCTCAACTTTGTACAGCGAGGCAGGGGCGAGAGGAAGACCTCTCCCTCGACTTTGTACAACGAGGCATGAGGCAAGAGAAGCAAGACCTCACCCTCGACTTCTTACAGCGAGGCTGAGGCAAGAGGGGTCATCGAGAAGCACTTTCCTTCCCCAGTCAGGTGTGATGACGTAATTGTGAGGTAATCCTGTGGCGTGATTGAGGAGGACACGTGGATCACAAAGAGTAAGAGAAAGGAAATCGCCCAAAGATAATTCGGCGAGTACCAGATCAGAAGAATTTCTAGCGACGATGCAAAACACTTGATGGAAGAGGCCCAAGCCCAAGCCTAAGCCTAAGCTCAGGCCCAACAACTAGGTCCATGGTAAAGAGGATTCAAGAAGAGTGGGACTCTGCTACTGATGGCAGAGAAACTTTTCTCTACATATTCAAAGACCCTTCAGAGGACTACAAGGAGTAAAGCCCAAGCCATGGGAGGTGAGCATAAATTAATTTTAGTTTATTTATAATTTTAGTAGAGTAGGGTTCATTTAGCACAATCGGGGGTGTATTTAACAATTTAGCTTGTACCTAGGCCTTTTAGGGTAGGAATGTAGCTCTACCTTCTAGAAGCATGCTAAGGGGCTGCATTGACCTTTAGTCAACACCCTAGCAGCCCCCTCTTTTATGTATTCCCCATCCTACCCTTGTTCCTTACTCTCCAAGGCACCATCTCCTATAAATAGGGTGCTTTGGCTCATGTTTTTTTGAAGTTTATTTGAGTAATGTTATGCTGCCATTTTTGTGCACAAGCTTTACTCCTCCTAGAAATCTAGGCTATAAACTTCAATCCTTTCACCTTCTCCCTTGAGCTGGCCGAACCACTCAACCCATACTCATCATGCACCTTCAAGACCAACACAACTCCTAGGAGGGTCTTGTTTCACTCATCCATTGCTTCCGCTCCATCTATTTCTACTTTGATTCAAGAAGAACACATGAAAATCCCATCATTTGGTATCTAGAGCTTTGGTTCTTCAAGAGATAAGTGTTCTCTTCATTTTATTTTTTGAGTCTTCTTCTTTATTCCATGTTGTTCATCATATCCTTAAATGTCTTGCTGTTTTTAATTTCTTTTTAAGTTGGTGTTGCTGTTTTTAAATTTCTATTTGGTATTTTTGGTTCAACTTGATCTTGAACTTCCATTTTCAAACTGTTTTAGGTTCCTTTTGTGTTGGCTGTTCTATTTTTATTTTATTTGAGTCTTATTGATGTTTTTAATCGGTGCAAAGTGTTTGTGGTTGAGTCATTTTGATTTTTGAATCCATACAAGTTTTGTCAAAGTCATGTTCATCCTACAATGTCATAAATTCAAAGTGGTGCCTTTTATTGTTGATTTGGTTGCTTGATTTTGTTTTGAGTGCAGTTTATATTTCTGGTTTTGAAGCTTTGGTGCCTTTTATATTTTCATATTTGAGTTCATACTTGTGTGTTAGTTCCATACAAGTTCATTTCCAATCATTTCCATTGTGTTTTTGAAGTTTCTTTACCGTTTTCTAATTCCAAGTTAGGATTTCTCTGTTTTCACTGCTACTGTGCTGGCTGGAATCATTCCCAGAAATTACATTTGTTGGTAAAAAATTCTGAAATTTTGGATTTGAGTAGTTTCATGTGTTAAGAAAAAGTGAAAAAAAGAAGCACATCAAAATTCAAAATAGAAAAAAAATGATAAATGAAATACGAACAGAGTGCAAAAATCCTGACTCTGAAAAAACGCTGACGCGGCAGTGATTTCGGAAAAATTATTACAATTATTTGGCTCACTGTTTTGGTGAAATTCCAACGCCTATATTGAGCTACAACATTGAAGTTTCTGTGGTTAAAATTTCAAGCTCAAATTTGAAGTATTCTGTCCAGCATAAAATTGGAAAGTTGTGAAAAATTTACACAAAAAAATTCTGTAGTGCTGTTTTGGTTTTATTCATCTATTCTAGTTCCATTCACTAGGATTCCACTTTGTGTGCTACCTTTTCTTGTGTGCCTTAATTTTTTGCTTGTCAAATTTTATTGAATACTCTTTCAAGTCTTGTCAAATATCAACTCCATTTGCAGTAGTCCTTGATTTTAAATTTGAGTTTTGTTGCTTTAAAACTTGCTTGACCTCTCTTTGGTGGATTTGACCTAAAAAGTGCTTTGGTGAGTGTGGAGCTAAAATTTTGTTTTGGTGAAAGCCATATCACTAAAGAGGAGCTGGATTAAAGATTTAAGGTTGAATAACCTAAGGAGACAAAGCAAGGGACAGCAACAACCTCATTGAAAAATACACAAATATACACAAAGGAGCTACAAGTGAAGGAGTGCATAGAATAGGACTTTAAATTTTTGTGCATCAAAATTTGTTAACCTAATTTCTTTGTATTTCTTTGAGTTGTAATTTGCAAGGACATTGATTAATTAGTGGATTAATACGTCTTAGACGGTGAGTGTGTCTTCAAGGTTCCAAAGTGCCAAGAAGCCTCACCTTAGGATTCGACTAGTTTTAAAAGCTTTCTAGATAGCAATTTTCATTTGTGTTTTATTGCTTTATATAGTTTTTTCTTGCATAAAAATTTTGTTTTTATCTTTGATTGTGCTCTAAGTAAATTGCTTAGAGAAAGGTTTGTGAAAGTGCTGTGGGATAGTATCTGGCTAAGGAAAGGCTTGGTACTTAAGAGATCCTAGTGATCCACCTCCCTTTCCTGGGAAATTACCTACTTCACTCCACTTATCTTTCTTTTTGAAAATTACTTTTATCACAAACCATAAACATGTCTACTCATTCTTCAAGTCATAGTGAAAGTGATAGAAAATCCACAAAATCTCTTTTGAAACAATTGGCTAGAGATTTTCAATCACTATCACTAAGACAATTGCAACATGAGGCTCAAATTTTGGAAGATAAAAAAGAAAGAGATGCCCATCTTGCAATTTTGAAAGAAGTGTTGAAGATTGGCAAGGAAAAAGATGAATACATTAGAAAATTAAAAAAACCCCAGGCATCACATGCATCTAGTTCTAGGTCAAATGACTCACATGCTAAGGGGAGTTTGAGAGTTAATGATTATTATCAACCTCCACCTAGAAGAACTAGAAGAGAAAAAGAGTTTAAAGAAAAATTACAAGCTCTTATCAGAAAGAAAGAAGAGAAAGACAAAAGAGAAAGAGAGGAGAATGAAAGGAAAGATAGAGAAGAGAAAGAAAAGAGAGAAAAAGTGATGATAGAAAAGGAAAGTACAAAAAATCCTTTGTTTGGAGTTGAACCAAACATTGACTTAAATTCTTCTTCCATAGAAAACCCTTGTGAGAATATGCTTGAAGAAAAATCTGTGTCTGAAGCTGAACCAGATATAGATATCAATCTTTCCTGCACAGAAAAGCCAAGTGAGTGGTTATTTGAAAAAGAAGAGGAATCTAGAAAGAATGAAGAGTATCTTACAACATCTCCTACAAGCATAGTGGGAAAAGAACCCTTAAAGGGGGATTGCAATACTTTGAACTCTTCTTTTCCTTTGAATCATGATGCTTACTCTTATTCTCAAAAATCACAAAAACAACACTTTGTGATGTTGCTTATCTTGGGCAATGAACAACACAAAGGAAGCAAAAATATTGTTGAAAAGGGCCCTATTTCTTTCAACCAAAACTTTTATAAAAATAGAAAAGGGCCTTATTTCCTTACTATTTTATTTGAATACACTAGTCTTAATTTTCTTATCTCACTTTTCTATAATGTTTACTGTAGGTTAATATTTGATCCTGGAGGATGAGCATAGTTTTCAAAGCAGGAATAAGGCTGCTGTTTGAGATCAACCCTGTAGATCTGAGGACAGATCCTCTCAAGAAGGAGGGGATGATGGAAGAGGCCCAAGCCCAAGCCTAAGCCTAAGCTCAGGCCCAACAACTAGGTCCATGGTAAAGAGGATTCAAGAAGAGTGGGACTCTGCTACTGATGGCAGAGAAACTTTTCTCTACATATTCAAAGACCCTTCAGAGGACTACAAGGAGTAAAGCCCAAGCCATGGGAGTTGAGCATAAATTAATTTTAGTTTATTTATAATTTTAGTAGAGTAGGGTTCATTTAGCACAATCGGGGGTGTATTTAACAATTTAGCTTGTACCTAGGCCTTTTAGGGTAGGAATGTAGCCCTACCTTCTAGAAGCATGCTAAGGGGCTGCATTGACCTTTAGTCAACACCCTAGCAGCCCCCTCTTTTATGTATTCCCCATCCTACCCTTGTTCCTTACTCTCCAAGGCACCATCTCCTATAAATAGGGTGCTTTGGCTCATGTTTTTTTGAAGTTTATTTGAGTAATGTTATGCTGCCATTTTTGTGCACAAGCTTTACTCCTCCTAGAAATCTAGGCTATAAACTTCAATCCTTTCACCTTCTCCCTTGAGCTGGCCGAACCACTCAACCCATACTCATCATGCACCTTCAAGACCAACACAACTCCTAGGAGGGTCTTGTTTCACTCATCCATTGCTTCCGCTCCATCTATTTCTACTTTGATTCAAGAAGAACACATGAAAATCCCATCAACACTGGTCCTCGGGCACCGAGAGCGGATAGTAAAGGATTCGACGACTTAGTCTCTTCACTGAAACAAGTTAACAGCTGGAGACTGGGGGGCTTGTGTACCGACCAGTCCTCGGGCACCGAGAACAGGAAGAGAAGGGTGATCGATCATCAGCCTGTTACCACAGAGAAGGATGATCGGTCATCGGCCTACTCCCCACAGAGAAGGGTGATCGGTCATCGCCTGCTCCGCAGAAAAGGGTGATCGGTCATCGGCATGTCCCCACACGTTACCAGTAAATATTTCCCGAGGTAAGGAGAGGCCTGAATCACGAAGAGCTCATGTAGGTAGCGGGGAAAGCACAGTTGGGTGCAGAGTGCTGAGGGGCCGAGTTCTCATCAGAACTAGGGTTTCCCAGTGAAGGCTACATGCATGGCACGTGAACAGTGAAGGCACTCCCAGAACAGGTGGCCCCAGAGACTAGGTGCGCAGGGAGGCACCCAGGTGGTCACCCTGTTAGAGTTTGCACTCCGGAGAAGGAAACCTTATGTGCTAGATTACCCCAAGACTGGGTGATAGCGGCGCAGGGGTATTCCAGTAAACCCTAAATATGGCTAGCAGCGCAGTTAACCCTAATTAGGGCTAGCGGCACAGTAAACCCTAATTAGGGCTAGCGGCACAGTAAACCCTAGGCTATATAAGGGACAGTAACATGCTTCACAAAGGTATGCAGTTTCTAGACCTAAACACATAGAGAATCAATACATTGATGTTTCTTGCCCCATATTGACTTGAGCGTCGGAGTGCAAACGGCCGCTAGGGCGCCCCTTTCTCTTTCGCAGGTGCAGAGAATCAAGCACGGATCAAGGTGAGGAAGGAGGCGTGTGAGTGTCGTAGAGTCAACTGACAGACGAGTCAACTGGCAGGAACAGGACTTCTCTGTCAAAATCTATCACCATTTCAAGTTTGTATACCTTAATATTCACTAAATGAAGCTTCCCCAAACACCAAACTACTGACGAATCGACACAAAACATGCAGATACGCCACGCCCCGTTTCGAGCCATTTTCCTTTTTGAGGCGTCTTGATCGGACTTCTCTGTCAAAATCTATCGCCATTTGAAGTTTGTATATGCTAATATTCTCTTAAAGAGGTTTCCCCAAACCCCAAACTACTGACGAATCGGCACAAAACATGTAGATACGCCAGGCCCCGTTTCAAGCCACTATCATTTTTGAGGCGTCTTGATCGGACTTCTCTGCCAAAATCTATCGCCATTTGAAGTTTGTATACCCTAATATTCACTAAATGAAGTTTCCCCAAACCCCAAACTACTGACGAATCGGCACAAAACATGCAGATACGCCACGCCCCGTTTCGAGCAACTTTCATTTTTTAGGCGTCTTGATCGGACTTCTCTGTCAAACTCTATCGCCATTTGAAGTTTGTATACCCTAATATTCTCTAAATGAAGTTTCCCCAAACCCCACACTACTGACGAATCGGCACAAAACATGCAGATACGCCATGCCCCGTTTCGAGCCACTTTCATTTTTGAGGCGTCTTGATCGGACTTCTCTGTCAAAATCTATCGCCATTGGAAGTTTGTATACCCTAATATTCACTAAATGAAGTTTCCCCAAACCCCAAACTACTGACGAATCGGCACAAAACATGCAGATACGCCACGCCCCGTTTCGAGCCACTTTCATTTATTAGGCGTCTTGATCGGACTTCTCTGTCAAACTCTATCACCATTTGAAGCTTGTATACCCTAATATTCACTAAATGAAGTTTCCCCAAACCCCAAACTACTGACGAATAGGCACAAAACATGCAGATATGCCACGCCCCGTTTCGAGCCCCTTTAGTTTTTGAGGCGTCTTGATCGGACTTCTCTGTCAAAATCTATCGCCATTTGAAGTTTGTATACCCTAATATTCACTAAATGAAGTTTCCCCAAACCCCAAACTACTGACGAATCGGCACAAAACATGTAGATACGCCACGCCCCGTTTCGAGCCACATTTATTTTTTAGGCGTCTTGATCGGACTTCTCTGTCAAAATCTATCGCCATTTGAAGTTTGTATACCCTAATATGCACTAAATGAAGTTTCCCCAAACCCCAAAGTACTGACGAATCGGCACAAAACATGAGGATACGCCACACTGCGTTTCGAGCCACTTTCAATTTTCAGGCGTCTTGATCGTACTTCTCTGTCCAAATCTATCACCATTTAAAGTTTGGATACCCTAATATTCACTAAATGAGGTTTCCCCAAACCCAAACTACTGACGAATCGGCATAAAACAAGTATATACGCCACGCCCCATTTCGAGCGACTTTCATTTTTGAGGCATCTTGATCGGACTTCTCTGTCAAAATCTATCGCCATATGAAGTTTCTATACCCGAATATTCTCTAAATGAAGTTTCCCCAATCCCCAAACTACTGACGAATCGGCACAAAACATGCAGATACGCCACGCCCCGCTCCGAGCCACTTTCATTTTTGAAGCGTCTTGATCGGACTTCTCTCTCAAAATCTATCGCCATTTGAAGTTTGTATACCCTAATATTCACTACATGATGTTTCCCCCAAACCCCAAACTACTGACGAATCAGCACAAAACATGCAAATACGCCATGCCCCGTTTCGAGCCACTTTCATTTTTTAGGCGTCTTGATCGGATTTCTCTGTCAAAATCTATCGCCATTTGATGTTTTTATACCCTAATATTCACTAACTGAAGTTTCCCCAAACCCCAAACTACTGACGAATCGACACAAAACATGCAGATACGCCACGCCCCGTTTCGAGCCACTTTCATTTTTGAGGCGTCTTGAACGAACTTCTCTGTCAAAATCTATCGCCATTCTTCTTCTTCTGATCTTCTTCTTCCATTCTTCTTCTTCCGATCTTCTTCTTCCATTCTTCCTCTTCCATTCTTCTTCTTCTGATCTTCTTCTTCCACTCTTCTTCTTCCGATCTTCTTCTACCATTCTTCTTCTTCCGATCATGTTCTTCCATTCTTCTTCTTCCGATCTTCTTCTTCCATTCTTCTTCTTCTTATCTTCTTCTTCCATTCTTCTCCTTCCGATCTTCTTCTTGCATTCTTCTGCTGCCATTCTTCTTCTTCCGTTCTTCTTCTTCTATTCTTCTTCTTCCGATCTTCTTCTTCCATTCTTCTTCTTCCGATCTTCTTCTTCCATTATTCTTCTGCCATTTTTCGTCTTCCGATCTAGTTCTTCGATTCTTCTTCTTTCGATCTTCTTCTTCCGATATTCTTCTGCCATTCTTCTTCTTCCGTTCTTCTTCTTTCATTCTTCTTCTTCCGATCTTCTTCTTCCATTCTTCTTCTTCCGATCTTCTTCCTCCATTATTGTTCTTCCGATCTTCTTCCTCCATTATTGTTCTTCTTCTTCCATTCTTCTTCTTCTGATCTTCTTCTTTCATTCTTCTTCTTCCGATCTTCTTCTTCCATTCTTCCTCTTCCATTCTTCTTCTTCTGATCTTCTTCTTCCACTCTTCTTGTAACGCCCCTCAAAATATTCCTCATTTTTATATGATAAAATAAAGGTGAAACAATAATATCAAAATTTAACATAGATATATACATAATATAATTCATCCATTAATACAAATGTGCCTCAAAATAATATCCCTTTTCGAGGAAGTTTTAATACATCTCCATACAGGAGTTTTCAAAATAAAACAAAACAACAGTATTCAAAAACCGGCGATCTCCTTCTCCAGAAATGCTCACTGAGGAGCTCTACTACCTGCAACCTCATCTGCTCCCGTGCAAATATACACGATCATCACAGTTTTAAGAAAGCAAACACAAAACCAAACACAGGGGTAAGCTAGATATTTTTAAAACTTTAAATATGAACTTTATATCAATAGAAAGCATAAATCTTCACACCATTCATAATCTATATCAATTTCAACCATCAATATCCCCATATTCCACAAACTCGTCAAGTGTCTATTCAATACATTCAATACTCATGGTTCACATGTCAGCCTTTCCACTGACTCATAACACATAGACACATGACTCTACTTCCGGAAGACTCGTGCGTTGAACTTAGCATCCAAAGACCTGCACCTGTCATACTTCATTGCTGTAATGTTCCCACAGCCATGCGCATCAACATAATCTCGATCTCAATCTCAATATCCTCACTCTCACAGTATGACAGGGTTAATCCATATAACAGGTCAAGTCAGTTATCTTTCAAACGACTTACCCATACATATGGACCTCCTTCGACTCTCACCAACTGAATGACTTCATCTATGTGACTCCATCATGATGGAGGAGGGCCAAGCACATCTAACCAAGGAAGCCAAGGCCCAAACCAAGAAGACCGTCTAGACCAAGAGGAGCGTCTAGCTCCAAGAAGTGAGCGTCTAGGACGTGAAGGAGGGAGGCTATCCATGGAGCTAGACCGTCTAGGACCTCTCACAAGATCCATGGCTAAACATATCCAAGCACACATAGAAAAAGCCACGGATGGGAGGGAGAAGACCTTGTACATGCTACTTGGAGGCCCATTAGGGGTAGCTTAGTAGATTAGTGTAGTGTAGAAAGCAAAACTTGCTAACTTAGGGGTGTGCTATCAAAAAGGTGCCCTTAGCAATAGAAGGAGGGGTGTGCTAGCAAATAGGTGCCTTTAGCAAAAGAGGGAGGGGTGTACTATCAAATGTTGCATTTTTGACCTATCTTCTAGAATATTAGGATGATGGTGTGGTTTGACTAAAGTCAATACCCTAGGCAGCCCCCACTTTTTGTATTTCCATCCCTACCCTTTAAGCTTGCTCACCAAGGCTCCTAAATCTATAAATAAGGAGGCCTACCTCATGTATTTTCAAGTTTATTTGAGTAATGTTATGCTGCCATTTTTGTGCACAAGCTTTACTCCTCCTAGAAATCTAGGCTATAAACTTCAATCCTTTCACCTTCTCCCTTGAGCTGGCCGAACCACTCAACCCATACTCATCATGCACCTTCAAGACCAACACAACTCCTAGGAGGGTCTTGTTTCACTCATCCATTGCTTCCGCTCCATCTATTTCTACTTTGATTCAAGAAGAACACATGAAAATGCCATCACATCATATCAGCAGAGTCAGGATCGTCTCATTCACAGGATACTCACTGATCAATACACCTCATAACCAATCTCAACACGGTATTTCCTTTCCTGAAAATACTATGTCTTGATCCCACATTCACAACATTCAACACATCATATAACACTTAAATGAACGATTCCAATCACAGCAACAATCATTCCAAGGTTCAGATTTCCGAATATCACATGCATTTCACATTTCAATCTCAAACAGTTTCAAACGACACTAAAACAGGGGAGTTCGAAATCAACATTTAAAACCGGCGATCACGTCGCCCCACACATAAAAACAGAGCATCGTGAAAAAGAATATGAAACCGGCGACCACGTCGCCCTCACTTCAGAACCTACTCGTCGAAAATTTTTATAAACGAAAATACTAGCTTCCCTTACCTGGACTTGCGCAAAATCACTAAGAGCTCCAAAACCCACCGAAGCTTAAAGATGCCTTAACTCTGTTTTAGGACTTTGAGCAGAAAACTTGCAGCGCACAACGTCAGGAATCCAGGGTAGTCGCCGATCTTCAACTGGTTCGCTAGGACGTCTGAACGCAGGGAGAAGGGGAGGAAAGAAACAGGGAACCAAAGTTAACTCACTCAATCACTCTCGAACCACAGCAACGTCCACTGCCTCTCAGGGGTGAGTTTTTGAATCTAAGCCAACTTGCCCATAAATGCCGCTGCCCCCCGCCCACTCTGCAGGAAAGCTTGCGTGGACACTTCCTTGAACAGTATGACCACGTGGGTTTCTGCGCATACCAACTCTCTGATGCTAACTATTCTGAAACACCCTTTTTGTCTACGTGTCGCGCATGCAGGACGTCTCATGCTGGGAGCCTGGGTCCCACCTTATCTGTGTGAAACACGACATCGCGCGATAACCCTCCACCGATGACTGCTCGCGCGATGACTATCAACCGATGTCTCATCCTGGCGGACAAACGATGTCTCTCTCTGGAAGACGACCGATGTCTCTCTCTGGAAGACGACCGATGTCTCTCTCTGGAAGACGACCGATGTCTCTCTCTGGAAGACGACCGATGTCTCTCTCTGGAAGACGACCGATGTCTATCCCTGGCGATGCACGCGTGTCTCTCGCCCTGGCGATGCCCGCATGTCTCTCGCCCTGGCGATGCCTGCATGTCTCTCGCCCTGGCGATGCCCGTATGTCTCTCGCCCTGGCGATGCCCGCGTGTCTCTCGCCCTGGCGATGCCCGCATGTCTCTCGTCCCGGCGATGACTGATGACACATCGCCACGCTTTGCTGAAGGTTCTTCATCCCACTATGTTACGTCCAAGGTATCACCTCCACATGACTTGGTGATGTCGGTAGCTTCACATTTCCAAGAATAGATCAGCACTACTCCTCGTGCGCCCATGCATGCAACACTAAGGACGATTTCTTAGGCTCAAGCATAGAGCTTCGCATGCACAGCGTATCTAAGGCTTAACCCACACCTTGATACGCGTGGTTTTTGGAACCCACTATGGTTGATCCAGCATCTTGACCACATACTAAGTGCACTTTCGGCGATCATGTACACTATGGGCGATTGGCGTTCATGTGTAATCTAGGCGACAGGCGATTATGTGCCAGAGAAGTCGGAGATCGCCTCCGTCTTCAACAACGGCGATCTCGTAGACTTCTAAGCTACACTTTTCTTCCTTTACTCTTCTTGATCCACATGTCTTCCTCGAGCACACCCACGTGATTACCTCACGATAAAGTCATCGCACCTGACTACTTGGTTAATACAATGGTCAGCCGACCGACCTCTACCAGCTGACCCCAGACCTTGGGCGACGTCCGAGGTCCGACTACTACGAAACTTCTATTACCCGCTCTTTGTATTTTAAATAATAACATCTTCTGAAATTATTTAAATATAACACTTTTATTCCAATTAAACTTTCTAGGTCCTTACACTTCTTCTTCCGATCTTCTTCTGCCATTCTTCCTCTTCCGATCATCTTCTTCCATTCTTCTTCTTCCGATCTTCTTCTTCCATTCTTCTTCTTCTAATCTTCTTCTTCCATTCTTCTTCTTCCGATCTTCTTCTTGCATTCTTCTTCTTCCATTCTTTTTCTTCCGATCTTCTTCTTCCATTCTTCTTCTTTCGATTTTCTTCTTCCATTCTTCTTCTTCCGATCTTCTTCTTCCATTCTTCTTTTTCCGTTCATCTTCTTCCGATCTTTTTCTTCCCTTCTTCTTGTTCTGATCTTCTTCTTCCATTCTTCTTCTTCCCGTCTTCTTCTTACCATCTTCTTCGTCCATTCTTCTTCGTCCGTTCTTCTTCTTATGATCTTCTTCTTCCATTCTTCTTCTTCCGTTCTTCTTCTTCCATTCTTCTTCTTCCGATGTTCTTCTTCCAATCCTATTCTTCCATTCCTCTTTTCCGATCTTCTTATTCCATTCTTGTTCTTCCATTCTTCTTTTTCCATTCTTCTTCTTCCGATCTTCTTCTGCCATTCTTCTTCTTCCGATCTTCTTCTTCCATTCTTCTTCTTCCGATTTTCTTTTTCCATTCTTCTTCTTCCGATCTTCTTCTTCCATTCTTCTTCTCCCGTTCTTCTTCTTCTTCTGATCTTCCTCTTTCATTCTTCTTCTTCCGATCTTCTTCTTCCCTTCTTCTTCTTCTTCCGATCTTCTTCTTCCATTCTTCTTCTTCTTCTGATCTTCGTCTTCCATTCTTCTTCTTCTTCCGATCTTCCTCTTCCATTCTGATCCGGTCGGTCATCGGTAGTCGATGCCGTCAGCAGCAGATGACTACTTGGGCCAGTCATAGAGCAACACGTGGCATGAGATAGCAGATTAACCAGGGTGGAGATCGGCTCCTACATGAGCGCCTGGAAGCAGAGCGCGAGAGTGATGAAGCACCGATCAGTCATCGGTGTATAAAGAGTGATCTGTCATCGGTGTATAAAGAGTGATCAGTCATCGGTATATACAGCGTGATCAGTCATCGGTATATACATAGTGATCAGTCGTCGGTGAATGCAGAGTGATCAGTTGTTGGTGAATGCAGAGTGATCAGTCGTCGGGGGTTCCTTGCCAACACGTGTTAAACTGGGACCCAGGATCCCAGCGAGAACGTTACCCAAGGACCTCGCCTGATCCCATAAGCAGAGCACGGCAACGTGAAGAAGCGCCATCGGACATCGGCCAGGATGAGAGATACCTCGGTCATCGGTGTGTGTCGAGGTGACATCGGCCGCGCGATGTGAACAACGCAACCAATGATCAGTAAAGCGCCCAGAGGCAGGGAATGGCCTTAGTCGCGAGGCGACCACGCATGAAGACGAGAAGACGCAGTTAGATGCAGAATCCTGCTGGGACAAGAACCCATCAAGGTTAGAGTCTCCCAGTGGGGTTGCATGTCTGCCACGTGGACGGAGAAGATTTTCCCAGAGAATAGGTAGGGTAGATAGGCACAGAAGTTGAGGGGTACAGAGGTACCCACGCAGCCTCCCCTGTCAGACTTTGCATTTAAGTGAAGAAGGCTGGCACGCAAGGTGGCCCGGGGAAGTGGAAACGACAGTGCAGAGTAATCAAGTGGCCCTAGAGGTAGCCAGTAGGGGCTACGCGGGTTTATATGAGGAAGAAGAACACCAAACCAGGTATGCAGTCTTTTGCCTCAGAATACACAACACAAAACTAAGAACACTCAGTTTCCGAATCAAAGGGGACTGAGGGCACACACACGGGTCTCACACAGAGAGAGATCCGAGAGAGAGTTTTGGTGTTCCCGTTGCCTGACTTGAGCGTCGAGCTACAACGGCCGCTAGAGGCGCCGTCTGTGTGTTTTGCAGGCATCATTCGGAGAGTCGTCGAAGGTTCCTGGAGCCTCCTTGCAGAACGCGCAGCAGTTAGAAAGCTAGACGAAGGCGTGACGAGGCATTTTCCCCACGCTCGAGTCCGCGGCGAGATCATTTGGCGCCCACCGTGGGGCACGAAGTAAAACGAAGCCCCCATACACAAGAACGAGAGTAGGAATCGCACAGATGAGTAGAAGAACCAGACAAACGACACCTCCACCACCTGCTGGTGAAGGAACTGTGACCATGGCGCAGGTCATGGAGATGATGCGCGCGCTGCAGGATAACGTCGCGGCGTCGAGAGTTGAGCAGGAGAAGATGCATGCAGAGCTGACTGCATCGCATAGCAGGAATGAAGAGTTGAACCGCGTCAACGAGGAGCTGCGTAGGGAGTTGCAGGCGCAGAATGAGCGCGTATCCGAAGATAGGACGTCGATGCCGCCATCGCCCCCTAGAGCATTTCCTATGCCCTTCTCCCCCGAGATCATGAACACGGTGGTGCCCCCCAACCTGGTGGGAGTGAAAGCATCGTTCACGGGGGTGGAAGACCCAGAGGCACATTTGACAGCCTTCCACACTCAGATGATGCTGTCTGGAGGTTCAGACGCAGTGTACTGCAAAATGCTTATGAGCACGCTGAGCGGAGTAGCCATGGAGTGGTTCGTGAGCTTGCCGGAGGGCCACATCACCTCCTTCCATCAGTTCTCAAAGCTATTCACGGAGCAGTATATAGTCAACAGAGCGCCGCCGGTGGTGACTTACGACCTGTTCGACGTGCGCCAGAACCAGGGGGAGTCACTGAAGGACTTCCTCAACCGCTTTGGTGCGCAGTTGGTGAGATTGCCCAACAAGGATGAGAGCATGCTGGTGCATGCATTCAAGAAAGGCGTGCTACCTGGCCCTTTCAGTGAATCGCTTATCAGGAGCCACCCTGCCACCTTCGCTGAGATTCGGCGACGGGCGGTGGCGCACATAGTAGCGGAGACAGAGGTCTCTGAGAAGAGAAGCAGTGTTGCACCATCAAAGCCACGCGGGAGTCATGGGAAACAACAGCAACAGGTGAGGGTGTATGAGACCAAGGAAGGAAAGAGGGTGCAAGGGAGGCCTCGTCCCTATACACCCAGGAAAGACCAGGTTAGGGGGCGTGCGAGGGAGCACGACGCACCCCCTAGGTACGATTTCATTGTAGAGTTGGCAGAGCTGATCGCCATCCCTGCCGTGGCTGTAAGGCTCCGAGTACCGAAGAAGACCGACAGGGTACTTGGAAGGAAGAAGGATGAGTGGTGTGAGTTCCATCATGCTAATGGACACACACTCCGCACCTGCCTGGCGTTGGGACGTCAACTCGCTGAGTTGGTGAAGACAGGTCTCCTGACCGATTACCTACGGGGAGAGCAGAGTGATCGCGCTTCGGGGTCTCAAGCTAGCGATCAGCAACACGAAATCCCTGTGCATGGGGAGGTGATGACCATTGCGGGAGGTTTTTCCGGCGGAGGGTGTTCCAGGTCGCAGAGAAGAAGGTATGCACGGTCGGTGATGGCCGTGGACTCAGTGGATGAAGGCCATTTTCCCGAGGTAGATATCACCTTCACAAGAGCTGATTTGCAAGACGTAATACCCCACAACAACGACCCAGTGGTCATCTCCCTGGTGACAGCGGGAAGACGAGTGCACAGGGCGCTCGTAGACGAAGGAAGCTCAGCGGACGTCATGTTCTGGCCGACGTTCAACAAGTTACAACTGTCCCCGGATCAGTTGAGGCCATATGTTGGGTGTCTATATGGTTTCGCGGGAGACCAGGTCGAGGTGCGGGGCTACATAGAGCTGAGGACGACGTTCACCGATGGAGTGGCGTCCCGCACAGAGAAGATAAAGTTCTTGGTGGTGAATGCCCCATCTGCATACAATATCTTGTTGGGAAGACCCACGCTCAACAGGTTGGGCGCAGTGCCATCGACGAGGCACATGAAGTTGAAGCTGCCGTCGGTGGAAGGGGCTGTCATTACCATCAAGTCAGATCAGGCTGAGGCTAGGCGCTGTTATGAGAACAGCCTCAAGCAGAAGAGAAGCATCTGCCATGTCACTACAGCACCACCAGCAGGCGTGCTCCAGGAGAGATCGGTGGTTCGTGGGGCACAGGCAGATCAGATAATGGAAGATGCTACGCTGGGGGGCTCTCAGGTAGCTCAAGTCGAAGCGGAGGCAGGGAGCGTGATCGATCCTCGTGAGTTAGACATCGCCAGGGCAGTCATCGCCCATGAAAGGAGGTCCCATCCAGCTGAGGGATGGAAAGAGATGGAGATAAGGGGAAAAAGGTTTAAGTTGGGGGAATCGCTCACTGCGGAAGACCGAGCACAGATTGCCTGTGTGATTGAGAAGCACATGGGCGCTTTTGCGTGGTTAGCTTCTGACATGCCGGGGATCGACCCTGATTTCCTTTGCCACCACCTGTCAATGGACCCCAAGGCGCGACCAGTGTGCCAAAGACGAAGGAGATTCAATGAAGAGAAGAAGAAGGTGATCCATGACGAGACGCAGAAGCTCCTTACTGCTGGACATATCAGAGAGATCCAGTACCCCGACTGGCTGGCAAACGTGGTACTGGTGCAGAAGTCAAATGGCAAGTGGAGGATGTGTGTGGACTTCACTGATCTCAATAAGGCCTGCCCCAAGGACTCCTACCCTCTCCCTAGTATAGATGCGTTGGTGGACAGCGCGTCAGGGGGGAAGCTCCTCAGCTTTCTGGACGCCTTCTCAGGCTACAACCAGATAAGGATGCACCCCATGGACGAGTGCAAGACTGCTTTCATGACGGAACGATCTTGCTACTGCTACAAGGTAATGCCATTCGGGTTGAAGAACGCAGGAGCTACCTATCAGAGACTTATGGATAGGGTGCTCTCGCCCATGCTTGGAAGGAACGTGCATGCATACGTAGATGACATGGTGGTCACGTCGCGGGAGAAGGCGCACCATGTAGTTGATCTGGAGGAACTTTTCACCACCATCACCAAGTATGGGTTGAAGCTCAACCCTGAGAAGTGCATCTTCGGTGTGGAGGCCGGGAAGTTCTTAGGTTTCCTCCTAACGGAGCGTGGAATCGAGGCGAACCGGGAGAAGTGCGCGGCAATCGTGGCAATGAGGAGCCCAACGACGGTGAAGGAGGTGCAGCAGCTCACTGGTCGGTTGGCCGCCTTGTCACGGTTCATGTCTGCTGGAGGAGAGAAGGGTCATCCGTTTTTCCAATGTCTCAAGCGCAACAGTAGATTCGTGTGGACACCGGAATGCGAAGAAGCCTTCTTGAAGCTGAAGGAGTATCTGGCGAGCCCACCAGTATTGTGTAAACCGCAAATGGGCACCCCCCTTCGCTTGTATTTTGCTGTGACAGAGAGGGCGGTCAGCTCGGTCCTGGTACAAGAGCAAGGTCAGGTCCAGAAACCTGTGTATTTTGTAAGTAAGGTACTGCGAGGCCCAGAAACGAGGTATCAGACCCTGGAGAAGGCAGCACTGGCGGTAGTTTTTTCAGCCAGAAGGCTCAGACACTATTTCCACAGCTTCACCATAGTGGTCATGACAGACTTGCCCATCCAGAATGTGTTGAAGAAGCCAGACGTAGCAGGAAGGATGGTCAAGTGGGCTGTGGAACTCTCAGAATTCGACATCCAGTACGAGCCCCGAGGACCGATCAAGGGGCAGGTGTTCGCCGACTTCGTGGTTGAACTGTCGTCGGTCGCGACACCTGCAGAAGGCGTAGTTTTTCGATGGGTCTTATCAGTGGATGGCTCCTCCAATCAGCAGGGAAGCGGTGCTCGAGTCATTCTGGAAGGCCCGAACGGGGTGCTGATCGAACAATCCCTTCGCTTTGCCTTCAAGGCTAGCAACAATCAGGCGGAGTATGAAGCCCTGATCGCAGGAATGTTCTGGCAAAAGAGATGGGAGCAAGAAGTCTGGTGGCTAAGAGTGATTCGTTGCTAGTCACTGGGCAAGTTACAGGGGAGTTCCAGGCGAAAGATCCTCAGATGGCAGCCTACCTGGAGTACGTCCAGCTCATGAAGACATCCTTCGATGAGTTTGAGTTGGTGCATGTGCCCCGCGAGCAAAATGCCAGAGCAGATCTGCTTGCCAAGCTGGCCAGCTCAGGCAAGGGGGGAAAACAGAGGACCGTCATTCAAGAGACTTTAAAGGTACCACGAGCGTTCGTATCAGACAATCAAATACTTCAAGTATCCAAGTCGGTGAAGCGTCTGGTGATCAGTCATCGGTCCCTGACTCAAGAAACGCTGAAAGCACCGAGGGTGAGGGCGCGACCGGCAAGGTCCGATGAGGCGATGGAAGTCTGCGCTGTCAAGGGGCCCGATACGTGGATAACGCCGTACCAGTTGTACCTAGAAGATGGTGTGCTCCCACTGGACTCAACAGAGGCAAAGAAGATAAAGAAGAGCTCGAGTAAGTTTACTCTAATCGATGGGAATTTGTTTAGATTTGGCTTTTCCCATCCAGTACAAATGTGCGTGCATGGAGAGCAATGCACCAGACTCATGTCAGAGTTGCACGAAGGGGTGTGCGAAAGCCACGTCGGTGGTCGCGCTCTGGCAAGTAGGATCCTCCGCGCAGGGTATTACTGGCCAACGCTGAAAGAAGACTGTGTGAAGTACGCTCAGCGGTGCAAACAATGCCAACTTCATGCAGACTGGCATAAGGCACCCCCGGAGGAGTTGAAGTCCATCCATAGCCCGTGGCCATTTCACACGTGGGGAATCGACATCATGGGACCCTTTCCTCTGGCGATCAGGTAGATGAAGTTCCTCATAGTGGCCATCGAGTATTTCACAAAATGGGTGGAGGCGGAACCAGTGGCCCACATCACCGCTCAGAAGGTCGAGCATTTTGTCTGGAAGAATATTGTCTGTCGTTTCGGAGTACCCAAGAGGCTGGTATCCGACAACGGCACTCAGTTCACCAGTCACCAGTTGAGAAAGATGTGCGAAGAACTGAAGATACAACAAGTGTTCGCCTCAGTAGAACACCCGCAGACCAACGGGCAGGTGGAGTCAGCCAACCGAGTGCTGCTTAGGGGACTAAAGCGAAGATTAGAGAAAGCCAAGGGGAAGTGGGCAGAAGAGGTTCCCAGAATTGTATGGTCCTACCATACCACCCCACAGTCTAGCACCCAAGAGACGCCCTTTAGTCTTGTCTATGGGACGGATGCTATGATCCCCGTGGAGATACAGGAGAGCTCCCCTAGATTCCTGAACTTTATCGTCGAAGAGTCCAATCAAGAGCGAAAGGTGAATCTGGACCTCCTGGACGAAGTGCGAGAAGGAGCCAGGGTTAGTGCTGAAGCTGTCAAGAGAAGAGTAGAACGGAGGCACAATTCCAAGGTGAAGCCCAGGCGTTTCCAAGAAGGCGATCTGGTGATGAGGAAAGCACACCAGAATGAGACGGAGAACAAGTTATCTCCAAAGTGGACGGGTCCATATAGAGTAGTTGAGGCGTTGGAGAATGGAGCTTATCGGCTGGAGACTCTGGATGGAGCACCTATCCCCAGAACATGGAACGCTACACACTTGAGATTCTACTTCAGTTAAGTTATAAAGTAGATGCGTTCTCGCACTGTACACACACCCAATGTACATACTGTAAATAGTTGAACAGATTAGGGGGCACTCTTTTCCCGATGAGGGTTTTTAACGAGGCCACCCAATAAAAAAGATTTCAGTATACCAAGTGTGCACGTGTTTTCCAGTTTCAAGTCCTACTTGCCCCGGATGAAAGTGCAAGTGATCGGTTGGAGCCTGCTCGCCCCAGACGCGAGCACGGACGACCGATAGGGGCCAACAAGAAAAACTCTTCTTCCCCAAAGCAAGACATCATCTTCGCGTTTAATCACTAAGGAGCAGAACGCGATCATTCATCGGTGCACCCAAAGGACGATCAGTCATCGGTGCACCCGAAGCAGAGCACTCGGTCGGTGCATGGTCATCGGGGTCTTGCTAACACGTGTTAAGCTGGGACCCAGGTTCCCAGCGAGAGCGTTACGCATGCGCCTCGCATGATTCCAGAAGAAAGTTGGTCATCGGGGTCTTGCTAACACGTGTTAAGCTGGGACCCAGGTTCCCAGCGAGAGCGTTACGCATGCACCTCGCATGATTCCAGAAAGAAGGTTGGTCATCGGGGTCTTGCCAACACGTGTTAAGCTGGGATCCAGGCTCCCAGCAAGAGCGTTACGCATGCACCTCGCATGATTCCAAACCGGAAGAAGGGGAGTTGATGGCCTTCACATGTTGAGCTCTCCTTGGATGTTGAAGATGGTGCGGAAGCAATGGTTTAAATGAGCAAGACCCTCCTAGGAGTGATGGTGATCTTGAAGGTGCATGATGTGTATGAAAATGAGAGAGGTTTGGCCAGCTCTCTTTGGTGGTGAAGGAGTGAAGATTAAAACCATAAATCAAGAGATTTAGGCAAGGGAGTAAGTATGGCACAAATTTGGCAGCACAACTTTACTCAAATTAATCTTGAAAATACATGAGGTAGGCCTCCTTATTTATAGATTTAGGAGCCTTGGTGAGCAAGCTTAAAGGGTAGGGATGGAAATACAAAAAGTGGGGCTGCCTAGGGTATTGACTTTAGTAAAACCACACCATCATCCTAATATTCTAGAAGATAGGTCAAAAATGCAACATTTGATAGTACACCCCTCCTTCTTTTGCTAAAGGCACCTATTTGCTAGCACACCCCTCCTTCTATTGCTAAGGGCACCTTTTTGATAGCACACCCCTAAGTGAGCAAGTTTTGCTTTCTACACTACACTATTCTACTAAGCTACCCCTAATGGGCCTCCAAGTAGCATGTACAAGGTCTTCTCCCTCCCATCCGTGGCTTGACTTATTTGGGCGTGAATGTGCTTGGCCATGGACCTTGTGAGAGGTCCTAGACGGTCTAGGCTCCCTCCTAGACGCTCCTCATGTAGCTCCCCCTTGTCTTGTGCTAGACGCTCTCCATGTTGTTCTAGACGGTCTAGTCTTGGCCCTTGGCTTTCATGGTGGGGTGAGCTTGGCCTCTCTCCATCATCCCCTCCCCCTTGGAAAGGATTTGTCCTCAAATCCAAGTCTTCATTGGTACCTACAAATGGAGATAGGTCAATTACATTAAATGTGTCATGCACTCCATATTCAAGAGGTAGGTCCAACTTGTATGCATTGTTGTTGACTCTCTTGAGGACTTGAAAGGGTCCATCTCCTCGGGGACTTAGTTTGGACTTCCTTTGAGTGGGAAATCTATCTTTTCGAAGATGAAGCCAAACTAAGTCTCCTTCCTCAAAAATAATTTCCCTCTTACCCTTATTGTGGTATTTTGCATACTTCTCATTTTGTTGTTGTATTTGAAGTTTAACCTTCTCATGAATTTTCTTAACAAAATCGGCCTTGATTGCTCCTTCCTTATGCACAAAATCTTGTGGATTAGGAAGGGATAACAAGTCCATAGGTGTGAGAGGATTAAATCCATATACTACTTGAAAAGGAGAAGCATTAGTAGTCTTGTGGACTACTCTATTATAAGCAAACTCAATGTGGGGAAGGTGCTCATCCCAAGACTTGTGGTTTCCCTTCATGATAGCCCTAAGCATAGTTCCTAGAGATCTATTGACTACTTCGGTTTGACCATCCGTTTGAGGATGACAAGAAGTGGAAAATTGTAGTCTTGTTCCAAGTTTACTCCAAAGAGTTTTCCAAAAGTGGCTTATAAACTTGGGATCTCTATCGGACACTATACTTCTAGGTATACCATGGAGTCTCACCACTTCTCTAAAGAAGAGCCTAGAAATATTTTGAGCATCATCTACCTTGTGGCATGGAATAAAATGGGACATTTTGCTAAAACGGTCCACTACCACAAAGATAGAGTCATGGCCTCTTGCAGTCCTAGGGAGTCCTAAAATGAAATCCATGCTAATGTCTTCCCAAGGAGCATTTGCAATCGGCAAGGGAGTGTAGAGTCCATGAGGCATTGCTCTAGATTTTGCTTTCAAACATGCTATGCATCTAGAACAATGTCTTTGGACATCTTTCCTCATGTGTGGCCAACAAAATTTTACTTTCAAAATGTCTAGAGTCTTATCAACTCCAAAATGGCCCATGAGTCCCCCCTCATGTGATTCATTGACAAGGAGTTTCCTATGTGTGCCTTGGGGAATGCAAAGTTTTCCTTCTTTAAAAAGATATCCCTCAGACACATAGTAACCTCCTTGCGCTTTATGTTGACATTGGGCATAGATGGATGAAAATTCTTGATCATCTTGATAAAGCTCTCTTATGTGATCAAATCCAAGAATTTGAGCACCCAATTTTGAAAAGAGTGTGTGCCGTCTTGAAAGAGCATCGGCCACTATATTGGTGCTTCCTTTCTTGTACTTGATTACATAAGGAAATTGTTCAAGAAATTCCATCCATTTAGCATGTCTCTTGTTGAGCTTGTGTTGGCCCTTTAGATATTTTAAAGACTCGTGATCACTATGGATTACAAATTCTTTGGTCACAAGGTAGTGTTCCCAAGTCTTTAGGGCTCTCACAAGAGCATAAAGCTCTTTGTCATAGGTGGGGTAATTGAGGGTGGCACCATGGAGTTTTTCACTAAAATATGCAATGGGGTGACCACCTTGCAATAATACCGCACCTATGCCTACTCCCGATGCATCACATTCTATCTCAAAAGTTTTGGAAAAATTTGGGAGAGCTAGAATTGGTGCATTGGTGAGTTGAGCTTTTAGCCTTTGGAAGGCTTGCTCATGCTTATCATTCCAACAAAATGCAACATTCTTTTTCACAAGTTCATTCAAAGGAGAAGCTAGACTTGAAAAATTAGGCACAAACATTCTATAAAAGCTAGCTAACCCATGGAAACTTCTTACATCACTTACATTTTGTGGAGTGGGCCACTCTTGGATGGCTTTGATTTTCTCGGGGTCAACATGCACCCCCTTTTGGTTGACTATGAAACCTAAAAACACTACACTATCTACACAAAAAGTGCATTTATCTATATTGGCAAACAAACTATTTTTCCTAAGCACTGAAAGAACCTCCCTAAGGTGACTTAGGTGGGACTCTAGGCTTTGACTATATACTAAGATATCATCAAAATAGACTACTACATACTTACCTATGCAATCCCTAAAGACATGATTCATAAGCCTCATGAAAGTGCTAGGTGCATTAGTGAGTCCAAAAGGCATCACTAACCACTCATATAGTCCAAATTTGGTCTTAAAAGCAGTTTTCCACTCATCACCTTCTTTAATTCTAATTTGGTGATATCCACTTTTAAGGTCAATTTTGGAAAACATGGTGGACCCATGCAATTCATCAAGCATGTCATCAAGCCTTGGGATTGGATGCCTATACTTGATGGTGATGTTGTTGATTGCTCTACAATCACAACACATGCGCCATTTTCCATCTTTTTTGGGCACCAACAATACAGGTACAGCACAAGGGCTTAGGCTCTTTTGAACCCAACCCTTCTCCAACAAGTCTTGAACTTGTGACTCTATCTCCTTGGTCTCCTCGGGGTTAGTTCTATAGGCGGGCCTATTTGGTAGGCTTGCCCCCGGAATCAAGTCAATTTGGTGTTCTATACCTCTAATGGGAGGGAGTCCATTGGGCCCCTCATTAGAGAATACATCATCAAATTCACTTAAAAGTTTTTCTGCTTTAGGAGGTAGACTCATAAGTTCACTACTTGTGGCAGTGCATGCAAGTGTTCCTTTACAAAAGACAAGGCTTGGTTGTTCAACAAGAAGCAAATTTTCCAAGATGTTTTCACAAGGCTTCTCTTGTTGAGCAACCTTGGGGGAAGGAACACTCTTCTCCCTCTCCTTCCTATCCCTAAGGACCTTTTCTTTTTCAAGCTCTCTTTTCTTTTTCTTTTCCTCATCCCTCTTTTCTTTCATTTGTATTTGATCTTTCACCACTTGGGAATGTGGTAAAGGACTAAGTACAAACTTTTTATGCTTATGGGTGAAGGAAATCTCATTAGTAAGACCATCATGCAAGGTTTTTTTATCAAATTGCCATGGTCTTCCTAAGAGAATATGGCAAGCTTCCATAGGCACTACATCACATAAAACCTTGTCTTTGTAGTTCCCTTTGGAAAACTTGATTTCCACTTCCTTATCTACACTTAGTTCCCCATTCTCATTTATCCATTGCAACTTGTATGGCTTAGGATGAGGAACTACTTGTAGATTGAGCTTTTCAATCATTCTAGAGCTACAACAATTGCAGCTTGATCCACTATCCACAATGAGAGAACATATATTTTCTAAAACTTTACATCTTGTGTGAAAGATGTTCTCTCTTTGTGATGGAGGAGGGCCAAGCACATCTAACCAAGGAAGCCAAGGCCCAAACCAAGAAGACCGTCTAGACCAAGAGGAGCGTCTAGCTCCAAGAAGTGAGCGTCTAGGACGTGAAGGAGGGAGGCTATCCATGGAGCTAGACCGTCTAGGACCTCTCACAAGATCCATGGCTAAACATATCCAAGCACACATAGAAGAAGCCACGGATGGGAGGGAGAAGACCTTGTACATGCTACTTGGAGGCCCATTAGGGGTAGCTTAGTAGATTAGTGTAGTGTAGAAAGCAAAACTTGCTAACTTAGGGGTGTGCTATCAAAAAGGTGCCCTTAGCAATAGAAGGAGGGGTGTGCTAGCAAATAGGTGCCTTTAGCAAAAGAGGGAGGGGTGTACTATCAAATGTTGCATTTTTGACCTATCTTCTAGAATATTAGGATGATGGTGTGGTTTGACTAAAGTCAATACCCTAGGCAGCCCCCACTTTTTGTATTTCCATCCCTACCCTTTAAGCTTGCTCACCAAGGCTCCTAAATCTATAAATAAGGAGGCCTACCTCATGTATTTTCAAGTTTATTTGAGTAATGTTATGCTGCCATTTTTGTGCACAAGCTTTACTCCTCCTAGAAATCTAGGCTATAAACTTCAATCCTTTCACCTTCTCCCTTGAGCTGGCCGAACCACTCAACCCATACTCATCATGCACCTTCAAGACCAACACAACTCCTAGGAGGGTCTTGTTTCACTCATCCATTGCTTCCGCTCCATCTATTTCTACTTTGATTCAAGAAGAACACATGAAAATCCCATCATTTGGTATCATGAGCTTTTGGTTCTTCAAGATGAGTAGCTTGTCTTTTTAAATTTTCAGTTCTTCTTTATTTTCATCTTGTCATTTCAATTCCATAATTGTCTTGCTGTTTCTTTTACATTTTAAATTGTTCTTGGTGTGCTTATGGAAGATCCAACCGAAGCACATGTGTTCAATTGATCTTGAACATTTTCTTGTGCAATTGTGATAGGATTCCTTACACATTGAGTGGCTGTTTTCTTTTAGGAATTTGAGTCTTTATTGCTTTCTTATAATTGCTTCATTTTATGCTTTGAGTCTTTATTTTCTGAATCTATAAATGTTGTGTCAAGTCATGTGAATCCATAATTGTCATCAATTCTTAGTAGTCCTATTTTTTGGCTTGATTGTTTCTTGTTTTTGGGTCTCTTTAATTTGCCTTAATCTGCTGTTATTTTGATCCTTTGCTGCCTTTTTAATTTTAGTTTGAGTTCATAATTGTGTCTTAGTTCTTACACAATTTCCTTCTTACATTTTCCTTTGTGTTAAATTTTGGTATCTTGCTTTTTTTTTTCCAGTTTTCCAGATTTCCCCTGTTTCTCTCTCTGTCTGGCTGTTTTTTGTTTTAAAAATTATTTCCACTCATAGGAAATTTGTGATTCTCTGGAAAATGCAAGTTTGAAGTGTTACAAAAAGGACAAAAAAAAGAATCAGATCAAAAAAGGCAACAGAAAAAATATGATAAATCTTACAAAATCAGAGTGCAAATCTTGAGCGCTCCAGCTGGCCTAACTGCACACCAAATTTGCAAAAATTATTAAAAACAAATGGTGCATGCGTTTTAGGTGATTCCAAAGCCATTGTTTAGATAAGATCCTGAATTTTCTTGCATATAAATTTCAGAGACAAATTTTAAAAATACAGCTCAGCATAAATCGGGGAACAAACACGTTTTCTGGCCCACAACAATTTTCAGTGGTGCTGTTTTTTTTTTTTTTATTTGGTCATCTAATCTAGTGCTTTTCTTTAGGAATTCCTTTTGTGTGCCAACTTTTTTTGAGTACCTTTAATTGTTTGCTTTAATTCCTTGACTCTCTTTCTAAGTTGTCATATTATAAATCCTTTTGGTGGTACTGTTTTTATTCAATTAAATTTGTTTCTTGCTTTTGTTTCTTGACCTCTCTTTTGGGTGCTGGAATTTAATTCTCCTTGGTGCATATGTGCATATGTGCACTAGGATAATTCTCAACAATCATCCTAGTGCATCTATGGAGACACAAAGTGATGGCATTTTCATGTGTTCTTCTTGAATCAAAGTAGAAATAGATGGAGCGGAAGCAATGGATGAGTGAAACAAGACCCTCCTAGGAGTTGTGTTGGTCTTGAAGGTGCATGATGAGTATGGGTTGAGTGGTTCGGCCAGCTCAAGGGAGAAGGTGAAAGGATTGAAGTTTATAGCCTAGATTTCTAGGAGGAGTAAAGCTTGTGCACAAAAATGGCAGCATAACATTACTCAAATAAACTTGAAAATACATGAGGTAGGCCTCCTTATTTATAGATTTAGGAGCCTTGGTGAGCAAGCTTAAAGGGTAGGGATGGAAATACAAAAAGTGGGGGCTGCCTAGGGTATTGACTTTAGTCAAACCACACCATCATCCTAATATTCTAGAAGATAGGTCAAAAATGCAACATTTGATAGTACACCCCTCCCTCTTTTGCTAAAGGCACCTATTTGCTAGCACACCCCTCCTTCTATTGCTAAGGGCACCTTTTTGATAGCACACCCCTAAGTTAGCAAGTTTTGCTTTCTACACTACACTAATCTACTAAGCTACCCCTAATGGGCCTCCAAGTAGCATGTACAAGGTCTTCTCCCTCCCATCCGTGGCTTCTTCTATGTGTGCTTGGATATGTTTAGCCATGGATCTTGTGAGAGGTCCTAGACGGTCTAGCTCCATGGATAGCCTCCCTCCTTCACGTCCTAGACGCTCACTTCTTGGAGCTAGACGCTCCTCTTGGTCTAGACGGTCTTCTTGGTTTGGGCCTTGGCTTCCTTGGTTAGATGTGCTTGGCCCTCCTCCATCATCCCCTCCCCCTTGGAAAGGATTTGTCCTCAAATCCAACTCGTCATCGTCATTGGTACCTACAAATGGAGAAAGATCAATTACATTAAATGTGTCATGTACTCCATATTCAAGAGGTAGGTCCAATTTATATGCATTGTTGTTGACTCGCTTAAGGACTTGGAAGGGTCCCTCACCTCGGGGACTTAGTTTGGACTTCCTTTGATTTGGAAATCTTTCTTTTCGAAGATGAAGCCAAACTAAGTCTCCTTCCTCAAAAATTATTTCTCTCTTCCCTTTGTTGTTGTGTTTTGTGTACTTCACATTTTGTTGTTGTATTTGAATTTTAATCTTCTCATGCATTTTCTTGACAAAATCAGCCTTGATTACTCCTTCCTTATGCACAAAATCTTGTGGATTAGGAAGAGGAATTAAATCCATGGGCGTGAGAGGATTAAAACCATATACTACCTCAAAAGGAGAAGCATTAGTAGTCTTGTGAACTACTCTATTGTAAGCAAATTCAATGTGGGGAAGGTACTCATCCCAAGATTTGTGGCTGCCCTTCATGATAGCCCTAAGCATAGTTCCAAGAGATCTATTGACTACTTCGGTTTGCCCATCCGTTTGAGGATGACAAGAAGTTGAAAATTGTAGTCTTGTTCCAAGTTTACCCCAAAGAGTTTTCCAAAAGTGACTTATAAACTTGGGATCTCTATCGGACACTATACTTCTAGGGAGACCATGGAGTCTCACCACTTCTCTAAAGAAGAGTTTAGAAATATTTTGAGCATCATCTACTTTGTGGCATGGAATAAAGTGAGACATTTTGCTAAAACGGTCCACTACCACAAAGATAGAGCCATGGCCTCTTGCAGTCCTAGGAAGTCCTAAAATGAAATCCATGCTAATGTCTTCCCAAGGAGCATTTGCAATCGGCAAAGGGGTGTAGAGTCCATGCGGCATTGTTCTAGACTTTGCTTTTAAACATGAGATACATCTAGAGCAATGGCGTTGGACATCTTTCCTCATGTGTGGCCAACAAAATTTTGCTTTCAAAAGATCTAGAGTCTTATCAACTCCAAAATGGCTCATGAGTCCCCCTTCATGTGATTCTTTGACAAGGAGTTTTCTATGTGTTCCTTGGGGAATGCAAAGTTTTCCTTCTTTAAAAAGATATCCCTCGGACACATAGTAACCTCCTTGCGCTCTATGTAGACATTGGGCATAGATGGATGAAAGTTCTTGATCTTCTTGGTAAAGCTCTCTTATGTGGTCAAATCCAAGAATTTGGGCACCCAATTTTGAAAAGAGTGTGTGGCGTCTTGAAAGAGCATCGGCCACTATATTGGTGCTTCCTTTCTTGTATTTGATTACATAAGGAAATTGTTCAAGAAATTCCATCCATTTTGCATGTCTCTTATTGAGCTTGTGTTGGCCCTTTAAATATTTTAAAGACTCGTGATCACTATGGATAACAAATTCTTTGGACACAAGATAGTGTTCCCAAGTCTTTAGGGCTCTCACAAGAGCATAGAGCTCTTTGTCATAAGTGGGGTAGTTGAGGGTGGCACCATGGAGTTTTTCACTAAAATAAGCAATGGGGTGTCCACCTTGCAACAATACCGCGCCTATGCCTACTCCCGATGCATCACACTCTATCTCAAAAGTTTTGGAAAAATTTGGGAGAGATAGGATGGGTGCATTGGTGAGTTGAGCTTTTAGCCTTTGAAAGGCTTGCTCATGCTTTTCATTCCAACAAAATGCAACATCTTTTTTAACAAGTTCATTCAAAGGAGAAGCTAGGCTAGAAAAATTAGGCACAAACCTTCTATAGAAGCTAGCTAACCCATGAAAACTTCTTACATCACTTACATTTTGTGGAGTTGGCCACTCTTGGATGGCTTTGATTTTCTCGGGATCTACATGTACCCCCGTTTTGTTTACTATAAAGCCTAAAAAGACTACACTATCTACACCAAAGGTACACTTATCCCTATTTGCAAAAAGACTATTTTTCCTAAGAACTAGAAAGACTTCCCTAAGGTGACTTAGATGGTCTTCTAGGGTTTTACTATATACTAAGATATCATCAAAGTAAACTACTACATATTTACCTATACAATCCCTCAAGGTGTGATTCATAAGCCTCATGAATGTGCTTGGAGCGTTAGTGAGTCCAAAGGGCATCACCAACCACTCATATAATCCAAATTTGGTCTTAAAAGCGGTTTTCCACTCATCACCCTCCTTGATTCGAATTTGGTGATATCCACTTTTAAGGTCAATTTTGGAGAATAGAGTTGACCCATGCAATTCATCAAGCATATCATCAAGCCTTGGGATTGGATGCCTATACTTGATGGTGATGTTGTTGATTGCTCTACAATCACAACACATGCGCCATTTTCCATCTTTTTTAGGCACCAACAAGACAGGTACAGCACAAGGGCTTAGACTCTTTTGAACCCAACCCTTCTCCAACAAGTCTTGAACTTGTGATTCTATCTCCTTTGTTTCCTCGGGGTTGGTTCTATAAGCAGGCCTATTTGGTAGGCTTGCCCCCGGAATGAAGTCAATTTGATGTTCTATCCCCCTAAGAGGAGGAAGCCCATTGGGTCCTTCTTGTGAGAATAGATCATCAAATTCACTCAAAAGGTTTTCTATTTGAGGAGGTAAAACCGTGAGTTCATTACTTGTGGCAGTGCATGTAAGTGCTCCTTTACAAAAGATAAGGCTTGGTTGTTCAACAAGAAGCAAGTTTTCTAAAACATTTTCAAAAGGCTTTTCTTGTAGACCAACCTTGTGGGAAGGAACACTCTTCTCCCACGCCTTCCTATCCCTAAGGATTTTCTCTTTTTCTAGCACTCTTTTTTTTTTTGTTTTCCTCATCCCTCTTTTGTTTCATTTGTATTTGGTCTTTCACCACTTGAGAATGTGGTAAAGGACTAAGTACAAACTTCTTATATTTATGGGTGAAGGAAATCTCGTTAGTGAGACCATCATGCAAGGTTTTCTTGTCAAATTGCCATGGCCTCCCTAATAAGATATGGCAAGCTTCCATAGGCACTACATCACATAAAACTTTATCTTTGTATTTCCCTATGGAAAACTTGATTTCCACTTGCTTATCTACATGTAGTTCCCCATTTTCATTAAGCCATTGAAGTTTGTAAGGTTTTGGGTGAGGAACCACTTGTAGCTTAAGCTTTTCAACCATCCTAGCACTACAACAATTACAACTAGATCCACTATCCACAATGAGGGAACATATATTTTCTAAAACATTGCATCTTGTATGAAATATGTTCTCCCTTTGTGTTTCAATGGATGTGCTAGGGTGATTGTTGAGGGTTCTCCTAATCATAAGCAATTCTCCCTCTAATGGAGCTACCCTCTCATCCTCTCCCCCTTCCTCTTTCTCACTAAGCTCATCCTCGCCACTAGTGTATTCGTCTACACCTTTAAGAAACAAAGTCCTTTGGTTTGGACATTGTGCTTGCACATGCCCCCTACCATAGCACTTAAAACATTTAACATCTCTAGCTCGGATGGGTGGGGTTGAGGTTTCTTTGGTGAAGGGTTTGGTAGGTTCTTTTGGTTTTTCCTTAGATGTACTACCCTCCCTTTTAAACTCTCTCTTGGGATAAAAGTTAGAATAGGGGCTCACCTTTTGACTTGATGTTTTGCGCAAATTTTGTTGCTCAACTTTAATGCAAAGTTGAACCAAATCATTCAAGTCTTGATAAGGTAAGAGCTCTACTCTATCTCTTATCTCAAGTGATAGGCCACTAAGGAACCTAGATATGGTGGTTTCCTCTTCCTCTCTAATAGAGGCTCTCATCATATAGAGCTCCATCTTTTGCCTATACTCTTCTACACTCATATTCTTTTGTTGGAGTCTTTGGAGCTTGTCCATCAACTCCCTATGGTAGTAAGAAGGTATATGTCGACGTCTTAGGGCTCCCCTAAGGTCATTCCAATATTCTATGGGAGGTTCCCTATGAAGACGTCGGTCTCTTTCTAAAGAGGTCCACCAATACATGGCATTTCCTTGGAAACTAAGGGTGGCTAAGGGTACTTTTCGTTCCTCACTTACCCTGTGGCAAGCAAAGAGTTGCTCTACCTTCATCTCCCAATCTAGATATATTTCTACATTTTCCTTTCCATGAAAATGAGGTAGGTCTACTCTAATTTCCCTTGGCACCTCTTGTTCCCTTTGCCTAGTTCTTCTAGGGGGTGGTTGGTAGTAGTCATTAATTCTAAGGCTTCCCTCCCCTAGAGTTGCAATGCTTTGGGATGCATGAGTATTTGTTTTTTTTGATTTTTGAGATTTTTGGGATTTCTCTTCTTGAGCTCTAGCCAACTCATTAATCTTGTTTTCATTCTCCAATTGCCTAGAAGAGATTAATTGTACCGCTTGGGATACCTCTTTCAAAAGGGTTTTCAAAGATTTTACTTCACATTCTATAGACTTTGGAGAATGAGAAGAAGAAGACATGGCTAGACCTTTGTGTATTTAGGCGTTTTTACTTTGAGAAAGATTAGGGAAGATAAAGAAGGTAGTTTTCCAGGTAAGGGAGGTGAGTCTCAAATGACTACTTAAGTACCAAGCCTTTTCCTTGCCAAAAACTAGTCTCCAATGCCTTCTCACAAAAATTTCTCTTAGTGAAACACTTAAAACACAAGAAGTTGAGAAATCAAAAAGCAATAAAACTATGTAAGCTAAAAAAAAAGATATTCAACAAACTAGTCGGTTTTAGCACAAATTAAACTAAACTAATCATGCAAAACGTTTCTACCAAAACAATAGAAAACAAGTTCAAACAAGCAACAAATTACTAAGCAAAAAATTTACTATGCTATTCGGCCCTAGGTGAGGCTTCTTGGACACTTTGAGCCCTTGAAGACACACTCACCGTCTACACGTAATTAAAGAGGTAATTAACAATAAACCAAGTTGCAAAGGAAAAGAAGACTCCCTTTGTTGATCCTCTTTTGGGTTAGTGCACTTCCTTGTTGTCTTGAATTTTTTTTTTTGATCTTCTAGGTGTTTGTATTGTTTGTTTTAAGCAACCTTGTTTCGGCTTTAGCTTTGTCTCCTCCTTAAAATGATGGCTTTAATTCTCCAATTTCCAGCACCTATTCACAAGAGCTAAACCTAAACCAAGTCAAGTTCCATGCACATATGCACCAAGGAGAATTAAATTCCAGCACCCAAAAGAGAGGTCAAGAAACAAAAGCAAGAAACAAATTTAATTGAATAAAAACAGTACCACCAAAAGGATTTATAATATGACAACTTAGAAAGAGAGTCAAGGAATTAAAGCAAACAATTAAAGGTACTCAAAAAAAGTTGGCACACAAAAGGAATTCCTAAAGAAAAGCACTAGATTAGATGACCAAATAAAAAATAAAAAAAACAGCACCACTGAAAATTGTTGTGGGCCAGAAAACGTGTTTGTTCCCCGATTTATGCTGAGCTGTATTTTTAAAATTTGTCTCTGAAATTTATATGCAAGAAAATTCAGGATCTTATCTAAACAATGGCTTTGGAATCACCTAAAACGCATGCACCATTTTTTTTTAATAATTTTTGTAAATTTGGTGTGCAGTTAGGCCAGCTGGAGCGCTCAAGATTTGCACTCTGATTTTGTAAGATTTATCATATTTTTTCTGTTGCCTTTTTTGATCTGATTCTTTTTTTTTGTCCTTTTTGTAACACTTCAAACTTGCATTTTCCAGAGAATCACAAATTTCCTATGAGTGGAAATCATTTTTGAAACAAAAAACAGCCAGACAGAGAGAGAAACAGGGGAAATCTGGAAAACTGGAAAAAAAAAAGAAGCAAGATACCAAAATTTAACACAAAGGAAAATGTAAGAAGGAAATTGTGTAAGAACTAAGACACAATTATGAACTCAAACTAAAATTAAAAAGGCAGCAAAGGATCAAAATAACAGCAGATTAAGGCAAATTAAAGAGACCCAAAAACAAGAAACAATCAAGCCAAAAATAGGACTACTAAGAATTGATGACAATTATGGATTCACATGACTTGACACAACATTTATAGATTCAGAAAATAAAGACTCAAAGCATAAAATGAAGCAATTATAAGAAAGCAATAAAGACTCAAATTCCTAAAAGAAAACAGCCACTCAATGTGTAAGGAATCCTATCACAATTGCACAAGAAAATGTTCAAGATCAATTGAACACATGTGCTTCGGTTGGATCTTCCATAAGCACACCAAGAACAATTTAAAATGTAAAAAAACAGCAAGACAATTATGGAATTGAAATGACAAGATGAAAATAAAGAAGAACTGAAAATTTAAAAAGACAAGCTACTCATCTTGAAGAACCAAAAGCTCTGATACCAAATGATGGCATTTTCATGTGTTCTTCTTGAATCAAAGTAGAAATAGATGGAGCGGAAGCAATGGATGAGTGAAACAAGACCCTCCTAGGAGTTGTGTTGGTCTTGAAGGTGCATGATGAGTATGGGTTGAGTGGTTCGGCCAGCTCAAGGGAGAAGGTGAAAGGATTGAAGTTTATAGCCTAGATTTCTAGGAGGAGTAAAGCTTGTGCACAAAAATGGCAGCATAACATTACTCAAATAAACTTGAAAATACATGAGGTAGGCCTCCTTATTTATAGATTTAGGAGCCTTGGTGAGCAAGCTTAAAGGGTAGGGATGGAAATACAAAAAGTGGGGGCTGCCTAGGGTATTGACTTTAGTCAAACCACACCATCATCCTAATATTCTAGAAGATAGGTCAAAAATGCAACATTTGATAGTACACCCCTCCCTCTTTTGCTAAAGGCACCTATTTGCTAGCACACCCCTCCTTCTATTGCTAAGGGCACCTTTTTGATAGCACACCCCTAAGTTAGCAAGTTTTGCTTTCTACACTACACTAATCTACTAAGCTACCCCTAATGGGCCTCCAAGTAGCATGTACAAGGTCTTCTCCCTCCCATCCGTGGCTTCTTCTATGTGTGCTTGGATATGTTTAGCCATGGATCTTGTGAGAGGTCCTAGACGGTCTAGCTCCATGGATAGCCTCCCTCCTTCACGTCCTAGACGCTCACTTCTTGGAGCTAGACGCTCCTCTTGGTCTACGGTCTTCTTGGTTTGGGCCTTGGCTTCCTTGGTTAGATGTGCTTGGCCCTCCTCCATCAGATATGCTCCTCTTCTCTAATGGAGGCTCTCATCATGTAGAGCTCCATTTTTTGTCTATACTCCTCAACACTCATATTGTTTTGCCTGAGTCTTTGGAGCTTGTCCATCAACTCCCTATGGTAGTATGAGAGTATGTGGCGACGTCTTAGGGCTCCCCTAAGGTCATTCCAATATTCAATTGGAGGTTCCCTATGAAGACGTCTTTCTCTTTCGAGAGAGGTCCACCAATACATGGCGTTCCCTTGGAAGCTAAGGGTGGCTAGAGGTACCTTGCGTTCTTCACTCACCCTATGGCAAGCAAAGAGTTGCTCTACTTTCATCTCCCAATCTAGGTAGGTTTCTACACTCTCCTTACCATGGAAATGAGGTAGGTCTACTCTAACCTCCCTTGGCCCTCTTGCTCCCTTTGCCTATTTCTTCTAGGGGGTGGTTGGTAGTAGTCATACATTCTAAGGCTTCCCTCCCCTAGAGACTCTTGGACTTGTGAATGAGATGCATGAGTTTGAGATTTTTTTGATTTTTGTGACTTCTCTTCTTGGGCTTTAGTCAACTCATTAATTTTAGACTCATTCTCCAATTGTCTAAAAGAAATCATTTGCACGGCTTGTGAAACTTCTTCCAAAAGAGTTTTCATAGATTTTAATTCATTTTCAATAGGCTTTGGAGAATGAGAAGAAGAAGACATGACTAAAGCTTTGTGTGTAGAAGTATTTTACCTTGAGAAAATTTAGGGAAGTCAAAGAAGGTAGTCTTCCAGGTAAGGGAGGTGAGTCACAATGGACTACTTAAATACCAAGCCTTGCCTTAGCCAAAGACTATTCCTCAATGTCTTCACACAAAGTTTTCTCTTAGTAAACCACTTAAAACACAATTAAGTTGAAGAAATCCTTTTTGATGCAAGAAAACAATGCAAACTAGCTAATTAACCAAGCAAAGAATTAACAAACTTAAACAAGGAAAGACAATTAGCAAACGTAATTAATTAAGCAAGGAAAACAATTAAAAACAATTAACACATGCTAAACCAATTAAAGTCTATACTAGTCGGCCCTAGGTGAGGCTTCTTGGACACTTGGAGCCCTTGAAGACACACTCACCGTCTAATCACGTAATTAAAGAAGTAATTAAAAAGGTTAAGTTGCAAAGAAGATTAAGAAAACCCCCTTTTGTTGATCCTTGTTTTGCTATTGGCACTCCCTTGGTTGTCTTTTTCTTTGTTGGGCCCTCCAAGTGTTTGTGGTGTTTTTTTTTTTTTTTTTGGGTAATATTTGTTTGCTGCCCTTGCTTTGGCTCCTCTTAGAATTAGGAAATTAATTCTCCAATCCAGCACCTATCACACAAGCTAGACCTCACTCAAGTTAAATTTCTACTCAAATAGGCACCAATTGAGAAACAATTCCAGCACCAAATTTAGAGGCCAAAGGATTAAAGCAAGAAACAAATTAATTGCAAAAAATAGGACCACACAAATGGAGTTATAATGTGACACAACTAGGAAGAGTTGCAATAAAATGTGACAAGCAAATAAAAGGTACACAAATAAAGTGGGCACACAAAAGGAATCCTAGAATGGTACTAGAATTGATTTGAAAAACCAAAACAGCACTACTGAAAAAGTTTCCCTGGCACAAAAAGCGTCACTTAAAACGTGTGTACTGAGCTGGATATTCTGACTTTGCTTTTGAAATTTGAGACACAATTAGGTAAAGATCTTAACAAACTTTTGGAGTTGGTTTCACGCCAAACGCATGCACCAATTAATTTTGATAAATTTTTTACTACCAGTGCTCATTTTCCGCCAGCTGGAACAACAGATTGCACACTTTTTTTGTATGATTTATCATTTTTTTTCTATTTGTTTTTTTGACCTGATTCTTTTTGTATTCTTTTGCTAAGATCTCAAGTGACTCAAATCCAGAGGCTCATAAATTTCTTGTGACGTATTTAATTTTAACACATAAAAACAGCCAGGCCAGTTGCAGTGAAAACAGGGGATCCTAAAGCTGGAACCAAAAACAGCAAAGAAAATTTTTCAAGAACACAATGGAGTGAAGATATAGGAATTTGCGTGGATCTAACACCCAAATATGAACTCAAACTAAAACTAAAAGAAAAATGCACCAAAAGATCATCCAAAACAGAAAAATAAAAACTGGACCCAAAATAAAGCAAGAAACCAAATCATCAAGAACAAGTACCACTAAGATTTTGATGACAAATTTGGAAACACATGACTTAGACAAAACATATGGATTCATAAAATAAAAAGACTCAAAGCATCATATGACCCAAAAGAAAATAAAAACAAGCAAGACTCAAATACCTAAAAATAAAAACAGCAACACAAAGGTGTATGGAATCCTACCAAAAATTGCACAAAGATTGCTCAAGAACAATTGAACAAGATGCACCAATTGGAATTTCCAAACAGCACACCAATGCAAATTAAAAATTAAAAAAACAGCAAGACAAGTATGGAAAACAAAGATGAACAACAAGGATTAAAGAAGAACTCAAAATGAAAAAGGACCAAGAACTACTCATCTTTGAAGAACCCCATGCTCATGATACCAAATGATGGCCTTCACATGTTGAGCTCTCCTTGGATGTTGAAGATGGTGCGGAAGCAATGGTTTAAATGAGCAAGACCCTCCTAGGAGTGATGGTGATCTTGAAGGTGCATGATGTGTATGAAAATGAGAGAGGTTTGGCCAGCTCTCTTTGGTGGTGAAGGAGTGAAGATTAAAACCATAAATCAAGAGATTTAGGCAAGGGAGTAAGTATGGCACAAATTTGGCAGCACAACTTTACTCAAATTAATCTTGAAAATACATGAGGTAGGCCTCCTTATTTATAGATTTAGGAGCCTTGGTGAGCAAGCTTAAAGGGTAGGGATGGAAATACAAAAAGTGGGGCTGCCTAGGGTATTGACTTTAGTAAAACCACACCATCATCCTAATATTCTAGAAGATAGGTCAAAAATGCAACATTTGATAGTACACCCCTCCTTCTTTTGCTAAAGGCACCTATTTGCTAGCACACCCCTCCTTCTATTGCTAAGGGCACCTTTTTGATAGCACACCCCTAAGTGAGCAAGTTTTGCTTTCTACACTACACTATTCTACTAAGCTACCCCTAATGGGCCTCCAAGTAGCATGTACAAGGTCTTCTCCCTCCCATCCGTGGCTTGACTTATTTGGGCGTGAATGTGCTTGGCCATGGACCTTGTGAGAGGTCCTAGACGGTCTAGGCTCCCTCCTAGACGCTCCTCATGTAGCTCCCCCTTGTCTTGTGCTAGACGCTCTCCATGTTGTTCTAGAAGGTCTAGTCTTGGCCCTTGGCTTTCATGGTGGGGTGAGCTTGGCCTCTCTCCATCAGGAGTTGCCCACTCAAAGGACGTGCGGTGATACCATGCAGGCAGGGATGCGCCTAGCGAGTGCGCTTAGACAGCCACCCCTGGTGCTCCCCTGGGAGCATGCACCCACTCAGAGGAGAAAGTCCTCACCCTCGACTTTGTACAGCGGGGTGCAGGCAGAGAAAGTCCTCCTCTTCCTCCGCTTTTTACAGCAAGGTTGAGGCGAGGAGAAAGTCCTCACCCTCGACTTTATACAGCGGGGTGCAGGCGAGAGAAAGTCCTCTCCCTCGACTTCGTACAGCGAGGCATGGGCCAGATAAAAAAGTCCTCGCCCTCGACTTTGTACAGCGGGGTGCAGGCGAGAGAAAGTCCTCTCCCTCGACTTCGTACAGCGAGGCATGGGCCAGAGAAGAAAGTCCTCACCTCGACTTTGTACAGCGAGGTGCAGACAGAGAAAAGTCCTCTTCCTCTGCTTTTCACAGCAAGGTTGAGGCAAGAGAACCAAGTCCTCCTCCTCTGCTTTTTACAGCAAGGTTGGGGCGAGTGAAAAAGTCCTCACCTCGACTTTATACAGCGAGGCTGAGGCGAGATAAAAAGTCCTCACCTCGACTTAGTACAGCGAGGCTGAGACGAGAGGAGAAAGACCTCACCCCGACTTCTTACAGCGAGGCTGAGGCAAGAGGGGTCATCGAGAAGCATTCCCCAAAACACAGGCGTCATCCTTGGTGTTTGGGCCCTCTATGCAACTAGCACTGGAGTGACACAGAAGTAATGCGAAAACTGAAGCGCGGTGACTGATCGGTGGTGCGCTAACATGCTAGTCAGTGGTCGGTAGCAAAGCTCTGAGTATGAAAGCTTCCCCAAACAAGCTCTTGGGCGATCAATCGAAACATTTAGACACCATCAGGTCAGTCATCCAACATGAATTCATGTATAAAAACTGTTAAAGAAAATGCTAAGGTACAGTTGGTCGCGATCAAGTTAGAGGCCAAGTTTGAAGGGTCACAGTGAGATCACGCTGAAGCCTAAGCCAGTTAACAGTTGGCCACAGGCAGAGTGAGTTAAAGGTGGAGAGGGAGAAAGGCAGTTGAGAAAAAGAGATTACACAAGAGGAGAAGCCGCAAGAGAAGAAGCTCAAGGAGGAGAAATGAGCTTGCTATCAACCACTGGATGGTGGAAGCTAGGTTGGGTAGAGTCCAAGTCTGGAAGGACGCAGTGAACCTGCTGCCAGCCCATGGAACCCATCTATCAGAGCCTCGGCACCAGCAGCCATGGTCTCAGGTACATCGGCTTCGAGCTCCTTCTTCTCTTTGGCAAGGAAGACCACTTAGTCTCTTCGCTGAGAACAAGTTCACAGCTCGAGACTGGGGGGCTTGTGATCCGGTCGGTCATCGGTAGTCGATGCCGTCAGCAGCAGATGACTACTTGGGCCAGTCATAGAGCAACACGTGGCATGAGATAGCAGATGAACCAGGGTGGAGATCGGCTCCTACATGAGCGCCTGGAAGCAGAGCGCGAGAGTGATGAAGCACCGATCAGTCATCGGTGTATAAAGAGTGATCTGTCATCGGTGTATAAAGAGTGATCAGTCATCGGTATATACAGCGTGATCAGTCATCGGTATATACATAGTGATCAGTCGTCGGTGAATGCAGAGTGATCAGTCGTCGGTGAATGCAGAGTGATCAGTCGTCGGGGGTTCCTTGCCAACACGTGTTAAACTGGGACCCAGGCTCCCAGCGAGAACGTTACCCAAGGACCTCGCCTGATCCCATAAGCAGAGCACGACAACGTGAAGAAGCGCCATCGGACATCGGCCAGGATGAGAGATACCTCGGTCATCGGTGTGTGTCGAGGTGACATCGGCCGCGCGATGTGAACAACGCAACCAATGATCAGTAAAGCGCCCAGAGGCAGGGAATGGCCTTAGTCGCGAGGCGACCACGCATGAAGACGAGAAGACGCAGTTAGATGCAGAATCCTGCTGGGACAAGAACCCATCAAGGTTAGAGTCTCCCAGTGGGGTTGCATGTCTGCCACGTGGACGGAGAAGATTTTCCCAGAGAATAGGTAGGGTAGATAGGCACAGAAGTCGAGGGGTACAGAGGTACCCACGCAGCCTCCCCTGTCAGACTTTGCATTTAAGTGAAGAAGGCTGGCATGCAAGGTGGCCGGGGGAAGTGGAAACGACAGTGCAGAGTAATCAAGTGGCCCTAGAGGTAGCCAGTAGGGGCTACGCGGGTTTATATGAGGAAGAAGAACACCAAACCAGGTATGCAGTCTTTTGCCTCAGAATACACAACACAAAACTAAGAACACTCAGTTTCCGAATCAAAGGGGACTGAGGGCACACACACACGAGTCTCACACAGAGAGAGATCCGAGAGAGAGTTTTGGTGTTCCCGTTGCCTGACTTGAGCGTCGGAGCTACAACGGCCGCTAGAGGCGCCGTCTGTGTGTTTTGCAGGCATCGTTCGGAGAGTCGTCGAAGGTTCCTGGAGCCTCCTTGCAGAACGCGCAACAGTTAGAAAGCTAGACGAAGGCGTGACGAGGCATTTTCCCCACGCTCGAGTCCGCAGCGAGATCACATTCTTCTTCTTGTTCCGATCTTCTTCTTCCATTCATCTTCTTCCGATCTTCTTCTTCCATTCTTCTTCTTCCGATCTTCTTCTTCCATTCTTCTTCTTCCGATCTTCTTCTTCCATTCTTCTTCTTCCGATCTTCTTCTTCCGATCTTCTTCTTCCATTCTTCTTCTTCCGATCTTCTTCTTCCATTCTTCTTCTTCCGATCTTCTTCCTCCATTCTTCCTCTTCCATTCTTCTTCTTCCGTTCTTCTTCTTCTTCCATTCTTCTTCTTCTGATCTTCTTCTTCCGTTCTTCTTCTTCTGATCTTCTTCTTCCCTTCTTCTTCTTCCGATCTTCTTCTTCCATTCTTCTTCTTCCGATCTTCTTCTTGCATTCTTCTTCTTCCGATCTTCTTCTTCTTCCGATCTTCTTCTGCCATTCTTCTTCTTCCGATGTTCTTCTTCCGATCTTCTTCTGCCATTCTTCTTCTTCCGATCTTCTTCTTCCATTCTTTTTCATCCATTCTTCTTGTTTCGATCTTCTTTTTCCATTCTTCTTCTTCCGATCTTGTTCTTCCATTCTTCTTCTTTTGATCTTCTTCTTCCATTCTAATTCTTCCATTCTTCTTCTTCCGATCTTCTTCTTCCATTCTTCTCCTTCCCATCTTTTACTTCCGATCTTCTTCGTCCATTCTTCTTCTTCCATTCTTCTTCTTTCGATCTTCTCCTGCCGTTCTTCCTCTTCCGCTCTTCTTCTGCCATTCATCTTCTTCCGATCTTCTTCTTCCATTTCTCTTCCTCCATTCTCCTTCTTCCGATCTTCTTCCATTCTTCTTCTTCTGATCTTCTTCTTCCATTCTTCTTCTTCCGATCTTCTTCTTCCCTTCTTCTTCTTCTTCCCTTCTTCTTCTTCTTACGATCTTCTTCTTCCCTTCTTCTTCTTCTTCCGATCTTCTTCTTCCATTCTTCTTCTTCTTCCGATCTTCTTCTTCCATTCTTCTTCTTCTTCCGATCTTCTTCTTCCATTCTTCTTCTTCTTCCGATCTTCTTCTTCCATTCTTCTTCTTCTTCCGATCTTCTTCTTCCATTCTTCTTCTTCTTCCGATCTTCTTCTTCCATTCTTCTTCTTCTTCCATTCTTCTTCTTCTTCCGATCTTCTTCTTCCGTTCTTCTTCTTCTTTCATTTTTGTTCTTCTGATCTTCTTCTTCCATTCTTCTTCATTTTATCTTCTTCTTCCATTCTTCTTCTTCTGACTTCTTCTTCCATTCTTCTTCTTCTGATCTTCTTCTTCAATTCTTCCTCTTCCATTCTTCTTCTTCTAATCTTCTTCTTCTGCCGTTCCTCTTCTTCCATTCTTCTTCTACCGATCTTCTTCTGCCATTCTTCTTCTTCCGATCTTCTTCTGCCATTCTTCTTCTTCCGATCTTCTTCTTCCAGTCTTCTTCATCCCTTTTTCTTCTTTCGATCTTCTTTTTCCATTGTTCTTCTTCCGATCTTCTTCTTCAGATCGTCTTCTTCAATTCTTCTTCTTGCATTCCTCTTCTTTCATTCTTCTTCTTCCATATTTCATCTTCCGATCTTCTTCTTCCGTTCTTCTTCTTCCGATCTTCTTCATCCCTTCTTCTTCTTCCGATCTTCTTCTGCCATTCTTCTTCTTCCGATCTTCTTCTCCCATTCTTCCTCTTCCATTCTACTTCTTCCGATCTTCATCTTCAATTCTTCCTCTTCCATTCTTCTTCTTCCGATCTTCTTCTTCCATTCTTCTTCTTCCATTCTTCTTCTTCCGATCTTCTTCTTCCATTCTTATTCTTCCATTCTTCTTCTTCCGATCTTCTTCTTCCCATCTTCTTCTTCCGATCTTCTTCTTCCATTCTTATTCTTCCATTCTTCTTCTTCCATTCTTCTTCCGCCATTCTTCTTCCTCCGATCTTCTTCTTCCATTCTTCTTCTTCCATTCCTCTTCTTCCGTTCTTCTTCTTCCGTTCTTCTTCTTCCATTCTTCTTCTTCCGATGTTCTTCTTCCATTCCTCTTCCTCCATACATCTTCTTCCGTTCTTCTTCTTCCATTCCTCTTCTTCCGTTCTTCTTCTTCTTCCATTCTTCTTCTTCTGATCTTCTTCTTCCGTTCTTCTTTTTCTGATCTTCTTCTTCCATTCTTCTTCTTCCGATCTTCTTCTTCCGTTCTTCTTCTTCCGATCTTCTTCTTCCATTCTTCTTCTACCATTCTTCTTCTTCCCATCTTCTTCTTCCTTTCTTATTCTTCCATTCTTCTTCTTCCGATCTTCTTCTTCCCATCTTCTTCGTGCATCTTCTTCCGTTCTTCTTCTTCCGATCTTCTTCTTCCATTCTTCTTCTTCCGATCTTCTTCTTCCCATCTTCTTCGTGCATCTTCTTCCGTTCTTCTTCTTCCGATCTTCTTCTTCCATTATTCTTCTTCCGATCTTCTTCTTCCATTCTTCTTCTTACGATCTTCTTCTGCCATTCTTCTTCTTCCGATCTAGTTCTTCCATTCTTCTTCTTCCATTCCACTTCTTCCGTTCTTCTTCTTCCATTCTTCTTCGTCCGATGTTCTTCTTCAGTTCCTCTTCTTCTTCCCATCTTCTTCTTCCGATCTTCTTCTTCCATTCTTATTCTTCCATTCTTCTTCTTCCATTCTTCTTCCGCCATTCTTCTTCCTCCGATCTTCTTCTTCCATTCTTCTTCTTCCATTCCTCTTCTTCCGTTCTTCTTCTTCCGTTCTTCTTCTTCCATTCTTCTTCTTCCGATGTTCTTCTTCCATTCCTCTTCCTCCATACATCTTCTTCCGTTCTTCTTCTTCCATTCCTCTTCTTCCGTTCTTCTTCTTCTTCCATTCTTCTTCTTCTGATCTTCTTCTTCCGTTCTTCTTCTTCTGATCTTCTTCTTCCCTTCTTCTTCTTCCGATCTTCTTCTTCCGTTCTTCTTCTTCTTCTGATCTTCTTCTTCCGTTCTTCTTCTTCCGATCTTCTTTTTCCATTCTTCTTCTACCATTCTTCTTCTTCCCATCTTCTTCTTCCTTTCTTATTCTTCCATTCTTCTTCTTCCGATCTTCTTCTTCCGATCTTCTTCGTGCATCTTCTTCCGTTCTTCTTCTTCCGATCTTCTTCTTCCATTCTTCTTCTTCCGATCTTCTTCTTCCATTCTTCTTCTTAGGATCCTCTTCTGCCATTCTTCTTCTTCCGATCTAGTTCTTCCATTCTTCTTCTTCCATTCCACTTCTTCCGTTCTTCTTCTTCCATTCTTCTTCGTCCGATGTTCTTCTTCCATTCCTCTTCCTCCATTCATCTTCTTCCGATCTTCTTCTTCCATTCTTCTTCTTAAGATCTTCTTCTGCCATTCTTGTTCTTCCGATCTAGTTCTTCCATTCTTCTTCTTCCATCCCTCTTCTTCCGTTCTTCTTCTTCCATTCTTCTTCTTCCGATGTTCTTCTTCCATCTCTTCCTCCATTCATCTTCTTCCGATCTTCTTCTTCCATTCTTCTTCTTCCGTTCTTCTTCTTCTTCCGTTCTTCTTCTTCTTCCATTCTTCTTCTTCTGATCCTCTTCTTCCATTCTTCTTCTTCTGATCTTCTTCTTCCATTCTTCTTCTTCCATTCCTCTTCCTCCATTCATCTTCTTTCGATCTTCTTCTTCCATTCTTCTTCTTCCGATCTTCTTCTTCTTCCAGTCTTCTTCTTCTGATCTTCTTCTTCCATTCTTCTTCTTCTGATCTTCTTCTTCCATTCTTCTTCTTCCGATGTTCTTCTTCCATTCTTCTTCTTCCGATCTTCTTCTTCCATTCTTCTTCTTCCGATTTTCTTCTACCATTCTTCCTCTTCCATTCTTCTTCTTCCGTTCTTCTTCTTCCATTGTTTTTCTTCCATTCTTCTTCTTCCGATCTTCTTCTTCAATTCGTCTTCTTCCGGTCATCTTCTTCCAGTCTTCTTCTTCCGATCTTCTTCTTCCATTCCTCTTCTTCCGATCTTCTTCTTCCATTCTTCACCTTCCGATCTTCTTCTTCCATTCTTCTTCTTATGATCTTCTTCTGCCATTCTTCTTCTTCCGATCTTCATCTTCCATTCTTCTTCTTCAATTCCTCTTCTTCCGTTTTTCTTCTTCCATTCTTCTTCTTCCGATCTTCTTCTGGCATTTGTCTTCTTCCATTCTTCTTCTTCCTATCTTCTTCTTCTCATCTTCTTCTTCCATTCTTCTTCTTCCGATCTTCTTCTTCCATTCTTCTTCTTACGATCTTCTTCTGCCATTCTTCTTCCTCCGATCTTCTTCTTCCATTCTTCTTCTTCCATTCCTCTTGTTCCGTTCTTTTTCTTCCATTCTTCTTCTTCCATTCCTCTTCCTCCATTCATCTTCTTCCGATCTTCTTCTTCCATTCTTCTTCTTCCGTTCTTCTTCTCCTTCCATTCTTATTCTTCTGATCTTCTTCTTCCGTTCTTTTTCTTCTGTTCTTCTTCTTCCATTCTTCTTCTTCCGGTCTTCTTCTTCCATTCTTCTTCTTCTGATCTTCTTCTTCCATTCTTCCTCTTCCAGTCTTCTTCTTCCGATATTCTTCTTCCATTGTTCCTCTTCCATTCTTCTTCTTCCGATCTTCTTCTTCCGATCCTCTTCTTCCATTCTTCTTCTTCAATTCTTCTTTTTCCGTTCTTCTTATTCTTCCATTCTTCTTCTTGTGATCTTCTTCTTCCATTCTTCTTTTTCCGTTCTTCTTCTTCTTCAATTCTTCTTTTTCTGATCTTCTTCTTCCATTCTTCTTCTTCCGATCTTCTTCTTCCATTCTTCCTCTTCCATTCTTCTTCTTCTAATCTTCTTCTTCCATTCTTCTTCCATTCTTCTTCTTCCGATCTTCTTCTGCCATTCTTCTTCTTCCGATCTTCTTCTTCCAGTCTTCTTCATCCATTCGTCTTCTTTCGATCTTCTTTTTCCAATCTTCTTCTTCCGATCTTCTTCTTCCGATCGTCTTCTTCCATTCTTCTTCTTGCATTCCCCTTCTTCCATTCTTCTTCTTCCATTCTTCTTCTTCCGATCTTCTTCTTCCATTCTTCTTCTTCCGATCTTCTTCTTCCATTCTTCTTCTTCCGATCTTCTACTTCAATTCTTCTTCTTCTTCCGATCTTTTTCTTCCATTCTTATTCTTCCATTCCTCTTCTTCTGATCTTCTTCTTCCATTCTTATTCTTCCCATCTTCTTCTTCCGATCTTCTTCTTCCCATCTTCTTCGTCCATCTTCTTCCATTCTTCTTCTTCCGATTTTCTTCTTCCATTCTTCTTCTTACGATCTTCTTCTGCTATTCTTCTTCTTCCGATCTTCTTCTTCCATTCTTCTTCTTCCATTCCTCTTCTTCCGTTCTTCTTTTTCAATTCCTCTTCTTTCGATGTTCTTCTTCCATTCCTCTTCCTCGATTCATCTTCTTTCGATCTTCTTCTTCCATTTTTCTTCTTCCATTCTTCTTCTTCCATGCAGATACGCCACGCCCCGTTTCGCGCCACTTTCATTTTTGAGGCGTCTTGATCGGACTTCTCTGTCAAAATCTATCGCCATTTGAAGTTTGTATACCCTAATATTCACTAAATGAAGTTTCCCCAAACCCCAAACAACTGACGAATCGGCACAAAACATGCAGATACGCCACGCCCCGTGTCGAGCCACTTTCATTTTTTAGGCGTCTTGATCGGACTTCTCTGTCGAAATCTATCGCCATTTGAAGTTTGTATACCCTAATATTCACTAAATGAAGTTTCCCCAAACCGCAAACTACTGACGAATCGGCACAAAACATGCAGATAGGCCACGCCCCGTTACGAGCCACTTTCATTTTTAAGGCGTCTTGATCGGACTTCTCTGCAAAAATCTATCGCCATTTGAAGTTTGTACACCCTAAAATTCACTAGATGAAGTTTCCCCAAACCCCAAACTACTGACGAATCGGCACAAAACATGCAGATATGCCACTCCCCGTTTTGAGCCACTTTCATTTTTGAGGCGTCTTGATCGGACTTCTCTGGCCAAATCTATTGCCATTTGAAGTTTTTATACCCTAATATTCACTAAATGAAGTTTCCCTAAACCCCAAACTACTGACGAATCGGCACAAAACATGCAGATATGTCACGCCCCGTTTCGAGCCACTTTCATTTTTGAGGCGTCTTGATCAGACTTCTCTGTCAAAATCTATCGCCATTTGAAGTTTGTATCACCTAATATTCACTAAATGAAGTTTCCCCAAACCCCAAACTACTGACGAATCGGTACAAAACATGCAGATATGCCACACCCCGTTTCGAGCCACTTTCATTTTTGAGGCGTCTTGATCGGACTTCTCTGGCAAAATCTATCGCCATTTGAAGTTTGTATGCCCTAATATTCACTAAATGAAGTTTCCCCAAACCCCAAACTACTAACGAATCGGCACAAAACATGCAGATACGCCACGCCCCGTTCCAAGCCACTTTCATTTTTGAGGCGTCTTGATCGGACTTCTCTGTCAAAATCTATCGCCATTTGAAGTTTGTATACCATAATATTCACTAAATGAAGTTTCCCCAAACCCAAAACTACTGACGAATCGGCACAAAACATGCAGATAAGCCACGCCCCGTTTCGAGGCACTCTTATTTTTGGGGCGTCTTGATCGGACTTCTCGTTCAAAATCTATCGCCATTTGAAGTTTGTATACCCTAATATTCACTAAATGAAGTTTCCCCAAACCCCAAACTACTGACGAATCGGCACAAAACATGCAGATACGCCACGCCCCATTTCGAGCTACTTTCATTTTTTAGGCGTCTTGATCGGACTTCTCTGTCAAAATCTATCACCATTTGAAGTTTGTATACCCTAATATTCACTAAATGAAGTTTCCCCAAAACCCCAAACTACTGACGAATCGGCACAAAACATGCAGATATGCGACGCCCCGTTTCGAGCCACTTTCATTTTTGAGGCGTCTTGATCGGTCTTCTCTGTCAAAATCTATCGCTATTTGAAGTTTGTATACCCTAATATTCACTAAATGAAGTTTCCCCAAACCCTAAACTATTGACGAATCGGCACAAAACATGCAGATACGCCACGCCCCGTTTCGAGCCACTTTCATTTTTTAGGCGGCTTGATCAGACTTCTCTGCCAAAATCAATCGCCATTTGAAGTTTGTATATGTAAGGACCTAGAAAATTTTATTGGAATGAAAGTGATATATTTTAAGTGAATTCTAAGTATGTGTTTATTTAAAATATAAAGGAAGGAAAAGTGTAGCTTAGAAGTCCACGAGATCGCCGTTGTTGAAGATGGGGCGATCTCCGACTTCTCTGGCACATAATCACCTGTCGCCTATAGTACACATGATCGCCGAAAGTGCACTTAGTACGTGGTCAAGATACTGGATCAACCATAGTGGGTTCCAAAAACCACGCGTATCAAGGTGTGGGTTAAGCCTTAGATACGCTGTGCATGCGAAGCTCTATGCTTGAGCATAAGAAATCGTCCTTAGTGTTGCATGCATGGACGCACGAGGAGTAGTGCTGATCTATTCTTGGAAATGTGAAGCTACCGACATCACCAAGCCATGTAGAGGTGATACCTTGGACGTAACATATTGGGATGAAGAACCTTCAGCAAGGCGTGGCGATGTGTCATAAGTCATCGCCGGGATGAGAGGCACATCAGTCATCGCCGGTATGAGAGACATGCGGGCATCGCCAGGGCGAGAGACATGCGGGCATCGCTAGGGCGAGAGACATGCGGTCATCGCCAGGGATAGACATCGGTCGTCTTCCAGAGAGAGACATCGGTCGTCTTCCAGGGGGAGACATCGGTCGTCTTTCAGGGGGAGACATCGTTCGTCTTCCAGGGAGAGACATCGGTTGTCTTCCAGGGAGAGACATCGTTCGTCCGCCAGGATGAGACATCGGTGGATAGTCATCGCGCGAGCAGTCATCGGTGGAAGGTTATCGCGCGATGTCGTGTTTCACATAGATAAGGTGGGACCCAGGCTCCCAGCATGAGACATCCTGCATGCGCGACACGTAGACAAAAAGGGTGTTTCAGAATAGTTAGCATCAGAGAGTTGGTATGCGCAGAAAACCCACGTGGTCATACTGTTCAAGGAAGTGTGCACGCAAGCTTTCCTGCAGAGTGGGTGGTGGCAGCGGCAATTGTGGACAAGTTGGTTTAGATTCAAAAACTCACTTCTGAGAGGAAAAGAACGTTGCTGCGGTTCAAGAGTGACAAAGTGAGTTTACCTTCATCCTTCTCTTTTCTCTCCTTCGCGCTGCGATTCAGGCATCCTCAAGCACCAGTACGACGAGCGACGACTGCCCTTGGACTCCTGGGAAGTTCTCTGCGAGTTTTCCGATCAGGACGCTAAAACAGAGTTCGGGTATCCTTAAGTTCGGTGGGTTAGAGCTCGTAGTGAGATTTTACGCAAGTCCAGGTAAGGGAAGCTAGCCTTATTTCCAACGAAAACCTTAAGTTAGATGATTTTGATGATGGGGCGACGTGGTCGCCGGTTTTCAACTGTTATTGCAAAATCCCCCGTTTTTGGATGTGATCGCCGGTTTTAATGTTGTTTTCGAACTCCCCTGTTTTAGTGTCGCTGTGAACTTGTTGAGATTGAAATGAAAAATGTATATGCTATTCGAAAACCTGAACGGTGGTATGCTTGTTTTTATGAGTGGGGTTGTTTAAGAAAAGATTCAAAGTATTCTATGATGGAATTGTTCTTTATGTGTGGTATGATGTATGGAATGTGGTGAATGTGGGATCAAGGCATAGTATTTTCAGGAAAGAAAATACCGTGTAAGATCGTGTAGAGTGTGCATTGACCGGTGATTCGTTTATTATAAGATATCCTGACTCTCCTGATATAATGGAATCATATAGATGAAGTTATTCAGGCGTTGAGAGTCGAAGGAGGTTCATATGTATGGGTGAGTTGTTTGAAAGAGAACGAGCTTGACCCGTTGTATGGATTAACCCTGTCATGCTAGGATAGTGATGATATTGAGATTCATTTATACGCTTGTGAATGTGTGTGATTTCACAGCGACCCTGTGAATGTGCGTGATTTCACAGTGGTGCAGTATGACAGGTGCAGATCTCTGAGTCTAGTCAATGCACGTGTCTTCCGGAAGTAGTGTCAAGTGTCTACGTGTGATGAGTAGTTCTTGGTCCTTTTTCATTTTGAGTTCTTCTTTAATCCTTGTTGTTCATCTTTGTTTTCCATACTTGTCTTGCTGTTTTTTTAATTTTTAATTTGCATTGGTGTGCTGTTTGGAAATTCCAATTGGTGCATCTTGTTCAATTGTTCTTGAGCAATCTTTGTGCAATTTTTGGTAGGATTCCATACACCTTTGTGTTGCTGTTTTTATTTTTAGGTATTTGAGTCTTGCTTGTTTTTATTTTCTTTTGGGTCATATGATGCTTTGAGTCTTTTTATTTTATGAATCCATATGTTTTGTCTAAGTCATGTGTTTCCAAATTTGTCATCAAAATCTTAGTGGTACTTGTTCTTGATGATTTGGTTTCTTGCTTTATTTTGGGTCCAGTTTTTATTTTGCTGTTTTGGATGATCTTTTGGTGCATTTTTCTTTTAGTTTGAGTTCATATTTGGGTGTTAGATCCACGCAAATTCCTATATCTTCACTCCATTGTGTTCTTGAAAAATTTTCTTTGCTGTTTTTGGTTCCAGCTTTAGGATCCCCTGTTTTCACTGCAACTGGCCTGGCTGTTTTTATGTGTTAAAATTAAATACGTCACAAGAAATTTATGAGCCTCTGGATTTGAGTCACTTGAGATCTTAGCAAAAGAATACAAAAAGAATCAGGTCAAAAAAACAAATAGAAAAAAAATGATAAATCATACAAAAAAAGTGTGCAATCTGTTGTTCCAGCTGGCGGAAAATGAGCACTGGTAGTAAAAAATTTATCAAAATTAATTGGTGCATGCGTTTGGCGTGAAACCAACTCCAAAAGTTTGTTAAGATCTTGACCTAATTGTGTCTCAAATTTCAAAAGCAAAGTCAGAATATCCAGCTCAGTACACACGTTTTAAGTGACGCTTTTTGTGCCAGGGAAACTTTTTCAGTAGTGCTGTTTTGGTTTTTCAAATCAATTCTAGTACCATTCTAGGATCCCTTTTGTGTGCCCACTTTATTTGTGTACCTTTTATTTGCTTGTCACATTTTATTGCAACTCTTCCTAGTTGTGTCACATTATAACTCCATTTGTGTGGTCCTATTTTTTGCAATTAATTTGTTTCTTGCTTTAATCCTTTGGCCTCTAAATTTGGTGCTGGAATTGTTTCTCAATTGGTGCCTATTTGAGTAGAAATTTAACTTGAGTGAGGTCTAGCTTGTGTGATAGGTGCTGGATTGGAGAATTAATTTCCTAATTCTAAGAGGAGCCAAAGCAAGGGCAGCAAACAAATATTACCCCAAAAAAAAAAAAAAACACCACAAACACTTGGAGGGCCCAATAAAGAAAAAGACAACCAAGGGAGTGCCAATAGCAAAACAAGGATCAACAAAAGGGGGTTTTCTTAATCTTCTTTGCAACTTAACCTTTTTAATTACTTCTTTAATTACGTGATTAGACGGTGAGTGTGTCTTCAAGGGCTCCAAGTGTCCAAGAAGCCTCACCTAGGGCCGACTAGTATAGACTTTAATTGGTTTAGCATGTGTTAATTGTTTTTAATTGTTTTCCTTGCTTAATTAATTACGTTTGCTAATTGTCTTTCCTTGTTTAAGTTTGTTAATTCTTTGCTTGGTTAATTAGCTACTTTGCATTGTTTTCTTGCATCAAAAAGGATTTCTTCAACTTAATTGTGTTTTAAGTGGTTTACTAAGAGAAAACTTTGTGTGAAGACATTGAGGAATAGTCTTTGGCTAAGGCAAGGCTTGGTATTTAAGTAGTCCATTGTGACTCACCTCCCTTACCTGGAAGACTACCTTTTTTTACTTCCCTAAATTTTCTCAAGGTAAAATACTTCTACACACAAAGCTTTAGTCATGTCTTCTTCTTCTCATTCTCCAAAGCCTATTGAAAATGAATTAAAATCTATGAAAACTCTTTTGGAAGAAGTTTCACAAGCCGTGCAAATGATTTCTTTTAGACAATTGGAGAATGAGTCTAAAATTAATGAGTTGACTAAAGCCCAAGAAGAGAAGTCACAAAAATCAAAAAAATCTCAAACTCATGCATCTCATTCACAAGTCCAAGAGTCTCTAGGGGAGGGAAGCCTTAGAATGTATGACTACTACCAACCACCCCCTAGAAGAAATAGGCAAAGGGAGCAAGAGGGCCAAGGGAGGTTAGAGTAGACCTACCTCATTTCCATGGTAAGGAGAGTGTAGAAACCTACCTAGATTGGGAGATGAAAGTAGAGCAACTCTTTGCTTGCCATAGGGTGAGTGAAGAACGCAAGGTACCTCTAGCCACCCTTAGCTTCCAAGGGAACGCCATGTATTGGTGGACCTCTCTCGAAAGAGAAAGACGTCTTCATAGGGAACCTCCAATTGAATATTGGAATGACCTTAGGGGAGCCCTAAGACTTCGCCACATACCCTCATACTACCATAGGGAGTTGATGGACAAGCTCCAAAGACTCAGGCAAAACAATGAGTGTTGAGGAGTATAGACAAAAAATGGAGCTCTACATGATGAGAGCCTCCATTAGAGAAGAGGAGCATATCACCATAGCTAGGTTCCTTAGTGGCCTCTCGCTTGAGATAAGGGATAGAGTAGAACTCCTTCCATACCAAGACTTGAATGACTTGGTCCAACTTTGCATTAAAGTTGAGCAACAAAATTTGCGCAAAACTTCAAGTCTAAAGGTTGGATCCTACTCTAACCTCTATCCCAAGAGAGAATATAGAAGGGAGGGTAGTACATCAAAAGAAAAACCTAGGGAAACTACCAAACCCTTAGCCAAAGATGCCTCCATCCCACCCATCCGAGCTAGGGACGTTAAGTGCTTTAAGTGCCATGGAAGAGGGCATGTGCAAGCACAATGCCCAAACCAAAGGACTTTGTTTTTGAAAGGTGTCGATGAATACACTAGTGGCGAGGATGAGCCAAGTGAAAGAGAGGAAGGGGGAGAGGATGAGAGGGTAGATCCATTAGAGGGAGAATTGCTAATGATTAGGAGAACCCTCAACAATCATCCTAGTGCATCTATGGAGACACAAAGAGAGAACATCTTTCACACAAGATGTAAAGTTTTAGAAAATATATGTTCTCTCATTGTGGATAGTGGATCAAGCTGCAATTGTTGTAGCTCTAGAATGATTGAAAAGCTCAATCTACAAGTAGTTCCTCATCCTAAGCCATACAAGTTGCAATGGATAAATGAGAATGGGGAACTAAGTGTAGATAAGCAAGTGGAAATCAAGTTTTCCATAGGGAACTACAAAGACAAGGTTTTATGTGATGTAGTGCCTATGGAAGCTTGCCATATTCTCTTAGGAAGACCATGGCAATTTGATAAAAAAACCTTGCATGATGGTCTTACTAATGAGATTTCCTTCACCCATAAGCATAAAAAGTTTGTACTTAGTCCTTTACCACATTCCCAAGTGGTGAAAGATCAAATACAAATGAAAGAAAAGAGGGATGAGGAAAAGAAAAAGAAAAGAGAGCTTGAAAAAGAAAAGGTCCTTAGGGATAGGAAGGAGAGGGAGAAGAGTGTTCCTTCCCCCAAGGTTGCTCAACAAGAGAAGCCTTGTGAAAACATCTTGGAAAATTTGCTTCTTGTTGAACAACCAAGCCTTGTCTTTTGTAAAGGAACACTTGCATGCACTGCCACAAGTAGTGAACTTATGAGTCTACCTCCTAAAGTAGAAAAACTTTTAAGTGAATTTGATGATGTATTCTCTAATGAGGGGCCCAATGGACTCCCTCCCATTAGAGGTATAGAACACCAAATTGACTTGATTCCGGGGGCAAGCCTACCAAATAGGCCCGCCTATAGAACTAACCCCGAGGAGACCAAGGAGATAGAGTCACAAGTTCAAGACTTGTTGGAGAAGGGTTGGGTTCAAAAGAGCCTAAGCCCTTGTGCTGTACCTGTATTGTTGGTGCCCAAAAAAGATGGAAAATGGCGCATGTGTTGTGATTGTAGAGCAATCAACAACATCACCATCAAGTATAGGCATCCAATCCCAAGGCTTGATGACATGCTTGATGAATTGCATGGGTCCACCATGTTTTCCAAAATTGACCTTAAAAGTGGATATCACCAAATTAGAATTAAAGAAGGTGATGAGTGGAAAACTGCTTTTAAGACCAAATTTGGACTATATGAGTGGTTAGTGATGCCTTTTGGACTCACTAATGCACCTAGCACTTTCATGAGGCTTATGAATCATGTCTTTAGGGATTGCATAGGTAAGTATGTAGTAGTCTATTTTGATGATATCTTAGTATATAGTCAAAGCCTAGAGTCCCACCTAAGTCACCTTAGGGAGGTTCTTTCAGTGCTTAGGAAAAATAGTTTGTTTGCCAATATAGATAAATGCACTTTTTGTGTAGATAGTGTAGTGTTTTTAGGTTTCATAGTCAACCAAAAGGGGGTGCATGTTGACCCCGAGAAAATCAAAGCCATCCAAGAGTGGCCCACTCCACAAAATGTAAGTGATGTAAGAAGTTTCCATGGGTTAGCTAGCTTTTATAGAAGGTTTGTGCCTAATTTTTCAAGTCTAGCTTCTCCTTTGAATGAACTTGTGAAAAAGAATGTTGCATTTTGTTGGAATGATAAGCATGAGCAAGCCTTCCAAAGGCTAAAAGCTCAACTCACCAATGCACCAATTCTAGCTCTCCCAAATTTTTCCAAAACTTTTGAGATAGAATGTGATGCATCGAGAGTAGGCATAGGTGCGGTATTATTGCAAGGTGGTCACCCCATTGCATATTTTAGTGAAAAACTCCATGGTGCCACCCTCAATTACCCCACCTATGACAAAGAGCTTTATGCTCTTGTGAGAGCCCTAAAGACTTGGGAACACTACCTTGTGACCAAAGAATTTGCAATCCATAGTGATCACGAGTCTTTAAAATATCTAAAGGGCCAACACAAGCTCAACAAGAGACATGCTAAATGGATGGAATTTCTTGAACAATTTCCTTATGTAATCAAGTACAAGAAAGGAAGCACCAATATAGTGGCCGATGCTCTTTCAAGACGGCACACACTCTTTTCAAAATTGGGTGCTCAAATTCTTGGATTTGATCACATAAGAGAGCTTTATCAAGATGATCAAGAATTTTCATCCATCTATGCCCAATGTCAACATAAAGCGCAAGGAGGTTACTATGTGTCTGAGGGATATCTTTTTAAAGAAGGAAAACTTTGCATTCCCCAAGGCACACATAGGAAACTCCTTGTCAAAGAATCACATGAGGGGGGACTCATGGGCCATTTTGGAGTTGATAAGACTCTAGACATTTTGAAAGTAAAATTTTGTTGGCCACACATGAGGAAAGATGTCCAAAGACATTGTTCTAGATGCATAGCATGTTTGAAAGCAAAATCTAGAGCAATGCCTCATGGACTCTACACTCCCTTGCCGATTGCAAATGCTCCTTGGGAAGACATTAGCATGGATTTCATTTTAGGACTCCCTAGGACTGCAAGAGGCCATGACTCTATCTTTGTGGTAGTGGACCGTTTTAGCAAAATGTCCCATTTTATTCCATGCCACAAGGTAGATGATGCTCAAAATATTTCTAGGCTCTTCTTTAGAGAAGTGGTGAGACTCCATGGTATACCTAGAAGTATAGTGTCCGATAGAGATCCCAAGTTTATAAGCCACTTTTGGAAAACTCTTTGGAGTAAACTTGGAACAAGACTACAATTTTTCACTTCTTGTCATCCTCAAACGGATGGTCAAACCGAAGTAGTCAATAGATCTCTAGGAACTATGCTTAGGGCTATCATGAAGGGAAACCACAAGTCTTGGGATGAGCACCTTCCCCACATTGAGTTTGCTTATAATAGAGTAGTCCACAAGACTACTAATGCTTCTCCTTTTGAAGTAGTATATGGATTTAATCCTCTCACACCTATGGACTTGTTATCCCTTCCTAATCCACAAGATTTTGTGCATAAGGAAGGAGCAATCAAGGCCGATTTTGTTAAGAAAATTCATGAGAAGGTTAAACTTCAAATACAACAACAAAATGAGAAGTATGCAAAATACCACAATAAGGGGAAGAGGGAAATTATTTTTGAGGAAGGAGACTTAGTTTGGCTTCATCTTCGAAAAGATAGATTTCCCACTCAAAGGAAGTCCAAACTAAGTCCCCGAGGAGATGGACCCTTTCAAGTCCTCAAGAGAGTCAACAACAATGCATACAAGTTGGACCTACCTCTTGAATATGGAGTGCATGACACATTTAATGTAATTGACCTATCTCCATTTGTAGGTACCAATGAAGACTTGGATTTGAGGACAAATCCTTTCCAAGGGGGAGGGGATGATGGAGAGAGGCCAAGCTCACCCCACCATGAAAGCCAAGGGCCAAGACTAGACCGTCTAGAACAACATGGAGAGCGTCTAGCACAAGACAAGGGGGAGCTACATGAGGAGCGTCTAGGAGGGAGCCTAGACCGTCTAGGACCTCTCACAAGGTCCATGGCCAAGCACATTCACGCCCAAATAAGTCAAGCCACGGATGGGAGGGAGAAGACCTTGTACATGCTACTTGGAGGCCCATTAGAGGTAACTTAGTAGAATAGTGTAGTGTAGAAAGCAAAACTTGCTCACTTAGGGGTGTGCTATCAAAAAGGTGCCCTTAGCAACAGAAGGAGGGGTGTGCTAGCAAATAGGTGCCTTTAGCAAAAGAAGGAGGGGTGTACTATCAAATGTTGCATTTTTGACCTATCTTCTAGAATATTAGGATGATGGTGTGGTTTGACTAAAGTCAATACCCTAGGCAGCCCCACTTTTTGTATTTCCATCCCTACCCTTTAAGCTTGCTCACCAAGGCTCCTAAATCTATAAATAAGGAGGCCTACCTCATGTATTTTCAAGATTAATTTGAGTAAAGTTATGCTGCCAAATTTGTGCCATACTTACTCCCTTGCCTAAATCTCTTGATTTATGGTTTTAATCTTCACTCCTTCACCACCAAAGAGAGCTTGCCAAACCTCTCTCATTTTCATACACTTCATGCACCTTCAAGATCACCATCACTCCTAGGAGGGTCTTGCTCATTTCAACCATTGCTTCCGCACCATTTCCAACATCCAAGGAGAGCTCAACATGTGAAGGCCATCAGGACGTTGCTGTGGTTCGAGAGTGATTGAGTGAGTTAGCCTTGGTTCCCTGTTTCTTTCCTCTCCTTCTCCCTGCGTTCAGACGTCCTAGCGGACCAGTTGAAGATCGGCGACTACCCTGGATTCCTGACATTGTGCTCTGCAAGTTTTCTGCTCAAAGCCCTAAAACAGAGTTAAGGCATCCTTGAGTTCGGTGGGTTAGAGCTCGGAGTGAGATTTTACGCAAGTCCAGGTAAGGGAAGCTAGCATTTTCGTTTATAAAAACTTTAGGCGAGTAGGTTCTGAAGTGAGGGCGACGTGGTCGCCGGTTTCATATTCTTTTTCACGATGCTCTGTTTTTATGTGTGGGGCGACGTGATCGCCGGTTTTAATGTTGATTTCCAACTCCCCTGTTTTAGTGTCGCTTTGAACTTGTTTGGGATTGAAATGCATATGATATTCGAAAATCTGAACTTTGGTATGATTGTTTCTGTGACTGGGATTGTTTAAGAAAAGATTCAAATTATTATATGATGGAATTGGGCTTTTACGTGTGGTATGATGTACTAGATGAATGTGAAAGAGTGATCAAACCATAGTATTTTCAGGAAAGAAAATACCGTGTGGAGATTTTATGAGGGTGTATTGATCTGTGAGTATCCTGTGAATGAGGCGATCCTGACTTTGCTGATATGATGGAATCATATAGATGAAGTCATTCAGTTGGTGAGAGTCGAAGGAGGTCCATATGTATGGGTAAGTCGTTTGAAAGATATCTGACTTGACCTGTTATATGGATTAACCCTGTCATACTGAGAGAGTGATGATATTGAGATTATGTTTATGCGCATGGCTGTGTGGATTTCACAGCGACCCTGTGTGGATTTCACAGTGGTGTGGTATGACAGGTGCAGGTCTCTGGATGCTAAGTTCAACGCACGAGTCTTCCGGAAGTAGAGTCATGTGTCTATGTGTTATGAGTCAGTGGAAAGGCTGACATGTGAACCATGAGTATTGAATGTATTGAATAGACACTTGACGAGTTTGTGGAATATGGGGATATTGATGGTTGAGATTGATATAGATTATGAATGGTGTGAAGATTTATGCTTTCTATTGATATAAAGTTTCATATTTAAAGTTTTAAAAATATCTAGCTTACCCTTTGTTTTGTATCGTGGTTGTTTTTCTTAAACCTATGATGATCGTGTATATTTGCACGGGAGCAGATGAGGTTGCAGGTGGTAGAGCTCCTCAGTGAGCATTTCTGGAGGAGGAGATCGCCGGTTTTGAATGTTGTTGTTTTGTTTTGTTTTGAAAACTCCTGTATGGAGATGTATTAAAACTCCCTCGAAAAGGGATATTATTTTGAGGCACATTTGTATTAATGGATGAAGTATATTATGTATATAACTATGTTAAATGTTGATATTATTGTTTCACCTTTATTTTATTATATAAAAATGAACAATATTTTGAGGGGCGTTACATTAATGGTATCAGAGCAGTTCATCCTTAGGATGACCTGAGGAGAGTGGGTTCATTGTGTTTCTTCTGCTATTGGAGTCTTAATCAAAGCTATAGTGAAAGGTTTTCAAATGTTTTCTGATTGAAATGCTTTTTGTGCTTTAGTAGATATAGGCTCTAAATGAAAAATTTTAGTATTAAGAGTGAAAGGATCTTGATAAAGTAGTGAGGGTGCACACTCATAACTGAATCGAGATGTTCTCAATCTTAATTATAAAAGTTTGATGTTGAGCATATATCCACTTCTGGTGTGTTTTATCCCAATTATTAAGTGTGGTGATATTTGATTGATAGTTTTGTATCCATGACTGTTCGGTGTTATGCTTTCTATTTTGAGCATTATGATTATGTTGATGAACTCAAATTCTAAATGACTTTGAGATGCTGACCTTTGTAAGGTCTAGATGTTACCTCCTGAATGAATTGATTTCTTATCGATCTCATTCTTATAGTTGTAGGGGATATAGAAACCAATAGTTTCAAAATCTGAAACGAAGAAAGATGGCTCGTAGACCTCCTACCCCTCCCCAACCTTCTTCGGAAATGAGCTAGATTGCCAAGGCTATTGAGATGATGGCAACTGCCATCCAACAACAGAATGCAGCAATGGCTCAGAATCATCAAGCTGCAATGCACCATTGGGAAACTGCTCGGTCGGCTGAAACAGCTTCCCACGTCGGTCAGCCTCAGGAACAGATGGGACTGACCGAGTTCATGAGGCACAACCCACCCAAGTTCAGTGGGAATGCTACCCCTGATCAAGCAGATCAGTGGGTCAGGGAGTTGGAGAAAATCTTTAGGGCGACCTCCTGCCCTGAAGAGAAGAAATTGGTGTTCGCCACCTATCTACTATCTGGAGAAGCCGAGTTCTGGTGGATGGGAGCTCAGTAGATGATGGAAGCCAGAGCTGACATTTTAGACTGGGAAAGTTTCCGAGAGAGGTTCCTAGAGAAATATTTTCCAGATAGTGCAAGGTTTGCGAAGGAAGCGGAATTTCTCAGGTTGGAGCAAGGGGAGATGTCCGTGAACGCTTATGCTGCTAGGTTTGAATACCTAGCCAGATTTTATACCCAAGCTACCTCTGAGGCTTGGAGGTGTAGGAAGTTTGAAGAAGGTTTAAAGCATGAGCTGAAGAAGACCATAGCACCCATGTGCATCAGGGAGTTTCATGCCTTAGTAGAGAAGGCAAAGATGGTGGAAACCTTGGAAAGGGGTAATTCTCGGGTGATCAGATCACACCCAGGGGGTTCTTCCAGTGGGAAGGCCAAGGTGCAGCACCCACAAAGCAAGCCTTATGCGAGACCTCCACCACATCGGGCAGGAGCAGTTCCGCCCCAGTTTCAGCAGCAACAAACATGGAAACCCAGATGTTTCACATGCCAAAAGATGGGGCACATTTCTAGAGATTGTCCTAGCAGAAATAGGATGACTCAACCCGTTGGTCCTCAGCAGTTGAGGAATGGAGGCAGTAGACCTCAAGCAGCAGGGAGAGTGTTTGCCATGACAGGAGCAGAGGCGTTTCAGTCAGGTAACCTAGTGCAAGGTGTTTGTTTTATAGCTGGTAGAGGTGTAAAAGCCTTGTTTGATTCTGGAGCGACACACTCCTTTGTGTCAAGCCTGTGTGTAGCCGAGTTGGGCCTTCTAGTGAAGGAGTTACCGTTTGAACTGTTGGTCTCTACACCTGTGTCAGGACAGGTGTTGACCTCTACAGTTTGCTCTGAATGTCCAGTGATAGTAGAGGGACGCAGGTTCAAAGTAAACTTGATCTGCCTACCTCTTCAGGACTTGGATGTTATCCTGGGAATGGATTGGCTATCTGCCAATCACGTTCTCATAGACTGCGGTAGTCAGAAAATAGCGTTTCCAGACCTCCAAGAGTCAGATGTGATATCTGCTCAGCATGGGTGGTCGGAGTTGGAAAAAGGGGCGAGGTGCTTCGTGATCCTAGCTCGGTTGGAAGTGAAGAATGAAGAGGACGTAAGCAGGATACATGTGGTGAAAGATTTCATGGATGTATTTCCAGAACAAATACCGGGATTACCTCCTAAGAGAGAAGTGGAATTCTCTATTGATTTGGTACCTGGAGCTGGACCAGTGTCAATGGCACCTTACAGGATGGCTCCAGCCGAGTTAGTAGAATTAAAGAAGCAAGTGGAAGAGTTGTTGGAGAAACAATTCATCAGACCCAGTGTATCTTCATGGGGGGCTCCAGTGCTTCTAGTTAAGAAAAAGGATGGAGGGTCTCGGCTGTGTATAGATTACAGGCAGTTGAACAAGTTGACCATCAAGAACAAGTATCCTCTACCTAGAATTGATTTTTTGATGGATCAATTACATGGGGCCTCGGTGTTCTCAAAGATTGATCTGAGATCGGGGTACCACCAAATTTTGGTAAAAGCTGAAGATGTTCAAAAGACAGCATTTAGGTCTCGTTATGGGCACTATGAGTATGTGGTGATGTCGTTTGGAGTAACAAATGCTCCAGCTCTGTTCATGGATTTCATGAATAGAATTTTTCGTCCTTTCTTGGATAAGTTTGTGGTAGTCTTCATAGACGACATACTCATTTATTCAAGGACCGAGGAAGAACATGAAGAACATCTGAAGACAGTATTGGAGATTCTGAGGGAGAAGCAATTATATGCCAAGTTCTCTAAGTGTGAGTTCTGGTTGAAGGAAGTCAACTTCTTAGGACATGTAATATCTGCCCAGGGGATCTCGGTGGATCCAGCCAAAGTGGAGGCAGTGCTTCAGTGGGAACGTCCTAAGACAGTTACTGAGATAAGGAGTTTTGTGGGTTTAGCAGGCTACTATCGGAGGTTCATTGAAGATTTTTCCAAGGTAGTAGCTCCTTTGACTCAGTTAACTCGCAAAGATCAACCTTTTGCTTGGACTGAAAAGTGTGAGCAGAGTTTCATGGGGCTGAAGAAGAGGTTGACTAGCGCCCCAGTGTTAGTGATCCCGGATGTGGGAAATCCTTTTGATGTTTACTGTGATGCTTCACATCAAGGTTTGGGATGTGTGTTGATGCAAGAGAAAAGAGTGGTTGCATATGCTTCAAGGCAACTCAAAGTTCACGAGAGGAACTATCCTACCCATGACTTAGAGTTGGCAGTTGTGGTGTTTGCCTTGAAGATTTGGAGGCATTATTTGTATGGAGCTCGGTTTCAGGTGTTTAGTGACCATAAAATCCTGAAATATCTGTTTGATCAGAAGGAGTTAAATATGAGACAAAGAAGATGGATGGAGTTCCTAAAAGATTATGACTTCCAACTGATATATCATCCAGGGAAGGCCAATGTAGTGGCAGATGCCTTGAGTAGGAAATCAATACAAGTATCAACCATGATGATTGAAGAGCAGAAATTGATTGAGCAGTTTAGAGATTTAAACTTTGGAGTGGAATTTCATGTAAATCATATTAGTTGTAGTAAGTTAACTATAACTAATGTTTTGATTGGAATGATAAAGGATAAGCAATTAGAGGATCCTAGCCTGAAGCGTATTGTAGAATTACTAGGCACCGATCAGGCTAAAGGCTTTGCGATGGGCGATGATGGAATCTTGAGATTTAATGGCAGAATTTGCATACCTGCAAATGAAGAGTTGAAGAAGATGATCCTAGAAGAAGGCCACAAGAGTTACCTTAGTCTGCACCCAGGTATGAATAAGATGTACCAGGATTTAAAAGAGTCATTTTGGTGGTCGGGCATGAAGAAGGAGATAGCTCAGTATGTTGCTACCTGCTTGACATGTCAGAAGGCGAAGGTAGAACATCAAAGGCCTGGAGGTTTGTTGCAGCAATTGGATATCCCTGAATGGAAATGGGACAGCATCGCCATGGATTTTGTTACCCATTTACCCAGATCGGTAAGGGGTCATGATGCAATCTGGGTCATCATTGATCGGCTGACGAAGAGTGCTCACTTTCTTCCAGTGAATATGAGGATGCCTATGGCCAAGTTGGCACAGCTGTACATCAGAGAAATTGTGAGGTTGCATGGAGTGCCTTCCTGATAGCATTCCTATGAGCTCTTCTTTGGATTTTGGAGTTCCTTGGTGATGATGGATGCGGAAGCTTATGGAGGAGGTGAGCAAGGCCTTCCTAGGAAGCATGGGTGCCTTGAAGGTGCATGAAGAGTGAGGAAATGGGGAGGTTTGGCCAGCCCCTTTGGTAGTGATGAATTGAAGACTAAAACCTAAGTGTTAGGCAAGGAGTAGTGTATGGCACAATTTTGGCAGCATAACAATACTCTATTTAATCTTGTTAATACATGAGGTAGGCCTCCTTATTTATAGATTTAGGAGCCTTGGTGAGCAAGCTTAAAGGGTAGGGATGGAAATACAAAAAGTGGGGGCTGCCTAGGGTATTGACTTTAGTCAAACCACACCATCATCCTAATATTCTAGAAGATAGGTCAAAAATGCAACATTTGATAGTACACCCCTCCTTCTTTTGCTAAAGGCACCTATTTGCTAGCACACCCCTCCTTCTATTGCTAAGGGCACCTTTTTGATAGCACACCCCTAAGTGAGCAAGTTTTGCTTTCTACAATACACTAATCTACTAAGCTACCCCTAATGGGCCTCCAAGTAGCATGTACAAGGTCTTCTCCCTCCCATCCGTGGCTTGACTCATTTGGGCGTGAATGTGCTTGGCCATGGACCTTGTGTTGGGCCTGAACTTGGGTTGGAGCTTGGGCCTCTTCCATCATCCCCTCCTTCTTGAGAGGATCTGTCCTCAGATCTACAGGGTTGATCTCAAACAATAGCCTTATTCTTGCTTTGAAAACTATGCTTGTCCTCCAGGATCAAATATTAACCTACAATAAACATCAAAGAAAAGTGAGATAAGAAAATTAAGACTAGTGTATTCAAATAAAATAGTTAGGAAATAAGCCCCTTTGCTATTTTTATAAAAGTTTTGTTGGAAAGAAATAGGGCCCTTTACAAAAATATTTTTGCTTCCTTTGTGTTGTTCATTGCCCAAGATAAGCAACAACATCACAAAGTGTTGTTTTTGTGATTTTTGAAAATAAGAGTAAGCATCATGATTCAAAGGAAAAGAAGAGTTAAAATTATTGCAATCCCCCTTTAAGGATTCTTTTCCCACTATGCTTGTAGGAGGTGTTGTAAGATACTCTTCATTCTTTCTAGATTCCTCTTCTTCTTTTTCAAACAACCCCTCACTTGGCTTTTCTGTGGAGGAAAGGTTTATATCTATATCTGGTTCAGCTCCAGACACAGATTTATCTTCAAGCATATTCTCACAAGGGTTTTCTGTGGAAGAAGAATTTAAGTCAATGCCTGGTTCAACTCCAAACAAAGGATTTTCCTTTAATTCTTTTTTCTTTTTCTCATTTTCTCTTTTTATTTTCATTTGTACTTGGTCCTTTACCACTTGTGAAGGTGTTAAAGGATAGAGTACAAACTTTTTCTCCCTATGGGTAAAAGTTATCTCGTTGGTAAGACCATTTTTCTTGTCAAATGGTCTTCCCAATAAGATGTGGCAGGCTTCCATGGGTACTACATCACATAAAATCTCATCTTTATAGTTCCCCACAGAAAGACTGATTTTTACCCGCTTATCTACAGTTAATTCCCCATCTTCATTTATCCACTGAAGTTTGTAAGGTTTTGGATGAGGTATTAATTGTAGATTAAGCTTTTCAACCATCCTAGTGCTACAACAATTGCAGCAAGAGCCACTATCCACAATGAGAGAACAAATGTTTTCTGAAACTTTACATCTTGTATGAAAGATGTTCTCTCTCTGTGTTTCATGGTTCACACTAGGTTGATTGTTGAGGGTTCTTCTGATCATCATTAATTCTCCCTCACAAGGATATGCCCCCTCACTACTTTCCTTCTCTTCTTCCCCACTAGACTCTTCATCTTGGCTGCTATACTCATCCCTCCCTCTTAAGATCATGGTTCTCCTATTTGGGCACTGGGATGCTATATGGCCTCTACCAAGACACTTGAAGCACTGGGTGTCTCTACTGCGGGGTTGTGAGGTAGACACATCTTTTCCTACACTCTTGGGAGTTTCTTTGGATTTATCCTTTGAAAAACTATCCTCCCTTTCTCTTCTATACTCTCTCTTAGGATAAGAGTTAGAGTAGATTCCCACCCTTTGACTTGAAGTTTTGCGAAAATTTTTAATGCAAAGTTGAACCAAATCATTCAAGTCTTGGTAGGGAAGAAGCTCTACTTTATCTCTTATATCAAGGTTGAGTCCACTTAAAAACCAAGATATGGTGGTGACCTCTTCCTCTCTAATAGAGGCTCTCATCATGTATAGCTCCATTTTTTGCCTATACTCTTCCACACTCATGTTCTTTTGTTGGAGCCTTTGGAGCTTGTCCATTAGCTCCCTATGGTAGTAGGAAGGTATGTGGCGACGTCTTAGGGCTCCCCTAAGGTCATTCCAATACTCTATGGGAGGGTCCCTATGAAGACATCTATCTCTCTCTAGAGAGGTCCACCAATACATGGCATTTCCTTGAAAACTAAGGGTTGCTAAGGGTACCTTTCTCTCTTCACTCACCCTATGACAAGCAAAGAGTTGTTCCACTTTCATTTCCCAATCTAGGTAAACTTCTACATTGTCCTTACCATAGAAATGTGGTAGGTCTACCCTTACTTCCCTTGGGGCTTCTTCCTCTCTTTGCCTAAGTATTCTAGGTGGTGGTTGGTAATACTCATGGTTTCTAATGCTTACCTCTCCTAGAGACTCTTGGAGTTGAGAATGAGATGCATGTGAATGAGATTTTTTTGAATTTTGTGATTTCTCTTTCCTTGCTCTAGCCAATTCATTGATTTTAGATTCATTTTCCAATTGTCTATATGAAAGATGTTGTACATCCTTGGCAAGTTGTTTCAAAAGAGATTTTATGGACCTTACATCACTTTCAATGGACTTGGAAGAGTGAGTAGACATGACTAGAACTTTGTGTATAGAAATGTTTTACTTTTAAGAAAGAAGAGGAAAGTTAATGAAGGTAGCTTTCTAGGTAAGAGAGGTGAGTCACAATGGACTACTTAAATACCAAGTCTTGCCTTAGCCAAAAACTATCCCTTCAAAACCTTTACACAAGTCCTTCTTTAGGTAAAACACTTAGAACACAATGAGGATGAAGAAATCAAATTTTTAATGCAAGAAAACAATGCAAGCTATCTAGCAAATGAAGCAAATTATCAAAGCCTTAAACAAGATTAAACAAGAAATTAACAAAGTGATTAAAGCAAGTTGGTTCAATTAAAGCAATTAACAAAAACAAATTAAGCTAGACGGCCCTAGGTGAGGCTTCTTGGACACTTGGAGCCCTTGAAGACACACTCACCGACTAATTGCGTGATTAACAAGTAATTAACACAAGCAAGATTGCAAAGAAATTAAATGACACTCCCTTTGTTGCTTTTACTATTTGCACCCCTTTTGTTGTTCTTCTAGTTGCACCCCTTTTGTTGCTCTTCTACTTGTTGGGCCTTCCAAAGTGTGTGGTGTATTTGTAGTATGGTGTTTGTTGCTGCCCTTTGCCTTTGTTCCTCTTGGAATTAGGTCAATAAAATCTTCAATCCAGCACCTATTAAGCAAGCTAGACTCCCCTCAAGTCAAATTCCCACTCAACAAGTACCAATTGATATTTAATCCACCAACAAGCTTAGAGGCCAAAGAAAGAAAGCAAGAAACAAATTAATTTCAAAAACAGTACCACACAAATGGAATTAAATGTGACACAACTAGAAAGAGTTCAAATCAAATTAGACAAGCAAATAAAAGGTACTCAAATAATGGATGGCACACAAAAAGGAACCTAGGAATAGCACTAGATTTGATTTAAAAACCAAAAAACAGCACCACAGAAAAGCACATATTGTTGTGGTCCAGAAAGCGTATCTTTAAAAGATTTATGCTGAGCTGACCCTTTTGTATTTGCTTCTGAAAATTGAGACACAATCAGAACAAGATCTTAACAAACTTTTGGCGTTGGTTTCACTCCAAACGCATGTACCAATTAATTTTGGTAAATTTTATAAAATCAGTGCTCAGAGCTGCCAGCTGGAACGTCAGGATTGCACACTTTTTTTGTAATATTTATCTTTTTTTTTCTATTTCTTCTTTTCAGATGGTTCTTTTTTTGTCCTTTTGGTAACACCTCAAATTTGTGAAATCCAGAGGCTCAGAAATTTTTGATGATGTATGTGATTTTCATAAATCAAAACAGTCAGCACAGAAAAGTGAAAAACAAGGGGTTCTGAAAACTGGAATGAAAAACAGAATGATATACCTTAAAAACACAATGGAGTTAATATGATGGAATTTGTGTGGATCTAACACACAAATAAGAACTCAAACTAAAATTAAAAATGCACCAAAGGATCAACACAAAACAGATTTCAGATCAAACATTCAGACCAAAAACAAGAAACAAATAAATCAAAAAGAGTACTACTAGGATTTGATGACAAATATGGAAACACATGACTTAGACAAAACTTATGGATTCATAAAATGAAAAGACTCAAGAATATCATATGACCCAAATGAAATTTCAAGCAAGACTCAAATACCTAAAAATAAAAACAGCAACACAAATATATCAAGAATCCTACACAAAATTGAAAATAGATGTTCAAGCACAAGTTTGAACAAACCCACCAAATGAAATGAATAAACAAGCATTCAAATCATATTAAAACACAAAAAACAGCAAGACAACTTGGAATAAAGATAAACAACTTGGAGAAAAGAAGAACTCAAAAAAAAATAAAAATGAAGAGACACTCATCTTTGAAGAACCATAGCTCATGATACCAAATGATAGCATTCCTATGAGCTCTTCTTTGGATTTTGGAGTTCCTTGGTGATGATGGATGCGGAAGCTTATGGAGGAGGTGAGCAAGGCCTTCCTAGGAAGCATGGGTGCCTTGAAGGTGCATGAAGAGTGAGGAAATGGGGAGGTTTGGCCAGCCCCTTTGGTAGTGATGAATTGAAGACTAAAACCTAAGTGTTAGGCAAGGAGTAGTGTATGGCACAATTTTGGCAGCATAACAATACTCTATTTAATCTTGTTAATACATGAGGTAGGCCTCCTTATTTATAGATTTAGGAGCCTTGGTGAGCAAGCTTAAAGGGTAGGGATGGAAATACAAAAAGTGGGGGCTGCCTAGGGTATTGACTTTAGTCAAACCACACCATCATCCTAATATTCTAGAAGATAGGTCAAAAATGCAACATTTGATAGTACACCCCTCCTTCTTTTGCTAAAGGCACCTATTTGCTAGCACACCCCTCCTTCTATTGCTAAGGGCACCTTTTTGATAGCACACCCCTAAGTGAGCAAGTTTTGCTTTCTATAATACACTAATCTACTAAGCTACCCCTAATGGGCCTCCAAGTAGCATGTACAAGGTCTTCTCCCTCCCATCCGTGGCTTGACTCATTTGGGCGTGAATGTGCTTGGCCATGGACCTTGTGTTGGGCCTGAACTTGGGTTGGAGCTTGGGCCTCTTCCATCACTTCCAGCATTGTTTCGGATAGAGATCCCAGGTTCACTTCACGGTTTTGGCAGACCTTACAAGATTGCTTGGGAACTAAGTTGAGAATGAGCTCGGCATATCATCCTCAAACAGATGGACAGTCAGAGAGAACGATCCAGTCCTTGGAAGATCTGCTGAGGACGTGTGTCTTGGATCAATTGGGAAGTTGGGATGAGGTGTTGCCGCTGGTGGAGTTTACTTATAATAACAGTTACCACGCCAGTATTGGGATGGCACCATATGAAGCCCTATATGGGAGGAAATGAATAACTCCCTTATGTTGGTACCATTATGTTGGTACCAGGAGGGCGAAGCAGTCTTGGTTGGGCCAGAGTTGATTCAGCAGACAACCGAGAAGGTGAAACAGATACAAGGCAGAATGAAAGCTTCTCAAAGCCGGCAGAAATCCTATGCAGATCAGAGGAGAAGACCTTTGGAGTTTGCTGCTGGGGATCATGTGTTTATGAGAGTGACGCCAACCAAGGGTGTAGGGCGAGCTATCAGATCAAGGAAGTTGTCTCCTAAGTTTGTTGGACCATATCAGATCTTAAGGAAGATAGGTCCTGTAGCTTATGAGATTGCTCTACCTCCCCAATTAGCAAATCTGCATAATGTCTTTCACGTGTCACAGCTAAGGAAGTATCTTGCAGACCCTAGTCACGTGTTGGAAGTGGACGATGTGCAGATCAGGGATGACTTGTCGTTTGAAGTGAAACCAGTCAGGATTGACGATCAGCAGAGTAAGCAGCTCAGAGGCAAGACCATCAACATGGTAAAGGTGGTGTGGGATGACAGATCGGGTGATTCAACTTGGGAATTAGAAGAAACCATGAGAGAAGCCTACCCTACCTCTTTTCCTTGTAATTCAATTTTCGGGGACGAAAATTTTTCTTGTTGGGGAGATTGTAAGGATCTAGATAATTATTTGGAATAGAAGAAGTATAATTTTAATGAATTCTGAATATGTTATTACTTAAAACGAAAAGAGCTTGTAATGGAAATTTCATGGTGGTCAGACCTCGGATGTCGCCCAAGGTCTGAGGGCGGCGTGGTAGAGGTCGGTCGGTGGACCATAGTGGGTTCCAAAAATCACATGTAGGGAGGTGTGATTTGAACCTTAGGAGCGCCATGCATGCAGAATAACTACGGGACTTTACGCTTGGACATAAGGGATTTACCTTAGTGTTGCATGCTTAGGCATGTAAGGATTGAGTACTGAGCTGCCCTGGGGCAGGAGGAGCTACCGACGTCACGAGCCATGTGGGGGTGATAACACAGGCGTGGAGTAGTGGTAGGATGAGCCCTCAACAGGGTGTGACGATGTGGCATCAGTCGACAGAAGCAAGGCGATGTGTCCTCGCCACATCAAGGACGATGAGAGATCGCTAGGGCGAGAGACACGCGGGGATCGCTAGGGCGAGAGACACGCGGGCATCGCCAGGGCGAGAGACACGCGGGGATCGCCAGGGCAAGAGACACGCGGGCATCGCCAGGGCGAGAGACACGCGGGCATCGCTAGAGCGAGAGACACGCGGGCATCGCCAGGGCGAGAGACATGCGGGGATCGCCAGGGCGAGAGACACACGGGCATCGCCAGGATGAGGGACGCATCGGTCGACTTCCAGGGGGAGACATCGGTCGTCTTCCTGGGAGAGACATCGATCGTCTTCCTGGGAGAGACATCGGTCGTCTTCCAGGGAGAGACATCAGTCGTCTGCCAAGATGAGGCATCGGTCGTCTGCCAGGATGAGGCATCGGTCGTCTGCCAGGGTGAGGAATCGGTCGTCCGTCAGGAAGAGGAATCGGTCATCGTCGGTATGAGAGGCATAGTCATCACGCGAGCAGTCATCGGTGGAAGGTTATCGCGCGATGTCGTGTTTCACACAGATAAGGTGGGACCCAGGCTCCCAGCATGAACGTTCTGCATGCGCGACACGTAGACAAAAAGGGTGTTTCAGAATAGTTAGCATCAGAGAGTTGGTATGCGCAGAAACCCACGTGGTCATACTGTTCAAGGAAGTGTGCACGCAAGCTTTCCTGCAAAGTGGGCGGGGGCAGCGGCATTTCTGGGCAAGTTGGCTTAGATTCAAAAACTCACTCCTGAGAGGCAGTGGACGTTGCTGTGGTTCGAGAGTGATTGAGTGAGTTAGCCTTGGTTCCCTGTTTCTTTCCTCTCCTTCTCCCTGCGTTCAGACGTCCTAGCGGACCTTGAAGATCGGCGACTACCCTAGATTCTTGACGTTGTGCTCTGCAAGTTTTCTGCTCAAAGCCCTAAAACAGAGTTAAGGCATCCTTGAGTTCAGTGGGTTGGAGCTCGTAGTGAGATTTTACGCAAGTCCAGGTAAGGGAAGCTAGCATTTTTGTTTATAAAAACTTTAGGCGAGTAGGTTCTGAAGTGAGGGCGACGTGGTCGCCGGTTTCATATTCTTTTTCATGATGCTCTGTTTTTATGTGTGGGGCGACGTGATTGCCGGTTTCAATGTTGATTTCGAACTCCCCTGTTTTAGTGTCGCTTTGAACTTGTTTGGGATTGAAATGCATATGATATTCGAAAATCTGAACTTTGGTATGATTGTTTCTGTGATTGGGATTGTTTAAGAAAAGATTCAAAATATTATATGATGGAATTGGGCTTTTACGTGTGGTATGATGTACTGGATGAATGTGAAAGAGTGATCAAAGCATAGTATTTTCAGGAAAGAAAATACCGTGTGGAGATTTTATGAGGGTGTATTGATCTGTGAGTATCCTGTGAATGAGGCGATCCTGACTCTGCTGATATGATGGAATCATATAGATGAAGTCATTCAGTTGGTGAGAGTCGAAGGAGGTCCATATGTATGGGTAAGTCGTTTGAAAGATAACTGACTTGACCTGTTATATGGATTAACCCTGTCATACTGAGAGAGTGATGATATTGAGATTATGTTTATGCGCATGGCTGTGTGGATTTCACAGCGACCCTGTGTGGATTTCACAGTGGTGTGGTATGACAGGTGCAGGTCTCTGGATGCTAAGTTCAACGCACGAGTCTTCCGGAAGTAGAGTCATGTGTATATGTGTTATGAGTCAGTGGAAAGGCTGACATGTGAACCATGAGTATTGAATGTATTGAATAGACACTTGACGAGTTTGTGGAATATGGGGATATTGATGGTTGAGATTGATATAGATTATGAATGGTGTGAAGATTTATGCTTTCTATTGATTTAAAGTTTCATATTTAAAGTTTTAAAAATATCTAGCTTACCCTTTGTTTTGAATCGTGGTTGTTTTTCTTAAACCTGTGATGATCGTGTATATTTGCACGGGAGCAGATGAGGTTGCAGGTGGTAGAGCTCCTCAGTGAGCATTTCTGGAGGAGGAGATCGCCGGTTTTGAAAACTCCTGTATGGAGATGTATTAAAACTCCCTCGAAAAGGGATATTATTTTGAGGCACATTTGTATTAATGGATGAAGTATATTATGTATATAACTATGTTAAATGTTGATATTATTGTTTCACCTTTATTTTATTATATAAAAATGAACAATATTTTGAGGGGCGTTAAAACTTTCATTTTTTAGGCGTCTTGATAGGACTTCTCTGTCAAAATCTATCGCAATTTGAAGTTTGTATACCTTAATATTCACTAAATGAAGTTTCCACAAACCCCAAACTACTGACGAATCGGCACAAAACATGCAGATACGCCATGCCCCGTTTCAAGCCACTTTCATTTTTAAGGACTCTTGATAGGACTTCTCTGTCAAAATCTATCGCCATTTGAAGTTTGTATACCTTAATATTCACTAAATGAAGTTTCCCCAAACCCCAAACTACTAACAAATCGGCACAAAACATGCACATACGCGACGCCCCGTTTAGAGCCACTTTCATTTTTTAGGCGTCTTGATGGGACTTCTTTGTCAAAATCTATTGCCATTTGAAGTTTTTATACCCTAATATTCACTAAAGGAAGTTTCCCCAAACCCCAAACTACTGACGAATCGGCACAAAACATGCAGATACGCCACGCCCCATTTCGAGCCACTTTCATTTTTCAGGCGTCTTGATCGGACTTCTCTGTCAAAATCTATCGCCATTTGAAGTTTGTATACCCTAATATTCACTAAATGAAGTTTCCCCAAACCCCAAACTACTGACGAATCGGCACAAAACATGCAGATACGTCACGCCATACTTCGAGCCACTTTCATTTTTTAGGCGTCTTGATCGGACTTCTATGTCAAAATCTATCGCCATTTGAAGTTTGTATACCTTAATATTCACTAAATGAAGTTTCCCCTAACCCCAAACTACTGACGAATCGGCAAAAAACATGCAGATACGCCATGCCCCGTTTCAAGCCACTTTAATTTTTAAGGACTCTTTATCGGACTTCTCTGTCAAAATCTATCGCCATTTGAAGTTTGTATACCTTAATATTCACTAAATGAAGTTTCCCCAAACCCCAAACTACTGACAAATCGGCACAAAACATGCACATACGCGACGCCCCGTTTAGAGCCACTTTCATTTTTTAGGCGTCTTGATGGGACTTCTTTGTCAAAATCTATCTCCATTTGAAGTTTGTATACCCTAATATTCACTAAAGGAAGTTTCCCCAAACCCCAAACTACTGACGAATCGGCACAAAACATGCAGATACGCCACGCCCCGTTTCGAGCCACATTCATTTTTGAGGCGTCTTGATCGGACTTCTCTGTCAAAATCTATCGCCATTTGAAGTTTTTATACCCTAATATTCACTAAATGAAGTTTCCCCAAACCCCAAACTACTGACAAATCGGCACAAAACATGCAGATACGCCACGCCATACTTCGAGCCACTTTCATTTTTTAGGCGTCTTGATCGGACTTCTCTGTCAAAATCTATCGCCATTTGAAGTTTGTATACCTTAATATTCACTAAATGAAGTTTCCCCAAACCCCAAACTACTGACGAATCGGCACAAAACATGCAGATACGCCACGCCCCGTTTCGAGCCACTTTCATTTTTGAGGCGTCTTGATCGGACTTCTCTGTCAAAATCTATCGCCATTTGAAGTTTGTATACCCTAATATTCACTAAATGAAGTTTCCCCAAACCCCAAACTACTGACGAATCGGCACAAAACATGCAGATACGTCACGCCATACTTCGAGCCACTTTCATTTTTTAGGCGTCTTGATCAGACTTCGCTGTCAAAATCTATCGCCATTTGAAGTTTGTATACGTTAATATTCACTAAATGAAGTTTCCCCAAACCCCAAACTACTGACGAATCGGCACAAAACATGCAGATACGTCACGCCATACTTCGAGCCATTTTCATTTTTTAGGCGTCTTGATCGGACTTCTCTGTCAAAATCTATCGCCATTTGAAGTTTGTATACCTTAATATTCACTAAATGAAGTTTCCCCTAACCCCAAACTACTGACGAATCGCCACAAAACATGCAGATACGCCATGCCTCGTTTCAAGCCACTTTCATTTTTAAGGCGTCTTGATCGGACTTCTCTGTCAAAATCAGTCGCCATTTGAAGTTTGGATACCCTAATATCCACTAAATGAAGTTTCCCCAAACCCCAAACTACTGATGAATCGGCACAAAACATGCAGATACGCCACGCCGTATTTCGAGCCACTTTCATTTTTCAGACGTCTTGATTGGACTTCTCTGTCAAAATCTATCGCCATTTGAAGTTTGTATACCCTAATATTCACTAAATGAAGTTTCCCCAACCCCAAACTACTGACGAATCGGCACAAAACATGCAGATACGCCACGCCCCGTTTCGAGCCACTTTAATTTTTTAGGCGTCTTGATCGGACTTCTCTGTCAAAATCTATCGCCATTTGAAGTTTGTATAACCTAATATTCACTAAATGAAGTTTCCCCAAACTACTGACGAATCGGCACAAAACATGCAAATACGCCACGCCTCGTTTCGAGCCACTTTCATTTTTGAGGCGTCCTGATCGGACTTCTCTGTCAAAATCTATCGTCATTTGGAGGTTGTATACCCTAATATTCACTAAATGAAGTTTCCCCAAACCCCAAACTACTGACGAATCGGCACAAAAGATGCAGATACATCACGCCCCGTTTCGAGCTACTTTCATTTTTGAGGCGTCTTGATCGGACTTCTCAGTCAAAATCTATCGCCATTTGAAGTTTGTATACCCTAATATTCGCTAAATGAAGTTTCCCCAAACTCCAAACTACTGACGAATCGGCAGAAAACATGCTGATACGCCACACCCCGTTTCTAGCCACTTTCATTTTTGAGGCGTCTTGATCGGACTTCTCTGTCAAAATCTATCACCATGTGAAATTGTATACCCTAATATTCACTAAATGAAGTTTCCCCAATCCCCAAACTACTGACGAATCGGCACACACATGCAGATACGCCACGCCCTGTTTCGAGCGACTTTCATTTTTGAAGCGTCTTGATCGGACTTCTCTGTCAAAATCTATCGCCATTTGAAGTTTGTATACCCTAATATTCACTAAATGAAGTTTCCCCAAACCCCAAACTACTGACGAATCGGCACAAAACATGCAGATACGCCACACCTCGTTTCGAGCTACTTTCATTTTTGAGGAGTCTTGATCAGACTTCTCTGTCAAAATCTATCGCCATTTGAAGTTTGTATACCCTAATAATATTCACTAAATGAAGTTTCCCCAAACCCCAAGCTACTGACGAATCGGCACAAAACATGCAGATACGCCACGCCCCGTTTCGAGCCACTTTCATTTTTGAAGCGTCTCGATCAGACTTCTCTGTCAAAATCTATCGCCATTTGAAGTTTGTATACCCTAATATTCACTACATGAAGTTTCCCCAAACCCCAAACTACTGACGAATCGGCACAATACATGCAGATACGCCACGCCCCGTTTTGAGCCACTTTCATTTTTGAAGCGTCTTGATCGGACTTCTCTGTCAAAATCTATCGCCATTTTAAGTTTGTATAACCTAATATTTCCTAAATGAAGTTTCCCCAAACTACTGACGAATCGGCACAAAACATGCAGATACGCCACGCCCCGTTTCGAGCCACTTTCATTTTTGAGGCGTCTTGATCGGACTTCTCTGTCAAAATCTATCGCCATTTGAAGTTTGTATACCCTAATATTCACTAAATGAAGTTTCCCCAAACCCCAAACTACTGACGAATCGGCACAAAACATGCAGATACGCCACGCCCTGTAACATCCCACCAAATCCTTTTCATAAATATAGAATGAAATAAAGGTAAAACAATAATATTGATGTGAACATATGTATATATATAAAATGAAGTTGCCCCTCATAGGGATTTTAATACATAACCGGTCAATTTTCCAAAAACCTAAACAAAATACAGCAAAATAGAATGAAACCGGCGGTCTCCCAACATAAAACAGGCGATCTGCTATCAGCACAGAAAAGGCGATCTCCTTCCGGCGACCACTCACTGAGGAGCTCTACTCCCTGGAAGATCATCTGCTCCTGTGTAAAGTACACGATCATCACAGTTTTAAGAGAAAACAGCCACAGAACAATACAAAGGGTAAGCTAGATATTTTTAAAACTTTAAATTATAAACTGGACAACCAACGTAGATCAGCCATTTTAAACATTCACAAGAGTCCATCACTTTCTCATTCATATCACATAACCATCAAGTGTCTATCAAAACTCTCAATATTTCACATTTCTCACGTCAGACTTCCACTGACTCATCACACATAGACACTTGACACTACTTCCGGAAGACACGTGCATTGACTAGACTCAGAGATCTGCACCTGTCATACTACATCACCCACACAGGGTCGCTGTGAAACTCACACAGCCATGCGCATAAATGAATCTCAATCTCAATCTCATCACTCTCCTAGTATGACAGGGTTAATCCATGTAACAGGCCAAGCTCGTTCTTTTTCACACGACTCACCCATTCATGAACCTCCTTCGACTCTCAACGCCTGAATAACTTCCTCTATATGGTTCCATTATATCAGGAGAGTCAGGATATCTCATTATAGAAATCACCGATCAATGCACATCCTACACAATCTTACACGGTATTTTCTTTCCTGAAAATACTATGCCTTGATCCCACATTCACAACATTCAACACATCATATGACACTTAAATGAACGATTCCAATCACAGCAGCAATCATTCAGAGGTCCAGATTTTCGAATATTGCAAGCATTTCACATTTCAATCTCAAACAGTTTCAAACAACACTAAAAACAGGGGAGTTCGAAATCAATATTTAAAACCGGCGATCACCAACCGGCGATCACATCCAAAACAGGGGATTTCGAAACACAAGGGAAAAACTGGCGACCGCAACGTCCCAACATCAAAAACAGAGGATTATGCAATAACAGTTGAAAACCGGCGACCACGTCGCCTCATCATCAAAATCATCTAACTTAAGGTTTTCGTTGGAAATAAGGCTAGCTTCCCTTACCTGGACTTGTGTGAAAAGTACTAAGAGCTCCAACCCAACGAGCTTCAAGGATGCCTTAACCTGCACCATGGATCCTTAGTCACAAAACTAGCTATACTCCTCATTTCTACGCTAACAGGGACGATTCCTGAAGCTAAGAGAACTGCATGCAACACCAATGCAGAGGCAACCCTCTCAGGTGCAGGATCGACTTGAAGAACAGAGGGAACGACTTACTCTGTTTTAGCGTCCGGTTTGGAGGACTTGCAGAGAACCTCCCAGGTGGCCTGTGGTAGTCGTCGCTCGTCGTACTGGTGCTTGATGGTGCCTGGATCGCAGCGCGAAGGAGGGAAAAGAGAAGGATGAAGGTAACTCACTCACTCACTCTGTCACTCTTGAACCACAGCACGTTCCTTGCCTCTCAGAAGTGAGTTTTTAAATCTAACTCAACTTGCCCAGAATTGCCGCTGCCACCACCCACTCTGCAGGAAAGCTTGCGTGCACACTTCCTTGAATAGTATGACCACGTGGGTCTCTGGGTCACTTTCCATACCAACTCTCTGAAATCCTTGCTCTGAAGTACGCTCCCTGACTACGTGTCGCGCATGCAAGACGCTCATGCTGGGGGCCTGGGCCCCACTTCATCTGCGTGAAATACGACATCGTGCGTTAACCTTCCACCGATGACTCAACCTGGAAGACGACCGATCTCTCTCTCTGGCAGACGACCGATGTCTCTCTCTGGGAGACGATCGATGTCTATCCCTGGCGACGCCCGCATGTCTCTCGCGCCCTGGCGATGCCCGCATGCCTCGCGCCCTGACGATGCCCGCATGCCTCTCGCGCCCCGGCGATGCCCGCATGCCTCTCGCGCCCTGGCGATGCTCGCATGCCTCTCGCGCCCTGGCGATGTCCGCATACCTCGCGCCCTGGCGACGTCCCTCGCGCACTGGCGACGTCCGCATGGGTAGTCTAGGCGACAGGCGATTATGTACTAACCAGGCGATCTCATAGTCTTCTAAGCTACACTTTCCTCCCTTTTTATTTTAAATAAAAACATACTTAAAATTCATTTAAAATATATTCCTTTTATTCCAATTTAATTTTTCAGGTCCTTACATTCTCCCCAACAAGAAAAATTTTCGTCCTCGAAAATTGAATTACAAGGAAAAGAGGTATGGATAAGCTTCTCTCATGGGTTCTTCTAACTCCCAAGTTGAATCACCCGATCTCTCATCCCACACCACTTTCACCATGTTGATGGTCTTGCCTCTGAGCTGTTTACTTTGACGATCGTCAATCCTGACTGGTTTTGCTTCAAAGGACAAGTCTTCCCTGATTTGCACATCGTCCACTTCCAGCACATGACTAGGGTCTGCCATGTACTTCCTCAGCTGTGACACATGAAATACATTATGCAGATTTGCTAACTGAGGAGGTAGGGCGATCTCATAAGCCACCGGACCGATCCTCCCCAAGATCTGATATGGCCCAACGAACTTAGGACATAGCTTCTTTGATCGAATCGCTCGTCCTACACCCTTAGTCGGTGTTACTCTCATAAACACGTGATCTCCAGCAGCAAACTCCAAAGGTCTTCTCCTCTGATCTGCATAGGACTTCTGTCGGCTTTGAGAAACTATCATTCTGCCTTGTATCTGTTTCACCTTCTCGGTTGTCTGCTGAATCAACTCTGGACCAACCAATATTGCTTTGCCCTCCTGGTACCAGCACAATGGAGTTCTGCATTTCCTTCCATACAAGGCTTCGTATGGCGCCATCCCTATGCTGGCGTGATAACTGTTATTATAGGTAAACTCCACCAGTGGCAACATCTCATCCCAGCCTCCCAATTAGTCCAACACACACGTCCTCAGCAGATCTTCCAAGGATTCAATTGTTCTCTCTGACTGTCCATCTGTTTGAGGATGATATGCCGAGCTCATTCTCAACTTGGTTCCCAAGAACTCTTGTAGGCTCTGCCAAAACCGTGAGGTGAACCTGGGGTCTCTCTCTGTAACATCCCGCCAAATTGCTTTTCATATTTATATATTGAAATAAAGGTAAAACAATAATATTTAAGTGAACATACGTATTTATATAAAATGAAGTTCCTCACAGGGAGTTTAATACATAACCGGTCAATTTTCCAAAGCTTAAAAAAAAAACAGCAAAATAGAAAAAAACAGGCGATCTCCCTACAGAAAAGGCGATCTCCTATCAGAGAAGGCGATCTCCTATCAGAGATCAGAAAAAGGGTGATCGCCTAACAGAAACAGAGACAGGCGATCTCCTTCCGGCGACCACTCACTGAGGAGCTCTACTTCTTGCAACATGATCTGCTCCCGTGTAAATTATACACGATCATCACAGTTTTAAGAAAAACAGCCACAGAACCAAACACAGGGTAAGCTAGATATTTGAAAGAGAGTTTAAATATGAACTTAAAAATCAAGATAAAACAAATTTAAGACACCCACGTAAAAACCATCAACTTTCTCATTCATATCACACAGGCATCAAGTAATCACATATTTCACAATTTCCTCAAGAGTCGTTCAATTCACATAATTCCATCAAGTGTCTATCAACAATTTCTCAACATTTCTCACGTCAGACTTCCACTGACTCTTCACACATAGACACTTGACACTACTTCCGGAAGACACGTGCATTGACTAGACTCAGAGATCTGCACCTGTCATACTACATTGCTGTAAAGTTTCCACAGCTGTGCACATGAACATAATCTCAATCTCAATCTCATCGCTCTCCTAGTATGACAGGGTTAATCCATGTAACAGGCCAAGCTCGTTCTTTTTCACACGACTCACCCATTCATGAACCTCCTTCGACTCTCAACGCCTGAATAACTTCCTCTATATGGTTCCATTATATCAGGAGAGTCAGGATATCTCATTATAGAAATCATCGATCAATGCACATCCTACACAATCTTACACGGTATTTTCTTTCCTGAAAATACTATGCCTTGATCCCACATTCACAACATTCAACACATCATATGACACTTAAATGAACGATTCCAATCACAGCAGCAATCATTCAGAGGTCCAGATTTTCGAATATTGCATGCATTTCACATTTCAATCTCAAACAGTTTCAAACAACACAAAAAAAACGGGGAGTTCGAAATCAATATTTAAAACCGGCGATCACCAACCGGCGATCACATCCAAAACAGGGGATTTCGAAACACAAGGGAAAAACTGGCGACCACATCGCCCCAACATCAAAAACAGAGGATTATGCAATAACAGTGTAAAACCGGCGACCACGTCGCCCCATCATCAAAATCATCTAACTTAAGGTTTTCGTTGGAAATAAGGCTAGCTTCCCTTACCTGGACTTGCGTGAAAAGTACTAAGAGCTCCAACCCAACGAGCTTCAAGGATGCCTTACCCTGCACCATGGATCCTTAGTCACAAAACTAGCTATACTCCTCATTTCTACGCTAACAGGGACGATTCCTGAAGCTAAGAGAACTGCATGCAACACTAATGCAGAGGCAACCCTCTCAGGTGCAGGATCGACTTGAAGAACGGAGGGAACGACTTACTCTGTTTTAGCGTCCGGTTTGGAGGACTTGCAGAGAACCTCCCAGGTGGCCTGTGGCAGTCGTCGCTCGTCGTACTGGTGCTTGATGGTGCCTGGATCGCAGCGCGAAGGAGGGAAAAGAGAAGGATGAAGGTAACTCACTCACTCACTCTGTCACTCTTGAACCACAGCAGCGTTCTTTGCCTCTCCGAAGTGAGTTTTTAAAACTAACCCAACTTGTTCCACAATTGCCGCTGCCACCACCCACTCTGCAGGAAGGCTTGCGTGCACGCTTCCCTGAACAGTACGGCCACGTGTGTCTCTGCGCATGCCAACTCTCTGATGTCACTATTCTGAACCACCCTTTTTGTCCACGTGGCGCGCGTGCAGGACGTTTCATGCTGGGAGTCTGGGTCCCACCTTATCTGTGCGAAACACGACATCGCGCGATAACCTTCCACCGATGACTCATCCTGGAAGACGACCGATGTCTCTCTCTGGAAGACGACCGAAGTCTCTCGCTGGGAGACGACCGATGTCTCTCGCTGGGAGACGACCGATGTCTCTCTCTGGGAGACGATCGATGTCTCTCGTTGGGAGACGACCGATGTCTCTCGCTGGGAGACGACCGATGTCGGTCCCTGGCGACGTCCGCATACCTCGCGCCCCAGCGACGTCCGCATGGGTAGTCTAGGCGACAGGCGATTATGTACTAACCAGGCGATCTCAGAGTCTTCTAAGCTACACTTTCCTTCCTTTACTCTTCTTGATCCACATGTCTTCCTCGAGCACACCCTCGTGATTACCTCACGATAAGGTCATCGCACCCGACTACTTTGTTAATACAAGAGTCAGCCGACCGACCTCTACCAGCTGACCCCAGCCCTTGGGTGACGTCCGAGGTGCGACTACTACGAAACTTCTATTACCAGCTCTTTGTATTTTAAATAATAACATCTTCTGAAATTATTTAAATATGACACTTTTATTCCAATTAAAGTTTCTAGGTCCTTACAATCTCCCCAACAAGAAACATTTTCGTCCTCGAAAATTGAATGACAAGGAAAAGAGGTAGGGATATGCTTCTCTCATGGTTTTCTTCAAATTCCCATGTTGAATCACCCGATCTGTCATCCCACACCACCTTCACCATGTTGATGGTCTTGCCTCTGAGCTGCTTACTCTGGCGATCGTCAATCCTAACTGGTTTTGCTTCAAAAGACAAGTCATCCTTGATCTGTACATCGTCCACTTCCAGCACTTGACTAGGGTCTGCCATGTACTTCCTCAGTTGTGGTATATGAAAGACATTATGCAGGTTTGCTAATTGGGGAGGTGGGGCGATCTCATAAGCCACTGGACTGATCCCCCCCTAGGATCTGATATGGCCCAACAAACTTAGGGGACAGCTTCTTTGATCTGATTGCTCGTCCTACACCCTTGGTTGGTGTCACTCTCATAAAGACATGATCTCCAGCAGCAAACTCCAAAGGTCTTCTCCTCTGAATCTGCCTAGGATATCTGCCGACTTTGAGAAGCTTTCATCCTGCCTTGTATCAGTTTCACCTTCTCGGTTGTCTGCTGAACCAACTCTTACTACTCCAATACTTCATCAAATTCCATTGTACATCCCTGCATATGGAATATGCTGCTCCATTGAGCGCCAACTCCAGCATTCACACTCTACTTCCAACCTTGAAGACTTGGTCGAGCAAGTCCAGAACTAGGCTCTTAACAGAACCAGGCCTAGCCTCTTTAGAGAAAAGCGAGCAAGATCCCTTCATCGGAAGGAAAGGGGACAGCTGCCTACTGCTCATGCCCCTTAGCCAACTCAAACTAGGCTCCGAAATATCCTTCTAGGAATCAACTTCTGCATCTTGATCAAAACCATCCATCGACTTCCCAACTGCTGATCTAATTCTCACGCTCCCTAAAGGGACACCTTTGGTTCACCACTATGCTACATAATTCTGCACCTTATAAAGACAAAGTTCCTGTTGCTGTTACTTTCTAAATCATTATTATGACTTCTTTTGCCAACTCGGTTTCCTGCTCCCATTACGACCTCTTTTTTCAATGTATACATTGAATGCATTGATTTGGGTTCAGGTGCCAATCCGAAAAGGCATACGAGAACGAACGCACCATATATCTCGACCACAACCCTACAAGTAGTGGAGCCGATTGGAAGGTTTCCTCTGCATCCGAAATTTCTTGCTTAAAGACAACTCTATTCTTCTTCTCCCAGATACAACAGACTATTTCCACCCACAATCCCTTCCACACCCAACTTTCTGAAATTTACTACATCGCTAGAAGGACTCAACATCATCGTAACACGGCTTACCCTCATTCTTATCCACAGCCATTACCTCCTTCCCTTCTACATTCACAGGCCGAACTGCATCCTCATTTGCCAAAATCAGGAGGCTTACGGCTTCGGAAGCCTTTTATCTCAACCCACCATTTCCATAATCATCTTTCAAATCACGATCAACAAAACAGCATCCATTCTGCGTGAAGCTTAAGCTAGAGCCATCTCATGCTGTTTCATCGACATGAACATCTTCCAAGCTTCAAAAGAAAATTTCATTCTTTCATTCTTGGAACTTAACTCTGGTACTTCCCATGGATACACATGCTTAAGCTTTAAACCCCCAACATACTGTTTATTTACTCTCCATAACTTATATGTAGCTGAAACTAAACCTTGGTACAACTAAATCTAACTTACACTTGCTTCTTTAATTCCATCTACTCAGCTGGAGCCATTATGTAGGGAGCCATGGACACTGGTCCAGCTCCAGGTACCAAAACAATAGAGAATTCCATCTCTCTCTTAGGAGGTAGTCCAGGTATTTCTTCTGGAACTACATCCATGAAATTCTTCACCACACGTATACAGCCCATATCTTCATCATTCTTCACTCCCCCTTGAGCTAGGATTACAAGGCACGTCGCCCCTTCTATCAACCCCGACCATACACACTGAGCAGATATCATATCTGACTCTCGGAGGCCCGGAAACACCACGTCCTGCCTACAGCAATCTATGAGAATGTGATTGGCAGATAGCCAATCCATTCCCAGGATAACATCCAGATCCTGAAGAGATAGACAGACCAAATTCACCTTGAACTTGCGTCCCTCTACTATCACTGGACATTCTGGGCAAACTGTGGAGGTCATAACCTGTCCTGATGCAGGTGTAGAGACCAACAGTTCAAAAGGTAGCTCCTTCACTAGGAGGCTCAGCTTGGCTACACACAGACTTGACACAAAAGAGTGTGTCGCTCCAGAATCAAACAAGGCTTTTACACTTCTACCAGATATAAGACAAACACCCTGCACCAAGTTACCTGATTGGGACGCCTCAGCTCCTGACATGGCAAACACTCTCCCTGTTGCCTGAGGTCTGCCACCTTCGTTCCTCAACTGTTGGGAACCACTGGGTTGAGTCATCCTATTCTGGGTAGGACAATCTCTAGCAACGTGCCCCGTCTTTTGGCATGCAAAACACCTTCTCTCCGAAGCCTTCTTGGGGCACACATTTGGCGTGTGTGGTCCACCACAATGGAAACATTTGGGTTTCCAGGGTTGTTGCTGCTGAAACTGGGTTGACGCTGCTCCTGCCCTATGCGGTGGAGGTCTCGCATAAGGCTTATTCTACTGCGGCTGCACCCTTGCCTTCCCACTGGAGGAGCCCCCTGGATGTGACTTGATCACCCGAGACTCACCCTTTTCTAGAGCTCCACCATCTTCGCCTTCTCCACCAAGGCGTGAAATTCCCTGATGCACATCGGGGCTATGGTCCTCTTCAGCCCATGCTTCAGTCCTTCTTCAAATTTTCTGCACCTCCAAGCCTCAGAGGTAGCTTGGGTATAAAACCGGGCGAGGTACTCAAACCGAGCAGCATAAGCATTCACTGACATCTCCCCCTGTTCCAACCTGAGGAATTCAGCTTCCTTGGCAAACCTCGCACTATCTGGGAAGTATTTCTCCAGGAACTTCACCCTGAAGCTCTCCCAGTCTGATACTTCTTCTCGGGCTTCCATCATTTGTTGAGTTCCCATCCACCAGAACTCGGCTTCTCCAGATAGAAGGTATGTGGCAAACACCAACTTCTTATCTTCAGGGCAGGAGGTCGCCCTGAAGATTTTCTCTAACCCCCTGACCCACTGATCTGCTTGATCAGGGGTAGCATTCCCACTGAACTTAGGTGGGCTGTGCCTGAGGAACTCGGTCAGTCCCATCTGCTCCTGAGGCTGACTAGCGTGGGAGGCTGTTTCAGCCGACCGAGCAGTTTCCCAGTGGTGCATTGCAGCTTGATGATTCTGAGCCATTGCTGCATTCTGTTGTTGGATGGCAGTTGCCATCATCTCAATGGCCCTGGCGATCTGGCCCATCTCCGAAGAAGGTTGGGGAGAGGTAGGAGGTCTACGAGTCATTCTTCTCTGTAGAAGATTAGGAAAAGAACTATTATTCTCTACTCATATTCCTATAAAATGAACTTGATAAAGAATCAATTCATTTAGAAGACCACACTAGGTCTTACAAGGCCAGCATCTCAAATCCATCTAGAATTTGAGTTTATCCGCAAGATCAATATACTAATACAAGCTCATCACCAAAACAGCTACTGGTATAAAACCATCAATCCAAACAACCACTTCCAATCAACTACAAAAAAACACTCAATAAAATGAAATAAATCACACCAGAATTCAATGTATGCTAAACATCAAACCTTTGGAATTAAGATTGAGAATCATCACGATTCAGTTATGAGTGTGCACCCTCACTACTTTATCAAGATCCTCTCATTCTTAATACTAAGATTTTCAGTTAGGGCATATATTCACTAAAGCACACACAAAATTTCAATACAAAAACGTTTGAAAACCTTTCACAATAGTTGTTATTTGAAAACTCAAATAGATTTTATGAGCAGAAGAAACACAATGGATCCACAGCCCTCAGGTCATCCTAAGGACGAACTGCTCTGATACCATTAATGTAACATCCCGCCAAATTGCTTTTCATATTTATATATTGAAATAAAGGTAAAACAATAATATTTAAGTGAGCATACGTATTTATATAAAATGAAGTTGCTCCTCACAGGGAGTTTAATACATAACCGGTCAATTTTCCAAAGCTTAAAAAAAAAACAGCAAAATAGAAAAAAAACAGGCGATCTCCCTACAGAAAAGGCGATCTCCTATCAGAGAAGGCGATCTCCTATCAGAGATCAGAAAAAGGGTGATCGCCTAACAGAAACAGAGACAGGCGATCTCCTTCCGGCGACCACTCACTGAGGAGCTCTACTTCCTGCAACATCATCTGCTCCCGTGTAAATTATACACGATCATCACAGTTTTAAGAAAAACAGCCACAGAACCAAACACAGGGTAAGCTAGATATTTGAAAGAGAGTTTAAATATGAACTTAAAAATCAAGATAAAACAAATTTAAGACACCCACGTAAAAACCATCAACTTTCTCATTCATATCACACAGGCATCAAGTAATCACATATTTCACAATTTCCTCAAGAGTCGTTCAATTCACATAATTCCATCAAGTGTCTATCAACAATTTCTCAACATTTCTCACGTCAGACTTCCACTGACTCTTCACACATAGACACTTGACACTACTTCCGGAAGACACGTGCATTGACTAGACTCAGAGATCTGCACCTGTCATACTACATTGCTGTAAAGTTTCCACAGCTGTGCACATGAACATAATCTCAATCTCAATCTCATCACTCTCCTAGTATGACAGGGTTAATCCATGTAACAGGCCAAGCTCGTTCTTTTTCACACGACTCACCCATTCATGAACCTCCTTCGACTCTCAACGCCTGAATAACTTCCTCTATATGGTTCCATTATATCAGGAGAGTCAGGATATCTCATTATAGAAATCACCGATCAATGCACATCCTACACAATCTTACACGGTATTTTCTTTCCTGAAAATACTATGCCTTGATCCCACATTCACAACATTCAACACATCATATGACACTTAAATGAACGATTCCAATCACAGCAGCAATCATTCAGAGGTCCAGATTTTCGAATATTGCATGCATTTCACATTTCAATCTCAAACAGTTTCAAACAACACAAAAAAAACGGGGAGTTCGAAATCAATATTTAAAACCGGCGATCACCAACCGGCGATCACATCCAAAACAGGGGATTTCGAAACACAAGGGAAAAACTGGCGACCACATCGCCCCAACATCAAAAACAGAGGATTATGCAATAACAGTTGAAAACCGGCGACCACGTCGCCCCATCATCAAAATCATCTAACTTAAGGTTTTCGTTGGAAATAAGGCTAGCTTCCCTTACCTGGACTTGCGTGAAAAGTACTAAGAGCTCCAACCCAACGAGCTTCAAGGATGCCTTACCCTGCACCATGGATCCTTAGTCACAAAACTAGCTATACTCCTCATTTCTACGCTAACAGGGACGATTCCTGAAGCTAAGAGAACTGCATGCAACACTAATGCAGAGGCAACCCTCTCAGGTGCAGGATCGACTTGAAGAACGGAGGGAACGACTTACTCTGTTTTAGCGTCCGGTTTGGAGGACTTGCAGAGAACCTCTCAGGTGGCCTGTGGCAGTCGTTGCTCGTCGTACTGGTGCTTGATGGTGCCTGGATCGCAGCGCGAAGGAGGGAAAAGAGAAGGATGAAGGTAACTCACTCACTCACTCTGTCACTCTTGAACCACAGCAGCGTTCTTTGCCTCTCCGAAGTGAGTTTTTAAAACTAACCCAACTTGTTCCACAATTGCCGCTGCCACCACCCACTCTGCAGGAAGGCTTGCGTGCACGCTTACCTGAACAGTACGGCCACGTGTGTCTCTGCGCATGCCAACTCTCTGATGTCACTATTCTGAACCACCCTTTTTGTCCACGTGGCGCGCGTGCAGGACGTTTCATGCTGGGAGTCTGGGTCCCACCTTATCTGTGCGAAACACGACATCGCGCGATAACCTTCCACCGATGACTCATCCTGGAAGACGACCGATGTCTCTCTCTGGAAGACGACCGAAGTCTCTCGCTGGGAGACGACCGATGTCTCTCTCTGGAAGACGACCGAAGTCTCTCGCTGGGAGACGACCGATGTCTCTCGCTGGGAGACGACCGATGTCTCTCTCTGGGAGACGACCGGTGTCTCTCGCTGGTAGACGACCGATGTCTCTCTCTGGGAGACGACCGATGTCTCTCGCTGGGAGACGACCGATGTCTCTCGCTGGGAGACGACCGATGTCGGTCCCTAGCGACGTCCGCATACCTCGCGCCCCGGCGACGTCCGCATGGGTAGTCTAGGCGACAGGCGATTATGTACTAACCAGGCGATCTCAGAGTCTTCTAAGCTACACTTTCCTTCCTTTACTCTTCTTGATCCACATGTCTTCCTCGAGCACACCCTCGTGATTACCTCACGATAAGGTCATCGCACCTGACTACTTTGTTAATACAAGAGTCAGCCGACCGACCTCTACCAGCTGACCCCAGCCCTTGGGTGACGTCCGAGGTGCGACTACTACGAAACTTCTATTACCAGCTCTTTGTATTTTAAATAATAACATCTTCTGAAATTATTTAAATATAACACTTTTATTCCAATTAAAGTTTCTAGGTCCTTACACTATCCGAAACAATGCTGGAAGGCACTCCATGCAACCTCACAATTTCTCTGATGTACAGCTGTGCCAACTTGGCCATAGGCATCTTCATATTTACTGGGAGAAAGTGAGCACTCTTCGTCAGCCTATCAATGATGACCCAGATTGCATCATGACCTCGCACCGATATGGGTAAATGGGTAACAAAATCCATGGCGATGCTGTCCCATTTCCATTCAGGGATATCCAATTGCTGCAACAAACCGCCAGGTCTTTGATGCTCCACCTTTGCCTTCTGACACGTCAAGCAGGTAGTGACATACTGGGCGATGTCTCTCTTCATGCCCGACCAGCAAAATGACTCCTTCAAGTCATGGTACATCTTGTTCATGCCTGGATGTAGGCTAAGGCGACTCCTGTGACCTTCCTCTAAGATCATCTTCTTCAACTCTTCATTTGCAGGTATGCAAATTCTGCCATTAAACCTCAAGACCCCATCATCTCCCATCACAAAGTCTTTAGCCTGATCGGTCCCTAGTGACTCTACAGTACGCTTCAGACTAGGGTCCTCTAACTGCTTATCCTTTACTACTCCAAGGAAGTCATTAGTTATAGTCAGCTTACTACAACTAATGTGATTAACATGGAATTCTACTCCCAAGTTTAAGTCTCTGAATTGCTCGATCAGTTTCTGTTCTTCAATCATCATGTATGACACTTGCCTTGATTTCCTACTCAAAGCATCTGCCACTACATTGGCCTTCCCTGGATGATACATGAGTTGGAAATCATAATCTTTTAGAAACTCCATCCATCTCCTTTGCCTCATATTTAATTCCTTCTGATCGAACAGATATTTCAGGCTCTTATGATCACTAAACACATGAAACCGAGCTCCATACAGATAATGCCTCCAAACCTTCAAGGCAAACACTACCGCCGCCAACTCCAGGTCATGAGTAGGATAGTTTCTCTCATGAAATTTGAGTTGCCTTGAAGCATATGCAACTACTCTTTTCTCTTGCATCAAAACGCATCCCAAGCCCTGATGTGAAGCATCACAGTAGACATCAAAAGGTTTCCCAACATCGGGGATCACCAGCACTGGAGCACTAGTCAATCTTTCCTTTAGTTCCATGAAACTATGCTCACATCGGTCGGTCCAAGCAAAAGGTTGATCCTTGCGTGTCAACTGAGTCAAAGGAGCCACTACCTTGGAAAAATCCTCAATAAACCTCCGATAGTAGCCAGCTAAACCCACGAAGCTTCTTATCTCAGTGGCTGTCTTAGGACGTTCCCACTGCAGCACTGCCTCTACCTTGGCTGGATCCACTGAGATCCCCCGGGCAGATATCACGTGTCCTAAGAAGTTGACTTCCTTCAGCCAGAACTCACACTTAGAGAACTTGGCATAGAGTCGCTTCCCTCTCAGAATTTCCAGCACTGTCCTCAGATGTTCCTCATGTTCTTCCTCGGTCCTTGAATAAATAAGTATGTCGTCTATAAAGACTACAACAAACCTATCCAAGAAAGGACGAAAAATTCTATTCATGTAGTCCATGAACAGAGCTGGAGCATTGGTCACTCCAAACGGCATCACCACATACTCATAGTGCCCATAACGAGACCTAAATGCTGTTTTCTGAACGTCTTCGGCCTTTACCAAAATTTGGTGGTACCCCGATCTCAGATCAATCTTTGAGAACACCGAGGCCCCATTTACTTGATCCATTAAGTCATCAATTCTAGGTAGAGGATACTTGTTCTTGATGGTCAACTTGTTCAACTGCCTGTAGTCTATACACAGCCGAGACCCTCCATCCTTTTTCTTCACTAGAAGCACTGGAGCTCCCCATGGAGATACACTGGGTCTGATGAATTGTTTCTCCAACAATTCTTCCACTTGCTTCTTTAACTCCACCAACTCGGCTGGAGCCATTCTGTAAGGTGCCATTGACACTGGTCCAGCTCCAGGTACTAAATCAATGGAGAATTCTACTTCTCTCTTAGGAGGTAATCCAGGTATTTCTTCTGGAAATACATCCATGAAATCCTTCACCACATGTATCCTGCTTATGTCCCCTTCATTCTTCACTTCCAACCGAGCTAGGATCACGAAGCACCTCGTCCCTTTTTCCAACTCCGACCACCCATGCTGAGCAGATAACACACCTGACTCTTGGAGGTCTGGAAATGCTATTTTATGACTACTGCAGTCTATGAGAACGTGATTGGCAGATAGCCAGTCCATTCCCAGGATAACATCCAGGTCCTGAAGAGGTAGGCAGATCAAGTTTACTTTGAACCTGCGTCTCTCTACTATCACTGGACATTCAGGGCAAACTGTAGAGGTCAACACCTGTCCTGACGCAGGTGTAGAGACTAACAGTTCAAACGGTAACTCCTTCACTAGAAGGTCCAACTCGGCTACACATAGGCTTGACACAAAGGAGTGTGTCGCTCCAGAATCAAACAAGACTCTTCCACCTCTACCAGCTAGAAAACAAGTACCTTGCACCAAGTTACCTGACTGGGACGCCTCAGCTCCTGACATGGCAAACACTCTCCCTGTTGCCTGAGGTCTGCCACCTTCGTTCCTCAACTGTTGGGAACCACTGGGTTGAGTCATCCTATTCTGGGTAGGACAATCTCTAGCAACGTGCCCCGTCTTTTGGCATGCAAAACACCTTCTCTCCGAAGCCTTCTTGGGGCACACATTTGGCGTGTGTGGTCCACCACAATGGAAACATTTGGGTTTCCAGGGTTGTTGCTGCTGAAACTGGGTTGACGCTGCTCCTGCCCTATGCGGTGGAGGTCTCGCATAAGGCTTATTCTGCTGCGGCTGCACCCTTGCCTTCCCACTGGAGGAGCCCCCTGGGTGTGACCTGATCACCCGAGACTCACCCTTTTCTAGAGTCTCCACCATCTTCGCCTTCTCCACCAAGGCGTGAAATTCCCTGATGCACATCGGGGCTATGGTCCTCTTCAGCCCATGCTTCAGTCCTTCTTCAAATTTTCTGCACCTCCAAGCCTCAGAGGTAGCTTGGGTATAAAACCGGGCGAGGTACTCAAACCGAGCAGCATAAGCATTCACTGACATCTCCCCCTGTTCCAACCTGAGGAATTCAGCTTCCTTGGCAAACCTCGCACTATCTGGGAAGTATTTCTCCAGGAACTTCACCCTGAAGCTCTCCCAGTCTGATACTTCTTCTCGGGCTTCCATCATTTGTTGAGTTCCCATCCACCAGAACTCGGCTTCTCCAGATAGAAGGCATGTGGCAAACACCAACTTCTTATCTTCAGGGCAGGAGGTCGCCCTGAAGATTTTCTCTAACCCCCTGACCCACTGATCTGCTTGATCAGGGGTAGCATTCCCACTGAACTTAGGTGGGCTGTGCCTGAGGAACTCGGCCAGCCCCATCTGCTCCTGAGGTTGACTAGCGTGGGAGGCTGTCTCAGCCGACCGAGCAGTTTCCCAGTGGTGCATTGCAGCTTGATGATTCTGAGCCATTGCTGCATTCTGTTGTTGGATGGCAGTTGCCATCATCTCAATGGCCCTGGCGATCTGGCCCATCTCCGAAGAAGGTTGGGGAGAGGTAGGAGGTCTACGAGTCATTCTTCTCTGTAGAAGATTAGGAAAAGAACTATTATTCTCTACTCATATTCCTATAAAATGAACTTGATAAAGAATCAATTCATTTAGAAGACCACACTAGGTCTTACAAGGCCAGCATCTCAAATCCATCTAGAATTTGAGTTTATCAGCAAGATCAATATACTTATACAAGCACATCACCAAAACCGCTACCGGTGTAAAACCCTCAATCCACACAACCACTTTCAATCAATTACAAAAACACTCAATAAACTGAACTAAATCACACCAGAATTCAATGTATGCTAAACATCAAACCTTTAGAATTAAGATTGAGAGCATCTCGATCCAGTTATGAGTGTGCACCCTCACTACTTTATCAGGATCCTTTCATTCTTAATACTAGAATTTTCAGTTAGAGCATATATTCACTACAGCACACAAAATTTCAATATAAAAACGTTCGAAAATCTTTCACTATAGTTTTTGTTTAAAACTCAAATAAATTTTATGAGCAAAAGAAACACAATGGATCCACAGCCCTCAGGTCATCCTAAGGATGAACTGCTCTGATACCATTAATGTAACATCCCACCAAATCCTTTTCATAAATATAGAATGAAATAAAGGTAAAACAATAATATTGATGTGAACATATGTATATATATAAAATGAAGTTGCCCCTCATAGGGAGTTTAATACATAACCGGTCAATTTTCAAAAAACCTAAACAAAATACAGCAAAATAGAATGAAACCGGCGGTCTCCCAACATAAAACAGGCGATCTGCTATCAGCACAGAAAAGGCGATCTCCTTCCGGCGACCACTCACTGAGGAGCTCTACTCCCTGGAAGATCATCTGCTCCCGTGTAAAGTACACGATCATCACAGTTTTAAGAGAAAACAGCCACAGAACAATACAAAGGGTAAGCTAGATATTTTTAAAACTTTAAATTATAAACTGGACAACCAACGTAGATAAGCCATTTTAAACATTCACAAGAGTCCATCACTTTCTCATTCATATCACATAACCATCAAGTGTCTATCAAAATTCTCAATATTTCACATTTCTCACGTCAGACTTCCACTGACTCATCACACATAGACACTTGACACTACTTCCGGAAGACACGTGCATTGACTAGACTCAGAGATCTGCACCTGTCATACTACATCACCCACACAGGGTCGCTGTGAAACTCACACAGCCATGCGCATAAATGAATCTCAATCTCAATCTCATCACTCTCCTAGTATGACAGGGTTAATCCATGTAACAGGCCAAGCTCGTTCTTTTTCACACGACTCACCCATTCATGAACCTCCTTCGACTCTCAACGCCTGAATAACTTCCTCTATATGGTTCCATTATATCAGGAGAGTCAGGATATCTCATTATAGAAATCACCGATCAATGCACATCCTACACAATCTTACACGGTATTTTCTTTCCTGAAAATACTATGCCTTGATCCCACATTCACAACATTCAACACATCATATGACACTTAAATGAACGATTCCAATCACAGCAGCAATCATTCAGAGGTCCAGATTTTCGAATATTGCATGCATTTCACATTTCAATCTCAAACAGTTTCAAACAACACTAAAAACAGGGGAGTTCGAAATCAATATTTAAAACCGGCGATCACCAACCGGCGATCACATCCAAAACAGGGGATTTCGAAACACAAGGGAAAAACTGGCGACCGCAACGTCCCAACATCAAAAACAGAGGATTATGCAATAACAGTTGAAAACCGGCGACCACGTCGCCCCATCATCAAAATCATCTAACTTAAGGTTTTCGTTGGAAATAAGGCTAGCTTCCCTTACCTGGACTTGCGTGAAAAGTACTAAGAGCTCCAACCCAACGAGCTTCAAGGATGCCTTAACCTGCACCATGGATCCTTAGTCACAAAACTAGCTATACTCCTCATTTCTACGCTAACAGGGACGATTCCTGAAGCTAAGAGAACTGCATGCAACACCAATGCAGAGGCAACCCTCTCAGGTGCAGGATCGACTTGAAGAACAGAGGGAACGACTTACTCTGTTTTAGCGTCCGGTTTGGAGGACTTGCAGAGAACCTCCCAGGTGGCCTGTGGTAGTCGTCGCTCGTCGTACTGGTGCTTGATGGTGCCTGGATCGCAGCGCGAAGGAGGGAAAAGAGAAGGATGAAGGTAACTCACTCACTCACTCTGTCACTCTTGAACCACAGCACGTTCCTTGCCTCTCAGAAGTGAGTTTTTAAATCTAACTCAACTTGCCCAGAATTGCCGCTGCCACCACCCACTCTGCAGGAAAGCTTGCGTGCACACTTCCTTGAACAGTATGACCATGTGGGTCTCTGGGTCACTTTCCATACCAATTCTCTGAAATCCTTGCTCTGAAGTACGCTCCCTGAATACGTGTCGCGCATGCAAGACGCTCATGCTGGGGGCCTGGGCCCCACTTCATCTGCGTGAAATACGACATCGTGCGTTAACCTTCCACCGATGACTCAACCTGGAAGACGACCGATGATGGCATTTTCATGTGTTCTTCTTGAATCAAAGTAGAAATAGATGGAGCGGAAGCAATGGATGAGTGAAACAAGACCCTCCTAGGAGTTGTGTTGGTCTTGAAGGTGCATGATGAGTATGGGTTGAGTGGTTCGGCCAGCTCAAGGGAGAAGGTGAAAGGATTGAAGTTTATAGCCTATATTTCTAGGAGGAGTAAAGCTTGTGCACAAAAATGGCAGCATAACATTACTCAAATAAACTTGAAAATACATGAGGTAGGCCTCCTTATTTATAGATTTAGGAGCCTTGGTGAGCAAGCTTAAAGGGTAGGGATGGAAATACAAAAAGTGGGGGCTGCCTAGGGTATTGACTTTAGTCAAACCACACCATCATCCTAATATTCTAGAAGATAGGTCAAAAATGCAACATTTGATAGTACACCCCTCCCTCTTTTGCTAAAGGCACCTATTTGCTAGCACACCCCTCCTTCTATTGCTAAGGGCACCTTTTTGATAGCACACCCCTAAGTTAGCAAGTTTTGCTTTCTACACTACACTAATCTACTAAGCTACCCCTAATGGGCCTCCAAGTAGCATGTACAAGGTCTTCTCCCTCCCATCCGTGGCTTCTTCTATGTGTGCTTGGATATGTTTAGCCATGGATCTTGTGAGAGGTCCTAGACGGTCTAGCTCCATGGATAGCCTCCCTCCTTCACGTCCTAGACGCTCACTTCTTGGAGCTAGACGCTCCTCTTGGTCTAGACGGTCTTCTTGGTTTGGGCCTTGGCTTCCTTGGTTAGATGTGCTTGGCCCTCCTCCATCATCCCCTTCCCCTTCGAAAGGATTTGTCCTCAAATCCAGCTCGTCATCGTCATTGGTACCTACAAATGGAGAAAGATCAATTACATTAAATGTGTCATGTACTCCATATTCAAGAGGTAGGTCCAATTTATATGCATTGTTGTTGACTCGCTTAAGGACTTGGAAGGGTCCCTCACCTCGGGGACTTAGTTTGGACTTCCTTTGATTTGGAAATCTTTCTTTTCGAAGATGAAGCCAAACTAAGTCTCCTTCCTCAAAAATTATTTCTCTCTTCCCTTTGTTGTTGTGTTTTGTGTACTTCTCATTTTGTTGTTGTATTTGAATTTTAATCTTCTCATGCATTTTCTTGACAAAATCAGCCTTGATTACTCCTTCCTTATGCACAAAATCTTGTGGATTAGGAAGAGGAATTAAATCCATGGGCGTGAGAGGATTAAAACCATATACTACCTCAAAAGGAGAAGCATTAGTAGTCTTGTGAACTACTCTATTGTAAGCAAATTCAATATGGGGAAGGTACTCATCCCAAGATTTGTGGCTGCCCTTCATGATAGCCCTAAGCATAGTTCCAAGAGATCTATTGACTACTTCGGTTTGCCCATCCGTTTGAGGATGACAAGAAGTTGAAAATTGTAGTCTTGTTCCAAGTTTACCCCAAAGAGTTTTCCAAAAGTGACTTATAAACTTGGGATCTCTATCGGACACTATACTTCTAGGGAGACCATGGAGTCTCACCACTTCTCTAAAGAAGAGTTTAGAAATATTTTGAGCATCATCTACTTTGTGGCATGGAATAAAGTGAGACATTTTGCTAAAACGGTCCACTACCACAAAGATAGAGTCATGGCCTCTTGCAGTCCTAGGAAGTCCTAAAATGAAATCCATGCTAATGTCTTCCCAAGGAGCATTTGCAATCGGCAAAGGGGTGTAGAGTCCATGCGGCATTGTTCTAGACTTTGCTTTTAAACATGAGATACATCTAGAGCAATGGCGTTGGACATCTTTCCTCATGTGTGGCCAACAAAATTTTGCTTTCAAAAGATCTAGAGTCTTATCAACTCCAAAATGGCCCATGAGTCCCCCTTCATGTGATTCTTTGACAAGGAGTTTTCTATGTGTTCCTTGGGGAATGCAAAGTTTTCCTTCTTTAAAAAGATATCCCTCGGACACATAGTAACCTCCTTGCGCTCTATGTAGACATTGGGCATAGATGGATGAAAGTTCTTGATCTTCTTGGTAAAGCTCTCTTATGTGGTCAAATCCAAGAATTTGGGCACCCAATTTTGAAAAGAGTGTGTGGCGTCTTGAAAGAGCATCGGCCACTATATTGGTGCTTCCTTTCTTGTATTTGATTACATAAGGAAATTGTTCAAGAAATTCCATCCATTTTGCATGTCTCTTATTGAGCTTATGTTGGCCCTTTAAATATTTTAAAGACTCGTGATCACTATGGATAACAAATTCTTTGGACACAAGATAGTGTTCCCAAGTCTTTAGGGCTCTCACAAGAGCATAGAGCTCTTTGTCATAAGTGGGGTAGTTGAGGGTGGCACCATGGAGTTTTTCACTAAAATAAGCAATGGGGTGTCCACCTTGCAACAATACCGCGCCTATGCCTACTCCCGATGCATCACACTCTATCTCAAAAGTTTTGGAAAAATTTGGGAGAGATAGGATGGTGCATTGGTGAGTTGAGCTTTTAGCCTTTGAAAGGCTTGCTCATGCTTTTCATTCCAACAAAATGCAACATCTTTTTTAACAAGTTCATTCAAAGGAGAAGCTAGGCTAGAAAAATTAGGCACAAACCTTCTATAGAAGCTAGCTAACCCATGAAAACTTCTTACATCACTTACATTTTGTGGAGTTGGCCACTCTTGGATGGCTTTGATTTTCTCGGGATCTACATGTACCCCCGTTTTGTTTACTATAAAGCCTAAAAAGACTACACTATCTACACCAAAGGTACACTTATCCCTATTTGCAAAAAGACTATTTTTCCTAAGAACTAGAAAGACTTCCCTAAGGTGACTTAGATGGTCTTCTAGGGTTTTACTATATACTAAGATATCATCAAAGTAAACTACTACATATTTACCTATACAATCCCTCAAGGTGTGATTCATAAGCCTCATGAATGTGCTTGGAGCGTTAGTGAGTCCAAAGGGCATCACCAACCACTCATATAATCCAAATTTGGTCTTAAAAGCGGTTTTCCACTCATCACCCTCCTTGATTCGAATTTGGTGATATCCACTTTTAAGGTCAATTTTGGAGAATAGAGTTGACCCATGCAATTCATCAAGCATATCATCAAGCCTTGGGATTGGATGCCTATACTTGATGGTGATGTTGTTGATTGCTCTACAATCACAACACATGCGCCATTTTCCATCTTTTTTAGGCACCAACAAGACAGGTACATCACAAGGGCTTAGACTCTTTTGAACCCAACCCTTCTCCAACAAGTCTTGAACTTGTGATTCTATCTCCTTTGTTTCCTCGGGGTTGGTTCTATAAGCAGGCCTATTTGGTAGGCTTGCCCCCGGAATGAAGTCAATTTGATGTTCTATCCCCCTAAGAGGAGGAAGCCCATTGGGTCCTTCTTGTGAGAATAGATCGTCAAATTCACTCAAAAGGTTTTCTATTTGAGGAGGTAAAACCGTGAGTTCATTACTTGTGGCAGTGCATGTAAGTGCTCCTTTACAAAAGATAAGGCTTGGTTGTTCAACAAGAAGCAAGTTTTCTAAAACATTTTCAAAAGGCTTTTCTTGTAGACCAACCTTGTGGGAAGGAACACTCTTCTCCCACGCCTTCCTATCCCTAAGGATTTTCTCTTTTTCTAGCACTCTTTTTTTTTTGTTTTCCTCATCCCTCTTTTGTTTCATTTGTATTTGGTCTTTCACCACTTGAGAATGTGGTAAAGGACTAAGTACAAACTTCTTATATTTATGGGTGAAGGAAATCTCGTTAGTGAGACCATCATGCAAGGTTTTCTTGTCAAATTGCCATGGCCTCCCTAATAAGATATGGCAAGCTTCCATAGGCACTACATCACATAAAACTTTATCTTTGTATTTCCCTATGGAAAACTTGATTTCCACTTGCTTATCTACATGTAGTTCCCCATTTTCATTAAGCCATTGAAGTTTGTAAGGTTTTGGGTGAGGAACCACTTGTAGCTTAAGCTTTTCAACCATCCTAACACTACAACAATTACAACTAGATCCACTATCCACAATGAGGGAACATATATTTTCTAAAACATTGCATCTTGTATGAAATATGTTCTCCCTTTGTGTTTCAATGGATGTGCTAGGGTGATTGTTGAGGGTTCTCCTAATCATAAGCAATTCTCCCTCTAATGGAGCTACCCTCTCATCCTCTCCCCCTTCCTCTTTCTCACTAAGCTCATCCTCGCCACTAGTGTATTCGTCTACACCTTTAAGAAACAAAGTCCTTTGGTTTGGACATTGTGCTTGCACATGCCCCCTACCATAGCACTTAAAACATTTAACATCTCTAGCTCGGATGGGTGGGGTTGAGGTTTCTTTGGTGAAGGGTTTGGTAGGTTCTTTTGGTTTTTCCTTAGATGTACTACCCTCCCTTTTAAACTCTCTCTTGGGATAAAAGTTAGAATAGGGGCTCACCTTTTGACTTGATGTTTTGCGCAAATTTTGTTGCTCAACTTTAATGCAAAGTTGAACCAAATCATTCAAGTCTTGATAAGGTAAGAGCTCTACTCTATCTCTTATCTCAAGTGATAGGCCACTAAGGAACCTAGATATGGTGGTTTCCTCTTCCTCTCTAATAGAGGCTCTCATCATATAGAGCTCCATCTTTTGCCTATACTCTTCTACACTCATATTCTTTTGTTGGAGTCTTTGGAGCTTGTCCATCAACTCCCTATGGTAGTAAGAAGGTATATGTCGACGTCTTAGGGCTCCCCTAAGGTCATTCCAATATTTTATGGGAGGTTCCCTATGAAGACGTCGGTCTCTTTCTAAAGAGGTCCACCAATACATGGCATTTCCTTGGAAACTAAGGGTGGCTAAGGGTACTTTTCGTTCCTCACTTACCCTATGGCAAGCAAAGAGTTGCTCTACCTTCATCTCCCAATATAGATATATTTCTACATTTTCCTTTCCATGAAAATGAGGTAGGTCTACTCTAGTTTTCCTTGGCACCTCTTGTTCCCTTTGCCTAGTTCTTCTAGGGGGTGGTTGGTAGTAGTCATTAATTCTAAGGCTTCCCTCCCCTAGAGTTGCAATGCTTTGGGATGCATGAGTATTTGTTTTTTTTGATTTTTGAGATTTTTGGGATTTCTCTTCTTGAGCTCTAGCCAACTCATTAATCTTGTTTTCATTCTCCAATTGCCTAGAAGAGATTAATTGTACCGCTTGGGATACCTCTTTCAAAAGGGTTTTCAAAGATTTTACTTCACATTCTATAGACTTTGGAGAATGAGAAGAAGAAGACATGGCTAGACCTTTGTGTATTTAGGCGTTTTTACTTTGAGAAAGATTAGGGAAGATAAAGAAGGTAGTTTTCCAGGTAAGGGAGGTGAGTCTCAAATGACTACTTAAGTACCAAGCCTTTTCCTTGCCAAAAACTAGTCTCCAATGCCTTCTCACAAAAATTTCTCTTAGTGAAACACTTAAAACACAAGAAGTTGAGAAATCAAAAAGCAATAAAACTATGTAAGCTAAAAAAAAATAATATGCAACAAACTAGTCGGTTTTAGCACAAATTAAACTAAACTAATCATGCAAAACGTTTCTACCAAAACAATAGAAAACAAGTTCAAACAAGCAACAAATTACTAAGCAAAAAAAAATTTACTATGCTATTCGGCCCTAGGTGAGGCTTCTTGGACACTTTGAGCCCTTGAAGACACACTCACCGTCTAAACGTAATTAAAGAGGTAATTAACAATAAACCAAGTTGCAAAGGAAAAGAAGACTCCCTTTGTTGATCCTCTTTTGGGTTAGTGCACTTCCTTGTTGTCTTGAATTTTTTTTTTTTGATCTTCTAGGTGTTTGTATTGTTTGTTTCAAGCAACCTTGTTTCGGCTTTAGCTTTGTCTCCGCCTTAAAATGATGGCTTTAATTCTCCAATTTCCAGCACCTATTCACAAGAGCTAAACCTAAACCAAGTCAAGTTCCATGCACATATGCACCAAGGAGAATTAAATTCCAGCACCCAAAAGAGAGGTCAAGAAACAAAAGCAAGAAACAAATTTAATTGAATAAAAACAGTACCACCAAAAGGATTTATAATATGACAACTTAGAAAGAGAGTCAAGAAATTAAAGCAAACAATTAAAGGTACTCAAAAAAAGTTGGCACACAAAAGGAATTCCTAAAGAAAAGCACCAGATTAGATGACCAAATAAAAAAAAACAGCACCACTGAAAATTGTTGTGGGCCAGAAAACGTGTTTGTTCCCCGATTTATGCTGAGCTGTATTTTTAAAATTTGTCTCTGAAATTTATATGCAAGAAAATTCAGGATCTTATCTAAACAATGGCTTTGGAATCACCTAAAACGCATGCACCATTTTGTTTTAATAATTTTTGCAAATTTGGTGTGCAGTTAGGCCAGCTGGAGCGCTCAAGATTTGCACTCTGATTTTTTAAGATTTATCATATTTTTTCTGTTGCCTTTTTTGATCTGATTCTTTTTTTTTTGTCCTTTTTGTAACACTTCAAACTTGCATTTTCCAGAGAATCACAAATTTCCTATGAGTGGAAATAATTTTTGAAACAAAAAACAACCAGACAGAGAGAGAAACAGGGGAAATCTGGAAAACTGGAAAAAAAAAACAGCAAGATACCAAAATTTAACACAAAGGAAAATGTAAGAAGGAAATTGTGTAAGAACTAAGACACAATTATGAACTCAAACTAAAATTAAAAAGGCAGCAAAGGATCAAAATAACAGCAGATTAAGGCAAATTAAAGAGACCCAAAAACAAGAAACAATCAAGCCAAAAATAGGACTACTAAGAATTGATGACAATTATGGATTCACATGACTTGACACAACATTTATAGATTCAGAAAATAAAGACTCAAAGCATAAAATGAAGCAATTATAAGAAAGCAATAAAGACTCAAATTCCTAAAAGAAAACAGCCACTCAATGTGTAAGGAATCCTATCACAATTGCACAAGAAAATGTTCAAGATCAATTGAACACATGTGCTTCGGTTGGATCTTCCATAAGCACACCAAGAACAATTTAAAATGTAAAAAAACAGCAAGACAATTATGGAATTGAAATGACAAGATGAAAATAAAGAAGAACTGAAAATTTAAAAAGACAAGCTACTCATCTTGAAGAACCAAAAGCTCTGATACCAAATGATGGCATTTTCATGTGTTCTTCTTGAATCAAAGTAGAAATAGATGGAGCGGAAGCAATGGATGAGTGAAACAAGACCCTCCTAGGAGTTGTGTTGGTCTTGAAGGTGCATGATGAGTATGGGTTGAGTGGTTCGGCCAGCTCAAGGGAGAAGGTGAAAGGATTGAAGTTTATAGCCTAGATTTCTAGGAGGAGTAAAGCTTGTGCACAAAAATGGCAGCATAACATTACTCAAATAAACTTGAAAATACATGAGGTAGGCCTCCTTATTTATAGATTTAGGAGCCTTGGTGAGCAAGCTTAAAGGGTAGGGATGGAAATACAAAAAGTGGGGGCTGCCTAGGGTATTGACTTTAGTCAAACCACACCATCATCCTAATATTCTAGAAGATAGGTCAAAAATGCAACATTTGATAGTACACCCCTCCCTCTTTTGCTAAAGGCACCTATTTGCTAGCACACCCCTCCTTCTATTGCTAAGGGCACCTTTTTGATAGCACATCCCTAAGTTAGCAAGTTTTGCTTTCTACACTACACTAATCTACTAAGCTACCCCTAATGGGCCTCCAAGTAGCATGTACAAGGTCTTCTCCCTCCCATCCGTGGCTTCTTCTATGTGTGCTTGGATATGTTTAGCCATGGATCTTGTGAGAGGTCCTAGACGGTCTAGCTCCATGGAAAGCCTCCCTCTTTCACGTCCTAGACGCTCACTTCTTGGAGCTAGACGCTCCTCTTGGTCTAGACGGTCTTCTTGGTTTGGGCCTTGGCTTCCTTGGTTAGATGTGCTTGGCCCTCCTCCATCAACCGATCTCTCTCTCTGGGAGACGACCGATGTCTCTCTCTGGGAGACGACCGATGTCTATCCCTGGCGACGCCCGCATGTCTCTCGCGCCCTGGCGATGCCCACATGCCTTGCGCCCTGACGATGCCCGCATGCCTCTCGCGCCCCGGCGATGCCCGCATGCCTCTCGCGCCCTGGCGATGCCCGCATGCCTCTCGCGCCCTGGCGATGTCCGCATACCTCGCGCCCTGGCGATGTCCGCATACCTCGCGCCCTGGCGATGTCCGCATACCTCGCGCCCTGGCGACGTCCCTCGCGCCCTGGCGACGTCCCTCGCGCACTGGCGACGTCCGCATTGGTAGTCTAGGCGACAGGCGATTATGTACTAACCAGGCGATCTCATTGTCTTCTAAGCTACACTTTCCTCCCTTTTTATTTTAAATAAAAACATACTTAAAATTCATTTAAAATATATTCCTTTTATTCCAATTTAATTTTTCAGGTCCTTACACGCCCCGTTTCGAGCGACTTTCATTTTTGAGGCGTCTTGATCGGACTTCTCTGTCAAAATCTATCACCATTTGAAGTTTGTATATCCTAATATTCACTAAATGAAGTTTCCCCAATCCCCAAACTACTGACGAATCGGCACAAAACATGCAGATACGCCATGCCCTGTTTCCAGCCACTTTCATTTTTGAGGCGTCTTGATCGGACTTCTCTGTCAAAATCTATCGCCATTTGAAGTTTGTATACCCTAATATTCACTAAATGAAGTTTCCCCAATCCCTAAACTACTGACGAATCGGCACAAAACATGCAGATACGCCACGCCCCGTTTCGAGCCACTTTCATTTTTGAAGCGTCTTGATCGGACTTCTCTGTCAAATTCTATCGCCATTTGAAGTTTGTATACCCTAATATTCACTAAATGAAGTTTCCCCAAACCCCAAACTACTGACGAATCGGCACAAAACATGCAGATATGCCATGCCCCGTTTCCAGCCACTTTCATTTTTGAGACGTCTTGATCGGACTTCTCTGTCAAAATCTATCGCCATTTGAAGTTTGTATACCCTAATATTCACTAAATGAAGTTTCCCCAATCCGTAAACTACTGACGAATCGGCACAAAACATGCAGATACGCCACGCCCCGTTTCGAGCCACTTTCATTTTTGAAGCGTTTTGATCGGACTTCTCTGTCAAAATCTATCGCCATTTGAAGTTTGTATAACCTAATATTCACTAAATTAAGTTTCCCCAAACTACTGACGAATCGGCACAAAACATGCAGATACGCCACGCCCCGTTTCGAGCCACTTTCATTTTTGAAGCGTCTTGATCGGACTTCTCTGTCAAATTCTATCGCCATTTGAAGTTTGTATACCCTAATATTCACTAAATGAAGTTTCCCCAAACCCCAAACTACTGACGAATCGGCACAAAACATGCAGATACGCCACGCCCCATTTCGAGCCACTTTCATTTTTGACCCGTCTTGATCGGACTTCTCTGTCAAAATCTATCGCTATTTGAAGTTTTTATACCCTAATATTCAATAAATGAAGTTTCCCCAAACCCCAAACTACTGACGAATCGGCAGAAAACATGTTGATAGGCCACGCCCCATTTCGAGCCATTTTGATTTTTGAGGCGTCTTGATCGGACTTCTCTGTCAAAATCTATCGCCATTTGAAGTTTGTATACCCTAATATTCACTAAATGAAGTTTCCCCAAACCCCAAACTACTGACGAATCGGCACAAAACATGCAGATACGCCACGCCCCGTTTCGAGCCACTTTCATTTTTGAGGCGACTTGATCGGACTTCTCTGTCAAAATCTATCGCCATTTGAAGTTTGTATACCCTAATATTAACTAAATGAAGTTTCCCCAATCCCCAAACTACTGACGAATCGGCACAAAACATGCAGATACGCCATGCCCCGTTTCCAGCCACTTTCATTTTTGAGGCGTCTTGATCGGACTTCTCTTTCAAAATCTATCGCCATTTGAAGTTTGTATACCCTAATATTCACTAAATGAAGTTTCCCCAATCCGTAAACTACTGACGAATCGGCACAAAACATGCAGATACGCCACGCCCCGTTTCGAGCCACTTTCATTTTTGAAGCGTTTTGGTCGGACTTCTCTGTCAAAATCTATCGCCATTTGAAGTTTGTATAACCTAATATTCACTAAATTAAGTTTCCCCAAACTACTGACGAATCGACACAAAACATGCAGATACGCCACGCCCCGTTTCGAGCCACTTTCATTTTTGAAGCATCTTGATCGGACTTCTCTGTCAAATTCTATCGCCATTTGAAGTTTGTATACCCTAATATTCACTAAATGAAGTTTCCCCAAACCCCAAACTACTGAAGAATCGGCACAAAACATGCAGATACGCGACGCCCCGTTTCAAGCCACTTTCATTTTTGAGCAGTCTTGATCGGACTTCTCTGTCAAAATCTATCGCTATTTGAAGGTTTTATACCCTAATATTAAATAAATGAAGTTTCCCCAAACCCCAAACTACTGATGAATCGGCACAAAACATGTTGATACGCAACGCCCCATTTCGAGCCATATTGATTTTTGAGGCGTCTTGTTCGGACTTCTCTGTCAAAATCTATCGCCATTTGAAGTTTGTATACCCTAATATTCACTAAATGAAGTTTCCCCAAACCCCAAACTACTCATAAATCGGCACAAAACATGCAGATACGCCACGCCCCGTTTCGAGCGACTTTCATTTTTGAAGCGTCTTGATCGGACTTCTCTGTCAAAATCTATCGCCATTTGAAGTTTGTATACCCTAATATTCACTAAATGAAGTTTCCCCAAACCCCAAACTACTAACGAATCGGCACAAAACATGCAGATACGCCACGCCCCGTTTCGTGCCACTTTCATTTTTGAGGCGTCTTGATCGGACTTCTCTGTGAAAATCTATCGCCATTCGAAGTTTGTATAACCTAATATTCACTAAATGAAGTTTCCCCAAACTACTGACGCATCGGCACAAAACATGCAGATACGCCACGCCCCGTTTCGAGCCACTTTCATTTTTGAGGCGTCTTGATCGGACTTCTCTGTGAAAATCTATCGCCATTCGAAGTTTGTATAACCTAATATTCACTAAATGAAGTTTCCCCAAACTACTGACGCATCGGCACAAAACATGCAGATACGCCACGCCCCGTTTCGAGCCACTTTCATTTTTTAGGCGTCTTGATCGGACTTCTCTTTCAAAATCTATCGCCATTTGAAGTTTGTATGCCCTAATATTCACTAAATGAAGTTTCCCCAAACCCCAAACTACTGCAAATCGGCACAAAACATGCAGATATGCCACGCCCGGTTTCCTGCCACTTTCATTTTGGAGGCGTCTTGATCGGACTTCTCTTTCAAAAGCTATCGCCATTTGAAGTTTGTATACCCTAATATTCACTAAATGAAGTTTCCCCAAACCCCAATCTACTGACGAATCGGCACATAACATGCAGATACGCCACGCCCCGTTTCGAGCCACTTTCATTTTTCAGGCGTCTTGATCGGACTTCTCTGTTGAAATCTATCGCCATTTGAAGTTTTTATACCCTAATATTCACTAAATGAAGTTTCCACAAATCGCAAACTACTGACGAATCGGCACAAAACATGCAGATACACCACGCTCCGTTTCGAGCCACTTTCATTTTTTAGGCGTCTTGATCGGACTTCTCTGTCAAAATCTATCGGCATTTGAAGTTTGTATACCCTAATATTCACTAAAGAAAGTTTCCCCAAACCCAAAACTACTGACGAATCGGCACAAAACATGCAGATACGCCACGCCCCGTTTCGAGCCACCTTCATTTTTTAAGCTTCTTGATCGGACTTCTCTGTCAAAATCTATCGCCATTTCAAGTTTAAATACCCTAATATTCACTAAATGAAGTTTCCCCAAACCCCAAACTACTCACAAATCGGCACAAAACATGCAGAAACGCCACGCCCCGTTTCGACCCACTTTCATTTTTGAGGCGTCTTGATCGGACTTCTCTGTCAAAATCTATCGCCATATGAAGTTTCTATACCCTAATATTCGCTAAATGAAGTTTCCCCAAACCCCAAACTACTGACGAATCGGCACAAAACATGTAGACACGCCACGCCCTGTTTCGAGCTACTTTCATTCTTGAGGGGTCTTGATCCGACTTCTCTGTCAAAATCTATCGCCATTTGAAGTTTGTATGCCCTAATAATCACTAAAAGAAGTTTCCCCAAACCCTAAACTACTGCAAATCGGCACAAAACATGCAGATATTCCACGCCCCGTTTCGTGCCACTTTCATTTTTGAGGCGTCTTGATCGGACTTCTCTGTCAAAAGCTATCGCCATTTGAAGTTTGTATACCCTAATATTCACTAAATGAAGTTTCCCCAAACCCCAAACTACTAACAAACCGGCACAAAACATGCAGATACACCACGCCCCGTTTCGAGCCACTTTCATTTTTGAGGCGTCTTGATCGGACTTCTCTGTCAAAATCTATCGCCATTTGAAGTTTGTATGCCCTAATATTCACTAAATGAAGTTTCCCCAAACCCCAAACTACTGCAAATCGGCACAAAACATGCAGATATGCCACGCCCCGTTTCCTGCCACTTTCATTTTGGAGGCGTCTTGATCGGACTTCTCTTTCAAAAGCTATCGCCATTTGAAGTTTGTATACCCTAATATTCACTAAATGAAGTTTCCCCAAACCCCAATCTACTGACGAATCGGCACATAACATGCAGATACGCCACGCCCCGTTTTGAGCCACTTTCATTTTTCAGGCGTCTTGATCGGACTTCTCTGTCGAAATCTATCGCCATTTGAAGTTTTTATACCCTAATATTCACTAAATGAAGTTTCCACAAATCGCAAACTACTGACGAATCGGCACAAAACATGCAGATACACCACGCTCCGTTTCGAGCCACTTTCATTTTTTAGGCGTCTTGATCGGACTTCTCTGTCAAAATCTATCGGCATTTGAAGTTTGTATACCCTAATATTCACTAAAGAAAGTTTCCCCAAACCCAAAACTACTGACGAATCGGCACAAAACATGCAGATACGCCACGCCCCGTTTCGAGCCACCTTCATTTTTTAAGCTTCTTGATCGGACTTCTCTGTCAAAATCTATCGCCATTTGAAGTTTGTATACCCTAATATTCACTAAATGAAATTTCCCCGAACCCCAAACTACTGAAGAATCGGCACAAAACATGTAGATACGCCACGCCCCGCTTCGAGCCACTTTCATTTTTTAGGCGTCTTGATCGACTTCTCTGTCAAAATATATCGCTATTTGAAGTTTGTATACCCTAATATTCACTAAATGAAGTTTCGCCAAACCCCAAACTACTGACGAATCGGCACAAAACATGCAGATACGCCACGCCCCGTTTCGAGCCACTTTCATTTTTCAGGCTTCTTAATCGGACTTCTCTGTCAAAATCTATCGCCATTTGAAGTTTCTATCACCTAATATTCACTAAATGAAGTCTCCCCAAACCCAAAACTACTGACGAATCGGCACAAAACATGCAGATACGCCACGCTCCGTTTCGAGCCACTTTCATTTTTTAGGCGTCATGATCGGACTTCTCTGTCAAAATCTATCGCCATTTGAAGTTTGTATACCCTAATATTCACTAAATAAAGTTTCCCCAAACCCCAAACTACTGACGAGTCGGCACAAAACATGCATATACGCCACGCCCCATTTCGAGCCACTTTCATTTTTGAGGCGTCTTGATCGGACTTCTCTGTCAAAATCTATCGCCATTTGAAGTTTGTATACCCTAATATTCACTAAATGAAGTTTCCCCATTCCCCAAACTACTGACGAATCGGCACTAATCATGCAGATACGCCACGCCCCGTTTCGAGCCACTTTCATTTTGTAGGAGTTTTGATTGGACTTCTCTGTCAAAATCTATCGCCATTTGAAGTTTGTATACCCTAATATTCACTAAATAAAGTTTCCCCAAACCCCTAACTACTGACGAATCGGCACAAAACATGCAGATACGCCGCCCCGTTTCGTGCCACTTTCATTTTTGAGGCGTCTTGATCGGTTTCTCTGTCAAAATCTATCGCCATTTGAAGTTTGTATACCCTAATATTCACTAAATGAAGTTTCCCTAAACCCCAAACTACTGACGAATCGGCACAAAACAGGCAGATACGCCACGCCCCGTTTCGAGCAACTTTCATTTTTTAGGCGTCTTGATTGGACTTCTCAGTCAATATGTATCGCCATTTGAAGTTTGTATACCCTAATTTTCACTAAATGAAGTTTCCCCAAACCTTAAACTACTGACGAATCGACACTAAACATGCAGATACGCCATGCCCCGTTTCGAGCCACTTTCATTTTTGAGGCGTTTTGATCGGACTTCTCTGTCAAAATCTATCGCCATTTGAAGTTTGTATACCCTAATATTCACTAAATGAAGTTTCCCCAATCCCCAAACTACTGACGAATCGGCACAAAACATGCATATACGCCACGCCCCGTTTCGAGCCACTTTCATTTTTGAAGCGTCTTAATCGGACTTCTCTGTCAAAATCTATCGCCATTTGAAGTTTGTATACCCTAATATTCACAAAATGAAGTTTCCCCAAACCCCAAACTACTAACGAATCGGCACAAAACATGCAGATACGCCACGCCCCGTTTCGAGCCACTTTCATTTTTGAGGCGTGTTGATCGGACTTCTCTATCAAAATCTATCGCCATATGAAGTTTGTATACCCTAATATTCACTAAATGAAGTTTCCCCAAACCCCAAACTACTGACGAATCGGCACAAAACATGCAGATACGCCACGCCCCGTTTCGAGCCACTTTCATTTATTGAGGCGTCTTGATCGGACTTCTCTGTCAGAATCTATCGTCATTTGAAGTTTGTATACCCTAATTGATCCGGTCGGTCATCGGTATCCGATGACGTCAGCAGCAGATGACCACGTGGGCTAGTCACAAAGCAACACGTGGCATGAGATAGCAGATGAACCAGGGTGGAGATCGGCTCCTACATGAGCGCCTTGAAGCAGAGCGCGAGAGTGATGAAGCACCGATCAGTCATCGGTGTATACAGAGTGATCAGTCATCGGTATATACAGAGTGATCAGTCATCGGTATATACAGAGTGATCAGTCATCGGTATATACAGAGTGATCAGTCATCGGTGCATGCAGAGTGATCAGTCGTCAGGGGTTCCTTGCCAACACGTGTTAAACTGGGACCCAGGCTCCCAGCGAGAACGTTACTCAAGGACCTCGCCTGATTCCATAAGCAGAGCACGACAACGCGAAGAAGCGCCATCGGACATCGGCCAGGATGGGAGATACCTCGGTCATCGGTGTGTGTCGAGGTGACATCGGCCGCGCGATGTGAACAACGCAACCAATGATCAGTAAAGCGCCCAGAGGTAGGGAATGGCCTTAGTCGCGAGACGACCACGCATGAAGATGAGAAGACGCAGTTAGATGCAGAATCCTGCTGGGACAAGAACCCATCAAGGTTAGAGTCTCCCAGTGGGGTTGCATGTCTGCCACGTGGACTGATAGCATTCCTATGAGCTCTTCTTTGGATTTTGGAGTTCCTTGGTGATGATGGATGCGGAAGCTTATGGAGGAGGTGAGCAAGGCCTTCCTAGGAAGCATGGGTGCCTTGAAGGTGCATGAAGAGTGAGTAAATGGGGAGGTTTGGCCAGCCCCTTTGGTAGTGATGAATTGAAGACTAAAACCTAAGTGTTAGGCAAGGAGTAGTGTATGGCACAATTTGGCAGCATAACAATACTCTATTTAATCTTGAAAATACAAGGTGTAGGCTCCTCCTTTTATAGGCTAAGGAGGACCATAATGCAAACCTAATGCTAGCCAAATGAAATGTAAATGTGAAGCACATGGGCCACATGGAAAGTGTGAGCACATGGGGAGGGGTGTGTCTAGTTTGTAAGTTCACCCCCTCCATGGGCTTTCTAGAATAGTGGGAAGGTTAACTTCTCCTTAATTCTAATGTGCAGAAAAATAAACATTTGTCCACATGGCTATGCTATTTACACCCCAATTAAAGCTAAACTACATTTGATGGGCCTTCACGGAATATGTGCTAGTATGCCACTCTCCCATTCATAGCTTTGATCCAAGTCTTCTTGTCCTAGACGCTTCTAGCTTGGCCTTCTCGTCCTAGACGCTCCTAGCTTGTCTTAGACGCTCCTAACTTGGTCTTAGACGCTCTTGAGTTGGCTCTTGCCTTTCATGGAAGGTTGTGCTTGGCCCTCTTCCATCATCCCCTCCCTCTTGAAAAAGGATTTGTCCTCAAATCCCTTGCTTTGTCTTCAACTAGGGGGATGGGTGGGGCTGGATGGTGTCCATCATCTCCTCCTCCTTTGATAAGATCTATCCTCAGATCTACAGATTTGATCTCGGATAGCAGCCTATTGTTTCGGCAAGGCTTGTCCTCCCGGATCAAACGTCCACCTATGGAAATCATCAAACAAAGTAAAGGTGTTAGTGTGAGCAATTGGAGAGAACTTAATTGTATGAAGTTGCCATTTTTGTTTTTCTTTTGTTTTTGGCAACTTTGTACAATATTTCTCTTTTGATGGTTGTATGTGTTCTCTAATCCTCTTATGTATTTGAAAATTTTCAATATTGGTTACCTTTTCCTTAGGCACAATACCTTTAGGAAAGGGTAACAACTTAAAAAGCGAAAGAGGATTAAGTCCACATGCAATTTCAAATGTAGAAATATTAGTAGTCTTGTGGACTACTCCATTGTATGCATCCTCAAATGATGGTTTTCAAATTTTGGAGCTCTATCCAATACTATGCTTGAAGATAAACCATGAAGACTTGTCACTTCTATATAGAAGAGATTATCCATATCCATAAAAATGGAATCAAAACCTTTTGTTGTCCTAGGAAGCTCTAAGATAAAATTGAGGTTTATGTCTTCCCAAGGATCATTTGCAAAAGGTAAAGGAGTATAGAGTTCATGAGACATCACCTTAGGTGTATTTTTAAAACAAGAAATGTATCTAGGGTAATGTCTTTGAACATCTTTTCTCATGGGTGACAAAAGTTTTCCTTTTAAAAGCTCTAGAGTTTTATCAACTCTAATTTGGTCCATGAGTTCTCCTTCATGAAGAATTTTTCTCTTATGTGTAAAGATAGTCTCGTTGTTACAACCATTGTTTATGAGAAGTTGCACACTTGGCAATGGTTGTCTCAATAGGACATGACAAGTTTCTTTAGGCAATACTTCACATAAAAATTTGTTTTTGTAGATGCTTGTAAATAACTTGACATTCACTTGATGATATCCTAGCACATATGAGAAATAATCCACTTTATCTTTATCTATGCAAGCTTCTTTTAAAGACTATTTTTTTGTTACTATGCTTGCAAGTGTTCCTTTACAAAAGGAAAGGCTAGGTTGTTCAACAAGACGCATATTTTCAAAGGTATTTTTAAATCTTTTGTCTTGTTGAATGACCTTGTGAGAAGGAACACTATTCTCCCACGCCTTTTGTTTCTCAAGGGTCTTCTCATGCTTTTCTTTTTCTTTTTCTTTTTCTTTAGCTTCCCTTTCGGCTTCCTCTCTTTTCTTTTGTATCTTTCTTTCCTTTCTTTCTTTATGGGAAGCAAACAATTTTTCTACCCTCATTTCCCAATCTAGGCAAGTTTCTATATTTTCTTTTCCATGGGAATGGGGTAGGTCTACCCTAACCTCTCTTGGGCTTTCTTGTTCTTTTCTATCTCTTCTATGTCTTCCCTCCCCAAAAGAATCATGCTTTTTAGAGATAGATGCATGAGAAGGTAATTTTTTTGAAATGTGAGACTTCTCATCCTTTGATTTAGTCAATTCATTAGTTTTGGCCTCATTCTCCAATTGTTTAGATGAAATTGATTGAATATTCTTGGAAAGTTGTTCCAAAAGAGATTTCAAGGATTTCACCTCACTTTTAAGAGATTTAAAGGAATGAGAAGACATGACTAGACCTTTGTGTATAGAAATATTTTACCTTGAGAAAATTTAGGGAAGTCAAAGTAGGTAGTCTTCCAGGTAAGGGAGGTGAGTCACAATGGACTACTTAAATACCAAGCCTTGCCTTAGCCAAAGACTATCCCTTAATGTCTTCACACAAAGCTTTCTCTTAGTAAACCACTTAAAACACAATTAGGTTGAAGAAATCAAATTTTTAATGCAAGAAAACAATGCAAGCTATGAAAGCCTTAAACAAGATTAAACAAGAAATTAACGAAGTGATTAAAGCAAGTTGGTTCAATTAAAGCAATTAATAAAAACAAAATTAAGCTAGACGGCCCTAGGTGAGGCTTCTTGGACACTTGGAGCCCTTGAAGACACACTCACCGACTAATTGCGTGATTAACAAGTAATTAACACAAGCAAGATTGCAAAGAAATTAAATGACACTCCCTTTGTTGCTTTTACTATTTGCACCCCTTTTGTTGTTCTTCTAGTTGCACCCCTTTTGTTGCTTTTCTACTTTTTGGGCCTTCCAAAGTGTGTGGTGTATTTGTAGTATGGCGTTTGTTGCTGCCCTTTGCCTTTGTTCCTCTTGGAATTAGGTCAATAAAATCTTCAATCCAGCACCTATTAAGCAAGCTAGACTCCCCTCAAGTCAAATTCTCACTCAACAAGTACCAATTGATATTTAATCCACCAACAAGCTTAGAGGCCAAAGAAAGAAAGCAAGAAACAAATTAATTTGAAAAACAGTACCACACAAATGGAATTTAAATGTGACACAACTAGAAAGAGTTCAAATGAAATTAGACAAGCAAATAAAAGGTACTCAAATAATGGATGACACACAAAAAGGAACCTAGGAATAGCACTAGATTTGATTTAAAAACCAAAAAACAGCACCACAGAAAAGCACAAATTGTTGTGGTCCAGAAAGCGTATCTTTAAAAGATTTATGCTGAGCTGACCCTTTTGTATTTGCTTCTGAAAATTGAGACACAATCAGAACAAGATCTTAACAAACTTTTGGCGTTGGTTTCACTCCAAACGCATATACCAATTAATTTTGGTAAATTTTATAAAATCAGTGCTCAGAGCTGCCAGCTGGAACGTCAGGATTGCACACTTTTTTTGTAATATTTATCTTTTTTTTTCTATTTCTTCTTTTCAGATGGTTCTTTTTTTGTCCTTTTGCTAACACCTCAAACTTGTGAAATCCAGAGGCTCAGAAATTTTTGATGATGTATGTGATTTTCATAAATCAAAACAGTCAGCACAGAAAAGTGAAAAACAAGGGGTTCTGAAAACTGGAATGAAAAACAGAATGATATACCTTAAAAACACAATGGAGTTAATATGATGGAATTTGTGTGGATCTAACACACAAATAAGAACTCAAACTAAAATTAAAAATGCACCAAAGGATCAACACAAAACAGATTTCAGATCAAACATTCAAACCAAAAACAAGAAACAAATAAATCAAAAAGAGTACTACTAGGATTTGATGACAAATATGGAAACACATGACTTAGACAAAACTTATGGATTCATAAAATGAAAAGACACAAGAACATCATATGACCCAAATGAAATTTCAAGCAAGACTCAAATACCTAAAAATAAAAACAGCAACACAAATATATTAAGAATCCTACACAAAATTGAAAATAGATGTTCAAGCACAAGTTTGAACAAACCCACCAAATGAAATGAATAAACAAGCATTCAAATCATATTAAAACACAAAAAACAGCAAGACAACTTGGAATAAAGATGAACAACTTGGAGAAAAGAAGAACTCAAAAAGAAAATGAAAAGAGATACTCATCTTTGAAGAACCATAGCTCTAGATACCAAATGATAGCATTCCTATGAGCTCTTCTTTGGATTTTGGAGTTCCTTGGTGATGATGGATGCGGAAGCTTATGGAGGAGGTGAGCAAGGCCTTCCTAGGAAGCATGGGTGCCTTGAAGGTGCATGAAGAGTGAGGAAATGGGGAGGTTTGGCCAGCCCCTTTGGTAGTGATGAATTGAAGACTAAAACCTAAGTGTTAGGCAAGGAGTAGTGTATGGCACAATTTGGCAGCATAACAATACTCTATTTAATCTTGAAAATACAAGGTGTAGGCTCCTCCTTTTATAGGCTAAGGAGGACCATAATGCAACCCTAATGCTAGCCAAATGAAATGTAAATGTGAAGCACATGGGCCACATGGAAAGTGTGAGCACATGGGGAGGGGTGTGTCTAGTTTGTAAGTTCACCCCCTCCATGGGCTTTCTAGAATAGTGGGAAGGTTAACTTCTCCTTAATTCTAATGTGCAGAAAAATAAACATTTGTCCACATGGCTATGCTATTTACACCCCAATTAAAGCTAAACTACATTTGATGGGCCTTCACGGAATATGTGCTAGTATGCCACTCTCCCATTCATAGCTTTGATCCAAGTCTTCTTGTCCTAGACGCTTCTAGCTTGGCCTTCTCGTCCTAGACGCTCCTAGCTTGTCTTAGACGCTCCTAACTTGGTTTTAGACGCTCTTGAGTTGGCTCTTGCCTTTCATGGAAGGTTGTGCTTGGCCCTCTTCCATCATGGACGGTGAAGATGTTCCCAGAGAATAGGTAGGGCAGATAGGCACAGAAGTCAAGGGGTACAGAGGTACCCACGCAGCCTCCCCTGTCAGACTTTGCACTCACGTGAAGAAGGCTGGCACGCAAGGTAGCCCTAGGGAGTAGAAACGACAGTGCAGAGTAATCAAGTGGCCCTAGAGGTAGCCAGTAGGGGCTACGCGGGTTTATATGAGGAAGAAGAACACCAAACCAGGTATGCAGTCTTTTGCCTCAGAATACACAACACAAAACCAAGAACACTCAGTTTTCGAATCAAAGAGGACTGAGGGCACACACACACGGGTCTCACACAGAGAGAGATCCGAGAGAGAGTTTTGGTGTTCTCGTTGCCTGACTTGAGCGTCGGAGCTACAACGGCCGCTAGAGGCGCCGTCTGTGTGTTTTGCAGGCATCGTTCGGAGTTCCGTCGAAGGTTCCTGGAGCCTCCTTGCAGAACGCGCAGCAGTTAGAAAGCTAGACGAAGGCGTGACGAGGCATTTTCCCCACGCTCGAGTCCGTGGCGAGATCATTTGGCGCCCACCGTGGGGCACGAAGTAAAACGAAGCCCCCATACACAAGAACGAGAGTAGGAATCGCACAGATGAGTAGAAGAACCAGACAAACGACACCTCCACCACCTGCTGGTGAAGGAACTGTGACCATGGCGCAGGTCATGGAGATGATGCGCGCGTTGCAGGATAACGTCGCGGCGTCGAGAGTTGAGCAGGAGAAGATGCATGCAGAGCTGACTGCATCGCATAGCAGGAATGAAGAGTTGAACCGCGTCAACGAGGAGCTGCGTAGGGAGTTGCAGGCGCAGAATGAGCGCGTATCCGAAGATAGGACGTCGATGCCGCCGTCGCCCCCTAGAGCATTTCCTATGCCCTTCTTGATAGGTTGTTCTTCATGACCATTTGTTCTTCTTAAAATATGAGGTAAAAAGGTGGTGGAAGCTATGGATGATATGGGTCAAGGATGGCTCATATAGAGCTATGGGTTCCTTGTAGGTGCATGAAAGGTATGGAGAGTGATAGGTTAGGCCAAATCACTTGGAGGAAGGTGAAGATGAAGATCAAAGTGTCTAACCTAGAAAGACTAGACAAAGAGTAGAAGCTAGCATAATTTTGGCAGCATTTACTCATATAAATTGATCTTAAAAAAAACATGAGCCAAAGCACCCTATTTATAGGAGATGGTGCCTTGGAGAGTAAGGAGCAAGGGTAGGATGGGGAATACATAAAAGAGGGGGCTGCTAGGGTGTTGACTAAAGGTCAATGCAGCCCCTTAGCATGCTTCTAGAAGGTAGGGCTACATTCCTACCCTAAAAGGCCTAGGTACAAGCTAAATTGTTAAATACACCCCCTATTGTGCTAAATGAACCCTACTCTACTGAAATTACAAATAAACTGAAATTAATTGATGCTCAGCTCCCATGGCTTGGGCTCTACTCCTTGTGGTCCTCTGAGGGGTCCTTGAATATGTAAAGAAAAGTTTCTCTGCCATCAGTAGCAGAGTCCCAATCTTCTTAAATACTCTTTTCCATGGACCTAGTTGTTGGGCCTGAGCTTGGGCTTGGGCTTGGGCTTGGGCCTCTTCCATCATCCCCTCCTTCTTGAGAGGATCTGCCCTCAGATCTACAGGGTTGATCTCAAACAGCAGCCTTATTCCTGCTTTGGAAACTATGCTCGTCCTCCAGGATCAAATATTAACCTATAGTAAACATTATAGAAAAGTGAGATAAGAAGATTAAGACTAGTGTATTCAAATAAAATAGTAAGGAAATAAGGCCCTTTGCTATTTTTATAAAAGTTTTGTTTGAAAGAAATAGGGCCCTTTTCAAAAATATTTTTGCTTCCTTTGTGTTGTTCATTGCCCAAGATAAGCAACAACATCACAAAGTGTTGTTTTTGTGATTTTTGAGAATAAGAGTAAGCATCATGATTCAAAGGAAAAGAAGAGTTCAAAGTATTGCAATCCCCCTTTAAGGGTTCTTTTGCCACTATGCTTGTAGGAGGTGTTGTAAGATACTCTTCATTCTTTCTAGATTCCACTTCTTTTTTTTCAAACAACCCCTCACTTAGCTTTTCTGTGGAGGAAAGGTTTATATCTATATCTGGTTCAGCTTCAGAAACAGATTTTTCTTCAAGCATATTCTCATAAGGGTTTTCTATGAAAAAAGAATTTAAGTCAATGTCTGGTTCTACTCCAAACAAAGGATTTTTTGTACTTTCCTTTTCTATCATCACTTTTTCTCTCTTATCTTTCTCTTCTCTATCTTTCCTTTCATTATCCTCTCTTTCTCTTTTGTCTTTCTCATTTTCTCTCTTTATTTTCATTTCTACTCGGTCCTTTACCACTTGTGAAGGTGTTAAAGGATAGAGTACAAACTTTTTCTCCCTATGGGTAAAATTTATCTCGTTGGTAAGACCATTATGGATGGTTTTCTTGTCAAATTGCCATGGTCTTCCCAATAAGATGTGGCAGGCTTCCATGGGTACTACATCACATAAAATCTCATCTTTATAGTTCCCCACAGAAAGACTGATTTTTACCCGCTTATCTACAGTTAATTCCCCATCTTCATTTATCCACTGAAGTTTGTAAGGTTTTGGATGAGGTATTAATTGTAGATTAAGCTTTTCAACCATCCTAGTGCTACAACAATTGCAGCAAGAGCCACTATCCACAATGAGAGAGAACAAATGTTTTCTGAAACTTTGCATCTTGTATGAAAGATGTTCTCTCTCTGTGTTTCATGGTTCACACTAGGTTGATTGTTGAGGGTTCTTCTGATCATCATTAATTCTCCCTCACAAGGATATGCCCCCTCACTACTTTCCTTCTCTTCTTCCCCACTAGACTCTTCATCTTGGCTGCTATACTCATCCCTCCCTCTTAAGATCATGGTTCTCCTATTTGGGCATTGGGATGCTATATGGCCTCTACCAAGACACTTGAAGCATTGGATGTCTCTACTGCGGGGTTGTGAGGTAGACACATCTTTTCCTACACTCTTGGGAGTTTCTTTGGATTTATCCTTTGAAAGACTATCCTCCTTTTCTCTTCTATACTCTCTCTTGGGATAAGAGTTAGAGTAAGAACTCTCCTTGCGACTTGATCCCTTTCTCAAATTTTGTTGTTCAACTTTTATACAAAGTTGGATCAAATCATTCAAGTCCCTGTAGGGCAAAAGTTCTACTTTATCCCTTATCTCAAGATTGAGACCACTTAGGAACCTAGCTATGGTGGTGGTGGCTTCTTCCCTAATAGAGGCTCTCATCATGTAGAGCTCCATCTTTTGCCTATACTCCTCTACACTCATGTTTTTCTGTTGGAGTCTTTGGAGCTTGTCCATTAACTCCCTATCATAGTATGAAGGAATATGGCGGCGTCTCAAGGCTCCCCTAAGGTCATTCCAATATTCTATGGGAGGGTCCCTGTGGAGGCGCCTATCTCTCTCTAGGGCTGTCCACCAATACATAGCATTTCCTTGAAAGCTTAAAGTGGCTAAGGGTACTTTCCTTTCCTCGCTAACATGATGGCAAGCAAAAAGTTGTTCTACTTTCATTTCCCAATCTAGGTATGTTTCAACATTTTCCTTTCCATAAAAATGAGGTAAGTCTACCCTAGTCTCTTTTAGGTGGCTTTCTCTCCTAGTTCTTCTAGGTGGAGGTTGATAATAATCATTTACTCTCAGACTCCCCTCAACATGTGAGTCACTTGACCTAGAACTAGATGCATGTGATGCATGTGATTTTTTTAATTTTCGAATGTATTCATCTTTTTCTCTAACAATTCTCAACTCCTCTTCCAAAAGTGCAAGATGGGCATCTCTTTCTTTTTTATCTTCCAAAAGTTGAGCCTCATGTTGCAATTGTCTTAGTGATAGTGATTGAAAATCTCTAGCCAATTGTTTCAAAAGAGATTTTGTGGATTTTCTATCACTTTCACTATGACTTGAAGAATGAGTAGACATGTTTAGGGTTTGTGATAAAAGTAATTTTCAAAAGGAAAGATAAGTGGAGTGAAGTAGGTAATTTCCCAGGAAAGGGAGGTGGATCACTAGGATCTCTTAAGTACCAAGCCTTTCCTTAGCCAGATACTATCCCACAACACTTTCAAAAACCTTTCTCTAAGCAATTTACTTAGAGCACAATCAAAGATAAAAACAAAATTTTTATGCAAGAAAAACTATATGTAAAGCAATAAAACACAAATGAAAATTGCTATCTAGAAAGCTTTTAAAACTAGTCGAATCCTAAGGTGAGGCTTCTTGGCACTTTGGAACCTTGAAGACACACTCACCGTCTAAGACGTATTAATCCACTAATTAATCAATGTCCTTGCAAATTACAACTCAAAGAAATACAAAGAAATTAGGTTAACAAATTTTGATGCACAAAAATTTAAAGTCCTATTCTATGCACTCCTTCACTTGTAGCTCCTTTGTGTATATTTGTGTATTTTTCAATGAGGTTGCTGCTGTCCCTTGCTTTGTCTCCTTAGGTTATTCAACCTTAAATCTTTAATCCAGCTCCTCTTTAGTGATATGGCTTTCACCAAAACAAAATTTTAGCTCCACACTCACCAAAGCACTTTTTAGGTCAAATCCACCAAAGAGAGGTCAAGCAAGTTTTAAAGCAACAAAACTCAAATTTAAAATCAAGGACTACTGCAAATGGAGTTGATATTTGACAAGACTTGAAAGAGTATTCAATAAAATTTGACAAGCAAAAAATTAAGGTGTAAGGACCTAGAAACTTTAATTGGAATAAAAGTGTTATATTTAAATAATTTCAGAAGATGTTATTATTTAAAATACAAAGAGCTGGTAATAGAAGTTTCGTAGTAGTCGCACCTCGGACGTCACCCAAGGACTGGGGTCAGCTGGTAGAGGTCGGTCGGCTGAATTTTGTGTTAACAAAGTAGTCAGGTGCGATGACCTTATCGTGAGGTAATCACAAGGGTGTGCTCGAGGAAGACATGTGGATCAAGAAGAGTAAAGGAAGGAAAGTGTAGCTTAGAAGACTATGAGATCGCCTGGTTAGTACATAATCGCCTGTCGCCTAGACTACCCATGCGGACATCACCGGGGCGCGAGAGACATGTGGGCGTCGCCTGGGATAAACATCGGTCGTCTCCCAGAGAGAGACATCGGTCGTCTCCCAGAGAGAGAGATCGGTCGTCTTCCAGAGATAAGTCATCGGTGAAAGGTTATCGCGCGATGTCGTGTTTCACACAGATAAAGTGGGACCCAGACTCCCAGCATGAAACGTCCTGCAGGCGCGCCACGTAGACAAAAAGGGTGGTTCAGAATAGTGACATCAGAAAGTTGGCATGCGCTAGAGACACTCGCGGTCGTACTGTTCAGGGAAGTGGTTGGCATGCGCAAAAAGACAAAAAGGGTGGTTTAGAATAGTGACATCAGAAAGTTGGCATGCGCAAGAGACAACCGTGGCCGTACTGTTCAGTGAAACGTACACTCAGGCTTTCCTGCAGAGGGGGTGGTGGCAGCAGCATGCGTGGACAAGTAGACTTGGATTCAAAAACCCACTGCGGGGAGGCAAAGAATGTTGCTGTGGTTCAAGAGTGACAGAGTGAGTCTACCTTCATCCTTCTCTTTTCTCTCCTTCACTCTGCGATTCAGGCCTTATCACGTCCCTGCTTGGCTATCGACGACTGCCATAGAGCACCTGGGAGGTTCTCTGCAAGTCCTCCAAACCAGACGCTAAAGCAGAGTTAAGGCATCCTTGAAGCTCGTTGGGTTGGAGCTCTTAGTGAAGTTTACGCAAGTCCAGGTAAGGGAAGCTAGCTTTGTTTTTCAATAAAAGCCGTAGATTAGCTGTTTCTGAAGTGAGGGCGACGTGGTCGCCAGTTTTAAGCTCTATTTCGTGATGCTCTGTTCTATGTGTTTGGGCGACGTGGTCGCCGGTTTTAAACTCTATTTCACGATGCTCTGTTCTATGTGTTTGGGCGACGTGGTCGCCAGTTTTAAACTCTATTTCACGATGTTCTGTTTTTATGTATTTGGGCGACGTGATCGCCGGTTTTAAATACAGCTTTCGAAATCCCCTGTTTTAGTGTCGTTGAGACTGTTTGAGATTTAAATGTGGAATGCATGTGATATTTTAAAGTCTGAACCTTGGAATGATTGTTGCGGTGATTCGAAATCGTTCATTTAAGTGTTATATGATGTGTTGAATGTTTGAATGTGGGATCAAGACATAGTATTTTCAGGAAAGGAAATACCGTGTTGAGATTAGTTATGAGGTGTATTGATCAGTGAGTATCCTGTGAATGAGACGATCCTGACTCTGCTGATATGATGGAGTCACATAGATGAAGTCATTCGGTTGGTGAGAGTCGAAGGAGGTCCATATGTATGGGTAAGTCGTTTGAAAGATAACTGACTTGACCTGTTATATGGATTAACCCTGTCATACTGTGAGAGTGATGAGATTGAGATCGAGATTATGTTGATGCGCATGGCTGTGGGAACATTACAACAATGAAGTATGACAGGTGCAGGTCTCTGGATGCTAAGTTCAACGCACGAGTCTTCCGGAAGTAGTGTCAAGTGTCTATGCGTGATGAGTCAGTGGAAGTCTGACGTGAGAAATGTGAAATATTGAGAATTTGTTGATAGACACTTGATGGTTGGGTGATATGAATGAGAAAGTGATGGACTCTTGTGAATGTTTAAAAAGGGCCGATCTACGTTGGCTGTCCAGTTTATAATTTAAAGTTTTAAAAATATCTAGCTTACCCTTTGTATTGTTCTGTGGCTGTTTTCTCTTAAAACTGTGATGATCGTGTATTTTACACGGGAGCAGATGATTTTCCAGGGAGTAGAGCTCCTCAGTGAGTGGTCGCCGGAAGGAGATCGCCTGTTTCTGTCTCTATGTGGTGATCGCCTGTTTTTCTGTTCTGATAGCAGATCGGCTGTTTTGGGTCTTCTGATAGGAGATCGCCGGTTTATGTAGGGAGACCGCCGGTTTCATTTTATTTGGCTCTATTTTGTTTTAAGTTTTGGAAAATTGACCGGTTATGTATTAAACTCCCTGTGAGGAGCAACCCCATTTTATATAAATACGTATGTTCACTTCAATATTATTGTTTTACCTTTATTTCATTTTATAATTGTGAAAAGGATTTGGCGGGATGTTACATAAGGCACACAAGAAAAGGTAGCACACAAAGTGGAATCCTAGTGAATGGAACTAGAATAGATGAATAAAACCAAAACAGCACTACAGAATTTTTTTGTGTAAATTTTTCACAACTTTCCAATTTTATGCTGGACAGAATACTTCAAATTTGAGCTTGAAATTTTAACCACAGAAACTTCAATGTTTTAGCTCAATATAGGCGTTGGAATTTCACCAAAACAGTGAGCCAAATAATTGTAATAATTTTTCCGAAATCACTGCCGCGTCAGCGTTTTTTCAGAGTCAGGATTTTTGCACTCTGTTCGTATTTCATTTATCATTTTTTTTGTATTTTGAATTTTGATGTGCTTCTTTTTTTCACTTTTTCTTAACACATGAAACTACTCAAATTAAAAATTTCAGAATTTTTAACCAACAAATGTAATTTCTGGGAATGATTCCAGCCAGCACAGTAGCAGTGAAAACAGAGAAATCCTAACTTGGAATTAGAAAACGGTAAAGAAACTTCAAAAACACAATGGAAATGATTGGAAACGAACTTGTATGGAACTAACACACAAGTATGAACTCAAATATGAAAATATAAAAGGCACCAAAGCTTCAAAACCAGAAATATAAACTGCACTCAAAACAAAATCAAGCAACCAAATCAACAATAAAAGGCACCACTTTGAATTTATGACATTGTAGGATGAACATGACTTTGACAAAACTTGTATGGATTCAAAAATCAAAATGACTCAACCACAAACACTTTGCACCGATTAAAAATATCAATAAGACTCAAATAAAATAAAAACAGAACAGCCAACACAAAAGGAACCTAAAACAGTTTGAAAAAAGGAAGTTCAAGATCAAGTTGAACCAAAAATACCAAATAGAAATTTAAAAACAGCAACACCAACTTAAAAAGAAATTAAAAACAACAAGACATTTAAGGATATGATGAACAACATGGAATAAAGAAGACTCAAAAAATAAAATGAAGAGAACACTTATCTCTTGAAGAACCAAAGCTCTAGATACCAAATGATGGGTTGTTCTTCATGACCATTTGTTCTTCTTAAAATATGAGGTAAAAAGGTGGTGGAAGCTATGGATGATATGGGTCAAGGATGGCTCATATAGAGCTATGGGTTCCTTGTAGGTGCATGAAAGGTATGGAGAGTGATAGGTTAGGCCAAATCACTTGGAGGAAGGTGAAGATGAAGATCAAAGTGTCTAACCTAGAAAGACTAGACAAAGAGTAGAAGCTAGCATAATTTTGGCAGCATTTACTCATATAAATTGATCTTAAAAAAAACATGAGCCAAAGCACCCTATTTATAGGAGATGGTGCCTTGGAGAGTAAGGAGCAAGGGTAGGATGGGGAATACATAAAAGAGGGGGCTGCTAGGGTGTTGACTAAAGGTCAATGCAGCCCCTTAGCATGCTTCTAGAAGGTAGGGCTACATTCCTACCCTAAAAGGCCTAGGTACAAGCTAAATTGTTAAATACACCCCCTATTGTGCTAAATGAACCCTACTCTACTGAAATTACAAATAAACTGAAATTAATTGATGCTCAGCTCCCATGGCTTGGGCTCTACTCCTTGTGGTCCTCTGAGGGGTCCTTGAATATGTAAAGAAAAGTTTCTCTGCCATCAGTAGCAGAGTCCCAATCTTCTTAAATACTCTTTTCCATGGACCTAGTTGTTGGGCCTGAGCTTGGGCTTTGGCTTGGGCTTGGGCCTCTTCCATCACTTCTCCCCCGAGATCATGAACGCGGTGGTGCCCCCCAACCTGGTGGGAGTGAAAGCGTCATTCACGGGGGTGGAAGACCCAGAGGCACATTTGACAGCCTTCCACACTCAGATGATGCTGTCTGGAGGTTCAGACGCAGTGTACTGCAAAATGCTTATGAGCACGCTGAGCGGAGTAGCTATGGAGTGGTTCGTGAGCTTGCCGGAGGGCCACATCACCTCCTTCCATCAGTTCTCAAAGCTATTCATGGAGCAGTATATAGTCAACAGAGCGCCGCCGGTGGTGACTTACGACCTGTTCGACGTGCGCCAGAACCAGGGGGAGTCACTGAAGGACTTCCTCAACCGCTTTGGTGCGCAGGTGGTGAGATTGCCCAACAAGGATGAGAGCATGCTGGTGCATGCATTCAAGAAAGGCGTGCTACCTGGCCCTTTCAGTGAATCGCTCATCAGGAGCCACCCTGCCACCTTCGCTGAGATTCGGCGACGAGCGGTGGCGCACATAGTAGCGGAGACAGAGGTCTCTGAGAAGAGAAGCAGTGTTGCACCATCAAAGCCGCGCGGGGGTCATGGGAAACAACAGCAATAGGTGAGGGTGTATGAGACCAAGGAAGGAAAGAGGGTGCAAGGGAGGCCTCGTCCCTATACACCCAGGAAAGACCAGGTCAGGGGGCGTGCGAGGGAGCACGACGCACCCCCTAGGTACGATTTCATTGTAGAGTTGGCAGAGCTGATCGCCATCCCTGCCGTGGCTGCAAGGCTCCGAGTACCAGAGAAGACTGACAGGGTACTCGGAAGGAAGAAGGATGAGTGGTGTGAGTTCCATCATGCTTATGGACACACACTCCGCACCTGCCTGGCGTTGGGACGTCAACTCGCTGAGTTGGTGAAGACAGGTCTCCTGACCGATTACCTACGGGGAGAGCAGGGTGATCGCGCTTCGGGGTCTCAAGCGGGCGATCAGCAACACGAAATCCCTGTGCATGGGGAGGTGATGACCATTGCGGGAGGTTTTTCCGGCGGAGGGTGTTCCAGGTCGCAGAGAAGAAGGTATGCACGGTCGGTGATGGCCGTGGACTCGGTGGATGAAGGCCATTTTCCCGAGGTGGACATCACCTTCACAAGGGCTGATTTGCAAGACGTAACACCCCACAACAACGACCCAGTGGTCATCTCCCTGGTGACAGCGGGAAGACGAGTGCACAGGGCGCTCGTAGACCAAGGAAGCTCAGCGGACGTCATGTTCTGGCCGATGTTCAACAAGTTACAACTGTCCCCGGATCAGTTGAGGCCACATGTTGGGTGTCTATATGGTTTCGCGGGAGACCAGGTCGAGGTGCGGGGCTACATAGAGCTGAGGACGACGTTCACCGATGGAGTGGCGTCTCGCACAGAGAAGATAAAGTTCTTGGTGGTGAATGCCCCATCTGCATACAATATCTTGTTGGGAAGACCCACGCTCAACAGGTTGGGCGCAATGCCATCGACGAGGCACATGAAGTTGAAGCTGCCGTCGGTGGAAGGGGCTGTCATTACCATCAAGTCAGATCAGGCTGAGGCTAGGCGCTGTTATGAGAACAGCCTCAAGCAGAAGAGAAGCATCTGCCATGTCACTACAACACCACCAGCAGGCGTGCTCCAGGAGAGATCGGTGGTTTGTGGGGCACAGACAGATCAGATAATGGAAGATGCTACGCTGGGGGGCTCTCAGGTAGCTCAAGTCGAAGCGGAGGCAGGGAGCGTGATCGATCCTCGTGAGTTAGACATCGCCAGGGCGGTCATCGCCCATGAAGGGAGGTCCCATCCAGCTGAGGGATGGAAAGAGATGGAGATAAGGGGAAAAAGGTTTAAGTTGGGGGAATCGCTCACTGCGGAAGACCGAGCACAGATCGCCTGTGTGATTGAGAAGCACATGGGCGCTTTTGTGTGGTCAGCTTCTGACATGCCGGGGATCGACCCTGATTTCCTTTGCCACCACCTGTCAATGGACCCCAAGGCGCGACCAGTGCGCCAAAGGCGAAGGAGATTCAATGAAGAGAAGAAGAAGGTGATCCATGACGAGACGCAGAAGCTCCTTACTGCTGGACATATCAGAGAGATCCAGTACCCCGAGTGGCTGGCAAACGTGGTACTGGTGCAGAAGTCAAATGGCAAGTGGAGGATGTGTGTGGACTTCACTGATCTCAATAAGGCCTGCCCCAAGGACTCCTACCCTCTCCCTAGTATAGATGCGTTGGTGGACAGCGCGTCAGGGGGGAAGCTCCTAAGCTTTCTGGACGCCTTCTCAGGCTACAACCAGATAAGGATGCACCCCATGGACGAGTGCAAGACTGCTTTCATGACGGAACGATCTTGCTACTGCTACAAGGTAATGCCATTCGGGTTGAAGAACGCAGGAGCTACCTATCAGAGACTTATGGATAGGGTGCTCTCGCCCATGCTTGGAAGGAACGTGCATGCATACGTAGATGACATGGTGGTCACGTCGCGGGAGAAGGCGCACCATGTAGTTGATCTAGAGGAACTTTTCACCACCATCGCCAAGTATGGGTTGAAGCTCAACCCTGAGAAGTGCATCTTCGGTGTGGAGGCTGGGAAGTTCTTGGGTTTCCTCCTAACGGAGCGTGGAATTGAGGCGAACCCAGAGAAGTGCGCGGCAATCGTGGCAATGAGGAGCCCAACGACGGTGAAGGAGGTGCAGCAGCTCACTGGTCGGTTGGCCGCCTTGTCATGGTTCATGTCTGCTGGAGGAGAGAAGGGTCATCCGTTTTTCCAATGTCTCAAGCGCAACAGTAGATTCGTGTGGACACCGGAAAGCGAAGAAGCCTTCTTGAAGCTGAAGGAGTATCTGGCGAGCCCACCAGTATTGTGTAAACCACAAATGGGCACCCCTCTTCGCCTGTATTTTGCTGTGACAGAGAGGGCGATCAGCTCAGTCCTGGTACAAGAGCAAGGTCAGGTCCAGAAACCTATGTATTTAGTAAGTAAGGTACTGCGAGGCCCAGAAACGAGGTATCAGACCCTGGTGAAGGCAGCACTGGTGGTAGTTTTTTCAGCCAGAAGGCTCAGACACTATTTCCACAGCTTCACCATAGTGGTCATGACAGACTTGCCCATCCAGAATGTGTTGATGAAGCCAGACGTAGCAGGAAGGATGGTCAAGTGGGCTGTGGAACTCTCAGAATTCGAAATCCAGTACGAGCCCCGAGGACCGATCAAGGGGCAGGTGTTCGCCGACTTCGTGGTTGAGCTGTCGTCGGTCGCGAAACCTGCAGAAGGCGTAGTTTTTCGATGGGTCTTATCAGTGGATGGCTCCTCCAACCAGCAGGGAAGCGGCGCTGGAGTCATTCTGGAAGGCCCGAACGGGGTGCTGATCGAACAATCCCTTCGCTTTTCCTTCAAGGCTAGCAACAATCAGGCGGAGTATGAAGCCCTGATCGCAGGAATGTTGCTGGCAAAAGAGATGGGAGCAAGAAATCTGGTGGCTAAGAGTGATTCGTTGCTAGTCACTGGGCAAGTTACAGGGGAGTTCCAGGCGAAAGATCCTCAGATGGCAGCCTACCTGGAGTACGTCCAGCTCATGAAGACGTCCTTCGATGAGTTTGAGTTGGTGCATGTACCCCACGAGCAAAATGCCAGAGCAGATCTGCTTGCCAAGCTGGCCAGCTCAGGCAAGGGGGGAAAACAGAGGACCGTCATTCAAGAGACTTTAAAGGTACCACGAGCGTTCGTATCAGACAATCAAATACTTCAAGTATCCAAGTCGGTGAAGCGTCTGGCAATCAGTCATCGGTCCCTGACTCAAGAAACGCTGAAAGCACCGAGGGTGAGGGCGCGACCGGCAAGGTCTGATGAGGCGATGGAAGTCTGCGCTGTCAAGGGGCCCGATACATGGATAACGCCGTACCAGTTGTACCTAGAGGATGGTGTGATCCCACTGGACTCAACAGAGGCAAAGAAGATAAAGAAGAGCTCGAGTAAGTTTACTCTAATCGATGGGAATTTGTTTAGATTTGGCTTTTCCCATCCAGTACAAATGTGCGTGCATGGAGAGCAATGCACCAGACTCATGTCAGAGTTGCACGAAGGGGTGTGCGGAAGCCACGTCGGTGGTCACGCTCTGGCAAGTAGGATCCTCCGCGCAGGGTATTACTGGCCAACGCTGAAAGAAGACTGTGTGAAGTACGCTCAGCGGTGCAAACAATGCCAACTTCATGCAGACTGGCATAAGGCACCCCCGGAGGAGTTGAAGTCCATCCATAGCCCGTGGCCATTTCACACGTGGGGAATCGACATCCTGGGACCCTTTCCTCTGGCGATCAGGTAGATGAAGTTCCTCATAGTGGCCATCGAGTATTTCACAAAATGGGTGGAGGCGGAACCAGTGGCCCACATCACCGCTCAGAAGGTCGAGCATTTTGTCTGGAAGAATATTGTTTGTCGTTTCGGAGTACCCAAGAGACTGGTATCCGACAACGGCACTCAGTTCACCAGTCACCAGTTGAGAAAGATGTGCGAAGAACTGAAGATACAACAAGTGTTCGCCTCAGTAGAACACCCGCAGACCAACGGGCAGGTGGAGTCAGCCAACCGAGTGCTGCTTAGGGGACTAAAGCGAAGATTAGAGAAAGCCAAGGGGAATTGGGCAGAAGAGGTTCCCAGAATTGTATGGTCCTACCATACCACCCCACAGTCTAGCACCCAAGAGACGCCCTTTAGTCTTGTCTATGGGACGGATGCTATGATCCCCGTGGAGATACAGGAGAGCTCCCCTAGATTCCTGAACTTTATCGTCGAAGAGTCCAATCAAGAGCGAAAGGTGAATCTGGACCTCCTGGACGAAGTGCGAGAAGGAGCCAGGGTTAGTGCTGAAGCTGTCAAGAGAAGAGTAGAACGGAGGCACAATTCCAAGGTGAAGCCCAGACGTTTCCAAGAGGGCGATCTAGTGATGAGGAAAGCACACCAGAATGAGATGGAGAACAAGTTATCTCCAAAGTGGACGGGTCCATATAGAGTAGTTGAGGCGTTGGAGAATGGAGCTTATCGGCTGGAGACTCTGGATGGAGCACCTATCCCCAGGACATGGAACGCTACACACTTGAGATTCTACTTTAGTTAAGTTATAAAGTAGATGCGTTCTCGCGCTGTACACACACCCAATGTATATACTGTAAATAGTTGAAAAGATTAGGGGGCACTCTTTTCCCGATGAGGGTTTTTAATGAGGCCACCCAATAAAAAAGATTTCAGTATACCAAGTGTGCGCATGTTTTCCAGTTTCAAGTCCTACTTGCCCCGGATGAAAGTGCAAGTGATCGGTTGGAGCCTGCTCGCCCTAGGGGCGAGCACGGACGACCGATAGGGGCCAACAAGAAAAACTCTTCTTTCCCAAAGCAAGACATCATCTTCGCGTTTAATCACTAAGAAGCAAAACGCGATCATTCATCGGTGCACCCAAAGAACGATCAGTCATCGGTGCACTCGAAGCAGAGCACTCGGTCGGTGCATGGTCATCGGGGTCTTGCTAACACGTGTTAAGCTGGGACCCAGTTTCCCAGCGAGAGCGTTACGCATGCACCTCGCATGATTCCAAACCAGAAGAAGGGAAGTTGCCCACTCAAAGGGCGTGCGGTGATACCATGCAGGCAGGGATGCGCCTAGCGAGTGCGCTTAGACAGCCACCCCTGGTGCTCCCCTGAGAGCATGCACCCACTCAGAGGAGAAAGTCCTCACCCTCGACTTTGTACAGCGGGGTGCAGGCAGAGAAAGTCCTCTTCCTCTGCTTTTTACAGCAAGGTTGAGCCGAGAGAAAAGTCCTCTTCCTCTGCTTCTTACAGCAAGGTTGAGGCAAGAGATCCAAGTCCTTCTCCTCTGCTTCATACAGCAAGGTTAAGGCAACAGAGAAAGTCCTCTTCCTCTGCTTTTTACAGCAAGGTTGAGGCGAGATAAAAAGTCCTCACCGCGACTTAGTACAGCGAGGCTGAGGCGAGAGGAGAAATACCTCACCTCGACTTCTTACAGCGAGGCTGAGGCAAGAGGGGTCATCAAGAAGCATTCCCCAAAACACAGGCATCATCCTTGGCGTTCGGGCCCTCTATGCAACTAGCGCTGGAGTGACACAGAAGTAATGTGAAAAATGAAGCGCGGTGACTGATCGGTGGTTCGCTAACATGATAGTCGGTGGTCGGTAGCAAAGCTCTGAGTATGAAAACTTCCCCAAACAAGCTCTTGGACGATCAGTCGAAGCATTTAGACACCATCAGGTCAGTCATCCAACATGAATTTATGCATAAAAACTGTTAAAGAGAATGCTAAGGTACAGTTGGTCGCGATCAAGTTAGAGGCCAAGTTTGAAGGGTCACAGTGAGATCACGCTGGAGCCTAAGCCTGTTAACAGTTGGCCACATGCAAAGTAAGTTAAAGGTGGAGAGAGAGAAAGGCAGCTGAGAAAAAGAGATTACACAAATGGAGAAGTCGCAAGGGAAGAAGCTCAAGGAGGAGGAATGAGCTTGCCATCAACCACTGAATGGTGGAGGCTAGGTTGGGCAGAGTCCAAGTTTGGAAGGACGCAGTGAACCTGCTGCCAGCCCATGGAACTCATCTATCAGAACCTCGGCACCAGCAGCCATGGTCTCAGGTACATCAGTTTCGAGCTCCTTCCTCTCTTTGGCAACGAAGAGCACTTAGTCTCTTTGCTGAGAACAAGTTCACAGCTCGAGACTGGGGGGCTTGTGATCCGGTCGGTCATCGGTATCCGATGACGTCAGCAGCAGATGACCACGTGGGCTAGTCACAGAGCAACACGTGGCATGAGATAGCAGATGAACCAGGGTGGAGATCGGCTCCTACATGAGCGCCTTGAAGCAGAGCGCGAGAGTGATGAAGCACCGATCAGTCATCGGTGTATACAGAGTGATCAGTCATCGGTATATACAGAGTGATCAGTCATTGGTATATACAGAGTGATTAGTCATCGGTATATACAGAGTGATCAGTCATCGGTGCATGCAGAATGATCAGTCGTCAGGGGTTCCTTGCCAACACGTGTTAAACTGGGACCCAGGCTCCCAGCGAGAACGTTACTCAAGGACCTCGCCTGATTCCATAAGCGGAGCACGACAACGCGAAGAAGCGCCATCGGACATCGGCCAGGATGGGAGATACCTCGGTCATCAGTGTGTGTCGAGGTGACATCGGCCGCGCGATGTGAACAACGCAACCAATGATCAGTAAAGCGCCCAGAGGTAGGGAATGGCCTTAGTCGCGAGATGACCACGCATGAAGATGAGAAGACGCAGTTAGATGCAGAATCCTGCTGGGACAAGAACCCATCAAGGTTAGAGTCTCCCAGTGGGGTTGCATGTCTGCCACGTGGACGGTGAAGATGTTCCCAGAGAATAGGTAGGGCAGATAGGCACAGAAGTCGAGGGGTACAGAGGTACCCACGCAGCCTCCCCTGTCAGATTTTGCACTCAAGTGAAGAAGGCTGGCACGCAAGGTAGCCCTGGGGAGTAGAAACGACAGTGCAGAGTAATCAAGTGGCCCTAGAGGTAGCCAGTAGGGGCTACGCGGGTTTATATGAGGAAGAAGAACACCAAACCAGGTATGCAGTCTTTTGCCTCAGAATACACAACACAAAACCAAGAACACTCAGTTTTCGAATCAAAGAGGATTGAGGGCACACACACGGGTCTCACACAGAGAGAGATCCGAGAGAGAGTTTTGGTGTTCCCGTTGCCAGACTTGAGCGTCGGAGCTACAACGGCCGCTAGAGGCGCCGTCTGTGTGTTGTGCAGGCATCGTTCGGAGTTCCGTCGAAGGTTCCTGGAGCCTCCTTGCAGAACGCGCAGCAGTTAGAAAGCTAGACGAAGGCGTGACGAGGCATTTTCCCCACGCTCGAGTCCGCGGAGAGATCATTAATATTCACTAAATGAAGTTTCCCTAAACCCCAAACTACTGACGAATCGGCACAAAACATGCAGATACGCCACGCCCCGTTTCGAGCCACTTTCATGTTTGAGGCATCTTGATCGGACTTCTCTGTCAAAATCTATCGCCATTTGAAGTTTGTATACCCTAATATTCACTAAATGAAGTTTCCCCAAACCCCAAACTACTGACGAATCAACACAAAAGATGCAGATACGCCACGCCCCGTTTCGAGCCACTTTCATTTTTCAGGCGTCTTGATCGGACTTCTCTGTCAAAATCTATCGCCATTTGAAGTTTGTATACCCTAATATTCACTAAATGAAGTTTCCCCCAACCCCAAACTACTGACGAATCGCCAGAAAACATGCACATACGCCACGCCCCGTTCCGAGCCACTTTCATTTTTCACGCGTCTTGATCGGACTTCTCTGTCAAAATCTATCGCCATTTGAAGTTTGTATATGCTAATATACACTAAATGAGGTTTCCCCAAATCCCAAACTACTGACGAATCGGCACAAAACATGCAGATATGCCACGCCCTGTTTCGAGCCACTTTCATTTTTTAGGCGTCTTGATCTGACTTCTCTGTCAAAATCTATCGCCATTTGAAGTTTGTATACCCTAATATTAACTAAATGAAGTTTCCCCAAACCCCAAACTACTGACGAATCGGCACAAAACATGCAGATACGCCACGCCCCGTTTCGAGCCACTTTCATTTTTCAAGCGTCTTGAGCGGACTTCTCTGTCAAAATCTATCGCCATTTGAAGTTTGTATACCCTAATATTCACTAAATGAAGTTTCCCCAAACCCCAAACTACTGACGAATCGGCACAAAACATGCATATACGCCATGCCCCGTTTTGAGCCACTTTCATTTTTGAGGCGTCTTGATCGGACTTCTCTGTCAATATCAATTGTAACATCCCGCCAAATTCTTTTCATATTTATATAATAAAATAAGCGTAGACATTTATTTATAAAATCAACATATGTATATATATTGAAAGTACAACATCCCATACATTGTATCTCAAAAAGAAACGTCCCTCTTATAGGGGTTTTAATACATTCCATCAACAATTTCAATACAAAACCAAAATACAGCATAAGAAGAAAACAGGCGATCTCCCATAAGACAGGCGATCTCCTATCATATCGGCGATCTCCTATTAGAAGGCAGAAAAAAAGGTGATCGCCTAATAGAACAGAGGTAGGCGATCTCCTTCCGGCGACCACTCACTGAGGATCTCCACTTCCTGCAACATCGTCTGCTCCCGTGTAATTGGTACACGATCATCACAGTTTTAAGAGAAAACAGCCACAGAACAATACAGAAGGGTAAGCTAGATATTTGAAAGCGAGTTTAGATATGATCTTAAAAATCAAGATAAAGCAAAGTTAAGACACCCACGTAAAACCATCAATTTCCCATTCATTTCACACACTTCACAATTTCATCAAGAGTCTTTCAATTCACATACACCATCAAGTGTCTATCAATTCAATGTTTCTCATTTCTCACGTCAGACTTCCACTGACTCATCACGCAAGACACTTGACACCACTTCCGGAAGACACGTGCGTTGACTAGACTCAGAGATCTGCACCTGTCATGCTGCACCACTGTGAAATCACACACATTCACAGGGTCGCTGGGAAATCACACACATTCACCAGCGTATAAATGAATCTCAATATCCTCACTATCCAAGCATGACAGGGTTAATCCACACCAAACAGGTCGAGCTCGTTCTCTTTCAAACAACCCACCTATACATGTGAACCTCCTTCGACTCTCAACGCCTGAATAACTTCATCTATGTGATTCCATTACATCAGGAGAGTCAGGATATCTCATAACGAATCACCGGTCATTGCACACTCTACACGATCTTACACGGTATTTTCTTTCCTGAAAATACTATGCCTTGATCCCACATCCACAACATTCAAAGCATCATTCCACACATAAAGAATAAATCTATCATAGAATACCTTGAGTCTTTTCTTAAACAACCCCATTCACAAGAACAAGCATACCACCGATCAGGTTTTCGAATAGCATATACATTTTTCATTTCAATCTCAACAGTTTCAAAACGATACTAAAACCGGCGATCACGTCGCCCAAACGCATAAGAACCGAACATCACTGAAAAAGGATTTAAAACCGGCGACCACGTCGCCCCACACATAAAACAGAGCATCGTGAAGAGGGATTTAAAACCGGCGACCACGTCGCCCAAAACACATAGAACAGAGCATTCACTAAGATGGAAACGAAACCGGCGACCACGTCGCCCTCACTTCAGAAACAGCTAATCTATGGCTTGTATTAAAAATGAAGGCTAGCTTCCCTTACCTGGACTTGCGTAACTTCACTAAGAACTCCAAAACCCACTGAGCTTGAAGGATGCCTTAGCTCTGTTTTTGCGTCTGTTTCGGAGAACTTGCAGAGAACTGCCCAGGTGCTCTAATGGTAGTCGTCGCTCGTCGTACTTTTGCGTGAAGGTGCCTGAATCGCAGCACGAAGGAGAGAAAAGGAGAAGAATGGAGGTAAACTCACTCTTTTCCTCTTGAACCACTGCAACGTTCCCTTTTTCTCAGAAGTGGGTTTTTGAATCTTAAACCAACTTGTTCCACAATTTTCGCTGCCACCGCCCACTCTGCAGGACAACTTGTTCCACAATTTCCGCTGCCACCGCCCACTCTGCAGGAAAAGCTTGCCTGCACCCTTCCTTGAGCAGTGTGGCCACGTGGGTTTTGGGTCACTTTCCGTACCAATTCCCTGGAGCCACTGTTCTGAAGTACGCTCCCTGACTACGTGTCGCGCATGCAAGACGCTCATGCTGGGAGTCTGGGTCCCACTTTATCTGTGTGAAACTCGACATCGCGCGATAACCTTTCACCGATGACCACTGGCGCGAAGACTATCCACCGATGACCTCTCGCGCGAAGGCTATCCACCGATGACCTCTCGCGCGAAGGCTATCCACCGATGAACTCTCGCGCGAAGGCTATCCACCGATGACTCATCCTGGCGGACGACCGATGTCTCTCCCTGGCGATGCCCGCATGCCTCGCGCCCTGGCGATGCCCGCATGCATCGCGCCCTGGCGATGACGTGTAGTCTAGGCGACCGGCGATTATGTACTAACAAGGAAATCTTATAATCTACTAAACTACACTTTCCTTCCTTTTCATAAAGACATACTTAGAACTCATTGAAAATATACCCTTTTATTCCAATTAAATTTTACAGGTCCTTACATCAATCGCCATTTGAAGTTTGTATACCCTAATATTCACTAAATGAAGTTTCCCCCAAACCCCAAACTACTGACGAATCGGCACAAAACATGCAGATACGCCACGCCCCGTTTGGAGCCACTTTCATTTTTGAGGCGTCTTGATCGGACTTCTCTGTCAAATTCTATCGCCATTTGAAGTTTGTATACCCTAATATTCACTAAATGAAGTTTCCCCAAACCCCAAACTACTGACGAATCGGCACAAAACATGCAGATACGCCACGCCCCGTTTGGAGCCACTTTCATTTTTGAGGCGTCTTGATCGGACTTCTCTGTCAAAATCTATCGCCATTTGAAGTTTGTATACCCTAATATTCACTAAATGAAGTTTCCCCAAACCCCAAACTACTTACGACTCGGCACAAAACATGAAGATATGTCACGCCCCGTTTCGAGCCGCTTTCACTTTTGAGGCGTCTTGATCGGACTTCTCTTTCAAAATCTATCTCCATTTGAAGTTTGTATACCGTAATATTCACTAAATGAAGTTTCCCCAAACCCCAAACTACTGACGAATCGGCACAAAACATGCAGATACGCCACGCCCCGTTTCGAGCCACTTTCATTTTTGAGGCGTCTTGATCGGGCTTCTCTGTCAAAATCTATCGCCATTTGAAGTTTGTATACCCTAATATTCACTAAATGAAGTTTCCCCAAACCCCAAATTACTGACGAATCAGCACAAAACATGCAGATACGCCACGCCCCGTTTCAAGCCACTTTCATTTTTAAGGAGTCTTGATCGGACTTCTTTGTGAAAATCTATCGCCATTTGAAGTTTGTATACCTTAATATTCACTAAATGAAGTTTCCCCAAACCCCAAACAATTGACGAATCGCCATAAAACATGCAGATACGCCATGCGCCGTTTCAAGCCACTTTCATTGTTAAGGCGTCTTGATCGGACTTCTCTGTCAAAATCTATCGCGATTTGAAGTTTGTATACCCTAATATTAACTAAATGAAGTTTCCCAAACTACAGACGAATCGGCACAAAACATGCAGATACTCCATGCCCCGTTTCAAGCCACTTTCATTTTTAAGGAGTCTTGATCGAACTTCTCTACCAAAATCTATCGCCATTTGAAGTTTGTATACCCTAATATTCACTAAATGAAGTTTCCCCAAACCCCAAACTACTGACGCATCGGCACAACACATGCAGATACGCCACGCCCCCTTTCGAGCCACTTTCATTTTTTAGGCGTCTTTATCGGACTTCTCCTTCAAAATCTATCTCCATTTGAAGTTTGTATACCGTAATATTCACTAAATGAAGTTTCCCCAAACCCCAAACTACTAACGAATCGGCACAACACATGCAGATACGCCACGCCCCCTTTCGAGCCACATTCATTTTTGAGGCGTCTTGATCGGGCTTCTCTGTCAAAATCTATCGCCATTTGAAGTTTGTATACCCTAATATTCACTAAATGAAGTTTCCCCAAACCCCAAACTACTGACGAATCGGCACAACACATGCAGATACGCCACGCCCCCTTTCGAGCCACTTTCATTTTTGAGGCGTCTTGATCGGACTTCTCTGTCAAAATCTATCGCCATTTGAAGTTTGTATACCCTAATATTCACTGAATGAAGTTTCCCCAAACCCCAAACTAGTGACGAATCGGCACAAAAAATGCAGATACGCCACGCCGCGTTTCGAGCCACTTTCATTTTTGAGGCGTCTTGATCGGGCTCCTCTGTCAAAATCTATCGCCATTTGAAGTTTGTATACCCTAATATTCACTAAATGAAGTTTCCCCAAACCCCAAACTACTGACGAATCCGCACAAAACATGCAGATACGCCACGCACCGTTTCGAGCCACTTTCATTTTTGAGGCGTCTTGATCGGGCTTCTTTGTCAAAATCTATCGCCATTTGAAGTTTGTATACCCTAATATTCACTAAATGAAGTTTCCCCAAACCCCAAACTACTGACGAATCGGCACAACACATGCAGATACGCCACGCCCCCTTTCGAGCCACTTTCATTTTTTAGGCGTGTTGATCGGACTTCTCTGTCAAAATCTATCGCCATTTGAAGTTTGTATACCCTAATATTCACTGAATGAAGTTTCCCCAAACCCCAAACTAGTGACGAATCGGCACAAAAAATGCAGATACGCCACGCCGCGTTTCGAGCCACTTTCATTTTTGAGGCGTCTTGATCGGACTTCTCTGTCAAAATCTATCGCCATTTGAAGTTTGTATACCCTAATATTCACTGAATGAAGTTTCCCCAAACCCCAAACTAGTGACGAATCGCCACAAAACATGCAGATATGCCACGCCCCGTTTCGAGCCACTTTCATTTTTGAGGCGTCTTGATCGAACTTCTCTGTCAAAATCTATTGCCATTCTAAGTTTGTATACCGTAATATTCACTAAATGAAGTTTCCCCAAACCCCAAACTAGTGACGAATCGGCACAAAACATCCAGATACGCCACGCCCCGTTTCGAGCCACTTTCATTTTTTAGGCGTCTTGATCGGACTTCTCTATCAAAATCTATCGCCATTTGAAGTTTGTATACCGTAATATTCACTGAATGAAGTTTCCCCAAACCCCAAACTACTGACGAATCGGCACAAAAAATGCAGATAAGCCACGCCCCGTTTCCAGCCACTTTAATTTTCAAGGCGTCTTGATCGTACTTCTTTGTCAAAATCTATCGCCATTTGAAGTTTGGATACCCTAATATTCTCTACATGAAGTTTCCCCAAACCCCAAACTACTGAGGAATCGGCACAAAACATGCTGATACGTCATGCCTCGTTTCGAGCCACTTTCATTTGTGAGGCGTCTTGATCAGACTTCTCTGTCAAAATCTATCGCCATTTGAAGTTTGTATACCCTAATATTCACTAAACTAAGTTTCCCTAAACCCCAAACTACTGACGAATCGGCACAAAACATACAGATATGCCACGCCCCGTTTCGAGCCACATTCATTTTTGAGGCGTCTTTATCGGACTTCTCTGTCAAAATCGATCGCCATTTGAAGTTTGTATACCCTAATATTCACTAAATGAAGTTTCCCCAAACCCCAAACTACTGAGGCATCGGCACAAAACATGCACATACGCTACGCCCCGTTTCGAGCCACTTTCATTTTTTAGGCCTCTTGATCGGACTTCTCTGTCAAAATCTATTGCCATTTGAAGTTTGTATACCCTAATATTCACTAAATGAAGTTGCCCCAAACCCCAAACTACTGACGAATCGGCACAAAACATGCAGATACGCCACGCCCCATTTCGAGCCACTTTCATTTTTTAGCCTTCTTGATCGGACTTCTCTGTCAAAATCTATCGCCATTTGAGGTTTGTATACCCTAATATTCACTAAATGAAGTTTCCCAAAACCCCAAACTACTTACGAATCGGCATAAAACATGAAGATACGCCATACCCCGTTTCGAGCCACTTTCATTTTTGAGGCGTCTTGATAGGACTTCTCTGTCAAAATCGTCGCCAGTTGAAGTTTGTATACCCTAATATTCAAAAAATGAAGTTGCCCCAAACCCCAAACTACTGACGAATCGGCACAAAACATGCAGATACGCCACGCCCCGTTTCGAGCCACTTTCATTTTTTAGGCGACTTCATTGGACTTCTCTCTCAAAATCTATCGCCATTAGAGGTTTGTATACGCTAATATTCACTAAATGAAGTTTCCCCAAACCCCAAACTACTGACGAATCGGCATAAAACATGCAGATACGCCATGCCCCGTTTCGAGCCATTTTCATTTTTGAGGCGTCTTGATAGGACTTCTCTGTCAAAATCGGTCGCCATTTGAAGTTTGTATAGCCTAATATTAACTAAATGAAGTTTCCCCAAACCCCAAACTACTGACGAATCGGCACAAAACATGCAGATACGCCACCCCCCGTTTCGAGCCACTTTCATTTTTGAGGCGCCTTCATCGGACTTCTCTGTCAAAATCTATCACCATTTGAACTTTGGATACCCTAATATTCTTTAAATGAAGTTCCCCCAAACCCCAAACTACTGACGAATCGGCACAAAACATGCAGATACGCCATGCCCCATTTCGAGCCACTTTCATTTTTGAGGCGTCTTGATAGGACTTCTCTGTCAAAATCGGTCGCCATTTCAAGTTTGTATACCCTAATATTCACTAAATGAACTTTCCCCAAACCCTAAACTACTGACGCATCGGCACAAAACATGCAGATAAACCACGCCCCGTTTCGAGCCACTTTCATTTTTTCGGCGTCTTGATAGGACTTCTCTGTCAAAATCTATCGCCATTTGAACTTTGGATACCCTAATATTCACTAACTGAAGTTTCCCCAAACCCCAAACTACTGCTCAATCGGCACAAAACATGCAGATACGCCACGCCCTGTTTCGAGCCACTTTCATTTTTTAGGCATCTTGGGCGGACTTCTCTGTCAAAATCAATCGCCATTTGAAGTTTGTATACCCTAATATTCACTAAATGAAGTTTCCCCAAACCCCAAACTATTGACGAATCGGCACAAAACATGCAGATACGCCACGCCCCGTTTCGAGCCACTTTCATTTTTGAGGCGTCTTGATAGGACTTCTCTGTCAAAATCGGTCGCCATTTGAAGTTTGTATACCCTAATATTCACTAAATGAAGTTTCCCCAAACCCCAAACTACTTACGAATCGGCACAAAACATGCAGATACGCCACGGCCCATTTCGAGGCACTTTCATTTTTTAGGCGTCTTTAGCGGACTTCTCTGTTAAAATCTATCGCAATTTGAAGTTTGTATACCCTAATATTCACGAAATGAAGCTTCCCCAAACCCCAACCTATTGACGAATCGGCAAAAAACATCTAGATACGCCGCGCCCCATTTCGAGGCACTTTCATTTTGTAGGCGTCTTGATCGGACTTCTCTGTCAAAATCTATCGCCATTCGAAGTTTGTATACGCTAATATTCACGAAAGGAAGTTTCCCAAAACCCCAACCTCCTGACGAATCGGCACAAAACATGCAGATATGCCACGCCCCGTTTCTAGCCACTTTCATTTTTTAGGCGTCTTGATCGGACTTCTCTGTCCAAATCTATCGCCATTAGAAATTTCTATACCCTTATATTCACTAAATGAAGTTTCCCCAAACTACTGACGAATCGGCCCAAAACATGAAGAGACGCCACGCCCCGTTTCGAGCTACTTTCATTTTTGAGGCGTCTTGATCAGACTTCTCTGTCAGAATCTATCGCCATTTGAAGTTTATATACCCTAATATTCACTAAATGAAGTTTCCCCAAACCCGAAACTACTGACGAATCGGCACAAAACATGCAGATATGCCACGCCCCGTTTCGAGCCACTTTCATTTTTGAGGCGTCTTGATCGCACTTCTCTGTCCAAATCCATCGCCATTTGAAGTTTGTATATCCTAATATTCACTAAATGAACTTTCCCCAAACCCCAAACTACTGACGAATCGGCACAAAACATGCAGATACGTCACGCCCCGTTTCGAGCCACTTTAATTTTTGAGGCGTCTTGATCGGACTTCTCTGTCAAAATCTATCGCCATTTGAAGTTTGTATACCCTAATATTACCGAAATGAAGCTTCCCCAAACCCCAACCTATTGACGAATCGGCAAAAAACATCCAGATACGCCGCGCCCCATTTCGAGGCACTTTCATTTTGTAGGCGTCTTGATCGGACTTCTCTGTCAAAATCTATCACCATTTGAAGTTTGTATACGCTAATATTCACGAAAGGAAGTTTCCCCAAACCTCAACCTCCTGACGAATCGGCACAAAACATGCAGATACGCCATGCCCCGTTTCGAGCCACTTTCATTTTTTAGGCGTCTTGATCGGACTTCTCTGTCCAAATCTATCGCCATTAGAAGTTTGTATACCCTTATATTCACTAAATGAAGTTTCCCCAAACCCCAAACTGTTGACGAATCGGCACAAAACATGCAGATACACCACACGCCGTTTCGAGCCTTTTTAATTTTTGAGGCGTCTTGATCGGACTTGTCTGTCAAAATCTATCGCCATTTGAAGTTTGTGTACCCTCATATTCACTAAATGAAGTTTCCCCAAACCCAAAACTACTGACGAATCGGCACAAAACATGCAGATAAGCCATGCCCCGTTTCGAGGCACTTTCATTTTTGGGGCGTCTTGATCGGACTTCTCGTTCAAAATCTATCGCCATTTGAAGTTTGTATACCCTAATATTCACTAAATGAAGTTTCCACAAACCCCAAACTACTGACGAATCGGCACAAAACATGGAGATACGTCATACCCCGTTTCGAGCCACTTTCATTTTTTAGGCGTCTTGATCGGACTTCTCTGTCAGAATCTATCGCCATTTGAAGTTTGTATACCCTAATATTCACTAAATGAAGTTTCCCCAAACCCCAAACTACTGACGAATCGACACAAAACATGCAGATACGCCACGCCCCGTTTCGAGCCACTTTCATTTTTGAGGCGTCTATATCGGACTTCTCTGTCCAAATCTATCGCCATTTGAAGTTTGTATACCCTAATATTCACTAAATGAAGTTTCCCCAAACCCCAAACTATTGACGAATCGGCACAAAACATGCAGATACGCCACACCCCATTTCGAGCCACTTTAATTTTTGAGGCGTCTTGATCGGACTTCTGTGTCAAAATCTATCGCCAATTGACGTTTGTATACCCTAATATTCACTAAATGAAGTTTCCCCAAAACCCAAACTACTGATGAGACAGCACAAAACATGCAGATACGCCATGCCCTGTTTCGAGCCACTTTCATTTTTGAGGCGTCTTGATCGGAGTTCTCTGTCCAAATCTGTCGCTATTTGAAGTTCTTATACCCTAATATTCCCTAAATGAAGTTTCCCCAAACCCCAAACTACTGACGAATCGGCATAAATGATGCAGATACGCCACGCCCCGTTTCGAGCCACTTTCATTTTTGAGGCGTCTTGATCGGACTTCTCTGTCAAAATGTATCGCCATTTGAAGTTTGTATACCCTAATATTCACTAAATAAAGTTTCCCTAAACCCCAAACTACTGACGAATCCGCACAAAACATGCAGATACGCCACGCCCCGTTTCGAGCCACTTTCATTTTTGAGGCGTCTTGATCGGACTTCTCTGTCAAAATCTATCGCCATTTGAAGTTTCTATACCCTAATATTCACAAAATTAAGTTTCCCCAAACCCCAAACTACTGACGAAACGGCACAAAACATGCAGATACGCCACACCCCGTTTCGAGGCACTTTCATTTTTTAGGCGTCTTGATCGGACTTCTCTGTCAACATCTATCGCCATTTCAAGTTTGTATACCCTAATATTCACTAAATAAAGTTTCCCCAAACCCCAAACTACAGACGAATCGACAGTAACATGCAGATACGCCACGCCCCGTTTCGAGCCACTTTCATTTTTTAAGCTTCTTGATCGGACTTCTCTGTCAAAATCTATCGCCATTTGAAGTTTGTATACCCTAATATTAACTAAATGAAGTTTCCCCAAATCCCAAACTACTGACAATCGGCACAAAAAATGCAGATACGCCACGCCCTGTTTCGAGCCACTTTCATTTTTGAGGCGTCTTGATCGGACTTCTATATCAAAATCTATCGCCATTTGAAGTTTGTATACCCTAATATTCACTAAATGAAGTTTCCCCAAACCCCAAACTACTGACGAATCGACACAAAACATGCAGATACGCCGCGCCCCGTTTCGAGCCACTTTCATTTTTGGGGCGTCTTGAACGGACTTCTCTGTCAAAATCTATCGCCATTTGAAGTTTGTATACCCTAATATTCACTAAATGAAGTTTCCCCAAACCCCAAACTACTGACGAATCGGCACAAAACATGCAGATACGCCACGCCCCGTTGCGTGCCACTTTCATTTTTGAGGCGTCTTGATCGGACTTCTCTGTCAAAATCTATCGCCATTTGAAGTCTGTATACCCTAATATTCACTAAATGAAGTTTCCCCAAACCCCAAACTACGGACGAATCGACACTAAAGATGCAGATACGCCACGCCCCGTTTCGAGCCACTTTCATTTTTGAGGCGTCTTTATCGGACTTCTCTGTCAAAATCTAGCGCCATTTGAAGTTTGTATACCCTAATATTCACTAAATAAAGTTTCGCAAAACCCCAAACTACTGACGAATCGGCACAAAACTTGCAGATACGCCACGCCCCGTTTCGAGCCACTTTCATTTTTGAGGCGTCTTCATCGGACTTCTCTGTCAAAATCTATCGGCATTTGAAGTTATTATACCCTAATATTCACTAAATGATGTTTCCCCAAACCCCAAACTACTGACGAATCGGCACAAAACATGCAGATACGCCACCCCCCGTTTCGTGCCACTTTAATTTTTGAGGCGTCTTAATCGGACTTCTCTGTCAAAATCTATCGGCATTTGAAGTTTGTATACCCTAATATTCACTAAATGAAGTTTCCCCAAACCCCAAACTACTGACGATCGGCACAAAACATGCAGATAAGCCACGCCCCGTTTCGAGCCACTTTCATTTTTAAGGCGTCTTTATCGGACTTCTCTGTCAAAATCTATCGCTATTTTAAGTTTGTATACCCTAATATTCACTAAATGAAGTTTCCCCAAACCCCAAACTACTGACGAATCGGCACAAAACATGCAGATACGCCACGCCCCGTTTCGTGCCACTTTCATTTTTGAGGCGTCTTGATCGGACTTCTCATTCAAAATCTATCGGCATTTGTAGTTTGTATACCCTAATATTCACTAGACTAAGTTTCCCCAAACCCCAAACTACTGACGAATCGGCACAAAACATGCAGATACGCCACGCCCCGTTTCGAGCCACTTTCATTTTTGAGGCGTCTTTATTGGACTTCTCTGTCAAAATCTATCGCCATTTGAAGTTTGTATACCCTAATATTCACTAAATGAAGCTTCCCCAAAGCCCAAACTACTGACGAATCGGCACAAAAGATGCAGATACGCCACGCCCCGTTTCGTGCCACTTTCATTTTTTAGGCGTCTTGATCGGACTTCTCTGTCAAAATCTATCGCCATTTGAAGTTTGTATACCCTAATATTCACTAAATGAAGTTTCCCCAATCCCCAAACTACTGACGAATCGGCACAAAATATGCAGATACGCCACGCCCCGTTTCGAGCCAATTTCTTTTTTGAGGCGTCTTGATCGGACTTCTCTGTCAAAATCTATCGCCATTTGAAGTCTGTATACCCTAATATTCACTAAATGAAGTTTCCCCAAACCCCAAACTACGGACGAATCGACACTAAAGATGCAGATACGCCACGCCCCGTTTCGAGCCACTTTCATTTTTGAGGCGTCTTTATCGGACTTCTCTGTCAAAATCTAGCGCCATTTGAAGTTTGTATACCCTAATATTCACTAAATAAAGTTTCGCAAAACCCCAAACTACTGACGAATCGGCACAAAACTTGCAGATACGCCACGCCCCGTTTCGTGCCACTTTCATTTTTTAGGCGTCTTGATCGGACCTCTCTGTCAAAATCTATCGCCATTTGAAGTTTGTATAACCTAATATTCACTAAATGAAGTTTCCCCAAACCCCAAACTATTGACGAATCGGCACAAAACATGCAGATTCGCCACGCCCCGTTTCGAGCCAGTTTCATTTTTGAGGCGTCTTGATCAGACTTCTCTGTCAAAATCTATCGCTGTAGTGGCCAGACCTCGGTCGTCTGGAACAGATAGAGAAGGGTGATCGGTCATCAGCCTGTCCCCACAGAGAAGGGTGATCGGTCATCAGCCTGTTCTCACAGAGAAGGGTGATCGGTCATCAGCCAGTCCCCACAGAGAAGGGTGATCGGTCATCAGCCTGTTCCCAGAGAGAAGGGTGTTCGGTCATCAACCTGTTTCCACAGAGAAGGGTGATCGGTCATCAACCTGTTTCCACAGAGAAGGGTGATCGGTCATCGGTGTGTTCCCCCCCAGGGAAGGGTGATCACTCCTCGGCCCTATAGAGGTCGGCCTGGTAGGGCCAATAGTGGGTCCCAGGAGCCACGCATGTCCAGAGGTGAATTAGGCCCTAGATACGCCATGCATGCGGGATATATGCGAAATGCTACGCTTTGGCGTAAGAGATTTATCCTTAGAGTTGCATGTAATGGCACGTGAAGGGTTTAAGGGCACGTGAGAAGTTTGTTTAAATCATAAAGATAATTGCTTAAAGATAGAACTGTTACCACCATACATGCCAAAAGATTAAGAGATAAAAGATATTGTTCATAGTAATATTTCATTGATATGCAGGTGGTTGTATAAGGGCGGCAGTAGCACTCCAAATATACAAAGATACGCTGTTAAAGATTACGCATGTGTAACAGCTTTCTCTCCCTCACTGAATATTTTCTTTCTAAAGATAATGTTCCACGCAGGGAAAGTTGGTTACTAGAGTTAACCTAATGACACCCTATAAAAGGGGCTTAAGGCTCCAGGGGAAGGTACGCAGTTTTGGAGACTATCACTCCTTTACTATACACTTGGTGTTTTGTGCCCTAGTTTTGACTTGAGCGTCGGAGTGCAAACGGCCGTGAGGGCGCCTATATTTCTCTCTTTTGCAGGCAAGCTATTTTACAGTGAAGGAGGAGGAAGAAGGTGCTGACGACCGTAGAGTTTGACCAACAACAAGTCAACCGGCAAGAACATTTGGCGCCCACCGTGGGGCCCGATAAAACAAGGTCCCATCCACAGTTGTGAAGAGCAAAATCAGACAGCATGAGAAGTACTAGGCAAGGTGTCACTGGAGGAGGCGATGGTAATCACACCGCCACCATCCAGGAGCTAATGGAGACAATCCGCAATCTCCAGCAGGCGTTCACCGCCTCCAGCGCTGATCAGGTCCTAAGGCAGGAACAGTTTAGGGCTGACCTGAACGCGTCTTTGGCGGCGAATGAGGAGTTGCGGAGAGCCAACGAGGAGCTGAGAAGAGGAATGGGAGAAAGGGCAGCAGCGGGACAAGGGGCCATGCCTCCAGCCAGGCCTCGACCTATGCCTTTCTCGCAGGAGATCATGCAGACAGTAATACCAGCATCTATTGTAATCCCAAAGATTACTTTTACGGGGGTAGAAGATCCAGAAGCCCACATCACAGCGTTCCATACGCAGATGATGATCTCCGGGGGGACTGATGCCATGCACTGCAAGCTGTTCATGGGTACTTTTGCAGGGACAGCGCTAAACTGGTTCGTAGGACTCCCAGACGGACACATTACGTCTTTCGAGCAGTTTGCAGGATTGTTCAAAAAGCAGTTCATTGTCAATCGGGCTCGGATGCCGGTTGCGTTCGATCTCTTTGATGTAAAGCAGTTCCAGGAAGAACCACTGAAGGATTTCCTCAACCGGTTTGCGGCATTGGTGGTGAGACTGCCAACCAAAGACGACGCTATGATAGTGCATGCCTTTGAGAGGGGAATCCTTCCTGGACCTTTCAGCGACGCACTTATACGATGTCCAGCAAGGACATTCAATGAGATACAGTGCAGGGCGCTCGCCCATATCACGGCAGAAGGAAGAGTCGCCGAAAAGCGTGCAAGGGTCGACCCTCCAAACCTCGCGCCCCGGTACGCACCCAACCCCTAAGGGTGCATGTGGCCACAGAGAAGAAGGACCGATCTGCACCCTACGAGTCCAGAAGGCCCAGACTGATGGAAGAGGCCCAAGCCCAAGCCAAAGCCCAAGCTCAGGCCCAACAACTAGGTCCATGGAAAAGAGTATTTAAGAAGATTGGGACTCTGCTACTGATAGCAGAGAAACTTTTCTTTACATATTCAAGGACCCCTCAGAGGTCCACAAGGAGTAGAGCCCAAGCCATGGGAGCTGAGCATCAATTAATTTCAGTTTATTTGTAATTTCAGTAGAGTAGGGTTCATTTAGCACAATAGGGGGTGTATTTAACAATTTAGCTTGTACCTAGGCCTTTTAGGGTAGGAATGTAGCCCTACCTTCTAGAAGCATGCTAAGGGGCTGCATTGACCTTTAGTCAACACCCTAGCAGCCCCCTCTTTTATGTATTCCCCATCCTACCCTTGCTCCTTACTCTCCAAGGCACCATCTCCTATAAATAGGGTGCTTTGGCTCATGTTTTTTTTAAAGATTAATATGAGTAAAGTTATGCTGCCAAATTTGTGCCAAGCTTTGCTCTCTCCTAGTTTCTAGGAATTGATCTTCATCTCCTTCACCTCACCAAGGGTTGGCCGAACCTCCCTACTCCCATACACATCATGCACCTTCAAGATCACCATCACTCCTAGGAGGGTCTTGCTCATTTCAACCATTGCTTCCGCACCATCTTCAACATCCAAGGAGAGCTCAACATGTGAAGGCCATCACAGACCACCCCGGCACACCTTCAAGGTCAGCCTCAAGGAGCTCATCACAATCCCTGAGGTGGCAAGCAAGTTGAAGCCTCCCCAGAAGACCGAGGGACAACTCGAACCTCGGAAAAGCCATTGGTGTGATTTCCATCAAGTCCAGGGCCACAACCTGCGCAATTGCCTCTGTTTGGGTTATCAGTTGGATGACTTGGTAAAAAGCGGCTTTTTAGCACCCTACCTGCAGGAACCACAGGGAGACATGGCGGCAGCAAATCCGACGGGAGGCGAGGGGCATGAGGTGCCCATTCATGGGGAAGTCCACACCATCTCAGGGGGATTCTCGGGAGGAGGATGCACTGCCTCTCAAAGAAGAAGATACGTCAGAGAGGTCATGACGATACAGGGAACTCAAGCTGTTCAGTTTTCAGAACCTGACCTGGTGTTCACCAAGGCAGATCGCCTGGATGTGGTACCCCATGACAATGACCCAATAGTGATCTCCGTAGTCACTGTTGGAAGGAGGGTACACCGCGTCCTTGTGGATGAAGGGAGTTTGGCAGACGTCATGTTCTGGTCGACTTTTCAGAAGTTGCAGTTGTCTCCCGACCAGTTGAGGCCTTATGACAACTGTTTATATGGATTCGCGGGAGATCAGGTCGAAGTCAGGGGATATATCGAGCTGCGGACGATGTTCACAGATGGGCAAAAATCTCGCACCGTGGACGTCAGGTACCTTGTGGTTAATGCTCCTTCAGCTTATAACATCCTATTGGGAAGGCCAGCGTTAAACAGGTTAGGAGCGGTGTCATCGTCGTTTCATATGAAGGTAAAGATGCCCTCGTTTGACGAAACAGTCATCACGGTCAAATCTGATCAGAAGGAGGTCAGGAAGTGTTACGAGAACAGCCTCAAGACAAAGAGAGGGGTATGTTCAGTAACATTCTATCCTCCTGCGAGAAGCAACTCAGATTTGGAAGAGCTCGCCCCACCAGTAGAGATCGCCCCACCAGTAGAGCTCGCCCCACCAGTGGAGCTCGTCCCACCAGTAGAGCTCGCCTCTGTCAGAAGACCAGAACCGGCAGGGGAGGTTGTAGGCCGGGTAATTGAAGGAAAGACCTTCAAGTTCGGCAAGGCCTTGACCCAGGAATACCAAGACCAGATAGCGGCTGTGCTGTCAAGACACTTGGGTTCTTTTGCATGGTCGGCAGCTGACATGCCGGGGATTGACCCCGACTTCTTGAGTCATCGCCTGAATTTGGACCCCCAGGTTCGTCCGGTGCGTCAGAGGCGTCGCAAAGTTAATGAAGAAAGACGCCAAGCTGTAAGGACCTGGAAAATCTTATTGGAATAAAAGTGTCATATTTAAATGGATTCGAAGCATGTTGTATTTAAAATGAAAAGGAAAGAAAGTGTAGTTTAGAAGACTATGAGATCGCCTGGAACATGATCGCCGGTCGCCTACTACACATGATCGCCAGGGCGCGAGAGGCATGCGGACATCGCCAGGGCGCGAGAGGCATGCGGGCATCGCCAGGGCGCGAGAGGCATGTGGGTTTTGCCTGGGCGCGAGAGGCATGCGGGTGTCGCCAAGAGGAGACCTCGGTCGGTCTCCAGGAGGAAGAGACCTCGGTCGGTCTCCAAGAGGAAGAGACCTCGGTCGGTCTCCAGGAGGAGGAGACATCGGTCGTCTTCCAGAGAGAGACATCGGTCGTCCTCCAGGATGGGTCATCGGTGGAGAGTCTTCGCGAGTGGTCATCGGCGAAAGGTTATCGCGCGATGTCGTGTTTCACGCAGTTGAAGTGGGGCCCTGGTTTCCAGAACGAACGTGCTGCATGTGCGACATGTAGGCAGTAAAAGTCCTTCGGAACAGTAGCTCCATGTGCGCAGAGACGCCACGTGGCCATACTGTCAGGTTGCATTTAATTCGAGGAAGAAAACCCACACTGAAGGGTTAGTTAGGGAGTAGGCAATGATAGCTACATGGCAGGCCTATGTTCCTAGTATCAGAAGGCACCGCCTCTTAGTGAGTTTAGAAAACGCAGTGAGAGTATAAAAGGTGACAGAGTGAGTTCACCTTCAGCTTTCTCTTTTCTCTCCTTTGCACTGCGACTCAGAAATTTCAGGCACCAGTTAAATTACCAGCGATTGCCATAGAGCATTTGAGAAGGTTCTCTGCAAGTTTTACCAATTAGAACGCTTAGGCAGAGTTCAGGCATCCTTTACGTTCGGCGGTTTAGAGCTTGAAGTGAGATTTCACGCTGATCCAGGTAAGGGAAGCTAGTCTTTTTCCAACGAAAACGTTATATTTGCTGATTGAGATGTTGGGGCGACGTAGTCGCGGGTTCTTGCTTTCGTTCTGGGGTTCTGATGTTGAAATGCGAAGTGTTTACTGTAATCGATTTCTGTTTTGATGTTAAGGGCGACGAGGTCGCCGGTTTCAAAATGTTCTTGTTTAAAACCCAGTTTTGTTCGTGATCGCCGGTTTTCATCTGTTATTGAAATATCCTCTGTTCTTGTGATTATTTGGAACTGTTTGAGATTTAAATGTGATATTCGAAAATCTGAACCTTGGCATGAGTTTTTCTGTGACTGGAATCATTTGTTGAAATGTTATGTGATGTGTGAATGTTGTGAATGTGGGATCGAGGCATAGTATTTTCAGGAAAGGAAATACCGTGTAAGATCTGTGTAGGATGTGTATTGATCAGTGAGTGTCCTGGTGTAATGAGACGATCCTGACTCTACTGAGGTAATGAAATCACATAGAAGAAGTTACTCAGTTGTGGAGAGTCGAAGGAGGTCATACGTATGGGTGTCTCGTGTGAAACAGAACGAGTTCGGCCTGTAGTATGGATTTACCCTGTCATGCTGTGATAATGATGATATTGAGATTGTGTAATGCGCATGGCTGAGGGCACTTTCCAGCCTTTTAGCATGACAGGTGCATGTCTCAGGACGCTAAGTTCAATGCACGAGTCTCCGGAATAGTGGTCAAGTGTCTGGTGTGATGAGTCAGTGGAAAGTCTGACGTGTGAAATGAGAAATTGAATTGATAGACACTTGATTGCTGATGTGAATTTTGAGACTCTGGAATTGATTTGTGAGATATGTGATTATCGAATGGTTTTGTGGAAAATGAGAAAGTTGATGGTTTTATGTGGATGTCTTAAATTGGTTTCATGATTGGTTTTTAAGTTCATATTCAAACTCTCTTTTAAATGTCTAGCTTACCCTGCGTTTTGGTTCTATGGCTGTTTTCTTAAAACCTGTGATGATCGTGTAATCTTTACACGGGAGCAGATGACGTTACAGGAAGTTGAGATCGCCGGTTTGATAGGAGATCGCCTGCCTGATAGGAGATCGCCTGGTTGATAGGAGATCGCCTGCCTGATAGGAGATCGCCCTTTTTATGTTGGGAGATCGGTTGTTTGGTTGTTTTTGCTGTTTTTATGTTTAAGTTTTGGAAAATGACCGTTTTGTATTAAACTCCCTGCGAGGAGAAACATCATTACATATATATAATTATGTTCATTTCAACACTTTGGTTTTACGTATATTTTCATTTTATATATTTGTGAAACGTTTTGGCGGGATGTTACACAAGCCATCAGAGAGGAAACCCAAAAACTACTAAAGGCGGGGCACATCAGGGAAATCCAGTACCCAGAATGGTTAGCCAATGTGGTGCTGGTAAAAAAGTCAAGTGGAAAGTGGAGGATGTGTGTCGACTTCACTGATCTCAACAAAGCCTGTCCTAAAGACTCCTATCCACTGCCCAGCATCGACTCCTTGGTAGACAGTGCGTCTGGCTGCAAGCTCCTCAGTTTCCTGGATGCTTTTTCAGGGTACAATCAGATTCGAATGCACCCACGGGATGAGGAGAAAACGGCGTTCATGACAGAGCAATCCAGCTACTGTTACAAGGTAATGCCCTTCGGGTTGAAAAATGCAGGGGCCACGTACCAAAGGCTGATGGATCGAATACTCGCCCCACTGCTGGGCCGAAACGTCCAAGCCTATGTGGATGATATGGTGGTTACGTCCCAGCGGAGGGAGCAGCATGTGACCGATCTGGAGGAACTCTTCCGCACTATTGCCAAGCATAATTTGAAGCTAAATCCAGAGAAGTGCATATTCGGGGTAGAGGCAGGAAAGTTCCTAGGGTTCTTGCTGACAGAACGCGGAATAGAAGCCAACCCCGAAAAGTGCGCAGCCATTATGGGCATGAGGAGCCCCGCCACGATCAAAGAGGTCCAGCAACTGACAGGTCGGATGGCCGCCCTCTCGCGATTTGTTTCAGCAGGGGAAGAAAAGGGCTATCACTATTTCCAGTGCCTCAAGCGGAACAACAGGTTCTCATGGACCAGTGAGTGTGAGGAAGCTTTCCTCAAGTTGAAGGAGTACTTGGCTAGCCCTCCGGTACTGTGTAAACCGGTTCCAGGCGTCCCACTTCGCCTTTACTTTGCAGTTACAGATCGAGCAATCAGCTCGGTCCTCGTCCAGCAGCAAGACCAGGTACAGAGGCCCATCTACTTTGTCAGTAAGGTGCTACAAGGGCCTGAGGGGCGGTACCGGGCTATTGAAAAGGCGGCCTTAGCGGTGGTGTTCTTGTCAAGAAGTTTACGTCATTATTTTCACAGTTTCGTTATTATAGTAATGACGGATCTTCCCATCCGCAAGGTCTTGCAGAAGCCTGATGTAGCAGGGCGGATGGTTCGGTGGGCGGTGGAGTTATCTGAGTTTGAGATTCAATATGAGCCCAGGGGCCCCATCAAAGGTCAGGTCTATGCTAATTTCGTGGCCGAACTCACCTCGGCAGGTCCACCTCAGAGTGAGGCGAGTTTCAGGTGGGTTCTTTCGGTTGATGGTTCGTCAAATCTACAGGGCAGTGGCGCTGGGGTCATACTGGAAGGCCTAGGAGGTGTGCTGATAGAACAGTCTTTGCGCTTTGCCTTCAAGGCCAGCAACAACCAAGCAGAATACGAGGCCTTGATAGCAGGAATGTTGTTGGCAAAGGAGATGGGTGCAGAGAGCTTGTTAGCAAAAAGTGACTCGCTCTTGGTCACGGGGCAGGTCACAGGAGAGTACCAAGCCAAGGATCCACAACTGGCTGCTTACCTCAGTTACGTACGCTTGCTGAGAGGCACGTTCCTGGAATTCGAGCTGCTGCATGTACTGCGAGAGCAGAATGCCAGAGCTGACTTGTTGGCAAAACTCGCCAGCTCAGGCAAGGGGGGCAGACAGAGGACAGTGATCCAGGAAACACTGAAGGCACCTCGGACAGCCGCCGAGGAACCCACGGATACGCAAATGGTAAACGTACTGCAAGAGGGGGCCAGGAGTCATAAATCATTGACCCAAGAAACGCTGAAGGTACCCCGTATAAGTTCCTATGGCTTGGCAACTGAGGTGGCATCGCAAGTCTGTGCAGTAGGGGAAGAACAAAACTGGATGACACCATACAGACGGTACCTAGCAGATGCGACGCTTCCCGCAGACCCAGCGGAGGCAAGGATTGTGAAAAAGAATGCACCTCGCTACACATTGATTGATGGGAACCTGTTCAGACATGGATACTCTCACCCACTTTTGACATGTGTAAGCGGGACGCAATGCACCCGCATAGTTACGGAGCTTCACGAAGGAGTATGTGGAAGCCACATCAAGGGCCGAGCTCTGGCAGCCAAAGCCGTTCGTGCAGGGTATTATTGGCCCACAATGAGGGAAGACTGCGTAAGATATGCGCAGAGATGTAAGAAATGTCAGGAACATGCAGACTGGCACCGAGCGCCACCAGAAGAGTTGAGGTCTCTCCACAGCCCGTGGCCTTTCCACACGTGGGGGATCGACATCCTGGGACCTTTCCCACTAGCGATCAGGCAAATGAAGTATTTGGTCGTGGCCATCGAATATTTCACTAAATGGGTAGAAGCAGAGCCAGTGGCACAAATTACGGCGCACAAAGTCCAACACTTCGTCTGGAAGAATATTGTGTGTCGTTATGGGATCCCCAGGCGCCTAGTATCTGACAATGGTACACAGTTCGCAAGTCAGCAGTTGGGGAAATTGTGCTCGGAGCTCGGTATCAAACAGGTCTTTGCGTCAGTCGAGCATCCCCATACGAATGGACAGGTTGAGTCAGCAAACAGGGTCCTACTCAGAGGACTGAAGAGGAGACTCGAGAAAGCAAAGGGGGCCTGGGTAGAAGAGGTCCCTAGGATTGTATGGGCATACCACACCACTCCACAATCCACCACTAAAGAAACTCCTTTCAGTCTAGTCTACGGATCAGATGCTATGATTCCAGTAGAGATACAGGAAAGCTCGCCCAGATTCTAGAACTTTGTGGCGGAAGAATCTAATGAAGAGAGAAGGGTGAACATGGATCTGTTAGATGAAGCAAGGGAGGAAGCCCGCATCAAGTCTGAAGCATTAAAGAGAAGAGTAGAGCGCCAATACAGGTCGAAGGTGAGACCTCGGCAGTTCCAGGTCGCCGACCTGGTGATGCGGAAAGCTCATCCCTACCAGCTAGAGAACAAGCTATCTCCCAAGTGGACAGGCCCATTTAGGGTGACAGAGGTCCTGGGAAATGGAGCTTACAGGTTGGAGACCTTAGAAGGCGGAGCTATTCCCCGCACCTGGAACGGCGACAAGCTTAAGTTTTATTTCAGTTAATGCATACATGTTAAACACAATCGTATTATTCAGTTTAGGGGACGCTCTTTTTCCCTACGGGGTTTTTTAACGAGGTCACCCAATAAAGAGAAGAATTTAGAAAGACATATTTGTGTTGAACTGTAAAACGAACCTCTTCTACCTTGTTAAAGAAAGGGGAAGAATAGTATGGTTCACAGCGAAAATCCTCTCCCTTGATTTTTACAACAAGGTTGAGGCGAGAAAAACGAACCTCTTCTACCTTGTTAAAGAAAGGGGAGAATAGTATGGTTCACAGCGAAAGTCCTCTCCCTTGATTTTTACAGCAAGGTTGAGGCGAGAAAAACGAACCTCTTCTACCTTGTTGAAGAAAGGGGAAGAATAGTATGGTTCGCAGTGAAAGTCCTCTCCCTCGACTTCTTACAGCGAGGCTGAGGCGAGAAACCCCTTAGTGTGAGGCTCAAGGTTGACACATCAGGAGGTCTTCCTTATGAGTCGAGGGGCAGCTAAGTTATATATTTCCCCCTTAGTGTGAGGCTCGAGGTTGACACATCAGGAGGTCTTCCTTATGAGTCGAGGGGCAGCTAAGTTATATATTTCCCCCTTAGTGTGAGGCTCGAGGTTGACACATCAGGAGGTCTTCCTTATGAGTCGAGGAGCAGCTAAGTTATATATTTCCCCCTTAGTGTGAGGCTCAAGGTTGACACATCAGGAGGTCTTCCTTATGAGTCGAGGGGCAGCTAAGTTATATATTTCCCCCTTAGTGTGAGGCTCGAGGTTGACACATCAGGAGGTCTTCCTTATGAGTCGAGGGGCAGCTAGGTTATATATTTTCCCCTTAGTGTGAGGCTCGGGGTTGACACATCAGGAGGTCTTCCTTATGAGTCGGGGGGCAGCTAAGTTACGGTCTCCCTCAATGTAGGACTCAAGGTCGACATATCAGGAGGTCTTCCTTGACGAGTTGAGGTCGGTTGCGAGAAAAAAGACCTCTCCCTCGACTTTTTACAGTGAGGCTGAGGCAATAGAAAAAAGACCTCTCCCTCGACTTTTTACAGTGAGGCTGAGGCAATAGAAAAAAGACCTCTCCCTCGATTTCTTACAACGAGGATGGGGCGAGAAAGAGTTACAGTCCACCTCAAGGTGTCGAGAGAGCAGAGACATGAGCAGCACGTGGTGCGGCCCCACCTGCCACATGGACCGAGGGCGCGACCACTTAGTCTCTTCGCAAAGAACAAGTTCACAGCTCGAGACTGGGGGGCTTGTGATCCGGTCGGTCATCAGTAGTCGATGATGTCAGCAGCAGTCGACCGCGTGAACCATTCACAGGGTGACACGTGGTAGAAGAAAGCAGGTGAATCAGGAAGGCAAGTACTCAGGATTGTGGTCGTCGGTCATCAGTAGTCGATGACGTCAGCAGCATCCGGATGAGCGTCTGGAAGCAGAGCGCGAGAAGTAGAGAAGCACTGATCCGTCATCGGTGCATGATCATCGGGGGTTTCTTTCTCACGCGTGTTAAGCCGGGACCCAGGTTCCCAGCGAGAGCTTTACGCATGCACCTCGCATGGTTCAAAGATGAGGCTCTCCTTGATTTGTCAAGGTCGACTCCAGAAGAAGTCTCCCATCGCCAGAGAATAAAGAGAGAAACCTTATAAAGCTTATCAGCCGAGAAAGGATCTTCAAGGGTCAGTTAACCAAGGAAATCAACGTGGGACAAGAAGTAAAGTTAAGGGCCAGCTAGAACCACGCCAGTTTGAGAGAACAGAGGAGTTTGAAATGCTAAGTGAAGAGGGAATGCAACAGTGGGAAGTGTAAGAGACAAGGATGTAACGTATGAGGGAAGAATGTGAAACGACGAATCAATCCCACCGTTGAACATTGCCACGTGTATGCTCCAGGGACATGTGCAAAGGGTCACTTCTTGGTACTGCGCGCACGTCGGGTCGTTGGTAAGTGTGACAAGGACTGGTAGAGTGACGCCACGTAGGTCGACTGGGCGAGTTGTAAGGCTCTTCGTTGAGACAAGTCACAACTCGAGCTTGGGGGGCTTGTGTAGTGGCAAGACCTCGGTCGTCTGGAACAGATAGAGAAGGGTGATCGGTCATCAGCCTGTCCCCACAGAGAAAGATGATCGGTCATCAGCCTGTCCCCACAGAGAAAGATGATCGGTCATCAGCCTGTTCCCACAGAGAAGGGTGATCGGTCATCAGCCTGTCCCCACAGAGAAGGGTGATCGGTCATCAGCCTGTTCCCATAGAGAAGGGTGTTCGGTCATCAACCTGTTTCCATAGAGAAGGGTGATCGGTCATCAACCTGTTTCCACAGAGAAGGGTGATCGGTCATCGGTGTGTTCCCCCCCAGGGAAGGGTGATCACTCCTCGGCCCTATAGAGGTCGGCCTGGTAGGGCCAATAGTGGGTCCCAGGAGCCACGCATGTCCAGAGGTGAATTAGGCCCTAGATACGCCATGCATGCGGGATATATGCGAAATGCTACGCTTTGGTGTAAGAGATTTATCCTTAGAGTTGCATGTAATGGCACGTGAAGGGTTTAAGGGCACGTGAGAAGTTTGTTTAAATCATAAAGATAATTGCTTAAAGATAGAACTGTTACCACCATACACGCCAAAAGATTAAGAGATAAAAGATATTGTTCATAGTAATATTTCATTGATATGCAGGTGGTTGTATAAGGGCGGCAGTAGCACTCCAAATATACAAAGATACGCTGTTAAAGATTACGCATGTGTAACAACTTTCTCTCCCTCACTGAATATTTTCTTTCTAAAGATAATGTTCCACGCAGGGAAAGTTGGTTACTAGAGTTAACCTAATGACACCCTATAAAAGGGGCTTAAGGCTCCAGGGGAAGGTACGCAGTTTTGGAGACTATCACTCCTTTACTATACACTTGGTGTTTTGTGCCCTAGTTTTGACTTGAGTGTTGGAGTGCAAACGGCCGTGAGGGCGCCTATATTTCTCTCTTTTGCAGGCAAGCTATTTTACTGTGAAGGAGGAGGAAGAAGGTGCTGACGACCGTAGAGTTTGACCAACAACAAGTCAACCGGCAAGAACAATCGCCATTTGAAGTTTGTATACCCTAATATTCACTAAATGAAGTTTTCCCAAACCCCAAACTACTGACGAAACGACACAAAACATGCAGATACGCCACGCCCCCGTTTCGTGCCACTTTCATTTTTCAGGCGTCTTGATCGGACTTCTCTGTCAAAATCTATTGCCATTTGAAGTTTGTATGCCCTAATATTCACTAAATGAAGTTTCCCCAAACCCCAAACTAATGACGAATCGGCAAAAAACATGCAGATACGCCACGCCCCGTTTCGAGCAACTTTCATTTTTGAGGCGTCTTGATTGGACTTCTCTGTCAAAATCTATCGCCATTTGAAGTTTGTATACCCTAATCTTCACTAAATGAAGCTTCCCCAAACCCCAAACTACTGACGAATCGGCACAAAACATGCAGATACGCCACGCCCCGTTTCGTGCAACTTTCATTTTTGAGGCGTCTTCATCGGACTTCTCTGTCAAAATCTATCGCCATTTGAAGTTTGTATACCCTAATATTCACTAAATGAAGATTCCCCAAACCCCAAACTACTGACGAATCGACACAAAACATGCAGATACGCCACGCCCCGTTTCGTGCCACTTTCATTTTTGAGGCGTCTTGATCGGACTTCTCTGTCAAAATCTATCGCCATTTGAAGTTTGTATGCCCTAATATTCACTAAATGAAATTTCCCCAAACCCCAAACTACAGACGAATCCCGACACAAAACATGCAGATACGCCACGCCCCGTTTCGTACCACTTTCATTTTTGAGGCGTCTTGATCGGACTTCTCTGTCAAAATCTATCGCCATTTGAAGTTTGTATACCCTAATATTCACTAAATGAAGTTTCCCCAATCCCCAAACTACTGACGAATCGGAAAAAAATATGCAGATACGCCACGCCCCGTTTCGAGCCACTTTCTTTTTTGAGGCGTCTTGATCGGACTTCTCTGTCAAAATCTATCGCCATTTGAAGTTTGTATACCCTAATATTCACTAAATGAAGTTTCCCCAAACCCCAAACTACTGACATATCGGCACAAAACATGCAGATACGCCACGCCCCGTTTCGAGCCACTTTCATTTTTGAGGCGTCTTGATTGGACTTCTCTGTCAAAATCTATCGCCATTTGAAGTTTGTATACCCTATAATTCACTAAATGAAGTTTCCCCAAACCCCAAACTACTGACGAATCGGCACAACACATGCAGATACGCCACGCCCCGTTTCGAGCCACTTTCATTTTTTAGGCGTATTGATCGGACTTCTCTGTCAAAATCTATCGCCATTTGAAGTTTTTATACCCTAATATTCACTAAATGAAGTTTCCCCAAACCCCAAACTACTGACGAATCGGCACAAAACATGCAGATACGCCACGCCCCGTTTCGAGCCACTTTCATTTTTGAGGCGTCTTCATCGGACTTCTCTGTCACAATCTATCCCCATTTGAAGATTTTATACCCTAATATTCACTAAATGAAGTTTCCCCAAACCCCAAACTACTGACGAATCGGCACAAAACATGCAGATACGCCACGCCCCGTTTCGAGCGACTTTCATTTTTGAGGCGTCTTGATTGGACTTCTCTGTCAAAATCTATCGCCATTTGAAGTTTGTATACCCTAATATTCACTAAATGAAGCTTCCCCAAACCCCAAACTACTGACGAATCGGAAAAAAACATGCAGATACGCCACGCCCCGTTTCGTGCCACTTTCATTTTTGAGGCGTCTTCATCGGACTTCTCTGTCAAAATCTATCGCCATTTGAAGTTTGTATACCCTAATATTCACTAAAAGAAGTTTCCCCAAACCCCAAACTACTGACGAATCGGCACAAAACATGCAGATACGCAACGCCCCGTTTCGAGCCACTTTCATTTTTGAGGCGTCTTCATCGGACTTCTCTGTCAAAATCTATCGGCATTTGAAGTTTGTATAACCTAATATTCACTAAATGAAGTATCCCCAAACCCAAAACTACAAACGAATCGCCACAAAACTTGCAGATACGCCACGCCCCATTTCGTGCCACTTTCATTTTTGAGGCGTCTTGATCGGACTTCTCTGTCAAAATCTATCGCCATTTGAAGTTTGTATACCCTAATATTCACTAAATGAAGTTTCCCCAAACCCCAAACTACTGACGAATCGGCACAAAACATGCAGATACGCAACGCCCCGTTTCGTGCCACTTTCATTTTTGAGGCGTCTTCATCGGACTTCTCTGTCAACATCTATCGCCATTTGAAGTTTGTATACCCTAATATTCACTAAATGAAGTTTCCCCAATCCCCAAACTACTGACGAATCGGCACAAAATATGCAGATACGCCACGCCCCATTTCGAGCCACTTTCTTTTTTGAGGCGTCTTGATCGGACTTCTCTGTCAAAATCTATCGCCATTTGATGTTTGTATACCCTAATATTCACTAAATGAAGTTTCCAAAAACCCCAACCTACTAACGCATCGGCACAAAACATGCAGATACGCAACGCCCCATTTCGAGCCACTTTCAATTTTTAGGCGTCTTCATCGGACTTCTCTGTCAAAATCTATTGGCATTTGACGTTTGTATAACCTAATATTCACTAAATTATGTATCCCCAAACCCAAAACTACTGAGGAATCGGAAAAAAACATGCAGATACGCCACGCCCCGTATCGTGCCACTTTCATTTTTGAGGCGTCTTGACCGGACTTCTCTGTCAAAATCTATCGCCAATTGAAGTTTGTATACCCTAATATTCACTAAATGAAGTTTCCCCAAACCCCAAACTACTGACGAATCGGCACAAAATATGCAGATACGCCACGCCCCGTTTCGAGCCACTTTCTTTTTTGAGGCGTCTTGATCGGACTTCTCTGTCAAAATCTATCGCCATTTGATGTTTGTATACCCTAATATTCACTAAATGAAGTTTCCCCAATCCCCAAACTACTGACGAATCGGCACAAAACATGCAGATACGCCACGCCCCGTTTCGTGCCACTTTCATTTTTTAGGCGTCTTGATCGGACTTCTCTGTCAAAATCTATCGCCATTTGAAGTTTGTATACCTTAATATTCACTAAATGAAGTTTCCCCAAACCTCAAACTACTGACGAATCGACACAAAACATGCAGATACGCCACGCCCCGTTTCGTGCCACTTTCATTTTTTAGGCGTCTTGATCGGACTTCTCAGTCAAAATCTATCGCCATTTGAAGTTTGTATACCCTAATATTCACCAAATGAAGTTTCCCCAAACCCCAAACTACTGAGGAATCGGAACAAAACATGCAGATACGCCACGCCCCGTTTCGTGCCACTTTCATTTTTGAGACGTCTCTATCGGACTTCTCTGTCAAAATCTATCGCCATTTGAAGTTTGTATACCCTAATATTCACTAAATGAAGTTTCCCCAAACCCCAAACTACTGACGAATCAGCACAAAACATGCAAATACGCTACGCCCTGTTTCGAGCCACTTTAATTTTTGAGGCGTCTTGATCGGTGTTCTCTGTAAAAATCTATCGCCATTTGAAGTTTGTATACCCTAATATTCACTAAATGAAGTTTCCCCAAACCCCAAACTACTGAGGAATCGGAACAAAACATGCAGATACGCCACGCCCCGTTTCGTGCCACTTTCATTTTTGAGGCGTCTTGATCGGACTTCTCAGTCAAAATCTATCGCCATTTGAAGTTTGTATACCCTAATATTCACTAAATGAAGTTTCCCCAATCCCCAAACTACTGACGAATAGGCACAAAATATGCAGATACGCCACGCCCCGTTTCGAGCCACTTTCTTTTTTGAGGCGTCTTGATCGGACTTCTCTGTCAAAATCTATCGCCATTTGAAGTTTGTATACCCTAATATTCACTAAATGAAGTTTCCCCAAACCCCAAACTACTGACGAATTAGCACAAAACATGCAACTACGCCACGCCCCGTTTCGAGCCACTTTAGTTTTTGAGGCGTCTTGATCGGACTTCTCTGTTAAAATCTATCGCCATTTGAAGTTTGTATACCCTAATATTCACTAAATGAAGTTTCCCCAAACCCCAAACTACTGACGAATCGGCACAAAACATGCAGATACGCAACGCCCCGTTTCGAGCCACTTTCAATTTTTAGGCGTCTTCATCGGACTTCTCTGTCAAAATCTATCGGCATTTGAAGTTTGTATAACCTAATATTCACTAAATTATGTATCCCAAAACCCATTACTACTGACGAATCGGCACAAAACTTGCAGATACGCCACGCCCCGTTTCGTGCCACTTTCATTTTTTAGGCGTCTTGATCGGACTTCTCTGTCAAAATCTATCGCCATTTGAAGTTTTTATAACCTAATATTCACTAAATGAAGCTTCCCCAAACCCCAAACTACTGACGAATCGACACAAATTATGCAGATACGCCACGCCCCGTTTCCAGCCACTTTCATTTTTTAGGCGTCTTGATTGGACTTCTCTGTCAAAATCTATCGCCATTTGAAGTTTTTATACCCTAATATTCACTAAATGAAGCTTCCCCAAACCCGAAACTACTGACGAATCGGCACAAAACATGCAGATACGCCACGACCCGTTTCATGCCACTTTCATTTTTGAGGCGTCTTGATCGGACTTCTCTGTCAAAATCTCTCGCCATTTGAAGTTTGTATACCCTAATATTCACTAAATGAAGTATCCCAAACCCCAAACTACTAACGAATCCGCACAAAACATGCAGATACGCCACGCCCCGTTTCGAGCAATTTTCATTTTTCAGGAGTCGTGATCGGACTTCTCTGTCAAAATCTATCGCCATTTGAACTTTGTATACCCTAATATTCACTAAATAAAGTTTCCCCAAACCCCAAACTACTGACGAATCGGCACAATACATGCAGATACGCCACGCCCCGTTTCCTACCGCTTTCATTTTTGAGGCGTCTTGATCGGACTTCTCTGTCAACATCTATCGGCATTTGAAGTTTGTATACCGTAATAGTCACTAAATGAAGTTTCCCCAAACCCCAGACTACTGACGACTCGGCACTAAAGATGCAGATACGCCACGCCCCGTTTCGAGCCACTTTCATTTTTGAGGCTTCTTGATCGGAGTTCTCTGTCAAAATCTATCGCCATTTGATGTTTGTATACCCTAATATTCACTAAATGAAGTTTCCAAAAACCCCAAACTACTAACGCATCGGCACAAAACATGCAGATACGCCACGCCCCGTTTCGAGTCACTTTCATTTTTGAGGGGTCTTGATCGGACTTCTCAGTCAAAATCTATCGCCATTTGAAGTTTGTATACCCTAATATTCACCAAATGAAGTTTCCCCAAACCCCAAACTACTGAGGAATCGGAACAAAAGATGCAGATACGCCACGCCCCGTTTCGTGCCACTTTCATTTTTTGAGGCGTCTTGATCGGACTTCTCTGTCAAAATCTATCGCCATTTGAAGTTTGTATACCCTAATATTCACTAAATGAAGTTTCCCCAATCCCCAAACTACTGACGAATCGGCACAAAATATGCAGATACGCCACACCCCGTTTCGAGTCACTTTCATTTTTTAGGCGTCTTGATCGAACTTCTCAGTCAAAATCTATCGCCATTTGAAGTTTGTATACCCTAATATTCACCAAATGAAGTTTACCCAAACCCCAAACTACTGAGGAATCGGAACAAAACATGCAGATACGCCACGCCCCGTTTCGTGCCACTGTCATTTTTTAAGCGTCTTGATCAGACTTCTCTGTCAAAATCTATCGCCATTTGAAGTTTGTATACCCTATATTCACTAAATGAAGTTTCCCCAAACCCCAAACTACTGACGAATCAGCACAAAACATGCAAATACGCCACACCCTGTTTCGAGCCACTTTAATTTTTGAGGCGTCTTGATCGGACTTCTCTGTCAAAATCTATCGCCATTTGAAGTTTGTATACCCTAATATTCACTAAATGAAGTTTCCCCAAACCCCAAACTACTGACGAATCGGCACAAAACATGCAGATACGCCACGCCCCGTTTCGAGCCACTTTCATTTTTTAGGCGTGTTGTTCGGACTTCTCTGTCAAAATCTATCGCCATTTGAAGTTTGTATACCCTACTATTCACTAAATGAAGTTTCCCCAAACCTCAAACTGCTGACAAATCGACAAAAAACATGCAGATACACCACGCCCCGTTTCGTGCCACTTTCATTTTTGAGGCGTCTTGATCGGACTTCTCCGTCAAAATCTATCGCCATTTGAAGTTTGTATACCCTAATATTCACTAAATGAAGTTTCCCCAAACCCCAAACTACTGACGAATCAGCACAAAACATGCAAATACGCCACGCCCCGTTTCGAGCCACTTTAGTTTTTTAGGCGACTTGATCAGACTTCTCTGTCAAAATCTATCGCCATTTGAAGTTTGTATACCCTATTATTCACTAAATGAAGTTTCCCCAAACCCCAAACTACTGAGGAATCGGAACAAAACATGCAGATACGCCACGCCCCGTTTCGTGCCACTTTCATTTTTTGAGGCGTCTTGATCGGACTTCTCTGTCAAAATCTATCGCCATTTGAAGTTTGTATACCCTAATATTCACTAAATGAAGTTTCGCCAATCCCCAAACTACTGACGAATCGGCACAAAATATGCAGATACGCCACACCCCGTTTCGAGTCACTTTCATTTTTTAGGCGTCTTGATCGGACTTCTCAGTGAAAATCTATCGCCATTTGAAGTTTGTATACCCTAATATTCACCAAATGAAGTTTCCCCAAACCCCAAACTACTGAGGAATCGGAACAAAACATGCAGATACGCCACGCCCCGTTTCGTGCCACTGTCATTTTTTAGGCGTCTTGATCAGACTTCTCTGTCAAAATCTATCGCCATTTGAAGTTTGTATACCCTATATTCACTAAATGAAGTTTCCCCAAACCCCAAACTACTGACGAATCAGCACAAAACATGCAAATACGCCACACCCTGTTTCGAGCCACTTTAATTTTTGAGGCGTCTTGATCGGACTTCTCTGTCAAAATCTATCGCCATTTGAAGTTTGTATACCCTAATATTCACTAAATGAAGTTTCCCCAAACCCCAAACTACTGACGAATCGGCACAAAACATGCAGATACGCCACGCCCCGTTTCGAGCCACTTTCATTTTTTAGGCGTGTTGTTCGGACTTCTCTGTCAAAATCTATCGCCATTTGAAGTTTGTATACCCTAATATTCACTAAATGAAGTTTCCCCAAACCTCAAACTGCTGACAAATCGATAAAAAACATGCAGATACACCACGCCCCGTTTCGTGCCACTTTCATTTTTGAGGCGTCTTGATCGGACTTCTCAGTCAAAATCTATCGCCATTTGAAGTTTGTATACCCTAATATTCACTGAATGAAGTTTCCCCAAACCCCAAACTACTGACGAATCAACACAAAACATGCAAATACGCCACGCCCGGTTTCGAGCCACTTTAGTTTTTTAGGCGACTTGATCGGACTTCTCTGTCAAAATCTATCGCCATTTGAAGTTTGTATACCCTATTATTCACTAAATGAAGTTTCCCCAAACCCCAAACTACTGACGAATCGGCACAAAACATGCAGATACGCAACGCCCCGTTTCGAGCCACTTTCAATTTTTAGGCGTCTTCATCGGACTTCTCTGTCAAAATCTATCGGCATTTGAAGTTTTTATAACCTAATATTCACTAAATGATGTATCCCCAAACCCATTACTACTGACGAATCGGCACAAAACTTGCAGACACGCCACGCCCCGTTTCGTGCCACTTTCATTTTTTAGGCGTCTTGATCTGACTTCTCTGTCAAAATCTATCGCCATTTGAAGTTTTTATAACCTAATATTCACTAAATGAAGCTTCCCCAAACCCCAAACTACTGACGAATCGACACTAATTATGCAGATACGCCACGCCCCGTTTCGAGCCATTTTAATTTTTCAGGCGTCTTGATCGGACTTCTCTGTCAAAATCTATCGCCATTTGAACTTTGTATACCCTAATATTCACTAAATGAAGTTTCCCCAAACCCCAAACTACTGACGAATCGGCACAATACATGCAGATACGCCACGCCCCGTTTCCTACCGCTTTCATTTTTGAGGCGTCTTGATCGGACTTCTGTGTCAACATCTATCGGCATTTGAAGTTTGTATACCCTAATAGTCACAAAATGAAGTTTTCCCAAACCCCAAACTACTGACGAATCGGCACTAAAGATGAAGATACGCCACGCCCCGTTTCGAGCCACTTTCATTTTTCAGGCGTCTTGATCGGAGTTCTCTGTCAAAATCTATCGCCATTTGAAGTTTGTATACCCTAATATTCACTAAATGAAGTTTCCCCAAACCTCAAACTGCTGACAAATCGATAAAAAACATGCAGATACACCACGCCCCGTTTCGTGCCACTTTCATTTTTGAGGCGTCTTGATCGGACTTCTCAGTCAAAATCTATCGCCATTTGAAGTTTGTATACCCTAATATTCACTAAATGAAGTTTCCCCAAACCCCAAACTACTGACGAATCAACACAAAACATGCAAATACGCCACGCCCGGTTTCGAGCCACTTTAGTTTTTTAGGCGACTTGATCGGACTTCTCTGTCAAAATCTATCGCCATTTGAAGTTTGTATACCCTATTATTCACTAAATGAAGTTTCCCCAAACCCCAAACTACTGACGAATCGGCACAAAACATGCAGATACGCAACGCCCCGTTTCGAGCCACTTTCAATTTTTAGGCGTCTTCATCGGACTTCTCTGTCAAAATCTATCGGCATTTGAAGTTTTTATAACCTAATATTCACTAAATGATGTATCCCCAAACCCATTACTACTGACGAATCGGCACAAAACTTGCAGACACGCCACGCCCCGTTTCGTGCCACTTTCATTTTTTAGGCGTCTTGATCTGACTTCTCTGTCAAAATCTATCGCCATTTGAAGTTTTTATAACCTAATATTCACTAAATGAAGCTTCCCCAAACCCCAAACTACTGACGAATCGACACTAATTATGCAGATACGCCACGCCCCGTTTCGAGCCATTTTAATTTTTCAGGCGTCTTGATCGGACTTCTCTGTCAAAATCTATCGCCATTTGAACTTTGTATACCCTAATATTCACTAAATGAAGTTTCCCCAAACCCCAAACTACTGACGAATCGGCACAATACATGCAGATACGCCACGCCCCGTTTCCTACCGCTTTCATTTTTGAGGCGTCTTGATCGGACTTCTGTGTCAACATCTATCAGCATTTGAAGTTTGTATACCCTAATAGTCACAAAATGAAGTTTTCCCAAACCCCAAACTACTGACGAATCGGCACTAAAGATGAAGATACGCCACGCCCCGTTTCGAGCCACTTTCATTTTTCAGGCGTCTTGATCGGAGTTCTCTGTCAAAATCTATCGCCATTTGAAGTTTGTATACCCTAATATTCACTAAATGAAGTTTCCAAAAACCCCAAACTACTAACGCATCGGCACAAAACATGCAGATACGCAACACCCCGTTTCGAGCCACTTTCAATTTTTAGGCGTCTTCATCGGACTTCTCTGTCAAAATCTATCGGCATTTGAAGTTTGTATAACCTAATATTCACTAAATTATGTATCCCCAAACCCATTACTACTGACGAATCGGCACAAAACTTGCACATACGCCACGCCCCGTTTCGTGCAACTTTCATTTTTTAGGCGTCTTGATCGGACTTCTCGTTCAAAATCTATCGCCATTTGAAGTTTCTATAACCTAATATTCACTAAATGAAGCTTCCCCAAACCCCAACCTACTGACGAATCGACACAAATTATGCACATACGCCACGCCCCGTTTCGTGCCACTTTCATTTTTTAGGCGTCTTGATCGGACTTCTCTGTCAAAACCTATCGCCATTTGAAGTTTGTATACCCTAATATTCACTAAATGAAGTTTCCCCAAACCCCAAACTACTGAGGAATCGGCACAAAACATGCAGATACGCCACGCCCCGTTTCGAGCCACTTTCATTTTTTAGACGTCTTCATTGGACTTCTCTGTCAAAATCTATCGCCATTTGAAGTTTTTATACCCTAATATTCACTAAATGAAGCTTCCCCAAACCCCAAACTACTGACGAATCGGCACAAAACATGCAGATACGGCACGCCCCATTTCGAGCCACTTTCATTTTGGAGGTGTCTTGATCGGACTTCTCTGTGAAAATCTATCGCCATTTGAAGTATGTATATCCAAATAGTCACTAAATGAAGTTTCCCAAAACCCCAAACTACTGACGAATCGGGACAAAACATGCACATACGCCTCGCCCCGTTTCGAGCCACTTTCATTTTTGAGGCGTCTTGATCGGACTTCTCTGTCAAAATCTATCGCCATTTGAGTTTGTATACCCTAATATTCACTAAATGAAGTATCCCCAAACCCCAAACTGCTGACGAATCGGCACAAAACATGCAGATACGCCACTCCCCGTTTCGAGCCATTTTAATTTTTCAGGCGTCTTGATCGGACTTCTCTGTCAAAATCTATCGCCATTTGAACTTTGTATACCCTAATATTCACTAAATGAAGTTTCCCCAAACCCCAAACTACTGACGAATCGGCACAGTACATGCAGATACGCCACGCCCCGTTTCCTACCGCTTTCATTTTTGAGGCGTCTTGATCGGACTTCTCTGTCAACATCTATCGGCATTTGAAGTTTGTATACCCTAATAGTCACTAAATTGAGTTTCCCGGAACCCCAAACTACTGACGAATCGGCACTAAAGATGCATATACGCCACACCCCATTTCGACCCACTTTCATTTTTCAGGCATCTTGATCGGACTTCTCTGTCAAAATCTATCGCCATTTCATGTTTGTATACCCTAATATTCACTAAATGAAGTTTCCAAGAACCCCAAACTACGAACACATCGGAACAAAACATGCAGATACGCCACGCCCCGCTTCGAGCCACTTTCATTTTTCAGGCGTCTTGATTGGACTTCTCTGTCAAAATCTATCGCCATTTGAAGTTTGTATACCCTAATATTCAATAAATGAAGTTTCCCCAAACCCCAAATTACTGACGAATCGGCACAACACATGCAGATACGCCACGCCCCGTTTCGAGCCACTTTCATTTTTTAGGCGTATTGATCGGACTTCTCTGTCAAAATCTATCGCCATTTGAAGTTTTTATACCCTAATATTCACTAAATGAAGTTTCCCCAAACCCCAAACTACTGACGAATCGGCACAAAACATGCAGATACGCCACGCCCCATTTCGAGCCACTTTCATTTTTGAGGCGTCTTGATCGGACTTCTCTGTCAAAATCTATCGCCATTTGAAGTTTGTATAGCCTAATATTCACTAAATGAAGTTTCCCCAAACCCCAAACTACTGACGAATCGGCACAAAACATGCAGATACGCCACGCCCCGTTTCGAGCCACTTTCATTTTTTAGGCGTCTTGATCGGACTTCTCTGTCAAAATCAATCGCCATTTGAAGTTTGTATACCCTAATATTCACTAAATCAAATTTCCCCAAACCCCAAACTACTGACGAATCGGCACAAAACATGCAGATACGCCACGCCCCGTTTCGAGCCACTTTCATTTTTGAGGCGTCTTGATCGGACCTCTCTGTCAAAATCTATCGCCATTTGAAGTTTGTATACCCTAATATTCACTAAATGAAGTTTCCCCAAACCCCAAACTACTGAAGAATCGGCACAAAACATGCAGATACGGCACGCCCCATTTCGAGCCACTTTCATTTTGGAGGTGTCTTGATCGGACTTCTCTGTGAAAATCTATCGCCATTTGAAGTATGTATATCCTAATATTCACTAAATGAAGTTTCCCCAAACCCCAAGCTACCGACGAATCGGCACAAAACATGCAGATACGCAGCGCCCCGTGTCGAGGCACTTTCATTTTAGAGGCGTCTTGATCGGACTTCTCTGTCAAAATCTATCGCCATTTGAAGTTTGTATACCCTAATATTCACTCATTGAAGTATCCCCAAACCCCAAACTACTGACGAATCGGCAAAAAACATGCAGATACGCCACGCCCCGTTTCGAGCAACTTTCATTTTTGAGGCGTCGTGATCGAACTTCTCGGTCAAAATCTATCGCCATTTGAAGTTTTTATACCCTAATATTCACTAAATGAAGTTTCCCCAAACTACTGACGAATCGGCACAAAACATGCAGATACGCCACGCCCCGTTTCGAGCCACTTTCATTTTTGAGGCGTCTTCATCGGACTTCTCTGTCAAAATCTATCCCCATTTGAAGATTTTATACCCTAATATTCACTACATGAAGTTTCCCCAAACCCCAAACTACTGACGAATTGGCACAAAACATGCAAATACGCCACGCCCCGTTTCGAGCCACTTTCATTTTGGAGGTGTCTTGATCGGACTTCTTTGTCAAAATCTATCGCGATTTGAAGTTTGTATGCCCTAATATTCACTAAATGAAGTTTCCCCAAACCGCAAACTACTGACGAATCGGGACAAAACATGACGATACGCCACGCCCCGTTTCGAGCCACTTTCATTTTTGAGGCGTCTTGATCGGACTTCTCTGTCAAAATCTATCGCCATTTGAACTTTGTATACCCTAATATTAACTAAATGAAGTTTCCCCAAACCCCAAACTACTGACGAATCGGCACAATACATGCAGATACGCCACGCCCCGTTTCCTACCGCTTTCATTTTTGAGGCGTCTTGATCGGACTTCTCTGTCAACATCTATCGGCATTTGAAGTTTGTATACCCTAATAGTCACTAAATGAAGTTTCCCCAAACCCCAAACTACTGACGAATCGGCACTAAAGATGCATATACGCCACGCCCCATTTCGACCCACTTTCATTTTTCAGGCGTCTTGATCGGACTTCTCTGTCAAAATCTATCGCCATTTGATGGTTGTATACCCTAATATTCACTAAATGAAGTTTCCAAGAACCCCAAACTACGAACACATCGGAACAAAACATGCAGATACGCCACGCCCCGCTTCGAGCCACTTTCATTTTTCAGGCGTCTTGATTGGACTTCTCTGTCAAAATCTATCGCCATTTGATGTTTGTATACCCTAATATTCACTAAATGAAGTTTCCCCAAACCCCAAACTACTGACGAATCGGCACAACACATGCAGATACGCCACGCCCCGTTTCGAGCCACTTTCATTTTTTAGGCGTATTGATCGGACTTCTCTGTCAAAATCTATCGCCATTTGAAGTTTTTATACCCTAATATTCACTAAATGAAGTTTCCCCAAACCCCAAACTACTGACGAATCGGCACAAAACATGCAGATACGCCACGCCCCGTTTCGAGCCACTTTCATTTTTGAGGCGTCTTCATCGGACTTCTCTGTCACAATCTATCCCCATTTGAAGATTTTATACCCTAATATTCACTAAATAAAGTTTCCCCAAACCGCAAACTACTGACGAATCGGCACAAAACATGCAGATACGCCACGCCCCGTTTCGAGCCACTTTCATTTTTTAGGCGTCTTGATCGAACTTCTCTGTCAAAACCTATCGCCATTTGAAGTTTTTATACCCTAATATTCACTAAATGAAGTTTCCCCAAACCCCAAACTACTGACGAATCGGCACAAAACATGCAGATACGCCACGCCCCGTTTCGAGCCTCTTTCATTTTGGAGGTGTCTTGATCGGACTTCTCTGTCAAAATCTATCGCCATTTGAAGTTCGTATACCCTAATATTCACTAAATGAAGTTTCCCCAAACCCCAAACTACTGACGAATCGGGACAAAACATGCAGATACGCCACGCCCCGTTTCGAGCCACTTTCGTTTTTTAGGCGTCTTGATCGGACTTCTCTGTCAAAATCTATCGCCATTTGATGTTTGTATACCCTAATATTCACTAAATGAAGTTTCCCCAAACCCCAAACTACTGACGAATCGGCACCAAACATGCAGATACGCCACACCCCGTTTCGAGCCACTTTCATTTTTTAGGCGTCTCGATCGGACTTCTCTGTCAAAATCTATCGCCATTGGAAGTTTGTATACCCTAATATTCACTAAATTAAGTTTCCCCAAACCCCAAACTACTAACGAATCGACACAAAACATGCAGATACGCCATGCCCCGTTTCTAGCCACTTTAATTTTTTGGCGTCTTGATCGGACTTCTCTGTCAAAATCTATCGCCATTTGAAGTTTGTATACCCTAATATTCACTAAATTAAGTTTCCCCAAACCCCAAACTACTGACGAATCGGCACAAAACATGCAGATACGCCACGCCCCGTTTCGAGCCACTTTGATTTTTGTGGCGTCTTGATCAGACATCTCTGTCAAAATCTATCGCCATTTGAAGTTTGTATACCCTAATATTCACTAAATGAAGTTTCCCCAAACCCCAAACTACTGACGAATCGGCACCAAACATGCAGATACGCCACGCCCCGTTTGAAGCCACTTTCATTTTTTAGGCGTCTTGATCGGACTTCTCTGTCAAAATCTATCGCCATTTGAAGTTTGTATATTCTAATATTCACTAAATGAAGTTTCCCTAAACCCCAAACTACTGACGAATCGGCACAAAACATGCAGATACGCCACGCCCCGTTTCGAGCCACTTTCATTTTTGAGGCGTCTTCATCGGACTTCTCTGTCACAATCTATCCCCATTTGAAGATTTTATACCCTAATATTCACTAAATAAAGTTTCCCCAAACCGCAAACTACTGACGAATCGGCACAAAACATGCAGATACGGCACGCCCCATTTCGAGCCACTTTCATTTTGGAGGTGTCTTGATCGGACTTCTCTGTGAAAATCTATCGCCATTTGAAGTATGTATATCCTAATATTCACTAAATGAAGTTTCCCCAAACCCCAAGCTACCGACGAATCGGCACAAAACATGCAGATACGCAGCGCCCCGTGTCGAGGCACTTTCATTTTAGAGGCGTCTTGATCGGACTTCTCTGTCAAAATCTATCGCCATTTGAAGTTTGTATACCCTAATATTCACTCATTGAAGTATCCCCAAACCCCAAACTACTGAAGAATCGGCAAAAAACATGCAGATACGCCACGCCCCGTTTCGAGCAACTTTCATTTTTGAGGCGTCTTGATCGAACTTCTCGGTCAAAATCTATCGCCATTTGAAGTTTTTATACCCTAATATTCACTAAATGAAGTTTCCCCAAACCCCAAACTACTGACGAATCGGCACAAAACCTGCAGATACGCCACGCCCCGTTTCGAGCCACTTTCATTTTTGAGGCGTCTTCATCGGACTTCTCTGTCACAATCTATCCCCATTTGAAGATTTTATACCCTAATATTCACTAAATGAAGTTTCCCCAAACCCCAAACTACTACCGAATCGGCACAAAACATGCAGATACGCCACGCCCCGTTTCGAGCCACCTTCATTTTGGAGGTGTCTTGATCGGACTTCTCTGTCAAAATCTATCGCCATTTGAAGTTCGTATACCCTAATATTCACTAAATGAAGTTTCCCCAAACCCCAAACTACTGACGAATCGGCACAAAACATGCAGATACGCCACGCCCCGTTTCGAGCCACTTTCATTTTTGAGGCGTCTTGATCGAACTTCTCTGTCAAAACCTATCGCCATTTGAAGTTTTTATACCCTAATATTCACTAAATGAAGTTTCCCCAAACCCCAAACTACTGACGAATCGGCACAAAACATGCAGATACGCCACGCCCCGTTTCGAGCCTCTTTCATTTTGGAGGTGTCTTGATCGGACTTCTCTGTCAAAATCTATCGCCATTTGAAGTTCGTATACCCTAATATTCACTAAATGAAGTTTCCCCAAACCCCAAACTACTGACGAATCGGGACAAAACATGCAGATACGCCACGCCCCGTTTCGAGCCACTTTCGTTTTTTAGGCGTCTTGATCGGACTTCTCTGTCAAAATCTATCGCCATTTGAAGTTTGTATACCCTAATATTCACTAAATGAAGTTTCCCCAATCCCCAAACTACTGACGAATCGGCACAAAATATGCAGATACGCCACACCCCGTTTCGAGTCACTTTCATTTTTTAGGCGTCTTGATCGAACTTCTCAGTCAAAATCTATCGCCATTTGAAGTTTGTATACCCTAATATTCACCAAATGAAGTTTACCCAAACCCCAAACTACTGAGGAATCGGAACAAAACATGCAGATACGCCACGCCCCGTTTCGTGCCACTGTCCTTTCTTAAGCGTCTTGATCAGACTTCTCTGTCAAAATCTATCGCCATTTGAAGTTTGTATACCCTATATTCACTAAATGAAGTTTCCCCAAACCCCAAACTACTGACGAATCAGCACAAAACATGCAAATACGCCACACCCTGTTTCGAGCCACTCTAATTTTTGAGGCGTCTTGATCGGACTTCTCTGTCAAAATCTATCGCCATTTGAAGTTTGTATACCCTAATATTCACTAAATGAAGTTTCCCCAAACCCCAAACTACTGACGAATCGGCACAAAACATGCAGATACGCCACGCCCCGTTTCGAGCCACTTTCATTTTTTAGGCGTGTTGTTCGGACTTCTCTGTCAAAATCTATCGCCATTTGAAGTTTGTATACCCTAATATTCACTAAATGAAGTTTCCCCAAACCTCAAACTGCTGACAAATCGACAAAAAACATGCAGATACACCACGCCCCGTTTCGTGCCACTTTCATTTTTGAGGCGTCTTGATCGGACTTCTCTGTCAAAATCTATCGCCATTTGAAGTTTGTATACCCTAATATTCACTAAATGAAGTTTCGCCAATCCCCAAACTACTGACGAATCGGCACAAAATATGCAGATACGCCACACCCCGTTTCGAGTCACTTTCATTTTTTAGGCGTCTTGATCGGACTTCTCAGTCAAAATCTATCGCCATTTGAAGTTTGTATACCCTAATATTCACCAAATGAAGTTTCCCCAAACCCCAAACTACTGAGGAATCGGAACAAAACATGCAGATACGCCACGCCCCGTTTCGTGCCACTGTCATTTTTTAGGCGTCTTGATCAGACTTCTCTGTCAAAATCTATCGCCATTTGAAGTTTGTATACCCTATATTCACTAAATGAAGTTTCCCCAAACCCCAAACTACTGACGAATCAGCACAAAACATGCAAATACGCCACACCCTGTTTCGAGCCACTTTAATTTTTGAGGCGTCTTGATCGGACTTCTCTGTCAAAATCTATCGCCATTTGAAGTTTGTATACCCTAATATTCACTAAATGAAGTTTCCCCAAACCCCAAACTACTGACGAATCGGCACAAAACATGCAGATACGCCACGCCCCGTTTCGAGCCACTTTCATTTTTTAGGCGTGTTGTTCGGACTTCTCTGTCAAAATCTATCGCCATTTGAAGTTTGTATACCCTAATATTCACTAAATGAAGTTTCCCCAAACCCCAAACAACTGACGAATCGGCACAAAACATGCAGATATGCCACGCTCCGTTTCGAGCCACTTTCATTTTTGAGGCGTCTTGATCGGACTTCTCTGTCAAAAGCTATCGCCATTTGAAGTTTGTATACCCTAATATTAACTAAATGAAGTTTCCCCAAACCCCAAACTACTGATGAATCGACACCAAACATGCAGATACGCTACGCCCCGTTTCGAGCTACTTTCATTTTTTAGGCGTCATGATCGGACTTTTCTGTCAAAATCTATCGCCATTTGATGTTTGTATACCCTAATATTCACTAAATGAAGTTTCCCCAAACCCCAAACTACTGACGAATCGGCACAAACATGCAGATACGCCACGTCCCGTTTCGAGCCACTTTCATTTTTGAGGCCTCTTGATCGGACTTCTCTGTCAAACTCTATCGCCATTTGAAGTTTGTATACCCCAATATTCACTAAATGAAGTTTCCCCAAACCCCAAATTACTGACGAATCGCCACCAAAGATGCAGATACACCATGCCCTGTTTCGAGCCACTTTCATTTTTGAGGCGTCTTGATCGGACTTGTCTGTCAAAATATATCGCCATTTGAAGTTTGTATACCCTAATATTCACTAAATGAAGTTTCCCCAAACCCCAAACTACTGACGAATCGACACCAAACATGCAGATACGCCACGCCCCGTTTCGAGCCACTTTCATTTTTGAGGCGTCTTGATCAGACATCTCTGTCAAAATCTATCGCCATTTGAAGTTTGTATACCTTAATATTCACTAAATGAAGTTTCCCCAAACCCAAAACTACTGACGAATCGGCACAAAACATGCAGATACGCCACGCCCCGTTTCGAGCCACTTTCATTTTTGAGGCCTCTTGATCGGACTTCTCTGTCAAAATCTATCGCCATTTGAAGTTTGTATACCCTAATATTCACTAAATGAAGTTTCCCCAAACCCCAAACTACTAACGAATCGCCACCAAACATGCAGATACGCCACGCCCCGTTTCGAGCCACTTTCATTTTTGAGGTGTCTTGATCGGACTTCTCTGTCAAAATCTCTCGCCATTTGAAGTTTGTATACCCTAATAATATTCACTAAATGAAGTTTACCCAAACCCCAAACTACTGTTGAATCGACACCAAACATGCAGATACGCCACGCCCCGTTTCGAGCCACTTTCAATTTGGAGGCGTCTTGATCGGACTTCTCTCTCAAAAGCTATCGCCATTTGAAGTTTGTATACCCTAATATTCACTAAATGAAGTTTCCCCACACCCCAAACTACTGACGAATCGGCACCAAACATGCAGATACGCCACGCCCCGTTTCGAGCCACTTTCATTTTTTAGGCGTCTTGATCGGACTTCTTTGTAAAAATCTATCGCCATTTGAAGTTTGTATATCCTAATATTCACTAAATGAAGTTTCCCCAAACCCCAAACTACTGACGAATCGGCACAAAACATGCAGATACGCCACGCCCCGTTTCGAGCCACTTTCATTTTTTAGGCGTCTTGATCGGACTTCTCTGTCAAAATCTATCGCCATTTGAAGTTTGTATACCCTAATATTCACTAAATGAAGTTTACCCAAACCCCAAACTACTGACGAATCGGCACCAAACATGCAGATATGCCACGCCCCGTTTCGAGCCACTTTCATTTTGGAGGTGTCTTGATCGGACTTCTCTGTCAAAATCTATTGCCATTTGAAGTTTGTATACCCTAATATTAACTAAATGAAGTTTCCCGAAACCCCAAACTACTGACGAATCGGCATAAAACATGCAGATACGCCACGCCCCGTTTCGAGCCACTTTCATTTTTTAGGCCTCTTGATCGGACTTGTCTGTGAAAATATATCGCCATTTGAAGTGTGTATTCCCTAATATTTACTAAATGAAGTTTCCCAAATACCCAAACTACTGACGAATCGGTACAAAACATGCAGATACGCCACGCCCCGTTTCGTGGCACTTTCATTTTTTAGGCGTCTTGATCGGACTTCTTTGTCAAAATCTATCGCCATTTGAAGTTTGTATAACCTAATATTCACTAAATGAAGTTTCCCCGCACCCCAAACTACTGACGAATCGGCACAAGACATGCAGATATGCCACGCCCCGTTTCGAACCACTTTCATTTTTCGGGCGTCTTGATCGGACTTCTTTGTCAAAATCTAGAGCCATTTGAAGTTTGTATACCCCAATATTCACTAAATGAAGTTTCCCCAAACCCCAAACTACTGACGACTCGGCACAAAACATGCAGATACGCCACGCCCCGTTTCGAGCCACTTTCATTTTTGAGGCGTCTTGATCGGACTTCTCTGTGAAAATCTATCGCCATTTGAAGTTTGTATTCCGTAATATTTACTAAATGAAGTTTCCCTAAACCCCAAACTACTGGCGAATCGGCACAAAGAATGCCGATACGCCACGCCCCGTTTCGAGCCACTTTCATTTTTCAAGCGTCTTGATCGGACTTCTCTATCAAAATCTATCGCCATTTGAAGTTTCTATACCTAAAAATTCACTAAATGAGGTTTCCCCAAACCCAAAACTACTGACGAATAGGCACAAAACATGCAGATACGCCACGGCCAGTTTCGAGCCACTTTCAATTTTTAGGCGTCTTGATCGGACTTTTCTGTCAAAATCTATCGCCATTTGATGTTTGTATACCCTAATATTCACTAAATGAAGTTTCCCCGAACCCCAAACTACTAACGAATCGGCACAAAACATGCAAATAAATCATGCCCCGTTTCGAGCCACTTTCATTTTTGAGGCGTCTTGATCGGACTTCTCTTTCAAAATCTATCGCCATTGAAGTTTGTATACCCTAATATTCACTAAATGAAGTTTCCCCAAACCCCAAAATACTGACGAATCGGCACAAAACATGCAAATATGCCACGCCCCATTTCGAGCCACTTTCATCTTTGAGGCGTCTTAATCGGACTTCTCTGTCAAAATCTATCGCCATTTGAAGTTTGGATACCCTAATATCCACTAAATGAGGTTTCCCCAAAGCCCAAATTACTGATGAAACGGCACAAAACATGCAGATACGCCACGCCCCGTTTCGAGCGGCTTTCATTTTTTAGGCATCTTTACCGGACTTCTCTGTCAAAATCTATCGCCATTTGAAGTTTGTATACCCTAATATTCACTAAATGAAGTTTCCCCAAACCCTAAACTACTGACGACTCGGCACAAAACATGCAGACACGCCACGCCCCGTTTCGAGCCGCTTTCATTTTTCAGGCTTCTTGATCGGACTTCTCTGTCAAAATCTATCGCCATTTGGAGTTTGTATACCCTAATATTCACTAAATGAAGTGTCCCCAAACCCCAAACTACTGATGAATCGGCAAAAAAACATGCAGATACGCCACGCCCCGTTTCGAGCCACTTTCATTTTTGACGCGTCTTCATCAGACTTCTCTGTCGAAATCTATCGCCATTTTAGGTTTGTATACCCTAATATTAACTAAATGAAGTTTCCTCAAACCCCAAACTACTGACGAATCAGGACAAAACATGCAGATACGCCACGCCCCGTTTCGAAGCACTTTACTTTTTGAGGGGTCTTGATCGGACTTCTCTGTTAAAATCTATCGCCAGTTGAAGTTTGTATACCCTAATATTCACTAAATGAAGTTTCCGCAAACCCCAAACTACTGACGAATCGGCACAAAACATGCAGATACGCCACGCCCCGTTTCGAGCCACTTTCATTTTTGAGGCATCTTGATCGGACTTCTCTGTCAAAATCTATCGCCATTTGAAGTTTGTATACCCTAATATTCACTAAATGAAGTTTACCCAAACCCCAAACTACTGAGGAATCGGCACCAAACATGCAGATACGCCACGCCCCGTTTCGAGCCACTTTCATTTTGGAGGTGTCTTGATCGGACTTCTCTGTCAAAATCTGTTGCCATTTGAAGTTTGTATACCCTAATATTAACTAAATGAAGTTTCCCCAAACCCCAAACTACTGACGAATAGGCACAAAAGATGCAGATACGCCACGCCCCGTTTCGAGCCACTTTCATTTTTTAGGCGTCTTGATCGGACTTCTCTGTCAAAATCTATCGCCATTTGAAGTTTGTATACCCTAATATTCACTAAATGAAGTTTCCCAAACCCCAAACTACTGACGAATCGGCACAAAACATGCAAACACGCCACGCGCCGTTTCGAGCAACTTTCATTTTTCAAGCGTCGTGATCGGAATTCTCTGTCAAAATCTATCGCCATTCGAAGTTTGTATACCCTAATATTCACTAAATGAAGTTTCCCTAAACCCCAAACTACTGTCGAATCGGCACAAAACATGCAGATACGCCACGCCCCGTTTCGAGCCACTTTCATTTTTTAGGCTTCTTGATCAGACTTCTCTGTCGAAATCTATAGCCATTTTAGGTTTGTATACCCTAATATTAACTAAATGAAGTTTCCCCAAACCCCAAACTTCTGACGAATCAGGACAAAACATGCAGATACGCCACGCCCCGTTTCGAACCACTTTCATTTTTGAGGTGTCTCTATCGGACTTCTCTGTCAAAATCTATCGCCATTTGAAGTTTGTATACCCTAATATTCACTAAATGAAGTTTCCCCAAACCCCAAACTACTGACGAATCGGCATAAAGCATACAGATACGCAACTCCCCGTACGAGCCACTTTCATTTTTGAGACGCCTTGATCGGACTTCTCTGTCAAAATCTATCGCCATTTGAAGTTTGTACACCCTAATATTCACTAAATGAAGTTTCCCCAAACCCCAAACTACAGACGAATCGGCACAAAACATACAGATACACCACGCCCCGTTTTGAGCCACTTTCATTTCTGAGGCGTCTTGATCGGACTTCTCAGTCAAAATCTATCGCCATTTGAAGTTTGTATACCCTAATATTCACTAAATGAAGTTTCCCCAAACCGCAAACTACTAACGAATCGGCACAAAGCATGCAGATACGCCACGCCCCGTTTCGAGCCACTTTTATTTTTGAGGCGTCTTGATCGGACTTCTCTGTCAAAATCTATCGCCATTAGAAGTTTGTATACCCTAATATTCACTAAATGAAGTTTCCCCAAACCCCAAACTACTAACGAATCGGCAGAAAACATGCAGAAACGCCACTCCCCGTTTCGAGCCACTTTCATTTTTTAGGCGTCTTCATCGGACTTCTTTGTCAAAATCTATCGCCATTTGAAGTTTGTATACCCTAATATTCACTAAATGAAGTTTCCCTAAACCCCAAACTACTAACGAATCGGCACAAAACATGCGGATATGCCACGCCCCTTTTCGAGCCGCTTTCGTTTTTTAGGCGTCTTGATCGGACTTCTCTGTCAAAATCTATCGCCATTTGAAGTTTGTCTTCCCCAATATTCACTAAATAAAGTTTCCCCAAACCCCGAACTACTGACAATTCGGCACAAAACATGCAGATACACCACGCCCCGTTTCGAGCCCCTTTCATTTTTTAGGCGTCTTGATCGGACTTCTCTGTCAAAATCTATCGCCAATTGAAGTTTGTATACCCTAATATTCACTAAATGAAGTTTCCCCAAACCCCAAACTTCTGACGAATCGGCACAAAACATGCAGATACGCCACGCCCCGTTTCGAGCCACTTTCATTTTTTAGGCGTCTTGATCGGACATCTCTTTCAAAATCTATCGCCATTTGAAGTTTGTATACCCTAATATTCACTAAATGAAGTTTCCCCAAACCCCAAACTACTGACGAATCGGTACAAAACATGCAGATACACCACGCCCCGTTTCGAGCCACTTTCATTTTTGGGGCGTCTTGATCGGACTTCTCTAAGAAAATCTATCGCCATTTGAAGTTTGTATACCCTAATATTCACCAAATGAAGTTTCCCCAAACCCCAAACTACTGACGAATCGGCACAAAACATGCAGATACGCCACGCCCCGTTTCGAGCCACTTTGATTTTTGTGGCGTCTTGATCAGACATCTTTGTCAAAATCTATCGCCATTTGAAGTTTGTATACCCTAATCTTCACTAAATGAAGTTTCCCCAAACCCCAAACTACTGACGAATCGGTACCAAACATGCAGATACGCCACGCCCCGTTTGGAGCCACTTTCATTTTTTAGGCGTCTTGATCGGACTTCTCTGTCAAAATCTATCGCCATTTGAAGTTTGTATATCCTAATATTCACTAAATGAAGTTTCCCTAAACCCCAAACTACTGACGAATCGGCACAAAACATGCAGATACGCCACGCCCCGTTTCGAGCCACTTTCATTTTTGAGGCGTCTTGATCGGACTTCTCTATCAAAATCTATCGCCATTTGAAGTTTGTATACCCTAATATTCAGTAAATGAAGTTTCCCCAAACCCTAAACTACTGACGAATCGGCACCAAACATGCAGATACGCCACGCCCAGTTTCGAGCCACTTTCATTTTTTAGGCGTCTTGATCGGACATCTCTTTCAAAATCTATCGCCATTTGAAGTTTGTATACCCTAATATTCACTAAATGAAGTTTCCCCAAACCCCAAACTACTGACGAATCGGCACAAAACACGCAGATACGCCACGCCCTGTTTTGAGCCACTTTCATTTGTTAGGCATCTTGATCGGACTTCTCTGTCAAAATCTATCGGCATTTGAAGTTTGTATACCCTAATATTCACTAAATGAAGTTTCCCCAAACCCCAAACTACTGACGAATCGGCACAAAACATGCAGATACGCCACGCCCCGTTTCGAGACACTTTCATTTTTGAGGCATCTGGATCGAACTTCTCTATCAAAATCTATCAATATTTGAAGTTTGTATACCCTAATATTCACTAAATGAAGTTTCCCCAAACCCCAAACTACTGACGAATCGGCACAAAACATAGAGATACACCATGCCCCATTTCAAGGCACTTTCATTTTTGAGGGGTCTTGATCGGACTTCTCTGTCAAAATCTATCGCCATTTGAAGTTTGTATACCGTAATATTCACTAAATGAAATTTCCCCAAACCCCAAACTACTGACGAATCGGCACAAAACATAGAGATACACCACGCCCCGTTTCGAGAAACTTTCATTTTTGAGGCGTCTTGATCGGACTTCTCTGTCAAAATCTATCGCCATTCGAAGTTTGTATACCCTAATATTCACTAAATGAAGTTTCCCCAAACCCCAAACTACTGACGAATCGGCACAAAACATAGAGATAGACCACGCCCCGTTTCGAGACACTTTCATTTTTGAGGCGTCTTGATCGGACTTCTCCGTCAAAATCTATCGCCATTCGAAGTTTGTATACCGTAATATTCACTAAATGAAGTTTCCCCAAACCCCAAACTACTGACGAATCGGCACAAAACATACAGATACACCAGGCCCCGTTTCGAGCCACTTTCATTTTTGAGGCGTCTTGATCGGACTCCTCTGTCAAAATCTATCGCCATTCGAAGTTTGTATACCCTAATATTCACTAAATGAAGTTTCCCCAAACCCCAAACTACTGACGAATCGGCACAAAGCATGCAGATACGCTACTCCCCGTTTCAAGCCACTTTCATTTTTGAGGCGTCTTGATCGGACTTCTCTGTCAAAATCTATCGCCATTCCAAGCTTGTATACCCTAATATTCACTAAATAAAGTTTCCCCAATCCCCAAACTACTGACAAGTCGGCACAAAACATGCAGAAACGCCACGCCCGGTTTCGAGCCACTTTCTTTTTTTAGGCGTCCTGATCGGACTTCGCTGTCAAAATCTATCGCCAATTGAAGTTTGTATACCCTAATATTCACTAAATGAAGTTTCCCCAAACCCCAAACTACTGACGAATCGGCACAAAATATGCAGATACGCCACGCCCCGTTTCGAGCCACTTTCATTTTTTAGGCGTCTTCATCGGACTTCTCTTTCACAATCTATCGCCATTTGAAGTTTGTATACCCTAATATACACTAAATGAAGTTTCCCCAAACCCCAAACTACTGACGAATCGGCACAAAACATGCAGATACGCCACGCCCCGTTTCGAGCCACTTTCATGTTTAAGGCGTCTTGATCGGACTTCTCTGTCAAAATCTATCGCCATTTGAAGTTTGTATACCCTAATAATCACTAAATGAAGTTTCCCCAAACCCCAAACTACTGACGAATCGGCACAAAACACGCAGATACGCCACTCCCCGTTTCGAGCCACTTTCATTTTTTAGGCATCTCTATCGGACTTCTCTGTCAAAATCTATCGGCATTTGAAGTTTGTATACCCTATTATTCACTAAATGAAGTTTCCCCAAACCCAAACTACTGACGAATCGGCACAAAACATGCAGATACGCCACGCGTTGTTTCGAGCCACTTTCATTTTTGAGGCATGTGGATCGAACTTCTCTGTCAAAATTTATCACAATTTGAAGTTTGTATACCCTAATATTCACTAAATGAAGTTTCCCAAAACCCCAAACTACTGACGAATCGGCACAAAACATACAGATACACCATGCCCCATTTCGAGGCACTTTCATTTTTGAGGGGTCTTGATCGGACTTCTCTGCCAAAATCTATCGCCATTTGAAGTTTGTATACCCTAATATTCACTAAATGAAGTTTCCCCAAACCCCAAACTACTGACGAATCGGCACAAAACATAGAGATACACCACGCCCCGTTTCGAGCCACTTTCATTTTTTAGGCGTCTTGATCGGACTTCTCTGTCAAAATCTATCGACATTCCAAGTTTGTATACCCTAATATTCACTAAATGAAGTTTCCCCAAACCCCAAACTACTGTCGAATCGGCACAAAACATGTTGATACGCCACGCCCCGTTTCGAGCCACTTTCATTTTTGGGGCGTCTTGATCGGACTTCTCTGTCAAAATCTATCGCCATTTGAAGTTTGTATACCCTAATATTCACTAAATAAAGTTTCCCCAAACCCCAAACTACTGACGAATCGGCACAAAACACACAGATACACCACACCCCGTTTCGAGCCACGTTCATTTTTGAGGCGTCTTGATCAAACTTCTCTAAGAAAATCTATCGCCATTTGAAGTTTGTATACCCTAATATTCACCAAATGAAGTTTCCCCAAACCCCAAACTACTGACGAATCGGCACAAAGCATTCAGATACGCTACGACCCGTTTCGAGCCACTTTCATTTTTCAGGCGTCTTGATCGGACTTCTCTATTAAAATCTATCGCCATTTGAACTTTGTATACCCTAATATTCACCATATGAAGTTTCCCCAACCCCCAAACTACTGACGAATCGGCACAAAACATGCAGATACGCCACGCCCCGTTTCGAGCCACTTTCATTTTTTAGGCGTCTTGATCGGACTGCTTTGTCAAAATCTATCGGCATTAGAAGTTTGTATACCCTAATATTCACTAAATGAAGTTTCCCCAAACCCCAAACTACTGACGAATCGGCACAAAACATACAGATACACCACGCCCCGTTTCGAGCCACTTTCATTTTTTGGCGTCTTGATTGGACTTCTCTGTTAAAATCTATCGCCATTTGAAGTTTGTATACCCTAATATTCACTAAATGAAGTTTCCCCAAACCCCAAACTACTGACGAATCGGCACAAAACATGCAGATACACCACGCCCCGTTTCGAGCCACTTTCATTTTTGAGGCGTCTTGATTGGACTTGTCTGTCAAAACCTATCGCCATTTGAAGTTTGTATACCCTAATATTCACTAAATGAAGTTTCCCAAACCCCAAACTACTGAGAATCGGCACAAAAATGAAGCAACGCCACGCCCCGTTTCGAGCCACTTCCATTTTTTAGGCATCTTTATCGGAGTTCTCTGTCAAAATCTATCGCCATTTGAAGTTTGTATACCCTAATATTCACTAAATGAAGTTTGCCCAAACCCCAAACTACTGACGAATCGGCACAAAACATGCAGATACGCCACGCCCCGTTTCGAGCCACTTTCATTTTTGAGCCGTCTTGATCGGACTTCTCTGTCAAAATCTATCGCCATTTGAAGTTTGTATACCCTAATATTCACTAAATGAAGTTTCCCCAAACCCCAAACTACTGACGAATCGGCACAAAACATGCAGATACGCCATGCCCCGTTTCGAGCCACTTTCATTTTTGACGCGTCTCGATCGGACTTCTCTGTCAAAATCTATCGCCATTTCAAGTTTGTATACCCTAATATTCACTAAATGAAGTTTCCCCAAACCCTAAACTACTGATGAATCGGCACAAAACATGCAGATACGCCACGCCCCGTTTCGAGCCACTTTCATTTTTGAGCCGTCTTGATCGGACTTCTCTGTCAAAATCTATCGCCATTTGAAGTTTGTATACCCTAATATTCACTAAATGAAGTTTCCCCAAACCCCAAACTACTGACGAATCGGCACAAAACATGCAGATATGCCATGCCCCGTTTCGAGCCACTTTCATTTTTGACGCGTCTTGATCGGACTTCTCTGTCAAAATCTATCGCCATTTCAAGTTTGTATACCCTAATATTCACTAAATGAAGTTTCCCCAAACCCTAAACTACTGATGAATCGGCACAAAACATGCAGATACGCCACGCCCCGTTTCGAGCCACTTTCATTTTTGAGCCGTCTTGATCGGACTTCTCTGTCAAAATCTATCGGCATTTGAAGTTTGTATACCCTAATATTCACTAAATGAAGTTTCCCCAAACCCCAAACTACTGACGAATCGGCACAAAACATGCAGATACGCCATGCCCCGTTTCGAGCCACTTTCATTTTTGAGCCGTCTTGATCGGACTTCTCTGTCAAAATCTATCGCCATTTGAAGTTTGTATACCCTAATATTCACTAAATGAAGTTTCCCCAAACCCCAAACTACTGACGAATCGGCACAAAACATGCAGATACGCCACGCCCCGTTTCGAGCCACTTTCATTTTTGAGGCGTATTGATCAGACTTCTCTGTCAAAATCTGTCGCCATTTGAAGTTTGTATACCCTAATATTCACTAAATGAAGTTTCCCCAAACCCCAAACTACTGACGAATCGGCACAAAACATGCAGATACGCCACGCCCCGTTTCGAGCCACTTTCATTTTTGAGCCGTCTTGATCGGACTTCTCTGTCAAAATCTATCGCCATTTGAAGTTTGTATACCCTAATATTCACTAAATGAAGTTTCCCCAAACCCCAAACTACTGACGAATTGGCACAAAACATGCAGATACGCCATGCCCCGTTTCGAGCCACTTTCATTTTTGACGCGTCTTGATCGGACTTCTCTGTCAAAATCTATCGCCATTTCAAGTTTGTATACCCTAATATTCACTAAATGAAGTTTCCCCAAACCCCAAACTACTGATGAATCGGCACAAAACATGCAGATACGCCACGCCCCGTTTCGAGCCACTTTCATTTTTGAGCCGTCTTGATCGGACTTCTCTGTCAAAATCTATCGCCATTTGAAGTTTGTATACCCTAATATTCACTAAATGAAGTTTCCCCAAACCCCAAACTACTGACGAATCGGCACAAAACATTCAGATAGGCCATGGCCTGTTTCGAGCCACTTTCACTTTTGAGGCGTCTTTATCGGACTTCTCTGTAAAAATCTATCGCCATTTCAAGTTTGTATACCCTAATATTCACTAAATGAAGTTTCCCCAAACCCCAAACTACTGTCGAATCGGCACAAAAGATGCAGATACGCAACGCCTCGTTTCGAGCCACTTTCATTTTTGAGGCGTCTTGATCGGACTTCTCCGTCAAAATCTATCGCCATTTCATGTTTGTATACCCTAATATACACTAAATGAAGTTTCCCCAAACCCAAAACTACTGTCGAATCGGCAAAAAACATGTAGATACGCCACGCCCCGTTTCGAGCCACTTTCATATTTGAGGCGTCGTGATCGGACTTCTCTGTCAACATCTATTGCCATTTCAAGTTTGTATACCCTAATATTCACTAAATGAATTTCCCCAAACCCCAAACTACTGATGAATCGGAAGAAAACATGCAGATACGCCACGCCCCGTTTTGAGCCACTTTCATTTTTTAGGCGTCTTGATCGGAGTTCTCTGTCAAAATCTATCGCCATTTGAAGTTTGTATACCCTAATATTCACTAAATGAAGTTTCCCCAAACCCCAAACTACTGACGAATCGGCACAAAACATGCAGATACGCCACGCCCCGTTTCGAGCCACTTTCATTTTTGACGCGTCTTGATCGGACTTCTCTGTCAAAATCTATCGCCATTTCAAGTTTGTATACCCTAATATTCACTAAATGAAGTTTCCCCAAACCCCAAACTACTGATGAATCGGCACAAAACATGCAGATACGCCACGCCCCGTTTCGAGCCACTTTCATTTTTGAGCCGTCTTGATCGGACTTCTCTGTCAAAATCTATCGCCATTTGAAGTTTGTATACCCTAATATTCACTAAATGAAGTTTCCCCAAACCCCAAACTACTAACGAATCGGCACAAAACATGCAGATACGCCACGCCCCGTTTCGAGCCACTTTCATTTTTGAGGCGTATTGATCGGACTTCTCTGTCAAAATCTGTCGCCATTTGAAGTTTGTATACCCTAATATTCACTAAATGAAGTTTCCCCAAATCCCAAACTACTGACGAATCGACACAAAACATGCAGATACGCCACGCCCCGTTTCGAGCCACTTTCATTTTTGAGCCGTCTTGATCGGACTTCTCTGTCAAAATCTATCACCATTTGAAGTTTGTATACCCTAATATTCACTAAATGAAGTTTCCCCAAACCCCAAACTACTGACGAATCGGCACAAAACATGCAGATACGCCATGCCCCGTTTCGAGCCACTTTCATTTTTGACGCGTCTTGATCGGACTTCTGTGTCAAAATCTATCGCCATTTGAAGCTTGTATACCCTAATATTCACTAAATGAAGTTTCCCCAAACCCCAAACTACTGATGAATCGGCACAAAACATGCAGATACGCCACGCCCTGTTTCGAGCCACTTTCATTTTTGAGCCGTCTTGATCGGACTTCTCTGTCAAAATCTATCGCCATTTGAAGTTTGTATACCCTAATATTCACTAAATGAAGTTTCCCCAAACCCCAAACTACTGACGAATCGGCACAAAACATGCAGATACGCCACGCCCCGTTTCGAGCCACTTTCATTTTTGAGGCGTCTTGATCAGACTTCTCTGTCAAAATCTATCACCATTTGAAGTTTGTATACCATAATATTCACTAAATGAGGTTTCCCCAAACCCCAACCTACTGACGAATCGGCACAAAACATGCGGATACGCCACGCCCCGTTTCGAGCCACTTTCATTTTTGAGGCGTATTGATCGGACTTCTCTGTCAAAATCTGTCGCCATTTGAAGTTTGGATACCCTAATATTCACTAAATGAAGTTTCCCCAAACCCCAAACTACTGACGAATCGGCACAAAACATGCAGATACGCCATGCCCCGTTTCGAGCCACTTTCATTTTTTAGGCGTCTTGATCGGACTTCTCTGTCAAAATCTATCGCCATTTGAAGTTTGTATACCGTAATATTCACTAAATGAAGTTTCCCCAAACCCATAACTACTGACGAATCGGCACAAAAGATGCAGATACGCCACGCCCCATTTCAAGCCACTTTCATTTTTTAGGCATCTTGATCGGACTTCTTTGTCCAAATCTATCGCATTTTGAAGTTTTTATACCATAATATTCACTAAATCAAGTTACCTCAAACCCCAAACTGTAAGGACCTGTAAAATTAAATTGGAATAAAAGGAATATATTTTAAATGAATTCTAAGTATGTTTTTATTTAAAATAAAAAGGAAGGAAAGTGTAGCTTAGAAGGGTATGAGATCGCCTGGTTAGTACATAATCGCCCGTCGCCTAGACTACCCATGCGGACATCGCCAGGGCGCGAGGGACATGCGGGCGTCACCAGGGATTGACATCGGTCGTCTCCCAGAGATAAAGATCGGTCGTCTCCCAGAGAGAGATGTAACATCCCGCCAAATACATTTCGCATTTTTTTTTTTTTTCATTTTCGTAATATGAAATAACGGTAAAACAAATATATTGAAATAAACATAATTTTATATATATACAAAGGAGTTCTCCTCGCAGGGAGTTTAATACAAATCGGTCGTTTTCCAAAACTTAAACATAAAGACAGCAAAATACAAAACTACCGATCTCCTAACACAAAACGGAGATCGCCTATCAGAAATGGCAAAAGGGGGCGATCGCCCAGCAAGAACAGAAAACAGGCGACCACATACGGCGATCACTCACAGGGGAATTCCACTTCCTGCAACCTCATCTGCTCCCGTGTAAAGTTACACGATCATCACAGGTTTAAGAAAACAGCCACAGAAACAAAATACAGGGTAAGCTATATATTTAAGAAAACTTTGAATCAAGAGCATACATAAGAACTTCACAACATCCATGAACCATATCAATATCAGCCATCACATTTCCATATTCCACAAGACTATCAGGAAATCCCATATTTCACAAATCAATCCAAGAGTATTTCAATTCACATCAGCAATCAAGTGTCGATTAATTCAATTTCTCATTTCTCACGTCAGACTTTCCACTGACTCATCACACCAGACACTTGACCACTATTTCCGGAGACTCGTGCGTTGATTAGACCCAGAGATTCGCACCTGTCATACCAAAAGGCTGGAAAGTTCCCACAGCCATGCGCATCACACCATCTCAATATTCTCATTATCACGGTATGACAAGGTTAATCCATACAACAGGCCGAACTCGTTCTGTTTCACACGAGACACCCATACGTATGAACCTCCATCGACTCTCCACAACTGAGTAACTTCCTCTATGTGATTTCATTACCTCAGTAGAGTCAGGATGTCTCATTATAGGATCACCGATCAATACACCTCTTACACGACCTTACACGGTATTTTCTTTCCTGAAAATACTATGCCTCGATCCACAATCACAACATTCAACACATCACATAACACTTCAATGAACGATTCCAATCACAGCAAAACTCATACCAAGGTTCAGATTTTCGAAAACCACATTTAAAATCTCAAACACTTTTGAAACAGCATAAAACAGTGGATATTTCAATAACAGATGAAAAACCGGCGACCACGTCGCCCCCAACATCCAAACAGAACTGTTATCGTAAACATCTCACATTTCAACATCAAACACCGTGAAAGCGAAGTAAAAACCGGCGACCACGTCGCCCTATCATCACAAACATCAAATATCCAGTTATCGTTGGAAAAAGACTAGCTTCCCTTACCTGGATCAGCGTGAAACTCACTTCAAGCTCTAACCACCGAACGTAAAGGATGCCTGAACTCTGCCTAAGCGTTCTAACCGGTAAAACTTGTAGAGAACCTTCTCAAATGCTCTATGGCAATCGCTGGTAAATAAACTGGTGCCTGGAATTACTGAGTCGCAGCGCAAAGGAGAGAAAAAAGAAAGATGAAGGTGAACTCACTCTGTCACCTTTTATACTCTCACTGCGTTTCTAAACTCACTAAGAGGCGGTGCATTCCGATACTAGGAACATAGGCCTGCCATGTAGCTATCATTACCTACTCTCTAACTAACCCCTCCGTGTGGGTTTTCTTCCTCGAATTAAATGCAAACCTGACAGTATGGCCACGTGGCGTCTCTGCGCACATGGAGCTACTGTTCCGAAGGACTTTCACTGCCTACATGTCGCACATGCAGCACGTTCATCCTGGAAACCAGGGCCCCACTTCATCTGCGTGAAACACGACATCGCGCGATAACCTTTCGCCGATGACCACTCGCGCAAAGACAATCCACCGATGACCTCTCGCGCGATGACAATCCACCGATGACCTTCCTCGCGAAGACTCTCCACCGATGACCCATCCTGGAGGACGACCGATGTCTCTCTCTGGAAGACGACCGATGTCTCCTCCTCCTGGAGACCGACCGAGGTCTCCTCCTCCTGGAGACCGACCGAGGTCTCCTCCTCCTGGAGACCGACCGAGGTCTCCTCTTCCTGGAGACCGACCGAGGTCTCCTCTTGGCGACGCCCGCATGCCTCTCGCGCCGGGGCAAAGCCCACATGCATCTCGCGCCCTGGCGATGCCCGCATGTCTCTCGCGCCCTGGCGATGCCCGCATGCCTCGCGCCCTGGCGATGTCCGCATGCCTCTCGCGCCCTGGCGATCATGTTCCAGGCGATCTCATGGCTTTCTAACTACACTTTCCTTCATTTTTATTTTAAATAAAAACATACTTAGAATTCACTTAAAATATATCACTTTTATTCCAATAAGATTTTCCAGGTCCTTACAAGAGACATCGGTCGTCCTCCAGGATGAGTCATCGGTGGAAGGTTATCGCGCGATGTCGTGTTTGACACAGATAAAGTGGGACCCAGACTCCCAGCATGAAACGTCCTGCAGGCGCGCCACGTAGACAAAAAGGGTGGTTCAGAATAGTGACATCAGGAAGTTGGCATGCGCAAGAGACACTCGCGGTCGTACTGTTCAGGGCAGTGGTTGGCATGCGCAAGAAGACAAAAAGGGTGGTTCAGAATAGTGACATCAGAAAGTTGGCATGCGCAAGAGACTACCGTGGCTGTACTGTTCAGTGAAACGTACACTCAGGCTTTCCTGCAGAGGGGGTGGTGGCAGCAGCATGCGTGGACAAGTAGACTTGGATTCAAAAACCCACTGCGGGGAGGCAAAGAACGTTGCAGTGGCTCAAGAGTTAAAGAGCGAGTGCATCTTCATCCCTCTCTTTTCTCCTCTTCGCGCTGCGATTCAGGCAACCTCAAGCACCAGTACGACAAGCGACGACTGCCCTTGGACACTTGGGAGGTTCTCTGCAAGTTCCCCAGACCGGGACACTAAAACAGAGTGAAAGCATCTTTAAGCTTCGTTGGGTTTCGGAGCTCTTGGAGTTTTGCGCTAGTCCAGGTAAGGGAAGCTAGCTTTGTTTTTCAATAAAAGCCGTAGGCTAGCTGTTTCTAAAGTGGGGGCGACGTGGTCGCCGGTTTCATATTTTGTTTTCGTGATACTCTGTTCTATGTGTTTGGGCGACGTGGTCGCCGGTTTTAAACTCAATTTCACGATGCTCTGTTTTATGTGTGGGGGCGACGTGATCGCCGGTTTTAAACCCCTTTTTCATGATGCTCTGTTTTCATGAGCTTGGGCGACGTGATCGCCGGTTTTAAATACAGATTTCGAACTCCCCTGTTTTAGTGTCGTTGAGACTGTTTGAGATTTAAATGTGGAATGCATGTGATATTTTAAAGTCTGAACCTTGGAATGATTGTTGCTGTGATTGGAAATCGTTCATTTAAGTGTTATATGATGTGTTGAATGTTTGAATGTGGGATCAAGACATAGTATTTTCAGGAAAGGAAATACCGTGTTGAGATTATTTATGAGGTGTATTGATCAGTGAGTATCCTGTGAATGAGACGATCCTGACTCTGCTGATATGATGGAGTCACATAGATGAAGTCATTCGGTTGGTGAGAGTCGAAGGAGGTCAATATGTATGGGTAAGTCATTTGAAAGATAACTGACTTGACCTGTTATATGGATTAACCCTGTCATACTGTGAGAGTGATGAGATTGAGATCGAGATTATGTTGATGCGCATGGCTGTGGGAACATTACAGCGATGAAGTATGACAGGTGCAGGTCTCTGGATGCTAAGTTCAACGCACGAGTCTTCCGGAAGTAGTGTCAAGTGTCTATGTGTGATGAGTCAGTGGAAGTCTGACGTGAGAAATGTGAAATATTGAGAATTTGTTGATAGACACTTGATGGTTGTGTGATATGAATGAGAAAGTGATGGACTCTTGTGAATGTTTAAAAAGGGCTGATCTACGTTGGTTGTCCAGTTTATAATTTAAAGTTTTAAAAATATCTAGCTTACCCTTTGTATTGTTCTGTGGTTGTTTTCTCTTAAAACTGTGATGATCGTGTATTTTACACGGGAGCAGATGATCTTCCAGGGAGTAGAGCTCCTCAGTGAGTGGTCGCCGGAAAGAGATCGCCTGTTTCTGTCTCCATGTGGTGATCGCCTGTTTTCTGTTTTGATAGCAGATCGGCTGTTTTGGGTCTTCTGATAGGAGATCGCCGGTTTGTGTAGGGAGACCGCCGATTTCATTTTATTTGGCTGTATTTTGTTTTAAGTTTTGGAAAATTGACCGGTTATGTATTAAACTCCCTGTGAGGAGCAACTCCATTTTATATAAATACGTATGTTCACTTCAATATTATTGTTTTACCTTTATTTCTTTTATTTTATATTTATTCCAAAGTATTTGGCGGGATGTTACATTAATGGTATCAGAGCAGTTCGTCCTTAGGATGACCTGAGGGCTGTGGATCCATTGTGTTTCTTCTGCTCATAAAATTTATTTGAGTTTTAAACAAAAACTATGGTGAAAGGCTTTCAAACGTTTTTGTATTAAAATTTTGTGTGTGCTGTAGTGAATATATGCTCTAACTGAAAATTTTAGTATTAAGAATGAAAGGATCTTGATAAAGTAGTGAGGGTGCACACTCATAACTGGATCGAGATGTTCTCAATCTTAATTCCAAAGGTTTGATCTTTAGCATACATTGAATTCTGGTGTGATTTATTTCATTTTATTGAGTGTTTTTGTAGTTGATTAAAAGTGGTTGTTTGGATTGATGGTTGTATACCAGTAGCTGTTCTGGTGTTTTGCTTAAGGTTATAAGCATCATGATTCTGTCGATGAACTCAAATTCTTAATGACTTTGAGATGTTGACCTTTGTAAGGTCTAGATGTTACCTCCTGAATGAATTGATTTCTGATCGATCTCATTCTTGTAGTTGTAGGGAATATAGAAACCTATAGTTTCAAAATCTGAAACGAAGAAGATGGCACGTAGACCTTCTACCCCTCCCCAACCTTCTTCCCCTCCCCAACCTTCTTCGGAAATGAGCCAGATTGCCAAGGCTATTGAGATGATGGCAACTGCCATCCAACAACAGAATGCAGCGATGGCTCAGAACCATCAAGCTACAATGCACCACTGGGAAACTGCTCGGTCGGCTGAAACAAATTCTCACGCCGGTCAGCCTCAGGAACAGATGGGACTGACCGAGTTCATGAGGCACAACCCACCCAAGTTCAGTGGGAATGCTACCCCTGATCAAGCAGATCAGTGGGTCAGGGAGTTGGAGAAAATCTTTAGGGCGACCTCCTGCCCTGAAGAGAAGAAATTGTTGTTCGCCACCTATCTGCTATCTGGAGAAGCCGAGTTCTGGTGGATGGGAGCTCAGCAGATGATGGAGGCCCGAGAGGATGTGTTGGATTGGGAGAGCTTCAGGGTGAGGTTCCTGGAGAAATACTTCCCAGACAGCGCAAGGTTTGCGAGGGAAGCTGAGTTCCTAAAGTTGGAGCAGGGGGATATGTCTGTGAACGCCTATGCTGCTCGGTTTGAGTACCTCGCCCGATTCTATACCCAGGCGACCTCCGAGGCTTGGAGGTGCAGAAAGTTTGAAGAGGGACTGAAGCATGGGCTGAAGAGGACCATAGCCCCTATGTGCATCAGAGAATTTCACGCCTTAGTAGAGAAGGCGAAGATGGTGGAGACCCTGGAAAAGGGTGATTCTCGGGTGATCAGGTCACACCCAGGGGGTTCATCCAGTGGGAAGACCAAGGTGCAGCACCCACAAAGCAAGCCCTATGCGAGACCTCCACCTCATCGGGCGGGAGCAGCGTCATCCCAGTTTCAGCAGCAACAACCTTGGAAACCCAGATGTTTCACGTGCCAAAAGATGGGGCACATTTCTAGAGAGTGCCCTAACAGGAATGGGGCGACTCAACCCGTTGGTCCTCAGCAGTTGAGGAAGGAAGGCAGCAGACCTCAGGCAGCAGGGAGAGTGTTTGCTATGTCAGGAGCAGAAGCGTCTCAGTCAGGTAACCTCGTGCAAGGTGTTTGTTTTATAGCTGGTAGGGGTGTAAAAGCTTTGTTTGATTCTGGAGCGACACACTCCTTTGTGTCAAACCTGTGTGTAGCCGAGTTGGGCCTTCTAGTGAAGGAGTTACCTTTCGAACTATTGGTCTCTACACCTGCGTCAGGACAGGTGTTGACCTCTACAGTTTGCCCCGAATGTCCAGTGATAGTAGAGGGACGCAGATTCAAAGTGAACTTGATCTGCCTACCTCTTCAGGACCTGGATGTTATCCTGGGAATGGATTGGCTATCTGCCAATCACGTTCTCATAGACTGCGGTAGTCAGAAGATAGCGTTTCCAGACCTCCAAGAGTCAGACGTGATATCTTCTCAGCGAGGGCGGTCAGTGTTGGAAGAAGGGGCGAGGTGCTTCGTGATGCTAGCTCGATTGGAAGTGAAGAATGAAGAGGACGTAAGCAGGATACATGTAGTGAAAGACTTCACGGATGTATTTCCAGAAGAGGTACCTGGGTTACCCCCTAAGAGAGAAGTGGAATTCTCTATTGATTTGGTACCTGGAGCTGGACCAGTGTCAATGGCACCTTACAGGATGGCTCCAGCCGAGTTGGTAGAATTAAAGAAGCAAGTGGAAGAGTTGTTGGAGAAACAATTCATCAGACCCAGTGTATCTCCATGGGGGGCTCCAGTGCTCCTAGTTAAGAAAAAGGATGGAGGGTCTCGGCTGTGTATAGATTACAGGCAGTTGAACAAGTTGACCATCAAGAACAAGTACCCCCTACCTAGAATTGATGATTTGATGGATTAAATACATGGGGCCTCGGTGTTCTCAAAGATTGATCTGAGATCGGGGTACCACCAAATTTTGGTAAAAGCTGAAGATGTTCAAAAGACAGCATTTAGGTCTCGTTATGGGCACTATGAGTATGTGGTGATGCCGTTTGGAGTAACAAATGCTCCAGCTCTGTTCATGGACTACATGAATAGGATTTTTTGCCCTTTCTTGGATAAGTTTGTGGTAGTCTTCATAGACGACATACTCATTTATTCAAGGACCGAGGAAGAACATGAAGAACATCTGAGGACAGTATTGGAGATTCTGAGGGAGAAGCAACTCTATGCCAAGTTCTCTAAGTGTGAGTTCTGGCTGAAGGAAGTCAACTTCTTAGGACACGTGATATCTGCCCGGGGGATCTCGGTGGATCCAGCCAAAGTGGAGGCAGTGCTTCAGTGGGAACGTCCTAAGACAGTTACGGAGATAAGGAGTTTTGTGGGCTTAGCAGGCTACTATCGGCGGTTTATTGAGGACTTTTCCAAGGTAGTGGCTCCTTTAACACAGCTGACCCGCAAGGATCAACCTTTTGCTTGGACCGACCGATGTGAGCAGAGCTTCATGGAACTAAAGGAAAGGTTGACTAGTGCTCCAGTGCTGGTGATCCCAGAGGTAGGAAGACCTTTTGATGTCTTCTGTGATGCTTCACATCAGGGTTTGGGATGTGTTTTGATGCAAGAGAAAAGAGTGGTTGCATATGCTTCAAGGCAACTCAAGATTCATGAGAGAAACTATCCTACTCATGATTTGGAGTTGGCGGCTGTGGTGTTTGCCTTGAAGATTTGGAGGCACTATTTATATGGAGCTCGGTTCTAGGTGTTCAGTGACCATAAGAGCCTGAAATACCTGTTCGATCAGAAGGAACTAAACATGAGACAAAGAAGGTGGATGGAGTTTCTAAAGGACTATGATTTTCAACTCATGTATCATCCAGGGAAGGCCAATGTAGTGGCAGATGCTTTGAGTAGAAAATCAATACAAGTAGCCACCATGATGATGGAGGAGCAGAAACTGATCGAGCAATTCAGAGACTTAAACCTTGGGGTAGAATTTCATGTAAATCACATTAGTTGTAGTAAGCTGGCTATAACTAATGACTTCCTTGGAGTGATAAAGGATAAGCAGTTGGAGGACCCTAGTCTGAAGCGTACTGTGGAGTCGCTAGGGACCGACCAGGCTAAAGACTTTGTGATGGGCGATGATGGGGTCTTGAGATTTAATGGCAGAATTTGCATACCTGCAAATGAAGAGTTGAAGAAGATGATCCTAGAGGAAGGTCACCAGAGTCGCCTTAGCCTACATCCAGGCATGAATAAGATGTACCATGACTTGAAGGAGTCATTTTGGTGGTCGGGCATGAAGAGGGACATCGCCCAGTATGTTACAACCTGCTTAACATGTCAGAAGGCGAAGATAGAGCATCAAAGACCTGGCGGGTTGTTACAGCAACTGGATATCCCTGAGTGGAAATGGGACAGCGTTGCCATGGATTTTGTTACCCATTTACCCAGATCGGTAAAGGGTCATGATGCAATCTGGGTCATCATTGATCGGCTGACGAAGAGTGCCCACTTTCTCCCAGTGAATATGAGGATGCCTATGGCCAAGTTGGCACAGTTGTACATCAAAGAAATAGTGAGGTTGCATGGAGTGCCTTCCAGCATTGTTTCGGATAGAGATCCCAGGTTCACTTCACGGTTTTGGCAGACCTTACAAGATTGCTTGGGAACCAAGTTGAGAATGAGCTCGGCATATCATCCTCAAACAGATGGACAGTCAGAGAGAACGATCCAGTCCTTGGAAGATCTGCTGAGGACGTGTGTCTTGGATCAATTGGGAAGTTGGGATGAGGTGTTGCCGCTGGTAGAGTTTACTTATAATAACAGTTACCACGCCAGTATTGGGATGGCACCATATGAAGCCCTGTATGGGAGGAAATGCAGAACTCCCTTATGTTGGTACCAGGAGGGCGAAGCAGTATTGGTTGGACCAGAGTTGATTCAGCAGACGACCGAGAAGGTGCAACAGATACAAGAAAGATTGAAAGCTTCTCAAAGCCGGCAGAAATCCTATGCAGATCAGAGGAGAAAACCTTTGGAGTTTGCTGCAGGAGACCATGTGTTCATGAGAGTGACACCAACCAAGGGTGTAGGACGGGCGATCAGATCAAAGAAGTTGTCCCCTAAGTTCGTGGGACCATATCAGATCTTAAGGAGGATTGGTCCAGTGGCCTATGAGATCACCCTACCTCCCCATTTAGCGAATTTGCATAATGTCTTTCACGTATCACAGCTGAAGAAGTACATGGCAGACCCTAGTCATGTGCTGGAAGTGGACGATGTGCAGATCAGGGATGACTTGTCCTTTGAAGCGAAACCAGTCAGGATTGACGATCGTCAAAGTAAACAGCTCAGAGGCAAGACCATCAACGTGGTGAAAGTGGTGTGGGATGAGAGATCGGGTGATTCAACTTGGGAGTTAGAAGAACCCATGAGAGAAGCTTATCCATACCTCTTTTCCTTGTAATTCAATTTTCGAGGACGAAAATTTTTCTTGTTGGGGAGAATGTAAGGACCTGTAAAATTAAATTGGAATAAAAGGAATATATTTTAAATGAATTCTAAGTATGTTTTTATTTAAAATAAAAAGGAAGGAAAGTGTAGCTTAGAAGGGTATGAGATCGCCTGGTTAGTACATAATCGCCCGTCGCCTAGACTACCCATGCGGACATCGCCAGGGCGCGAGGGACATGCGGGCGTCACCAGGGATTGACATCGGTCGTCTCCCAGAGATAAAGATCGGTCGTCTCCCAGAGAGAGACATCGGTCGTCCTCCAGGATGAGTCATCGGTGGAAGGTTATCGCGCGATGTCGTGTTTCACACAGATAAAGTGGGACCCAGACTCCCAGCATGAAACGTCCTGCAGGCGCGCCACGTAGACAAAAAGGGTGGTTCAGAATAGTGACATCAGGAAGTTGGCATGCGCAAGAGACACTCGCGGTCGTACTGTTCAGGGCAGTGGTTGGCATGCGCAAGAAGACAAAAAGGGTGGTTCAGAATAGTGACATCAGAAAGTTGGCATGCGCAAGAGACTACCGTGGCTGTACTGTTCAGTGAAACGTACACTCAGGCTTTCCTGCAGAGGGGGTGGTGGCAGCAGCATGCGTGGACAAGTAGACTTGGATTCAAAAACCCACTGCGGGGAGGCAAAGAACGTTGCAGTGGCTCAAGAGTGAAAGAACGAGTGCATCTTCATCCCTCTCTTTTCTCCTCTTCGCGCTGCGATTCAGGCAACCTCAAGCACCAGTACGACAAGCGACGACTGCCCTTGGACACTTGGGAGGTTCTCTGCAAGTTCCCCAGACCGGGACACTAAAACAGAGTGAAAGCATCTTTAAGCTTCGTTGGGTTTCGGAGCTCTTGGAGTTTTGCGCTAGTCCAAGTAAGGGAAGCTAGCTTTGTTTTTCAATAAAAGCCGTAGGCTAGCTGTTTCTGAAGTGGGGGCGACGTGGTCGCCGGTTTCATATTTTGTTTTCGTGATACTCTGTTCTATGTGTTTGGGCGACGTGGTCGCCGGTTTTAAACTCAATTTCACGATGCTCTGTTTTATGTGTGGGGGCGACGTGATCGCCGGTTTTAAACCCCTTTTTCATGATGCTCTGTTTTCATGAGCTTGGGCGACGTGATCGCCGGTTTTAAATACAGATTTCGAACTCCCCTGTTTTAGTGTCGTTGAGACTGTTTGAGATTTAAATGTGGAATGCATGTGATATTTTAAAGTCTGAACCTTGGAATGATTGTTGCTGTGATTGGAAATCGTTCATTTAAGTGTTATATGATGTGTTGAATGTTTGAATGTGGGATTAAGACATAGTATTTTCAGGAAAGGAAATACCGTGTTGAGATTATTTATGAGGTGTATTGATCAGTGAGTATCCTGTGAATGAGACGATCCTGACTCTGCTGATATGATGGAGTCACATAGATGAAGTCATTCGGTTGGTGAGAGTCGAAGGAGGTCCATATGTATGGGTAAGTCGTTTGAAAGATAACTGACTTGACCTGTTATATGGATTAACCCTGTCATACTGTGAGAGTGATGAGATTGAGATCGAGATTATGTTGATGCGCATGGCTATGGGAACATTACAGCGATGAAGTATGACAGGTGCAGGTCTCTGGATGCTAAGTTCAACGCACGAGTCTTCCGGAAGTAGTGTCAAGTGTCTATGTGTGATGAGTCAGTGGAAGTCTGACGTGAGAAATGTGAAATATTGAGAATTTGTTGATAGACACTTGATGGTTGTGTGATATGAATGAGAAAGTGATGGACTCTTGTGAATGTTTAAAAAGGGCTGATCTAAGTTGGTTGTCCAGTTTATAATTTAAAGTTTTAAAAATATCTAGCTTACCCTTTGTATTATTCTGTGGCTGTTTTCTCTTAAAACTGTGATGATCGTGTATTTTACACGGGAGCAAATGATCTTCCAGGGAGTAGAGCTCCTTAGTGAGTGGTCGCCGGAAAGAGTTCGCCTGTTTCTGTCTCCATGTGGTGATCGCCTGTTTTCTGTTTTGATAGCAGATCGGCTGTTTTGGGTCTTCTGATAGGAGATCGCCGGTTTGTGTAGGGAGACCGCCGGTTTCATTTTATTTGGCTGTATTTTGTTTTAAGTTTTGGAAAATTGACCGGTTATGTATTAAACTCCCTGTGAGGAGTCTCTCCATTTTATATAAATACGTATGTTCACTTCAATATTATTGTTTTACCTTTATTTCTTTTATTTTATATTTATTCCAAAGTATTTGGCGGGATGTTACACAAACTACTGACGAATCGGCACAAAACATGCAAATACTTCATGCCCCGTTTCGAGCCGCTTTCATTTTTGAGGTGTCTTGATCGGACTTCTCTGTCAAAATCTATCGTCATTTGAAGTTTGTATGCCCTAATAGTCACTAAATGAAGTTTCCCCAAATCCCAAACTATTTACGAATCGGCACAACACATGCAGATACGCCACGCCCCGTTTCGAGCCACTTTCATTTTTTAGGCGTCTTGATCGGACTTCTCTGTCAAAATCTATCGCCATTTGAAGTTTGTATACCCTAATATACACTAAATGAAGTTTCCCCAAACCCCAAACTACTGACGAAACGGCACAAAAGATGCAGATACGCCACACCCCGTTTCGAGCCACTTTCATTTTTTAGGCGTCTTGATCGGACTACTCTTTCACAATCTATCCCCGTTTGAAGTTTGTATACCTTAATATTCACTAAATGAAGTTTCCCCAAACCCCAAACTACCGAAGAATCGGCACAAAACGTGCAGATACGCCACGCCCCGTTTAGAGCCACTTTCATTTTTGAGGCGTCTTGATCGGAGTTCTCTGTCAAAATCTATCGCCATTTTAAGTTTGTATACCCTAATATTCACTAAATGAAGTTTCCCCAAACCCCAAACTATGGACGAATCGGCACAAAACATGCAGATACGCCACCCCTCGTTCCGAGTCACTTTCATTTTTGAGGCGTCTTGATCGGACTTCTCGGTCAAAATCTATCGCCATTTAAAGTTTGTATACCCTAATATTCACTAAATCAAGTTTCCCCCAACCCCAAACTACTGACGAATCGGCACAAAACATGCAGATACGCCACGCCCCGTTTCGAGCCACTTTCATTTTCGAGGCGTCTTGATCGGACTTCTCTGTCAAAATCTATCGCCATTTGAAGTTTGTATACCCTAATATTCACTAAATGAAGTTTCCCCAAACCCCAAACAACTGACGAATCGGAACAAAACATGCAGATACGCTACGCCCCGTTTTCAGCCACTTTCATTTTTTAGGCCTCTTGATGGGTCTTCTCTCTCAAACTCTATCGCCATTAGAAGTTTTTATACCCTAATATTCACTAAATGAAGTTTCCCCAAACCTCAAACTACTGACAAATCGGCACAAAACATGCGGATACCCCACGCCCCGTTTCGAGCCACTTTCATTTTCGAGGCGTCTTGATCGAACTTCTCTGTCAAAATCTATCGCAATTTGAAGTTTGTATACCATAATATTCACTAAATGAAGTTTCCCCAAACCCCAAACAACTGACGAATCGGCACAAAACATGCAGATACGCCACGCCCCGTTTCGAGCCACTTTCATTTTTTAGGCGTCTTGATCGGACTTCTCTGTCAACATCTATCGCCATTTGAAGTTTGTATACCCTAATATTCCCTAAATGAAGTTTCCCCAAACCCCAAACTACTGACGAATCGGCACAAAACATGCAGATACGCGAAGCTTCGTTTCGGGCCACTTTCATTTTTGAATTGTCTTGATCGGACTTCTCGGTCAAAATCTATCGCTATTTGAAATTTGTATACCCTAATATTCACTAAATGAAGTTTTCCCAAACCTCAAACTACTAATGAATCGGCACAAAACATGCAGATACGCCACGCCCCGTTTCATGCCAATTTCATTTTTTAGGCGTCTTGATCGGATTTCTGTGTCAAAATCTATCGCCATTTGAAGTTTGTGTACCCTAATATTCCCTAAATGTAGTTTCCCCAAACCCCAAACTACTGACGAATCGGCAAAAAACATGCAGATATGGCACGCCCCGTTTCGAGCCACTTTCATTTTTGAGGCGTCTTGATCGGACTTCTCTGTCAAAATCTATCGCCATTTGAAGTTTGTATACCCTAATATTCACTAAATCAAGTTTCCCCAATCCCCAAACTACTGACGAATCGGCACAAAACATGCAGATACGCCACACCCCGTATCGAGCCACTTTCATTTTTGAGGCGTCTTGATAGGACTTTCCTGTCAAAATCTATCGCCATTTGAAGTTTGTATACCCTAATATTCACAAAATGAAGTTTCCCCAAACCCCAAACTACTGACGAATCGGAACAAAACATGCAGATACGCCACGCCCCATTTCGAGCCACTTTCATTATTTAGGCGTCTTGATCGGACTTCTCTGTCAAAATCTATCGCCATTTGAAGTTTGTATACCCTAATATTCACTAAATGAAGTTTCCCCAAACCCCAAACTACTGACGACTCGGCACAAAACATGCAGATACGCCACGCCCTGTTTCGAGCCACTTTCATTTTTGAGGCGTCTTGATCGGACTTCTCTGTCAAAATCTATCCCCATTTGAAGTTTGCATACCCTAATATTCAATAAATGAAGTTTCCCCAAACCCCAAACTACTGACGAATCGGCACAAAACATGCAGATACGCCACACCCCGTTTCGAGCCACTTTCATTTTTTTGGCGTCTTGATCGGACTTCTCTGTCAAAATCTATCGCCATTTGAAATTTTTATACCCTAATATTCACTAAATGAAGTTTCCCCAATCCTCAAACTACTGACAAATCGGCACAAAACATGCAGATACGCCACGCCCTGTATCGAGCCACTTTCATTTTTTAGGCGTCTTGATAGGACTTTCCTGTCAAAATCTATCGCCATTTGAAGTTTGTATACCCTAATATTCACTGAATGAAGTTTCCCCAAACCCCAAACTACTGACGAATCGGAACAAAACATCCAGATACGCCATGCCCCGTTTCGAGCCAGTTTCATTTTTTAGGCGTCTTGATCGGACTGCTCTGTCAAAATCTATCGCCATTTGAAGTTTGTATACCCTAATATTCACAAAATGAAGTTTCCCCAATCCCCAAACTACTGACGAATCGGCACAAAATATGCAGACACGCCACGCCCCGTTTCGAGCCACTTTCATTTTCGAGGCGTCTTGATCGGACTTCTCTGTCAAAATCTTTCGCCATTTGAAGTTTGTATACCCTAATATTAACTAAATGAAGTTTCCCCAAACCCCAAACTACTGACGAATCGGCACAAAACATGAAGATACGCCACGCCCCGTTTCGAGCCACTTTCATTTTTGAGGCGTCTTGATCGGACTTCTCTGTCAAAATCTATCGCAATTTGAAGTTTGCATACCCTAATATTCAATAAATGAAGTTTCCCCAAACCCCAAACTACTGACGAATCGGCACAAAACATGCAGATACGCCACTTCCCATTTCGAGCCACTTTCATTTTTGAGGCGTCTTGATCGGACTTCTCTGTCAAAATCTATCGCCATTTGAAGTTTTTATACCCTAATATTCACTAAATGAGGTTTCCCCAATCCCCAAACTACTGACGAATCGGCACAAAACATGCAGATACGCCATGCCCCGTTTCGAGCCGCTTTCATTTTTCAGGCGTCTGGATCGGACTTCTCTGTCAAAATCTATCGCCATTTGAAGTTTTTATACCCTAATATTCACTAAATGAAGTTTCCCCAAACCCCAAACTACTGACGAATCGGCACAAAACATGAAGATACGCCACGCCCCGTTTCGAGCCACTTTCATTTTTGAGGCGTCTTGATCGGACTTCTCTGTCAAAATCTATCGTCATTTGAAGTTTGTATACCCTAATATTCAGTAAATGAAGTTTCCCCAAACCCCAAACTACTGACGAATCGGCATAAAACATGCAGATACGCCACGCCCCGTTTCAATCCAGTTTCATTTTTTAGGCGTCTTGATCGGACTTCTCTGTCAAAATCTATCGCAATTTGAAGTTTGCATACCCTAATATTCAATAAATGAAGTTTCCCCAAACCCCAAACTACTGACGAATCGGCACAAAACATGCAGATACGCCACTTCCCGTTTCGAGCCACTTTCATTTTTGAGGCGTCTTGATCGGACTTCTCTGTCAAAATCTATCGCCATTTGAAGTTTTTATACCCTAATATTCACTAAATGAGGTTTCCCCAATCCCCAAACTACTGACGAATCGGCACAAAACATGCAGATACGCCATGCCCCGTTTCGAGCCGCTTTCATTTTTGAGGCGTCTGGATCGGACTTCTCTGTCAAAATCTATCGCCATTTGAAGTTTTTATACCCTAATATTCACTAAATGAAGTTTCCCCAAACCCCAAACTACTGAAGAATCGGCACAAAACATGAAGACACGCCACGCCCCGTTTCGAGCCACTTTCATTTTTGAGGCGTCTTGATCAGACTTCTCTGTCAAAATCTATCGCCATTTGAAATTTTTATACCCTAATATTCCCTAAATGAAGTTTCCCCAAACCCCAAACTACTGACGAATCGGCATAAAACATGGAGATACGCCACGCCCCGTTTCGAGCCACTTTCATTTTTGAGGCACCTTGATCGGACTTCTCTGTCAAAATCTATCGCCATTTGAAGTTTGTATACCCTAATATTCACTAAATGAAGTTTCCCCAAACCCCAAACTACTGACGAATCGGCACAAAACATGAAGATACGCCACGCCCCGTTTCGAGCCCCTTTCATTTTTGAGGCGTCTAGATCGGACTTCTCTGTCAAAATCTATCGTCATTTGAAGTTTGTATACCCTAATATTCACTAAACGAAGTTTCCCCAAACCCCAAACTACTGACGAATCGGCCCAAAACATGAAGATACGCCACGCCCCGTTTCGGGCCACTTTCAGTTTTGAGGCGTCTTGATCGGACTTCTCTGTCAAATCTATCGCCATTTGAAGTTTGTATACCCTAATATTTACTAAATGAAGTTTCCCCAAACCCCAAACTACTGACGAATCGGCACAAACATGCAGATACGCCACGCCCCGTGTCGAGCCACTTTAATTTTTGAGGCGTCTTGATCGGACTTCTCTGTCAAAATCTATCGTCATTTGAAGTTTGTATACCCTAATATTCAGTAAATGAAGTTTCCCCAAACCCCAAACTACTGACGAATCGGCATAAAACATGCAGATACGCCACGCCCCGTTTCAATCCAGTTTCATTTTTTAGGCGTCTTGATCGGACTTCTCTGTCAAAATCTATCGCAATTTGAAGTTTGCATACCCTAATATTCAATAAATGAAGTTTCCCCAAAGCCCAAACTACTGACGAATCGGCACAAAACATGCAGATACGCCACTTCCCGTTTCGAGCCACTTTCATTTTTGAGGCGTCTTGATCGGACTTCTCTGTCAAAATCTATCGCCATTTGAAGTTTTTATACCGTAATATTCACTAAATGAGGTTTCCCCAATCCCCAAACTACTGACGAATCGGCACAAAACATGCAGATACGCCATGCCCCGTTTCGAGCCGCTTTCATTTTTGAGGCGTCTGGATCGGACTTCTCTGTCAAAATCTATCGCCATTTGAAGTTTTTATACCCTAATATTCACTAAATGAAGTTTCCCCAAACCCCAAACTACTGAAGAATCGGCACAAAACATGAAGACACGCCACGCCCCGTTTCGAGCCACTTTCATTTTTGAGGCACCTTGATCGGACTTCTCTGTCAAAATCTATCGCCATTTGAAGTTTGTATACCCTAATATTCACTAAATGAAGTTTCCCCAAACCCCAAACTACTGACGAATCGGCACAAACATGCAGATACGCCACGCCCCGTGTCGAGCCACTTTAATTTTTGAGGCGTCTTGATCGGACTTCTCTGTCAAAATCTATCGTCATTTGAAGTTTGTATACCCTAATATTCACTAAATGAAGTTTCCCCAAACCCCAAACTACTGACGAATCGGCATAAAACATGCAGATACGCCACGCCCCGTTTCAATCCAGTTTCATTTTTTAGGCGTCTTGATCGGACTTCTCTGTCAAAATCTATCGCAATTTGAAGTTTGCATACCCTAATATTCAATAAATGAAGTTTCCCCAAAGCCCAAACTACTGACGAATCGGCACAAAACATGCAGATACGCCACTTCCCGTTTCGAGCCACTTTCATTTTTGAGGCGTCTTGATCGGACTTCTCTGTCAAAATCTATCGCCATTTGAAGTTTTTATACCCTAATATTCACTAAATGAGGTTTCCCCAATCCCCAAACTACTGACGAATCGGCACAAAACATGCAGATACGCCATGCCCCGTTTCGAGCCGCTTTCATTTTTGAGGCGTCTGGATCGGACTTCTCTGTCAAAATCTATCGCCATTTGAAGTTTTTATACCCTAATATTCACTAAATGAAGTTTCCCCAAACCCCAAACTACTGAAGAATCGGCACAAAACATGAAGACACGCCACGCCCCGTTTCGAGCCACTTTCATTTTTGAGGCGTCTTGATCAGACTTCTCTGTCAAAATCTATCGCCATTTGAAATTTTTATACCCTAATATTCACTAAATGAAGTTTCCCCAAACCCCAAACTACTGACGAATCGGCATAAAACATGCAGATACGCCACGCCCCGTTTCGAGCCACTTTCATTTTTGAGGCACCTTGATCGGACTTCTCTGTCAAAATCTATCGCCATTTGAAGTTTGTATACCCTAATATTCACTAAATGAAGTTTCCCCAAACCCCAAACTACTGACGAATCGGCACAAAACATGAAGATACGCCACGCCCCGTTTCGAGCCCCTTTCATTTTTGAGGCGTCTAGATCGGACTTCTCTGTCAAAATCTATCGTCATTTGAAGTTTGTATACCCTAATATTCACTAAACGAAGTTTCCCCAAACCCCAAACTACTGACGAATCGGCCCAAAACATGAAGATACGCCACGCCCCGTTTCGGGCCACTTTCAGTTTTGAGGCGTCTTGATCGGACTTCTCTGTCAAATCTATCGCCATTTGAAGTTTGTCTACCCTAATATTTACTAAATGAAGTTTCCCCAAACCCCAAACTACTGACGAATCGGCACAAACATGCAGATACGCCACGCCCCGTGTCGAGCCACTTTAATTTTTGAGGCGTCTTGATCGGACTTCTCTGTCAAAATCTATCGTCATTTGAAGTTTGTATACCCTAATATTCAGTAAATGAAGTTTCCCCAAACCCCAAACTACTGACGAATCGGCATAAAACATGCAGATACGCCACGCCCCGTTTCAATCCAGTTTCATTTTTTAGGCGTCTTGATCGGACTTCTCTGTCAAAATCTATCGCAATTTGAAGTTTGCATACCCTAATATTCAATAAATGAAGTTTCCCCAAAGCCCAAACTACTGACGAATCGGCACAAAACATGCAGATACGCCACTTCCCGTTTCGAGCCACTTTCATTTTTGAGGCGTCTTGATCGGACTTCTCTGTCAAAATCTATCGCCATTTGAAGTTTTTATACCCTAATATTCACTAAATGAGGTTTCCCCAATCCCCAAACTACTGACGAATCGGCACAAAACATGCAGATACGCCATGCCCCGTTTCGAGCCGCTTTCATTTTTGAGGCGTCTGGATCGGACTTCTCTGTCAAAATCTATCGCCATTTGAAGTTTTTATACCCTAATATTCACTAAATGAAGTTTCCCCAAACCCCAAACTACTGAAGAATCGGCACAAAACATGAAGACACGCCACGCCCCGTTTCGAGCCACTTTCATTTTTGAGGCGTCTTGATCAGACTTCTCTGTCAAAATCTATCGCCATTTGAAATTTTTATACCCTAATATTCACTAAATGAAGTTTCCCCAAACCCCAAACTACTGACGAATCGGCATAAAACATGCAGATACGCCACGCCCCGTTTCGAGCCACTTTCATTTTTGAGGCACCTTGATCGGACTTCTCTGTCAAAATCTATCGCCATTTGAAGTTTGTATACCCTAATATTCACTAAATGAAGTTTCCCCAAACCCCAAACTACTGACGAATCGGCACAAAACATGAAGATACGCCACGCCCCGTTTCGAGCCCCTTTCATTTTTGAGGCGTCTAGATCGGACTTCTCTGTCAAAATCTATCGTCATTTGAAGTTTGTATACCCTAATATTCACTAAACGAAGTTTCCCCAAACCCCAAACTACTGACGAATCGGCCCAAAACATGAAGATACGCCACGCCCCGTATCGGGCCACTTTCAGTTTTGAGGCGTCTTGATCGGACTTCTCTGTCAAATCTATCGCCATTTGAAGTTTGTATACCCTAATATTTACTAAATGAAGTTTCCCCAAACCCCAAACTACTGACGAATCGGCACAAACATGCAGATACGCCACGCCCCGTGTCGAGCCACTTTAATTTTTGAGGCGTCTTGATCGGACTTCTCTATCAAAATCTATCGCCATTTGAAGTTTGTATACCCTAATATTTACTAAATGAAGTTTCCCTAAACCCCAAACTACTGACGAATCGGCACAAAACAAGTAGATACCCCACGCCCCGTTTCGAGCCATTTTAATTTTTGGGGCGTCTTCATCGGACTTCTCTGTCAAAATCTATCGCCATTTGAAGTTTTTATACCCTAATATTCACTAAATGAAGTTTTCCCAATCCCCAAACTACTGACGAATTTGCATAAAACATGCAGATACGCCACACCCCGTTTCGAGCCAGTTTCATTTTTGAGGCGTCTTGATCGGACTTCTCTGTCAAAATCTATCGCAATTTGAAGTTTGCATACCCTAATATTCACTAAATCAAGTTTCCCCAAACCCCAAACTACTGAAGAATCGGCACAAAACATGCAGATACGCCACGCCCCGTTTCGAGCCACTTTCATTTTTGAGGCGTCTTGATCGGACTTCTCTGTCAACATCTATCGCCATTTGATGTTTTTATACCCTAATGATCACTAAATAAAGTTTCCCCAATCCCCAAACTACTGATGAATCGGCTCAAAACATGCAGATACGCCACGCCCCGTTTCGAACCACTTTCATTTTTTAGGCGTCTTGATCGGACTTCTCTGTCAAAATCTATCACCATTTGAAATTTTTATACCCTAATATTCACTAAATGAAGTTTCCCCAATCCCCAAACTACTGACGAATCGGCATAAAACATTCAGATACGCCACGCCCCGTTTCAATCCAGTTTCATTTTTGAGGCGTCTTGATCGGACTTCTCTGTCAAAATCTATCGCAATTTGAAGTTTGCATACCCTAATATTCAATAAATGAAGTTTCCCCAAAGCCCAAACTACTGACGAATCGGCACAAAACATGCAGATACGCCACTTCCCGTTTCGAGCCACTTTCATTTTTGAGGCGTCTTGATCGGACTTCTCTGTCAAAATCTATCGCCATTTGAAGTTTTTATACCCTAATATTCACTAAATGAGGTTTCCCCAATCCCCAAACTACTGACGAATCGGCACCAAACATGCAGATACGCCATGCCCCGTTTCGAGCCGCTTTCATTTTTGAGGCGTCTGGATCGGACTTCTCTGTCAAAATCTATCGCCATTTGAAGTTTTTATACCCTAATATTCACTAAATGAAGTTTCCCCAATCCCCAAACTACTGAAGAATCGGCATAAAGCATGCAGATACGCCACGCCCCGTTTCGAGCCAGTTTCATTTTTGAAGTGTCTTGATCGGACTTCTCTGTCAAAATCTATCGCAATTTGAAGTTTGCATACCCTAATATTCACGAAATGAAGTTTCCCCAAACCCCAACCTACAGACGAATCGGCACAAAACATGCAGATACGCCACGCCCCGTTTCGAGCCACTTTCAGTTTTTAGGCGTCTTGATCGGACTTCTCTGTCAAAATCTATCGCCATTTGAAGTTTGTATACCCTAATATTCTGGAAATGAAGTTTCCCCAAACCCCAACCTACTGACGAATCGGCACAAAACATGCAGATACGCCACGCCCCGTTTCGAGGCACTTTCATTTTTTAGGCGTCTTGATCAGACTTCTCTGTTAAAATCTATCGTCATTTGAAGTTTGTATACGCTAATATTAACTAAATGAGGTTTCCCCAAACCCCAAACTACTGACGAATCAGCCCAAAACATGTAGATACGCCACGCCCCGTTTCGAGCCACTTTCATTTTTGAGGCGTCTTGATCGGACTTCTCTGTCAAAATCTATCGCCATTTGAAGTTTGCATACCCTAATATTCACTAAATGAAGTTTCCCTAAACCCCAAACTACTGACAAATCGGCACAAAACATGCAGATACGCCACGCCCCGTTTCGAGCCACTTTCATTTTTGAGGCGTCTTGATCGGACTTCTCTGTCAAAATGTATCGTCATTTGAAGTTTGTATACCCTAATATTCACTAAATGACGTTTCCCCAAACCCCAAACTACTGACGAATCGGCCCAAAACATGAGGATACGCCACGCCCCATTTCGAGCCACTTTTATTTTTGAGGCGTCTTGATCGGACTTCTCTATCAAATCTATCGCCATTTGAAGTTTGTATACCCTAATATTCACTAAATGAAGTTTCCCCAAACCCCAAACTACTTACGAATCGGCACAAAACATGCAGATACGCCACGCCCCGTTTCGAGCCACTTTCATTTTTTAATTTTCTCTATCGGACTCCTCTGTCAAAATCTATCGCCATTTGAAGTTTGTATACCCTAATATTCACTAAATGAAAGTTCTCCAAACCCCAAACTACTAACGAATCGGCACAAAACATGCAGATACGCCACGCCCCGTTTCGAGCCACTTTCATTTTTGAGGCGTCTTGATCGGATTTCTCTGTCAAAATCTATCGTCATTTGAAGTTTGTATACCCTAATATTCACGAAATGAAGTTTCCCCAAACCCCAACCTACTGAGGAATCGGCACAAAACATGCAGATACGCCACGCCCCGTTTCGAGGCCCTTTCATTTTTTAGGCGTCTTGATCGGACTTCTCTGTCAAAACCTATCGTCATTTGAAGTTTGTATTCCCTAATATTCACTAAATGAGGTTTCCCCAAACCCCAAAGTACTGACGAATCGGCCCAAAACATGATGATACGCCACGCCCCGTTTTAAGCCACTTTCATTTTTGAGGCGTCTTGATCGGACTTCTCTGTCAGAATCTATCGCCATTTGAAGTTTGTATACCCTAATATTCAGTAAATGAAGTTTCCCCAATCCCCAAACTACTGACGAATCGGCACAAAACATGCAGATACGCCACGCCCCGTTTCGAGCCACTTTCATTTTTGAGGCGTCTTGATCGGACTTCTCTGTCAACATCTATCGCCATTTGATATTTTTATACTCTAATATTCATTAAATGAAGTTTTCCGAATCCCCAAACTACTGACGAATCGGCCCAAAACATGAGGATACGCCACGCCCCATTTCGAGCCACTTTTATTTTTTGAGGCGTCTTGATCGGACTTCTCTATCAAATCTATCGCCATTTGAAGTTTGTATACCCTAATATTCACTAAATGAAGTTTCCCCAAACCCCAAACTACTTACGAATCGGCACAAAACATGCAGATACGCCACGCCCCGTTTCGAGCCACTTTCATTTTTTAATTTTCTCTATCGGACTCCTCTGTCAAAATCTATCACCATTTGAAGTTTGTATACCCTAATATTCACTAAATGAAAGTTCTCCAAACCCCAAACTACTAACGAATCGGCACAAAACACGCAGATACGCCACGCCCCGTTTCGAGCCACTTTCATTTTTGAGGCGTCTTGATCGGATTTCTCTGTCAAAATCTATCGTCATTTGAAGTTTGTATACCCTAATATTCACTAAATGAAGTTTCCCCAAACCCCAAACTACTGACGAATCGGCCCAAAACATGGAGATACGCCACGCCCCGTTTCGAGCCACTTTCATTTTTTAGGCGTCTTGATCGGACTTCTCTGTCAAATCTATTGCCATTTGAAGTTTGTATACCCTAATATTCACTAAATGAAGTTTCCTCAAACCCCAAACTACTGACGAATCGGCACAAAACATGCAGATACGCCACGCCCCATTTCGAGCCCCTTTCATTTTTGAGGCGTCTTGATCGGATTTCTCTGTGAAAATCTATCGTAATTTGAAGTTTGTATACCCTAATATTCACTAAATGAAGTTTCCCCAAAACCCAAAGTACTGACGAATCGGCCCAAAACATGAAGATACGCCACGCCCCGTTTCGAGCAACTTTCATTTTTGAGGCGTCTTGATCGGACTTCTCTGTCAAATCTATCGCCATTTGAAGTTTGTATACCCTAATATTCACTAAATGAAGTTTCCCCAAACCCCAAACTACTGACGAATCGGCACAAAACATGCAGATACGCCACGCCGCGTTTCGAGCCACTTTCATTTTTGAGGCGTCTTGATCGGACTTCTCTGTCAAAATCTATCGCCATTTGATATTTTTATACTCTAATATTCACTAAATGAAGTTTCCCCAATCCCCAAACTACTGACGAATCGGCACAAAACATGCAGATACGCCACGCCCCGTTTCGAGCCACTTTCATTTTTGAGGCGTCTTGATCGGACTGCTCTGTCAAAATCTATCGCCATTTGAAGTTTTTATACCCTAATATTCACTAAATGAAGTTTCCCCAATCCCCAAACTACTGACGAATCAGCATAAAACATGCAGATACGCCACGCTCGTTTCAAGCCAGTTTCATTTTTTAGGCGTAATTATCAGACTTCTCTGTCAAAATCTATCGCAATTTGAAGTTTGCATACCCTAATATTCACCAAATGAAGTTTCCCCAAACCCCAAACTAATGACGAATCGGCACAAAACATGCAGATACGCCACCCCCCGTTTCGAGCCACTTTCATTTTTTAGGCGTCTTGATCGGATTTCTCTGTCAAAATCTATCGTCATTTGAAGTTTGTGTACCCTAATATTTACTAAATGACGTTTTCCCAAACCCCAAACTACTGACGAATCGGGCCAAAACATGAAGATACGCCACGCCCCGTTTCGAGCCACTTTTATTTTGAGGCGTCTTGATCGGACTTCTCTGTCAAATCTATCACCATTTGAAGTTTGTATACCCTAATATTCACTAAATGAAGTTTTCCCAAACCCCAAACTACTGACGAATCGGCACAAAACATGCAGATACGCCGCGCCCCGTTTCGAGCCACTTTCATTTTTTAGCCCTCTTGATCGGAATTCTCTGTCAAAATCTATCGCCATTTGAAGTTTGTATACCCTAATATTCACTAAATGAAGTTTCCCCAAACCCCAAACTACGGACGAATCAGCAAAAAACATGCAGACACGCCACGCCCCATTTCGAGCCACTTTCATTTTTTAGGCGTCTTGATCGGATTTCTCTGTCAAAATCTATCGTCATTTGAAGTTTGTATACCCTAATATTCACTAAATGAAGTTTCCCCAAACCCCAAACTACTGACGAATCGGCCCAAAACATGAAGATACGCCACGCCCCGTTTCGAGCCACTTTCATTTTTTAATTTTCTCTATCGGACTTCTCTGTCAAAATCTATCGCCATTTGAAGTTTGTATACCCTAATATTCACTAAATGAAAGTTCTCCAAACCCCAAACTACTAACAAATCGGCACAAAACATGCAGATACGCCACGCCCCGTTTCGAGCCACTTTTATTTTTTAGGCGTCTTGATCGGACTTCTTTGTCAAAATCTATCGCCATTTGAAGTTTGTATACCCTAATATTCACGAAATGAAGTTTCCCCAAACCCCAACCTACTGACGAATCGGCACAAAACATGCAGATACGCCACACCCCGTTTCGAGGCCCTTTCATTTTTTAGGCGTCTTGATCGGACTTCTCCGTCAAAATCTATCGTCATTTGAAGTTTGTATTCCCTAATATTCACTAAATGAGGTTTCCCCAAACCCCAAAGTACTGACGAATCGGCCCAAAACATGATGATACGCCACGCCCCGTTTTGAGCCACTTTCATTTTTGAGGCGTCTTGATCGGACTTCTCTGTCAGAATCTATCGCCATTTGAAGTTTGTATACCCTAATATTCAGTAAATGAAGTTTCCCCAATCCCCAAACTACTGACGAATCGGCACAAAACATGCAGATACGCCACGCCCCGTTTCGAGCCACTTTCATTTTTGAGGCGTCTTGATCGGACTTCTCTGTCAACATCTATCGCCATTTGATATTTTTATACTCTAATATTCACTGAATGAAGTTTCCCCAATCCCCAAACTACTGACGAATCGGCACAAAACATGCAGATACGCCACGCCCCGTTTCGAGCCACTTTCATTTTTTAGGCGTCCTGATCGGATTTCTCTGTCAAAATCTATCGTCATTTGAGGTTTGTATACCCTAATATTCACTAAATGAAGTTTCCCCAAACCCCAAACTACTGACGAATCGACCCAAATCATGAAGATATGCCACGCCCCGTTTCGAGCCACTTTCATTTTTGAGGCGTCTTGATCGGACTTCTCTGTCAAATCTATCGCCATTTGAAGTTTGTATACCCTAATATTCACTAAATGAAGTTTCCCCAAACCCCAAACTACTGACGAATCGGCACAAAACATGCAGATACGCCACGCCCCGTTTCGAGCCACTTTAATTTTTGAGGCGTCTTGATCGGACTTCTCTGTCAAAATCTATCGCCATTTGATATTTTTATACTCTAATATTCACTAAATGAAGTTTCCCCAAACCCCAAACTACTGACGAATCGGCACAAAACATGAAGATACGCCACGCCCCATTTCGGGCCACTTTCATTTTTGAGGCGTCTTGATCGGACTTCTCTGTCAAATCTATCGCCATTTGAAGTTCGTATACCCTAATATTCACTAAATGAAGTTTCCTCAAACCCCAAACTACTGACGAATCGGCACAAAACATGCAGATACGCCACGCCCCATTTCGAGCCACTTTCATTTTTGAGGCATCCTGATCGGATTTCTCTGTGAAAATCTATCGTCATTTGAAGTTTGTATACCCTAATATTCACTAAATGAAGTTTCCCCAAAACCCAAAGTACTGACGAATCGGCCCAAAACATGAAGATACGCCACGGCCCGTTTCGAGCAACTTTCATTTTTGAGGCGTCTTGATCGGACTTCTCTGTCAAATCTATCGCCATTTGAAGTTTGTATACCCTAATATTCACTAAATGAAGTTTCCCCAAACCCCAAACTACTGACGAATCGGCACAAAACATGCAGATACGCCACGCCGCGTTTCGAGCCACTTTCATTTTTGAGGCGTCTTGATCGGACTTCTCTGTCAAAATCTATCGCCATTTGATATTTTTATACTCTAATATTCACTAAATGAAGTTTCCCCAATCCCCAAACTACTGACGAATCGGCACAAAACATGCAGATACGCCACGCCCTGTTTCGAGCCACTTTCATTTTTGAGGCGTCTTGATCGGACTGCTCTGTCAAAATCTATCGCGATTTGAAGTTTTTATACCCTAATATTCACTAAATGAAGTTTCCCCAATCCCCAAACTACTGACGAATCAGCATAAAACATGCAGATACGCCACGCTCGTTTCAAGCCAGTTTCATTTTTTAGGCGTAATTATCAGACTTCTCTGTCAAAATCTATTGCAATTTGAAGTTTGCATACCCTAATATTCACCAAATGATGTTTCCCCAAACCCCAAACTACTGACGAATCGGCACAAAACATGCAGATACGCCACCCCCCATTTCGAGCCACTTTCATTTTTTAGGCGTCTTGATCGGATTTCTCTGTCAAAATCTATCGTCATTTGAAGTTTGTGTACCCTAATATTTACTAAATGACGTTGTTCCTGCCGGTTGACTCTGCGTCAGCTCACTTCAGCGGCCGCCACACACCTCCTTCCTCACCTAGTCTGTGCTGGTATGATCGCACCTGCAAAAGAAAAAGGGGGGGTGCCCTCGCGGCCGTTTGCACTCCGACGCCCAAGTCAGAACGGGGCAAGAAACATCAAAGTCTGAATTTCTCTCTGTGTTTAGGTCTAGAATTGCGTACCTCTGTGAAGCATGTTACTGTTCCGTATATACCTAGGGTTTTCTGCGCCGCTAACCCTAATTAGGGTTTATTGCGCTGCTGGACACACTTAAGGTTTACTGGAATGCCCCCCTGCGCCACTCTTACCCAGTCTTTGGGATAACCTAGCACATAGGGTTTTCTTCTCTGGAGTGCAAAGTCTAACAGGATGAACACCTGTTCTGGCAAGGCCTTCACTGTTCACGTGCCATGCATGTAGCCTCCGTGATTCGGGACCCCCTTTACCTCTGGGAATATTTACTAATAATCTGCGGAGCAGGCGATGACCGATCATCCATCTCTATGCGGGCAGGCGATGACCGATCATCCATCTCTATGCGGGCAGGCGATGACCGATCACCCATCTCTATGCGGGCAGGCGATGACCGACCACCTTCCTCTGCGGGACACAGGCCGATCACCCCTGATGGGGTCTACTCCACGTGGCTTTGGCCCATGCTGTGGGGCCCATCTGACGTCCGAGGACTGGTCAGTACACAAGCCCCCCAGTCTCAAGCTGTTAACTTGTTTCAGCGAAGAGACTAAGTCATCGACTCCTTTACTATCTGCTCTCGGTGTCCGAGGACCAGCATTTGGCATCATCGCCAGGAACTCTTCTGATCTGGTACTCGCCGAATTATCTTTAGGCGATTTCCTTTCTCTTACTCTTCTCGATCCACGTGTCCTCCTCAAGCACGCCTCTCACCTCAGCCTCGCTTTAAGAAGTCGAGGGCGAGGTCTTTCCTATCTCGCCTCACTTGCTCAAAGGCAAGGAGGACTTTTTTATCTTGCCTCAGCCTCACTGTACCAGGTCGAGGTGAGGACCTTGAACTTCGCTGGATGCCTCCGATCGCCAAAGGGCGATGAGGACTTTTCTCTTCTCGCCTCAGCCTCGCTGTAAGAAGACGAGGTGAGGACTTTTATCACCTTGCCTCAGCCTCGCTGTAAGAAGACGAGGTGAGGACCTTTATCATCTTGCCTCAGCCTCGCTATAAGAAGACAAGGTGAGGACTTTTATCATCTTGCCTCAGCCTCGCTGTAAGAAGACGAGGTGAGGACTTTTATCATCTTGCCTCAGCCTCGCTGTAAGAAGACGAGGTGAGGACTTTTATCATCTTGCCTCAGCCTCGCTGTAAGAAGACGAGGTGAGGACTTTTATCACCTGGATGCCTCCGATCGCCGAAGGGCGATGAGGACCCTAAAATCTCCTTACTTGGGCCTCTGATCGCCTAAGGGCGATGAGGTTTTTCCAAAACTTCTGCAAAACGATACGCACACAAACTTTAGTATACTTCAAAATTTTTTCTTTGAATATCTTATTTCTTGGGTGGCCTCATTAAAAACCCTCCTTAGGGAAAAAAGAGCGCCCCCTTGTAACTGTTTTTACAGAACTGTTCAATGCTTATGAAACTTTAACTAAAGTAAAACTTGAGGTGTGTGGCGTTCCAAGTACGAGGAATCGCCCCTCCTTCTAGTGTCTCCAAGCGGTAGGCGCCGTTCCCGAGTGCCTCGGTTATTCTAAACGGTCCGGTCCACTTGGGCGACAACTTATTCTCCATCTCGTACTGGTGGGCCTTCCTCATCACAAGATCGCCGCTTCTGAGTTGTCTCGGTATTACTCTAGTATTGTATCTTCGTTCTACCCTTCTTTTCACCGCTTCAGCTTTAACTCTCGCCTCTTCTCTGACCTCATCCAGTAAATCCAGGTTCATTCTTCTTTCTTCATTTGATTCCTCTGCTACAAAGTGTTGAAATCTCGGCGAGCTCTCCTGGATTTCAACTGGAATCATCGCGTCACAGCCATACACCAAGCTAAAGGGGGTTTCGTGGGTACCTGACTGCTCAGTCGTGTGGTACGCCCATATTATGCGAGACACCTCATCAGCCCACGATCCTTTAGCTTTCTCTAATCTTCTCTTTAAACCTCTCAACAGAACCCGATTGGCGGATTCTACCTGGCCATTCGTCTGCGGGTGCTCAACGGATGCAAACACTTGTTGAATTCCCACATCTTCACACAACTTCTTCAACAGGTGGCTTGCAAACTGAGTCCCATTATCTGATACTAGACGCTTAGGCACCCCAAACCGGCACACAATGTTCTTCCATACAAAGTTTTCAATCTTGGTCGCCGTGATTTGGGCAACTGGCTCTGCTTCAATCCACTTGGTGAAGTACTCAATCGCCACCACCAAGTATTTCCTCTGCCTGATCGCCATCGGAAAGGGCCCCAGAATATCAATTCCCCATGTATGAAATGGCCAAGGGCTATAAATCGACTTAAGCTCTTCTGGGGGCGCCTTTTGCCAGTCGGCGTGCTGCTGGCACTGCTTGCAGCACTGGGCGTACCTCTTGCAATCCTCCCTCATCGTCGGCCAGTAATATCCTGCGCGAAGGGTTCTAACGGCTAGAGCTCGACCCCCGATGTGACTTCCACATATGCCTTCATGGAGCTCAGCCATAACCCTCGTGCACTTCTCCCCGTGTATGCATACCAGGAGTGGGTGTGTGAACCCAAACCTGTACAACTCGCCATCTATCATGGTAAACCTGGTGGAGTTCTTCTTGATCTTTCTGGACTCTGCCGGATCTATTGGGAGCAAGCCATCAGCTAAGTAACGCTGGTACTGCGTAATCCACGTATCTGACCCATGTGTGGCACAGACCTGTGCAACGTTTACTCCATCCACAGGGAATGCCCTTATCCTTGGCGTTTTCAAGGTCTCCTGAGCTAAAGACCTGTGACTCCTCGCCGCTCCCACTGCCGATCTGCTCACTTGCAGCACCTGGTGATCTGCCACAAAAGCCCTAGGTGTCTTCAACGTTTCTTGAATAACAGTCCTCTGCCTTCCCCCCTTGCCCGAACTGGCGAGCTTGGCCAGCAAGTCAGCTCGGGCATTTTGCTCCCTTGGCACATGCACTACCTCGAATGCTGTAAAAGAACTCTTCAACTCCTGAACATATGCCAAATAAGCTGCCATCTGTGGGTCCTTGGCTTGGAACTCGCCCACTACTTGCCCGGTGACCAGCAACGAGTCACTTTTGGCCACCAAAACTTTAGCTCCCATCTGCTTTGCCAACAAGATACCTGCAATCAATGCTTCGTATTCTGCTTGATTGTTGCTGGCTTTGAAAACGAACCTCAGGGACTGTTCTATTAGCACGCCGTTGGGCCCTTCCAGAATGACTCCAGCTCCGCTGCCCTGCTGGTTTGACGATCCATCTACCGAAAGGACCCACCGAAAACCATCTCCTTCGGCCTGAGTCGCCTCCGACGAGAGCTCGACGACAAAATCAGCTAAAAATTGCCCCTTAATTGGTCCTCGGGGTTCATATTTATTGTCGAACTCTGAGAGTTCTACTGCCCACTTCACCATTCGTCCAGCTACATCAAGTTTCTTTAGGACCTTCTGAATGGGGAGATTGGTCATTATCACGACGGCAAAGCTCTGAAAGTAATGACGCAGCCTCCTCGCCGAAAACACAACTGCAAGCGCAGCTTTCTCCAAGGCCTGATACCTCACTTCAGGTCCCTGCAACACCTTGCTCACAAAGTAAATAGGCTTCTGGACCTGATCTTGGTCTTGGACAAGCACCGCACTCACCGCCCTCTCCGTCACAGCGAAATACAGTCTGAGAGGCACTCCTACTAACGGTTTGCATAGAACCGGCGGGCTTGCTAAATACGCTTTAAGCTTCACGAAAGCTTCCTCACACTCCTTGGTCCAGGCAAACCTGTTGTTTCTTTTTAAGCACTGAAAATACGGGTGGCCCTTCTCGCCGCTGGCTGACACAAAACGTGAGAGAGCAGCCATCCGACCTGTCAGCTGCTGCACCTCCTTCACCGTGGCTGGGCTTCTCATTGCCATAATAGCAGCGCACTTATCTGGGTTTGCCTCTATTCCTCTTTCAGTCAAAAGGAAACCTAAAAATTTTCCTGCCTCCACGCCAAAAATGCACTTCTCTGGATTTAGTTTCAGCTTATATTTGGCTATCGTGACAAACAACTCCTCCAGGTCCGAGGTGTGCCGGCTTCCCTCTGTGGAAGTCACCACCATATCATCAACATAGGCCTGCACATTTCGCCCTAGCATTGGTGCAAGTACCTTATCCATCAATCTCTGGTACGTGGCGCCAGCGTTCTTCAGTCCGAATGGCATTACCTTGTAGCAATAGCACGATCTCTCCGTCATGAAGGCGGTCTTCTCTTCATCCATAGGATGCATCTTGATCTGATTATAACCCGAGAACGCATCCAGAAAGCTCAACAGTTTGCAGCCCGCCGCGCTGTCCACCAGGGCGTCTATACTCGGTAAAGGATATGAGTCCTTCGGACAAGCCTTGTTCAAATCGGTGAAATCGACGCACATGCGCCATTTGCCGTTGCTCTTTTTAACCAGCACGACGTTAGCGAGCCACTCGGGGTATTGGATCTCCCGAATGTGACCTGCGGCGAGGAGCTTCTGCGTTTCATCCCTGATCGCCTGCCTCCTCTCCTCGTTAAACTTTCTCCTTCTTTGCCGCACTGGCTTTACCTGGTGGTCTACCGCCAGGTGATGACACAAAAAGTCAGGGTCGATACCAGGCATATCCGAGGCAGACCACGCAAACGCGTCCAGATGCCTCTCAATTACCCCGGCGATCTGGTCTTGTGCTCCATGGTCCAACGATTTTCCCAGCTTGAAGACCTTGCCTTTTATCTTCCTTTCAACCCACTCTTCCACTGGTTGAGGTCTCCTTTCGCTGGCGATCACTGCTCTGGCGATTCCTGCCTCTCTGCCCTCCTCTGGGCGATTTCTCAACTCCACTGCTCGGTCGGTCTCTCTGACCCCTTCCTCATCATCTAGCGTATGCGCACCCCCCTCGGCGATCAACTCCATCGCAATATCGGCGGCCTGCCCCCTTCTTCGTGTTGATTCCGCGCCAGGAGGGGGTGTGGTTGTGATGTAGCTTACTGATCGCTTGTTCTTGAGGCTGTTTTCGTAACACCTTCGTGCCTCCTGCTGATCAGACCGCAGGGTTATCACCACGCCTTCCATTGAAGGGAGCTTAACCTTCATGTGCCTTGTTGATGGCACTGCCCCTATCCGGTTGAGAGTTGGCCTCCCTAACAGGATGTTATATGCTGAGGGGGCGTTCACGACGAGATACTTGATTTTCTCCGTTCTTGAAGCCACCTCATCCGTGAACGTGGTTCTCAGCTCGATGTACCCCCTGACCTCCACCTGACCGCCAGCGAAACCATACAAGCATCCCCCATACGGTCTCAGCTGGTCAAGGGGTAACTACAGCTTGTTGAAAGTTGGCCAGAACATAACATCGGCCGAGCTTCCCTGGTCGACCAGCACCCGGTGGATCTTCCTCCCAGCGGTGACAAGCAAGATCACTACGGGATCGTTGTCATGTGGCACAACGTCTTTAAGATCTTCCCTGGTAAACGCGATGTCCACATCGGGCGAATGGTCGTCGAATGCTTCTACTGCCATCACCGATCGAGCATACCTCTTGCGCTGCGACGCGGTGCACCCACCTTCGGAGAATCCCCCAGCTATAGTGTGGATCTCCCCGTGGATGGGCACTTCATGCTGCTGGCTCTCAGTGCTCGCCGGCTGGGAGCTCGTCGCATCTGCTGCCTTCTGCAGCAAGTAGTCCTTCAGGAATCCACTTTGGACCAACTTGTCGAGTTGGTGTCCTAGCAACAGACAGGAGTTAATGGTGTGGCCAAAACCTTTGTGGAATTCACACCACGCATCTGGCTTTGGCCCCAACACTTTATCCGTCTTCTTCTCGGGCATCGTCAGCTTGGCAGCTATACTGGGGATGGCGATCAGGTCCCCCAATCTCATCACGAACTCATGCCTCGGAGGACGCTTGAATTCCCTCGGGCGACCTGATCCTCTTGCTCTACTACTGCCATCATCTTTACTTTTCTTCGGATCATAAGGATGATATATCCTTTGGTCCTTCTTTGCCGCTGCCGTCTCCAACACCCTCTGAGGCTGAGTCCTGGCTTGGGTGCGTGGTTTTGCGGGAGCCGTACTCCCCCTCTTTTCTATCACTTCGTTCTCGGCAGCGATGTGAGCCACAGCACGTCGCCGAATCTCTGCGAAAGTTGCAGGGCGACTCCTGATCAATGATTCGCTGAATGGCCCAGGTAGCACGCCTTTCTTAAAGGCGTGTACGAACATCTCCTCCTCTTTACCTGGTAGTCGGACTATCTGGGCCCCGAATCTGTTCAGATAATCCTTCAAAGATTCCCCCTGGAATTGCCTTAGGTCGAACAGGTCGTAAGACACCATAGGCGGCGCCTTATTCACGATGTACTGATCGACAAACAGCTTGGAAAATTGCCGGAAACTGGAAATATGTCCGGGAGGTAGACTCACAAACCAGTCCAACGCTGTGCTGTGGAGGGTGCTCATAAACATCTTGCAGTAGACCGCATCCGATCCTCCCGACAGCATCATCTGCATATGGAAAGCGGTGAGATGCCTTTCGGGGTCTTCTTTCCCAGTGAACACGGTCTTAGGCCCTACGAAGGTGGCAGGGACCACCGTGTCCATGATTTCCTGGGAGAAAGGCATGGGAAAGGCCCTTGTGGGCGTTGGTGGAGCCCGATCCTCTCCCCCACAGTCTCCATCTTGCCGCACGTTTTGCAGACTCACACGCAGCTCCTCGTTCGCTTTGTGCAACTCCTCATTCCTGGCCTGTGAGGCGGCCAGGTCTTCCTGCATCCGCGCTTGATGCGCCCTGGACTCCGCCACCGTCTCCTGGAGGGCGCGCATTGTTTCCATGAGTTGCTGCATGGTAACGCTTTCGCCTCCATTCGGTGGAACGGAACCGTGCCTTGTCGTCCTCATCTTCTGTGGTTTCTCTCTCACTCTCGTGTATGGGACCTTGTTTTACTCGGCCCCACGGTGGGCGCCTAATGTTCCTGCCGGTTGACTCTGCGTCAGCTGACTTCAGCGGCCGCCACACACCTCCTTCCTCACCTAGTCTGTGCTGGTATGATCGCACTTGCAAAAGAAAAAGGGGGGGTGCCCTCGCGGCCGTTTGCACTCCGACGCCCAAGTCAGAACGGGGCAAGAAACATCAAAGTCTGAATTTCTCTCTGTGTTTAGGTCTAGAATTGCGTACCTCTGTGAAGCATGTTACTGTTCCTTATATACCTAGGGTTTTCTGCGCCGCTAACCCTAATTAGGGTTTATTGCGCTGCTGGACACACTTAAGGTTTACTGGAATGCCCCCCTGCGCCACTCTTACCCAGTCTTTGGGATAACCTAGCACATAGGGTTTTCTTCTCTGGAGTGCAAAGTCTAACAGGATGAACACCTGTTCTGGCAAGGCCTTCACTGTTCACGTGCCATGCATGTAGCCTCCGTGATTCGGGACCCCCTTTACCTCTGGGAATATTTACTAATAATCTGCGGAGCAGGCGATGACCGATCATCCATCTCTATGCGGGCAGGCGATGACCGATCATCCATCTCTATGCGGGCAGGCGATGACCGATCATCCATCTCTATGCGGGCAGGCGATGACCGATCACCCATCTCTATGCGGGCAGGCGATGACCGACCACCTTCCTCTGCGGGACACAGGCCGATCACCCCTGATGGGGTCTACTCCACGTGGCTTTGGCCCATGCTGTGGGGCCCATCTGACGTCCGAGGACTGGTCAGTACAGACGTTTTCCCAAACCCCAAACTACTGACGAATCGGGCCAAAACATGAAGATACGCCACGCCCCGTTTCGAGCCACTTTTATTTTGAGGCGTCTTGATCGGACTTCTCTGTCAAATCTATCACCATTTGAAGTTTGTATACCCTAATATTCACTAAATGAAGTTTTCCCAAACCCCAAACTACTGGCGAATCGGCACAAAACATGCAGATACGCCGCTCCCCGTTTCGAGCCACTTTCATTTTTTAGCCCTCTTGATCGGACTTCTCTGTCAAAATCTATCGCCATTTGAAGTTTGTATACCCTAATATTCACTAAATGAAGTTTCCCCAAACCCCAAACTACGGACGAATCAGCACAAAACATGCAGATACGCCACGCCCCATTTCGAGCCACTTTCATTTTTGAGGCGTCTTGATCGGATTTCTCTGTCAAAATCTATCGTCATTTGAAGTTTGTATACCCTAATATTCACTAAATGAAGTTTCCCCAAACCCCAAACTACTGACGAATCGGCCCAAAACATGAAGATACGCCACGCCCCGTTTCGAGCCACTTTCATTTTTGAGGCGTCTTGATCGGACTTCTTTGTCAAATCTATCGCCATTTGAAGTTTGTATACCCTAATATTAACTACATGAAGTTTCCCCAAACCCCAAACTACTGACGAATCGGCACAAAACATGCAGATACGCCACGCCCCGTTTCGAGCCACTTTCATTTTTGAGGTGTCTTGCTCGGACTTCTCTGTCAAAATCTATCGCCATTTGATGTTTTTATACTCTAATATTCACTAAATGAAGTTTCCCCAATCCCCAAACTACTGACGAATCGGCACAAAACATGCAGATAAGCCACGCCCCCTTTCGAGCCACTTTCATTTTTGAGTCATCTTGATCGGACTTCTCTGTCAAAATCTATCGCCATTTGAAGTTTGTATACCCTAATATTCACTAAACGAAGTTTCCCTAAACCCCAACCTACTGATGAATCGGCGCAAAACATGCAGATACGCCACGCCCCGTTTCGAGCCACTTTCATTTGTGAGGCGTCCTGATCGGACTTCTCTGTCAAATTCTATCGCCATTTGAAGTTTGTATACCCTAATATTCACTGAATGAAGTTTCCCAAATTTAAGGACCTAGAAACTTTAATTGGAATAAAAGTGTTATATTTAAATAGTTTCAGAAGATGTTATTATTTAAAATACAAAGAGCTGGTAATAGAAGTTTGGTAGTAGTCGGACCTCGGACATCGCCCAAGGTCTGGGGTCAGCTGGTAGAGGTCGGTCGGCTGACCATTTAACCAAGTAGTCAGGTGCGATGACATAATCGTGAGGTAATCACGTGGGGGTGCTCGAGGAAGACATGTGGATCAAGAAGAGTAAAGGAAGAAAAGTATAGCTTAGAAGTCTACGAGATCGCCGTTGTTGAAGACGGAGGCGATCTCCGACTTCTCTGGCACATAATCGCGCGAGAGGCATGCGGACATCGCCAGGGCGCGAGAGGCATGCGAACATCGCCAGGGCGCGAGGCATGCGGGCATCGCCAGGGCGCGAGAGACATGCGGACATCCCCAGGGCGAGAGACATGCGGGCATCGCCAGGGCGCGAGACATCATAGCATCGCCAGGGCGCGAGACATGCGGGCGTCGCCAGGGAGAGACATCGGTCGTCTTCCAGAAAGAGACATCGGTCGTTCGCAAGGATGAGACATCGGTGGAAGGTTATCGCGCGATGTCGAGTTTCACACAGACAAGGTGGGACCCAGGCTCCCAGCATGAGACGTCCTGCACGCGCGACAAGTAGACAAAAAGGGTTGTTCAGAATAGTGACATCAGAGAGTTGGCATGCGCAGAGACACACGTGGCCGTATTGTTCAGGGAAGCGTGCACGCAAGCCTTCCTGCAGAGTGGGTGGTGGCAGCGGCATTTGTGGACAAGTTGGTTTAGATTCAAAAACCCACTTTTGAGAGGGAGAACGTTGCTGTGGTTCAAGAGTGATAGAGTGAGTTTAGTCTTCATCCTTTTCCTTCCTCTCCTTCACTCTGCGATTCAGGCCCTCTCACGTCCCAGTTGGCTATCGGCGACTACCATAGAGCACCGGGAGGTTCTCTGCAAGTTCTCCAGACCGGGACGCTAAAACAGAGTGAAAGCATCTTTAAGCTTCGGTGGGTGTTGGAGCTCTTGGTGAAGTTTACGCTAGTCCAGGTAAGGGAAGCTAGCATTTTCGTTTATAAAAACGTTAGGCGAGTAGGTTCTGAAGTGAGGGCGACGTGGTCGCCGGTTTTCATATGCTTTTGACGATACTCTGTTTTTATGTGTGGGGTGACATGATCGCCGATTTTAATACCGTTTTCGAAATCCCCTCTTTTAGTGTCGTTTGAAACTGTTTGAGATTGATATGTGAAATGCATGTGATATTGGAAAACCTGAACCTTGGTACGATAGTTGCTGTGTTTGGAATCGTTCATTTAAGTGTTGTATGGTGCATTGGGTAAATTGATGTTATTAGTTGTCCTGTGTGGACTTCATTAGCTGTCCTGTGTGGACTTCATTAGTTGTCCTGTGTGGACTTCATCAGCTGTCCTGTGTGGACTTCATCAGCTGTCCTGTGTGGACTTCATCAGCTGTCCTGTGTGGACTTCATCAGCTGTCCTGTGTGGACTTCATCAGCTGTCCTGTGTGGACTTCATCAGCTGTCCTGTGTGGACTTCATTAGCTGTCCTGTGTGGACTTCATTACCTGTCCTGTGTGGACTTTACAGTGGTGTGGTATGTGTCTATGTGTGGTGAGTCCGTGGAAGTCGGACATGAGAAAGAGAAATATTGAGATTTGATAGGCATTTGATGTTTTATGTGAAACAAATAACTCTTGATGAAATTGTGAAGTGTGTGAAATGAATGGGAAATTGATGGTTTTACGTGGGTGTCTTAAATTTGTTTTATCTTGATTTTAAAGTTTCATATCTAAATTCTCTTTAAAATATCTAGCTTACCCTGCGTTTTTGTTCTGTGGCTGTTTTTCTTAAAACTGTGATGATCGTGTATTTTACACGGGAGCAGATGATGTTGCAGGTAGTCGAGCTCCTCAGTGAGCAGTTGGAGGAAGAGATCGCCTGTTTTCTTTTTATACTGTATTTTGGTTTTATTTTGAAACAGTTGATGGAATGTATTAAAACCCCTATAAGAGGGACGTTTCTTTTTGAGATACAATGTATGGGATGATGTACTTTCAATATATATACATATGTTGATTTTATAAATAAATGTCTACGCTTATTTTATTATATAAATATGAAAAGAATTTGGCGGGATGTTACACCAAACCCCAAAGTATTGACGAATTGGCACAACACATGCAGATACGCCACGCCCCCTTTCGAGCCACTTTCATTTTTGAGTCGTGTTCATCGGACTTCTCTGTCAAAATCTATCGCCATTTGAAGTTTGTATACCCTAATATTCACTAAATGAAATTTCCCCAAACCCCAAACTCCTGACGACTCGGCACAAAACATGAAGATACGTCACGCCCCGTTTCGAGCCACTTTCACTTTTGAGGCGTCTTGATCGGACTTCTCTGTCAAAATCTATCGCCATTTGAAGTTTGTATACCGTAATATTCACTAAATGAAGTTTCCCCAAACCCCAAACTACTGACGAATCGGCACAAAACATGCAGATACGCCACGCCCCATTTCGAGCCACTTTCATTTTTGAGGCGTCTTGATCGGGATTCTCTGTCAAAATCTATCGCCATTTGAAGTTTGTATACCCTAATATCACTAAATGAAGTTTCCCCAAACCCTAAACTACTGACGAATCAGCACAAAACATGCAGATACGCCATGCCCCGTTTCGAGCCACTTTCATTTTTAGGCGTCTTAATCGGACTTCTCTGTCAAAATCTATCGCCATTTGAAGTTTGTATACCCTAATATTCACTAAATGAAGTTTCCTCAAACCCCAAACTACTGACGAATCGGCACAAAACATGCAGATACGCCACGCCCCGTTTCGAGCCACTTTCATTTTTTAGGCGTCTTGATCGGACTTCTCTATCAAAATCTATCGCCATTTGAAGTTTGTATACCCTAATATTCAGTAAATGAAGTTTCCCAAAACCCAAAAATACTGACGAATCGGCACAAAACATGCAGATACTCGTTTCGAGCCATTTTCATTTCTTAGGCGACTTGATCGGACTTCTCTGTCAAAATCTATCGCCATTTGAAGTTTGTATACCCTAATATTCACTAAATCAAGTTTCCCCAAACCCCAAACTACTGACGAATCGGCACAAAACATGCAGATACGCCACGCCCCGTTTCGAGCCACTTTCACTTTTGAGGCGTCTGAATCGGACTTCTCTGTCAAAATCTATCGCCATTTGAAGTTTGTATACCCTAATATACACTAATTGAAGTTTCCCCAAACCCCAAACTACTGACGAATCGGCACAAAACATGCAGATACGCCATGCCCCCTTTCGAGCCACTTTCATTTTTGAGGCGTCTTGATCGGACTTCTCTATCAAAATATATCGCCATTTGAAGTTTGTATACCCTAATATTCATTAAATGAAGTTTCCCCAAACCCCAAACTACTGACGAGTCGACACAAAACATGAAGATACGCCATGCCCCGTTTCGAGCCACTTTCATTTTTGAGGCGTCTTCATCGGACTTCTCTGTCAAAATCTATCGCCATTTGAAGTTTGTATACCCTAATATTCAATGAATGAAGTTTCCCCAAACCCCAAACCACTAACGAATCGGCACAAAACATGCAAATACGCCATGCCCCCTTTCGAGCCACTTTCATTTTTAGGCGTCTTGATCGGACTTCTCTGTCAAAATCTATCGCGATTTGAAGTTTGTTTACCCTAATATTCACTAAATGAAGTTTCCCCAAAATCCAAACTACTGACGAATCAGCACAAAACATGCAGATACGCCACGCCCCGTTTCGAGCCACTTTCAATTTTGAGGCGTCTTGATCGAACTTTTCTGTCAAAATCTATCGCCATTTGAAGTTTGTATACCCTAATATTCACTAAATGAAGTTTCCCCAAACCCCAAACTACTGAGGCATCGGCACAAAACATGCAGATACGCTACGCCCCGTTTCGAGCCAGTTTCATTTTTTAGGCCTCTTGATCGGACTTCTCTGTCAAAATCTATTGCCATTTGAAATTTGTATACCCTAATATTCAGTAAATGAAGTTGCCCCAAACCCCAAACTATTGACGAATCGGCACAAAACAGGCAGCTACGCCACGCCCCGTTTCGAGCCACTTTCATTTTTGAGGCGTCTTGATCGGACTTCTCTGTCAAAATCTATCGCCATTTGAAGTTTGTATACCCTAATTTTCACTAAATGAAGTTTCCCAAAACCCGAAACTACTTACGAATCGGCACAAAACATGAAGATACGCCATACCCCGTTTCGAGCTACTTTCATTTTTGAGGCGTCTTGATAGGACTTCTCTGTCAAAATCGGTCGCCATTTGAAGTTTGTATACCCTAATATTCACAAAATGAAGTTGACCCAAACCCCAAACTACTGACGAATCGGCACAAAACATGCAGATACGCTACGCCCCGTTTCGAGCCACTTTCATTTTTTAGGCGTCTTGATCGGACTTCTCTGTCAAAATCTATCGCCATTTGAAGTTTGTATACCCTAATATTCACTAAATGAAGTTTCCCCAAACCCCAAACTACTGACGAATCGGCCCAAAACATGAAGATACGCCAGGCCCCGTTTCGAGGCACTTTCATTTTTGAGGCGTCTTGATCGAACTTCTCTGTCAAAATCTATCGCCATTTGAAGTTTGTATACCCTAATTTTCACTAAATGAAGTTTCCCAAAACCCGAAACTACTTACGAATCGGCACAAAACATGAAGATACGCCATACCCCGTTTCGAGCTACTTTCATTTTTTAGGCGTCTTGATAGGACTTCTCTGTCAAAATCGGTCGCCATTTGAAGTTTGTATACCCTAATATTCACAAAATGAAGTTGACCCAAACCCCAAACTACTGACGAATCGGCCCAAAACATGCAGATACGCTACGCCCCGTTTCGAGCCACTTTCATTTTTTAGGCGTCTTTATCGGACTTCTTTGTCAAAATCTATCGCCATTTGAAGTTTGGATAACCTAATATTCACTAAATGAAGTTTCCCCAAACCCCAAACTACTGACGAATCGGCACAAAACATGCAGATACGCCACGCCCCGTTTCGAGCCACTTTCATTTTTGAGGCGTCTTGATCGGACTTCTCTGTCAAAATCTATCGCCGTTTGAAGTTTGGATAACCTAATATTCACTAAATGAAGTTTCCCCAAACCCCAAACTACTAACGAATCGGCACAAAACATGCAGATATGCCACGCCCCGTTTCGAGCCACTTTCATTTTTGAGGCGTGTAACATCCCGCCAAAATAAAACCAGACATACATGTATAATGAAAATAAAGGTACACAATTAATATTGAAGAGTACATGGTAATATATATATATATAAGTAATGAACTTACTCCTCTCATGGAGTTTAATACATAACCAGTCAAATGCTTCAAAATTTAATGAAATTCAATCAAAACTACAAGACCGGCGATCTCCATACATGAACCGGCGATCTGGTAACAGAAGGCCCCAAAACAGGCGATCTGCTAGCAGAACATAAAACCGGCGATCACCACCAAGAGATAGAAAAAAACCGGCGATCTCTTATAACATCCCTCCAAATACATTTCGCATTTTTGCATTTTCGTAATATGAAATAACGGTAAAACAAATATATTGAAATAAACATAATTGTATATATATATACAAAGGAGTTCTCCTCGCAGGGAGTTTAATACAAAACTTAAACATAAAAACAGCAAAATACAAAACTACCGATCTCCTAACAGAAAACGGAGATCGCCTATCAGAAAATGGTAAAAGGGGGCGATCGCCCAACAAGAACAGAAAACCGGCGACCACATACTGCGATCACTCACAGGGGAAATCCACTTCCTGCAACATCATCTGCTCCCGTGTAAAGTTACACGATCATCACAGGTTTAAGAAAAACAGCCACAGAAACAAAATACAGGGTAAGCTATATATTTAAGAAAACTTTGAATCAAGAGCATACATAAGAATTTCACAACATCCATGAACCATAACAATATCAGCCATCACATTTCCATATTCCACAAGACTATCAGGAAATCCCATATTTCACAAATCAATCCAAGAGTATTTCAATTCACATCAGCAATCAAGTGTCTATTAATTCAATTTCTCATTTCTCACGTCAGACTTTCCACTGACTCATCACACCAGACACTTGACCACTATTTCCGGAGACTCGTGCGTTGATTAGACCCAGAGATTCGCACCTGTCATACCAAAGGCTGGAAAGTGACCTCAGCCATGCGCATCACACCATCTCAATACTCTCATTATCACGGTATGACAAGGTTAATCCATACAACAGGTGGAGCTCGTTCTTTTTCACACGAGACACCCATACGTATGAACCTCCATCGACTCTCCACAACTGAGTAACTTCCTCTATGTGATTTCATTACCTCAGTAGAGTCAGGATGTCTCATTATAGGATCACCGATCAATACACCTATTACACGACCTTACACGGTATTTTCTTTCCTGAAAATACTATGCCTCGATCCACAATCACAACATTCAACACATCACATGATACTTCAACGAACGATTTCAATCACAGCAAAATTCATACCAAGGTTCGAATTTTCGAAAACCACATTTAAAATCTCAAACACTTTTGAAACAGCATAAAACAGGGGATATTTCAATATCAGATGAAAAACCGGCGACCACGTCGCCCCCAGCATTCAAACAGAACTGTTATCGTAAACATCTCACATTTCAACATCAAACACCGTGAAAACGAAGTAAAAACCGGCGACCGCGTCGCCCTATCATTCACAAACATCAAATATCCAGTTATCGTTGGAAAAAGACTAGCTTCCCTTACCTGGATCAGCGTGAAATCTCACTTCAAGCTCTAAACCGCCGAACGTAAAGGATGCCTGAACTCTGCCTAAGCGTTCTAATTGGTAAAACTTGCAGAGAACCTTCTCAAATGCTCTATGGCAATCGCTGGTAATTTAACTGGTGCCTGAAATTTCTGAGTCGCAGTGCAAAGGAGAGAAAAGAGAAAACTGAAGGTGAACTCACTCTGTCACCTTTTATACTCTCACTGCGTTTTTAAACTCACTAAGAGGCGGTGCATTCTGATACTAGGGACATAGGCCTGCCATGTAGCTATCATTACCTATTCTCTAACTAACCCTCCTGGGTGGGTTTTCTTCCTCGAATTCAGTGCAACCTGACAGTATGGCCACGTGGCGTCTCTGCGCACATGGAGCTACTGTTCCTGAAGGACTTTCACTGCCTACATGTCGCACATGCAGCACGTTCATCCTGGAAACCAGGGCCCCACTTCATCTGCGTGAAACGCGACATCGCGCGATAACCTTTCGCCGATGACCACTCGCGCAAAGACAATCCACCGATGACCTCTCGCGCGGTGACAATCCACCGATGACCCATCCTGGAGGACGACCGAGGTCTCTCTCTGGAAGACGACCGATGTCTCCTCCTCCTGGAGACCGACCGAGGTCTCTTCCTCCTGGAGACCGACCGAGGTCTCTTCCTCCTGGAGACCGGCCGCGGTCTCTTCCTCCTGGAGACCGGCCGCGGTCTCTTTCTCCTGGAGACCGGCCGCGGTCTCTTCCTCCTGGAGACCGGCCGCGGTCTCTTTCTCCTGGAGACCGGCCGCGGTCTCTTCCTCCTGGAGACCGACCGAGGTCTCCTCTTGGCGACACCCGCATGACTCTCGCGCCCGGGCAAAGCCCACATGCATCTCGCGCCCTGGCGATGCCCGCATGCCTCTCGCGCTCTGGCGATGCTCGCATGTCTCGCGCCCTGGCGATGTCCGCATGCCTCTCGCGCCCTGGCGATGCTCGCATGCCTCTCGCACCCTGGCGATCATGTTTCATGCGATCTCATGGCTTTCTAACTACACTTTCCTTCATTTTTATCTTAAATAAAAACATACTTAGAATTCACTTAAAATATATCACTTTTATTCCAATAAGATTTTCCAGGTCCTTACAAGGCGTCTTGATCGGACTTGTGTGTAAAAATCTATCGCCATTTGAAGTTTGTATACCCTAATATTCACTAAATGAAGTTTCCCCAAACCCCAAACTACTGACAAATCGGCCCAAAACATGAAGATACGCCACGCCCCGTTTCGAGGCACTTTCCTTTTTGACGCGCCTTGATCAGACTTCTCTGTCCAAATCGGTCGCCATTTGAAGTTTGTATACCCTAATATTCACTAAATGAAGTTTCCCCAAACCCTAAACTACTGCCGCATCGGCATAAAACATGCAGATAAACCACGCCCCATTTCGAGCCACTTTCATTTTTTAGGCGTCTTAATCGGACTTCTCTGTCAAAATCTATCGCCATTTGAAGTTTGGATACCCTAATATTCACTAAATGAAGTTTCCCCAAACCCCAAACTACTGACGAATCGGCACAAAACATGCAGATACGCAACGCCCCGTTTCGAGCCACTTTCACTTTTGAGGTGTCTTGATCGGACTTCTCTGTCAAAATCTATCGCCATTTGAAGTTTCGATACCCTAATATTCACTAAATGAAGTTTCCCCAAACCCCAAACTACTGACGAATCGGCACAAAACATGCAGATACGCCACCCCCCGTTTCGAGCCACTTTCACTTTTGAGGCGTCTTGATCGGACTTCTCTGTCAAAATGTATCGCCATTTGAAGTTTGGATAACCTAATATTCACTAAATAAAGCTTCCCCAAACCCCAAACTACTGACGAATCGGCACAAAACATGCAGATACGCCACGCCCCGTTTCGAGCCACTTTCATTTTTGAGGCGTCTTGATCGGACTTGTGTTAAAAAATCTATCGCCATTTGAAGTTTGTATACCCTAATATTGACTAAATGAAGTTTCCCCAAACCCCAAACTACTGACGAATCGGCCCAAAAAATGAAGATACGCCACGCCCCGTTTCGAGGCACTTTCATTTTTGAGGCGTCTTGATCGGACTTCTCTGTCAAAATCTATCGCCATTTGAAGTTTGTATACCCTAATATTCACTAAATGAAGTTTCCCCAAACCCCAAACTACTGCTGAATCGGCACAAAACATGCAGATACGCCATGCCCCGTTTCGAGCCACTTTCACTTTTGAGGCATCTAATCGGACTTCTCTGTCAAAAGCTATCGCCATTTTAAGTTTTTATATCGTAATATTCACTAAATGAAGTTTCCCCAAACCCCAAACTACTAACGAATCGGCACAAAACATGCAGATATGCCACGCCCCGTTTCGAGCCACTGTCATTTTTGAGGCGTCTTGATCGGACTTCTCTATCAAAATCTAGCGCCATTTGAAGTTTGTCTACCCCAATATTCACTAAATGAAGTTTCCCCAAACCCCAAACTACTGACGAATCGGGACAAAACATGCAGATACGCCACGCCCCGTTTTGAGCCACTTTCATTTTTTAGGCGTCTCTATCGGACTTCTCAGTCAAAATCTATCGCCATTTGATGTTTGTATACCCTAGTATTCACTAAATGAAGTTTCCCCAAACCCCAAACTACTGACGAAGCGGCACAAAACATGCATATACGCCACGCCCCGTTTCGAGCCACTTTCATTTTGGAGGTGTCTTTATCGGAGTTCTCTTTCAAAATCTATCGCCATTTGAAGTTTGTATACCCTAATATTCACTAAATGAAGTTTCCCGAAACCCCAATCTACTGACGAATCGGGAAAAAACATGCAGATACGCCACGCCCCGCTTCGAGCCATTTTCATTTTTGAGGCGTCTTGATCGGACTTCTCTGTCAAAATCTATCGCCATTTGAAGTTTGTATACCCTAATATTCACTAAATGAAGTTTCCCCAAACCCCAAACTACTGACGAATCGGCACAAAACATGCAGATACGCCACGTCCCGTTTCGAGCCACTTTCATTTTTTAGGCGTCTTGATCGGACTTCTCTGTCAAAATCTAGTGCCATTTGAAGTTTTTAAACCCCAATATTCACTAAATGAAGTTTCTCCAAACCCCAAACTCCTGACGAATCGGCACAAAACATGCAGATACGCCACGCCCCGTTTCGAGCCACTTTCATTTTTGAGGCGTCTTGATTGGACTTCTCTGTCAAAATCTAGCGCCATTTGAAGTTTGTATACCCCAATATTCACTAAATGAAGTTTCCCCAAACCCCAAACTACTGACGAATCGACACAAAACATGCAGATACGCCACGCCCCGTTTCGAGCCACTTTTATTTTGGAGGCGTCTCTATCGGACTTCTCTGTCAAAAGCTATCGCCATTTGAAGTTTGTATACCCTAATATTAACTACATGAAGTTTCCCCAAACCTCAAACTACTGACGAATCGGCACAAAACATGCAGATACGCCACGCCCCGTTTCGAGCTACTTTCATTTTTGAGGCGTCTTGATCGGACTTCTCTGTCAAAATCTATCGCCATTTCAAGTTTGTATAACCTAATATTCACTAAATGAAGTTTCCCCAAACCCCAAACTACTGACGAATCGGCACAAAACATGCAGATACGCCACGCCCCGTTTCGAACCACTTTCATTTTTCAGGCGTCTTGATCGGACTTCTCTGTCAAAATCTAGAGCCATTTGAAGTTTGTATACCCCAATATTCACTAAATGAAGTTTCCCCAAACCCAAAACTACCGACGAATCGGCACAAAACATGCATATACGCCACGCCCCGTTTCAAGCCATTTTTATTTTTGAGGCGTCTTGATCGGACTTCCCTTTCAAAATCTATCACCATTTGAAGTTTGTATACTCTCATATTCACTAAATGAAGTTTCCCCAAACCCCAAACTACTGACGAATCGGCACAAAACATGCAGATACGCCACGCCCCGTTTCGAGCCACTTTAATTTTTTAGGCGTCTTGATCGGACTTCTCTGTAAAAATCTATCGCCATTTGATGTTTGTATTCGCTTATATTCACTAAATGAAGTTTCCCCAAACCCCAAACTACTGACGAATCAGCACAAAAGATGCAGATACGCCACGCCCCGTTTCGAGCCACTTTCATTTTTGAGGCGTCTTGATCGGACTTCTCTGTCAAAATCTATCGCCATTTGAAGTTTGTATACCCTCATATTCACTAAATGAAGTTTCCCTAAACCCCTAACTACTGACGAATCGACACAAAACATGCAGATACGCCACGCCCCGTTTCGAGCCACTTTCATTTTGGAGGCGTCTTGATCGGACTTCTCTGTTAAAAGCTATCGCCATTTGAAGTTTGTATACCCTAATATTCACTAAATGAAGTTTCCAAAAACCCCAAACTACTGACGAATCGGCACAAAACATGCAGATACGCCATGCCCCGTTTTGAGCCACTTTCATTTTTCACGCGTCTTGATCGGACTTCTCTGTCAAAATCTATCGCCATTTGAAGTTTGTATATGCTAATATGCAGTAAATGATATTTCCCCAAACCCCAAACTACTGACGAAACGGCAAAAAACATGCAGATACTCTACGCACCGTTTCGAGCCACTTTCATTTTTGAGGCGTCTTGATCGGACTTCTCTGTCAAAATCTATCGCCATCTGAAGTTTGTATACCCTAATATTCACTAAATGAAGTTTCCCCAAACCCCAAACTACTAACGAAACGGCACAAAACATGCAGATACGCCACGCCCCGTTTCGAGCCACTTTCATTTTTGAGGCGTCTTGATCGGACTTTTCTGTCAAAATCTATTGCCATATGAAGGTTGTATACCCTAATATTCACTATATTAAGTTTCCCCAAACCCCAAACTACTGACGAATCGGCACAAAACATGCAGATACGCCACGCCCCGTTTCGAGCCACTTTCATTTTTGAGGCGTCTTGATCGGACTTGTGTTAAAAAATCTATCGCCATTTGAAGTTTGTATACCCTAATATTGACTAAATGAAGTTTCCCCAAACCCCAAACTACTGACGAATCGGCCCAAAAAATGAAGATACGCCACGCCCCGTTTCGAGGCACTTTCATTTTTGAGGCGTCTTGATCGGACTTCTCTGTCAAAATCTATCGCCATTTGAAGTTTGTATACCCTAATATTCACTAAATGAAGTTTCCCCAAACTACTGCTGAATCGGCACAAAATATGCAGATACGCCATGCCCCGTTTCGAGCCACTTTCATTTTTGAGGCATCTAATCGGACTTCTCTGTCAAAAGCTATCGCCATTTTAAGTTTTTATATCGTAATATTCACTAAATGAAGTTTCCCCAAACCCCAAACTACTGACGAATCGGCACAAAACATGCAGATATGCCACGCCCCGTTTCGAGCCACTGTCATTTTTGAGGCGTCTTGATCGGACTTCTCTATCAAAATCTAGCGCCATTTGAAGTTTGTCTACCCCAATATTCACTAAATGAAGTTTCCCCAAACCCCAAACTACTGACGAATCGGGACAAAACATGCAGATACGCCACGCCCCGTTTTGAGACACTTTCATTTTTTAGGCGTCTCTATCGGACTTCTCAGTCAAAATCTATCGCCATTTGATGTTTGTATACCCTAGTATTCACTAAATGAAGTTTCCCCAAACCCCAAACTACTGACGAAGCGGCACAAAACATGCATATACGCCACGCCCCGTTTCGAGCCACTTTCATTTTGGAGGTGTCTTTATCGGAGTTCTCTTTCAAAATCTATCGCCATTTGAAGTTTGTATACCCTAATATTCACTAAATGAAGTTTCCCGAAACCCCAATCTACTGACGAATCGGGACAAAACATGCAGATACGCCACGCCCCGCTTCGAGCCATTTTCATTTTTGAGGCGTCTTGATCGGACTTCTCTGTCAAAATCTATCGCCATTTGAAGTTTGTATACCCTAATATTCACTAAATGAAGTTTCCCCAAACCCCAAACTACTGACGAATCGGCACAAAACATGCAGATACGCCACGTCCCGTTTCGAGCCACTTTCATTTTTGAGGCGTCTTGATCGGACTTCTCTGTCAAAATCTAGTGCCATTTGAAGTTTTTAAACCCCAATATTCACTAAATGAAGTTTCGCCAAACCCCAAACTCCTGACGAATCGGCACAAAACATGCAGATACGCCACGCCCCGTTTCGAGCCACTTTCATTTTTGAGGCGTCTTGATTGGACTTCTCTGTCAAAATCTAGCGCCATTTGAAGTTTGTATACCCCAATATTCACTAAATGAAGTTTCCCCAAACCCCAAACTACTGACGAATCGACACAAAACATGCAGATACGCCACGCCCCGTTTCGAGCCACTTTTATTTTGGAGGCGTCTCTATCGGACTTCTCTGTCAAAAGCTATCGCCATTTGAAGTTTGTATACCCTAATATTAACTACATGAAGTTTCCCCAAACCTCAAACTACTGACGAATCGGCACAAAACATGCAGATACGCCACGCCCCGTTTCGAGCTACTTTCATTTTTGAGGCGTCTTGATCGGACTTCTCTGTCAAAATCTATCGCCATTTCAAGTTTGTATAACCTAATATTCACTAAATGAAGTTTCCCCAAACCCCAAACTACTGACGAATCGGCACAAATCATGCAGATACGCCACGCCCCGTTTCGAACCACTTTCATTTTTCAGGCGTCTTGATCGGACTTCTCTGTCAAAATCTAGAGCCATTTGAAGTTTGTATACCCCAATATTCACTAAATGAAGTTTCCCCAAACCCAAAACTACCGACGAATCGGCACAAAACATGCATATACGCCACGCCCCGTTTCAAGCCATTTTTATTTTTGAGGCGTCTTGATCGGACTTCCCTTTCAAAATCTATCACCATTTGAAGTTTGTATACTCTCATATTCACTAAATGAAGTTTCCCCAAACCCCAAACTACTGACGAATCGGCACAAAACATGCAGATACGCCACGCCCCGTTTCGAGCCACTTTAATTTTTTAGGCGTCTTGATCGGACTTCTCTGTAAAAATCTATCGCCATTTGATGTTTGTATTCGCTTATATTCACTAAATGAAGTTTCCCCAAACCCCAAAGTACTGACGAATCAGCACAAAAGATGCAGATACGCCACGCCCCGTTTCGAGCCACTTTTATTTTTGAGGCGTCTTGATCGGACTTCTCTGTCAAAATCTATCGCCATTTGAAGTTTGTATACCCTCATATTCACTAAATGAAGTTTCCCTAAACCCCTAACTACTGACGAATCGACACAAAACATGCAGATACGCCACGCCCCGTTTCGAGCCACTTTCATTTTGGAGGCGTCTTGATCGGACTTCTCTGTTAAAAGCTATCGCCATTTGAAGTTTGTATACCCTAATATTCACTAAATGAAGTTTCCAAAAACCCCAAACTACTGACGAATCGGCACAAAACATGCAGATACGCCATGCCCCGTTTTGAGCCACTTTCATTTTTCACGCGTCTTGATCGGACTTCTCTGTCAAAATCTATCGCCATTTGAAGTTTGTATATGCTAATATGCAGTAAATGATATTTCCCCAAACCCCAAACTTCTGACGAAACGGCAAAAAACATGCAGATACTCTACGCACCGTTTCGAGCCACTTTCATTTTTGAGGCGTCTTGATCGGACTTCTCTGTCAAAATCTATCGCCATCTGAAGTTTGTATACCCTAATATTCACTAAATGAAGTTTCCCCAAACCCCAAACTACTAACGAAACGGCACAAAACATGCAGATACGCCACGCCCCGTTTCGAGCCACTTTCATTTTTGAGGCGTCTTGATCGGACTTTTCTGTCAAAATCTATTGCCATCTGAAGGTTGTATACCCTAATATTCACTATATTAAGTTTCCCCAAACCCCAAACTACTGACGAATCGGCACAAAACATGCAGATACGCCACGCCCCGTTTCGAGCCACTTTCATTTTTGAGGCGTCTTGATCGGACTTGTGTTAAAAAATCTATCGCCATTTGAAGTTTGTATACCCTAATATTGACTAAATGAAGTTTCCCCAAACCCCAAACTACTGACGAATCGGCCCAAAAAATGAAGATACGCCACGCCCCGTTTCGAGGCACTTTCATTTTTGAGGCGTCTTGATCGGACTTCTCTGTCAAAATCTATCGCCATTTGAAGTTTGTATACCCTAATATTCACTAAATGAAGTTTCCCCAAACTACTGCTGAATCGGCACAAAATATGCAGATACGCCATGCCCCGTTTCGAGCCACTTTCATTTTTGAGGCATCTAATCGGACTTCTCTGTCAAAAGCTATCGCCATTTTAAGTTTTTATATCGTAATATTCACTAAATGAAGTTTCCCCAAACCCCAAACTACTGACGAATCGGCACAAAACATGCAGATATGCCACGCCCCGTTTCGAGCCACTGTCATTTTTGAGGCGTCTTGATCGGACTTCTCTATCAAAATCTAGCGCCATTTGAAGTTTGTCTACCCCAATATTCACTAAATGAAGTTTCCCCAAACCCCAAACTACTGACGAATCGGGACAAAACATGCAGATACGCCACGCCCCGTTTTGAGCCACTTTCATTTTTTAGGCGTCTCTATCGGACTTCTCAGTCAAAATCTATCGCCATTTGATGTTTGTATACCCTAGTATTCACTAAATGAAGTTTCCCCAAACCCCAAACTACTGACGAAGCGGCACAAAACATGCATATACGCCACGCCCCGTTTCGAGCCACTTTCATTTTGGAGGTGTCTTTATCGGAGTTCTCTTTCAAAATCTATCGCCATTTGAAGTTTGTATACCCTAATATTCACTAAATGAAGTTTCCCGAAACCCCAATCTACTGACGAATCGGGACAAAACATGCAGATACGCCACGCCCCGCTTCGAGCCTTTTTCATTTTTGAGGCGTCTTGATCGGACTTCTCTGTCAAAATCTATCGCCATTTGAAGTTTGTATACCCTAATATTCACTAAATGAAGTTTCCCCAAACCCCAAACTACTGACGAATCGGCACAAAACATGCAGATACGCCACGTCCCGTTTCGAGCCACTTTCATTTTTGAGGCGTCTTGATCGGACTTCTCTGTCAAAATCTAGTGCCATTTGAAGTTTTTAAACCCCAATATTCACTAAATGAAGTTTCGCCAAACCCCAAACTCCTGACGAATCGGCACAAAACATGCAGATACGCCACGCCCCGTTTCGAGCCACTTTCATTTTTGAGGCGTCTTGATTGGACTTCTCTGTCAAAATCTAGCGCCATTTGAAGTTTGTATACCCCAATATTCACTAAATGAAGTTTCCCCAAACCCCAAACTACTGACGAATCGACACAAACCATGCAGATACGCCACGCCCCGTTTCGAGCCACTTTGATTTTGGAGGCGTCTCTATCGGACTTCTCTGTCAAAATCTAGAGCCATTTGAAGTTTGTATACCCCAATATTCACTAAATGAAGTTTCCCCAAACCCAAAACTACCGACGAATCGGCACAAAACATGCATATACGCCACGCCCCGTTTCGAACCACTTTCATTTTTCAGGCGTCTTGATCGGACTTCCCTTTCAAAATCTATCACCATTTGAAGTTTGTATACTCTCATATTCACTAAATGAAGTTTCCCCAAACCCCAAACTACTGACGAATCGGCACAAAACATGCAGATACGCCACGCCCCGTTTCGAGCCACTTTAATTTTTTAGGCGTCTTGATCGGACTTCGCTGTAAAAATCTATCGCCATTTGATGTTTGTATTCGCTTATATTCACTAAATGAAGTTTCCCCAAACCCCAAACTACTGACGAATCAGCACAAAAGATGCAGATACGCCACGCCCCGTTTCGAGCCACTTTCATTTTTGAGGCGTCTTGATCGGACTTCTCTGTCAAAATCTATCGCCATTTGAAGTTTGTATACCCTCATATTCACTAAATGAAGTTTCCCTAAACCCCTAACTACTGACGAATCGACACAAAACATGCAGATACGCCACGCCCCGTTTCGAGCCACTTTCATTTTGGAGGCGTCTTGATCGGACTTCTCTGTTAAAAGCTATCGCCATTTGAAGTTTGTATACCCTAATATTCACTAAATGAAGTTTCCAAAAACCCCAAACTACTGACGAATCGGCACAAAACATGCAGATACGCCATGCCCCGTTTTGAGCCACTTTCATTTTTCACGCGTCTTGATCGGACTTCTCTGTCAAAATCTATCGCCATTTGAAGTTTGTATATGCTAATATGCAGTAAATGATATTTCCCCAAACCCCAAACTTCTGACGAAACGGCAAAAAACATGCAGATACTCTACGCACCGTTTCGAGCCACTTTCATTTTTGAGGCGTCTTGATCGGACTTGTCTGTCAAAATCTATCGCCATCTGAAGTTTGTATACCCTAATATTCACTAAATGAAGTTTCCCCAAACCCCAAACTACTAACGAAACGGCACAAAACATGCAGATACGCCACGCCCCGTTTCGAGCTACTTTCATTTTTGAGGCGTCTTGATCGGACTTTTCTGTCAAAATCTATTGCCATCTGAAGGTTGTATACCCTAATATTCACTATATTAAGTTTCCCCAAACCCCAAACTACTGACGAATCGGCACAAAACATGCAGATACGCCACGCCCCGTTTCGAGACACTTTGATTTTGGAGGCGTCTCTATCGGACTTCTCTGTCAAAAGCTATCGCCATTTGAAGTTTGTATACCCTAATATTAACTACATGAAGTTTCCCCAAACCTCAAACTACTGACGAATCGGCACCAAACATGCAGATACGCCACGCCCCGTTTCGAGCAACTTTAATTTTTGAGGCGTCTTGATCGGACTTCTCAGTCAAAATCTATCGCCATTTGATGTTTGTATACCCTAGTATTCACTAAATGAAGTTTCCCCAAACCCCAGAGTACTGATGATTCGGCACAAAACATGCAGATATGCCACGCCTGCTTTCGAGCCACTTTCATTTTTGAGGCGTCTGGATCGGACTTCTCTGTGAAAATCTATCGCCATTTGAAGTTTGTATACCCTAATATTCACTAAATGAACTTTCCCCGACCCTAAACTACTGACGAATCGGCACAAAACATGCAGATACGCCACGCCCCGTTTCGAGCCACTTTCATTTTTTAGGCGTCTTGATAGGACTTCCCTGTCAAAATCTATCGCCATTTGAAGTTTGGATACCCTAATATTCACTAAATGAAGTGTCCCCAAACCCCAAACTACTGATGAATCGGCACAAAACATGCAGATACGCCACGCCCCGTTTCGAGCCACTTTCATTTTTGAGGCGTCTTGATCAGACTTCTCTGTCAAAATCTAGCGCCATTTGAAGTTTGTATACCCTAATATTCACTAAATGAAGTTTCCCCAAACCCCAAACTACTGACGAAGCGGCACAAAACATGCATATACGCCACGCCCCGTTTCGAGCCACTTTCATTTTGGAGGTGTCTTTATCGGAGTTCTCTTTCAAAATCTATCGCCATTTGAAGTTTGTATACCCTAATATTCACTAAATGAAGTTTCCCGAAACCCCAATCTACTGACGAATCGGGACAAAACATGCAGATACGCCACGCCCCGCTTCGAGCCATTTTCATTTTTGAGGCGTCTTGATCGGACTTCTCTGTCAAAATCTATCGCCATTTGAAGTTTGTATACCCTAATATTCACTAAATGAAGTTTCCCCAAACCCCAAACTACTGACGAATCGGCACAAAACATGCAGATACGCCACGTCCCGTTTCGAGCCACTTTCATTTTTGAGGCGTCTTGATCGGACTTCTCTGTCAAAATCTAGTGCCATTTGAAGTTTTTAAACCCCAATATTCACTAAATGAAGTTTCCCCAAACCCCAAACTCCTGACGAATCGGCACAAAACATGCAGATACGCCACGCCCCGTTTCGAGCCACTTTCATTTTTGAGGCGTGTTGATTGGACTTCTCTGTCAAAATCTAGCGCCATTTGAAGTTTGTATACCCTAATATTAACTACATGAAGTTTCCCCAAACCTGAAACTACTGACGAATCGGCACCAAACATGCAGATACGCCACGCCCCGTTTCGAGCTACTTTCATTTTTGAGGCGTCTTGATCGGACTTCTCTGTCAAAATCTATCGCCATTTCAAGTTTGTATAACCTAATATTCACTAAATGAAGTTTCCCCAAACCCCAAACTACTGACGAATCGGCACAAAACATGCAGATACGCCACGCCCCGTTTCGAACCACTTTCATTTTTCAGGCGTCTTGATCGGACTTCTCTGTCAAAATCTAGAGCCATTTGAAGTTTGTATACCCCAATATTCACTAAATGAAGTTTCCCCAAACCCCAAACTACTGACGAATCGACACAAAACATGCAGATACGCCACGCCCCGTTTCGAGCCACTTTGATTTTGGAGGCGTCTCTATCGGACTTCTCTGTCAAAAGCTATCGCCATTTGAAGTTTGTATACCCTAATATTAACTACATGAAGTTTCCCCAAACCTCAAACTACTGACGAATCGGCACCAAACATGCAGATACGCCACGCCCCGTTTCGAGCTACTTTCATTTTTGAGGCGTCTTGATCGGACTTCTCTGTCAAAATCTATCGCCATTTCAAGTTTGTATAACCTAATATTCACTAAATGAAGTTTCCCCAAACCCCAAACTACTGACGAATCGGCACAAAACATGCAGATACGCCACGCCCCGTTTCGAACCACTTTCATTTTTCAGGCGTCTTGATCGGACTTTTCTGTCAAAATCTAGAGCCATTTGAAGTTTGTATACCCCAATATTCACTAAATGAAGTTTCCCCAAACCCAAAACTACCGACGAATCGGCACAAAACATGCATATACGCCACGCCCCGTTTCAAGCCATTTTCATTTTTGAGGCGTCTTGATCGGACTTCCCTTTCAAAATCTATCACCATTTGAAGTTTGTATACTCTCATATTCACTAAATGAAGTTTCCCCAAACCCCAAACTACTGACGAATCGGCACAAAACATGCAGATACGCCACGCCCCGTTTCGAGCCACTTTCATTTTTTAGGCGTCTTGATCGGACTTCTCTGTAAAAATCTATCGCCATTTGATGTTTGTATTCGCTTATATTCACTAAATGAAGTTTCCCCAAACCCCAAACTACTGACGAATCGGCACAAAAGATGCAGATACGCCACGCCCCGTTTCGAGCCACTTTCATTTTTGAGGCGTCTTGATCGGACTTCTCTGTCAAAATCTATCGCCATTTGAAGTTTGTATACCCTCATATTCACTAAATGAAGTTTCCCTAAACCCCTAACTACTGACGAATCGACACAAAACATGCAGATACGCCACGCCCCGTTTCGAGCCACTTTCATTTTGGAGGCGTCTTGATCGGATTTCTCTGTTAAAAGCTATCGCCATTTGAAGTTTGTATACCCTAATATTCACTAAATGAAGTTTCCAAAAACCCCAAACTACTGACGAATCGGCACAAAACATGCAGATACGCCACGCCCCGTTTTGAGCCACTTTCATTTTTCACGCGTCTTGATCGGACTTCTCTGTCAAAATCTATCGCCATTTGAAGTTTGTATATGCTAATATGCAGTAAATGATATTTCCCCAAACCCCAAACTTCTGACGAAACGGCAAAACACATGCAGATACTCTACGCCCCGTTTCGAGCCACTTTCATTTTTGAGGCGTCTTGATCGGACTTCTCTGTCAAAATCTATCGCCATCTGAAGATTGTATACCCTAATATTCACTAAATGAAGTTTCCCCAAACCCCAAACTACTAACGAAACGGCACAAAACATGCAGATACGCCACGCCCCGTTTCGAGCCACTTTCATTTTTGAGGCGTCTTGATCGGACTTTTCTGTCAAAATCTATTGCCATCTGAAGGTTGTATACCCTAATATTCACTATATTAAGTTTCCCCAAACCCCAAACTACTGACGAATCGGCACAAAACATGCAGATACGCCACGCCCCGTTTCGAGCCACTTTTATTTTGGAGGCGTCTCTATCGGACTTCTCTGTCAAAAGCTATCGCCATTTGAAGTTTGTATACCCTAATATTAACTACATGAAGTTTCCCCAAACCTCAAACTACTGACGAATCGGCACCAAACATGCAGATACGCCACGCCCCGTTTCGAGCAACTTTAATTTTTTAGGCGTCTTGATCGGACTTCTCAGTCAAAATCTATCGCCATTTGATGTTTGTATACCCTAGTATTCACTAAATGAAGTTTCCCCAAACCCCAGAGTACTGATGATTCGGCACAAAACATGCAGATATGCCACGCCTCCTTTCGAGCCACTTTCATTTTTGAGGCGTCTGGATCGGACTTCTCTGTGAAAATCTATCGCCATTTGAAGTTTGTATACCCTAATATTCACTAAATGAACTTTCCCCAGACCCCAAACTACTGACGAATCGGCACAAAACATGCAGATACGCCACGCCCCGTTTCGAGCCACTTTCATTTTTTAGGCATCTTGATAGGACTTCCCTGTCAAAATCTATCGCCATTTGAAGTTTGGATACCCTAATATTCACTAAATGAAGTGTCCCCAAACCCCAAACTACTGATGAATCGGCACAAAACATGCAGATACGCCACGCCCCGTTTCGAGCCACTTTCATTTTTGAGGCGTCTTGATCAGACTTTTCTGTCAAAATCTAGCGCCATTTGAAGTTTGTATACCCTAATATTCACTAAATGAAGTTTCCCCAAACCCCAAACTACTGACGAATCGGCACAAAACATGCAGATACTCCACGCCCCGTTTCGAGCCCCTTTCATTTTTTAGGCGTCTTGATCGGACTTCTCTGTCAAAATCTATCGCCATTTGAAGTTTGTATAACCTAATATTCACTAAATGAAATTTCTCCAAACCCCAAACTACTAATGAAACGGCACAAGACATGCAGATACGCCACGCCCCGTTTCGAGCCACTTTCATTTTTGAGGCGTCTTGATCGGACTTCTCAGTCAAAATCTATCGCCATTTGATGTTTGTATACCCTAATATTCACTAAATGAAGTTTCCCCAAACCCCAAACTACTGACGAATCTGAACAAAACATGCAGATACGCCACGCCCGTTTCGAGGCACTTTCATTTTTGAGGCGTCTTGATCGGACTTCTCTGTCAAAATCTATCGCCATTTGATGTTTGTATACCCTAGTATTCACTAAATGAAGTTTCCCCAAACCCCAAAGTACTGATGAATCGGCACAAAACATGCAGATATGCCACGCCTCCTTTCGAGGCACTTTCATTTTTTAGGCGTCTTGATCGGACTTCTCTGTCAAAATCTATCGCCATTTGAATTTTGTATACCCTAATATTCACTAAATGAAGTTTCCCCAGACCCCAAACTACTGACGAACCGGCACAAAACATGCAGATACGCCACGCCTCGTTTCGAGCCACTTTCATTTTTGAGGCGTCTTGATCGGACTTCTTTGTCAAAATCTATCGCCATTTGATGTTTGTATACCCTAATATTCACTAAATGAAGTTTCCCCAAACCCCAAACTACTGACGAATCTGCACAAAACATGCAGATACGCCACGCCCGTTTCGAGCCACTTTCATTTTTGAGGCGTCTTGATCGGACTTCTCTGTCAAAATCTATCGCCATTTAAAGTTTGTATACCCTCATATTCACTAAACGAAGTTTCTCTAAACCCCAAACTACTGACGAATCGGCACCAAAACATGCAGATACGCCACCCCCTGTTTCGAGCTACTTTCATTTTTTAGGCGTCTTGATCGGACTTCTCTGTCAAAATCTATCGCCATTTCAAGTTTGTATAGCCTAATATTCACTAAATCAAGTTTCCCCAAACCACAAACTACTGACGAATCGGCACAAAACATGCAGATACGCCACACCCCGTTTTGAGCCACTTTCATTTTTGAGGCGTCTTGATCGGACTTCTCTGTCAAAATCTATCGCCATTTGAAGTTTGTATACCCTCATATTCACTAAATGAAGTTTCCCCAAACCTCAAACTACTGACGAATCGGCACAAAACATGCAGATACGGCACGCCCCGTTTCGAGCAACTTTCATTTATTAGGCGTCTTGATCGGACTTCTCTGTCAAAATCTATTGCCATTTCAAGTTTGTATACCCTAATATTCACTAAATGAAGTTTCCCCAAACCCCAAACTACTGACGAATCGGCACAAAACATGCAGATACGCCACGCCCCGTTTCGAGCCACTTTCATTTTTTAGGCGTCTTGATCGGACTTCTCTGCCCAAATCTATCGCCATTTGAAGTTTGTATACCCTAATATTCACTAAATGAAGTTTCCCCAAACCTCAAACTACTGACGAATCGGCACAAAACATGCAGATACGGCACGCCCCGTTTCGAGCAACTTTCATTTATTAGGCGTCTTGATCGGATTTCTCTGCCAAAATCTATCGCCATTTGTATTTTGTATACCCTAATATTCACTAAATGAAGCTTCCCCAAACCCCAAACTACTGACGAATCGGCACAAAACATGCAGATACGCCACGCCCCGTTTCGAGCCACTTTCATTTTTTAGGCGTCTTGATCGGACTTCTCTGTCAAAACCTATCGCCATTTGAAGTTTGTATACCCTAATATTCAGTGAATGACGTTTCCCCAAACCCCCCCAAATTACTGACGAATCGGCACAAAACATGCAGATACGCCACGCCCCGTTTCGAGCCACTTTCATTTTTTAGGCGTCTTGATCGGACTTCTCTGTCAAAATCTATCGCCATTTGAAGTTTGTATAACCTAATATTCACTAAATGAAGTTTCCCCAAACTACTAATGAAACGGCACAAGACATGCAGATACGCCACCCCCCGTTTCGAGCCACTTTCATTTTTGAGGCGTCTTGATCGGACTTGTGTGTAAAAATCTATCGCCATTTAATGTTTGTATACCCTAGTATTCACTAAATGAAGTTTCCCCAAACCCCAAACTACTGACGAAACGACAAAAAACATGCAGATACGCCACGCCCCGTTTCGAGCCACTTTCATTTTTGAGGTGTCTTGATCGGACTTCTCTGTCAAAATCTATCGCTATCTGAAGCATTTATACGCTAATATTCACTAAATGAAGTTTCCCCAAACCCCAAACTACTGATGAATCGGCACAAAACATGAAGATACGCCACGCCCCGTATCGAGCCACTTTCATTTTTGAGGCGTCTTGATTGGACTTCTTTGTCAAATTCTATCGCCATTTGAAGTTTGTATAACCTAATATTCACTAAATGAAGTTTCCCCAAACCCCAAACTACTGACGAATCCGCACAAAACATGCAGATACGCCATGTCCCGTTTCGTGCCACTTTCATCTTTTAGGCGTCTTGATCGGACTTCTCTGTCAAAATCTATTGCCATTTCAAGTTTGTATACCCTAATATTCACTAAATGAAGTTTCCCCAAACCCAAAACTACTGACGAATCGGCACAAAACATGCAGATACGCCACGCCCCGTTTCGAGCCACTTTCATTTTTGAGGCGTCTTGATCGGACTTCTCTGCCCAAATCTATCGCCATTTGAAGTTTGTATACCCTAATATTCACTAAATGAAGTTTCCCCAAACCTCAAACTACTGACGAATCGGCACAAAACATGCAGATACGCCACGCCCCGTTTCGAGCCACTTTCATTTATTAGGCGTCTTGATCGGATTTCTCTGCCAAAATCTATCGCCATTTGTTTTTTGTATACCCTAATATTCACTAAATGAAGTTTCCCCAAACCCCAAACTACTGACGAATCGGCACAAAACATGCAGATACGCCACGCCCCGTTTCGAGCCACTTTCATTTTTTCGGCGTCTTGATCGGACTTCTCTGTCAAAACCTATCGCCATTTGAAGTTTGTATACCCTAATATTCACTGAATGACGTTTCCCCAAACCCCCCCAAATTACTGACGAATCGGCACAAAACATGCAGATACGCCACGCCCCGTTTCGAGCCACTTTCATTTTTTAGGCGTCTTGATCGGACTTCTCTGTCAAAATCTATCGCCATTTGAAGTTTGTATAACCTAATATTCACTAAATGAAGTTTCCCCAAACTACTAATGAAACGGCACAAGACATGCAGATACGCCACCCCCCGTTTCGAGCCACTTTCATTTTTGAGGCGTCTTGATCGGACTTGTGTGTAAAAATCTATTGCCATTTGATGTTTGTATACCCTAGTATTCACTAAATGAAGTTTCCCCAAACCCCAAACTACTGACGAAACGACAAAAAACATGCAGATACGCCACGCCCCGTTTCGAGCCACTTTCATTTTTGAGGCGTCTTGATCGGACTTCTCTGTCAAAATCTATCGCTATCTGCAGCATTTATACGCTAATATTCACTAAATGAAGTTTCCCCAAACCCCAAACTACTGATGAATCGGCACAAAACATGCAGATACGCCACGCCCCGTTTCGAGCCACTTTCATTTTTGAGGCGTCTTGATCAGACTTTTCTGTCAAAATCTAGCGCCATTTGAAGTTTGTATACCCTAATATTCACTAAATGAAGTTTCCCCAAACCCCAAACTACTGACGAATCCGCACAAAACATGCAGATACTCCACGCCCCGTTTCGAGCCCCTTTCATTTTTTAGGCGTCTTGATCGGACTTCTCTGTCAAAATCTATCGCCATTTGAAGTTTGTATAACCTAATATTCACTAAATGAAATTTCTCCAAACCCCAAACTACTAATGAAACGGCACAAGACATGCAGATACGCCACGCCCCGTTTCGAGCCACTTTCATTTTTGAGGCGTCTTGATCGGACTTCTCAGTCAAAATCTATCGCCATTTGATGTTTGTATACCCTAATATTCACTAAATGAAGTTTCCCCAAACCCCAAACTACTGACGAATCTGAACAAAACATGCAGATACGCCACGCCCGTTTCGAGGCACTTTCATTTTTGAGGCGTCTTGATCGGACTTCTCTGTCAAAATCTATCGCCATTTGATGTTTGTATACCCTAGTATTCACTAAATGAAGTTTCCCCAAACCCCAAAGTACTGATGAATCGGCACAAAACATGCAGATATGCCACGCCTCCTTTCGAGGCACTTTCATTTTTTAGGCGTCTTGATCGGACTTCTCTGTCAAAATCTATCGCCATTTGAATTTTGTATACCCTAATATTCACTAAATGAAGTTTCCCCAGACCCCAAACTACTGACGAACCGGCACAAAACATGCAGATACGCCACGCCTCGTTTCGAGCCACTTTCATTTTTGAGGCGTCTTGATCGGACTTCTCTGTCAAAATCTATCGCCATTTGATGTTTGTATACCCTAATATTCACTAAATGAAGTTTCCCCAAACCCCAAACTACTGACGAATCTGCACAAAACATGCAGATACGCCACGCCCGTTTCGAGCCACTTTCATTTTTGAGGCGTCTTGATCGGACTTCTCTGTCAAAATCTATCGCCATTTAAAGTTTGTATACCCTCATATTCACTAAACGAAGTTTCTCTAAACCCCAAACTACTGACGAATCGGCACCAAAACATGCAGATACGCCACCCCCTGTTTCGAGCTACTTTCATTTTTTAGGCGTCTTGATCGGACTTCTCTGTCAAAATCTATCGCCATTTCAAGTTTGTATAGCCTAATATTCACTAAATCAAGTTTCCCCAAACCACAAACTACTGACGAATCGGCACAAAACATGCAGATACGCCACACCCCGTTTTGAGCCACTTTCATTTTTGAGGCGTCTTGATCGGACTTCTCTGTCAAAATCTATCGCCATTTGAAGTTTGTATACCCTCATATTCACTAAATGAAGTTTCCCCAAACCTCAAACTACTGACGAATCGGCACAAAACATGCAGATACGGCACGCCCCGTTTCGAGCAACTTTCATTTATTAGGCGTCTTGATCGGACTTCTCTGTCAAAATCTATTGCCATTTCAAGTTTGTATACCCTAATATTCACTAAATGAAGTTTCCCCAAACCCCAAACTACTGACGAATCGGCACAAAACATGCAGATACGCCACGCCCCGTTTCGAGCCACTTTCATTTTTTAGGCGTCTTGATCGGACTTCTCTGCCCAAATCTATCGCCATTTGAAGTTTGTATACCCTAATATTCACTAAATGAAGTTTCCCCAAACCTCAAACTACTGACGAATCGGCACAAAACATGCAGATACGGCACGCCCCGTTTCGAGCAACTTTCATTTATTAGGCGTCTTGATCGGATTTCTCTGCCAAAATCTATCGCCATTTGTATTTTGTATACCCTAATATTCACTAAATGAAGCTTCCCCAAACCCCAAACTACTGACGAATCGGCACAAAACATGCAGATACGCCACGCCCCGTTTCGAGCCACTTTCATTTTTTAGGCGTCTTGATCGGACTTCTCTGTCAAAACCTATCGCCATTTGAAGTTTGTATACCCTAATATTCAGTGAATGACGTTTCCCCAAACCCCCCCAAATTACTGACGAATCGGCACAAAACATGCAGATACGCCACGCCCCGTTTCGAGCCACTTTCATTTTTTAGGCGTCTTGATCGGACTTCTCTGTCAAAATCTATCGCCATTTGAAGTTTGTATAACCTAATATTCACTAAATGAAGTTTCCCCAAACTACTAATGAAACGGCACAAGACATGCAGATACGCCACCCCCCGTTTCGAGCCACTTTCATTTTTGAGGCGTCTTGATCGGACTTGTGTGTAAAAATCTATCGCCATTTAATGTTTGTATACCCTAGTATTCACTAAATGAAGTTTCCCCAAACCCCAAACTACTGACGAAACGACAAAAAACATGCAGATACGCCACGCCCCGTTTCGAGCCACTTTCATTTTTGAGGTGTCTTGATCGGACTTCTCTGTCAAAATCTATCGCTATCTGAAGCATTTATACGCTAATATTCACTAAATGAAGTTTCCCCAAACCCCAAACTACTGATGAATCGGCACAAAACATGAAGATACGCCACGCCCCGTATCGAGCCACTTTCATTTTTGAGGCGTCTTGATTGGACTTCTTTGTCAAATTCTATCGCCATTTGAAGTTTGTATAACCTAATATTCACTAAATGAAGTTTCCCCAAACCCCAAACTACTGACGAATCCGCACAAAACATGCAGATACGCCATGTCCCGTTTCGTGCCACTTTCATCTTTTAGGCGTCTTGATCGGACTTCTCTGTCAAAATCTATTGCCATTTCAAGTTTGTATACCCTAATATTCACTAAATGAAGTTTCCCCAAACCCAAAACTACTGACGAATCGGCACAAAACATGCAGATACGCCACGCCCCGTTTCGAGCCACTTTCATTTTTGAGGCGTCTTGATCGGACTTCTCTGCCCAAATCTATCGCCATTTGAAGTTTGTATACCCTAATATTCACTAAATGAAGTTTCCCCAAACCTCAAACTACTGACGAATCGGCACAAAACATGCAGATACGCCACGCCCCGTTTCGAGCCACTTTCATTTATTAGGCGTCTTGATCGGATTTCTCTGCCAAAATCTATCGCCATTTGTTTTTTGTATACCCTAATATTCACTAAATGAAGTTTCCCCAAACCCCAAACTACTGACGAATCGGCACAAAACATGCAGATACGCCACGCCCCGTTTCGAGCCACTTTCATTTTTTCGGCGTCTTGATCGGACTTCTCTGTCAAAACCTATCGCCATTTGAAGTTTGTATACCCTAATATTCACTGAATGACGTTTCCCCAAACCCCCCCAAATTACTGACGAATTGGCACAAAACATGCAGATACGCCACGCCCCGTTTCGAGCCACTTTCATTTTTTAGGCGTCTTGATCGGACTTCTCTGTCAAAATCTATCGCCATTTGAAGTTTGTATAACCTAATATTCACTAAATGAAGTTTCCCCAAACTACTAATGAAACGGCACAAGACATGCAGATACGCCACCCCCCGTTTCGAGCCACTTTCATTTTTGAGGCGTCTTGATCGGACTTGTGTGTAAAAATCTATTGCCATTTGATGTTTGTATACCCTAGTATTCACTAAATGAAGTTTCCCCAAACCCCAAACTACTGACGAAACGACAAAAAACATGCAGATACGCCACGCCCCGTTTCGAGCCACTTTCATTTTTGAGGCGTCTTGATCGGACTTCTCTGTCAAAATCTATCGCTATCTGCAGCATTTATACGCTAATATTCACTAAATGAAGTTTCCCCAAACCCCAAACTACTGATGAATCGGCACAAAACATGAAGATACGCCACGCCCCGTATCGAGCCACTTTCATTTTTGAGGCGTCTTGATTGGACTTCTTTGTCAAATTCTATCGCCATTTGAAGTTTGTATAACCTAATATTCACTAAATGAAGTTTCCCCAAACCCCAAACTACTGACGAATCCGCACAAAACATGCAGATACGCCATGCCCCGTTTCGTGCCACTTTCATTTTTTAGGCGTCTTGATCGGACTTCTCTGTCAAAATCTATTGCCATTTCAAGTTTGTATACCCTAATATTCACTAAATGAAGTTTCCCCAAACCCCAAACTACTGACGAATCGGCACAAAACATGCAGATACGCCACGCCCCGTTTCGAGCCACTTTCATTTTTGAGGCGTCTTGATCGGACTTCTCTGCCAAAATCTATCGCCATCTGAAGTTTGTATACCCTAATATTCACTAAATGAAGTTTCCCCAAACCTCAAACTACTGACGAATCGGCACAAAACATGCAGATACGCCACGCCCCGTTTCGAGCAACTTTCATTTATTAGGCGTCTTGATCGGATTTCTCTGCCAAAATCTATCGCCATTTGTATTTTGTATACCCTAATATTCACTAAATGAAGTTTCCCCAAACCCCAAACTACTGACGAATCGGCACAAAACATGCAGATACGCCACGCCCCGTTTCGAGCCACTTTCATTTTTTAGGCGTCTTGATCGGACTTCTCTGTCAAAGTCTATCGCCATTTGAAGTTTGTATACCCTAATATTCACTAAATGAAGTTTCCCCAAACCCCAAACTACTGACAAATCGGCACAAAACATGGAGATAAGCCACGCCCCGTTCCGAGCCACTTTCATTTTTGAGGCGTCTTGATCGGACTTCTCTGTCAAAATCTATCGCCATTTGAAGTTTGTATACCCTAATATTCACTAAAGGAAGTTTCCCCAAACCCCACACTACTGACGAATCGGAACAAAACATGCAGATACGCCACGCCCCTTTTCGTGCCACTTTCTTTTTTTAGGCGTCTTGATCGGACTTCTCTGTCAAAATCTATCGCCATTTGAAGTTTGTATACCCTAATATTCAGTAAATGAAGTTTCCCCAAACCCCAAACTACTGACGAATCGGCACAAAACATGCAGATACGCCACGCCCCGTTTCGAGCCACTTTCATTTTTGAGGCGTCTTGATCGGACTTCTCTGTCAAAACCTATCGCCATTTGAAGTTTGTATACCCTAATATTCACTGAATGACGTTTCCCCAAACCCCCCCAAATTACTGACGAATCAGCACAAAACATGCAGATACGCCACGCCCCGTTTCGAGCCACTTTCATTTTTTAGGCGTCTTGATCGGACTTCTCTGTCAAAATCTATCGCCATTTGAAGTTTGTATAACCTAATATTCACTAAATGAAGTTTCCCCAAACTACTAATGAAACGGCACAAGACATGCAGATACGCCACCCCCCGTTTCGAGCCACTTTCATTTTTGAGGCATCTTGATCGAACTTCTCAGTCAAAATCTATCGCCATTTGATGTTTGTATACCCTAGTATTCACTAAATGAAGTTTCCCCAAACCCCAAACTACTGACGAAACGACAAAAAACATGCAGATACGCCACGCCCCGTTTCGAGCCACTTTCATTTTTGAGGCGTCTTGATCGGACTTCTCTGTCAAAATCTATCGCTATCTGAAGCATTTATACGCTAATATTCACTAAATGAAGTTTCCCCAAACCCCAAACTACTGATGAATCGTCACAAAACATGAAGATACGCCACACCCCGTATCGAGCCACTTTCATTTTTGAGGCGTCTTGATTGGACTTCTTTGTCAAATTCTATCGCCATTTGAAGTTTGTATAACCTAATATTCACTAAATGAAGTTTCCCCAAACCCCAAACTACTGACGAATCCGCAGAAAACATGCAGATACGCCATGCCCCGTTTCGTGCCACTTTCATTTTTTAGGCGTCTTGATCGGACTTCTCTGTCAAAATCTATTGCCATTTCAAGTTTGTATACCCTAATATTCACTAAATGAAGTTTCCCAAAACCCCAAACTACTGACGAATCGGCACAAAACATGCAGATACGCCACGCCCCGTTTCGAGCCACTTTCATTTTTGAGGCGTCTTGATCGGACTTCTCTGCCCAAATCTATCGCCATTTGAAGTTTGTATACCCTAATATTCACTAAATGAAGTTTCCCCAAACCCCAAACTACTGACGAATCGGCACAAAACATGCAGATACGCCACGCCCCGTTTCGAGCAACTTTCATTTATTAGGCGTCTTGATCGGATTTCTCTGCCAAAATCTATCGCCATTTGTATTTTGTATACCCTAATATTCACTAAATGAAGTTTCCCCAAACCCCAAACTACTGACGAATCGGCACAAAACATGCAGATACGCCACGCCCCGTTTCGAGCCACTTTCATTTTTTAGGCGTCTTGATCGGACTTCTCTGTCAAAGTCTATCGCCATTTGAAGTTTGTATACCCTAATATTCACTAAATGAAGTTTCCCCAAACCCCAAACTACTGACAAATCGGCACAAAACATGGAGATAAGCCACGCCCCGTTCCGAGCCACTTTCATTTTTGAGGCGTCTTGATCGGACTTCTCTGTCAAAATCTATCGCCATTTGAAGTTTGTATACCCTAATATTCACTAAATGAAGTTTCCCCAAACCCCACACTACTGACGAATCGGAACAAAACATGCAGATACGCCACGCCCCTTTTCGTGCCAGTTTCTTTTTTTAGGCGTCTTGATCGGACTTCTCTGTCAAAATCTATCGCCATTTGAAGTTTGTATACCCTAATATTCAGTAAATGAAGTTTCCCCAAACCCCAAACTACTGACGAATCAGCACAAAACATGCAGATACGCCACGCCCCGTTTCGAGCCACTTTCATTTTTGAGGCGTCTTGATCGGACTTCTCTGTCAAAATCTATCGCCATTTGATATTTGTATACCCTAATATTCACTAAATGAAGTTTAAAAAAACCCCAAACTACTGACGAATCGGCACAAAAGATGCAGATACGCCACGCCCCGTTTCGAGCCACTTTCATTTTTCAGGCGTCTTGATTGGACTTCTCAGTCAAAATCTATCGCCATTTGATCTTTGTATACCCTAGTATTCACTAAATGAAGTTTCCCCAAACCCCAAAGTACTGACGAATCGGCACAAAACATGCAGATACGCCACGCCTCCTTTCGAGCCACTTTCCTTTTTGAGGCGTCTGGATCGGACTTCTCTGTCAAAATCTATCGCCATTTCAAGTTTGTATACCCTAATATTCACTAAATCAAGTTTCCCCAAACCACAAACTACTGACGAATCGGCACGAAACATGCAGATACGCCACGCCCCGTTTTTAGCCACTTTCATTTTTTAGGCGTCTTGATCGGACTTCTCTGTCAAAATCTATCGCCATTTGAAGTTTGTATACCCTAATATTCACTAAATGAAGTTTCCCCAAACCCCAAACTACTGACGAATCGGCACAAAACATGCAGATACGCCACGCCCCGTTTCCAGCCACTTTCATTTTTTAGGTGTAAGGACCTGTAAAATTAAATTGGAATAAAAGGAATATTTTTTAAATGAATTCTAAGTATGTTTTTATTTAAAATAAAAAGGAAGGAAAGTGTAGCTTAGAAGAGTATGAGATCGCCTGGTTAGTACATAATCGCCTATCGCCTAGACTACCCATGCGGACATCGCCAGGGCGCGAGGTATGCGGACATCGCCAGGGCGCGAGGTATGCGGACATCGCCAGGGCGCGAGGTATGCGGACATCGCCAGGGCGCGAGGTATGCGGGCATCGCCAGGGCGCGAGAGACATGCGGGCGTCGCCAGGGATAGACATCGGTCGTCTCCCAGAGAGAGAGATAGGTCGTCTCCCAGAGAGATATCGGTCGTCTCCCAGAGAGAGAGATCGGTCGTCTTCCAGAGAGAGATCGGTCATCTTCCAGGATGAGTCATCGGTGAAAGGTTATCGCGCGATGTCGTGTTTCACACAGATAAAGTGGGACCCAGACTCCCAGCATGAAACGTCCTGCAGGCGCGCCACGTAGACAAAAAAGGATGGTTCAAAATAGTGACATCAGAAAGTTGGCATGCGCAAGAGACACTCGCGGTCGTACTGTTCAGGGAAGTGGTTGGCATGCGCAAGAAGACAAAAAGGGTGGTTCAGAATAGTGACATCAGAAAGTTGGCATGCGCAAGAGACAACCGTGGCCGTACTGTTCAGTGAAACGTACACTCAGGCTTTCCTGCAGAGGGGGTGGTGGCAGCAGCATGCATGGACAAGTAGGCTTGGATTCAAAAACCCACTGCGGGGAGGCAAAGAACGTTGCAGTGGCTCAAGAGTGAAAGAGTGAGTGCATCTTCATCCCTCTCTTTTCTCCCCTTCGCGCTGCGATTCAGGCAACCTCAAGCACCAGTACGACGAGCGACGACTGCCCTTGGACACTTGGGAGGTTCTCTGCAAGTTCCCCAGACCGGGACACTAAAACAGAGTGAAAGCATCTTTAAGCTTCGTTGGGTTTCGGAGCTCTTGGAGTTTTGCGCTAGTCCAGGTAAGGGAAGCTAACTTCATTTTCAATAAAAGCCGTAGGCTAGCTGTTTCTGAAGTGGGGGCGACGTGGTCGCCGGTTTTAAATCCCTTTTTCATGATGTTCTGTTTTTATGTATTTGGGCGACGTGATCGCCGGTTTTAAATACCGCTTTCGAAATCCCCTGTTTTAGTGTCGTTGAGACTGTTTGAGATTTAAATGTGGAATGCATGTGATATTCGAAAATCTGAACCTTTGAAATGATTGTTGCTGTGATTTGAATCATTCATTTGAGTGGTATGATGTTTTGAATGTTGTGGATGTGGGATCAAGGCATAGTATTTTCAGGAAAGAAAATACCGTGTAAGATCATGAGTAAAGTGTATTGACTAGGGACTTGTCTAGAAGGAGATATCCTGACTCTGCTGAGATAATGGAATCACGTAGATGAAGTTATTCAGTTGGTGAGAGTCGAAGGAGGTTCATATGAATGGGTGAGTCGTGTGAAAAAGAACGAGCTCGACCTGTTATATGAATTAACCCTGTCATACTAGGAGAATGAAGATATTGAGATTCATTTATGCGCATGGCTGTGTGAGTTTCATAGCGACCCTGTGTGGGTGATGTGGTATGACAGGTGCAGATCTCTGGGTCTGAGTCAACGCACGAGTCTTCCGGAAGTAGTGTCAAGTGTCTATGTGTGATGAGCCAGTGGAAGTCTGACGTGAGAAATGTGAAATATTGAGAATTGTTGATAGACACTTGATGGTTGTGTGATATGAATGAGAAAGTGATGGACTCTTGTGAATGTTTAAAAAGAGCTGATCTACGTTGGTTGTCCAGTTTATAATTTAAAGTTTTAAAAATATCTAGCTTACCCTTTGTATTGTTCTGTGGCTGTTTTCTCTTAAAACTGTGATGATCGTGTATTTTACACGGGAGCAGATGATCTTCCAGGGAGTAGAGCTCCTCAGTGAGTGGTCGCCGGAAGGAGATCGCCTGTTTCGGTCTCTATGTGGTGATCGCCTGTTTTCTGTTTTGATAGCAGATCGGCTGTTTTGGGTCTTCTGATAGGAGATCGCCGGTTTATGTAGGGAGATAGCCGGTTTCATTTTATTTGGCTGTATTTTGTTTAAGTTTTGGAAAATTGACCGGTTATGTATTAAACTCCCTGTGAGGAGAAACTTCATTACATATATATAATTATGTTCACTTCAATATTATTGTTTTACCTTTATTTCATTTTTTTATATTTATTCCAAAGTATTTGGCGGGATGTTACATTAGGCGTCTTGATCGGACTTCTCTGTCAAAATCAATCGCCATTTGAAGTTTGTCTACCCTAATATTCACTAAATGAAGTTTCCCCAAACCCCAAACTACTGACAAATCGGCACAAAACATGCAGATAAGCCACGCCCCGTTCCGAGCCACTTTCATTTTTGAGGCATCTTGATCGGACTTCTCTGTCAAAATCTATCGCCATTTGAAGTTTGTATACCCTAATATTCACTAAATGAAGTTTCCCCAAACCCCACACTATTGACGAATTGGCACAAAACATGCAGATACCCCCCGCCCCTTTTCGTGCCACTTTCTTTTTTGAGGCGTCTTGATCGGACTTCTCTGTCAAAATCTATCGCCATTTGAAGTTTGTATACCCTAATATTCACTAAATGAAGTTTCCCCAAACCCAAAACTACTGACGAATCGGCACAAAACATGCAGATACGCCACGCCCCGTTTCGAGCCACTTTCATTTTTTAGGCGTCTTGATCGGACTTCTCTTTGAAAATCAATCTCCATTTGAAGTTTGTATACCCTAATAATCACTAAATGAAGTTTCCCAAACCCCAAACTACTGACGAATTGGCACAAAACATGCAGATACGCCATGCCCCGTTTTGAGCCACTTTTATTTCTGAGGCGTCTTGATCGGACTTCTCTGTCAAAATCTATCGCCATTTGAGGTTTGTATACCCTAATATTCACTAAATGAAGTTTCCCCCAACCCCAAACTACTGACGAATCGGCACAAAACATGCAGATACGCCACACCCTTTTTCGAGCCACTTTCATTTTTTAGGCGTCTTGATCGGACTTCTCTGTGAAAATCAATCGCCATTTGAAGTTTGTATACCCTAATATTCTCTAAATGAAGTTTCCCCAAACCCCACACTACTGACGAATCGGCACAAAACAAGTAGATACGCCACGCCCCGTTTCGAGCCACTTGCATTTTGGAGGTGTCTTGATCGGACTTCTCTGTCAAAATCTATCGCCATTTGAAGTTTGTATACCCTAATATTCTCTAAATGAAGTTTCCCCAAACCCCAAACTACTGACGAATCAACACAAAACATGCAAATACGCCACGCCCCGTTTCGTGCCACTTTCATTTTTGAGGCGTCTTGATCGGACTTCTCTGTCAAATCTATCGCCATTTGAAGTTTGTATACCCTAATATTCTCTAAATGAAGTTTCCTCAAACCCCAAACCACTTACGAAATGGCACAAAACATGCAGATACGCCATGCCCCGTTTCGAGCCACTTTCATTTTTGAGGCGTCTTGATCGGACTTCTCTGTCAAAATCTATCGCCATTTGAAGTTTATATACCCTAATATTCACTAAATGAAGTTTCCCATAACCCCAAACTACTGACGAATCGGCACAAAACACGCAGATACGCCGGGCCCCGTTTCGAACCACTTCCAGTTTTGAGGCGTCTTGATCGGACTTCTCTGTCAAAATCTATCGCCATTTGAAGTTTGTATACCCTAATATTCACTACATGAAGTTTCCCCAAACCCCAAACTACTGACGAATCGGCACAAAACATGGAGATTCGCCACGCCCCGGTTCGAGCCACTTTCATTTTTGAGGCGTCTTGATCGGACTTCTCTGTCAAAATCTATCGCCATTTGAGGTTTGTATACCCTAATATTCACTAAATGAAGTTTCCCCAAACCCAAAACTACTGACGAATCGGCACAAAACATGCAGATACGCCACGCCCCGTTTCGAGCCACTTTCATTTTTCAAGCGTCTTAATCGGACTTCTCTGTAAAAATCTATCGCCATTTGAAGTTTGTATACCCTAATATTCACAAAATCAAGTTTCCCCAAACCCCAAACTACTGACGAATCGGCACAAAACATGCAGATACGCCACTCCCCGTTTCGAGCCACTTTCATTTTTTAGGCGTCTTGATCGGACTTCTCTGTCAAAATCCTTCGCCATTTGAAGGTTGTATACCCTAATATTCACTAAACGAAGTTTCCCTCAACCCCAAACTACTGACGAATCGGCACAAAATATGCAGATACGCCACGCCCCATTTCGAGCCACTTTCATTTTCGAGGAGTCTTTGATCGGACTTCTCTGTCAAAATCTATCGCCATTTGAAGTTTGTATACCCTAATATTCAGTAAATGAAGTTTCCCCAAACCCCAAACTACTGACGAATCGGCACAAAACATGCAGATACGCCACGCCCCGTTTCAAGCCACTTTCATTTTTGAGGCGTCTTGATCGGACTTCTCTGTCAAAATTTATCGCCATTTGAAGTTTGTATACCCTAATATTCACTAAATGAAGTTTCCCCGAACCCCAAACTACTAACGAATCGGCACAAAACATGTAAATAAGTCATGCCCCGTTTCGAGCCACTTTCATTTTTGAGGCGTCTTGATCGGATTTCTCTGTCAAAATCTATCGCCATTTGAAGTTTGTGTACCCTAATATTCACTAAATGAAGTTTCCCCAAACCCCAAACTACTGACGACTCGGCACAAAACATGCAGATACGCCACGCCCCGTTTCGAGCCACTTTCATTTTTGAGGCGTCTTGATCGGACTGCTCTGTCAAAATCTATCGCCATTTGAAGTTTGTATTCCCTAATATTTACTAAATGAAGTTTCCCCAAACCCCAAACTACTGACGAATCGGCACAAAGCATGCCGATACGCCACGCCCCGTTTCGAGCCACTTTCATTTTTCAAGCGTCTTGATCGGACTTCTCTATCAAAATCTATCGCCATTTGAAGTTTGTATACCCTAAAATTCACTAAATGAAGTTTCCCCAAACCCAAAACTACTTACGAATCGGGACAAAACATGCAGATACGCCACGCCCCGTTTCGAGCCAATTTCATTTTTTAGGCGTGTTGATCGGACTTCTCTGTCAAAATCTATCGCCATTTGAAGTTTGTATACCCTAATATCCACTAAATGAAGTTTCCCCAAACCCCAAACTACTTACGAATCGGCACAAAGCATGCTGATACGCCACGCCTCGTTTCGAGCCACTTTCATTTTTGAGGCGTCTTGATCAGACTTCTCTTTCAAAATCTATCGCCATTTGAAGTTTGTGTACCCTAATATTCACTAAATGAAGTTTCCCCAAACTCCTGACGTATCGGCACAAAACATGCAGATACGCCACGCCTGTAACGCCCCTAAAATCCTATTCATATTTATATCATAAAATAAACATTTAACAATAATATCAAAAATTAGCATATGCATATATAATAAAATACATCCATCAATACATTGTATTTCAAAATAATTACCCTTCTCTAGGGAATTTTAATACATAACCGTCAAGTGTTTCAAAATAAAACAAAACACAGCATAAGATCAGGCGATCTCCTTGTCCATCGACTCACTGAGGAGCTCCACTGCCTGCAACATCATCTGCTCCCGTGTAAATTACACACTGATCTCGCCGCGGACTCGAGCGTGGGGAAATGCCTCGTCACTCCTTCGTCTAGCTTTCCAGCTGCTGCGTGTTCTGCAAGGAGGCTCCAGGAACCTTCGACGGATCTCCGAACGATGCCTGCAAAACACACAGACGGCGCCTCTAGCGGCCGTTGTAGCTCCGACGCTCAAGTCAGGCAACGGGAACACCAAAACTCTCTCTCGGATCTCTCTGTGTGAGACCCGTGTGTGTGTGCCCTCAGTTCCCTTTGATTCAGAAACTGGGTGCTCTTAGCTTTTGTGTTGTGTATTCTGAGGTAAAAAACTCATACCTGGTTTGGTGTTCTTCTTCCTCATATAAACCGGTGTAGCCCCTACAGGCTACCTCTAGGGCCACTTGATTACTATGCACTGTCGTTTCCACTCCCCCTGGACTACCTTGCACGCCAGCCTTCTTCACTTAAATGCAAAGTCTGACAGGGGAGGCTGCGTGGGTGTCCCTGGACCCCTCGACTTCTGTGCCTATCTGCCCTACCTATTCTCTAGGAACATCTTCACGGTCCACGTGGCATGCGTGCAAGCTCACTGGGAGACTCTAGCCTTGATGGGTTCTCGTCCCAGCAGGATTCTGCACCTGCCTGTGCCTTCTCATCTTCATGCATGGTCGTCTCGCGACTATGGCCACTCCCTGCCTCTGAGTGCTTTACTGGTCACTGGTCGCGTTGTTCACATCGCGCGGCCGATGTCGCCTCGACACACACCGACGACCGAGGTATCTCTCATCCTGGCCGATGTCCGATGGCGCTTCTTCACGTTGTCGTGCTCTGCTTATGGAATCAGGCGAGGTCCTTGGGTAACGTTCTCGCTGGGAGCCTGGGTCCCAGTTTAACACGCGTTGGCAAGGAACCCCCGACGACTGATCATTCTATATACACCGATGACTGATCACTCTGTATACACCGATGACTGATCACTCTGTATACACCGATGACTGATCACTCTGTATACACCGATGACTGATCACTCTGCATGCACCGATGACTGATCATTCTGTATACACCGATGACTGATCGGTGCTTCATCACTCTCGCGCTCTGCTTCCAGGCGCTCATGTAGGAGTCGATCTCCACCCTTGTTCATCCGCTATCTCATGCCACGTGTTGCTCTGTGACTGGCCCACGTGGTCATCTGCTGCTGACGTCATTGGATACCGATGACCGACCGGATCACAAGCCCCCCAGTCTCGAGCTGTGAACTTGTTCTCAGCGAAGAGACTAAGTGCTCTCCGTTGCCAAAGAGAAGAAGGAGGTCGAAGCCGGTGTACCTGAAACCATGGCTGCTGGTGTCGAGGCTCTGATAGATGGGTTCCATGGGCTGGCAGCAGGTTCACTGCGTCCTTCCAGACTTGGACTATACCCAACCTAGCCTCCACCATTCAGTGGTTGATAGCAAGCTCGTTTCTCCTCCTTGAGCTTCTTCTCTTGCGGCTTCTCCTCTTGTGTAATCTCTTTTTCTCAACTGCCTTTCTCCCTCTCTATCTTTAACTCACTCTGCCTGTGGCCAACTGTTGACTGGCTTAGGCTTCAGCGCGATCTCACTGTGACCCTTCAAACTTGGCCTCTAACTTGATCGCGACCAACTGTACCTTAGCATTCTCTTTAACAGTTTTTATGCATAAATTCATGTTGGATGACTGACCTGATGGTGTCTAAGTGCTTCGACTGATCGCCCAAGAGCTTATTTGGGGAAGCTCTCCTACTCAGAGCTTTGCTACCGACCACCGACTAGCATGTTAGCGCACCACCGATCAGTCAGCGCGCTTCAGGTTTCACATTACTTCTGTCTCACTCCAGCGCTAGGTGCATAGAGGGCCCGAACGCCAAGGATGATGTCTGTGTTTTGGGGAATGCTTCTTGATGACCCCTCTTGCCTCAGCCTCGCTGTAAGAGGTCAAGTGAGGTCTTTCTCCTCTCGCCTCAGCCTTGCTGTAAAAGCAGAGGAAGAGGACTTTCTCTGTTGCCTTAACCTTGCTGTATGAAGCAGAGGAGAAGGACTTGGATCTCTTGCCTCAACCTTGCTGTAAGAAGCAGAGGAAGAGGACTTTCTCTGCCTGCACCCCGCTGTACAAAGTCGAGGGAGAGGACTTTCTCTCGCCTGCACCCCGCTGTATAAAGTCGAGGGCGAGGACTTCTTTATCTGGACCATGCCTCGCTGTACGAAGTCGAGGGAGAGGACTTTCTCTCGCCTGCACCCCGCTGTATAAAGTCGAGGGCGAGGACTTCTTTATCTGGCCCATGCCTCGCTGTACGAAGTCGAGGGAGAGGACTTTCTCTCGCCTGCACCCCGCTGTATAAAGTCGAGGGCGAGGACTTTCTATCTCGCCTCAACCTTGCTGTAAAAAGCAGAGGAAGAGGACTTTCTCTGCCTGCACCCCGCTGTACAAAGTCGAGGATGAGGACTTTCTTTCTGAGTGGGTGCATGCTCCCAGGGGAGCACCAGGGGTGGCTGTCTAAGCGCACTCGCTAGGCGCATCCCTGCCTGCATGGTATCACCGCACGTCCTTTGAGTGGGCAACTCCTCTTCTTCTGGTTTGAAATCACGTGGGGTGCATGCGTAGCGTTCTCGCTGGGAGCCTGGGTCCCAGCTTAACCCGTGTTGGCAAGACCCCGATGACCAACCTTCTTTCTGGAATCATGCGAGGTGCATGCGTAACGTTCTCGCTGGGATCCTGGGTCCCAGCTTAACACGTGTTAGCAAGACCCCGATGACCATGAACCGACCGAGTGCTCTGCTTCGGGTGCACCGATGACTGATCGTCCTTTGGGTGCACCGATGAATGATCGCGTTCTGCTCCTTAGTGATTAAACGCAAAGATGATGTCTTGCTTTGGGGAAGAAGAGTTTTTCCTGTTTGGACGTTTCTCGAAATCTTCCCTTTCCCTCTCTCAGTCTTACTAGTACTCCCGAGTTCCCAAACTTTGGCCACCTGCACTCACCCCTGGGGTGAGGAGAATATAGGTCAGTGGTCCGTACTCGCGCCTGGGACGAGCAGGCTCCAACCGATCCCTTGGACTTGCATTTGGGGCAAGCGGAACTTGAAACTGGGAAACATGTGCACACTTGACATACTGAAATCTTTTTTATTGGGTGGCCTCGTTAAAAACCCTCATCGGGAAAAGAGTGCCCCCTGATCTGTTCAACTATTTACAGTACATACATTGGGTGTGTGTGCAGCGCAAGAACGCATCCACCTTACAACTTAACTGAAGTAGAAACTTGAGTGTGTAGCGTTCCATGTTCTGGGATAGGTGCTCCATGCAGAGTCTCCAGCCAATAAGCTCCACTCTGTATGGACCTCTTCCTTTCATAGGCGATGACCGCCCTGGCGACGCCTTATTCATGAGGAGCTTCCTCCTGAGCTGCCTGGGAGCCCCCCCAGCGTTGCATCCTCCATCACCTCACGTCCCCATGTATAGGGACCTCGTGTTGCTGATCGCCTGTCTGAGACCCCGAAGCGCGATCACCTTGGGCCTCCCGCAGGTAATCGGTCAGGAATCCTGTCTTCACCAACTCAGCGAGTTGATGCCCCAACGTCAGGCAGGATCGGAGTGTGTGTCCATAAGCCTGATGGAACTCACACCACTCGTCCTTCCTCCCTCCAAGTACCTTGTCGGTTTTCTCTGGTACTCGGAGTCTTGCAGCCACGGCAGGGATGGCGATCAGCTCTGCCAACTCTATCACGAAATCATACCTGGGGGGTGTGTTCTCGCCGCGGACTCGAGCGTGGGGAAATGCCTCGTCACTCCTTCGTCTAGCTTTCCAGCTGCTGTGTGTTCTGCAAGGAGGCTCCAGGAACCTTCGACGGATCTCCGAACGATGCCTGCAAAACACACAGACGGCGCCTCTAGCGGCCGTTGTAGCTCCGACGCTCAAGTCAGGCAACGGGAACACCAAAACTCTCTCTCGGATCTCTCTGTGTGAGACCCGTGTGTGTGTGCCCTCAGTTCCCTTTGATTCAGAAACTGGGTGCTCTTAGCTTTTGTGTTGTGTATTCTGAGGTAAAAAACTCATACCTGGTTTGGTGTTCTTCTTCCTCATATAAACCGGTGTAGCCCCTACAGGCTACCTCTAGGGCCACTTGATTACTATGCACTGTCGTTTCCACTCCCCCTGGACTACCTTGCACGCCAGCCTTCTTCACTTAAATGCAAAGTCTGACAGGGGAGGCTGCGTGGGTGTCCCTGGACCCCTCGACTTCTGTGCCTATCTGCCCTACCTATTCTCTAGGAACATCTTCACGGTCCACGTGGCATGCGTGCAAGCTCACTGGGAGACTCTAGCCTTGATGGGTTCTCGTCCCAGCAGGATTCTGCACCTGCCTGTGCCTTCTCATCTTCATGCATGGTCGTCTCGCGACTATGGCCACTCCCTGCCTCTGAGTGCTTTACTGGTCACTGGTCGCGTTGTTCACATCGCGCGGCCGATGTCGCCTCGACACACACCGACGACCGAGGTATCTCTCATCCTGGCCGATGTCCGATGGCGCTTCTTCACGTTGTCGTGCTCTGCTTATGGAATCAGGCGAGGTCCTTGGGTAACGTTCTCGCTGGGAGCCTGGGTCCCAGTTTAACACGCGTTGGCAAGGAACCCCCGACGACTGATCATTCTATATACACCGATGACTGATCACTCTGTATACACCGATGACTGATCACTCTGTATACACCGATGACTGATCACTCTGTATACACCGATGACTGATCACTCTGCATGCACCGATGACTGATCATTCTGTATACACCGATGACTGATCGGTGCTTCATCACTCTCGCGCTCTGCTTCCAGGCGCTCATGTAGGAGTCGATCTCCACCCTTGTTCATCCGCTATCTCATGCCACGTGTTGCTCTGTGACTGGCCCATGTGGTCATCTGCTGCTGACGTCATTGGATACCGATGACCGACCGGATCACACACGATCATCACAGTTTTAAGAAAACAACCACAAAATAAAACACAGGGGTAAGCTAGACATTTTTAAAAACTTTAAATATGAAACTTTAAAATCAACATAACCAGCTTTTAAACACCCACATAAATCCACCACTTTCTTATTCATATCACACAGCCATCAAGTGTCTATCAACAATTTTCAATATTCATCTTTCTCACGTCAGAATTCCCACTGACTCACAACACATAGACACTTGACTCTACTTCCGGAAGACTCATGCGTTGAACTTAGCATCCAGAGACCTGCACCTGTCATACCACACCATTGTGAAATCCACACAGCCATGCGCATACATAATCTCAATATCATCACTCTCCCGGTATGACAGGGTTAATTCATATAACAGGTCAAGTTAGTTATCTTTCAAACAACTTACCCATTCATATGAACCTCCTTCGACTCTCAACAACTGAATAACTTCATCTATGTGATTCCATTATATCAGTAGAGTCAGGATCGTCTCATTCACAGGATACTCACTGATCAATACACCTCATAACCAATCTCAACACGGTATTTCCTTTCCTGAAAATACTATGTCTTGATCACAATTTCACATTCATCCAGTACATCATACCACACGTGATCTCGCCGCGGACTCGAGCGTGGGGAAATGCCTCGTCACTCCTTCGTCTAGCTTTCCAGCTGCTGCGCGTTCTGCAGGGAGGCTCCAGGAACCTTCGACGGGACTCCGAACGATGCCTGCAAAACACACAGACGGCGCCTCTAGCGGCCGTTGTAGCTCCGACGCTCAAGTCAGGCAACGGGAACACCAAAACTCTCTCTCGGATCTCTCTCTGTGTGAGACCCGTGTGTGTGTGCCCTCAGTCCCCTTTGATTCAGAAACTGAGTGTTCTTAGTTTTGTGTTGTGTATTCTGAGGTAAAAAACTCATACCTGGTTTGGTGTTCTTCTTCCTCATATAAACCCGCGTAGCCCCTACTGGCTACCTCTAGGGCCACTTGATTGCTCTGCATTGTTGTTTCCACTTCCCCGGGCCACCTTGCGTGCCAGCCTTCTTCACTTAAATGCAAAGTCTGACAGGGGAGGCTGCGTGGGTACCTCTGTACCCCTCGACTTCTGTGCCTATCTACCCTACCTATTCTCTAGGAAAATCTTCTCCGTCCACGTGGCAGACATGCAACCCCACTGGGAGACTCTAACCTTGATGGGTTCTTGTCCCAGCAGGATTCTGCATCTAACTGCGTCTTCTCGTCTTCATGCGTGGTCGCCTCGCGACTAAGGCCATTCCCTGCCTCTGAGCGCTTTACTGATCATTGGTCGCGTTGTTCACATCGCGCGGCCGATGTCACCTCGATACACACCGATGACCAAGGTATCTCTCATCCTGGCCGATGTCCGATGGCGCTTCTTCACATTGTCGTGCTCTGCTTATGGGATCAGGCGAGGTCCTTGGGTAACGTTCTCGCTGGGAGCCTGGGTCCCAGTTTAACACGTGTTGGCAAGGAACCCCCGACGACTGATCACTCTGCATGCACCGATGACTGATCACTCTGTATACACCGATGACTGATCACTCTGCATTCACCGACGACTGATCACTATGTATATACCGATGACTGATCACGCTGTATATACTGATGACTGATCAATCTTTATACATCGATGAAAGATCACTCTTTATACACCGATGACTGATCGGTGCTTCATCACTCTCGCGCTCTGCTTCCAGGCGCTCATGTAGGAGTCGATCTCCACCCTTGTTCATCTGCCATCTCATGCCACGTGTTGCTCTGTGACTGGTCCACGTGGTCATTTGCTGCTGACGTCATTGGATACCGATGACCGACCGGATCAACACGTAAAAGCACAATTCCATCATATAATATTTTGAATCTTTTCTTAAACAATCCCAATCACAGAAACAATCATACCAAAGTTCAGATTTTCGAATATCATATGCATTTCACCTTTCAATCTCAAACAATTTCAAAACGACACTAAAACAGGGGATTTCGAAATTTGCATTAAAACCGGCGATCACGTCACCCAAAACATCAGAATCTTCTAGCTTAAGGTTTTATTGAAAATAAAACTAGCTTCCCTTACCTGGACTAGCGTAAAATCTCACTAAGAGCTCCAAACCCACGGAGACTTAAGGATACCTTAACCTGCACCATGGAGTCTTAGTCATAAAACTAACGACATTACCCATATTCTGCGTTAACAGAGGCTAATTCTGAAGCTAAAAGAGTTGAATGCAAAGCCCATGCAGAAGCAACTCTCTCAAGTTCAGAAACAACTCCAAAAACAGAGCACGAAGAACTTACTCTGTTTCACGGCTTTGATTAGAAAACTTGCAGGGCACAACGTCAGGAATCCAGGGGCAGTCGTCGATCTTCAACTGGTTCGCTAGGACGTCTGAACGCAGGGAGAAGGAGAGGAAAGAAACAGGGAACCAAAGCTAACTCACTCAATCACTCTCGAACCACAGCAACGTCCACTGCCTCTCAGGAGTGAGTTTTGAATCTAAACCAACTTGCCCAGAAATGCCGCTGCCACCACCCACTCTGCAGGAAAGCTTGCGTGCACCCTTCCTTGAACAGTATGACCACGTGGGTTTCTGCGCATACCAACTCTCTGATGCTAACTATTCTGAAACACCCTTTTTGTCTACGTGTCGCGCATGCAGAACGTTCATGCTGGGAGCCCGGGGTCCCACCTTATCTGTGTGAACACGACATCGCGTGATAACCATCCACCGATGACTGCTCGCGCGATGACCATGCCTCTCATACTGGCGACGACTGATTCCTCACCCTGGCAGACAACCGATGTCTCACCCCGGCAGACCACCGATGTCTCACCCTAGCAGACAACCGATGTCTCACCCTGGCAGACCACCGATGTCTCACCCTGGCAGACAACCGATGTCTCACCCTGGCACACCACCGATGTCTCACCCCGGTAGACCACCGATGTCTCACCCTGGCAAACAACCGATGTCTCACCCTGGCAGACAACCGATGTCTCACCCTGGCAGACCACCGATGTGTCTCCCATCCTTGTTGATGACCGATGTTCCTCTCATCCTGTTGGCGATCTCTTATCGCCCTTGTGTGTGACGAGAACACATCGCCTCACTCTAGTCACCGATGTCACATCGTCACACCTTGCTGAAGGTTCATCCTCCCATTCCTCTAAGTCTGGGGTATCACGGTTCACACTACTCATGGTGGCAGATATGCCACCTATCTTCTATATCACTCATCTTCTGTATTTAGACCACATACTAAGTGCTTACCAAGTCTTCTCGAATACACGACGATGTGCTCTTTTCGGCGATCATGTACACCATAGGCGATTGGCGATTTCATACGGGGGAAGTCAGAGGCCGCCGCCTTCTTCAAAAACGGCGATCTCCTTGACTTCTAAGCTACACCTTCCTTTCGCTTACCCTTCTTGATTCACGTGCCTCCACCCCTTCAAGCACGCCCACGTGATTACCTCATGACGAAGTCATCGCACCTAACTACTTGGTTAGTACAATGGTCAACCGATCGCCCTGTACCAGCTGATCCCAAACCTTGGGCGACGTTCGAGGTCTGACCACTATGAGATTTTCTATTTTTATGTCCTTTTTATTTTAAATAATAACATACTCAGAAATCATAAAAATATATCACTTTTATTCCAAATAAATTTATAAGTCTTTACAACGCCCCCTTTCGAGCCACTTTCATTTTTTAGGTGTCTTGATCCGATTTCTCTGTCAAAATCTATCGCCATTTGAAGTTTGTATACCCTAATATTCACTAAATGAAGTTTCCCAAAACCCCAAACTACTGACGAATCGGCACAAAACATGCAGATACGCCACGCCCCGTTTCGAGCCACTTTCATTTATTAGGCGTCTTGATCGGACTTCTCTGTCCAAATCTATCGCCATTTGAGGTTTGTATACCGTAATATTCACTAAATGAAGTTACCCAAAACCCCAAACTACTGACGAATCGGCACAAAACATGCAGATACGCCACGCCCCGTTTCGAGCCACTTTCATTTTTTAGGTGTCTTGATCGGACTTCTCTGTCCAAATCTATCGCCATTTGAAGTTTGGATAACCTAATATTCACTAAATAGAGTTTCCCCAAACCCCAAACTACTGACGAATCGGCACAAAACATGCAGATACGCCACGCGCAGTTTCGAGCCACTTTCATTTTTTAGGCGTCTTGATCGGACTTCTCTGTCAAAATCTATCGCCATTTGAAGTTTGTATACCCTAATATTAACTAAATGAAGTTTCCCAAAACCCCAAACTACTGACGAATTGGCACACAACATGCAGATACGCCACGCCCCGTTTCGAGCCACTTTCATTTTTTAGGCGTGTTGATCGGACTTCTCTGTCCAAATCTATCGCCATTTGAAGTTTGTATACCCTAATATTCACTAAATGAAGTTTCCCCAAACCCCAAACTCCTGACGAATCGGCACAAAACATGCAGATACGCCGCGCCCCGTTTCGAGACACTTTCATTTTTGAGGCGTCTTGATCGGACTTCTCTGTCAAAATCTATCGCCATTTGAAGTTTGTATACCCTAATATTCACTAAATGAAGTTTCCCCAAACCCCAAACTAGTGACGAATCGGCACAAAACATGCAGATACGCCACGCCCCGTTTTGAGCCACTTTACTTTTTTGAGGCGTCTTGATCGGACTTCTCTGTCAAAATCTATCGCCATTTGAAGTTTGTATACCCTAATATTCACTAAATGAAGTTTCCCCAAACCCCAAACTAGTGACGAATCGGCACAAAACATGCAGATACGCCACGCCCCGTTTCGAGCCACTTTACTTTTTTGAGGCGTCTTGATCGGACTTCTCTGTCAAAATCTGTCGCCATTTGAAGTTTGTACACCCTAATATTCACTAAATGAAGTTTCCCCAAACCCCAAACTACGGACGAATCGGCCGAAAACATTAAGATACGCCACGCCCCGTTTCGAGCCACTTTCATTTTTTAGGCGTCTTGATCGGACTTCTCTTTCAAAATCGATCGCCATTTGAAGTTTGTATACCCTAATATTCACTAAATGAAGTTTCCCCAAACCCCAAACTACTGAGGAATCGGCCGAAAACATTCAGATACGCCACGCCCCGTTTCGAGCCACTTTCATTTTGTAGGCGTCTTGATCGGACTTCTCTTTCAAAATCGATCACCATTTGAAGTTTTTATACCCTAATATTCACAAAATGAAGTTTTCCCAAACCCCAAACTACTTACGAATCGGCACAAAACATGCAGATACGCCACACCCCGTTTCGAGCCACTTTCATTTTTGAGGCATCTTGATCGGACTTCTCTTACAAAATCGATCGCCATTTGAAGTTTGTAGACCCTAATATTCACTAAATGAAGTTTCCCCAAACCCCAACATATTAACGAATCGGCATAAAACATGCAGATACGCCACGCCCCATTTCGAGCCACTTTCATTTTTTAGGCGTCTTGATCGGACTTCTCTGTCGAAATCTATCGCCATTTCAAGTTTGTATACCCTAATATTCACTAGATGATGTTTCCCCAAAACCAAAACTACTGACCAATCGGCACAAAACATGCAGATACGCCACGCCCCGTTCCGAGCCCCCTTCATTTTTCAGGCGTCTTGATCGGACTTCTCTGTCAAATTCTATCGCCGTTTGAAGTTTGTAAACCCTAATATTAACTAAATGAAGTTTCCCCAAACCCCAAACTACTGATGAATTGGCACAAAACATGCAGATACGCCACCCCCCGTTTCGAGCCACTTTCATTTTTTAGGCGTCTTGATCGGACTTCTCTGTCAAAATCTATCACCATTTGAAGTTTGTATACCCTAATATTCACTAAATGAAGTTTCCCCAAACCCCAAACTACTGACGAATCGGCACAAAACATGCAGATACGCCAGGCCTCGTTTGGAGCCACTTTCATTTTTGAGGCGTCTTGATCGGACTTCTCTGTCAAAATCTATCGCCATTTGAAGCTTCTATACCCTAATATTCACTAAATGAAGTTTCCCCAAACCCGAAACTACTGACGAATCGGTACAAAACGTGCAGATACGGCACTCCCCGTTTCGAGCGACTGAGGCATCTTGATCGGACTTCTCTGTTAAAATCTATCGACATTTGCAGTTTGTATACCCTAATATTCACTGAATGAAGTTTCCCCGAAGCCCAAACTACTGACGAATCGGCACTAAACATGCAGATACGCCACGCCCCGTTTCGAGCCACTTTCATTTTTTAGTTGTCTTGATCGGACTTCTCTGTCAAAATCTATCGCCATTTGAAGCTTGTATACCCTGATATTCACTAAATGAAGGTTCCCCAAACCCCAAACTACTGACGAATCGGCACAAACCATGCAGATACGCCACGCCCCGTTTCGAGCCAATTTCATTTTTTAGGCGTCTTGATCGGACTTCTCTGTCAAAATCTATCGCGAATTGAAGCTTGTATACCTTAATATTCACTAAATGAAGTTTCCCCAAACCCCAAACTACTGACGAATCGGCACAAAACATGCAGATACGCCGCCCCCCGTTTCGAGCCACTTTCCTTTTTGAGGCGTCTTGATCGGACTTCTCTGTCAAAATCTATCGCCATTTCAAGTTTGTATACCCTAATATTCACTAAATGAAGTTTCCCCAAACCCCAAACTACTGACCAATCGGGACAAAAGATGTAGACACACCACGCCCCGTTTCGAGCCACTTTCATTTTTGAGGCGTCTTGATCGGACTTCTCTGTCAAAATCTATCGCCATTTGAAGTTTGTATACCCTAATATTCACTAAATGAAGTTTCCCCAAACCCCAAACTAGTGACGAATCAGCACAAAACATGCAAATACGCCACGTCCCGTTTCGAGCCACTTTACTTTTTTGAGGCGTCTTGATCGGACTTCTCTGTCAAAATCTATCGCCATTTGAAGTTTGTATACCCTAATATTCACTAAATGTAGTTTCCCCAAACCCCAAACTACTGACCAATCGGCACAAAACATGCAGATACACCACGCCCCGTTTCGAGCCACTTTCATTTTTGAGGCGTCTTGGTCCGACTTCTCTGTCAAAATCTATCGCCATTTGAAGCTTGTATACCCTAATATTCACTAAAAGTAGTTTCCCCAAACCCCAAACTACTGACCAATCGGCACAAAACATGCAGATACACCACGCCCCGTTTCGAGCCACTTTCATTTTTGAGGCGTCTTGGTCCGACTTCTCTGTCAAAATCTATCGCCATTTGAAGCTTGTATACCCTAATATTCACTAAAAGAAGGTTCCCCAAACCCCAAACTACTGACAAATCGGCACAAAACATGAATATACGTCACGCCCCGTTTCGAGCCACTTTCATTTTTGAGGCGTCTTGATCGGACTTCTCTATCAAAATCTATCGCCATTTGAAGTTTGTATACCCTAATATTCACTAAATGAAGTTTCACCAAACCTCAAACTACTGACGAATCGGCACAAAACATCCAGATACGCCACGCCCCGTTTCGAGCGACTTTCATTTTTTAGGCATCTTGATCGGATTTATCTGTCAAAATCTATCGCCATTGGAAGCTTCTATACCCTAATATTCACTAAATGAAGTTTCTCCAAACCCCAAACTACTGACGAATCGGCACAAAACATGCAGAGACGCCACGCCCCGTTTCGAGCCACTTTCATTTTTTAGGCGTCTTGATCGGACTTCTCTGTCAAAATCTATCGCCATTCTAAGCTTGTATACCCTAATATTCACTAAATGAAGTTTCCCCAAACCCCAAACTACTGACGAATCGGCACAAAACATGTATATACACCACGCCCCGTTTCGAGCCACTTTCATTTTTGAGGCGTCTTGATCGGAGTTCTATGTCAAAATCTATCGCCATTTGAAGTTTGTATACCCTAATATTTACTAAATGAAGTTTCCCCAAACCCCAAACTACTGACGAATCGGCACAAAACATGCAGAGACGCCACGCCCCGTTTCGAGCCACTTTTATTTTTTAGGCGTCTTGATCGGACTTCTCTGTCAAAATCTATCGCCATTCTAAGCTTGTATACCCTAATATTCACTAAATGAAGTTTCCCCAAACCCCAAACTACTGACGAATCGGCACAAAACATGTATATACACCACGCCCCGTTTCGAGCCACTTTCATTTTTGAGGCGTCTTGATCGGAGTTCTATGTCAAAATCTATCGCCATTTGAAGTTTGTATACCCTAATATTCACTAAATGAAGTTTCCGCAAACCCCAAACTACTGACGAATCGGCACAAAAGATGCAGATACGCCATACCCCGTGGTCGGGTCGGTCATCGGTAGGCGATGACGTCAGCAGCAGATGACTACGTGGGCCAGTCACAGAGTGACGCGTGGCATGAGATAGCAGATGAACCAGGGTGGAGATCGTTCAAGAACGGCGATCAGTGGCCAGTTACCGGGTCACCTCCACCAGCAGATCGGTTCCTACATGAGCGCCTGGAAGCGGAGCGCGAGAAGTGATGATGCACCGATCAATCATCGGTGCATGCAGAATGATCAGTCATCGGAGCATGCAGAGTGATCAGTCGTGGGGGGTTCCTTGCCAACACATGTTAAACTGGGACCCAGGCTCCCAGCGAGAACGTTACTCAAGGACCTCGCCTGATTCCATAAAGCAGAGCACGACAACGTGAAGAAGCGCCATCGGACATCGGCCAGGATGAAAGATACCTCGGTCATCGGTGTGTGTCGAGGTGACATCGGCCGCACGATGTGAACAACGCGACCAGTGATCAGTAAAGCGCTCAGAGGCAGGGAGTGGCCTTAGTCGCGAGACGACCATGCATGAAGATGAGAAGACGCAGTCAGGTGCAGAATCCTGCTGGGACAAGAACTCATCAAGGTTAGAGTCTCCCAGTGAGGTTGCATGCCTGCCACGTGGACCGTGGAGATGTTCCCAGAGAATAGGTAGGGCAGATAGGCACAGAAATCGAGGGGTACAGAGGTACCCACGCAGCCTCCCCTGTCAGACTTTGCACTCAAGTGAAGAAGGCCTGCACGCAAGGTAGCCCTGGAGGGTCGACAGCGGCGGTGCAGAGCAATCAAGTGGCCCTAGAGGTAGCCAGTGGGGGGCGACGTGGGTTTATATGAGGAAGAAGAACGCTGAACCAGGTATGAGATACGTAACCCAGAAATTAGACAGAGAGTTCTTGATGTTTCCTTGCCCAAAACTGACTTGAGCGTCGGAGCTACACCGGCCGCTAGGGCGCCCCTCTGTGTTTGCAGGAACTGTTTGCTTCGTTTGAAGGGAAGCCAACCGGAGGAACAGGCACGGACGCGGGAGGAACGCGGAGCCCATCCACGCTCGAGTCCGCGGCGGGATCATTTGGCGCCCATCGTGGGGCCCGAAGTAAAATGAAGCCCCCATACACAAGAACGAGAGTAGAAATCGCATAGATGAGTAGAAGAACCAGACAAACGGCACCTGCGCCATCTGCTGAAGAAGGAGCTGTTACCATGGCGCAGGTCATGGAGATGATGCGCGTGCTGCAAGAGAATGTCGCGGCGTCGAGAGTTGAGCAAGAGAAGATGCGTGCAGAGCTGACTGCATCGCACAGCAGAAATGAAGAGCTGGACCGCGTGAATGAGGAGTTGCGTAGGGAGTTGCAGGCGCAGAATGAGCGCGTATTCGAAGATAGGACGTCGATGCCGCCGTCGCCCCCTAGAGCATTTCCTATGCCCTTCTTGATGGAGGAGGGCCAAGCACATCTAACCAAGGAAGCCAAGGCCCAAACCAAGAAGACCGTCTAGACCAAGAGGAGCGTCTAGCTCCAAGAAGTGAGCGTCTAGGACGTGAAGGAGGGAGGCTATCCATGGAGCTAGACCGTCTAGGACCTCTCACAAGATCCATGGCTAAACATATCCAAGCACACATAGAAGAAGCCACGGATGGGAGGGAGAAGACCTTGTACATGCTACTTGGAGGCCCATTAGGGGTAGCTTAGTAGATTAGTGTAGTGTAGAAAGCAAAACTTGCTAACTTAGGGGTGTGCTATCAAAAAGGTGCCCTTAGCAATAGAAGGAGGGGTGTGCTAGCAAATAGGTGCCTTTAGCAAAAGAGGGAGGGGTGTACTATCAAATGTTGCATTTTTGACCTATCTTCTAGAATATTAGGATGATGGTGTGGTTTGACTAAAGTCAATACCCTAGGCAGCCCCCACTTTTTGTATTTCCATCCCTACCCTTTAAGCTTGCTCACCAAGGCTCCTAAATCTATAAATAAGGAGGCCTACCTCATGTATTTTCAAGTTTATTTGAGTAATGTTATGCTGCCATTTTTTGTGCACAAGCTTTACTCCTCCTAGAAATCTAGGCTATAAACTTCAATCCTTTCACCTTCTCCCTTGAGCTGGCCGAACCACTCAACCCATACTCATCATGCACCTTCAAGACCAACACAACTCCTAGGAGGGTCTTGTTTCACTCATCCATTGCTTCCGCTCCATCTATTTCTACTTTGATTCAAGAAGAACACATGAAAATGCCATCATTTGGTATCATGAGCTTTTGGTTCTTCAAGATGAGTAGCTTGTCTTTTTAAATTTTCAGTTCTTCTTTATTTTCATCTTGTCATTTCAATTCCATAATTGTCTTGCTATTTTTTTACATTTTAAATTGTTCTTGGTGTGCTTATGGAAGATCCAACCGAAGCACATGTGTTCAATTGATCTTGAACATTTTCTTGTGCAATTGTGATAGGATTCCTTACACATTGAGTGGCTGTTTTCTTTTAGGAATTTGAGTCTTTATTGCTTTCTTATAATTGCTTCATTTTATGCTTTGAGTCTTTATTTTCTGAATCTATAAATGTTGTGTCAAGTCATGTGAATCCATAATTGTCATCAATTCTTAGTAGTCCTATTTTTGGCTTGATTGTTTCTTGTTTTTGGGTCTCTTTAATTTGCCTTAATCTGCTGTTATTTTGATCCTTTGCTGCCTTTTTAATTTTAGTTTGAGTTCATAATTGTGTCTTAGTTCTTACACAATTTCCTTCTTACATTTTCCTTTGTGTTAAATTTTGGTATCTTGCTTTTATTTTTTCCAGATTTCCAGATTTCCCCTGTTTCTCTCTCTGTCTGGCTGTTTTTTGTTTCAAAAATTATTTCCACTCATAGGAAATTTGTGATTCTCTGGAAAATGCAAGTTTGAAGTGTTACAAAAAGGACAAAAAAAAGAATCAGATCAAAAAAGGCAACAGAAAAAATATGATAAATCTTACAAAATCAGAGTGCAAATCTTGAGCGCTCCAGCTGGCCTAACTGCACACCAAATTTGCAAAAATTATTAAAAAAAAATGGTGCATGCGTTTTAGGTGATTCCAAAGCCATTGTTTAGATAAGATCCTGAATTTTCTTGCATATAAATTTCAGAGACAAATTTTAAAAATACAGCTCAGCATAAATCGGGGAACAAACACGTTTTCTGGCCCACAACAATTTTCAGTGGTGCTGTTTTTTTTTTATTTGGTCATCTAATCTAGTGCTTTTCTTTAGGAATTCCTTTTGTGTGCCAACTTTTTTTTTGAGTACCTTTAATTGTTTGCTTTAATTTCTTGACTCTCTTTCTAAGTTGTCATATTATAAATCCTTTTGGTGGTACTGTTTTTATTCAATTAAATTTGTTTCTTGCTTTTGTTTCTTGACCTCTCTTTTGGGTGCTGGAATTTAATTCTCCTTGGTGCATATGTGCATGGAACTTGACTTGGTTTAGGTTTAGCTCTGTGAATAGGTGCTGGAAATTGGAGAATTAAAGCCATCATTTTAAGGAGGAGACAAAGCTAAAGCCGAAACAAGGTTGCTTGAAACAAACAATACAAACACCTAGAAGATCAAAAAAAAATAAAATTTCAAGACAACAAGGAAGTGCACTAACCCAAAAGAGGATCAACAAAGGGAGTCTTCTTTTCCTTTGCAACTTGGTTTATTGTTAATTACCTCTTTAATTATGTTTAGACGGTGAGTGTGTCTTCAAGGGCTCAAAGTGTCCAAGAAGCCTCACCTAGGGCCGAATAGCATAGTAAATTTTTTTGCTTAGTAATTTGTTGCTTGTTTGAACTTGTTTTCTATTGTTTTGGTAGAAACGTTTTGCATGATTAGTTTAGTTTAATTTGTGCTAAATCCGACTAGTTTGTTGCATATCTTTTTTTTTAGCTTACATAGTTTTATTGCTTTTTGATTTCTCAACTTCTTGTGTTTTAAGTGTTTCACTAAGAGAAATTTTTGTGAGAAGGCATTGGAGACTAGTTTTTGGCAAGGAAAAGGCTTGGTACTTAAGTAGTCATTTGAGACTCACCTCCCTTACCTGGAAAACTACCTTCTTTATCTTCCCTAATCTTTCTCAAAGTAAAAACGCCTAAATACACAAAGGTCTAGCCATGTCTTCTTCTTCTCATTCTCCAAAGTCTATAGAATGTGAAGTAAAATCTTTGAAAACCCTTTTGAAAGAGGTATCCCAAGCGGTACAATTAATCTCTTCTAGGAAATTGGAGAATGAAAACAAGATTAATGAGTTGGCTAGAGCTCAAGAAGAGAAATCCCAAAAATCTCAAAAATCAAAAAAAACAAATACTCATGCATCCCAAAGCATTGCAACTCTAGGGGAGGGAAGCCTTAGAATTAATGACTACTACCAACCACCCCCTAGAAGAACTAGGCAAAGGGAACAAGAGGTGCCAAGGGAAACTAGAGTAGACCTGCCTCATTTTCATGGAAAGGAAAATGTAGAAATATATCTAGATTGGGAGATGAAGGTAGAGCAACTCTTTGCTTGCCATAGGGTAAGTGAGGAACGAAAAGTACCCTTAGCCACCCTTAGTTTCCAAGGAAATGCCATGTATTGGTGGACCTCTTTAGAAAGAGACCGACGTCTTCATAGGGAACCTCCCATAGAATATTGGAATGACCTTAGGGGAGCCCTAAGACGTCGACATATACCTTCTTACTACCATAGGGAGTTGATGGACAAGCTCCAAAGACTCCAACAAAAGAATATGAGTGTAGAAGAGTATAGGCAAAAGATGGAGCTCTATATGATGAGAGCCTCTATTAGAGAGGAAGAGGAAACCACCATATCTAGGTTCCTTAGTGGCCTATCACTTGAGATAAGAGATAGAGTAGAGCTCTTACCTTATCAAGACTTGAATGATTTGGTTCAACTTTGCATTAAAGTTGAGCAACAAAATTTGCGCAAAACATCAAGTCAAAAGGTGAGCCCCTATTCTAACTTTTATCCCAAGAGAGAGTTTAAAAGGGAGGGTAGTACATCTAAGGAAAAACCAAAAGAACCTACCAAACCCTTCACCAAAGAAACCTCAACCCCACCCATCCGAGCTAGAGATGTTAAATGTTTTAAGTGCTATGGTAGGGGGCATGTGCAAGCACAATGTCCAAACCAAAGAACTTTGTTTCTTAAAGGTGTAGACGAATACACTAGTGGCGAGGATGAGCTTAGTGAGAAAGAGGAAGGGGGAGAGGATGAGAGGGTAGCTCCATTAGAGGGAGAATTGCTTATGATTAGGAGAACCCTCAACAATCACCCTAGCACATCCATTGAAACACAAAGGGAGAACATATTTCATACAAGATGCAATGTTTTAGAAAATTTATATGTTCCCTCATTGTGGATAGTGGATCTAGTTGTAATTGTTGTAGTGCTAGGATGGTTGAAAAGCTTAAGCTACAAGTGGTTCCTCACCCAAAACCTTACAAACTTCAATGGCTTAATGAAAATGGGGAACTACATGTAGATAAGCAAGTGGAAATCAAGTTTTCCATAGGGAAATACAAAGATAAAGTTTTATGTGATGTAGTGCCTATGGAAGCTTGCCATATCTTATTAGGGAGGCCATGGCAATTTGACAAGAAAACCTTGCATGATGGTCTCACTAACGAGATTTCCTTCACCCATAAATATAAGAAGTTTGTACTTAGTCCTTTACCACATTCTCAAGTGGTGAAAGACCAAATACAAATGAAACAAAAGAGGGATGAGGAAAACAAAAAAAAAAAGAGTGCTAGAAAAAGAGAAAATCCTTAGGGATAGGAAGGCGTGGGAGAAGAGTGTTCCTTCCCACAAGGTTGGTCTACAAGAAAAGCCTTTTGAAAATGTTTTAGAAAACTTGCTTCTTGTTGAACAACCAAGCCTTATCTTTTGTAAAGGAGCACTTACATGCACTGCCACAAGTAATGAACTCACGGTTTTACCTCCTCAAATAGAAAACCTTTTGAGTGAATTTGACGATCTATTCTCACAAGAAGGACCCAATGGGCTTCCTCCTTTTAGGGGGATAGAACATCAAATTGACTTCATTCCGGGGGCAAGCCTACCAAATAGGCCTGCTTATAGAACCAACCCCGAGGAAACAAAGGAGATAGAATCACAAGTTCAAGACTTGTTGGAGAAGGGTTGGGTTCAAAAGAGTCTAAGCCCTTATGCTGTACCTGTCTTGTTGGTGCCTAAAAAAGATGGAAAATGGCGCATGTGTTGTGATTGTAGAGCAATCAACAACATCACCATCAAGTATAGGCATCCAATCCCAAGGCTTGATGAATTGCATGGGTCAACTCTATTCTCCAAAATTGACCTTTAAAGTGGATATCACCAAATTCGAATCAAGGAGGGTGATGAGTGGAAAACCGCTTTTAAGACCAAATTTGGATTATATGAGTGGTTGGTGATGCCCTTTGGACTCACTAACGCTCCAAGCACATTCATGAGGCTTATGAATCACACCTTGAGGGATTGTATAGGTAAATATGTAGTAGTTTACTTTGATGATATCTTAGTATATAGTAAAACCCTAGAAGACCATCTAAGTCACCTTAGGGAAGTCTTTCTAGTTCTTAGGAAAAATAGTCTTTTTGCAAATAGGGATAAGTGTACCTTTGGTGTAGATAGTGTAGTCTTTTTAGGCTTTATAGTAAACAAAACGGGGGTACATGTAGATCCCGAGAAAATCAAAGCCATCCAAGAGTGGCCAACTCCACAAAATGTAAGTGATGTAAGAAGTTTTCATGGGTTAGCTAGCTTCTATAGAAGGTTTGTGCCTAATTTTTCTAGCCTAGCTTCTCCTTTGAATGAACTTGTTAAAAAAGATGTTGCATTTTGTTGGAATGAAAAGCATGAGCAAGCCTTTCAAAGGCTAAAAGCTCAACTCAGTAATGCACCCATCCTATCTCTCCCAAATTTTTCCAAAACTTTTGAGATAGAGTGTGATGCATCGGGAGTAGGCATAGGCGCGGTATTGTTGCAAGGTGGACACCCCATTGCTTATTTTAGTGAAAAACTCCATGGTGCCACCCTCAACTACCCCACTTATGACAAAGAGCTCTATGCTCTTGTGAGAGCCCTAAAGACTTGGGAACACTATCTTGTGTCCAAAGAATTTGTTATCCATAGTGATCACGAGTCTTTAAAATATTTAAAGGGCCAACACAAGCTCAATAAGAGACATGCAAAATGGATGGAATTTCTTGAACAATTTCCTTATGTAATCAAATACAAGAAAGGAAGCACCAATATAGTGGCCGATGCTCTTTCAAGACGCCACACACTCTTTTCAAAATTGGGTGCCCAAATTCTTGGATTTGACCACATAAGAGAGCTTTACCAAGAAGATCAAGAACTTTCATCCATCTATGCCCAATGTCTACATAGAGCGCAAGGAGGTTACTTTGTGTCCGAGGGATATCTTTTTAAAGAAGGAAAACTTTGCATTCCCCAAGGAACACATAGAAAACTCCTTGTCAAAGAATCACATGAAGGGGGACTCATGGGCCATTTTGGAGTTGATAAGACTCTAGATCTTTTGAAAGCAAAATTTTGTTGGCCACACATGAGGAAAGATGTCCAACGCCATTGCTCTAGATGTATCTCATGTTTAAAAGCAAAGTCTAGAACAATGCCGCATGGACTCTACACCCCTTTGCCGATTGCAAATGCTCCTTGGGAAGACATTAGCATGGATTTCATTTTAGGACTTCCTAGGACTGCAAGAGGCCATGACTCTATCTTTGTGGTAGTGGACCGTTTTAGCAAAATGTCTCACTTTATTCCATGCCACAAAGTAGATGATGCTCAAAATATTTCTAAACTCTTCTTTAGAGAAGTGGTGAGACTCCATGGTCTCCCTAGAAGTATAGTGTCCGATAGAGATCCCAAGTTTATAAGTCACTTTTGGAAAACTCTTTGGGGTAAACTTGGAACAAGACTACAATTTTCAACTTCTTGTCATCCTCAAACGGATGGGCAAACCGAAGTAGTCAATAGATCTCTTGGAACTATGCTTAGGGCTATCATGAAGGGCAGCCACAAATCTTGGGATGAGTACCTTCCCCACATTGAATTTGCTTACAATAGAGTAGTTCACAAGACTACTAATGCTTCTCCTTTTGAGGTAGTATATGGTTTTAATCCTCTCACGCCCATGGATTTAATTCCTCTTCCTAATCCACAAGATTTTGTGCATAAGGAAGGAGTAATCAAGGCTGATTTTGTCAAGAAAATGCATGAGAAGATTAAAATTCAAATACAACAACAAAATGAGAAGTACACAAAACACAACAACAAAGGTAAGAGAGAAATAATTTTCGAGGAAGGAGACTTAGTTTGGCTTCATCTTCGAAAAGAAAGATTTCCAAATCAAAGGAAGTCCAAACTAAGTCCCCGAGGTGAGGGACCCTTCCAAGTCCTTAAGCGAGTCAACAACAATGCATATAAATTGGACCTACCTCTTGAATGTGGAGTACATGACACATTTAATGTAATTGATCTTTCTCCATTTGTAGGTACCAATGACGATGACGAGCTGGATTTGAGGACAAATCCTTTCCAAGGGGGAGGGGATGATGGAGGAGGGCCAAGCACATCTAACCAAGGAAGCCAAGGCCCAAACCAAGAAGACCGTCTAGACCAAGAGGAGCGTCTAGCTCCAAGAAGTGAGCGTCTAGGACGTGAAGGAGGGAGGCTATCCATGGAGCTAGACCGTCTAGGACCTCTCACAAGATCCATGGCTAAACATATCCAAGCACACATAGAAGAAGCCACGGATGGGAGGGAGAAGACCTTGTACATGCTACTTGGAGGCCCATTAGGGGTAGCTTAGTAGATTAGTGTAGTGTAGAAAGCAAAACTTGCTAACTTAGGGGTGTGCTATCAAAAAGGTGCCCTTAGCAATAGAAGGAGGGGTGTGCTAGCAAATAGGTGCCTTTAGCAAAAGAGGGAGGGGTGTACTATCAAATGTTGCATTTTTGACCTATCTTCTAGAATATTAGGATGATGGTGTGGTTTGACTAAAGTCAATACCCTAGGCAGCCCCCACTTTTTGTATTTCCATCCCTACCCTTTAAGCTTGCTCACCAAGGCTCCTAAATCTATAAATAAGGAGGCCTACCTCATGTATTTTCAAGTTTATTTGAGTAATGTTATGCTGCCATTTTTTGTGCACAAGCTTTACTCCTCCTAGAAATCTAGGCTATAAACTTCAATCCTTTCACCTTCTCCCTTGAGCTGGCCGAACCACTCAACCCATACTCATCATGCACCTTCAAGACCAACACAACTCCTAGGAGGGTCTTGTTTCACTCATCCATTGCTTCCGCTCCATCTATTTCTACTTTGATTCAAGAAGAACACATGAAAATGCCATCACTTCTCCCCCGAGATCATGAACACGGTGGTGCCTCCCAACCTGGTGGAGTGAAGGCGTCGTTCACGGGGGTGGAAGACCCAGAGGCACATTTGACGGCCTTCCACACTCAGATGATGCTGTCTGGAGGTTCAGACGCTGTGTACTGCAAAATGTTTATGAGCATGCTGAGTGGAGTAGCTATGGAGTGGTTCGTGAGCCTGCCGGAGGGCCACATCACCTCTTTCCATCAGTTCTCAAAGCTGTTCACGGAGCAGTACATCGTCAACAGAGCGCCACTAGTGGTGTCTTACGATTTGTTCGACGTGCGCCAGTACCAGGGGGAGTCGCTGAAGGACTTCCTCAACCGTTTCGCTGCGCAGGTGGTGAGATTGCCCAGCAAGGACGAGAACATGTTAGTGCACGCGTTCAAGAAAGGCGTGCTGCCTGGTCCTTTCAGTGAATCCCTTATCAGGAGCCACCCCGCCACCTTTGCTGAGATACGGCGACGCGCGGTGGCGCACATTGTAGCAGAGGCAGAGGTCTCTGAGAAGAGAGGCAGCACTGCGCCGACGAAGCCGCACGGAGGTCAGGGGAAGCAGCAGCAACAGGTGCGGGTGTATGAGGCCAAGGAGGAGAGGAAGGCGCAGGGAAGGCCTCGTCCGTATGCACCCAGGAAGGACCAGCCCAGGGGGCGTGCAAGGGAGAACAACACACCCCCTAGGTATGATTTCGTGATAGAGTTGGCAGAGCTGATCGCCATCCCTGCCATGGCTGCAAGACTCCGAGTACCAGAGAAAACCGACAAGGTACTTGGAAGGAGGAAGGACGAGTGGTGTGAGTTCCATCAGGCTTATGGACACACGCTCCGATCCTGCCTGACGTTGGGGCATCAACTTGCTGAGTTGGTGAAGACAGGATTCCTGACCGATTACCTGCGGGAGGCGCAAGGTGATCGCGCTTCGGGGTCTCAGACAGGCGATCAGCAACACGAGGTCCCTGTGCATGGGGACGTGAGGTGATGGAGGATGCAACGCTGGGGGGGCTCCCAGGTAGCTCAGGTGGAAGCTGAGGCAGAGATGAACGAGGGTTACGCTTCTGTGAACTTCGCCAGACCCCAGGTAGTGTGGGATTTCTGCACGTTTGCAGGAGAAAGAGGGATTGGAGAAGCACTTGAAATCATGAGCTTCCCGCACGAGTTCGAGGAAGTCCAGTCAGTTCGCTTTAACACACCTCGCGATGGTGTAATGAAGGGGAAGCACCGAGCTTATGGAGAGCTTGGGAAGCGCGAACAAGTTTGAAGTGAAGGACAAAGCTTTTCGTCGTTGCTAGAAGAATGGTGTGCTCGCCAGGTCGGTCATCGCCTATGAAAGGAAGGGGTCCATACAGAGTGGTTGAAGCGTTGGAGAGTGGAGCTTATTGGCTGGAGACTCTGGATGAAGCACCTATCCCCAGGACGTGGAACGCTATACACTCAAGTTTCTACTTCAGTTAAGTTGTAAGGTGCAAGTACAGGTGCTCGGTGGTCAGTTACCAAGTGGCCACCACCCACAGATCAGCCCCTAAGATAAGCGCTTGGAAGCAGAGCGCGAGCAGTGATCGGTGCACTCAGAGCGCGATCAAACATCGGTGCACTCAGAGCGCGATCAGTCATCGGTGCACCCAAAGCAAGATCAGCCGTCGGTGCATGTCGGGAGTGAGCACTCGGTCGGTGCATGGTCATCGGGGTCTTGCTAACACGTGTTAAGCTGGGACCCAGGTTCCCAGCGAGAGCGTTACGCATGCACCTCGCATGATTCCAGAAGAAGATTGGTCATCAGGGTCTTGCTAACACGTGTTAAGTTGGGACCCAGGTTCCTAGCGAGAGCGTTACGCATGCACCTCGCATGATTCTAGAAGAAGATTGGTCATCGGGGTCTTGCTAACACGTGTTAAGCTGGGACCCATGTTCCCAGCGAGAGCGTTACGCATGCACCTCGCATGATTCCAGAAGAAGATTGGTCATCGGGGTCTTGCTAACACGTGTTAAGCTGGGACCCAGGCTCCCAGCGAGAGCGTTACGCATGCACCTCGCATGATTCCAAACCAGAAGAAGAGGAGTTGCCCACTCAAAGGGCGTGCGGTGATACCATGCAGGCAGGGATGCGCCTAGCGAGTGCGCTTAGACAGCCACCCCTGGTGCTCCCCTGGGAGCATGCACCCACTCAGAGGAGAAAGTCCTCACCCTCGACTTTGTACAGCGGGGTGTAGGCAGAGAAAGTCCTCTTCCTCTGCTTTTTACAGCAAGGTTGAGGCGAGAAAAAGTCCTCACCCTCGACTTTATACAGCAAGGTGCAGGCGAGAGAAAGTCCTCTCCCTCGACTTCGTACAGCGAGGCATGGGCCAGATAAAAAAGTCCTCGCCGTCGACTTTATACAGCGAGGTGCAGGCGAGAGAAAGTCCTCTCTGTCGACTTCGTACAGCGAGGCATGGGCCAGAGAAGAAAGTCCTCACCTCGACTTTATACAGCAAGGTGCAGGCAGAGAAAAGTCCTCTTCCTCTGCTTCTTACAGCAAGGTTGAGGCAAGAGAACCAAGTCCTCCTCCTCTGCTTTTTACAGCAAGGTGGGGGCGAGTGAAAAAGTCCTCACCTCGGCTTTATACAGCGAGGCTGAGGCGAGATAAAAAGTCCTCACCTCGACTTTGTACAGCGAGGCTGAGGCGAGAGGAGAAAGACCTCACCCGACTTCTTACAGCGAGGCTGAGGCAAGAGGGGTCATCGAGAAGCATTCCCCAAAACACAGGCGTCGTCTTTGGCGTTCGGGCCCTCTATGCACCTAGCGCTGGAGTGACGCAGAAGTAATGCGAAACCTGAAGCGCGATGACTGATCGGTGGTGCGCTAACATTCTAGTCGGTGGTCGGTAGTAAAGCTCTGAGTATGAAAGCTTCCCCAAACAAGCTCTTGGGCGATCAGTCGAAGCATTTAGACACCATCAGGTCAGTCATCCAACATAAATCTATGCATAAAAACTGTTAAAGAGAATGCTAAGGTACACTTGGTCGGGATCAAGTTAGAAGCCAAGTTTGAAGGGTCATAGTGAGGTCGCGCTGAAGCCTGAGCCAGTTAACAGTTGGCCGCATGCTGAATGAGTTAAAGATGGAGGGAGAGAAAGGCAGTTGAGAAAAAGAGATTACACAAAAGGAGAAGTCGCAAGGGAAGAAGCTCAAGGAGGAGGAATGAGCTTGCCATCAACCACTGAATGGTGGAGGCTAGGTTGGGTAGAGTCCAAGTCTGGAAGGACGCAGTGAACCTACTGCCAGCCCATGGAACCCATCTATCAGAGCCTCGGCACCAGCAGCCATGGTCTCAGGTACATCGGCTTCGAGCCCCTTCTTCTCTTTGGCAAGGAAGACCACTTAGTCTCTTCGCTGAGAACAAGTTCACAGCTCGAGACTGGGGGGCTTGTGATCTGGTCGGTCATCGGTAGGCGATGACGTCAGTAGCAGATGACTACATGGGCCAGTCACAGAGTGACGCATGGCATGAGATAGCAGATGAACCAGGGTGGAGATCGTTCAAGAACGGCGATCAGTGGCCAGTTACCGGGTGACCTCCACCAGCAGATCGGTTCCTACATGAGCGCCTGGAAGCGGAGCGCAAGAAGTGATGATGCACCGATCAATCATCGGTGCATGCAGAGTGATCAGTCATCGGAGCATGCAGAGTGATCAGTCGTCGGGGGTTCCTTGCCAACACGTGTTAAACTGGGACCCAGGCTCCCAGCGAGAACGTTACTCAAGGACCTCGCCTGATTCCATAAAGCAGAGCACGACAACGTGAAGAAGCGCCATTGGACATCGGCCAGGATGAAAGATACCTCGGTCATCGGTGTGTGTCAAGGTGACATTGGCCGCGCGATGTGAACAACGCGACCAGTGATTACTAAAGCGCTCAGAGGCAGGGAGTGGCCTTAGTCGCGAGACGACCATGCATGAAGATGAGAAGACGCAGTCAGGTGCAGAATCCTGCTGGGACAAGAACCCATCAAGGTTAGAGTCTCCCAGTGAGGTTGCATGCCTGCCACGTGGACCGTGGAGATTTTCCCAGAGAATAGGTAGGGCAGATAGGCACAGAAATCGAGGGGTACAGAGGTACCCACGCAGCCTCCCCTGTCAGACTTTGCACTCAAGTGAAGAAGGCCTGCACGCAAGGTAGCCCTGGAGGGTAGACAGCGACGGTGCAGAGCAATCAAGTGGCCCTAGAGGTAGCCAGTGGGGGGCGAGAGGAACGCGAAACCAGGTATGAGATACGTAACCCAGAAATTAGACAGAGAGTTCTTGATGTTTCCTTGCCCAAAACTGACTTGAGCGTCGGAGCTACACCGGCCGCTAGGGCGCCCCTCTGTGTTTGGAGGAATAGTTTGCTTCGTTCGAAGGGAAGCCAACCGGAGGAACAGGCACGGACGCGAGAGGAACGCGGAGCCCATCCACGCTCGAGTTCGCGGCGGGATCACCCCGTTTCCAGCCACTTTCATTTTTGAGGCGTCCTGATCGGACTTCTCTGTCAAAATCTATCGCCATTTGAAGCTTGTATACCCTAATATTCACTAAATGAAGGTTCCCCAAACCCCAAACTACTGACGAATCGGCACAAAACATGCAGATACGTCACGCCCCGTTTCGAGCCACTTTCATTTTTGAGGCGTCTTGATCAGACTTCTCTGTCAAAATCTATAGCCATTTGAAGCTTGTATACCCTAATATTCACTAAATGAAGTTTCCCCAAACCCCAAACTACTGACGAATCGGCACAAAACATGCAGAAATACCATGCCCCCTTTCGAGCCACTTTCATTTTTGAGGCGTCTTGATCGGACTTCTATGTCAAAATCTATCACCATTTGAAGCTTGTATACCCTAATATTCACTAAATGAAGTTTCCCCAAACCCCAAACTACTGACGGATCGGCACAAAACATGCAGATACTCCACGCCCCCTTTCGAGCCACTTTCATTTTTTAGGCGTCTTGATCGGAGTTCTATGTCAAAATCTATCGCCATTTGAAGTTTGTATACCCTAATATTCACTAAATGAAGTTTCCCCAAACCCCAAACTACTGATGAATCGGCACAAAACATGCACATACGCCACGCCCCGTTTCGAGCCACTTTCATTTTTAAGGCGTCTTGATCGGACTTCTCTGTCAAAATCTATCGCCATTTGAAGTTTGTAAACCCTAATATTCACTAAATGAAGTTTCACCAAACCCCACACTACTGACGAATCGGCATAAAACATGCAGATACGCCACGCCCCGTTTCGAGCGACTTTCATTTTTTAGGCGTCTTGATCGGACTTCTCTGTCAAAATCTATTGCCATTTGAAGCTTGTATACCCTAATATTCACTAAATGAAGTTTCCCCAAACCCCAAACTACTGACGAATCGGCACAAAACATGCAGAAATGCCACGCCCCCTTTCGAGCCACTTTCATTTTTGAGGCGTCTTGATCGGACTTCTATGTCAAAATCTATCACCATTTGAAGCTTGTATACCCTAATATTCACTAAATGAAGTTTCCCCAAACCCCAAACTACTGACGGATTGGCACAAAACATGCAGATACTCCACGCCCCCTTTCGAGCCACTTTCATTTTTGAGGCGTCTTGATCGGAGTTCTATGTCAAAATCTATCGCCATTTGAAGTTTGTATACCCTAATATTCACTAAATGAAGTTTCCCCAAACCCCAAACTACTGATGAATCGGCACAAAACATGCACATACGCCACGCCCCGTTTCGAGCCACTTTCATTTTTGAGGCGTCTTGATCAAACCTCTCTGTCAAAATCTATCGCCATTTGAAGTTTGTATACCCTAATATTCATCACTAAATGAAGTTTCCCCAAACCCCAAACTACTGACGAATCGGCACAAAACATGCAGATACGCCACGCCCTTTTCCGAGCAACTTTCATTTTTTAGGCGTCTTGATCGGAGTTCTATGTCAAAATCTATCGCCATTTGAAGTCTGTATACCCTAATATTCACTAAATGAGATTTCTCCAAACCCCAAACTACTAACGAATCGGCACAAAAGATGCAGATACGCCACGGCCCCTTTCGTGCCACTTTCATTTTTGAGGCGTCTTGATCGGACTTCTAATTCAAAATCTATCGCCATTTGAAGCTTGTATACCCTAATATTCTCTAAATGAAGTTTCCCCAAACCCCAAACTACTAACGAATCGGCACAAAACATGCAGATACGCCACGCCCCGTTTCGAGCCACTTTAATTTTTGACGCGTCTTGATCGGACCTCTCTGTCAAAATCTATCGCTATTCGAAGTTTGTATACCCTAATATTATCTAAATGAAGTTTCCCCAAACCCCAAACTACTGACGAATCGGCACAAAACATGCAGATACGCCACGCCCCGTTTCGAGCCACTTTCATTTTTGAGGCGTCTTGATCGGACCTCTCTATCAAAATCTATCGCAATTTGAAGTTTGTATACCCTAATATTCACTAAATGAAGTTTCCCCAAACCCCAAACTACTGACGTATCGGCACAAAAAATGCAGATACGCCACGCCCCGTTTCGAGCCACTTTCATTTTTGAGGCGTCTTGACCGGACTTCTCTGTCAAAATCTATCGCCATTAGAAGTTTGTATACCCTAATATTCACTAAATGAAGTTTCCCCAAACCCCAAACTACTGTCGAATCGGCACAAAACATGCAGATACGCCACGCCCCGTTTCGAGCCACTTTCACTTTTGAGGCGTCTTGATCGGACTTCTCTGTCAAAATCTATCGCCATTTGAAGTTTGTGTACCCTAATATTCACTAAAAGAAGTTTCCCCAAACCCCAAACTACTGATGAATCGGCACAAAACATGCAGATACGCCACGCCCCGTTTCGAGCCACTTTCATTTTTGAGGCGTCTTGACCGGACTTCTCTGTCAAAATCTATCGCCATTAGAAGTTTGTATACCCTAATATTCACTAAATGAAGTTTCCCCAAACCCCAAACTACTGTCGAATCGGCACAAAACATGCAGATACGCCACGCCCCGTTTCGAGCCACTTTCATTTTTGATGCATTTTGATTAGACCTCTCTGTCAAAATCTATCGCCATTTGAAGTTTGTATACCCTAATATTCACTAAATGAAGTTTCCCCAAACCCGAAACTACTGACGAATCGGCACAAAACATGCAGATATGCCACGCCCCGTTTCGACCCACTTTCATTTTTGAGGCGTCTTGACCGGACTTCTCTGTCAAAATCTATCGCCATTAGAAGTTTGTGTACCCTAATATTCACTAAATGAAGTTTCCCCAAACCCCAAACTACTGACGAATCGGCACAAAACATGCAGATACGCCACGCCCTGTTTCGACCCACTTTCATTTTTGAGGCGTCTTGACCGGACTTCTCTGTCAAAATCTATCGCCATTAGAAGTTTGTATACCCTAATATTCACTAAATAAAGTTTCCCCAAACCCCAAACTACTGTCGAATCGGCACAAAACATGCAGATACGCCACGCCCCGTTTCGAGCCACTTTCCTTTTTGAGGCGTCTTGATCGGACCTCTCGGTCAAAATCTATTTCCATTTGAAGTTTGTATACCCTAATATTCACTAAATGAAGTTTCCCCAAACGCCAAAGTATTGACGAATCGACACAAAAAATCCAGATATGCCACGCCCCGTTTCGAGCCACTTTCATTGTTTAGGCGTCCTAATCGGACCTCTCTATCAAAATCTATCGCCATTTGAAGTTTGTATACCCTAATATTCACTAAAGAAGTTTCCCCAAACCCCAAACTTTTGACGAATCGGCACAAAACACGCAGATACGCCATGCCCCGTTTCGAGTCACTATCATTTTTTAGGGGTCTTGATCGGACCTCTCTGTCAAAACCTATCGCCATTTGATGTTTGTATACCCTAATATTCATTAATGAAGTTTCCCCAAACCCCAAACTACTGACGAATCGGCACAAAAGATGCAGATACACCACGCCCCGTTTCGAGCCACTTTCATTTTTTAGGCGTCTTGATCGGACCCCTCTGTCAAAAACTATCGCCATTTTAAGTTTGTATACCCCAATATTCACTAAATGAAGTTTCCCCAAACCCCAAACTACTGAAGAATCGGCACAAAACATGCAGAAACGCCACGCCCCCTTTCGAGCCACTTTCATTTTTGAGGCGTCTTGATCGGACTTCTAGTCTCAAGCCTATATGCTCCATTCCCTAGGGCCTCTGTCACTCTAAAAGGACCAGTCCACTTAGGGGATAGCTTGTTCTCTATCTGGTATGGAGACGCCTTCCGCATGACAAGGTCTGCCGCCTGGAACTGCCGAGCTCTCAGCTTAGAACTGTGTTTGAGCTCAACTCTTCTCTTTAGCGCCTCAGCCTTGATTCCAGCTTCTTCCCTGGCTTCATCCAAAAGATCAAGATTCACCTTCCTCTCTTCATTGGATTCCTCAGCCACAAAGTTCTGGAAACGTGGCGAGCTCTCCTGGATTTCCACAGGGATCATGGCATCTGAACCATACACCAAACTAAAGGGAGTCTCCTTAGTAGTGGACTGGGGAGTAGTATGGTAAGCCCATACTATTTTGGGAACCTCCTCGGCCCACCTTCCCTTCGCTTTCTCCAGCCTTCTCTTCAATCCTCTGAGGAGGACTCGGTTGGCCGACTCGACCTGCCCATTGGTCTGTGGATGCTCGACTGATGCAAACACCTGCTTGATTCCCAACTCTGTACATAGCTTTCCCAATTGTTGGCTTGCAAACTGCGTCCCATTGTCAGACACTAAGCGTTTTGGTACGCTGAAGCGGAAAACTATGTTCTTCCACACGAAGTGTTGGATCTTTTGTGCTGTAATCTGTGCGACTGGCTCAGCCTCAATCCACTTCGTGAAATATTCTATGGCGACCACGAGGTACTTCATTTGTCGTATCGCCAAAGGGAAAGGCCCCAAGATGTCGACTCCCCATGTGTGAAATGGCCAAGGGCTGTATATCGACCTGAGCTCTTCTGGTGGTGCCTTAGGCCAATCAGCATGCAACTGGCATTGCTTGCATTGCTGTGCATACCTAGTGCAATCTTCCCTCATCGTCGGCCAATAGTACCCTGCTCGAATGGCCTTAGAGGCCAGAGCTCGGCCTCCGATGTGACTACCACAGATACCTTCATGGAGCTCCGCCATTATCCTCACACACTGCTCGCCATGCACGCAGACTAAGATGGGGTGAGTAAACCCATGTCTGTACAACTCGCCTTCAATGAGCGTGTACCTGAACGAGTTTTTCTTTATCTTCTTTGCCTCCATCGGCTCTGCTGGGAGCATTCCATCCGCTATGTAACGCTTATAGGGCGTCATCCATGTCTCACCATTCTGTAGTAGGCAGATCTGTGACGCCTCTACCCCCATTAGCATGCATGCGTTGACTCGTGGCTTCTTTAAAGTTTCTTGAGTCAACGACCGATGACTCCTCTTCTCGCCATCTGGCTGGCTGATCTGATGGACTCCCACCAAGTTATCAGCTGTATAGGTACGAGGCGCCCTCAGGGTCTCCTGGATGACTGTCCTCTGTCTGCCCCCCTTGCCTGAGCTGGCGAGTTCGGGCGAACAAGTCAGCTCTGGCATTCTGCTCCCTGGGCACGTGTACTAGTTCAAATATCTCAAATGAACTCTTCAATCTCTGGACATACTCCAAGTAAGAGGCCATCTGAGGGTCTTTGGCCTGGTATTCTCCCGCCACTTGACCAGTGACCAACAATGAGTCACTCTTGGCCATAAGGCTCTGCGCTCCCATCTCCTTTGCCAATAACATCCCAGCGATCAAAGCCTCATACTCCGCCTGGTTATTGCTGGCTTTGAAAGCGAACCGCAGGGCCTGCTCTATCAACAACCCCTTGGGTCCTTCCAAGATCACCCCCGCTCCGCTGCCTTGCTGATTCGAGGACCCGTCTACTGACAATACCCATTTGAAATTGGGTCCCTCATGCTGGGTCTCGGTTGAGGACATCTCGGCCACAAAATCAGCGTAGACCTGTCCTTTGATCGGGCCCCTGGGTTCATACTGGATGTCGAATTCTGACAACTCGACTGCCCAACGCACCATTCTTCCCACCACATCGGGCTTCTGCAGGACCTTACATATCGGCAGATCTGTCATCACCACCACTGTCGTTTCAGGCCCCTGCAACACTTTGCTCACAAAATAAATGGGCTTCTGGCTTTGTTGCTGCTTTTGAACCAAGACAGAACTCACCGCCCTATCTGTGACTGCAAAGTAAAGACGCAGGGGTGTGCCGAGCTGAGGCTTGCACAAGACTGGCGGGCAGGCCAGGTACTCTTTGAGCTTAAGGAAAGCTTGCTCACATTCTGCAGTCCAGGTGAATCTGCTATTCCTCCTTAGGCATTGGAAATAAGGGTGACCCTTGTCTCCTCCGGCTGACACGAACCTAGAGAGTGCAGCCATCCGACCCGTCAACTGTTGCACTTCTTTGACTGACGTCGGGCTCCTCATGGCTATGATCGCTGCACACTTGTCTGGGTTGGCCTCAATCCCTCTTTCCGTGAGCAAAAACCCAAGGAACTTGCCTGCCTCCACCCCAAAGACGCACTTTTCTGGATTCAACTTCAACCTGTACTTTGCTATTGTGTTGAACAGCTCCTCCAAATCGTCAACATGTTGATCTCGTGCCTGGGACGTCACCACCATGTCATCTACATAGGCCTGCACATTGCGTCCCAGCATGGGGGCGAGGACCTTGTCCATCAGCCTCTGATATGTGGCACCCGCGTTCTTCAGGCCAAACGGCATGACTGTGTAGCAGTAACAAGACAGCTCTGTCATGAACGCAGTCTTGTTCTCATCCATCGGGTGCATCTTGATCTGATTGTACCCGGAGAAAGCGTCTAAGAAACTGAGTAACTTGCAGCCCGAGGCGCTGTCTACTAGCGCATCTATGTTGGGCAGAGGGTAGGAATCTTTTGGACAGGCCTTGTTAAGATCTGTGAAGTCCACACACATCCTCCACTTCCCGTTGGCCTTTTTTACCAGGACGACATTCGCAAGCCACTCAGGGTATTGTATTTCCCGTATGTGGCCTGCTTTCAGCAACTTCTGTGTTTCCTCCCTGACTACCTGCCTTCGTTCATCATTGAACTTCCTTCTCCTTTGGCGGACTGGCCTGGCTTGGGGATTCAGTGCCAGGCGATGGCATAGAAAATCGGGGTCAATGCCTGGCATGTCTGAGGGGGACCAAGCGAAAGCGTCTAGATGCTTTCCTATAACCCCCGCTACCTGATCTTCGGTCTCCTGAGACAGGGATTTACCCAGCTTGAAAATCTTTCCCCCGATCTCCTTCTCCACGACCTCCTCTGCCGGTTCGGGACGCCTCGCCCGGGCGACCTCTGCTCGGGTGACCCCGACGTCACCTCGGGGCATATCTGTTTCATTGACACCTCCTCCCGGTGGTGAGGTGGTCACCATGCAGACTCCCCTCTTTGTCTTGAGGCTATTCTCATAACATCTTTTAGCCTCTTTTTGGTCTGACTTGATGGTTACCACCATCCCTTCCATCGATGGCAACTTCATCTTCATGTGCCTTGTGGACACCACAGCCCCTAGCCGGTTCAGGGTCGGTCTGCCCAGAAGTATGTTGTAAGCAGAGGGAGCGTTCACCACAAGGTACCTGATGTTCTCTGTGCGGGATGCTACTCCATCAGTGAACGTGGTCCTCAACTCTATGTACCCCCGCACTTCTACTTGGTCTCCTGCGAACCCATACAAACAACCGACGTAGGGTCGCAGCTGATCAGGAGACAACTATAGCTTGTTGAAAGTCGACCAGAACATCACATCGGCCGAGCTTCCCTGATCGACCAGTACCCGGTGCACCTTACGTGCAGCAGTGACCACTGAAATAACCACCGGATCGTTGTCATGGGGAACAACATCTCGGTGATCAGCCTTTGTGAAGACGAGGTCGATGTCCGGAAAGTGATCTTCCTCGCAGGCCTCCACTGCCATCACTGAACGTGCATACTTCTTTCGTTGCGAAGAAGTGCACCCTCCTCCTGAGAACCCACCTGATATAGTGTGGATCTCACCATGTATGGGCACTTCATGCCCCTGGTCTGCCCTTGGTGCAACAACCGTCTCACCTTCCGATGCCTCCTTTAGGTAGTCATTCAAAAACCCACTCTTCACCAACTCGTCCAATTGGTGAGCCAGGGCCAGGCAATTTCGAACGGGGTGCCCAAAAGCCTGATGGAATTCGCACCATGCACTTTTGTTGGGCCCCAACCTCTTGTCACTCTTTGGGGGCATCTTCAACCTTTCTGCCACGTTAGGAATGGCAATCAGTTCCTTCAACTCCACCACAAACTCATGCCTAGGGGGCATGTCATCTTTGCCTCGCGCCCTAGGTTGTGGTTTTCGGGGCTCGTAGGGCTTCTGTTTCCCTTGAGCTTTCTTCTTCGTGGTCGCCTCGTGTACCCGCAACGGTTGAGGCCGACTAGGCGCTCGGGGCCTTAACGAGACTGCGCTTTCTCGCTTCTCACTGAGCTCTCCTTTGGCGACAATGTGGGCCACAGCACGCCGTTTTATGTCACTGAAGGTCTTGGGACGGCTGCGTATCAGAGATTCGCTGAAAGGCCCTGGCAATACGCCCTTCCTGAAAACGTGCACCACCATGTCTTCATCCTTGGTGTGCAACCTTACCATCATCGCCCCAAACCTATTGAGGTAATCTTTAAGGGACTCCCTCTGATGCTGCCTTACATCAAAAAGATCGTAAGACACTGGTGGAGGGGCCCTGTTGACAAGATATTGCTCCCTGAACAGCGCGGAGAATTGCGCGAAAGACATGATATGTCCTTCAGGCAAACTCACGAACCATTCTAGCGCAGTTCCTGTAAGTGTGGCCATAAAGAGCTTACAGTGTACTGCGTCGGACCCTCCTGACAACATCATCTGCGTGTGGAAAGCAGTGAGATGCGTTTCAGGATCCTCTTTCCCGGTGAACACGGTCTTAGGTCCTACAAAGGTGGCTGGGACCACCGTGTTCATAATTGCTTGGGAGAAAGGCATGGGAAAGGCCCTTGGGGGCACTGGTGGGGCTCGATCATCTTCCCCACGATCTCCAGCTTGTTGTATGTGCTGCAAATTCAAGCGCAGCTCCTCATTTGCTCAGTGTAACTCTTCATTCCTGGCCTGTGAGGCGGCCAGGTCTTCCTGCATACGCGCCTGATGCGCTCGAGATTCCGCCATCGTCTCCTGGAGGGCGCGCATCGTTTCCATCAGCTGTTGCATGGTAACGCTGTCGCCTCCGTTTGGTGGAATGGACCCGTGTCTTGTATTCCTCATCTTCCGTAGTTCTTACTCTCACTCTTGTGTATGGGACCTTGTTTTACTCCGGCCCCACGGTGGGCGCCAAATGTTCTTGCCGGTTGACCCGCCTGTCAGTTGACTCACGACACTCACACGCCTCCTTCCTCACGTTGATATCTGCTTGGTCCTTTCGAAGCAATCTGCACCTGCAAAAGAGAAAGGGGGCGCCCTAGAGGCCGTTTGCACTCCGACGCTCAAGTCAGTGTAGGGCAAGGAACACCAAGTGTATTGAGTTTCTCTCTGTGTGTTTAGGTCTAGAAACTGCGTACCTTTGTGAAGTATCTTACTGTCCCTTATATAGTCTAGGGTTTACTGCACCGCTAGCCCTAATTAGGGTTCACTGCGCTACTAGCCATATTTCAGGTTTACTGGAATACCCTTGCGCCGCTATCACCCAATCTTAGGGTAATCTAGCACATAAGGTTTCCTTCTCTGGAGTGCAAACTCTCACAGGGTGACCACCTGGGTGCCTCCTTGTGCACCTAGTCTCTGGGGCCACCTGTTCTGGGAGTACCTTCACTGTTCACGTGCCATGCATGTAGCTTCACTGGGAAACCCTAGTTCTGGTGAGTACTCGACCCCTCAGGACTCTGCACCTAACTGTGCTCTCCCTGCTACCCGCATGGGCACTTCGTGATCCAGGCCTCTCCCTAACTCTGGGTATTTAATGTTGAAGATGGTTGCTGCCCCTTCAAGATTGTGTTTGATGAAGACTTCTATGTACATTTTGTAACATCCCGCCAAATCCTTTTCACAATTATAAAATGAAATAAAGGTAAAACAATAATATTGAAGTGAATATACGTATTTATATAAAATGGAGTTGCTCCTCACAGGGAGTTTAATACATAACCGGTCAATTTTCCAAAACTTAAAACAAAATACAGCCAAATAAAATGAAACCGGCGGTCTCCCTACTTAAACCGGCGATCTCCTATCAGAAGACCCAAAACAGCCGATCTGCTATCAGAACAGAAAACAGGCGATCACCACGTAGAGACAGAAACGGGCGATCTCCTTCCGGCGACCACTCACTGAGGAGCTCTACTCCCTGGAAGATCATCTGCTCCCGTGTAAAATACACGATCATCACAGTTTTAAGAGAAAACAGCCACAGAACAATACAAAGGGTAAGCTAGATAATTTTTTAAAACTTTAAATTATAAACTGGACAACCAACGTAGATCAGCCTTTTTAAACATTCTCAAGAGTCCATCACTTTCTCATTCATATCACACAACCATCAAGTGTCTATCAACAATTCTCAATATTTCACATTTCTCACGTCAGACTTCCACTGACTCATCACACATAGACACTTGACACTACTTCCGGAAGACTCGTGCGTTGACTCAGACCCAAAGATCTGCACCTGTCATACTACATCACCCACACAGGGTCGCTGTGAAACTCACACAACCATGCGCATAAATGAATCTCAATATCTTCATTCTCCTAGTATGACAGGGTTAATTCATATAACAGGCCGAGCTCGTTCTTTTTCACACGACTCACCCATTCATATGAACCTCCTTCGACTCTCACCAACTGAATAACTTCATCTACGTGATTCCATTATCTCAGCAGAGTCAGGATATCTCCTTCTAGACAAGTCCCTAGTCAATACACTTTACTCATGATCTTACACGGTATTCCCTTTCCTGAAAATACTATGCCTTGATCCCACATCCACAACATTCAGACCATAATACCATTCAAATGAATGATTCAATTTACAGCAACAATCATTTCAAAGGTTCAGATTTTCGAATATCACATGCATTCCACATTTAAATCTCAAACAGTCTCAATGACACTAAAACAGGGGATTTCGAAAGCTGTATTTAAAACCGGCGATCACGTCGCCCAAGCTCATGAAAACAGAGCATCATGAAAAAGGGGTTTAAAACCGGCGATCACGTTGCCCCCACACATAAAACAGAGCATCGTGAAATAGAGTTTAAAACCGGCGACCACGTCGCCCAAACACATAGAACAGAGCATCGTGAAAACAAAATATGAAACCGGCGACCACGTCGCCCCCACTTCAGAAACAGCTAGCCTACGGCTTTTATTGAAATTGAAGCTAGCTTCCCTTACCTGGACTTGCGTAAACTTCACTAAGAGCTCCAACCCAACGAGCTTCAAGGATGCCTTAACTCTGTTTTAGCGTCTGGTTTGGAGGACTTGCAGAGAACCTCCCAGGTGCTCTATGGCAGTCGTCGATAGCCAAGCAGGGACGTGATAAGGCCTGAATCGCAGAGTGAAGGAGAGAAAAGAGAAGGATGAAGGTAGACTCACTCTGTCACTCTTGAACCACCGCAACGTTCTCCCTCTCAGAAGTGGTTTTTGAATCTAAACCAACTTGTCCACAAATGCCGCTGCCACCACCCACTCTGCAGGAAGGCTTGTGTGCACGCTTCCTTGAACAGTACGGCCACGTGTGTCTCTGCGCATGCCAACTCTCTGATGTCACTCTTCTGAAACACCCTTTTTGTCTACGTGGCGCGCGTGCAGGACGTTTCATGCTGGGAGCCTGGGTCCCACCTTATCTGTGTGAAACACGACATCGCGCGATAACCTTCCACCGATGACTCATCCTGGAGAACGACCGATGTCTCTCCTGGAAGACGACCGATGTCTCTCCCTGCAAGACGACCGATGTCTCTCCCTGCAAGACGACCGATGTCTCTCCCTGGTGACGCCCGCATGCCTCGCGCCCTGGCGATGTTCGTGTGCCTCTCGCGCCCCGGCGATGCCCGCATGCCTCGCGCCCTGGCGATGTCTGCATGCCTCTCGCGCCCTGGCGATGTCCGCATGTCTCGCGCCCTGGCGATGACTGATGACACGTCGCCACGCCTGGCTGAAGGTTCTTCATCCCACAATGTTACGTCCAAGGTATCACCTCCACATGATTACCTCACGATAAAGTCATCGCACCTGACTACTTGGTTAATAAAATGGTCAGCCGACCGACCTCTACCAGCTGACCCCAGACCTTGGGCGATGTCCGAGGTCCGACTACTACGAAACTTCTATTACCAGCTCTTTGTATTTTAAAGAATAACATCTTCTGAAATTATTTAAATATAACACTTTTATTCCAATTAAAGTTTCTAGGTCCTTACACATTTTATTTGTATTTTGCTTTGCTTTTAGAGGTTGTCTAAGAGTGGGCTTTTGCTAAGTATCTCACCTCATAACCACTGGCCATGTGATAAGAACAAGCATAAGTTTTCTTAAACTGTTTTTCACATGTTTTACAAAAAATATGTTTACTGCACAAAAATAAATCTGTTCTTTTCTAAATAAACAGATTCATTTTTTTCACTGATGCCTTGGCTAAGTCTTGTAAAAATTAGATGTTGTGCATCAGGTATTTTGACTAAGTCTTCTTCTTTTCAAAACGACTGAGTTTCAAACAGTTAAGCTTTTCTGTTTTCGTTTTGAAAAATAAATCTGTTCATCTGTAAATGAATAGATTCTTTTTGTCTCTGGTGCCATGTCAAGCTTAAATGTTTTTCAGCTTTATCTCTGCACCAGAATGGTTGACTAAGTCTCCTCTCTTAACAAATTCTCTAACTGCTTTTGAAAATAAATCTGTTCATTTTATTTTCAATCTGTTCATTTTATAACAGCTTTAACTGTTTTTCAAAAATCTGTTATAAGTTGGTTTTCTATAAAATGCAAACTTGTTTATGAGTTTATTACTGATTCATACTTTTGCAAAAAACAAGTTTTGACAGCAGAGAGTTAAGTGTTTACAAAGGATTAGCATTTGTTCTTCAAAGATTTCAAAAATCACAAAGTGCTTGTTCTTCGTTTGGTTCCAAAAGCTTGGTGTGAGGTGCTGCTACTGTTCTAGCAATCTTGCCTACTGGTTTAAGGCAGATCTTTGTATCCTCAATCAGGTGTAGTCGTTTCACTTCTCATTTCTTGTAATAGTTTGGTTGGACACTCTTCTTGATAGGTTTTCTTGGAGAGTGTGTGTGTGTGAGCTGAAATAGGTTTTTTCAGCAAGAGTACCTAAGTTCTTGTAGGTTTCAAGAACAGTGGGAATTGTACTTGGTTGTACTGTGTTTTAGTGATTTCCACCTGGTTTTGGTGAAGACTGGATGTAGCTCAGTTGAGTGAACCAGTATAACTGCTTGTGCTCATTCTCTCTCTCTCTCTGCAATTTCGTTTCTGCATAATTGATAAAACAGCGAAGAAATAAATCTGTTCTTTCTGGGCACTGTGCATACTGTTCTTAATTTCTGAAAAAGTTGTTTGAATCTGATAAGAACATATATAATCTGCTAAAAGCCACTGGAACAGATTGGCTGTGATAGGTTGCTCAAGAAATTGTTAAAACCCTTAACTGAACCTAAATCACACGAATTGGAAATAAGGTTTGCTGTTTTGAGTTACACTGTTTTTCAATCTGATATCTGTGTGTGTGCATCTTGAAATTCTATCTGCATAATCTTGTGATTAACCTTGCTGAATTAAAAGCTTTTCAAACAAAAACAGTAATGAAATAAATCTGTTCATTTTCACATAAATCGATTTATTTTTTTGTAAAATTGTGTTAAACATTGTTTCTGCGAGAAAGTTTTAAAAGGTCAATTCACCCCCCCCCCCCCCCCCTCTTGAACTTTGGCATTATTAAACCCAACAATTGGTATCAGAGCTAGGACTTGTATTTTAATCAAGTTTGTTTGTAATAATGTCTGAGTTTAATGTGCTTTTTGCTGAGGGTTCTGCTGTTAATAGACCACCTATGTTCAATGGAATGAATTATGCATTTTGGAAAGTTAGAATGAGAATTTTCATGGAATCCATTGATGCATTAATTTGGGAAGCTGTGGTCAATGGACCTTATGTGCCAATGCAGGTTGTCAAGGATGAAGAAAAGGTAAAGCCAAGATCAGAATGGAATGAGACCAAAAGGAGGAAGGCTCAACATGATCTTGTGGCCAAGAACATCATAACCTCTGCATTGACAATGGATGAGTTCTTCAGGATATCTCAATGTAAGTCAGCTAAGGAGATGTGGGAAGTCTTAGAAGTGACTCATGAGGGGACTGAAGATGTGAAAAGGTCAAGGAAACATGCGCTCATCCAAGAATATGAGCTGTTCAGAATGCAACCCGAGGAGAGCATTGCTGATGTGCAGAAAAGATTCACCCATATTGTGAATCACCTCACTGGCTTGGGAAAAGAATTTGACAGAGAGGAGCTCAACATAAAGATATTGAAGTGCCTCGACAGAAGCTGGCAACCAAAGGTGACAGCTATCTCTGAAAGCCGTGATCTGTCAAAGTTGGGAACTGCTGCACTGTTTGGAAAGCTGATGGAGCATGAGCTAGAGCTTAAAAGACTTAAAGAGCAGGAAACAACAGAGAGAAAACCCAAAAGTCTTGCACTGAAAGCAACTGAACTAAATGAGATCAAGCAAGAAAAAGAAGATGCTGAAGATGATGATACAATCAGTCTTCTTACAAAAAGATTCAGTAAATTCCTGAGGAAGAAAAGCAAAAATAGAAACCAGCAGAAAATAAGGTATCCTAAACTCAATGATTCAAATTCCTCTAAATATACTTGCTTTGGATGTGGCAAAACAGGGCATATCAAAACAGATTGTCCAGACAATCAAACTAAGGACAAATCTGCCAGCAAGAAATTTGAAAGGAACAAAGGAAGAAGAGCCTACATCTCATGGGAGGAAAATGAAGCATCCTCAACCAGCAGCTCTTCAACAGAAGATGAGGAGAACAATTTGTGTTTCATGATGAAGGATGAGGAGTCAAGCTCTGATTCAGTAAGTAATTTTTCTGCTGATTCTGATAACTATGATGATTTGCTTGCTGCCTTCAAGGAAACACATGATGAAGCAAATAGGCTAGCTGTAATATGCAATAAGCTGCAAAAGGTAAATAGTGTGTTGGCACCTAAAGTAAAAACACTTGAGGAAGAATTGCATAAGGCCAAAACAGATTTAGTGAGCCTTGAACTAACTTGCTTGCATGCCTCTATTAAATCCTGTGAAAACTGCAAAAAATTGGAAAAACAAGTGGAGTATTTGCTGAAAACCCTTTCCAATTTCACCAAGGGAAGAGAAAACCTTGAGTCTCTCCTTGGATCACAGAATGCTGTTTTCAATAAGAATGGACTTGGTTATACCCATGGAAATGTAACCAATGTCAAAAAGCTTTCAAGTTTTTTTGTTCCAGCAAAATCAGTTTTTTCAGCTTTTAACAGTGGCAAAAAGGCATCTCATGTAACCTGTTTTTACTGCATGAAATCTGGTCATACCTCTAGGTCTTGCATTGCTAGAAAGCATCTTGTGCCTAAGAACTTAGCAAAATGGCCACCAAAGGGAAGGTTTTAATCTGTGCTGGACCCTATACTGAAAAGGGTACCATTTGTATCATTTTTACTCTGTTTTGCAGATTGACAGCAAGAAAAATCAGTGGTACTTGGACAGTGGCTGTTCCAAGCATATGACTGGAGATCTTACAAAGTTTACCAGCTTAAAGCTCAAAGCAGAAGGACATGTAACCTATGGTGATAATAACCGAGGGAGGATTTTGGGCAGAGGAACTGTTGGAACAGGGAACTCAACAACCATTGAGAATGTGCTGTATGTAGAAGGACTTAAGCATAGTCTTCTCAGCATAAGTCAACTTTGTGACAAAGGATACAAAGTGAATTTTGAGTCAAAAGGCTGCACAATATCAAGTAATTCATCTAGTAAGGTACTGTTTACTGGTAAGAGAGTGAATAACATATATCTGCTGAATATCATGGAAACTAACTCTTCAAATGAGTGTTTGATGTCCAGAAGTGATGAGTCTTGGTTGTGGCACAGGAGGTTGGCTCACATACACACAAATCACTTGAATAAATTGAAATCTAAAGATTTAGTTTCTGGTTTACCTAACATTAAATTTCAGGACAACAGGCTTTGTGATGCTTGTGTGAAAGGTAAACAAATCAAATCCTCTTTCAAGTTAAAGGATATTGTCTCGACAAAAAATCCATTGGACGTGTTACATATGGACTTATTTGGTCCATCTAGAGTTGCTAGCTTGGCTGAAAATTTGTATGCCTTAGTTGTTGTGGATGATTACTCTAGATTTACATGGACTTTATTTCTTGCACATAAACATGATGCTTACACTGCCTTTAAGAAATTAGCAAAAATTCTGCAAAATGAAAATGGTTGCTGCATTAAATCAATTCGAAGTGATCATGGGGGAGAGTTTCAAAATGCTAAGTTTGAGAGGTTCTGTGAGAAGCATGGGATAGCTCATACCTTTTCAGCCCCTAGGACACCCCAACAAAATGGTGTAGTTGAAAGGAAAAATAGATCACTAGAGGAACTAGCTAGAACTATGTTAAATGAATCTAAGCTACCTAAGTATTTTTGGGCTGATGCTGTTTATACTGCAGGTTATGTCTTAAATAGGACCTTAATAAGACCAATTCTTAAGAAAACCCCATATGAATTGTATAAGGGCAGAAAACCTAGTGTAAGCCACCTTAGAGTATTTGGGTGTAAATGCTTTGTATTGAATAATGGCAAAGAAAATCTTGGTAAATTTGATGCTAAATCTGATGAAGGTGTGCACATTGGTTATGCTTTGAATGGTCATGCATATAGAGTCTTCAATAAAAGGTTGCTTATAGTAGAAGAATCAATGCATGTTGTTTTTGATGAAACTGATCATAGCATATCTAAAACTACTGCTGATGACCCTGACAGTAATGAATTTAAATCTGTTTTAAATCAAAATGAATCGATTCATTTTGATACTGCTGATACACATGCTGTACAAGAATCTACTGCAGCTGCAGGTTTGCCAAAAGAGTGGAAAATCCCAAGAGATTTAACTCTTGATAATGTCATTGGGAACATTGAGAAAGGAGTGTCAACTAGAAAATTCTTGAACAATTTCTGTGAAGCAATGGCCTTTGTATCTCAAGTTGAACCCAAGAATTTGAAGGAAGCTCTCAAGGACAGCAACTGGATTTTAGCTATGCAAGAGGAACTGAATCAATTTGCTCTTAATGAGGTCTGGACTCTTGTTCCTAGAATACCTGAGATGAATGTAATTGGAACAAAATGGGTATTTAGAAACAAGATGGATGAGCATGGAGTGATCACCAGAAACAAGGCTAGGCTTGTAGCTAAAGGGTACAATCAAGAAGAAGGAATAGACTATGATGAGACATATGCACCAGTGGCTCGGTTAGAAGCTGTTAGACTGCTGCTTGCCTTCTCCTGCATCAAAGGGTTCAAGCTATTTCAAATGGATGTGAAAAGTGCCTTTCTAAATGGCTATATAAATGAAGAGGTATTTGTCTCACAACCACCAGGTTTTGAAGACCATCAACATCCAGAATATGTGTTCAAACTCCAAAAGGCTCTCTATGGACTCAAGCAAGCTCCTAGGCAATGGTATGAGAGGCTAAGTGATTTTCTCACCTCACAAGGCTATGACAGAGGCACATCAGATAAGACCTTGTTCATTAAGAAGAAAGGAGATGACTCAATTCTAGTCCAAGTATATGTGGATGACATCGTTTTTGGATCAAACAATGGAGAATTGTGTGAAGCTTTCGTGAAAGTCATGAAGAGTGAGTTTGAAATGTCAATGATGGGTGAGTTGAACTATTTTCTAGGCTTGCAGATCAAACAACTCAAGGATGGCATTTTCTTAAGTCAAGCTAAGTATTGCAAGGATTTGCTGAAGAAATTTGAAATGGACAAGTGTAAACCAATCTGCACACCCTTCTCAACAAGCTGTCATTTGGATCATGATGAAGCTGGAATTTTTGTTGATGAAACCAAATACAGAGGACTCATAGGATCACTACTGTATCTCACTGCTAGCAGGCCAGATATAATGTTTGCAGTGTGCATGTGTACAAGGTTTCAATATGCTCCTAAAGAATCACACTACAATGCTGTCAAAAGGATTTTGAAGTATTTGCAAGGAACTAAAGAAGTTGGCTTGTGGTATCCAGGTAATATTTCATTAAGCTTAACTGGATATTCTGATTCAGATTTTGCAGGTTGCAAAATTGATAGGAAGAGCACAAGTGGAACCTGTCATTTGCTTGGATCAAGCTTGATCTCATGGCAATGCAAAAAGCAGGCTTGTGTAGCTCTTTCCACTGCTGAAGCAGAATACATTGCAGCAGGAAGTTGCTGTGCTCAAACTATATGGCTAAGACAACAATTGAATGATTTTGGTATCTTACTTAACCATATACCTCTGCTGTGTGATAATACAAGTGCAATCAACTTAACCAAAAATCCTATCATGCATTCAAGAACCAAACACATTGAAATTAGGCATCATTTTCTAAGGGAACACATATCTAATGGAACATGTGATATTAAGTTCATTGGTACTGATTTACAACTTGCTGATTTGTTCACAAAACCATTAGCCAAAGATAGGTTTAATTTTCTGCTTAATGAATTGGGTATTATAAATGTCAATTGTGCCTAGCAGTAAAAAATTAAATCTGTTTATTCGTAATTGAATGTGTTTATTTTCTGCACTGATATGCATTAATGACTAGGAAAGAGAATTTCTGATCTTTGAATGCTTGACTGACTTAGTGGGCATTAACCTCTGTACCTTTGACGGTTTTGGTCATGGTTATGTAACCGATTTGATGGTTTGGGTGCTCAATAAGAGTTTGAGTGTATTCATCGTGACCCTAAATATTTGGTGCATATTTTCAAAGATTCTCTGCACAAATTCAGAGCATAAAATCTTCATGCATATCCATTCATAACTGCCATATCAATCCATTTATTCTGCTATAAATCTGTGTGAATATTTGCTACCCACATTGGCCATTCTCTTTCTATTCTCACCATTTGAAACCAAGAAAAGAATTCAGGTTCAACCATGGCTTCTTCTTTCAAGAAACAGAAAAATAAGGGAAAGCAAACCACATTTCAAGGTGTGTTAGAAGGATGGTTCGCTGGGAATGAAGAGGGCATCAATGCCTACATTCATGAGACAAGCAGGAAGCAGATCAACATACCCAAGGTGCTGGATTTCAACTGGCTGAAATCTGAAAAACTGGTAGAAACAAGGGCTGTGTTGAAGCACCAGAAACTGAAAAAGCTACTGGAATTAACGGGTAATGTTTATCCTTACTTGATTAAGGTGTTTTATACTAACCTCACATTGGATGGGAAGAATGTTGTCTCTTATGTGAAAGGGACCAAGATGAAGATCACAAGTGAGGTGTGGAATTCTGTGGCTGGAATAAAATATGCTGGATTGAAAGTAGGAAAGGGAAACACCAGTGGAATCCAAGAATTCAACAAGCTGCAATATTATAAGAGTTGCATGAGGAATCCTACTGAGAGTATAAACAAGTTCCATGCAGGACATTTGAACCTCACTCCCCGCCTAGTTGCATACATCATAGCATGGCAACTGATTCCAAGAGGGACAAACCATGCTGTCTTACATGAAGAGGATCTCATTCTCCTATATTGCATCATGAACCAGATTAAGGTAAACTGGGTGTTCATTGTCAATGAACACATGCTCAAGTCAAAAAGGTTGGATGATTACCGATTTCCCTATGCTATTCTTGTTTCCAAATTAATTGATTACTTTGGTGTTGATGTTACAAATGAGAGAAATGACCCTATCAAAGCTGTAAGTGAGATTGATACTTCAACTCTCACCAAAATGGGTTTTCACAAAATTGAAGACAAGTGGGTGGTTCTCAAGGAGAAGGACCCTTAAGCAGAACATGAGGATGAGGATGAAGCTGTTCCTATGGATGATGACTCACCTGCTACCCAATCTGAACATGAGGAAGTTGCTGCAAATGCCATAGTTGCCTATCAAGGTCCAGAATACCGAGGAGAACCAATGTCTATGTTTGAGAGGCAAGTGCTGTATCGTCTTGATGTAATGTCAGCAGAACAAAGGGCATACTTTGAGACTACTCATGCAAGGTTTCAACACCTTGATGATCAGATTGAAGGGGTTCAGGCACAGCTTGCAGAGCTTTACTACAAGGATCAGTAGTCTTCTATTTTTAATGCTATTTTTATCATTTTTCAAATGTCTGTAATGCTGAACAATATGGTTTTACTTTTCTGGACTATTATGGTTATGGTTTCTGTTTCATATTTGCTTTCCCTATGTTTATATGCTGTTTGATGAATCCAAAGGGGGAGAAAAATAGCTGCTGAAAACTGAAACAGGGAGTTCATTCTGCACCTTAAAACCATGTCTTATGCTATGCAATACTGCTATTTTTTCTGGTTTAAAATCTGGTGCAGTGCAGGTGCTTAAAGCAACAAAGCTATAAGGTTAGCTATGGGGATTTGTCTCCATCAAACAGGGGGAGATTGTTGAAGATGGTTGCTGCCCCTTCAAGATTGTGTTTGATGAAGACTTCTATGTACATTTTATTTGTATTTTGCTTTGCTTTTAGAGGTTGTCTAAGAGTGGGCTTTTGCTAAGTATCTTGTAACATCCCGCCAAATACTTTGGAATAAATAAAAAAAAAAGAAATAAAGGTAAAACAATAATATTGAAGTGAACATAATTATATATATGTAATGAAGTTTCTCCTCACAGGGATTTTAATACATAACCGGTCAATTTTCCAAAACTTAAACAAAATACAGCCAAATAAAATGAAACCGGCGGTCTCCCTACATAAACCGGCGATCTCCTATCAGAAGACCCAAAACAGCCGATCTGCCATCAGAATAGAAACAGGCGATCTCCTTCCGGCGACCACTCACTGAGGAGCTCTACTCCCTGGAAGATCATCTGCTCCCGTGTAAAATACACGATCATCACAGTTTTAAGAGAAAGCAACCACAGAACAATACAAAGGGTAAGCTAGATATTTTTAAAACTTTAAATTTATAAATTGGCCAACCAACGTAGATCAGCCATTTTAAACATTCACAAGAGTCCATCACTTTCTCATTCATATCACAGAACCATCAAGTGTCTATCAATAAATTCTCAATATTTCACATTTCTCACGTCAGACTTCCACTGACTCATCACACATAGACACTTGACACTACTTCCGGAAGACTCGTGCGTTGACTCAGACCCAGAGATCTGCACCTGTCATACTACATCACCCACACAGGGTCGCTGTGAAACTCACACAGCCATGCGCATAAATGAATCTCAATATCTTCATTCTCCTAGTATGACAGGGTTAATTCATATAACAGGCCGAGCTCGTTCTTTTCCACACGACTCACCCATTCATATGAACCTCCTTCGACTCTCACCAACTGAATAACTTCATCTATGTGATTCCATTATCTCAGCAGAGTCAGGATATCTCCTTCTAGACAAGTCCCTAGTCAATACACTTTACTCATGATCTTACACGGTATTTCCTTTCCTGAAAATACTATGCCTTGATCCCACATTCACAACATTCAACACGTCATACCACTCAAATGAATGATTCAAATCACAGCAACAATCATTTCAAAGGTTCAGATTTTCGAATATCACATGCATTCCACATTTAAATCTCAAACAGTCTCAACGACACTAAAACAGGGGAGTTCGAAATCTGTATTTAAAACCGGCGACCACGTCGCCCAAACACATAGAACAGAGTATCACGAAAACAAAATATGAAACCGGCGACCACGTCGCCCCCACTTCAGAAACAGCTAGCCTACGGCTTTTATTGAAAACAAAGCTAGCTTCCCTTACCTGGACTTGCGTAAACTTCACTAAGAGTTCCAACCCAACGAGCTTCAAGGATGCCTTAACTCTGTTTTAGCGTCTGGTTTGGAGGACTTGCAGAGAACCTCCCAGGTGCTCTATGGCAGTCGTCGATAGCCAAGCAGGGACGTGATAAGGCCTGAATCGCAGAGTGAAGGAGAGAAAAGAGAAGGATGAAGGTGAACTCACTCTTACGCTCTTGCACTACTGTAACGTTCTCCCTCTCAGAAGTGGGTTTTTGAATCTAAACCAACTTGTCCACAATTGCCGCTGCCACCACCCACTCTGCAGGAAGGCTTGCGTGCACGCTTCCTTGAACAGTACGGCCACGTGTGTCTCTGCGCATGCCCACTCTCTGATGTCACTCTTCTGAAACACCCTTTTTGTCTACGTGTCGCGCGTGCAGGACGTTTCATGCTGGGAGCCTGGGTCCCACTTTATCTGTGTGACACACGACATCGCGCGATAACCTTCCACCGATGACTCATCCTGGAAGACGACCGATGTCTCTCTCTGGGAGACGACTGAAGTCTCTCGCTGGGAGACGACCGAAGTCTCTCGCTGGGAGACGACCGAAGTCTCTCGCTGGGAGACGACCTGGCGATGCCCGCATGCCTCGCGCCTGGCGATGTCCGCATACTTCGCGCCCTGGCGACGTCCGCATACCTCGCGCCCCGGCGACGTCCGCATTGGTAGTCTAGGCGACAGGCGATTATGTACTAACCAGGCGATCTCATAGTCTTCTAAGCTACACTTTCCTCCCTTTTTGTTTTAAATAAAAACATACTTAGAATTCATTTAAAATATATTCCTTTTATTCCAATTTAATTTTTACAGGTCCTTACATTCTCCCCAACAAGAAAAAATTTTCGTCCTCGAAAATTGAATTACAAGGAAAAGAGGTATGGATAAGCTTCTCTCATGGGTTCTTCTAACTCCCAAGTTGAATCACCCGATCTCTCATCCCACACCACCTTTACCATGTTGATGGTCTTGTCTCTGAGCTGCTTACTTTGCTGATCGTCAATCCTAACTGGTTTTACTTCAAAAGACAAGTCATCCCTTATCTGCACATCGTCCACTTCCAGCACGTGACTAGGGTCTGCCATGTACTTCCTCAGCTGTGACACATGAAATACATTATGCAGATTTGCTAACTGAGGAGGTAGGGCGATCTCATAAGCCACCGGACCGATCCTCCTCAAGATCTGATATGGCCCAACGAACTTAGGAGATAGCTTCTTTGATCGAATCGCTCGTCCTACACCCTTAGTCGGTGTTACTCTCATAAACACGTGATCTCCAGCAGCAAACTCCAAAGGTCTTCTCCTCTGATCTGCATAGGACTTCTGTCAGCTTTGAGAAGCTATCATTCTGCCTTGTATCTGTTTCACCTTCTCGGTTGTCTGCTGAATCAACTCTGGACCAACCAATATTGCTTCGCCCTCCTGGTACCAGCACAATGGAGTTCTGCATTTCCTTCCATACAAGGCTTCGTATGGCGCCATCCCTATGCTGGCGTGATAACTGTTATTATAGGTGAACTCCACCAGTGGCAACATCTCATCCCAGTCTCCCAATTGGTCCAACACACACGTCCTCAGCAGATCTTCCAAGGATTGAATTGTTCTCTCTGACTGTCCATCTGTTTGAGGATGATATGCCGAGCTCATTCTCAACTTGGTTCCCAAGCACTCTTGTAGGGTCTGCCAAAACCGTGAGGTGAACCTGGGATCTCTATCCGAAACAATGCTGGAAGGCACTCCATGCAACCTCACAATTTCTCTGATGTACAGCTGTGCCAACTTGGCCATAGGCATCTTCATATTTACTGGGAGAAAGTGAGCACTCTTCGTCAGCCTATCAATGATGACCCAGATTGCATCATGACCCCGCACCGATCTGGGTAAATGGGTAACAAAATCCATGGCGATGCTGTCCCATTTCCATTCAGGGATATCCAATTGCTGCAACAAACCGCCAGGTCTTTGATGCTCCACCTTTGCCTTCTGACACGTCAAGCAGGTAGTAACATACTGGGCGATGTCTCTCTTCATGCCCGACCACCAAAATGACTCCTTCAAGTCATGGTACATCTTGTTCATGCCTGGATGTAGGCTAAGGCGAGTCCTGTGACCTTCCTCTAAGATCATCTTCTTCAACTCTTCATTTGCAGGTATGCAAATTCTGCCATTAAACCTCAAGACCCCATCATCTCCCATCACAAAGTCTTTAGCCTGATCGGTCCCTAGTGACTCTACAGTACGCTTCAGACTAGGGTCCTCTAACTGCTTATCCTTTACTACTCCAAGGAAGTCATTAGTTATAGTCAGCTTACTACAACTAATGTGATTAACATGGAATTCTACTCTCAAGTTTAAGTCTCTGAATTGCTCGATCAGTTTCTGTTCTTCAATCATCATGTATGACACTTGCCTTGATTTCCTACTCAAAGCATCTGCCACTACATTGGCCTTCCCTGGATGATACATGAGTTGGAAATCAAAATCTCTTAGAAACTCCATCCATCTCCTTTGCCTCATATTTAATTCCTTCTGATCGAACAGATATTTCAGGCTCTTATGATCACTAAACACATGAAACCGAGCTCCATACAAATAATGCCTCCAAACCTTCAAGGCAAACACTACCGCTGCCAACTCCAGGTCATGAGTAGGATAGTTTCTCTCATGAACTTTGAGTTGCCTTGAAGCATATGCAACTACTCTTTTCTCTTGCATCAAAACGCATCCCAAGCCCTGATGTGAAGCATCACAGTAGACATCAAAAGGTTTCCCAACATCGGGGATCACCAGCACTGGAGCACTAGTCAGTCTTTCCTTTAGTTCCATGAAACTCTGTTCACATCGGTCGGTCCAAGCAAAAGGTTGATCCTTGCGTGTCAACTGAGTCAAAGGAGCCACTACCTTGGAAAAATCCTCAATAAACCTCCGATAGTAGCCAGCTAAACCCACGAAGCTTCTTATCTCAGTTGCTGTCTTAGGACGTTCCCACTGCAGCACTGCCTCTACCTTGGCTGGATCCACTGAGATCCCCCGGGCAGATATCACGTGTCCTAAGAAGTTGACTTCCTTCAGCCAGAACTCACACTTAGAGAACTTGGCATAGAGTTGCTTCTCCCTCAGAATTTCCAGCACTGTCCTCAGATGTTCCTCATGTTCTTCCTCGGTCCTTGAATAAATAAGTATGTCGTCTATAAAGACTACAACAAACCTATCCAAGAAAGGACGAAAAATTCTATTCATGTAGTCCATGAACAGAGCTGGAGCATTGGTCACTCCAAACGGCATCACCACATATTCATAGTGCCCATAACGAGACCTAAATGCTGTTTTCTGAACGTCTTCGGCCTTTACCAAAATTTGGTGGTACCCCGATCTCAGATCAATCTTTGAGAACACCGAGGCCCCATTTACTTGATCCATTAAGTCATCAATTCTAGGTAGAGGATACTTGTTCTTGATAGTCAACTTGTTCAACTGCCTGTAGTCTATACACAGCCGAGACCCTCCATCCTTTTTCTTCACTAGAAGCACTGGAGCTCCCCATGGAGATACACTGGGTCTGATGAATTGTTTCTCCAACAATTCTTCCACTTGCTTCTTTAACTCCACCAACTCGGCTGGAGCCATTCTGTAAGGTGCCATTGACACTGGTCCAGCTCCAGGTACTAAATCAATGGAGAATTCTACTTCTCTCTTAGGAGGTAATCCAGGTATTTCTTCTGGAAATACATCCATGAATTCCTTCACCACATGTATATTGCCCACATCTCCTTCATTCTTCACTTCCCCTTGAGCTAGGATTACAAAACACGTCGCCCCTTCTTTCAACTCCGACTGTACCTGCTGAGCAGATATCACATCTGGCTCTTGTAGATCGGGAAACACTACTTTCTGCCTACCGCAGTCTATGAGGATGTGATTGGCAGAAAGCCAATCCATTCCTAGGATAACATCCAGATCCTGAAGAGGTAGGCAGATCAAGTTTACTTTGAACCTGCGTCCCTCTACTATCACTGGACACTCAGAACAAACTGTAGAGGTCAACACCTGTCCTGATGCAGGTGTGGAGACCAGCAGTTTAAACGGTAACTCCTTCACTAGAAGGCCCAACTCGGCTACACACAGGCTTGACACAAAGGAGTGTGTCGCTCCAGAATCAAACAAGGCCTTTACACCTCTACCAACTATAAAACAAACACCTTGCATTAGGTTACCTGATTGAGATGCCTCCGCTCCTGACATAGCAAACACCCGCCGTGCTGCATGGGGTCTGCTGCCTTCACTCCTCAACTGCTGAGGACCAACGAGTTGAGTCGCCCTATTCCCGTTAGGACACTCTCTAGCAACGTGCCCCGTCTTTTGGCAGGTGTAACACCTTCTCTCAGAGTTCTTCTTGAAGCACACATTGGATGTATGTGGCCCACCACAATGGAAACATTTGGGTTTCCATGGTTGCTGCTGCTGAACCTGGGATGACGCTGCCCCTGCCCTATGCTGTGTAGGTCTCGCATAAGGCTTACTCTGCTGCTGCTGCACCCTTGCCTTCCCACTGGAGGAACCCCCTGGGTGGGACCTGACCACCCGAGACTCACCCTTCTCCAGAGTCTCCACCATCTTTGTCTTCTCCACCAAAGCGTGAAATTCCCTGATGCACATCGGGGCTATGGTCCTCTTCAGTCCATGCTTCAGTCCTTCTTCAAATTTTCTGCACCTCCAAGCCTCAGAGGTAGCTTGGGTATAAAACCGGGCGAGGTACTCAAACCGAGCAGCATAAGCATTCACTGACATCTCCCCCTGTTCCAACCTGAGGAATTCGGCTTCCTTGGCAAACCTCGCACTATCTGGGAAGTATTTCTCCAGAAACTTCACCCTAAAGCTCTCCCAGTCTGATACTTCTTCTCGGGCTTCCATCATTTGTTGAGTTCCCATCCACCAGAACTCGGCTTCTCCAGATAGAAGGTATGTGGCAAACACCAACTTCTTATCTTCAGGGCAGGAGGTCGCCCTGAAGATTTTCTCTAACCCCCTGACCCACTGATCTGCTTGATCAGGGGTAGCATTCCCACTGAACTTAGGTGGGTTGTGCCTGAGGAACTCGGTCAGTCCCATCTGCTCCTGAGGCTGACTAGCGTGGGAGGCTGTTTCAGCCGACCGAGCAGTTTCCCAGTGGTGCATTGCAGCTTGATGATTCTGAGTCATTGCTGCATTCTGTTGTTGGATGGCAGTTGCCATCATCTCAATGGCCCTGGCGATCTGACCCATCTCCGAAGAAGGTTGGGGAGAGGTAGGAGGTCTACGAGTCATTCTTCTCTGTAGAAGATTAGGAAAAGAACTATTATTCTCTACTCATATTCCTATAAAATGAACTTGATAAAGAATCAATTAATTTAGAAGACCACACTAGGTCTTACAAGGCCAGCATCTCAAATTCATCTAGAATTTGAGTTTATCCGCAAGATCAATATACTAATACAAGCTCATCACCAAAACAGCTACTGGTATAAAACCATCAATTCAAACGACCACTTTCAATCAATACAAAAACACTCAATAAATTGAAATAAATCACACCAGAATTCATTGTATGCTAAACATCAACCTTTAGAATTAAGATTGAGAACATCTCGATCCAGTTATGAGTGTGCACCCTCACTACTTTATCAAGATCCTATCATTCTCAATACTAAAATTTTCAGTTAGGGCATATATTCACTACAGCACACACAAAATTTCAATACAAAAACGTTTGAAAGCCTTTCACCATAGTTTTTGTTTAAAACTCAAATAAATTTTATGAGCAGAAGAAACACAATGGATCCACAGCCCTCAGGTCATCCTAAGGACGAACTGCTCTGATACCATTAATGTAACATCCCGCCAAATACTTTGGAATAAATAAAAAAAAAAGAAATAAAGGTAAAACAATAATATTGAAGTAAACATAATTATATATATGTAATGAAGTTTCTCCTCACAGGGAGTTTAATACATAACCGGTCAATTTTCCAAAACTTAAACAAAATACAGCCAAATAAAATGAAACCGGCGGTCTCCCTACATAAACCGGCGATCTCCTATCAGAAGACCCAAAACAGCCGATCTGCCATCAGAACAGAAACAGGCAATCTCCTTCCGGCGACCACTCACTGAGGAGCTCTACTCCCTGGAAGATCATCTGCTCCCGTGTAAAATACACGATCATCACAGTTTTAAGAGAAAGCAAACATAGAACAATACAAAGGGTAAGCTAGATATTTTTAAAACTTTAAATTTATAAATTGGCCAACCAACGTAGATCAGCCATTTTAAACATTCACAAGAGTCCATCACTTTCTCATTCATATCACAGAACCATCAAGTGTCTATCAATAAATTCTCAATATTTCACATTTCTCACGTCAGACTTCCACTGACTCATCACACATAGACACTTGACACTACTTCCGGAAGACTCGTGCGTTGACTCAGACCCAGAGATCTGCACCTGTCATACTACATCACCCACACAGGGTCGCTGTGAAACTCACACAGCCATGCGCATAAATGAATCTCAATATCTTCATTCTCCTAGTATGACAGGGTTAATTCATATAACAGGCCGAGCTCGTTCTTTTTCACACGACTCACCCATTCATATGAACCTCCTTCGACTCTCACCAACTGAATAACTTCATCTACGTGATTCCATTATCTCAGCAGAGTCAGGATATCTCCTTCTAGACAAGTCCCTAGTCAATACACTTTACTCATGATCTTACACGGTATTTCCTTTCCTGAAAATACTATGCCTTGATCCCACATTCACAACATTCAACACGTCATACCACTCAAATGAATGATTCAAATCATAGCAACAATCATTTCAAAGGTTCAGATTTTCGAATATCACATGCATTCCACATTTAAATCTCAAACAGTCTCAACGACACTAAAACAGGGGAGTTCGAAATCTGTATTTAAAACCGGCGACCACGTCGCCCAAACACATAGAACAGAGTATCACGAAAACAAAATATGAAACCGGCGACCACGTCACCCCCACTTCAGAAACAGCTAGCCTACGGCTTTTATTGAAAACAAAGCTAGGTTCCCTTACCTGGACTTGCGTAAACTTCACTAAGAGTTCCAACCCAACGAGCTTCAAGGATGCCTTAACTCTGTTTTAGCGTCTGGTTTGGAGGACTTGCAGAGAACCTCCCAGGTGCTCTATGGCAGTCGTCGATAGCCAAGCAGGGACGTGATAAGGCCTGAATCGCAGAGTGAAGGAGAGAAAAGAGAAGGATGAAGGTGAACTCACTCTTACGCTCTTGCACTACTGTAACGTTCTCCCTCTCAGAAGTGGGTTTTTGAATCTAAACCAACTTGTCCACAATTGCCGCTGCCACCACCCACTCTGCAGGAAGGCTTGCGTGCACGCTTCCTTGAACAGTACGGCCACGTGTGTCTCTGCGCATGCCCACTCTCTGATGTCACTCTTCTGAAACACCCTTTTTGTCTACGTGTCGCGCGTGCAGGACGTTTCATGCTGGGAGCCTGGGTCCCACTTTATCTGTGTGACACACGACATCGCGCGATAACCTTCCACCGATGACTCATCCTGGAAGACGACCGATGTCTCTCTCTGGGAGACGACCGAAGTCTCTCGCTGGGAGACGACCGAAGTCTCTCGCTGGGAGACGACCGAAGTCTCTCGCTGGGAGACGACCGAAGTCTCTCGCTGGGAGACGACCTGGCGATGCCCGCATGCCTCGCGCCTGGCGACGTCTGCATACTTCGCGCCCTGGCGACGTCCGCATACCTCGCGTCCCGGCGACGTCCACATTGGTAGTCTAGGCGACAGGCGATTATGTACTAACCAGGCGATCTCATAGTCTTCTAAGCTACACTTTCCTCCCTTTTTGTTTTAAATAAAAACATACTTAGAATTCATTTAAAATATATTCCTTTTATTCCAATTTAATTTTTACAGGTCCTTACATATCTCACCTCATAACCACTGGCCATGTGATAAGAACAAGCATAAGTTTTCTTAAACTGTTTTTCACATGTTTTATAAAAAATATGTTTACTGCATAAAAATAAATCTGTTCTTTTCTAAAAAACAGATTCATTTTTTTCACTGATGCCTTGGCTAAGTCTTGTAAAAATTAGATGTTGTGCATCAGGTATTTTGACTAAGTCTTCTTCTTTTCAAAACGACTGAGTTTCAAACAGTTAAGCTTTTCTGTTTTCGTTTTGAAAAATAAATCTGTTCATCTATAAATGAATAGATTCTTTTTGTCTCTGTTGCCATGTCAAGCTTAAATGTTTTTCAGCTTTATCTCTGCACCAGAATGGTTGACTAAGTCTCCTTTCTTAACAAATTCTCTAACTGCTTTTGAAAATAAATCTGTTCATTTTATTTTCAATCTGTTCATTTTATAACAGCTTTAACTGTTTTTCAAAAATCTATTATAAGTTGGTTTTCTATAAAATGCAAACTTGTTTATGAGTTTATTACTGATTCATACTTTTGCAAAAAACAAGTTTTGACAGCAGAGAGTTAAGTGTTTACAAAGGATTAGCATTTGTTCTTCAAAGATTTCAAAAATCACAAAGTGCTTGTTCTTGGTTTGGTTCCAAAAGCTTGGTGTGAGATGCTGCTACTGTTCTAGCAATCTTGCCTACTGGTTTAAGGCAGATCTTTGTATCCTCAATCAGGTGTAGTCGTTTCACTTCTCATTTCTTGTAATAGTTTGGTTGAACACTCTTCTTGATAGGTTTTCTTGGAGAGTGTGTGCGTGTGTGAGCTGAAATAGGTTTTTTCAGCAAGAGTACCTAAGTTCTTGTAGGTTTCAAGAACAGTGGGAATTGTACTTGGTTGTACTGTGTTTTAGTGATTTCTGTAAGGACCTGGAAAATCTTACTGGAATAAAAGGATATAATTTAAATGGATTCGAAGTATGTTTGTATTTTAAAATAAAAAGGAAGGAAAGTGTAGCTTAGAAGACTATAAGATTGCCTGGTTAGTACAATCGCCGGTCGCCTACAACACGGGTGTCGCCAGGGCGCGAGGCATGTGGGCATGGCCAGGGCGCGAGGTATGTGGACGTCGCCGGGGCGCGAGACATGCGGGCGTCGCCAGGGCGCGAGGCATGTGGGCATGGCCAGGGCGCGAGGTATGTGGACGTCGCCAGGGCGCGAGACGTACGGGTGTCGCCAGGGCGCGAGGCATGTGGGCATCGCCAGGGCGCGAGAGGCATGCGGGCATCGCCAGGGCGCGAGAGGCATGCGGGCATCGCCGGGGCGCGAGGCATGCGGGCATCGCCGGGGCGCGAGGCATACGGTCATCGCCAGGGCGCGAGGCATGCAGACGTCGTCAGGGCGCGAGGCATACGGGCATCGCCAAAGAGACATCGGTCGTCTTCCAGAGAGAGACATCGGTCGTCCTCCAGGATGAGTCATCGGTGGATAGCCTTCGCGCGGAAGGTCATCGGTGGAGAGTCTTCGCGCGAGAGGACATCGGTGGGGAGTCTTCGCGCAAGAGGTCATCGGTGGAAGGTTATCGCGCGATGTCGAGTTGCACGTAGAGAAGGTGGGACCCAGACTCTCAGCATGGAACGTCCTGCACGTTCGCCACGTAGACAAAAAGGGTGGTTCAGAATAGTGACCTCAGAGTGTCAGCCTGCGCAGAGGCATGCTTAGTAGTACTGTTCAGTGCAGCAGACACGCAACTTCCCTGCAGAGTGGTTGGTGGCAGCAGCTTTTGTGGGCAAGTTAGTTTAAGATGCAAAAACCCACTTCTGAGAGGAAAAAGGAACGTTGCAGTTGTTCAAGAGCGAAAGAGTGAGCTACCTCCTTTCTCCTCCATTTCTCTCCTTCGCGCTGCGTTTCAGGCACCTTCAAGCACCAGTACGACGAGAAACGACGACTGCCATTAGAGCACCTGAGGAGTTCTCTGCAAGTCTACTGATCAGAACGCTTAGGCTGAGTTAAGGCATCTTTAAGCTTCGGTGGGTTTTGGAGCTCTGGGTGTTTTTGCGCAAGTTCAGGTAAGGGAAGCTAGTCTTTTTCCAACGATAACTGGGTATTTGATGTTTGTGATGATAGGGCGACGTGGTCGCCGGTGTTACTTCGCTTTCACGGTGTTTGATGTTGAATGTGAGATGTTCATGATAACAGTTTCTGTTTTGATGTTGAGGGCGACGTGGTCGCCGGTTTTCAAAATGTTCTTGTTAAAAACCCAGTTTTGTTCGTAATCGCCGGTTCTGGAGGTGATCGCCTGTTTTTCATCTGTTATTGAAATATCCCCTGTTTTATGTTGTTTGAAAACTGATTGAGATTTAAATGTGATATTCGAAAATCTGAACCTTGGCATGAGTTTTGCTGTGACTGGAATCATTTGTTGAAATGTTATGAATGGGCGTCTCGTGTGAAAGAGAACGAGCTCCACCTGTTGTATGGATTAAATGGGCGTCTCGTGTGAAAGAGAACGAGCTCCACCTGTTGTATGGATTAAATGGGCGTCTCGTGTGAAAGAGAACGAGCTCCACCTGTTGTCTGGATTAAACGGGCGTCTCGTGTGAAAGAGAACGAGCTCCACCTGTTGTATGTATTAAATGGGCGTCTCGTGTGAAAGAGAACGAGTTCCACCTGTTGTATGGATTAAATGGGCGTCTCGTGTGAAAGAGAACGAGCTCCACCTGTTGTATGGATTAAATAGGCGTCTCGTGTGAAAGAGAACGAGCTCCACCTGTTGTATGGATTAAACGGGCGTCTCGTGTGAAAGAGAACGAGCTCCACCTGTTGTATGGATTAAATGGGCGTCTCGTGTGAAAGAGAACGAGTTCCACCTGTTGTATGGATTAAATGGGCGTCTCGTGTGAAAGAGAACGAGTTCCACCTGTTGTATGGATTAACCCTGTCTTTCTGTGAGAATGATAAATCTGAGATTGTTGATGTGGAAATTGATATGGATCATGGATGTTATGAAGTTTTATCGCTTTCTATTGATTCAAAGTTTTTCTTAATATCTAGCTTACCCTGCGTATTTTGGTTCTGTGGCTGTTTTCTTAAAACCTGTGATGATCGTGTATTTTACACGGGAGCAGATGATCTTGCAGGAAGAAGAGCTCCTCAGTGATCGCCGGAAGGAGATCGCCTGTTTTGCTTCTGTTGGGCGATCACCCCCTTTTTCCTGTTCTCTGTTAGGAGATCGCCTGGCTGATAGGAGATCGCCTGCCTGATAGGAGATCGCCCTTTCGTAGGGAGATCGCCTGTTCGTCTATTTTGTTGTATTTTGTTTAAGGGTTGAAAACATTTGACTGGTTATGTATTAAACTCCCTAAGAGGAGCAACTTCATTACTTATATATATATTATCATGTACTCTTCGATATTATTTGTTTACCTTTATTTTCATTATACATGTATGTATGGTTTTATTTTAGCGGGATGTTACAATTTCCACCTGGTTTTGGTGAAGACTGGATGTAGCTCAGTTGAGTGAACCAGTATAATTGCTTGTGCTCATTCTCTCTCTCTCTGCAATTTTGTTTCTGCATAATTGATAAAACAGCGAAGAAATAAATCTGTTCTTTCTGGGCACTGTGCATACTGTTCTTAATTTCTGAAAAAGTTGTTTGAATCTGATAAGAACATATATAATCTGCTAAAAGCCACTGGAACAGATTGGCTGTGATAGGTTGCTCAAGAAATTGTTAAAACCCTTAACTGAACCTAAATCACACGAATTGGAAATAAGGTTTGCTGTTTTTGAGTTACACTGTTTTTCAATCTGATATCTGTGTGTGTGCATCTTGAAATTCTATCTGCATAATCTTGTGATTAACCTTGCTGAATTAAAAGCTTTTCAAACAAAAACAGTAATGAAATAAATCTGTTCATTTTCACATAAATCGATTTATTTTTCTGTAAAACTGTGTTAAACATTGTTTCTGCGAGAAAGTTTTAAAAGGTCAATTCACCCCCCCCTCTTGAACTTTGGCACTATTAAACCCAACATTTAACTGGTCATTGGCCCACTCAGGGAACCAATCTTGGCTGTTCTGTTTACGCTGTTCAAATCACCCAAGGCCGATGTCACCTCGCCACACTCTATCGCCGAGGACTCCTCGACCTGCTGAGTGACGATGACACCTCTGCCATCCTGGTGATCTGACGACTACTCTCCCGTTTCTTTAGGCTGATGACTCATCACCCCTCTCTGTAGGCTAATGACTCATCACCCTTCTCTATAGACTGATGACTAATCACCCCTCTCTATAGGCTGATGACTCGTCACCCTTCTCTGTAGGCTGATGACTAATCACCCCTTTCTGTAGGCTGATGACTAATCACCCCTTTCTGTAGGTGTAAGGACCTGTAAAATTAAATTGGAATAAAAGGAATATATTTTAAATGAATTCTAAGTATGTTTTTATTTAAAATAAAAAGGAAGGAAAGTGTAGCTTAGAAGAGTATGAGATCGCCTGGTTAGTACATAATCGCCTGTCGCCTAGGCTACATATGCGGACATCGCCAGGGCGCGAGGTATGCGGACATCGCCGGGGCGCGAGAGGCATGCGGGCATCGCCGGGGTGCGAGAGGCATGCGGGCATCGCCGGGGCGCGAGAGGCATGCGGGCATCGCCGGGGCGCGAGAGACATGCGGGCATCGCCAGGGCGCGAGGCATGCGGGCATCGCCAGGGCGCGAGAGACATGCGGGCGTCGCCAGGGATAGACATCAGTCGTCTTCCAGAGAGAGACATCGGTCGTCCTCCAGGATGAGTCATCGGTGGAAGGTTATCGCGCGATGTCGTGTTTCACACAGATAAGGTGGGACCCAGGCTCCCAGCATGAAACGTCCTGCACGCGCGCCACGTGGACAAAAAGGGTGGTTCAGAATAGTGACATCAGAAAGTTGGCAAGCGCAAGAGACACCCACGACCGTACTGTTCAGGGAAGTGGTTGGCATGCGCAAGAGACAGCGTGGTCGTACTGTTCAGGGAAACGTACACTCAGGCTTTCCTGCAAAGTGGGTGGTGGCAGCAGCATGTGTGGACAAGTTAGTGTAGATTCAAAAACCCACTTCGGGGAGGCAAAGAACGTTGCAGTAGTTCAAGAGCGAAAGAGTGAGTTCACCTTCACCCTTCTCTTTTCTCTCCTTCGCGCTGCGATTTAGACACCCTCAAGCACCAGTACGACGAGCGACGACTGCCCTTGGACACCTGGGAGGTTCTCTGCAAGTTCTCCAGACCGGGACGCTAAAACAGAGTGAAAGCATCTTTAAGCTTCGGTGGGTTTTCGGAGCTCTTGGTGTTTTGCGCTAGTCCAGGTAAGGGAAGCTAGCATTTTCGTTTATAAAAACTTTAGGCGAGTAGGTTCTGAAGTGAGGGCGACGTGGTCGCCGGTTTCATGTTCTTTTTCACGATGCTCTATTTTTATGTGTGGGGCGTCGTGATCACCGGTTTTAACATTGTTTTCGAAATCCCCTGTTTTAGTGTCGCTTTGAACTTGTTTGAGATTGAAATGTGAAATGCATGTGATATTCGAAAATCTGAACCTTGGAATGATTGTTGCTATGATTGGAATCGTTCATTTAAGTGTTATATGATGTGTTGAATGTTGTGAATGTGGGATCAAGACATAGTATTTTCAGGAAAGGAAATACCGTGTTGAGATTGGTTATGAGGTGTATTGATCAGTGAGTATCCTGTGAATGAGACGATCCTGACTCTGCTGATATGATGGAGTCACATAGATGAAGTCATTCAGTTGGTGAGAGTCGAAGGAGGTCCATATGTATGGGTAAGTCGTTTGAAAGATAACTGACTTGACCTGTTATATGGATTAACCCTATCATACTGTGAGAGTGAGGATATTGAGATTGAGATCGAGATTATGTTGATGCGCATGGCTGTGGGAACATTACAGCAATGAAGTATGACAGGTGCAGGTCTCTGGATGCTAAGTTCAATGCACGAGTCTTCCGGAAGTAGTGTCAAGTGTCGGTGTGTGATGAGTCAGTGGAAGTCTGACGTGAGAAATGAGAAACATTGAAATTGGTAGACACTTGATGAATTATGTGAATTGAAAGACTCTTGAGGAAATTGTGAAATATGTGATTACTTGATGGCCATGTGATGGGAATGAGAAAGTTGATGGTTTTTACGTGGGTGTCTTAAATTTGTTTTATCTTGATTTTAATGTTTCATACCTAAATTCTCTTTAAAATATCTAGCTTACCCTGTGTTCTTGTTTGTGGATGTTTTCTTAAACCTGTGATGATCGTGTATGATTTTTACACGGGAGCAGATGATGTTGCAGGAAGTAGAGCTCCTCAGTGAGGGGTCACCGGAAGGAGATCGCCTGTTTCTGTTTCTGTTAGGCGATCACCCCTTTTTCTGTTTTCTGATAGGAGATCGCCTTATCTGTTAGGAGATCGCCGTTTTCTGTTATCTATCAGGAGATCGCCTGTTTTTTTTTATTTTGCTGTATTTTGTTTAAGTTTTGGAATTGACCGATTATGTATTAAACTCCCTGTGAGGAGAAACTTCATTACATATATATATAATTATGTTCACTTCAATATATTTGTTTACCTTTATTTTCATTATATAAATATGAAAAGCATTTTGGCGGGATGTTACAGTAGGCTGATGACTAATCACCCCTTTCTGTTCAATACCCCCTATGGGGTCCACTCCACGTGGCTTTGGCCCATGCCGTGGGACCCAGTTGACGTCCGAGGACTGGTCAGTACACAAGCCCCCCAGTCTCAAGCTGTTAACTTGTTTCAGCGAAGAGACTAAGTGATGGGCGAGGACTGATCGGTACAATGTGATCAAAAGAAATATACCAAGAGTGCCGGTTATTAAGATCGTACAAGATATTATACCAGGCTTGCTGGTAATCAAAATAGGTGAATGAGGCCGGCTCAAAAACCCTTGAAAATCTTTTCTCTGTTATGGGTTTTTGATTCCAGTCTTTCTCGGATAAAATCCTTTTAATTCGTAATTTAGAGAAGCAGGTAGTTGTTTGATCTTTATCGTATACGGGGGTAATCTCAGCGGACCGGGTATCTATTAGTATTAACTGGTAAAACCTTTTGGTCTTTTTAAGTGATTCCCATGGGATCCAGAGAAGGAAACCCTATGTGCTAGATTACCCCAAGACTGGGTGATAGCGGCGCAAGGGTATTCCAGTAAACCCTAAATATGGCTAGCAGCGCAGTAAACCCTAATTAGGGTTAGCGGCACAGCCAGGCTATATAAGGAACAGTAATATACTTCACAGAGGTACGCAATTCTAGACCTAAACACAGAGAGAATTCAGACTTTAATGTTTCTTGCCCCGTTCTGACTTGAGCGTCGGAGTGCACACGGCCGCGAGGGCGCCCCCCTTTTCTCTTTTGCAGGTGCGATCATACCACCACAGGCTAGGTGAGGAAGGAGGTGCGTGGCGGCTGCAGAAGTCAGCTGACGCAGGGTCAACCGGCAGGAACATTAGGCGCCCACCGTGGGGCCGAGTAAATCAAGGTCCCATCCACAGTTGTGAAGAGGAAAGCCAGACAGCATGAGAAGCACTAGGCAAGGTACCGCTGGAGGAGGCGACGGTAATCACACCGCCACCATCCAGGAGCTAATGGAGACAATCCGCAATCTCCAGCAGGCGTTCACCGCCTCCAGCGCTGATCAGGCCTTGAAGCAGGAGCAGTTTAGGGCCGACCTGAACGCGTCTTTGGCGGCGAATGAGGAGCTGCGGAGAGCCAACGAGGAACTGAGGAGAGGAATGGGAGAAAGGGCCGCAGCGGGACAGGGGGCCATGCCTCCAGCCAGGCCCCGACCCATGCCTTTCTCGCAGGAGATCATGCAGACAGTAATACCAGCGTCTTTCGTAATCCCAAAGATTACCTTTACAGGCGTAGAAGATCCAGAAGCCCACATCACAGCGTTCCATACGCAGATGATGATCTCTGGGGGGACTGATGCCATGCACTGCAAGCTGTTCATGGGTACCTTTGCAGGGACAGCGCTAAACTGGTTCGTGGGACTCCCAGACGGACACGTTACATCCTTCGAGCAGTTTGCAGAATTGTTCAAAAGGCAGTTCATTGTCAATCGGGCTCGGATGCCGGTTGCGTTCGACCTCTTTGATGTAAAGCAGTTCCAGGAAGAACCACTGAAGGATTTCCTCAACCGGTTCGCGGCATTGGTGGTGAGACTGCCAACCAAGGACGACGCCGTGATAGTGCATGCCTTCGAGAGGGGCATCCTTCCTGGACCATTCAGCGACGCACTCATACGATGTCCAGCAAGGACATTTGATGAGATACAGTGCAGGGCGCTCGCCCACATCACGGCAGAAGGAAGAGTCGCCGAAAAGCGTACGAGGGGCGACCTCTCCAAACCTCGCGCCCCAGTACGCGCCCAACCCCTAAGGGTGCATGTGGCCGCTGAGAAGAAGGATAGACACGCACCCTACGAGTCCAGAAGGCCCAGACCAACCCGGCACAGCTTCAAGGTCAGCCTCAAGGAGCTCATCGCCATCCCTGAGGTGGCAAGCAAGTTGAAGCCTCCCCAGAAGGCCGAGGGACCAGTCGGACCTCGGAAAAGCCATTGGTGTGATTTCCATCAAGCCCAAGGCCACAATCTGCGCAACTGCCTCAGCTTAGGTTATCAGTTAGATGACCTAGTAAAAAGCGGCTTTTTAGCGCCCTACCTGCAGGAATCACAGGGAGACACGGCGACAACAAACCCAACGGGAGACGAGAGGCACGAGGTGCCCATTCATGGAGAAATCTACACCATCTCAGGGGGATTTTCAGGAAGAGGAGCACGCCTCCCAGAGGAGCATGCCTCCCAGTAAAGCACGCCTCCCAGAGGAGCACGCCTCCCAGAGGAGCACGCCTCCCAGAGGAGCACGCCTCCCAGAGGAGCACGCCTCCCAGAGGAGCACGCCTCCCAGCGGAGCACGCCTCCCAGAGGAGCACGCCTCCCAGAGGAGCACGCCTCCCAGAGGAGCACGCCTCCCAGAGGAGCACGCCTCCCAGAGGAGCACGCCTCCCAGAGGAGCACGCCTCCCAGAGGAGCACGCCTCCCAGCGGAGCACGCCTCCCAGAGGAGCACGCCTCCCAGAGGAGCACGCCTCCCAGAGGAGCACGCCTCCCAGAGGAGCACGCCTCCCAGAGGAGCACGCCTCCCAGCGGAGCTCGCCTCCAAGTTTTATTTCAGTTAATAGATACATGTTTTAACACAATTGTATTTTTCAGTCTAGGGGACACTCTTTTTAACGAGGTCACCCAATAAAGAGAAGAATTTAGATAGACATGTTTGACCATGTTGACTGTTCAAAGGGTGTCACGGGGTAGAGGATAGTAAGCCAGTTGGAGAGGCGATCACCCAGAATGGTGATTGGTTGTCAGTGGCTAAGGTGATCACCCAGTGTTAAGAGAGCGCCTGGAAGCAAAGCGGGAGAAGTAAAGAAGCACAGATTGGTAGTCGCCTATCACCGCGTGCAAAGAGTAGTAATCGCCTATCGCCATGTGCGAAGATACAAGTGATCGCCTACCGCCATGTGTGTGAAGATACAAGTGACCGCCTATCGCCAGGTGTGCGAAGATATAAGTGATCGCCTATCGCCATATGTGAAGATACAAATAATCGCCTATCGCCAGGTGTGTGAAGATACAAGTGATCGCCTATCGCCATATGTGAAGATACAAGTAATCGCCTATCGCCAGGTATTCACATCGCCGGGTGTGAAGATTTGGAGATCAGGTTGTCAGCAAGTCGCCGAAAGGAGCACATCGCCGAGTGTTTGAGAAGACTTGTGTGAGCTGTGATACCCAGTATTAACCAGATCGCCAGGTTAAGGTTGCGCCCAGAGTAACCTGTGCCCTAAGCTACTCCCTGTGTGGATAACTTAGTCGCAAGGTCAAGGTGAAAGTAGCGTTTTAGCTGCAGGTACTCCAGATGGTGACACGTGAATGACCAGATGATAAAAGTCCTCACCTCGTCCTTTTACAGCGAGGCTGAGGCGAGAAGATAAGAAAGTCCTCACCTCGTCTTTTTACAGCGAGGCTGAGGCGAGAAGAGTCGAAAGTCCTTGATCCGGTCGGTCATCAGCAGTTGACCACGTCGAGTCATGCCACATAGGTCCACTGGGCGAGTTGTAAGGCTCTTCGTTGAAGCAAGCCACAACTCGAGCCTGGGGGGCTTGTGTAGTGGCCAGAGCTCGGTCGTCCGGAACACAGAGAGGGGTGATCGGTCATCAGCCTGTTCTCACAGAGAGGGGGTGATCGGTCATCAGCCTGTTCTCATAGAGAGGGGTGATCGGTCATCAGCCTGTTCTCACAGAGAGGGGTGATCGGTCATCAGCCTGTTCCCGCAGAGAGGGAGATCGGTCATCAGCCTGTTCTCATAGAGAGGGGTGATCGGTCATCAGCCTGTTCTCACAGAGAGGGGTGATCGGTCATCAGCCTGTTCCCGCAGAGAGGGAGATCGGTCATCAGCCTGTTCTCATAGAGAGGGGTGATCGGTCATCAGCCTGTTCTCACAGAGAGGGAGATCGGTCATCAGCCTGTTCTCATAGAGAGGGGTGATCGGTCATCAGCCTGTTCTCGCAGAGAGGGAGATCGGTCATCAGCCTGTTCTCACAGAGAGGGTGATAGCGGCCTATCAGTGTTTGCACTCCAGAGAAGGAAACCCTATGTGCTAGATTACCCCAAGACTGGGTGATAGCGGCGCAAGGGTATTCCAGTAAACCCTAAATATGGCTAGCAGCGCAGTAAACCCTAATTAGGGTTAGCGGCACAGCCAGGCTATATAAGGAACAGTAATATACTTCACAGAGGTACGCAATTCTAGACCTAAACACAGAGAGAATTCAGACTTTAATGTTTCTTGCCCCGTTCTGACTTGAGCGTCGGAGTGCACACGGCCGCGAGGGCGCCCCCCTTTTCTCTTTTGCAGGTGCGATCATACCACCACAGGCTAGGTGAGGAAGGAGGTGCGTGGCGGCTGCAGAAGTCAGCTGACGCAGGGTCAACCGGCAGGAACACCCCGGGATTTTGATTTTTCAGCCATGTCCCTGCAAAAATTCTCTTGTTAAAAAATCAGGAATGGAATTATTAACTCCTTTTATAAATTCTATTTTAAAATCAAAACAAGACAAAATACTTTGCCATCTAGCAAAAATCTGTTTTGAAACAATATTTTTAACATCCTTTTCTAAAATCTCTTTAGCAGATTTGCAATCTATTCGTAATAGAAATGGTTTGTTTATTAAATCATTTTGAAATTTTGTTATACATAAAACAATAGAAAGAATTTCCTTTTTAACTGTGCTATATTTTTGTTGTGTTTCATTCCATGCTCCAGAATGATATTTTATTATCTGTTCAGGATAATTTTTTATTTTTTGTTTTAATATTCCTCCGAATCCTAATTCAGAGGCGTCTGTCTCAACTATTAGTTCTGCTTCAGGATTTTGGATTCCTAAACAGGGAAGATTATTTACTAAGGTTTTGATTTTCTTTACAGCCATAGTATGTTCTATTTCCCAAGGTTTTGGGTTTTTTCTTAACCTTTTATATAATGGTCTAGCAACTATTCTTATTTCAGGAATAAAATCTTACACATAATTTAAACATCCTAAAAATCTTTGGAGTTGAGTTTTATTGGTTATTTCATCAGGAAACCTTTTTGCAAATTCTATACTCCTAGTTATAGGTGTTATCTTACCTTGCCATATTTCATGGCCTAAAAATCTGATTTTTGTCTCGCCTATTGTCATTTTCTTACTAGATATTACCAGTCCATTTCTTTTTACTAAATCTTTAAAGGTTCTTAAATGTTTTAGATGTTGTTCCAGGGAATTAGAGTATATTAATACATCATCTAGATATACTATCGCGAATTCTGAGTATGGTAGTAGTATATTATTCATTATGTTTTGAAATTCGGACGGAGCGTTCTTTAAACCCATAGGCATAACGTTCCATTCATAGTGTCCAAAGGGAACTACAAAGGCTGTTTTATATTTATCTTTTTCATTTATCTTAATCTGATAATAGCCAGATTTCATATCGAATTTTGAAAAGATTAATGCATTGTATAAATTTTTAATTAATTCTTGTTTATTTGGTAAAGGATATCTTATCCATTTTAATACATTGTTAAGGGGTTTATAGTTTATTACCATGCGAGGTTCTCCTCTTTCCTTTTCATTAGCGTTATTAACATAGAAGGCCGCGCAACTCCATGGCGATTTACTTGGCCTTATTAATTTCTTATCTAAAAACCTTTTAACTTCTTCTTTACATAGTTTTAGGGTTTCTTGATTCATTTGAACCGGTTTTGCCTTAGTAGGTGTAACATCCCGCCAAAATAAAACCATACATACATGTATAATGAAAATAAAGGTAAACAAATAATATTGAAGAGTACATGATAATATATATATAAGTAATGAAGTTGCTCCTCACAGGGAGTTTAATACATATTCGGTCACTTTTTCAAAAAGCGTAAGCAAAATACAACAAAATGGAAGAACAGGCGATCTCCTAACAAAAGGGCGATCTCCTATCATACCGGCGATCTCCTATCGGAAAACAAAAAGGGGTGATCGCCTAACAGAACAGAGATAGGCGATCTCCTTCAGGCGACCACTCACCGAGGATCTCCACTTCCTGCAACATCATCTGCTCCCGTGTAAATTATACACGATCATCACAGTTTTAAGAAAAGGCATCCACAAAACGAAAATGCAGGGGTAAGCTAGATATTTGAAAGAGAGTTTAGATATGAACTGAAAAATCAAGATAAAACCAATTTAAGACACCCACGTAAAACCATCAAGTAAATCACATATATCACAATTTCCTCAAGAGTCTTTCTATTTCACAAACTGCATCAAGTGTCTATCAATTCAATGTTTCTCATTTCTCACGTCAGACTTCCACTGACTCATCACACAAGACACTTGACACTACTTCCGGAAGACTCGTGCGTTGAACTTAGCATCCAGAGACCTGCACCTGTCATACTTCATTGCTGTAATGTTTCCACAGCTGTGCACATAACCATAATCTCAATCTCATCGTTCTCACAGTATGACAGGGTAAATTCATATAACAGGCCGAGCTCGTTCTTTTTCACACGACCCACCCATTCATATGAACCTCCTTCGACTCTCACCAACTGAATAACTTCATCTACGTGATTCCATTATCTCAGCAGAGTCAGGATCGCCTCATTCACAGGATACTCACAGATCAATACACCTCATAACCAATCTCAACACGGTATTTCCTTTCCTGAAAATACTATGCCTTGATCTCACATCCACAACATTCAAAACATCATACCACTCAAATGAACGATTCAAATCACAGCAACAATCATTTAAAAGGTTCAGATTTTCGAACATCACGTGTATTTCGCATTTCATTCTCAAACAGTCTCACGATACTAAAACAGGGGAGTTCGAAATCAACAATATTAAAACCGGCGATCACACCCAAAACAGGGGATTTTGAAATAACAGTTGAAAAACCGGCGACCACGTCGCCCCATCACCAAAACAGAACATCGTGACAATAGGATTTTAAAAACCGGCGACCACGTCGCCCAGGCACATCGAACAGAGCATTCACGAAGATGAAAACGAAACCGGCGACCTCGTCGCCCTCACTTCCGAAATAGCTAAACTACGACTTGTATTGAAAATGGAGGCTAGCTTCCCTTACCTGGACTTGCGCAAAACACCAAGAGCTCCAAAACCCAACGAAGCTTAAAGAATGCCTTGGCTCTGGATTTGCGTCTGGTTTGAAGGACTTGCAGAGAACTTCCCAGGTGCTCTAATGGTGGCTGTCGCTCGTCGTACTCTTGTGTGAAGGTACCAGAATCGCAGCGCGAAAGAGAGAAATGGAGGAGAAAGGAGGTAGCTCACTCTTTCGTTCTTGAACCACTGCAACGTTTCTTTTTCTCAGAAGTGGGTTTTTGAATCTTAAACCCACTTGCCCACAAAAGCCGCTGCCACCACCCACTCTGCAGGGAAGTTTGCGTGTACGCTTCCCTGAACAGTACAACTACGCGTGCCTCTGCGCAGGCTGACACTCTGAGGTCACTATTCTGAACCACCCCTTTTGTCTACGTGGCGCGCGTGCAGGACGTTTCATGCTGGGAGTCTGGGTCCCACTTTATCTGTGTGAAACTCGACATCGCGCGATAACCTTTCACCGATGATCACTGGCGCGAAGACTATCCACCGATGACCTCTCGCGCGAAGACTCTCCACCGATGTCCTCTCGCGCGAAGACTCTCCACCGATGTCCTCTCGCGCGAAGACTCTCCACCGATGACCTTCCGCGCGAAGACTCTCCACCGATGACCTTCCGCGCAAAGGCTATCCACCGATGACTCATCCTGGAGGACGACCGATGTCTCTCTCTGGAAGACGACCGATGTCTCTCTTTGGCGATGCCCGCATGCCTCGCGCCCTGACGACGTCTGCATCCCTCGCGCCCTGGCGATGACCGTATGCCTCGCGCCCCGGCGATGCCCGCATGCCTCGCGCCCCGGCGATGCCCGCATGCCTCTCGCGCCCTGGCGATGTCCGCATGCCTCTCGCGCCCTGGCGATGTCCGCATGCCTCTCGCGCCCAGGCGATGCCCGCATGCCTCGCGCCCCGGCGATGTCCGCATGCCTCGCGCCCCGGCGATGTCCGCATGCCTCTCGCGCCCTGGCAAAGCCCACATGCCTCGCGCCCTGGTGATAATGTGTAGTAGGCGACCGGCGATCATGTGCCAGGCAATCTCATAGTCTTCTAAACTACACTTTCCTTCCATTTTCATTTTAAGTACAACCATACTTCGAATCCATTTAAATTATATCCTTTTATTCCAGTAATATTTTCCAGGTCCTTACAATCTCCCTAACAACAAAAATTTTCGTCCTCGAAAATTGAATTACAAGGAAAGAGATGTGGATAGTCCTTTCTCATGGTTTCTCCTAACTCCCAAGTGGAATCACCCGATCTCTCATCCCACACCACTTTCATCAGGTTGATGGTCTTACCTCTGAGCTGATTACTTTAGCGATCGTCGATCTTGACTGGTTGCTTCAAACGAACAATCATCCCTGATCTGCACATCGCCCACTTTCAAAAAATCGTGACTAGGGTCTGCCATGTACTCCCTCAGCTGTGATACGTGAAAGACATTATGCAGGGTTGCAAAAAGGGAAGATAGGGCGATCTCATACGCTACAGGACCTGATGGAAGAGGGCCAAGCACAACCTTCCATGAAAGGTAAGAGCCAAGTCAAGAGCGTCTAAGACCAAGCTAGGAGCGTCTAAGACAAGCTAGGAGCATCTAGGACGAGAAGGCCAAGCTAGAAGCGTCTAGGACAAGAAGACTTGGATCAAAGCTATGAATGGGAGAGTGGCATACTAGCACATATTCCGTGAAGGCCCATCAAATGTAGTTTAGCTTTAATTGGGGTGTAAATAGCATAGCCATGTGGACAAATGTTTATTTTTCTGCACATTAGAATTAAGGAGAAGTTAACCTTCCCACTATTCTAGAAAGCCCATGGAGGGGGTGAACTTACAAACTAGACACACCCCTCCCCATGTGCTCACACTTTCCATGTGGCCCATGTGCTTCACATTTACATTTCATTTGGCTAGCATTAGGGTTGCATTATGGTCCTCCTTAGCCTATAAAAGGAGGAGCCTACACCTTGTATTTTCAAGTTTATTTGAGTAATGTTATGCTGCCATTTTTGTGCACAAGCTTTACTCCTCCTAGAAATCTAGGCTATAAACTTCAATCCTTTCACCTTCTCCCTTGAGCTGGCCGAACCACTCAACCCATACTCATCATGCACCTTCAAGACCAACACAACTCCTAGGAGGGTCTTGTTTCACTCATCCATTGCTTCCGCTCCATCTATTTCTACTTTGATTCAAGAAGAACACATGAAAATGCCATCATTTGGTATCATGAGCTTTTGGTTCTTCAAGATGAGTAGCTTGTCTTTTTAAATTTTCAGTTCTTCTTTATTTTCATCTTGTCATTTCAATTCCATAATTGTCTTGCTGTTTCTTTTACATTTTAAATTGTTCTTGGTGTGCTTATGGAAGATCCAACCGAAGCACATGTGTTCAATTGATCTTGAACATTTTCTTGTGCAATTGGGATAGGATTCCTTACACATTGAGTGGCTGTTTTCTTTTAGGAATTTGAGTCTTTATTGCTTTCTTATAATTGCTTCATTTTATGCTTTGAGTCTTTATTTTCTGAATCTATAAATGTTGTGTCAAGTCATGTGAATCCATAATTGTCATCAATTCTTAGTAGTCCTATTTTTGGCTTGATTGTTTCTTGTTTTTGGGTCTCTTTAATTTGCCTTAATCTGCTGTTATTTTGATCCTTTGCTGCCTTTTTAATTTTAGTTTGAGTTCATAATTGTGTCTTAGTTCTTACACAATTTCCTTCTTACATTTTCCTTTGTGTTAAATTTTGGTATCTTGCTTTTTTTTTCCAGTTTTCCAGATTTCCCCTGTTTCTTTTCTGTGCTGACTGTTTTGATTTATGAAAATCACATACATCATCAAAAATTTCTGAGCCTCTGGATTTCACAAATTTGAGGTGTTAGCAAAAGGACAAAAAAAGAACCTTCTGAAAAGAAGAAATAGAAAAAAAAAGATAAATATTACAAAAAAAGTGTGCAATCCTGACGTTCCAGCTGGCAGCTCTGAGCACTGATTTTATAAAATTTACCAAAATTAATTGGTACATGAGTTTGGAGTGAAACCAACGCCAAAAGTTTGTTAAGATCTTGTTCTGATTGTGTCTCAATTTTCAGAAGCAAATACAAAAGGGTCAGCTCAGCATAAATCTTTTAAAGATACGCTTTCTGGACCACAACAATATGTGCTTTTCTGTGGTGCTGTTTTTTTGGTTTTTAAATCAAATCTAGTGCTATTCCTAGGTTCCTTTTTGTGTGCCATCCATTATTTGAGTACCTTTTATTTGCTTGTCTAATTTCATTTGAACTCTTTCTAGTTGTGTCACATTTAAATTCCATTTGTGTGGTACTGTTTTTCAAATTAATTTGTTTCTTGCTTTCTTTCTTTGGCCTCTAAGCTTGTTGGTGGATTAAATATCAATTGGTACTTGTTGAGTGAGAATTTGACTTGAGGGGAGTCTAGCTTGCTTAATAGGTGCTGGATTGAAGATTTTATTGACCTAATTCCAAGAGGAACAAAGGCAAAGGGCAGCAACAAACACCATACTACAAATACACCACACACTTTGGAAGGCCCAACAAGTAGAAAAGCAACAAAAGGGGTGCAACTAGAAGAACAACAAAAGGGGTGCAAATAGTAAAAGCAACAAAGGGAGTGTCATTTAATTTCTTTGCAATCTTGCTTGTGTTAATTACTTGTTAATCACGCAATTAGTCGGTGAGTGTGTCTTCAAGGGCTCCAAGTGTCCAAGAAGCCTCACCTAGGGCCGTCTAGCTTAATTTGTTTTTGTTAATTGCTTTAATTGAACCAACTTGCTTTAATCACTTCGTTAATTTCTTGTTTAATCTTGTTTAAGGCTTTCATAGCTTGCATTGTTTTCTTGCATTAAAAATTTGATTTCTTCATCCTAATTGTGTTTTAAGTGGTTTACTAAGAGAAAGCTTTGTGTGAAGACATTGAGGGATAGTCTTTGGCTAAGGCAAGGCTTGGTATTTAAGTAGTCCATTGTGACTCACCTCCCTTACCTGGAAGACTACCTTCTTTGACTTCCCTAAATTTTCTCAAGGTAAAATATTTCTATACACAAAGGTCTAGTCATGTCTTCTCATTCCTTTAAATCTCTTAAAAGTGAGGTGAAATCCTTGAAATCTCTTTTGGAACAACTTTCCAAGAATATTCAATCAATTTCATCTAAACAATTGGAGAATGAGGCCAAAACTAATGAATTGACTAAATCAAAGGATGAGAAGTCTCACATTTCAAAAAAATTACCTTCTCATGCATCTATCTCTAAAAGGCATGATTCTTTTGGGGAGGGAAGACATAGAAGAGATAGAAAAGAACAAGAAAGCCCAAGAGAGGTTAGGGTAGACCTACCCCATTCCCATGGAAAAGAAAATATAGAAACTTGCCTAGATTGGGAAATGAGGGTAGAAAAATTGTTTGCTTCCCACAAAGAAAGAAAGGAAAGAAAGATACAAAAGAAAAGAGAGGAAGCCGAAAGGGAAGCTAAAGAAAAAGAAAAAGAAAAAGAAAAAGAAAAAGAAAAGCATGAGAAGACCCTTGAGAAACAAAAGGCGTGGGAGAATAGTGTTCCTTCTCACAAGGTCATTCAACAAGACAAAAGATTTAAAAATACCTTTGAAAATATGCGTCTAGTTGAACAACCTAGCCTTTCCTTTTGTAAAGGAACACTTGCAAGCATAGTAACAAAAAAAGAGTCTTTAAAAGAAGCTTGCATAGATAAAGATAAAGTGGATTATTTCTCATATGTGCTAGGATATCACCAAGTGAATGTCAAGTTATTTACAAGCATCTACAAAAACAAATTTTTATGTGAAGTAGTGCCTAAAGAAACTTTTCATGTCCTATTGAGACAACCATTGCCAAGTGTGCAACTTCTCATAAACAATGGTTGTAACAACGAGACTATCTTTACACATAAGAGAAAAATTCTTCATGAAGGAGAACTCATGGACCAAATTAGAGTTGATAAAACTCTAGAGCTTTTAAAAGGAAAACTTTTGTCACCCATGAGAAAAGATGTTCAAAGACATTACCCTAGATACATTTCTTGTTTTAAAAATACACCTAAGGTGATGTCTCATGAACTCTATACTCCTTTACCTTTTGCAAATGATCCTTGGGAAGACATAAACCTCAATTTTATCTTAGAGCTTCCTAGGACAACAAAAGGTTTTGATTCCATTTTTATGGATATGGATAATCTCTTCTATATAGAAGTGACAAGTCTTCATGGTTTATCTTCAAGCATAGTATTGGACAGAGCTCCAAAATTTGAAAACCATCATTTGAGGAATCTTTTAGAAAAACTTGAAATTAAGTTGTACTCTTCAAATTTTTATCCTCAAAAGAATGGTCAAAATAAAATTGAAAACATAGCTCTTTTTACTATGCCTAGAGAAATCATGAAAGACAATCACAATTCTTGGGATGAGTATCCTTTTGAGCATGCATACAATGGAGTAGTCCACAAGACTACTAATATTTCTACATTTGAAATTGCATGTGGACTTAATCCTCTTTCACTTTTTAAGTTGTTACCCTTTCCTAAAGGTATTGTGCCTAAGGAAAAGGTAACCAATATTGAAAATTTTCAAATACATAAGAGGATTAGAGAACACATACAACCATCAAAAGAGAAATATTGTACAAAGTTGCCAAAAACAAAAGAAAAACAAAAATGGCAACTTCATACAATTAAGTTCTCTCCAATTGCTCACACTAACACCTTTACTTTGTTTGATGATTTCCATAGGTGGACGTTTGATCCGGGAGGACAAGCTTTGCCGAAACAATAGGCTGCTATCTGAGATCAAATCTGTAGATGTGAGGATAGATCTTCTCAAAGGAGGAGGAGATGATGGACACCATCCAGCCCCCCATCCCCCTAGTTGAAGACAAAGCAAGGGATTTCAGGACAAATCCTTTTTCAAGAGGGAGGGGATGATGGAAGAGGGCCAAGCACAACCTTCCATGAAAGGTAAGAGCCAAGTCAAGAGCGTCTAAGACCAAGCTAGGAGCGTCTAAGACAAGCTAGGAGCATCTAGGACGAGAAGGCCAAGCTAGAAGCGTCTAGGACAAGAAGACTTGGATCAAAGCTATGAATGGGAGAGTGGCATACTAGCACATATTCCGTGAAGGCCCATCAAATGTAGTTTAGCTTTAATTGGGGTGTAAATAGCATAGCCATGTGGACAAATGTTTATTTTTCTGCACATTAGAATTAAGGAGAAGTTAACCTTCCCACTATTCTAGAAAGCCCATGGAGGGGGTGAACTTACAAACTAGACACACTCCTCCCCATGTGCTCACACTTTCCATGTGGCCCATGTGCTTCACATTTACATTTCATTTGGCTAGCATTAGGGTTGCATTATGGTCCTCCTTAGCCTATAAAAGGAGGAGCCTACACCTTGTATTTTCAAGTTTATTTGAGTAATGTTATGCTGCCATTTTTGTGCACAAGCTTTACTCCTCCTAGAAATCTAGGCTATAAACTTCAATCCTTTCACCTTCTCCCTTGAGCTGGCCGAACCACTCAACCCATACTCATCATGCACCTTCAAGACCAACACAACTCCTAGGAGGGTCTTGTTTCACTCATCCATTGCTTCCGCTCCATCTATTTCTACTTTGATTCAAGAAGAACACATGAAAATGCCATCAGGACCTATCTTCCTCCAGATCTGGTATGGTCCAACAAACTTAGGAGACAGCTTCCTTGATTTGATAGCTCGTCCTACACCCTTGGTTGGTGTCACTCTCATAAACACATGGTCTCCAGCAGCAAACTCCAAAGGTCTTCTCCTCTGAATCTGCCGACTTTGAGAAGCTTTCATCCTGCCTTGTATCAGCATCACCTTCTCGGTTGCCTGCTGAACCAACTCTTACTACTCCACTACTTCATCAAATTCCATTGTACATCCCTGCATATGGGATATGCTGCTCCATTGAGCGCCAACTCCAGCATTCACACTCTACTCCCAACCTTGAAGACTTGGTCGAGCATTTCCATAACTAGGCTCTTAACAGAACCAGGCCTAGCCTCCTTAGAGAAAAGCGAGCATGATCCCTTCATCGGAAGGAAGGAGAACAACTGCCTACTGCTCATGCCCCCTAGCTAATACGAACTAGGATCCGAAATATCCTTCTAGGAATCAACTTCTGCATCTTGATCAAAACCATCCATCGACATCCCAACTGCTGATCTAATTCTCACGCTCCCTAAAGGAACACCTTACATACATCTCTTCACCACCACGATTGATATTTCAAATGAGCTCGGCTTCTCCCAAGTTCCGAGTCATATTTGGATACAAGAATATCTTTCCATTTCCCTTTCTCATCACTCATCATCCACCATTTCCATTTCGCCAGAAGAGCAAAGTTAAATTTTCTGTTATCCCTTAAATTATTCATTTACTGGTATGCAAATTCTGCCCTTAACCTTAATATCCTATCTTTACCCATTACAAAGCCCTTAGCTTGCTCGGCGCCTAGAACTCTCACAACACGCTTCAGACTAGGCTCCTCTAATTGTTCAATCAAAACTGGTTCGCCCTCCTGGTTCCCATAATAAGGGAGTTCTGCATTTCCTCCCATACAAAGCTTCATACAATCACTGTTTTCAAAACTCCATAACACTACTACCACTGCCGATTCTAAATCATAAGTAGAATAATTTCTCCCATGAAATTTGAGTTGCCTTGATGCATATGCAACCACTCTCTTCTCTTGCATCTAAAACACATCCCAAACCTTGATGTGAAGCACCACAGTAGACGTCAAAAGGTCTTCCGACCTCTGGAATTACCAGCACTGGAGTACCTCATGGAGATACGCTGGATTTGATGAAATGCTTCCCCAACAGCTCTTCCACTTGCTTCTTCAATTCTACCAACTCGGCTGGAGTCATCCTGCAAGGTGCCATTGACACTGGTCCAGCTCCAGGTACCAAATCAGTAGAGAATTCCACTTCTCTCTTAGGAGGTAACCCAGGTACTTCTTCTGGAAATACATCCATCAAACTTTTCACCACATGAATCCTTCTTACGTCCTCTTCGTTCTTCACTTCCCACCGAGCTATGATCACGAAACACCTCGCCCCTTCTTCCAACTCTGATCGCCCATGCCGAGCAGATCTCACATCTGGCTCTTGGAGATCGGAAAACACCACTTTCTGCCTACCGTAAACTATGGGAACGTGATCAGCATACAGCCAATCCATTCTTAGGATAACATCTAGATCCTGCAGAGGTAGACAGATCAAATTCACTTTGAATCTGCGTCCCTCTACTATCACTGGACATTCGGGGCAACTGTAGAGGTCAACACCTGCCCTGACACAGGTGTAGAGACCAACAGTTTCGAAGGGTAACTCCTTCACTAGAAGGCCCAGCTCGGCTACACCGACTTGACACCAAAGAGTGTGTCGCTCAGAAACAAGCAATGCTCTTATACTTCTACCAGCAATAACACAAGCATCTTACACCAAAATACCTGACTGGGACGCCTTAGCTCCTGCCATGGCAAACACTCTCCCTGTTGCCTGAGGTCTGCTGCCTTCGTTCTTCAACTGCTGAGAACCACTGGGTTGGGTCATCCTATTGTGGGTAGGACAATCTCTAGCAACGTGTCCCACCTTTTGGCATGCAAAACACTTTCTCCCCGACGTCTTCTTGGGGCACACCTTGGCTAGGTGTGGTCCACTACAATGGAAACATTTAAGTTTCCAGGGTTGCTGCTGCTGAAACTGGGATGATGTCGCTCCCGCCCGATGTGGTGGAGGTCTCGCATAAGGCTCATTCTGCTGCTGCTGCACCTTGGCCTTCCCACTGGAGGAACTCCCTGGGTGTGACCTGTAACATCCCGCCAAATACATTTCGCATTTTCATAATATGAAATAACGGTAAAACAAATTCATTGAAGTAAACCAAATTGTATATATATCTAAAAGGAGTTTCTCCACGCAGGAAGTTTAATACAAAACGGTCATTTTCCAAAACTTAATCAAAATACAGCGAAAACAACAAAACAGCCGATCTCCTGATCAGAAACGGCGATCTCCTATCAGAACACAGCAAAAGGGTGATCTCCATCCGGCGACCACTCACAGAGGAGCACTACTTCCTGGCACCTCGTCTGCTCCCGTGTAAAATACACGATCATCACAGGTTTAAGAAAACAGCCACAGAACCAAAATACAGGGTAAGCTAGACATTTAAAAGAGAGTTTGAATATGAACTTAAAAATCAATCATGAAACCAATTTAAGACGATCACGTACAAACCATCAACTTTCTCATATTCCACCAAACCATTCGAAAATCACATATCTCACAAATCTATTTCAAGAGTCTCACAATTCACATCAGCAATCAAGTGTCTAACAATTCAATTTCTCAATACTTCACGTCAGACTTTCCACTGACTCATCACACAAGACACTTGACCACTATTTCCGGAAAAACACGTGCATTGACTGACTCAGGGATTTGCACCTGTCATACAAAAGGCTGGAAAGTGCCCTCAGCCATGCGCATCACCCAATCTCAATATCATTTCTCACGTATGACAAGGTTAATCCATACCACAGGCCGAACTCGTTCTGTTTCACACGAGACACCCATACGTATGAACCTCCATCGACTCTCAACGCCTGAATTACTTCATCTATTTGATTCCATTATATCAGGAGAGTCTGGATATCCCATTATAGACATCACCGATCAATGCACATCCTACACAATCTTACACGGTATTTTCTTTCCTGAAAATACTATGCCTCGATCCACAATCACAACATTCAACACATCACATAACACTTCAATGAACGATTCCAATCACGGCAAAACTCATACCAAGGTTCAGATTTTCGAAAACCACATTTAGAATCTCAAACACTTTTAAAACAGCATAAAACGGGGGATATTTCAATAACAGATGAAAAACCGGCGATCACGAACAAAACTGGGTTTTTAAACAAGAACATTTTTAAAACCGGCGACCACGTCGCCCCCAACATCCAAACAGAACTGTTATCGTAAACATCTCACATTTCAACATCAAACACCGTGAAAGCGAAGTAAAACCGGCGACCACGTCGCCCTATCATCACAAACATCAAATATCCAGTTATCGTTGGAAAAAGACTAGCTTCCCTTACCTGGACTTGCGCAAACACCAGGAGCTCCGAAATCCAACGAAGCCTAAAGAACGCCTTGACTCCGTTTTTGCGTCTGGTTTGAAGGACTTGCAGAGAACTTCCCAGGTGCTCTAATGGTGGCTGCCGCTCGTCGTACTCTTGTGTGAAGGTGCCAGAATCGCAGCGCGAAGGAGAGAAATGGAGGAGAAAGGAGGTAGTTCACTCTTTCGCTCTTGAACAACTGAAATGTTTTTGTTCCCTCAGCAGTGGGTTTTTCCATCTTAAACCAACTTGTCCTCAAAAGCAGCTGCCACCACCCACTCTGCAGGGAAGTCTGAGTGTACCTTTCTCTGAACAGTACGACTACGGTTGTCTCTTGTGCATGCCAACCACTGCTCTGAACAGTACGACCGCGAGTGTCTCTTGCGCATGCCAACATTCTGATGTCACTGTTCTGAACCAACACTTTTTGTCTACGTGTCGCGCGTGCCGCGCGTCTCATGCTGGGAGTCTGGGTCCCACCTTCTCTGTGTGCAACTCGACATCGCGCGATCACCTTTCACCGATGACCACTGGCGCGATGACATCTCACGCGAAGGCTATCCACCGATGACCTCTCGCGCGAAAGCTATCCACCGATGACCTCTCGCGCGAAGACTAACCCCCCGATGTCCTCTCGCGCGAAGACTAACCCCCCGATGTCCTCTCGCGCCACCGATGACATTCCGCGCGATGACTAACCCCGCATGCCTCGCGCCCTGGCGATCACGTGTAGTCTAGGCGACCGGCGATTATGTGTTAACAAGGAACTCTTGTAGTCTTCTAAGCTACACTTTCCTTCCTTTTTATTTTAAATAAAAACATACTTAGAATTCATTTAAAATATACCCTTTTATTCCAATTTAATTTTACAGGTCCTTACATTCTCCCCATCAAGAAAAATTTTCGTCCCCGAAAATTGAATTACAAGGAAAAGAGGTATGGATAAGCCTCTCTCATGGGTTCTTCTAACTCCCAAGTTGAATCCCCCGATCTCTCATCCCACACCACTTTCACCATGTTGATGGTCTTGCCTCTGAGCTGTTTACTTTGCCGATCGTCAATCCTGACTGGTTTTGCTTCAAAGGACAAGTCATCCCTGATCTGCACATCGTCCACTTCCAGCACATGACTAGGGTCTGCCATGTACTTCCTCAGCTGTGATACGTGAAAGACATTGTGCAGATTCGCTAGATGGGGAGGTAGGGCGATCTCATAAGCCACTGGACCAACCTTTCTTAAGATCTGATATGGTCCCACGAACTTAGGGGACAACTTCCTTGTCCTGATCGCCCGTCCTACACCCTTGGTTGGTGTCACTTTCATGAACACGTGGTCTCCAGCAGCAAACTCCAAAGGCTTTCTCCTCTGATCTGCATAGGACTTCTGCCTACTCTGAGAAGCTTTCATTCTGCTTTGTATCTGTTTCACCTTCTCGGTCGTCTGCTGAATCAACTCTGGCCCAACCAAGACTGCCTCGCCCTCCTGGTACCAACATAAGGGAGTTCTGCATTTCCTCCCATACAGGGCTCCATATGGTGCCATCCCAATACTGGCGTGGTAGCTATTATTATAGGTAAACTCCACCAGTGGCAACACCTCGTCCCAACTTCCCAATTGATCCAAGACGCACGCCCTCAGCAGATCTTCCAAGGATTGGATCGTTCTCTCTGACTGACCATCTGTTTGGGGATGATATGCAGAGCTCATCCTCAACTTAGTTCCCAAGCACTCTTGCAAGGTCTGCCAAAACCGTGAAGTGAACCTGGGATCTCTATCTGAAACGATGCTGGAAGGCACTCCATGCAACCTCACTATTTCTTGGATGTACAACTGTGCCAGCTTGGCCATAGGCATCTTCATATTCACTGGAAGGAAGTGGGCACTCTTCGTCAGCCTATCAATGATAACCCAGATTGCATCATGACCCTTTACCGATCTGGGTAAATGGGTGACAAAATCCATGGCGATGCTGTCCCATTTCCACTCAGGGATATCCAGTTGCTGCAACAGCCCGCCAGGTCTTTGATGCTCTACCTTCGCCTTCTGACACGTTAAGCAGGTTGCAACATACTGGGCAATGTCCCTCTTCATGCCCGACCACCAAAATGACTCCTTCAAGTCATGGTACATCTTATTCATGCCTGGGTGTAGGCTAAGGCGACTCTTGTGACCTTCCTCTAGGATCATCTTCTTCAACTCATCATTTGCAGGGATGCAAATTCTGCCATTAAATCTCAAGATCCCATCATCGCCCGTCACAAAGTCTCTAGCCTGATCTGTCCCTAGCGACTCCACAGTACGCTTCAGACTAGGGTCCTCCAATTGCCTATCCCTTAACATCCCAAGGAAGTCATTAGTTATAGTCAGCTTACTACAACTAATGTGATTCACGTGAAATTCTACCCCAAGGTTTAAGTCTCTGAACTGCTCGATCAGCTTCTGCTCTTCCATCATCATAGTGGCGACTTGTATTGATTTTCTACTCAACGCATCTGCCACTACATTGGCCTTCCCTGGATGATACATGAGTTGAAAATCGTAGTCCTTTAGGAACTCCATCCACCTTCTTTGCCTCATGTTTAGTTCCCTTCTGATCAAACAGGTATTTCAGGCTCTTATGGTCACTGAACACCTGGAACCGAGCTCCATACAGATAGTGCCTCCAGATCTTCAAGGCGAACACCACCGCTGCCAATTCCAAATCATGAGTAGGGTAGTTTTTCTCATGCACCTTGAGTTGCCTTGAAGCATATGCAACCACTCTCTTCTCTTGCATCAAGACGCATCCCAAACCCTGATGTGAAGCATCACAGTAGGCATCAAAAGGTTTCCCAACATCGGGGATCACCAGCACTGGAGCACTAGTCAACCTCTCCTTTAGCTCCACGAAACTCTGCTCACATCGGTCGGTCCAAGCAAAAGGTTGGTCCTTGCGCGTCAATTGAGTCAAAGGAGCCACTACCTTGGAAAAATCCTCAATGAACCTCCGATAGTAGCCCGCCAGACCCACAAAGCTCCTTATCTCAGTGACCGACTTGGGACGTTCCCACTGCAGCACTGCTTCAACCTTGGCTGGATCCACTGAGATCCCTCGAGCAGATATCACGTGCCCTAAGAAGTTGACCTCCTTCAGCCAGAACTCACATTTGGAGAACTTGGCATAGAGTTGTTTCTCCCTCAGGATTTCCAACACTATCCTTAGATGCTCTTCATGTTCTTCTTCGGTCCTTGAATAAATGAGGATGTCGTCAATGAAGACTACCACAAACTTATCCAAGAAAGGACGAAAAATCCTATTCATGTAGTCCATGAACAGGGCTGGAGCATTGGTCACTCCAAACGGCATCACCACATACTCATAGTGCCCATAACGAGACCTAAATGCTGTCTTTTGAACATCTTCGGCCTTCACCAAAATTTGGTGGTACCCCGATCTCAGGTCGATCTTTGAGAACACCGAGGCCCCATTTACTTGATCCATTAAATCATCAATCCTAGGTAGAGGATACTTGTTCTTGATGGTCAATTTATTCAACTGCCTGTAGTCTATACACAGTCGAGATCCTCCATCCTTTTTCTTCACTAGAAGCACTGGAGCTCCCCATGGAGATACACTGGGTCTGATGAATTGTTTCTCCAACAATTCTTCCACTTGCTGCTTTAACTCTACCAACTCGGCTGGTGCCATCCTGTAAGGTGCCATTGACACTGGTCCAGCCCCAGGTACTAAATCAATGGAGAATTCCACTTCTCTCTTAGGGGGTAATCCAGGTACTTCTTCTGGAAATACATCCGTGAAATCTCTCACCACGTGTATTCTACTGACGTCCCCTTCATTCTTTACTTCCAACCGAGCTAGCATCACGAAGCACCTCGCTCCCCCTCCCAACTCTGACTGCCCTTGCTGAGCAGATATCATATCAGATGCTGGGAGGTCTGGAAACGCTATCTTCTGACTACCGCAGTCTATGAGGACGTGATTGGCAGCTAGCCAATCCATTCCCAGGATAACATCCAGGTCCTGAAGAGGTAGGCAGATCAAGTTCACTTTGAATCTGTGTCCCTCTACTATCACTGGACATTCAGGGCAAACTGTGGAGGTCAACACCTGTCCTGACGCAGGTGTAGAGACCAACAGTTCGAAGGGTAACTCCCTCACTATAAGGCCCAACTCGGCTACACACAGGCTTGACACAAAGGAGTGTGTCGCTCCAGAATCAAACAAAGCTTTTACACCTCTACCAGCTATAAAACAGAAACCCTGCACAAGGTTACCTGATTGGGACGCCTCAGCTCCTGACATGGCAAACACTCTCCCTGTTGCCTGAGGTCTGCTGCTTTCGTTCCTCACTTGCTGGGAACTACCGGGTTGAGTCATCCCATGCTGAGTAGGACAATCTCTTGCAACGTGTCCCGTCCTCTGACAGGCAAAACATCTTCTCTCCGAAGTCTTCTTGGGGCACACATTGGGCGTGTGTGGTCCACCACAATGGAAACACTTGGGTTTCCAGGTTTGTTGCTGATGAGACTGGGGCGGTGCTGCCCTCGCCCTATGCTGTGGAGGTCTCGCGTAAGGCTTATACTGCTGTTGCTGCACCCTTGCCTTCCCATTGGAGGAACCCCCTGGGTGGGACCTGATCACCCGAGACTCACCCTTTTCTAGAGTCTCTACCATCTTCGCCTTTTCCACCAAGGCGTGGAATTCCCTGATGCACATCGGGGCTATGGTCCTCTTCAGCCCGTGCTTCAGTCCTTCTTCAAATTTCCTACACCTCCAAGCCTCAGAGGTGGCTTGGGTATAAAATCGGGCGAGGTACTCGAATCGAGCAGCATAGGCATTCACAGACATATCCCCCTGCTCCAACCTCAGGAACTCAGCTTCCTTCGCAAATCTTGTGCTGTCTGGGAAGTATTTCTCCAGGAACCTCACCCTGAAGCTCTCCCAATCCATCACTTCCTCTCGGGCCTCCATCATCTGTTGAGTTCCCATCCACCAGAACTCAGCTTCTCCAGACAGAAGATATGTGGCAAACACCAGCTTCTTATCTTCAGGGCAGGAGGTCGCCCTGAATATTTTCTCTAACCCCCTGACCCACTGATCTGCTTGATCAGGGGTAACGTTCCCACTGAACTTAGGTGGGTTGTGCCTGAGGAACTCGGTCAGTCCCATCTGCTCCTGAGGCTGACCGACGTTGGGGGTCGTTGCAGCCGATCTGGCGGTCTCCCAATGCTGCATTGTAGCTTGGTGATTCTGAGACATCGCCGCGTTCTGCTGCTGGATGGCATTTGCCATCATCTCGATGGCCTTGGCGATCTGACCCATTTCGGAAGAAGGTTGGGGAGGGGTAGAAGGTCTACGTGCCATCTCTCTTCGTTTCAGACTTTGAATCTGCAGGTTTTCTATATTCCCTACAACTATAAGAATGAGATCGATCAGAAATCAATTCATTCAGGAGGTACCATCTAGACCTTACAAAGGTTAGCATCTCAAAGTCATTAAGAATTTGAGTTCATCAACAGGATTATAACACTCCTAACTTCAAACAAAACACCAGAACAGTTACTGGTGTGCAATCATCAATCCAAACAACCACTCTCAGTCAATTACAACCACACTCAATAAAAATGAAATCGATCACACCAGAATTCAAAGTATGCTAAACATTAAACCTCTGGAATTTAGATTGAGAATCACCCTGATCCGGTCATGAGTGTGCACCCTCACCACCTTATCAAGACCCTCTCATTCTAAATACTAAGATTTTCAGTTAGGCATACATTCACTACAGCACACACACAAAATTTCAATACAAAAACGTTTGAAAACCTTTCACAATAGTTGTCACTTAAAACTCAAATAAGTTTTCATGAGCAGAAGAAAACACAATGGATCCACAGCCCTCAGGTCATCTGTAACATCCCGCCAAAACGTTTCACAAATATATAAAATGAAAATATACATAAAACCAAAGTGTTGAAATGAACATAATTATATATATGTAATGATGTTTCTCCTCGCAGGGAGTTTAATACAAAACGGTCATTTTCCAAAACTTAAACATAAAAACAGCAAAAACAACCAAACAACCGATCTCCCAACATAAAAAGGGCGATCTCCTATCAGGCAGGCGATCTCCTATCAACCAGGCGATCTCCTATCAGGAAGGCGATCTCCTATCAAACAGGCGATCTCCTATCAGGAAGGCGATCTCCTATCAAACCGGCGATCTCAACTTCCTGTAACGTCATCTGCTCCCGTGTAAAGATTACACGATCATCACAGGTTTTAAGAAAACAGCCATAGAACCAAAACGCAGGGTAAGCTAGACATTTAAAAGAGAGTTTGAATATGAGCTTAAAAACCAATCATGAAACCAATTTAAGACATCCACATAAAACCATCAACTTTCTCATTTTCCACAAAACCATTCGATAATCACATATATCACAAATCAATTCCAGAGTCTCAAAATTCACATCAGCAATCAAGTGTCTATCAATTCAATTTCTCATTTCACACGTCAGACTTTCCACTGACTCATCACACCAGACACTTGACCACTATTCCGGAGACTCGTGCATTGAACTTAGCGTCCTGAGACATGCACCTGTCATGCTAAAAGGCTGGAAAGTGCCCTCAGCCATGCGCATCACACAATCTCAATCTCAATATTATCACAGCATGACAGGGTAAATCCATACTACAGGCCGAACTCGTTCTGTTTCACACGAGACACCCATACGTATGACCTCCTTCGACTCTCCACAACTGAGTAACTTCTTCTATGTGATTTCATTACTTCAGTAGAGTCAGGATCGTCTCATTACACCAGGACACTCACTGATCAATACACATCCTACACAGATCTTACACGGTATTTCCTTTCCTGAAAATACTATGCCTCGATCCCACATTCACAACATTCACACATCACATAACACTTAAATGAATGATTTCAATCACAGCAAAACTCATACCAAGGTTCGAATTTTCGTAAACCACATTTAAAATCTCAAACACTTTTGAAACAGCATAAAACAGGGGATATTTCGATATCAAATGAAAAACCGGCGACCACGTCGCCCCCAGCATTCAAACAGAACTGTTATCATAAACATCTCACATTTCAACATCAAACACCGTGAAAACGAAGTAAAAACCGGCGACCACGTCGCCTTATCATCACAAACATCAAATATCCAGTTATCGTTGGAAAAAGACTAGCTTCCCTTACAACATCAAAAACACCTTGAAATCGAAGTAAAACCGGCGACCATGTCGCCCTATCATTTCAAACATTAAATATCCAGTTATCGTTCGAAATAAGGTTAGCTCCCCTTACCTGGATCAGCGTGAAATCTCACTTCAAGCTCTAAACCGCCGAACGTAAAGGATGCCTGAACTCTGCCTAAGCGTTCTAATTGGTAAAACTTGCAGAGACCCTTCTCAAATGCTCTATGGCAATCGCTGGTAATTTAACTGGTGCCTGGAATTTCTGAGTCGCAGTGCAAAGGAGAGAAAAGAGAAAGCTGAAGGTGAACTCACTCTGTCACCTTTCATACTCTCACTGCGTTTTTATACTCACTAAGAGGCGGTGTATTCTGATACTAGGAACATAGGCCTGCCATGTAGCCATCATTACCTATTCTCTAACTAACCCTCCTTGGTGGGTTTTCTTCCTCGAATTAAGTGCAACCTGACAGTATGGCCACGTGGCGTCTCTGCGCACATGGAGCTACTGCTCCTGAAGGACTTTCAATGCCTACATGTCGCACATGCAGCACGTTCATCCTGGAAACCAGGGCCCCACTTCATCTGCGTGAAACGCGACATCGCGCGATAACCTTTCGCCGATGACCACTCGCGCAAAGACAATCCGCCGATGACCTCTCGCGCGGTGACAATCCACCGATGACCCATCCTGGAGGACGACCGATGTCTCTCTCTGGAAGACGACCGATGTCTCCATCCTCCTGGAGACCGACCGAGGTCTCTTCCTCCTGGAGACCGACCGAGGTCTCTTCCTCCTGGAGACCGACCGAGGTCTCTTCCTCCTGGAGACCGGCCGCGGTCTCTTCCTCCTGGAGACCGGCCGCGGTCTCTTCCTCCTGGAGACCGACCGAGGTCTCCTCTTGGCGACACCCGCATGACTCTCGCGCCTGGGCAAAGCCCACATGCGTCTCGCGCCCTGGCGATGTCCGCATGCCTCTCGCGCCCTGGCAATGCTCGCATGTCTCGCGCCCTGGCGATGTCCGCATGCCTCTCGCGCCCTGGCGATCATGTTCTATGCGATCTCATGGCTTTCTAACTACACTTTCCTTTACTTTTATTTTAAATAAAACATACTTAGAATTTACTTAAAATATATCACTTTTATTCCAATAAGATTTTCCAGGTCCTTACAATCTCCCTAACAACAAAAATTTTCGTCCTCGAAAATTGAATTACAAAGAAAAGAGATGTGGATAGCCCTTTTTCATGGTCTCTTCCAACTCCCAAGTTGAATCACCCGATCTCTCATTCCACACCACTTTCACCATGTTGATGGTCATACCTCTGAGCTGTTTACTTCGCTGATCGTCAATCCTTACTGGTTTTACTCCAAAGGAAAAGTCATCCCTGATCTGCCATCGTCCTCTCCCAGCACATAACTAGGGTCTGCCATGTACTTCCTCAGCTGTGATATGTGAAGGACATTATGCAGATTCGCTAAAAGGGAGGATAGGGCGATCTCGTACGCTACAGGACCAATTTTCCTCAAGATCTGGTAAGGTCCAACAAACTTAGGAGACAGCTTCTTTGGTCTGATAGCTCGTCCTACACCCTTGGTTGGTGTCACTCTCATAAACTCATGGCCTTCAGCAGCAAACTCCAAAGGTCTTCTCCTCTGAATCTGCCGACTTTGAGAAGCTCTCATTCTGCCTTGTATCAGCTTCAGCTCCTCGGTTGTCTGCTGAATCAACTCTGGCCCAACCAAGATTGCATCGCCCTCCTGATACCAACATAAGGGAGTCCTGCATTTTCCCCCATACAGAGCTTCATACAATCCCTGACTTCAAAACCCCATAACACCACTGATCCAGCCCCTTGACCAGACGCCAGAGCTTTTTCTTCTAGCCTCCTCCTTCTCACCAGCTTCGCGCCAAGCACCTCAATGACTTCACCTGAAAGAACAAGTTGGCGCCTCTGAATCTTTCTCTCTCCTGACGGTTATCCCTCTTGACACGTGGAGGATATCTGGTCACACACGTGTCGTCATCTGGAGAACCTACAACTGAGTCGTTACTTCTACTTTGCTCCTGCGGCTAAGTTATCCACACAGGGAGTAGCCTAGTGCGCTAGCTACTGTGGGCGCAGCCTTAACACGATGAACTAATCTTCTCAAATGTACGGCGACGTGAAAACCCCGGCGATCTGAATATCAGGCGATGTGCTCCTTTCGGCGTTTTGTTGACCACTGATTTCGTATTCTCCACACACGGTCGATAGGCGTGTACTGATTTTCTCTCCCGGCGATAGGCGTGTTCTATTCTTAACACACGGCGATAGGCGATTGCTACTCTGTGTTTCTTTACTTCTCGGGTTCAGCTTACAGGCGCTCGCCTGATACTGATCCGCAAGTGTTGGTCCCTTAACCACCCCAACCAATCACCATTTTGGGCGATCGCCTCTCCGACTCACTTGCCACCCTCTACCACATGACTCCTTTGAACGATCTACGTAATCAACTGTTGCTGGCATCATCTACTGCTGATAGCCAACCAGATCAACCACTACCACTGCCGATTCTAAATCATAAGTAGAATAATTATCTCTCATGAACTTTGAGTTGCCTTGAAGCATATGCAACCACTCTCTTCTCTTGTATCCAAAACGCATCCCAACCCTTGATGTGAAGCACCACAGTAGACGTCAAAAGGTCTTCCGACCTCTGGAATTACCCGCACTGGAGTACCTCATGGAGATACGCTGGATTTGATGAAAGGCTTCCCCAACAGCTCTTCCACTTGCTTCTTCAATTCTACCAACTCGGCTGGAGTCATCCTGCAAGGTGCCATTGGCACTGGTCCAGCTACAGGTACCAAATCAGTAGAGAATTCCACTTCTCTCTTAGGAGGTAACCCAGGTACTTCTTCTGGAAATACATCCATCCAATCTTTCACCACATGAATCCTACTTACGTCCTCTTCATCCTTCACTTCCAACTGAGCTACCATCACGAAACACCTCGCCTCTTCTTCCAACTCTGATCGCCCATGCCGAGCAGATCTCACATCTGGCTCTTGGAGATCGGAAAACACCACTTTCTGCCTACCGCAAACTATGGGAACGTGATCGGCAGACAGCCAAATCCATTCACAGGATAACATCCAGATCCTGCAGAGATAGACAGATCAAATTCACTTTGAATCTGCGTCCCTCTACTATCACTGAACATTCGGGGCAACTGTAGAGGTCACCACTTGCCCTGACACAGGTGTAGAGACCAACAGTTCGAAGGGTAACTCCTTCACTATAAGGCCCAGCTCGGCTACACCGACTTGACACAAAGGAGTGTGTCGCTCAGGATCAAACAAAGCTTCTACACCCCTACCAGATATAAAACAAACATCTTATACCAATATACCTGACTGGGACGCCTCAGCTCCTGCCATGGCAAACACTCTCCCTGTTGCCTGAGGTCTGCTACTTTCATTCCTCTACCGCCGAGGTCCCCTGGGTTGACTCATCTCTTTTCTGTTGGGGCAATTTCTAGAAATGTGCCCCATCCTTTTGCACGTGAAACATCTGGGTTCCCAAGGTGATTGCTGCTGAGGCTGGGGCGGTGCTGCTCTTGCCCTATGCTGTGGAGGTCTCTCATAAGGCTCAAACTGCTGTTGCTGCATCCTTGTCTTCCCACTGGAAGAACTCCCTGGGTGCGCCCTGATCACCCGGGGATCACCCTTTTCCAGGGTCTCCACCATCTTCGCCTTTTCTACCAAGGCGTGAAATTCCCTGATGCACATCGGGGCTATCGTCCTCTTCAGCCCGTGCTTCAGCCCTTCCTCAAACTTCCTGCACCTCCAAGCTTCGGAGGTCGCCTGAGTGTAGAATCGGGCGAGGTACTCAAACCTAGCAGCATAGGCGTTCACCGACATCACCCCCTGCTCCAACTTTAAAAACTCCGCCTCCCGTGCAAACTTTGCGCTGTCAGGGAAGTATTTCTCCAAGAACCTCACCCTAAAGCTCTCCCAGTCCAACACCTCCTCTCTGGCCTCCATCATTTGCTGAGCTCCCATCCACCAGAACTCTGCTTCTCCAGACAGCAGATAAGTGGCAAACAACAACTTCTTCTCTTCAGGGCAGGAGGTCGCCCTAAAGATTTTCTCCATTTCCCTGACCCACTGATCTGCTTGATCAGGGGTAGCATTCCCACAGAACTTGGGTGGGTTGTGCCTCATGAACTCAGCCAGTCCCATCCGCTCCTGAGGCTGACCGACGGGCGAATTCGTATCAGCCGACCGAGTAGTCTCCCAATGCTGCATGGTAGCTTGATGGTTCTGCGCCATCGCCGCATTCTGCTGCTGGATGGCACCTGCCATCATCTCAATGGCCCTGGCGATCTGGCCCATTTCAGAAGAAGGTTGGGGAGAGGTAGGAGGTCTACGAGTCATTTTCCTCGTTCTCAGATTCCGAAACTACTAGCTTCTACATTCCCTACAACTATAAGAATGAGATCGATAAGGAATCAATTCATTCAAGGGGGTAACATCACGACCTTACAAGGTCAGCTTCTCAAATTCCTTAGGAATTTGAGTCCATCTACAGAACCATAAAGCTTATAACCTCAAGCAAAACACCAGAACAGCTACTGGTGTGCAACCATCAATCCACACAGCCACTCACAATCAATTACAAGAACACTCAATAACATGAAATAGATCACACCAGAAGTCAAAGTATGCTAAACATTAAACCTCTGGAATTTAGATTGAGAATCACCCCGATCCGGTCATGAGTGTGCACCCTCACCACCTTATCAAGACCCTCTCATTCTAAATACTAAGATTTTCAGTTAGGCATACATTCACTACAGCACACACAAAAAGTTCAATACAAAAACGTTTGAAAACCTTTCACAATAGTTGTCACTTAAAACTCAAATAAGTTTTCATGAGCAGAAGAAAACACAATGGATCCACAGCCCTCAGGTCATCCAAAGGACGAACTGCTCTGATACCATTAATGTAACATCCCGCCAAAACGTTTCACAAATATATAAAATGAAAATATACATAAAACCAAAGTGTTGAAATGAACATAATTATATATATGTAATGATGTTTCTCCTCGCAGGGAGTTTAATACAAAACGGTCATTTTCCAAAACTTAAACATAAAAACAGCAAAAACAACCAAACAACCGATCTCCCAACATAAAAAGGGCGATCTCCTATCAGGCAGGCGATCTCCTATCAACCAGGCGATCTCCTATCAGGAAGGCGATCTCCTATCAAACAGGCGATCTCCTATCAGGAAGGCGATCTCCTATCAAACCGGCGATCTCAACTTCCTGTAACGTCATCTGCTCCCGTGTAAAGATTACACGATCATCACAGGTTTTAAGAAAACAGCCATAGAACCAAAACGCAGGGTAAGCTAGACATTTAAAAGAGAGTTTGAATATGAGCTTAAAAACCAATCATGAAACCAATTTAAGACATCCACATAAAACCATCAACTTTCTCATTTTCCACAAAACCATTCGATAATCACATATATCACAAATCAATTCCAGAGTCTCAAAATTCACATCAGCAATCAAGTGTCTATCAATTCAATTTCTCATTTCACACGTCAGACTTTCCACTGACTCATCACACCAGACACTTGACCACTATTCCGGAGACTCGTGCATTGAACTTAGCGTCCTGAGACATGCACCTGTCATGCTAAAAGGCTGGAAAGTGCCCTCAGCCATGCGCATCACACAATCTCAATCTCAATATTATCACAGCATGACAGGGTAAATCCATACTACAGGCCGAACTCGTTCTGTTTCACACGAGACACCCATACGTATGACCTCCTTCGACTCTCCACAACTGAGTAACTTCTTCTATGTGATTTCATTACTTCAGTAGAGTCAGGATCGTCTCATTACACCAGGACACTCACTGATCAATACACATCCTACACAGATCTTACACGGTATTTCCTTTCCTGAAAATACTATGCCTCGATCCCACATTCACAACATTCACACATCACATAACACTTAAATGAATGATTTCAATCACAGCAAAACTCATACCAAGGTTTGAATTTTCGTAAACCACATTTAAAATCTCAAACACTTTTGAAACAGCATAAAACAGGGGATATTTCGATATCAAATGAAAAACCGGCGACCACGTCGCCCCCAGCATTCAAACAGAACTGTTATCATAAACATCTCACATTTCAACATCAAACACCGTGAAAACGAAGTAAAAACCGGCGACCACGTCGCCTTATCATCACAAACATCAAATATCCAGTTATCGTTGGAAAAAGACTAGCTTCCCTTACAACATCAAAAACACCTTGAAATCGAAGTAAAACCGGCGACCATGTCGCCCTATCATTTCAAACATTAAATATCCAGTTATCGTTCGAAATAAGGTTAGCTCCCCTTACCTGGATCAGCGTGAAATCTCACTTCAAGCTCTAAACCGCCGAACGTAAAGGATGCCTGAACTCTGCCTAAGCGTTCTAATTGGTAAAACTTGCAGAGACCCTTCTCAAATGCTCTATGGCAATCGCTGGTAATTTAACTGGTGCCTGGAATTTCTGAGTCGCAGTGCAAAGGAGAGAAAAGAGAAAGCTGAAGGTGAACTCACTCTGTCACCTTTCATACTCTCACTGCGTTTTTATACTCACTAAGAGGCGGTGTATTCTGATACTAGGAACATAGGCCTGCCATGTAGCCATCATTACCTATTCTCTAACTAACCCTCCTTGGTGGGTTTTCTTCCTCGAATTAAGTGCAACCTGACAGTATGGCCACGTGGCGTCTCTGCGCACATGGAGCTACTGCTCCTGAAGGACTTTCAATGCCTACATGTCGCACATGCAGCACGTTCATCCTGGAAACCAGGGCCCCACTTCATCTGCGTGAAACGCGACATCGCGCGATAACCTTTCACCGATGACCACTCGCGCAAAGACAATCCGCCGATGACCTCTCGCGCGGTGACAATCCACCGATGACCCATCCTGGAGGACGACCGATGTCTCTCTCTGGAAGACGACCGATGTCTCCATCCTCCTGGAGACCGACCGAGGTCTCTTCCTCCTGGAGACCGACCGAGGTCTCTTCCTCCTGGAGACCGGCCGCGGTCTCTTCCTCCTGGAGACCGGCCGCGGTCTCTTCCTCCTGGAGACCGACCGAGGTCTCCTCTTGGCGACACCCGCATGACTCTCGCGCCTGGGCAAAGCCCACATGCGTCTCGCGCCCTGGCGATGTCCGCATGCCTCTCGCGCCCTGGCGATCATGTTCTATGCGATCTCATGGCTTTCTAACTACACTTTCCTTTACTTTTATTTTAAATAAAACATACTTAGAATTTACTTAAAATATATCACTTTTATTCCAATAAGATTTTCCAGGTCCTTACATCATCCTAAGGACGAACTGCTCTGATACCATTAATGTAACATCCCGCCAAATACATTTCGCATTTTCATAATATGAAATAACGGTAAAACAAATTCATTGAAGTAAACCAAATTGTATATATATCTAAAAGGAGTTTCTCCACGCAGGAAGTTTAATACAAAACGGTCATTTTCCAAAACTTAATCAAAATACAGCGAAAACAACAAAACAGCCGATCTCCTGATCAGAAACGGCGATCTCCTATCAGAACACAGCAAAAGGGTGATCTCCATCCGGCGACCACTCACAGAGGAGCACTACTTCCTGGCACCTCGTCTGCTCCCGTGTAAAATACACGATCATCACAGGTTTAAGAAAACAGCCACAGAACCAAAATACAGGGTAAGCTAGACATTTAAAAGAGAGTTTGAATATGAACTTAAAAATCAATCATGAAACCAATTTAAGACGATCACGTACAAACCATCAACTTTCTCATATTCCACCAAACCATTCGAAAATCACATATCTCACAAATCTATTTCAAGAGTCTCACAATTCACATCAGCAATCAAGTGTCTAACAATTCAATTTCTCAATACTTCACGTCAGACTTTCCACTGACTCATCACACAAGACACTTGACCACTATTTCCGGAAAAACACGTGCATTGACTGACTCAGGGATTTGCACCTGTCATACAAAAGGCTGGAAAGTGCCCTCAGCCATGCGCATCACCCAATCTCAATATCATTTCTCACGTATGACAAGGTTAATCCATACCACAGGCCGAACTCGTTCTGTTTCACACGAGACACCCATACGTATGAACCTCCATCGACTCTCAACGCCTGAATTACTTCATCTATTTGATTCCATTATATCAGGAGAGTCTGGATATCCCATTATAGACATCACCGATCAATGCACATCCTACACAATCTTACACGGTATTTTCTTTCCTGAAAATACTATGCCTCGATCCACAATCACAACATTCAACACATCACATAACACTTCAATGAACGATTCCAATCACGGCAAAACTCATACCAAGGTTCAGATTTTCGAAAACCACATTTAGAATCTCAAACACTTTTAAAACAGCATAAAACGGGGGATATTTCAATAACAGATGAAAAACCGGCGATCACGAACAAAACTGGGTTTTTAAACAAGAACATTTTTAAAACCGGCGACCACGTCGCCCCCAACATCCAAACAGAACTGTTATCGTAAACATCTCACATTTCAACATCAAACACCGTGAAAGCGAAGTAAAACCGGCGACCACGTCGCCCTATCATCACAAACATCAAATATCCAGTTATCGTTGGAAAAAGACTAGCTTCCCTTACCTGGACTTGCGCAAACACCAGGAGCTCCGAAATCCAACGAAGCCTAAAGAACGCCTTGACTCCGTTTTTGCGTCTGGTTTGAAGGACTTGCAGAGAACTTCCCAGGTGCTCTAATGGTGGCTGCCGCTCGTCGTACTCTTGTGTGAAGGTGCCAGAATCGCAGCGCGAAGGAGAGAAATGGAGGAGAAAGGAGGTAGTTCACTCTTTCGCTCTTGAACAACTGAAATGTTTTTGTTCCCTCAGCAGTGGGTTTTTCCATCTTAAACCAACTTGTCCTCAAAAGCAGCTGCCACCACCCACTCTGCAGGGAAGTCTGAGTGTACCTTTCTCTGAACAGTACGACTACGGTTGTCTCTTGTGCATGCCAACCACTGCTCTGAACAGTACGACCGCGAGTGTCTCTTGCGCATGCCAACATTCTGATGTCACTGTTCTGAACCAACACTTTTTGTCTACGTGTCGCGCGTGCCGCGCGTCTCATGCTGGGAGTCTGGGTCCCACCTTCTCTGTGTGCAACTCGACATCGCGCGATCACCTTTCACCGATGACCACTGGCACGATGACATCTCACGCGAAGGCTATCCACCGATGACCTCTCGCGCGAAAGCTATCCACCGATGACCTCTCGCGCGAAGACTAACCCCCCGATGTCCTCTCGCGCGAAGACTAACCCCCCGATGTCCTCTCGCGCCACCGATGACATTCCGCGCGATGACTAACCCCGCATGCCTCGCGCCCTGGCGATCACGTGTAGTCTAGGCGACCGGCGATTATGTGTTAACAAGGAACTCTTGTAGTCTTCTAAGCTACACTTTCCTTCCTTTTTATTTTAAATAAAAACATACTTAGAATTCATTTAAAATATACCCTTTTATTCCAATTTAATTTTACAGGTCCTTACATGACCTGATCACCCGAGACTCACCCTTCTCCAGAGTCTCCACCAATTTCGCCTTCTCCACTAAGGCGTTAAATTCCCTGATGCACATAGGGGCTATGGTCCTCTTCAGCCCATGTTCCAGTCCTTCTTCAAACTTCCTGCACCTCCAAGCCTCGGAGGTCGCCTGTGTATAAAAACGGGCGAAGTACTCAAACCGAGCAGCATAGGCGTCCACAGACATCTCTCCCTGCTCCAACCTTAGAAATTCGGCTTCCTTCGCCAACCTTGCACTATCTGGAAAACATTCCTCCAGAAACTTCACCGTGAAGCTCTCCCACTACTGCATCGCAGCTTGATGACTCTGAGCCATCACCGCATTCTGCTGTTGGATGGCACCCGCCATCATCTCAACGGCCCTGGCGATCTGGCCCATTTCAGGAGAAGGTTGGGGAGGGGTAGAGGGTCTACGTGCCATCACTCTCCGTTTCGGATCTCGAAACTATGAGTTTTCTATATTCCCTACAACTACAAGAATGAGATCGATAAGAAATCAATTCATTCAAGGGGTACCATCTACACCTTACAAGGTCAGCTTCTCAAATTCCTTAAGAATTTGAGTTCATCAACAGAAACATGAAGCTTATAACCTCAAGCAAAACACCAGAACAGCTACTGGTGTGCAACCATCAATCCAAACAGCCACTCACAATCAATTACAACCACACTCAATAAAATGAAATCGATCACACCAGAATTCAAAGTATGCTAAACATTAAACCTCTGGAATTTAGATTGAGAATCACCCTAATCCGGTCATGAGTGTGCACCCTCACCACCTTATCAAGACCCTCTCATTCTAAATACTAAGATTTTCAGTTAGGCATACATTCACTACAGCACACACAAAAAAATTTCAATACAAAAACGTTTGAAAACCTTTCACAATAGTTGTCACTTAAAACTCAAATAAGTTTTCATGAGCAGAAGAAAACACAATGGATCCACAGCCCTCAGGTCATCCTAAGGACGAACTGCTCTGATACCATTAATGTAACATCCCGCCAAAATAAAACCATACATACATGTATAATGAAAATAAAGGTAAACAAATAATATTGAAGAGTACATGATAATATATATATAAGTAATGAAGTTGCTCCTCACAGGGAGTTTAATACATATTCGGTCACTTTTTCAAAAAGCGTAAGCAAAATACAACAAAATGGAAGAACAGGCGATCTCCTAACAAAAGGGCGATCTCCCATCAGACAGGCGATCTCCTATCATACCGGCGATCTCCTATCGGAAAACAAAAAGGGGTGATCGCCTAACAGAACAGAGATAGGCGATCTCCTTCAGGCGACCACTCACCGAGGATCTCCACTTCCTGCAACATCATCTGCTCCCGTGTAAATTATACACGATCATCACAGTTTTAAGAAAAGGCATCCACAAAACGAAAATGCAGGGGTAAGCTAGATATTTGAAAGAGAGTTTAGATATGAACTGAAAAATCAAGATAAAACCAATTTAAGACACCCACGTAAAACCATCAAGTAAATCACATATATCACAATTTCCTCAAGAGTCTTTCTATTTCACAAACTGCATCAAGTGTCTATCAATTCAATGTTTCTCATTTCTCACGTCAGACTTCCACTGACTCATCACACAAGACACTTGACACTACTTCCGGAAGACTCGTGCGTTGAACTTAGCATCCAGAGACCTGCACCTGTCATACTTCATTGCTGTAATGTTTCCACAGCTGTGCACATAACCATAATCTCAATCTCATCGTTCTCACAGTATGACAGGGTAAATTCATATAACAGGCCGAGCTCGTTCTTTTTCACACGACCCACCCATCCATATGAACCTCCTTCGACTCTCACCAACTGAATAACTTCATCTACGTGATTCCATTATCTCAGCAGAGTCAGGATCGCCTCATTCACAGGATACTCACAGATCAATACACCTCATAACCAATCTCAACACGGTATTTCCTTTCCTGAAAATACTATGCCTTGATCTCACATCCACAACATTCAAAACATCATACCACTCAAATGAACGATTCAAATCACAGGAACAATCATTTAAAAGGTTCAGATTTTCGAACATCACGTGTATTTCGCATTTCATTCTCAAACAGTCTCACGATACTAAAACAGGGGAGTTCGAAATCAACAATATTAAAACCGGCGATCACACCCAAAACAGGGGATTTTGAAATAACAGTTGAAAAACCGGCGACCACGTCGCCCCATCACCAAAACAGAACATCGTGACAATAGGATTTTAAAAACCGGCGACCACGTCGCCCAGGCACATCGAACAGAGCATTCACGAAGATGAAAACGAAACCGGCGACCTCGTCGCCCTCACTTCCGAAATAGCTAAACTACGACTTGTATTGAAAATGGAGGCTAGCTTCCCTTACCTGGACTTGCGCAAAACACCAAGAGCTCCAAAACCCAACGAAGCTTAAAGAATGCCTTGGCTCTGGATTTGCGTCTGGTTTGAAGGACTTGCAGAGAACTTCCCAGGTGCTCTAATGGTGGCTGTCGCTCGTCGTACTCTTGTGTGAAGGTACCAGAATCGCAGCGCGAAAGAGAGAAATGGAGGAGAAAGGAGGTAGCTCACTCTTTCGTTCTTGAACCACTGCAATGTTTCTTTTTCTCAGAAGTGGGTTTTTGAATCTTAAACCCACTTGCCCACAAAAGCCGCTGCCACCACCCACTCTGCAGGGAAGTTTGCGTGTACGCTTCCCTGAACAGTACAACTACGCGTGCCTCTGCGCAGGCTGACACTCTGAGGTCACTATTCTGAACCACCCCTTTTGTCTACGTGGCGCGCGTGCAGGACGTTTCATGCTGGGAGTCTGGGTCCCACTTTATCTGTGTGAAACTCGACATCGCGCGATAACCTTTCACCGATGATCACTGGCGCGAAGACTATCCACCGATGACCTCTCGCGCGAAGACTCTCCACCGATGTCCTCTCGCGCGAAGACTCTCCACCGATAACCTTCCGCGCGAAGACTCTCCACCGATGACCTTCCGCGCGAAGACTCTCCACCGATGACCTTCCGCGCGAAGGCTATCCACCGATGACTCATCCTGGAGGACGACCGATGTCTCTCTCTGGAAGACGACCGATGTCTCTCTTTGGCGATGCCCGCATGCCTCGCGCCCTGACGACGTCTGCATCCCTCGCGCCCTGGCGATGACCGTATGCCTCGTGTAACATCCCGCCAAATCGTTTCACAAATATATAATGAAAATAAACGTAAAACCAAAATGTTGAAATGTGCATAATTATATATATGTAATGAAGTTTCTCCTCACAGGGAGTTTAATACAACATCGGTCAATATTCCAAAATCTTAAGCAAGATACAGCAAAGAAAAAAAAACGAAAAAAAAACAACCGATCTCCTAACAGCTGATCTCCTACCAGCCGCGTTCATAACAGCCGACCTCCTAACAGCCGACCTCATAACAGCCGACCTCATAACAGCCGACCTCCTAACAGCCGACCTCTCACTGAGGAGCTCTTCCTTCTGCAACCTCGTCTGCTCCCGTGCAAAATACACGATCATCACAGGTTTAAGACAGCAATCACAATACCAGATAAAAAGGGTAAGCTAGATGTTTTGAAAACTTAAAATCCACAGAAAACATAAATCTTCACACCATTCATGATCCATATCAATATCAGCCATCACATTTCCATATTCCACAAAACCATCAGGTAATCACATATTTCACAAATCAATCCAAGAGTCTTTCAATTCACATAAGCAATCAAGTGTCTATCAATTCAATTTCTCATTTCACACGTCAGACTTTCCACTGACTCATCACACCAGACACTTGACCACTATTTCCGGAGACTCGTGTGTTGAACTTAGCATCCAGAGACCTGCACCTGTCACACTAAAATGCTGTAATGTTTCCACAGCCATGCGCATCACACAATCTCAATATCATCACTCTCACAGTGTGACAGGGTGAATCCATATGACGGCTGAGCTCGTTCTTTTTCACACGGGCCACTCATACATAGGGACCTCCTTCGACTCTCACCACTGAATGACTTCATCTACGTAACTCCATCATATCAGCAGAGTCAGGATCGTCTCATTAACAGGATACTCACTGATCAATACACATCCTACACAAATCTTACACGGTATTTTCTTTCCTGAAAATACTATGCCTCGATCCCACATTCACAACATTCACACATCACATAACAATTTCAACAATTGATTCCAATCACAGCAAAACTCATGCCAAGGTTCAGATTTTCGAATATCACATTTAAATCTCAAACAACCCAAAAACAAAGAATTTAAGCAAGAACAATTTGAACCCGGCGACCACGTCGCCCCCAACATCAAAATCATCACACGTATAGTTTTCATTCGAAATAAGGCTAGCTTCCCTTACCTGGACTAGCGTAAAACACCAAGAGTTCCTAAACCCACCGAGCTTAAAGGATGTCTTAGTTCGGTTTTAGCGTCTGGTTTGTAGAACTTGCAGAGAACCTTCCCAAATGCTCTATGGCAGTCGCTGGTAGTCAAGCTGGTGCCTGGGGATGACTGAATCGCAGCGCAAAGGAGAGAAAAGAGAAAGATGAAACTCTGTCACTATTTTCTCTTACTGCGTTCTAATCTCACTAAGAGGCGGTGCATTCCGATACTAGGAACATAGGCCTGCCATGTAGCTATCATTACCTACTCTCTAACTAACACTTCCGTGTGGGTTTCTTCCTCGAATTAAATGCAAACCTGACAGTATGGCCACGTGGCGTCTCTGCGCACATGGAGCTACTGTTCCGAAGGACTTTCACTGCCTACATGTCGCACATTCAGCACGTTCATCCTGGAAACCAGGGCCCCACCTCATCCGCGTATAACAGAACCCCCAATGACCATCCACCGATGTCCATGGCTCTCATGTCAGCGATGACCGATGTTCCTTACACCTGAGATGAATGATTCCTCACCCTGGAAGACGACCGATGTCTCCCCCTGGCGGACGATCGACGTCTCCCCTGCAGACGACCGACGTCTCCCCTGGCGATGCCCGCACGCCTCGCGCCCTTTTCTTCCTTTTTATTTTAAATAAAACATACTTAGAATTTATTTAAAATATACCCTTTTATTCCAAATTTAATTTTACAGGTCCTTACATTCTCCCCTACAAACAAAAATTTTCGTCCTCGAAAATTGAATTACACGGAAAAGAGGTATGGATAGGCTTCTCTCATGGATTCTTCTAGCTCCCAAGTTGAATCACCCGATCTCTCATTCCACACCACTTTCACCATGTTGATGGTCTTGCCTCTGAGCTGTTTACTTTGCCAATCGTCAATCCTAACTGGTTTTGCTTCAAAGGACAAGTCATCCCTGATCTGCACATCGTCCGCTTCCAGCACATGACTAGGGTCTGCCATGTACTTCCTCAGCTGTGATACGTGAAAGACGTTATGCAGATTCGCTAAATGGGGAGGTAGGGCGATCTCATAAGCCACTGGACCAATCCTCCTTAAGATCTGATATGGTCCCACGAACTTAGGGGACAACTTCTTTGATCTGATCGCCCGTCCTACACCCTTGGTCAGTGTCACTTTCATGAACACATGATCTCCAGCAGCAAACTCCAAAGGTCTTCTCCTGTGATCTGCATAGGATTTCTGTCGGCTTTGAGAAGCTTTCATTCTGTCTTGTATCTGTTTCACCTTCTCGGTTGTCTGCTGAATCAACCCTGGCCCAACCAATACTGCTTCGCCCTCCTGGTACCAACATAAGGGAGTTCTGCATTTCCTCCCATACAGGGCTTCATATGGTGCCATTCCAATACTGGCGTGGTAACTGTTATTATAAGTAAACTCCACCAGCGGCAACACCTCATCCCAACTTCCCAAGTGATCCAAGACACACGTCCTCAGCAGATCTTCCAAGGACTGGATCGTTCTCTCCGACTGTCCATCTGTTTGAGGATGATATGCCGAGCTCATTCTCAACTTAGTTCCCAGGCAATCCTGTAAAGTCTGCCAAAACCGTGAAGTGAACCTGGGATCTCTATCTGAAATAATGCTGGAAGGCACTCCATGCAACCTCACTATTTCTTTGATGTACAATTGTGCCAACTTGGACATAGGCATCTTCATATTCACTGGGAGAAAGTGGGCACTCTTTGTCAACCGATCAATGATGACCCAGATTGCATCTTGACCCTTTACCGATCTGGGTAAATGGGTAACAAAATCCATGGAAATGCTGTCCCATTTCCACTCAGGGATATCCAGCTGCTGTAACAACCCGCCAGGTCTTTGATGCTCTATCTTCGCCTTCTGACATGTTAAGCAGGTTGTCACATACTGGGCGACGTCTTTCTTCAGGCCCGACCACCAAAATGACTCCTTCAAGTCATGGTACATCTTGTTCATGCCTGGATGTAGGCTAAAGCGACTCTTGTGACTTTCCTCTAGGATCATCTTCTTCAACTCTTCATTTGCAGGTATGCAAATTCTGCCATTAAATCTCAAGATCCCATCACCGCCCATCACAAAGTCTCTAGCCTGGTCGGTCCCTAGTGATTCCACAGCACGCTTCAGGCTAGGGTCCTCCAACTGCTTATCCTTTATCATCCCAAGGAAATCATTAGTTATAGACAGCTTACTACAACCAATGTGATTTACGTGAAATTCTATCCCAAGGTTCAGGTCTCTGAATTGCTCGATTAGTTTCTGCTCTTCCATCATCATGGCGGCGACTTGTATTGATTTTCTACTCAAAGCATCTGCCACTACATTGGCCTTCCCCGGATGATACATGAGTTGAAAATCATAGTCCTTTAGAAACTCCATCCACCTTCTTTGCCTCATGTTTAGTTCCTTCTGATCGAACAGGTATTTCAGGCTCTTATGGTCACTGAACACCTGGAACCGAGCTCCATATAAATAGTGCCTCCAGATCTTCAAGGCAAACACCACAGCCGCCAACTCCAAATCATGCGTAGGGTAGTTTCTCTCATGAGCCTTGAGTTGCCTTGAAGCATACGCCACCGCTCTGTTCTCTTGCATCAAGACACATCCCAAACCCTGATGTGAAGCATCACAGTATACGTCAAAAGGTCTTCCTACCTCTGGGATCACCAGCACTGGAGCACTAGTCAACCTTCTCTTTAGTTCCATGAAGCTCTGCTCACATCGGTCGGTCCAAGCAAAAGGTTGATCCTTGCGGGTCAACTGGGTTAAGGGGGCCACTACCTTGGAAAAATCCTCAATAAACCTCCGATAGTAGCCAGCTAACCCCACAAAACTCCTTATCTCGGTAACCGTCTTGGGACGTTCCCATTGAAGTACTGCCTCCACTTTGGCTGGATCTACCGAGATCCCTTGGACAGATATCACGTGTCCTAAGAAGTTGACTTCCTTTAGCCAGAACTCACACTTAGAGAACTTGGCATAGAGTTGCTTCTCCCTCAAAATCTCCAACACCGACCTCAGATGTCCTTCATGTTCCTCCTCGGTCCTTGAATAAATTAGGATGTCATCTATGAAGACTACCACAAACTTATCCAAGAAAGGGCGAAAGATTCTATTCATGTAGTCCATGAACAGAGCTGGAGCATTTGTGACTCCAAACGGCATCACCACATACTCATAGTGCCCATACCGAGACCTAAAAGTCGTTTTCTGAACATCGCCGGCCTTTACCAAAATCTGATGGTACCCCGATCTCAGATCAATCTTTGAGAACACCGAGGCCCCATTCACTTGATCCATTAAATCGTCAATTCTAGGTAGAGGGTACTTGTTCTTGATGGTCAACTTGTTCAACTGCCTGTAATCTATACACAGCCGAGACCCTCCATCCTTTTTCTTAACTAGGAGCACTGGAGCCCCCCATGGAGATACACTGGGTCTGATGAATTGTTTCTCCAACAACTCTTCCACTTGCTTCTTTAATTCTACCAACTCGGCTGGTGCCATCCTATAAGGTGCCATTGACACTGGTCCAGCTCCAGGTACCAAATCAATAGAGAATTCCACTTCTCTCTTAGGGGGTAATCCAGGTACCTCTTCTGGAAATACATCCGTGAAGTCTTTCACTACATGTATCCTGCTTACGTCCCCTTCATTCTTCACTTCCAACCGAGCTATCATCACGAAGCACCTCGCCCCTTCGTCCAACTCCGTCTGCCCTTGCCGAGCAGATATCACATCTGACTCGTGGGGGTCAGAAAACATTATCTTCTGACTACCGCAGTCTATGAGAACGTGATTGGCAGCTAGCCAATCCATTCCTAGGATAACATCCAGGTCCTGCAGAGGTAGGCAGATCAAGTTCACTTTGAATTTGCGTCCCTCTACTATCACTGGACATTCGGGGCAAACTGTAGAGCTCAGCACCTGTCCTGACGCAGGTGTGGAGACCAACAGTTCGAAAGGTAGCTCCTTCACTAGAAGGCCCAGCTCGGTTACACACAGGCTTGACACAAAGGAGTGTGTCGCTCCAGAATCAAATAAAGCTTTTACACCCTTACCAGATATAAAACAAACACCTTGCACGAGGTTACCTGACTGAGACGCTTCAGCTCCTGTCATGGCAAACACTCTCCCTGTTGCCTGAGGTTTGCTGCCTTCTTTCCTCAACTGCCGAGGACCCGCAGTTTGAGTCATCCTATGTCTGTCAGGGCAATCTCTAGAAATGTGCCCCATCTTTTGGCACGTGAAACATCTGGGTGCCCAAGGTTGTTGCTGCTGCAACCGGGATGACATTGTTCCCGTCCGATGTGGTGGAGGTCTCGCATAAGGCTTGCTTTGTGGATGCAGCACCTTAGCCTTCCCACTGGAAGAACCCCCTGGGTGTGACCTGATCACCCGAGAATCACCCTTTTCCAGGGTCTCCACCATCTTCGCCTTCTCTACTAAGGCGTGGAATTCTCTAATGCACATGGGGGCTATAGTCCTCTTCAGCCCATGCTTCAGTCCCTCTTCAAACTTCCTGCACCTCCAAGCCTCGGAGGTCGCCTGAGTATAGAATCGGGCGAGGTACTCAAACCGAGCAGCATAGGCATTCACAGACATATCCCCCTGCTCCAACTTCAGGAACTCAGCTTCCCTCGCAAACCTTGCGCTGTCTGGGAAGTATTTCTCCAGGAACCTCACCCTGAAGCTCTCCCAATCCAACACATCCTCCCGGGCCTCCATCATCTGCTGAGCTCCCACCCACCAGAACTCGGCCTCTCCAAAAAGCAGATAGGTAGCAAACAACAATTTCTTCTCTTCAGGGCAGGAGGTCGCCCTAAAGATTTTCTCCACCTCCCTGACCCACTGATCTGCTTGATCAGGGGTAGCATTCCCACTGAACTTGGGTGGGTTGTGCCTCATGAACTCGGTCAGTCCCATCTGTTCCTGAGGCTGACCGACGTGAGAGTTTGTCTCAGCCGACCGAGCAGTTTCCCAGTGGTGCATTGTAGCTTGATGGTTCTGAGCCATCGCTGCATTCTGTTGTTGGATGGCAGTTGCCATCATCTCAATGGCCTTAGCAATCTGGCTCATTTCTGAAGAAGGTTGGGGAGGGGTAGGGGGTCTACGAGTCATCTTCTTCGTTTCAGATTTTGAAACTATATGCTTCAATATTCCCTACAACTACAAGAATGAGATCGATCAGAAATCAATTCATTCAGGAGTAACCTCTAGACCTTACAAAGGTCAGCATCTCCAAGTCAATAAGAATTTGAGTTCGTCAACAGAATCCTAATACTTATGACCTCAAGCAAAACACCAGAACAGCTACTGGTATACAACCATCAATCCAAACAGCCACTCACAATCAATTACAACCACACTCAATAAAATGAAATCGATCACACCAGAATTCAGAGTATGCTAAACATTAAACCTCTGGAATTTAGATTGAGAATCACCCTGATCCAGTCATGAGTGTGCACCCTCACCACCTTATCAAGACCCTCTCATTCTAAATACTAAGATTTTCAGTTAGGCATACATTCACTACAGCACACACAAAAAATTTCAATACAAAAACGTTTGAAAACCTTTCACAATAGTTGTCACTTAAAACTCAAATAAGTTTTCATGAGCAGAAGAAAACACAATGGATCCACAGCCCTCAGGTCATCCTAAGGACGAACTGCTCTGATACCATTAATGTAACATCCCGCCAAATCGTTTCACAAATATATAATGAAAATAAACGTAAAACCAAAATGTTGAAATGTGCATAATTATATATATGTAATGAAGTTTCTCCTCACAGGGAGTTTAATACAACATCGGTCAATATTCCAAAATCTTAAGCAAGATACAGCAAAGAAAAAAAAATGAAAAAAAAACAACCGATCTCCTAACAGCTGATCTCCTACCAGCCGCGTTCATAACAGCCGACCTCCTAACAGCCGACCTCATAACAGCCGACCTCATAACAGCCGACCTCCTAACAGCCGACCTCTCACTGAGGAGCTCTTCCTTCTGCAACCTCGTCTGCTCCCGTGCAAAATACACGATCATCACAGGTTTAAGACAGCAATCACAATACCAGATAAAAAGGGTAAGCTAGATGTTTTGAAAACTTAAAATCCACAGAAAACATAAATCTTCACACCATTCATGATCCATATCAATATCAGCCATCACATTTCCATATTCCACAAAACCATCAGGTAATCACATATTTCACAAATCAATCCAAGAGTCTTTCAATTCACATAAGCAATCAAGTGTCTATCAATTCAATTTCTCATTTCACACGTCAGACTTTCCACTGACTCATCACACCAGACACTTGACCACTATTTCCGGAGACTCGTGTGTTGAACTTAGCATCCAGAGACCTGCACCTGTCACACTAAAATGCTGTAATGTTTCCACAGCCATGCGCATCATACAATCTCAATATCATCACTCTCACAGTGTGACAGGGTGAATCCATATGACGGCTGAGCTCGTTCTTTTTCACACGGGCCACTCATACATAGGGACCTCCTTCGACTCTCACCACTGAATGACTTCATCTACGTAACTCCATCATATCAGCAGAGTCAGGATCGTCTCATTAACAGGATACTCACTGATCAATACACATCCTACACAAATCTTACACGGTATTTTCTTTCCTGAAAATACTATGCCTCGATCCCACATTCACAACATTCACACATCACATAACAATTTCAACAATTGATTCCAATCACAGCAAAACTCATGCCAAGGTTCAGATTTTCGAATATCACATTTAAATCTCAAACAACCCAAAAACAAAGAATTTAAGCAAGAACAATTTGAACCCGGCGACCACGTCGCCCCCAACATCAAAATCATCACACGTATAGTTTTCATTCGAAATAAGGCTAGCTTCCCTTACCTGGACTAGCGTAAAACACCAAGAGTTCCTAAACCCACCGAGCTTAAAGGATGTCTTAGTTCGGTTTTAGCGTCTGGTTTGTAGAACTTGCAGAGAACCTTCCCAAATGCTCTATGGCAGTCGCTGGTAGTCAAGCTGGTGCCTGGGGATGACTGAATCGCAGCGCAAAGGAGAGAAAAGAGAAAGATGAAACTCTGTCACTATTTTCTCTTACTGCGTTCTAATCTCACTAAGAGGCGGTGCATTCCGATACTAGGAACATAGGCCTGCCATGTAGCTATCATTACCTACTCTCTAACTAACACTTCCGTGTGGGTTTCTTCCTCGAATTAAATGCAAACCTGACAGTATGGCCACGTGGCGTCTCTGCGCACATGGAGCTACTGTTCCGAAGGACTTTCACTGCCTACATGTCGCACATGCAGCACGTTCATCCTGGAAACCAGGGCCCCACCTCATCCGCGTATAACAGAACCCCCAATGACCATCCACCGATGTCCATGGCTCTCATGTCAGCGATGACCGATGTTCCTTACACCTGAGATGAATGATTCCTCACCCTGGAAGACGACCGATGTCTCCCCCTGGCGGACGACCGACGTCTCCCCTGCAGACGACCGACGTCTCCCCTGGCGATGCCCGCACGCCTCGCGCCCTTTTCTTCCTTTTTATTTTAAATAAAACATACTTAGAATTTATTTAAAATATACCCTTTTATTCCAAATTTAATTTTACAGGTCCTTACACCTCGCGCCCCGGCGATGCCCGCATGCCTCGCGCCCCGGCGATGCCCGCATGCCTCTCGCGCCCCGGCGATGTCCGCATGCCTCTCGCGCCCTGGCGATGTCCGCATGCCTCTCGCGCCCAGGCGATGCCCGCATGCCTCGCGCCCCGGCGATGTCCGCATGCCTCGCGCCCCGGCGATGTCCGCATGCCTCTCGCGCCCTGGCAAAGCCCACATGCCTCGCGCCCTGGTGATAATGTGTAGTAGGCGACCAGCGATCATGTGCCAGGCGATCTCATAGTCTTCTAAACTACACTTTCCTTCCATTTTCATTTTAAGTACAACCATACTTCGAATCCATTTAAATTATATCCTTTTATTCCAGTAATATTTTCCAGGTCCTTACAGTAGGGATATCTGTTTCTTTAAAATCATCATTATATGGGAGACTTACTTCGTGAGTTTTTCTACCCCAAAAAGCCATAGGTATCTCGGCGCATACTTCTGTTTTAAATTGGTTTGTGATTTTTTCTAGTTTATCCTTATTAAATTTTATATCCTTTTCTATTTTTTCATATTGTAACTCTTTTTTCAAAAACTTTATTTGCGAATCTTTATTTTTTATCAGACTAATAAAATCTTCTTCCTGGGTTTCTAAGGTTTTTATTTCTTTTTCTTTTCTTGGATCTAAAAAAGTAAATAATATATTTCCCGATGATATTCCTTTTTCTGTTACGGAAAAGGGATATATCTGTGTTAGAAAGGGGGTTCATAAGATTATATCTTCGTTTAAGTTCTTTAGCAAGGATGAAATTTGTCCTATAACATTTTCCGTTGTTACATATCTGTGCATTTGTTAGTTTATATTCTACTCCTAATTTTGTACTATTAGCAGACCAGAGTTGCTGAGTAGTTTTTTCATAGTATTGAGTAGGTATTAATCCTTCTTGTATACAGTTTAAATCGGCTCCAGAGTCTATTAGGGCCGTAAATTCTTTATGAAAAGAGTTTCCTATTTTTAACGTTATTTTTACCTTCCATTTTTGTTGGTAGGCTTTTACCTGAGCCACAAAGTCTTGGCCCGATGTTGAAGCCACAAAGTTTTGACCCGCTTTTGACTCCAGTAATTCTATTAAGTCTAATTTTATTATACGTATTTCTTCTTTTAATAATTTTATTTCTCTATGAAGGTCATTTACGGTTATTTTTCTTTCTTCTTGTTTTGCTCGTTGTAGAATTTTGTTAAAATTATAGCCTGTAAAGATCTCTTTATCTTTCTTTTGTTCTCGATCTTCGGTTTCTAAAATTTCATTTTTTATCTTAGTTAGCCAATGAAATTTTTCTTCGGGATTTTCTATTAAATCTACCATCTCCAAGGCTCGTTTTGTTTCACTGGATATTACGTTGATTTGATAGCGACAACTACACTCTTCACCACAGTTATCTTTGTCGCAATCTTCTATAGATTCCTCTTCTGAATCTACATTTATTTCTTCTATGATCTCCTCTTCTTCGTCAGAGGATTCTAATAAAATCTTGGCTATTTGTTCTCTTAATTCTTCGCTCATATCTAACTTATTAATTTTTTCTTTTACTCTACAGTCTTTCTTATAGTGGCCATATCGTCCACACTTAAAACATATTACTTTATTTGTATTTTGTATTGGACTATTATTTTGAGGTTTTGGGATGGTTTTAGTAGAGCTCCTTTTATTCCAGGGTTTTCTAGGAATATTTTTCTGAATTTTTTGTTTTACCATCTTTCTTCTGGAGTTTGACGGAGGAGTTATCTTTTCATACCCATATTGGGCACAGAAATCTCCTAATTCTCTTATGCCTAATTGTTGATTTTTCTTTATTCGATTTTCTATTTTCATAGCATTGCACAATGCTATTCCTGTGTTTTTAACCATAGCACTAATTCTTCCATAGGTAAGATCTTTTAGGGTCGTATCTGGGTATTCTGTTTGGAGATTTTCTTTAACCTTTTCCGCAAAGACTAAAGGTAGTCCTGCTACAAAACGTTCTTTCCAATATGGTTCTCGACAATCCTCCCGTGTCAGAACCATAGACATAAAATTATCAACATACCATCTAAAGTCTCCTAAAGTTGGACACCTTAGATTATGTAATAGAATTGAAGTTCTTTCATCGAAGATTTTGGGGTCTCCGATAAAGTTATGAATAATGGTCGTAACCAAGGTTTCTACCATTAGGGAAATTTGTCCATTTTCTTCGTTTTTAACGCAGGTAGTAATGTATAATCTATTCTCTGAATTGAGATAATTATCCCACCATCCTTTTAAAATGCCAGTAAAACCGGCCACTATTAATTTTATTGTTTGTTCTTCGGAATGTTTTACCCTATAGGCTGAAGCGGCCATTGTTAATTCATGGGTTTTGCGAAGAATCTGATGGTTGGTCATACCATCAATATTCCATTCTGTTATCCCATTGCCGTCAAAGGCAGATGGGTGTTCTAATTCCCATTCTTCAAACTGAATATCGAGAAGAGTGGGTCTCTTATAAAAATTTCTACTGGTTGGGAATGTTTGTGGGGCCTTTCCCCTATTTATTTTATTGATTGATTCGTCTTCTTCAGTAAGAACATTTATTTTTGAAATTTTTAACTCATCTAACTTTTTATTAATCTCATCTAATGCGGAATTTGCATCTCTTCCGATTTTTAATTCTTTTAACTCATCTTCAGAGAATTTAAATGGTTTTATTAAGGATTTTCCCAATCTTTCCGATTGTTTGTTAAGAATTTTAGGTTCTGATTCGGGTTCAGTTTTTGCCATTTGATGTAAAAGTTGGTTAGTGTAATTTAATTGGGAATGAATATTTTGAATGTCTTTTATTTGAATTTCTCTTTTTTCTCCTATCATTTTGAAGGGAGAGGCAACGACCTCTTTATTTTCAATATTGTGGAATTTTACTTCCTCTAGAGGAGGAATAATACTGGAGACTTCTCCTTTAGTGGTTTTCCATATTTTTTCTCCTGATTTTATAACTTTTATTGTCTGAAAATAATTCTGTTCGAACCATTCAAAGAAGAACACATTTATTTCGACGGTATTCATGTAGTCGTAATATTCTTCTCTTATTTTAGCCCGTTCTTCATCACTAAAATTTTTATAAAACCAATCCTTTTTCTTTTTATTGGCACTACTTACGAAATCTTCTTGAAGCATTCTTTTATTAATTTCAAATGTTTTTATGACGTTTAACTGACTAAAGTCAGATTTAGTTGGTGAGTCCTGTGATCGAGCCGAGGTGTAATGGGTTTCTTCGGGCTCAAATTCAGGGGTGGGTATGGTATGATCTGGATGTAATCCTTGCATTACCAACCCTCTAGGTATTGAAAAGCTTCGCCTATCTATGGATGGTCTGGTTAAACTAAATTCAGATCTTTCCATAGAGCGTACTCTTCTTAAGTTCTCTCTTAAAGGAGCAAAGGTAATTTCTACTGCTCCCGATTTAAATTCTGTTATAGCGTCTACTTCGCCAGGGGTAGGAGGAATTGGAGGTAGTATGTCTTCTAACCTCCATTTTAATCCACTGGTTACCTCATCATGTCTCAGTACCCGAGGGACCGAGGCATTTACTCTTTCTGGATTTACCAATAATAGGGTAGTTTCGAGATTGGTTTCAAAGATGGCCAAGATCTGATCATTCAAATTTTTTGGCCTATTATCTCTTAAAACTGCGAATAATGGAGTATCGATTCCTTGCCTAAACAAGGGTTTAATAGCTATTTGAATTGATCCTATATGTAAATACTTATAATCTTTTATATGTTCGGCTATTAGAGCTCGTGAGATTAATGGTATAGACTCTTGGGTTTGTTTTATATCGATTTCTTTTTCGACAGTTTTAATTACATATTCGCTTTTAAACATGTCTGATATTTTAGTTTTGTAAAGTGAGGAAATTTCTAACTTGGGAAGTTTCCATTTATTGAGTTGGGATTCTATTTCTGGGATTCTTAGCTCATGATGTAATATATGATTATTATTTTCTTCACTAGATTCTCCTATTTCTTCTTCCTTTTCCTTTCCTTTAGACAACATTTTAATTAACCTAGACATAACTTACGTGTCTAGTTCTTGGATCGGGACCACCAGGCCTACCAACGGTTTTACTGCCTTACCCTAGGACTTACTACCGGGAACACCCTTACCGGCTGACCAACGCTCCTCACTAAACCAACGCTCATTACGTTATAGAGTTAATTAAACTGTTATCTTAAAGATTGGAGCAGGAAAGATTACACAGCAGAAATATAGTGCATAAAATAATAATCATATAACAATCACCAGCCAAGCGTCCTCAGATATCCTCTCGGATCAGTCGCCACCGCTCTGGGGTGGTGGCCACTTGGTAATTGACCACCGATCACCATTCTAAGTGGTCTCCTCCCTGATTCGCCTGCCATCTCATGCCACGTGTCACCCTGTGACTGGTCCACATGGTCATCTGCTGCTGACGTCACTGACTACCAACGACCGACCGGATCACTTCTTCTTCCCCCATCTTCTTCTTCCATTCTTCTACTGCCATTCTTTTTCTTCCATTATTCTTCTTCTTCCGATCTCCTTCTTCCATTCTTCTTCTTCAGATCTTCTTCTTCCATTCTTCTTCTTCCGATCTTCTTCTAACATTCTTCTTCTTCCGATGTTCTTCTTGCATTCTTCCTCTTCCATTATTCTTCTTACATTCCACTTCTTCCATTCTTCTTCTTCCATTCTTCTCCCTCCATTCTTCTACTTCTGATCTTCTTCTGCAGATCTTCTTCTTCCATTCTTCTTCTTCCGATCTTCTTGTTCTATTCTTCTTCTTCCATTATTCATCTTCAATTCTGCCTCAACCGATATTCTGCTTCCGGTCTTTTTCATCCATTCTTCTTCTGATCTTCTTCTTCCATTCTTTTTCTTCCCATCGTCTTCTTCAATTCTTCTTCTTTCATTCTTCTTCTTCCCTTCTTCTTCTTCAATTCTTCTTCTTCCCTTCTTCTTCCCTTCTTCTTCTTCAATTCTTCTTCTTCCCTTCTTCTTCCATTCTTCTTCTTCCATTCTTCCTATTCCGATCTTCTTCTTCCATTCTTCTTCTGTCATTCTTCCTTTGCCATTCTTCTTCTTCCGATCTTCTTGTTCCATTCTTCTTCTTCCCATCTTCTTCTTCCCATCTTCTTCTTCCATTCTTCTTCTTCCATTCTTTTTCCTCCATTCTTCTTCTTCCATTCTTCCTCTTCCATGCTTCTTCTTCCATTCTTCATCTTCCCTTCTTCTACTTCCATTCTTACTCTTCCATTCTTCATCTTCCGATCATCTTCTTCAATTCTTTTTGCTCCCCCAACTTCTTCTTCCGTTCTTCTACTGCCATTCTTTTTCTTCCATTCTTCTTCTTCTTCTTCCGATCTTCTTCCTTCATTCTTCTTTTTCTTTCGATCTTCTTCTTCCATTCTTATTCTTTCATTCTTCTTCCTCCATTATTCTCCTTCCATTGTTTTTCCTCCATTCTTCTTCAACCGATCTTCCTTATCCGACCTTCTTCTTCCATTCTTCTTCTTCCATTCTTCTTCCTCCATTCTCCTTTCTCCATTCTACTTCTTCTGGTCTTCTTCTTCCATTCTTATTCTTCCATTCTTTATCTTTCGTTCTTCTTCTGTCGTCTTCTTCTTCTATTCTTCTTTTTCTTCCGATCTTCTTCTTCCCTTCTTCTTCTTTTGATCTTCTTCTTCTATTCTTCTGCTTCCAATCTTGTTTTTCTGATCCTCTTCTTCCGTTCTTCATCTTACAATCTTCTTCTTCTGATCTTCTTCTGCCACTCTACTTTTGCCACTCTTCTTCTTCCATTCTTCTTTTCCCTATATTCTTCTTCCCATCGTCATCTTCCAACCTTCTTCTATCGATCCTCTTCTTCCAATCTTCTTCTATCGATCTTCTTCTTCCAATCTTCTTCTTCCCATCTTCTTTTGATCTCTATCCCATCTTCTTCTTCCATTCTTCTTCTTCCGTTTTTCTTCTTCCACTCTTCTTCTTCCATTCTTCTTCTTCCATTCTTCTTTTTCCATTCTTCTTCTACCATTCTTCTTCTTCCATTCTTCTTCTTCCATTCATCCTCTTCCAATCTTCATCTTCCGATCTTCTTCCTCCGTTCCTCTTCTTCCATTCTTCTTCTTCCATTCTTCCTCTTTCATTCTTCTTCTTCTTCATTTCTTCTTCTTCTTCCATTCCTCTTCTTCCCATCTTCTTCTTCGATTCTTCTTCTTCCTACCTTCTTCTTTCATTCTTCTTCTTCCCTTCTTCTTCTTCAATCCTTCTTCTTCCCTTTTTCTTCTTCCCATCTTCTTCTTCCATTCTTCTTCTTCCCATCTTCTTCTTCCATTCTTCTTCTTCCCATCTTCTTCTTCCATTCTACCTCTTCCATTCTTCTTCTTCCGATCTTTTTCTTCCATTCTTCTTCTTCCCATCTTTTTCTTCCATTCTTCTTCTTCCGATCATCTTCTTTCAATCTTCTTCTTCCATTCCTATTCTTCCATTCTTCTTCCTCCATTCTTCTTCTTCCACTCATCCTCTTCCATTCTTCTTCTTCCGATCGTCGTCTTCTGATCCTCTTCCGTTCTTCTTTTTCCATTCTTCCTCTTCCACTCTTCTTCTTCCAATCTTCGTCTTTCGATCTTCTTCTTCCGTTCCTCTTCTTCCGTTCCTCTTCTTCCATTCTTCTTCTTCTTCCGATCTTCTTCTTCCGATCGTGATCTTCTATTCTTCTTCTTACATTCTTCTTTTTCTTCCGATCTTCTTCTGCCTTGCTTCTGCTTCCATTCTTCTTCTCCCATGCTTCTTCTTCCGATCTTCTTCTGCCACGCTTCTTCTTCCATTCTTCTTCTTGCAATCTTCTTCTTCCGATCCTCTTCTACCATTCCTCTTCTTCCATTCTTTTTCTTTTATTCTTCTTCTTCCTATCCTCTTCTTCTGATCTTCTTCTTCCGTTCTTTTTCGTCCATTCTTCTTCTTCCGATCTTCTTCTTCCATTCTTTTCTTCGGATCTTCTTCTTCCATTCTTTTCTTTCGATCTTCTTCTTCCATTCTTCTACTTCCATTGTTCTTCTTCCATTCTTCTTCTTCCATTCTTCTTCTTCTATTCTTCTTCTTCCAATCTTCTTCATCCATTCTTCTTCTTCCGATTTTCTATTCTTCCACTTCTGATGTTCTTCTTCCATTCTTCATCTTCCATACTTCTTCCTCTATTCTTTTTCTTCCATTCTTCTTCTTCCTTTCTTCTTCCATTTTTCTTGTTCCATTCTTTTTCTTCTAAGCTTCTTCTTCCATTCTTCCTCTTCCATTCTTCCTTTTCCGTTCTTCTTCCGCCATTCCTCTTTCTCCATTCTTCTTCTTCCATTCTTCTTCTTGCGTTTCTTCTTCTTCCGTTCTTCTTCTTCCATTCTTCTTCTTTAGATCTTCTTCTCCCATTCTTCTTCCTTGATTCTTCTCCTTCCATGCTTCTTCTTTCATTCTTCCTCTTCGATTATGCTTCTTCCAATCTTCTCTTTCCGGTCTTCTTCTTCCATTCTTCTTCTTTCATTTGTCTTTTACCATTCTTCTTCTTCCATTCTTCTTCTTACGATCTTCTTTTTCCGATCTTCTTCTGCCATTCTTCTTCTTCCAATCTTCTTCTGCCATTCTTCTTCTTCCGATCTTCTTCTGCCATTCTTCTTCTTCCGATCTTCTTCTGCCATTCTTCTTCTCCCATTCTTCTTCTTCCATTCTCCTTCTTCCATTCTTCTTCCTTCCTTCTTCTTCCGATCTTCATCTTCCATTATCCTTCTATGATACTACTTCTTCCATTCTTCTTGTTCTTCCGATCATCTTCGCCCATTCTTTTTCCATTCTTATTCTTCCATTCTTCCTCTTCCATGTTTCTACTTCCCATCTTCTTTATGCCTTCTATGCTTCAATTTTTCTTCTTCCATTCTACTTCTTCTATTCTTGTTCTTCCGATCTTCTTCTTTCGATATCCTTCTTCCGTTCTTCTTCCTCCATTCTTCTTCTTCCATTCTTCTTCTTTCGATCTTCTTCTTCCGATCTAATTCTTCCATTCTTTTTCTTCCATTCTTCTTCTTCCATTCATCTTCTTCCATTCTTCTTCTTCTATTCTTCTTCTTCCGATCTTCTTCCTCCATTCTTCTTCCTGCATTCTTCTTCTTCCATTCTTCTTCCGTTTTTCTTCTCCCGATCTTCTTCCTCATTTCTCTTTCTTCCGATCTTCTTTTTCCATCCTTATTCTTCGATTTTTCTTCGATTCTTCTTCATCGGATTTTCTTGTTCTGATCTTCTTCTTTTATTCTTCTTCTACCATTCTTGTTCTTCCATTCTTCTTCTTCCGTTCTTCTTCTTCCGTTCTCCCTCTTCTGATCTTCTTCTTCCATTCTTCTTGCTATCTTCTTCCTCCTTTCATCTTCTTCCAATCTTCTTCTTCTTCCATTCTTCTTCTTCTTCCAATATTCTTCTTCCTCCTTTCTTTCTTCTTCCATTCTTCTTAGTACAATTGTCTTCTTCCATTCTTCCTTCTTTCATTCTTCCTCTTTTAATCTTCTTCTTCCATCCTTCTTCTTCTATTCTTCCTCTTCCGATCTTCTTCTATTTTTCTGCTTCCATTCTTCTTCTTCCTTTTTTCGTCTTCCATTCTTCTTCTTACTTTTTTCGTCTTCCATTCTTCTTCTTCATTTCTTCATCTTCCATTCTTGTTCTTCCATTCTTCTTCCTCCTTCCTTTCTTCTTCTTCCATTCTTCTTTTTCCATCCATTCTTCTTCTTCCATCCATTCTTCTCCTTCCAGTCATTGTTCTTCTTACATTCTTCTTCTTCTATTCCTCTTTTTCGATTCCTCTTTTACCATTCTTCATCTTCCATTATTCTTCTTCCATTCTTCTTCTACCATTCTTCTTCTTCCATTCTTCTTCTTCCATTCTTCTTCTACCATTCTTCTTCTTCCATTCTTCTTCTTCCATTCTTCTTCTTCTGATCTTCTTCAACCATTCTTCTTCTTCTGATCTTCTTCAACCCTTCTTCTTCATCCATTCTTCTTCTTCTATTCTTATTCTTCCATTCTTCTTCTACCACTCTTCTTCGTCCATTCATCTTCTTCCATTCTTCTTCTTCTGATCTTCTTCTTCCATTCTTCTCCTTCCATTCATCTTCTTCCATTCTTCTTCTTCTTCTATTCTTCTCCTTCCGTTCGTCTTATTCTTCTATTGTTCTTCTTCCATTATTCTTCTTCTATTGTTCTTCTTCCATTCTTCTTCTTCCATTCTTCTTCTACCATTCTTCTTCTTCCATTCTTCTTCTACCATTCTTCTTCTTCCATTCTTCTTCTACCATTCTTCTTCTTCCATTCTTCTTCTTCTATTCTTTTTCTCCCATTCTTCTTCTTCCAAACTTCTTTATCCATTCTTCTTCTTCCATTGTTCTTCTTTCATTCTTCTTCTTCTTCCATTCTTCTTCTTCCTTTCCTCTTCTTCAATCCATTTTTCTTCTTCCATTTTCCTTTCTCCTTTCTTCTTCCATTCTTCTTCTTCCATTTTCTTCTCCCATTCTACTTCTTCCATTCTTCTTCTTCTTCCATTCTTCTTCTGCAATTGTTCTTCATGTATTCTTCTTCTTCTGCCGATCTTCCTCTTCCATTCTTCTTCTTCCATTCTTCTTCCTCTGATCTTCTTCATCCATTCTTCTTCATCAGATCTTCTTCTTCCATTCTTCTTCTTCTGTTCTTCAACTTCAATTCTTCCTCTTCCGATCTTCTTCTTTCCTTCTTCTTCTTCCGATCTTCTTCTTCCATTCTTCTTGTTCCATTCTTCCTCTTCCATTCTTCTTGATGGAAGAGGGCCAAGCACAACCTTCCATGAAAGGCAAGAGCCAAGTCAAGAGCGTCTAAGACCAAGCTAGGAGCGTCTAAGACAAGCTAGGAGCGTCTAGGACGAGAAGGCCAAGCTAGAAGCGTCTAGGACAAGAAGACTTGGATCAAAGCTATGAATGGGAGAGTGGCATACTAGCACATATTCCGTGAAGGCCCATCAAATGTAGTTTAGCTTTAATTGGGGTGTAAATAGCATAGCCATGTGGACAAATGTTTATTTTTCTGCACATTAGAATTAAGGAGAAGTTAACCTTCCCACTATTCTAGAAAGCCCATGGAGGGGGTGAACTTACAAACTAGACACACACCTCCCCATGTGCTCACCTCCTCCATAAGCTTCCGCATCCATCATCACCAAGGAACTCCAAAATCCAAAGAAGAGCTCATAGGAATGCTATCATTTGGTATCTAGAGCTATGGTTCTTCAAAGATGAGTATCTCTTTTCATTTTCTTTTTGAGTTCTTCTTTTCTCCAAGTTGTTCATCTTTATTCCAAGTTGTCTTGCTGTTTTTTGTGTTTTAATATGATTTGAATGCTTGTTTATTCATTTCATTTGGTGGGTTTGTTCAAACTTGTGCTTGAACATCTATTTTCAATTTTGTGTAGGATTCTTAATATATTTGTGTTGCTGTTTTTATTTTTAGGTATTTGAGTCTTGCTTGAAATTTCATTTGGGTCATATGATGTTCTTGTGTCTTTTCATTTTATGAATCCATAAGTTTTGTCTAAGTCATGTGTTTCCATATTTGTCATCAAATCCTAGTAGTACTCTTTTTGATTTATTTGTTTCTTGTTTTTGGTTTGAATGTTTGATCTGAAATCTGTTTTGTGTTGATCCTTTGGTGCATTTTTAATTTTAGTTTGAGTTCTTATTTGTGTGTTAGATCCACACAAATTCCATCATATTAACTCCATTGTGTTTTTGAGGTATATCATTCTGTTTTTCATTCCAGTTTTCAGAACCCCCTGTTTTTCACTTTTCTGTGCTGACTGTTTTGATTTATGAAAATCACATATATCATAAAAAATTTCTGAGCCTCTGGATTTCACAAATTTGAGGTGTTAGAAAAAGGACAAAAAAAGAACCATCTGAAAAGAAGAAATAGAAAAAAAAAGATAAATATTACAAAAAAAGTGTGCAATCCTGACGTTCCAGCTGGCAGCTCTGAGCACTGATTTTATAAAATTTACCAAAATTAATTGGTACATGCGTTTGGAGTGAAACCAACGCCAAAAGTTTGTCAAGATCTTGTTGTGATTGTGTCTCAATTTTCAGAAGCAAATACAAAAGGGTCAGCTCAGCATAAATCTTTTAAAGATACGCTTTCTGGACCACAACAATATGTGCTTTTGTGTGGTGCTGTTTTTTGGTTTTTTAAATCAAATCTAGTGCTATTCCTAGGTTCCTTTTTGTGTGCCATCCATTATTTGAGTACCTTTTATTTGCTTGTCTAATTTCATTTGAACTCTTTCTAGTTGTGTCACATTTAAATTCCATTTGTGTGGTATTGTTTTTCAAATTAATTTGTTTCTTGCTTTCTTTCTTTGGCCTCTAAGCTTGTTGGTGGATTAAATATCAATTGGTACTTGTTGAGTGAGAATTTGACTTGAGGGGAGTCTAGCTTGCTTAATAGGTGCTGGATTGAAGATTTTATTGACCTAATTCCAAGATGAACAAAGGCAAAGGGCAGCAACAAACACCATACTACAAATACACCACACACTTTGGAAGGCCCAACAAGTAGAAAAGCAACAAAAGGGGTGCAACTAGAAGAACAACAAAAGGGGTGCAAATAGTAAAAGCAACAAAGGGAGTGTCATTTAATTTCTTTGCAATCTTGCTTGTGTTAATTACTTGTTAATCACGCAATTAGTCGGTGAGTGTGTCTTCAAGGGCTCCAAGTGTCCAAGAAGCCTCACCTAGGGCCGTCTAGCTTAATTTTGTTTTTATTAATTGCTTTAATTGAACCAACTTGCTTTAATCACTTCGTTAATTTCTTGTTTAATCTTGTTTAAGGCTTTCATAACTTGCATTGTTTTCTTGCATTAAAAATTTGATTTCTTCAACCTAATTGTGTTTTAAGTGGTTTACTAAGAGAAAGCTTTGTGTGAAGACATTGAGGGATAGTCTTTGGCTAAGGCAAGGCTTGGTATTTAAGTAGTCCATTGTGACTCACCTCCCTTACCTGGAAGACTACCTTCTTTGACTTCCCTAAATTTTCTCAAGGTAAAATATTTCTATACACAAAGGTCTAGTCATGTCTTCTCATTCCTTTAAATCTCTTAAAAGTGAGGTGAAATCCTTGAAATCTCTTTTGGAACAACTTTCCAAGAATATTCAATCAATTTCATCTAAACAATTGGAGAATGAGGCCAAAACTAATGAATTGACTAAATCAAAGGATGAGAAGTCTCACATTTCAAAAAAATTACCTTCTCATGCATCTATCTCTAAAAAGCATGATTCTTTTGGGGAGGGAAGACATAGAAGAGATAGAAAAGAACAAGAAAGCCCAAGAGAGGTTAAGGTAGACCTACCCCATTCCCATGGAAAAGAAAATATAGAAACTTGCCTAGATTGGGAAATGAGGGTAGAAAAAATTGTTTGCTTCCCATAAAGAAAGAAAGGAAAGAAAGATACAAAAGAAAAGAGAGGAAGCCGAAAGGGAAGCTAAAGAAAAAGAAAAAGAAAAAGAAAAAGAAAAGCATGAGAAGACTCTTGAGAAACAAAAGGCGTGGGAGAATAGTGTTCCTTCTCACAAGGTCATTCAACAAGACAAAAGATTTAAAAATACCTTTGAAAATATGCGTCTTGTTGAACAACCTAGCCTTTCCTTTTGTAAAGGAACACTTGCAAGCATAGTAACAAAAAAAGAGTCTTTAAAAGAAGCTTGCATAGATAAAGATAAAGTGGATTATTTTTCATATGTGCTAGGATATCACCAAGTGAATGTCAAGTTATTTACAAGCATCTACAAAAACAAATTTTTATGTGAAGTAGTGCCTAAAGAAACTTGTCATGTCCTATTGAGACAACCATTGCCAAGTGTGCAACTTCTCATAAACAATGGTTGTAACAACGAGACTATCTTTACACATAAGAGAAAAATTCTTCATGAAGGAGAACTCATGGACCAAATTAGAGTTGATAAAACTCTAGAGCTTTTAAAAGGAAAACTTTTGTCACCCATGAGAAAAGATGTTCAAAGACATTACCCTAGATATATTTCTTGTTTTAAAAATACACCTAAGGTGATGTCTCATGAACTCTATACTCCTTTACCTTTTGCAAATGATCCTTGGGAAGACATAAACCTCAATTTTATCTTAGAGCTTCCTAGGACAACAAAAGGTTTTGATTCCATTTTTATGGATATGGATAATCTCTTCTATATAGAAGTGACAAGTCTTCATGGTTTATCTTCAAGCATAGTATTGGATAGAGCTCCAAAATTTGAAAACCATCATTTGAGGAATCTTTTAGAAAAACTTGAAATTAAGTTGTACTCTTCAAATTTTTATCCTCAAAAGAATGGTCAAAATAAAATTGAAAACATAGCTCTTTTTACTATGCCTAGAGAAATCATGAAAGACAATCACAATTCTTGGGATGAGTATCCTTTTGAGCATGCATACAATGGAGTAGTCCACAAGACTACTAATATTTCTACATTTGAAATTGCATGTGGACTTAATCCTCTTTCGCTTTTTAAGTTGTTACCCTTTCCTAAAGGTATTGTGCCTAAGGAAAAGGTAACCAATATTGAAAATTTTCAAATACATAAGAGGATTAGAGAACACATACAACCATCAAAAGAGAAATATTGTACAAAGTTGCCAAAAACAAAAGAAAAACAAAAATGGCAACTTCATACAATTAAGTTCTCTCCAATTGCTCACACTAACACCTTTACTTTGTTTGATGATTTCCATAGGTGGACGTTTGATCCGGGAGGACAAGCCTTGCCGAAACAATAGGCTGCTATCCGAGATCAAATCTGTAGATCTGAGGATAGATCTTCTCAAAGGAGGAGGAGATGATGGACACCATGCAACCCCATCCATCCCCCTAGTTGAAGACAAAGCAAGGGATTTGAGGACAAATCCTTTTTCAAGAGGGAGGGGATGATGGAAGAGGGCCAAGCACAACCTTCCATGAAAGGCAAGAGCCAAGTCAAGAGCGTCTAAGACCAAGCTAGGAGCGTCTAAGACAAGCTAGGAGCGTCTAGGACGAGAAGGCCAAGCTAGAAGCGTCTAGGACAAGAAGACTTGGATCAAAGCTATGAATGGGAGAGTGGCATACTAGCACATATTCCGTGAAGGCCCATCAAATGTAGTTTAGCTTTAATTGGGGTGTAAATAGCATAGCCATGTGGACAAATGTTTATTTTTCTGCACATTAGAATTAAGGAGAAGTTAACCTTCCCACTATTCTAGAAAGCCCATGGAGGGGGTGAACTTACAAACTAGACACACACCTCCCCATGTGCTCACACTTTCCATGTGGCCCATGTGCTTCACATTTACATTTCATTTGGCTAGCATTAGGGTTGCATTATGGTCCTCCTTAGCCTATAAAAGGAGGAGCCTACACCTTGTATTTTCAAGATTAATTTGAGTAAAGTTATGCTGCCAAATTTGTGCCATACTTACTCCCTTGCCTAAATCTCTTGATTTATGGTTTTAATCTTCACTCCTTCACCACCAAAGAGAGCTGGCCAAACCTCTCTCATTTTCATACACTTCATGCACCTTCAAGATCACCATCACTCCTAGGAGGGTCTTGTCCATTTCAACCATTGCTTCCGCACCATCTTCAACATCCAACGAGAGCTCAACATATGAAGGCCATCACTTCTTCTTCCATTCTTGTTCTTTCATCCATTCTTCTTCTTCTATTCTTTTTCTTCCATTCTTCTGCTTCCATTCTTCTACTTCCATTCTTCTTCTACCATTCTTCTTCTTCCATTCATCTTCTTCCATTCTTCTTCTTCTATTATTCTCCTTCCATTGTTCTTCTTCTATTAGTCTCCTTCCATTCTTCTTCTTCTTCTTCAATTCTTCTTCTTCCATTCCTCTTCCTCCATTCATTCTCTTCAATTCTTCTTTTTCCATTCTTTTTCCATTCTTCTTTTTCCTTTCTTCTTCTTCCGATCTTCTTCTTCCATTCTTCTTCTTCCTTTCTTCTTCTTCCATTCTTCTTCTTCCTTTCTTCTTCTTCCGATCTTCTTCTTCCATTCTTCTTCTACCATTCTTCTTCTTCCTTTCTTCTTCTTCCGATCTTCTTCTTCCATTCTTCTTCTACCATTCTTCTTCTTCCATTCTTCTTTTTCCATTCTTCATCTAGCATTCTTCTTCTTCCATTCTTCATCTAGCATTCTTCTTCTTCCATTCTTCTTATTCCATTCTTTTTCTTCCTTTCTTCTTCTTCCTTTCTTCTTCTTCCATTCTTCTCCTTCCATTCGTCTTCTTCCAGTCTTCTTCTGCCATTCTTCTTCTTCCATTCTTCTTCCTCCAATCTTCTTCTATTCCTCTTCTTCCATTCTTCTTCTTCCATTACTCTTCTTCCATTTTTCTTCCACTTTTCTTCTCCTATTCTTTTTCTTCCATTCTTCTTCTTCTTCTATTATTCTTCTTCCTTTCTTCTTCTTCTTCCATTCTTCTTTTCCATTCTTCTTCCATTTTTCTTCTTTCCATCTTCTTCTTCTATTCCTGTTCTTCCATTCTTCTTTTCTATTCTTCTTCTTCGTTGCTTCTTATTCCATTTTTCCTTGCTTCTTCTTTCATTCTTCTTCTTCCAATCTTCTTCTTCTATTCTTCTTCAATTCTTCTATGATTATTCTTCTTCTATTATACTTCTTCCCTTTTTCTGCTTTTGTTCTTGTTCTTCCATTCTTCTTTAATTCTTCTTCTTCTTCTACTATTCGTCCTCCATTCGGCTTCTTCTATTCTTCCTCTTGTATTCTTCTTCTTCCATTCATCATATATTCTTCTTCTTCCATTCCTCTTCTATTCTTCTTCTTCCATTCTTCTTGTTGCAATCTTCTTCAATTCTTCTTCTTGCATTCTTCTTGTTCCAATCTTCTTCTTCCCTTTTTCTTCTTCCATTCTTCTTCTTCTATTCCTCGTCTTCCATTCTTCTTCTATTCTTCTTCCATTCTTATTCTTCCATTATTCTTCTTCTATTCTTGTTCTTCTATTCTTCTCTTCCATTCTTCTTCTTCTATTCTTCCTGTTCCATTCTTCATCTGCCTTTCTTCTTCTTCCATTTTTCTTCTTTCATTCTTCTTCATCCATTCTTCTTTTTCTATTCCTCTTTTTCCATTCTTCTTCTTCCATTCTTCCTCTTCTATTCTTCTTCTGCTTCCTTGCTTCTTTTTTCATTCTTCTTCTTCTTCCTTGCTTCTTTTTTCATTCTTCTTCTTCTATTTTTCTTCCTCCATTCTTCCTCTTGTATGCTTGTTCTTCCATTCTCTTCTTCTATTCTGCTTCTTGCATTCTTCTTCATCTATTCTTTTTCTTCTATTCTTCTTCTTCTATTCTTTTTCTTCCATTCTTCTTTTCCATTCTTCTTCTTCTATTCTTCCTCTTCCATTCTTCTTCTTCTATTCTTCCTCTTCCATTCTTCTTCTTCTATTCTTCCTCTTCCATTCTTCTTCTTCTATTCCTCTTATTCCATTGTTCTTCGTCTATTGTTCTTCATCCATTGTTTTTCTTCTATTCTTCTTCTTCCATTGTTCTTCGTCCATTGTTCTTCTCCCAGTCTTCTTTTCCATTCTTCTTTTATTCTTCTTCGTCTATTGTTCTTCTTCCATGCTTGCTTTTCATTATTCTTTTCTATTCTCCTTCTTCCATTGTTCTTCGTCAATTGTTCTTCTTCCATTCTTCTTCTTGCATTCTTCTTCTTCTAATCTTCTTCTTCCATTCTTCTTCTTCTAATCTTCTTCTTCCATTCTTCTTCTATTTTTCTTCTTCCATTCTTCTTCTTCTATTCTTCTTCTTCCATTCTTCTTCAATTTTTCTTTTCCATTCTTCTTCCTTTCTTCTTTCTCGTTCTTCTTCTTCCATTCTTCTTCTTCCATTATTCTTCCATCCATTCTTCTTCCTCTGTTCTTCTTCTTCCATTCTTCTTTTCTTTTTTCCTCTTCCACTCTTCTTCTTTTATTCCATTCTTCTTTTTCCATTCTTCTTCTTCCATGCTTCTTCTTTTATTCTGCTTGTTCCATTCTTCTTCTTCCTTTCTTCTACTTCCATTCTTTGTCTTCCTTTCTTCTAATTCCATTCATCTTCATCCATTCTTCGTCTTCCATTGTTCTTCCTCTGTTCCTCTTCTTTCATTCTTCTTCTTCCACTCTTCTTCGTCTATTCTTCTTCTTCCATTCTTCTTACTCAATTCTTCTTCTTCCTTTCATTTTCTTCATTTCTTCTTCCTCCATTCTTCTTCTTATATTCTCCTTCTTGCATTTTTTCTTCTTCCATTCTTCTTCCTTTCTTCTTTTTCGTTCTTTTTCTTCCATTCTTCTTCTTACATTTTTGTTCTTTCATTCCTTTTCCTCCATTCTTAATCTTTTGTTCTTCTTCATCCATTGTTCTTCTTTCGATCTTCTTCTTCCATTGTTATTCTTCTATTATTCTTCTTCCATTCTTCTTCTTTTATGCTTCTTCTTCTATTCTTCTTCCATTCTTGTTTTCCGTTCTTCTTCTTCTTCTTCTTCTTCCGTTCTTCTTTTTCCATTCTTCTTCATCCATTGTTCTTCTTCCATTCTTCTGCTTCCATTCTTCTTCTTCCATCCATTCTTCTTCTTCAATTCTACTTCTTTCATTGTTCTTCTTCTTCCATTTTTCTTCCTCATTTCTTCTTCTCCCATTCTTCTTCTTCCATACTTCTTCTTCCATTCTTCTCCTTCCATTCTAATTCTTCCACTCTTCTTCGTTTTCAATTCTTCTACTTCCTCTTTTCTACTTCCATTCTTCTTCTGCAATTGTTCTTCGTGTATTCTTCTTCTTCCATTCTTCTTCTTCTTCTTCTGTTCTTCTTCATCCATTCTTCTTCATCCGATCTTCTTCTTCCGTTCTTGTTCTTCAATTCTTCCTCTTCCGATCTTCTTCTTCCATTCTTCTTCCGATCTTCTTCTTCCATTCTTCTTTTTCCATTCTTCTTCTCCCATTCTTCTTCTACCATTCTTCTTCTTCCATTCGTCTTCTTCTGATCTTATTCATCCATTCTTCTCCATCCGATCTTCTTCTTCCATTTTTCTTCTTCCGTTCTTCTTCTTCAATTCTTCCTCTTCTGATCTTCTTGTTCCATTCTTCTTCTTCCGATCTTCTTGTTGCATTCTTCTTGTTCCATTCTTCTTCCATCTATTCTTCTTCTTCTATTCTTTTTCTTCCATTCTTCTTCCATCCATTCTTCTTCTTCGTCTATTCTTCTTCTTCCATTCTTCTTCCTCAATTCATCTTATTCCTTTCTTTTTCTTCATTTCTTCTTCCTCCATTCTTCTTCTTATATTCTCCTTCTTCTTATCTTCTTCTTCCATTCTTCTTCGTCTATTCTTCTTCTTCCATTCTTCTTCATCAATTCATCTTATTCCTTTCTTTTTTTTCATTTCTTCTTCCTCCATTCTTCTTCTTATATTCTCCTTCTTCTTTTCTTCTTCTTCCATTTTTTTCTTTTATTTTTCTTCTTACTTTCTTCCTCTTCCATTCTTCTTCCAATCTTCTTCTTCCATCATTCTTCTTCAATTCTTGTTCATCCATTCTTCTTCTTCCATTCTCCTTCTTCCATTCTTCTTCTTCTTTTCCTCTTCCTCCATTCTTTCTCTTCTATTCTTCTTCTTCCATTGTTTTTCCATTCTTCTTTTTCCTTTCTTCTTCCTCCTACCTTCTTTTTCCATTCTTCTTCTTCCAATCTTCTTTTTCCTTTCTTCTTCTTCCTTTCTTCTTTTTCAATTCTTCTTCTTCTTCCACTCTTCTTTTTCCATTCTTCTTTGTCTATTCTTCTTCTTCCATTCTTCTTCCTCCATTCTTCTTCTCCCTTTCTTCTTCTTCATTTCTTCTTCTTCCATTCTTCTTCTATTCTTCTTCTTCCATTTTTTTTCTTTTATTCTTCTTCTTCCTTTCTTCTGCTTCCATTCTTCTTCCATTCTTCTTCGTCTATTCGTCTTCTTCCATTCTTCTTCGTCTATTCGTCTTCTTTCATTCTTCTTCTTCCTTAGTTCTTCTTCCTTTCTTCTTTTTGCTTTCTTCTTTTTGCTTTCTTCTTCTTCCGATCTTCTTCTTCCATGCATCTTCTTTCGATCTTCTTCTTCCATTCTTCTTCTTCCATACTTCTTCTACCGATCTTCATCTTCCATTCTTCTTCTTCCGATCTTCTTCTTCCCTTCTTCTTCTTCCATTCTTCTTCTGCAATTCTTCTTCTGCCATTCTTCTTCTTCCATTTTCCTTCTTCCATTCTTCAACGTCCATTCTTCTTCCATGTTTCTTCTTCTACTCTTCTTCTTCCATTCTTCTTCTTCTATTCTTCTTCTACCATTCTTCTTGCATTTTTCTTTTCCATTCTTCTTCCTTTCTTCTTTTTCGTTCTTCTTCTTCCATTCTTCTTCTTCTTGCATTCTTCTTCTTCCATTATACTTTCATCTATTCTTCTTCTTCTTCCGTTCTTCTTTTCCATTCTTCTTTTATTCTTCTTCTTTTACTCCATTTTCTTCTTCCATGCTTCTTCTTTTATTCTGCATCTTCCATTCTTCTTCTTCCTTTTTTCTTCTTCCTTTCTTCTACTTCCATTCTTCTTCTTCCTTTCATCTACTCCCATTCATCTTCTCCCATTCTTCGTCTTCCATTGTTCTTCCTCTGTTCCTTTTCTTCCATTCTTCTTCTTCCACTGTTCTATTTCTATTCTTCTTCGTCTATTCTTCTTCTTCCATTCTTCTTCTTCTTCTATTCTTCTTCTTCCGTTCTTCTTCCTCAATTCTTCTTCCATTCTCCTTCTTCCATTATTATTCTTCTATTCCTCTTCCTCCATTGTTTCTCTTCTATTCTTCTTTTTCCATTCTTTTTCCATTCTTCTTTTTCCTTTCTTCTTCTTCCTTTCTTCTTTTTCCATTCTTCTTTTTCCTTTCTTCTTCTTCCTTTCTTCGTTTTCCATTCTTCTTTTTCCATTCTTCTTCTTCCATTCTTCTTTTTCCATTCCTCTTCTTCCACTCTTCTTTTTCCATTCTTCTTCGTCTATTCTTCTTCTTCCATTCTTCTTCCTCGATTCTTCTTCTTCCTTTCTTCTTCATCCATTCTTCGTCTTCTATTCTTCTTCTTCAATTTTTTTTATTCTTCATCCTTTCCTCTTCTTCCATTCTTTTTCGCCTCTTCCTCTTCTTCCATTCTTCTTCGTCTATTCCTCTTCTTGCAGTCTTCTTCTTCCTTAGTTCTTCTTCCTTTCTTGTTCTTGCTTTCTTCTTCTTCCATTCTTCTTCTTCCTTAGTTCTTCTTCCATTCTTGTTCTTGCTTTCTTCTTCTTCCATTCTTCTTCCCTCCATTCTTTTTCTTCCCTTCTTCTTCTTCCATTCTTCTTCTTTCATTTTTCTTCTTCTATTCTTTTTCTTCTATTCTTCTTCTTCCATTCTTTTTCTTCTATTCTTCTTCTTCCATTCTTGTTCTTCTATTCTTCTTCTTCCACTCTTCTTCTTCTTTTCTTCTTCTTCTTCAATACTTCTTCCATTCTTATTTTTCACTCTTCTTCTTCCATTCTTCTTCTTTCATTCTTCTTCTTTTATTCCTCTTCTTCCATTCTTCTTCTTTCATTCTTCTTCTTTATTTCCTCTTCTTCCATTCTTTTTCTTTTATTCTTTTTCTTCCCTTCTTCCATTTTTCTTCTTCCATTCTTCTTCTGCCATTCTTCTTCTTCCATTCTTCTTCTTCCAATCTTCAACTTCCATTCTTCTTCATCTTTTCTTCTTCTTCCATTCTTCTTCTTCTTCTACTCTTCTTTTCTGTCAAAATCTATCGGCATTCGAAGTTTGTATACCCTAATATTCACTAAATGAAGTTTCCCCAAACCCCAAACTACTGACGAATCAGCACAAAATATGCGGATACGCCACGCCCCCTTTCGAGCCACTTTCATTCTTGAGCCGTCTTGATCGAACTTCTCTGTCAAAATCTATCCCCACTTGAAGTTTGTATACCCTAATATTCACTACATGAAGTTTCCCCAAACCCCAAACTACTGACGACTCGGCACAAAACATGCAGATACGCCATGCCCCGTTTCGAGCCACTTTGATTTTTCAGGCGTCTTGATGGGATTTCTCTGTCAAAATCTATCGCCATTTGAAGTTTTTAATTCCTAATATTCACTAAATGAAGTTTCCCCAAACCCCAAACTACTGACAAATAGGCACAAAATATGCAGATACGCCAGGCCCCGTTTAGACCCACGTTCATTTTTTATCCGTCTTGATCGGACTTCTCTGCCAAAATCTATCACCATTTGAAGTTTTCATACCCTAATATTCACTAAATGAAGTTTTCCCAAACCCCAAACTACTGACGAATCGGCACGAAACATGCAAATATGCCACGCCCCGTTTCAAGCCACTTTCATTTTTGAGGCGTCTTGATCGGACTTCTCTGTCAAAATCTATCGCCATTTGAAATTTGTATACCCTAGTATTCACTAAATGAAGTTTCCCCAAACCCCAAACTACTGACGAATCAGCACAAAACATCCAGATAAATCGAGCCCCGTTTCGAGCCACTTTCATTTTTGAGGCGTCTTGATCGGACTTCTCTGTCAAAATCTATCGCCATTTGAAGTTTGTATACCCTAATATTCACTAAATGAAGTTTCCCCAAAACCCAAACTACTGACGAATCGACATAAAACATCAAGATACGCCACGCCCCATTTCGAGCCACTTTCGTTTTTTAGGCGTCTTGATCGCACTTCTCTGCCAAAATCCATTTCCAATTGAAGTTTGTATACCCTAATAAGCACTAAATGAAGTTTCCCCAAACCCCAAACTACTGACGAATCGGCACAAAAAATGCAGATATACCATGTAACATCCCGCCAAAACGTTTCACAAATATATAAAATGAAAATATACGTAACACCAAAGTGTTGAAATGAACATAATTATATATATGTAATGATGTTTCTCCTCGCAGGGAGTTTAATACAAAACGGTCATTTTCCAAAACTTAAACATAAAAACAGCAAAAACCACCAAACAACCGATCGCCCAACATAAAAGGGCGATCTCCTATCAGGCAGGCGATCTCCTATCAATCAGGCGATCTCCTATCAACCAGGCGATCTCCTATCAGGCAGGCGATCTCCTATCAAACCGGCGATCTCAACTTCCTGTAGCGTCATCTGCTCCCGTGTAAAGATTACACGATCATCACAGGTTTTAAGAAAACAGCCATAGAACCAAAACGCAAAGGGTAAGCTAGACATTTAAAAGAGAGTTTAGAATAAGGCATTTAAAATCATGAACATAATAGATCAAGGTAAAACATTTTCCAAGATATCCATGTAAAACGTGGAGTTACTCATAGCATTCAACTGCTCGCCCAAAACCACAGACTTCACAACATTCACCCATAGTCATTTCCATTTCACAATACAGCATCAAGTGTCTATCAATATTACAGTTTCTCATTTCACATGCCAGACTTTCCACTGGCCCACAATGCATAGACACATGACACTACTTCCGGATTGACTCGTGCGTTGACTCAGGCCCAGAGATTTGCACCTGTCATACCTACCACTGTGAATCCACACAGCATGCGCATATACCATCACATTGTTACCATTCTCTCGGTATGACAAGGTAAATTCGTATAACAGGCCGAGCTCGTTCCCATTTGAACAACTCACCCATACGTACGAACCTCCTTCGACTCTCACCAACTGAATAACTTCATCTACTTGATTCCATTATCTCAGCAGAGTCAGGATATCTCCTTCTAGACAAGCCCCTAGTCAATACACCTATACAGATCTTACACGGTATTTCCTTTCCTGAAAATACTATGCCTCGATCCCACATTCACAGCATTCCAAACATCATACCACTCAAATACATGATTCAATCATAGAACAATCATTTCAAAGGTTCAGATCTTCGAATATCTCGTTTAAATCTCAAGTAGTTTCAAAGCAACACCCAGAAACAGAGAGTTCACAAACAACGCCAAAACCGGCGATCTAGTTCAAAAACAGGGTGTTTCGAAGGCTTTATATAAAACCGGCGACCACATCGCCCAAACACATAAAACAGAGTATTTCACGAAGACAAAAGCGAAAACGGCGGCCACGCCGCCCACACTTCAGAAAATAGCTAAACTATGGCTCATATTGGAGATGGAGGCTAGCTTCCCTTACCTGGATCAGCGTGAAATCTCACTTCGAGCTCTAACCCTCTGAACTTAAGGATGCACGAATACTGCCTAAGCGTTTTGATCTGGAGAACTTGCAGAGAACCTTCCCAAAAGCTCTATGGCAGTCGTCGCTCGTCTTGCTCTTGCTTGAAGGTGCCTGGGAATACTGAGTTGCAGTGCAAGGGGGAGAAAAGAGAAAGATGATGGTGGACTCACTCTGTCCCCTTTTTATCTCTCACTGCGTTTCTAGACTCTCTAAGAGGAGCCTTCTGAGGCTTAAAGATGTAGGCCTGCTGTGTAGCCGCCCTAGCCTACTCTCTGAGATATCTAGCGTGTGAGTTTTCCTTTACTCAAGTACAAACCTGACAGTAACGTTGCGTGGTTGACTTTGCGCACACAACCACTGAGCACTACCGTACCAACTTTCTGGAGCCAATGACTACGTGTCGCGCATGCAACACGTTCAGGCTGGGCCCTGGGCCCCCACTTCATCTGCATGAAACACGACATCGCGCGATAACCTTTCGCCGATGACTACTCGCGCGTTGACAATCCACCGATGACCCATCCTGGAAAACGACCGATGTCTCCTCCTCCTGGAGACCGATGTCTCTCTGTGGCGATGTCCGCATGCCTCTCGCGCCCCGGCGACACCCGCATGCCTCACGCCCCGGCGACACCCGCATGCCTCACGCCCCGGCGATGCCCGCATGCCTCACGCCCGGCGATGCCCGCATGCCTCACGCCCGGCGATGCCCGCATGCCTCACGCCCGGCGATGCCCGACGACACGCCTTGCTGAAGGTTCCTCATTGCACTATGTTACGTCCAAGGTATCATCTCCACATGACTCGGTGACGTCGGTAGCTTCACATGTCCAAGGGTAGATTGGCACTTGTCCTCGTGCGCCCATGCATGCAACACTAAGGACGATCTCCCATACTCAAGCATAGAGCTTCGCATGCACAGCGTGTCTAAGGCTTAACCCACACCTTGATGCACATGGTCTTTGGGAACCCACTAGGGTTGATCCAACATCTTGACTACACACTAAGTGTAGCTTCGGCGATCATGTGTACCCTAGGCGACAGGCGACTAGGTACACTACAGGCGATAGGCGTTCTGGTGCAATCAAGGCGACAGGCGATCATGTGCCAGAGGAGTCGGAGATCGCCTACTCTTTCAATTACGGCGATCTCGTAGACTTTTAAGCTATACATCCCTTCCTTTATATTTTTAAATAAAGACATACTTAGAATTCATTTAAAATATACCCTTTTATTCCAATAAGATTTTCCAGGTCCTTACAATCTCCCTAACAACAAAAATTTTCGTCCTCGAAAATTGAATTACAAGGAATTACAAGGAAAAGAGATGTGGATAGGCGTTTCTCATGGTTTCTTTCAACTCCCTAGTTGAATCACCCGATCTCTCATCCCACACCACTTTGAGAAGCTTTCATCCTGCCTTGTATCAGCTTCACCTTCTCGGTTATCTGCTGAACCAACTCTTACTACTCCAATACTTCATCAAATTCCATTGTACATCCCAACTGCTGAGCTAGTTCTCACGCTCCCTGAAGGAACACCTTACATACGTCTCTTCACCACCACGATTTATATTTCAAATGAGCTCGGCTTCTCCCAAGTTCCGAGTCATATTTGGATACAAGAATATCCTTACATTTCCCTTTCTCATCACTCATCATCCACCATTTCCAATTCGCCAGAAGAGCAAAGTTAAATTTTCTGTTATCCCTTAAATTATTCTTTTACTGGTATGCAATTCTGCCCTAAATCTTAATATTCCATCTTCCCCCATTACAAAGCCTTTAGCTTGCTCGGTGCCTAGAACTCCCATAATACGCTTCAGGCTAGGCTCCCCTAATTGTTCAATCAAAACTGGTTCGCCCTCCTGGTTCCAACAATAAGGGAGTTCTGCATTTTCCCCCATACAGAGCTTCATACAATCACTGACTTCAAAACCCCATAACACCACTGATCCAGCCCCTTGACCAGACACCAGAGCTTCTTCTTCTAGCCTCCTCCTTCTCACCAGCTTCGCGCCAAGCACCTCAATGACTTCACCTGAAAGAACAAGTTGGCGCCTCTGAATCTTTCTCTCTCCTGACGGTTATCCCTCTTGACACGTGGATGATATCTGGTCACACACGTGTCGTCATCTGGAGAACCTACAACTAAGTCGTTACTTCCACTTTGCTCCTGCGGCTAAGTGATGAACTAATCTTCTCAAATGTACGGCGATGTGAAGACCCCGGCGATCTGAATATCAGGCGATGTGCTCCTTTCGGCGTTTTGTTGACCACTGATCTCGTATTCTCCACACACGGTCGATAGGCGTGTACTGATTTTCTCTCCCGGCGATAGGCGTGTATTGATCCACACGGCGATAGGCGTGTTCTATTCTTAACACACGGCGATAGGCGATTGCTACTCTGTGTTTCTTTACTTCTCGGGTTCAGCTTACAGGCGCTCGCCTGATACTGATCCGCAAGTGTTGGTCCTTTAACCACCCCAACCAATCACCATTCTGGGCGATCGCCTCTCCGATTCACTTGCCACCCTCTACCACATGACTCCTTTGAACGATCTACGTAAACAACTGTTGCTGGCATCATCTACTGCTGATAGTCAACCAGATCAACCACTGCCACTGCCGATTCTAAATCATAAGTAGAATAATTATCTCTCATGAACTTTGAGTTGCCTTGAAGCATATGCAACCACTCTCCTTCCTTGCATCCAAAACGCATCCCAACCCTTGATGTGAAGCACCACAGTAGACGTCAAAAGGTCTTCCGTCCTCTGGAATTACCAGCACTGGAGTACCTCATGGAGATACGCTGGGTTTGATGAAATGCTTCTCCAACAGCTCTTCCACTTGCTTCTTCAATTCTACCAACTCGGCTGGAGTCATCCTGCAAGGTGCCATTGACACTGGTCCAGCTCCAGGTACCAAATTAGTAGAGAATTCCACTTCTCTCTTAGGAGGTAACCCAGGTACTCCTTCTGGAAATACATCCATCAAACTTTTCACCACATGAATCCTTCTTACGTCCTCTTCGTTCTTCACTTCCCACCGAGCTATGATCACGAAACACCTCGCCCCTTCTTCTAACTCTGATCGCCCATGCCGAGCAGATCTCACATCTGGCTCTTGGAGATTGGAAAAACACCACTTTCTGCCTACCGTAAACTATGGAAACGTGATCGGCAGACAGTCAATCCATTCTTAGGGTAACATCTAGATCCTGTAGAGGTAGACAGATCAAATTCACTTTGAATCTGCGTCCCTCTACTATCACTGGACATTCGGGACAACTGTAGAGGTCAACACCTGCTCTGATGCAGGTGTGGAGACCAACGGTTCTAAGGTTAACTCCTTCACTAGAAGGCCCAGCTCGGTTACACTGACTTGACACAAAGGAGTGTGTCGCTCCAGAATCATACAAGACTCTTATACTTCTACCAGATACAAAACAAGCAATCTTACACCAAATTACCTGACTGGGACGCCTCAGCTCCTGCCATGGCAAACACTCTCCCTGTTGCCTGAGGTCTGCTGTCTTCGTTCCTCAACGGCTGGGAAACACTGGGTTGAGTCATCCTTTTTCTGTTAGGACAATCTCTAGAAATGTGCCCCACCTCTTGGCATGTGAAACATCTTCTCCCTGCATTTTTCTTGGGGTACACCTTGGCTGTGTGTGGTCCACCACAATGGAAACATTTAAGTTTCCAGGGTTGTTGCTGCTGGGACTGGGGCGGTGCTGCTCTTGCCCTATGCTGTGGCGATCTCGAATAAGGCTTATTCTGCTGCTGCTGCACCTTGGCCTTCCCACTGGAGGAACCCCCTGGTTGTGATCTGATTACCCTGGGATTACTCCTCTCTAGGGTCTCCCTCCTCTTTGCCTTCTCCACTAAGGCAGGAAATTCCCTGATTCACTGATCTGGTTGGTTCGGAGAAACATTCCCACGGAATTGGGGTGGGTCGTGCCTCCTGAACTCGATCATCCCCATCTGCTCCTGGGGCTGATTGACATGGGAAGCTGTTGCAGCCGATCCAGCAGTTCCCAAATGATGCATTGCAGCTTGATGAATATGGGCCATTACTGTATTCTGTTGTTGGATGGCAGTTGCCATCATCTCCATGGCCCTGGCGATCTGGCCCATTTCAGAAGAAGGTTGGGGAGAGGTAGGAGGTCTACGAGTCATCTTCCTTCTTTCTCAGGTTCCGAACTACTAGCTTCTATATTCCCTACCACTGCAAGAATGCAGTCGATAAGGAAATCAATTCATTCCAGGGGGGGTAACAGCTAGACCTTACAAAGGTCAGCATCTCAAAGTCATCTAGAATTTGAGCTCATCAACAGATTCATAATGCTTATAACTTCAAACAAAACACCAGATCAGTTACTGGTGTGCAAACATCAATCCAGCTAACCACCCACAGTCAATTACAAGAACACGAAATACATCACACCTGACTTCAAGGTAGGCTAAACATCAACCTTTGGAATTAAGATTAAGAATTATCTTGATCCAGTTATGAGTGTGCACCCTCATTACTTTATCAGGATCTTCTCATTCTTAATACCAAGATTTTCAATTAGCGCATACATTCACTAAGGCACACACAAAATTTCAATACCAAAAACGTTTTGAAAACCTTTCACTATAGTTGTTATTTAAAACTCAAATAGATTTTATGAGCAGAAGAAACACAATGGATCCACAGCCCTCAGGTCATCCTAAGGACGAACTGCTCTGATACCATTGATGTAACATCCCGCCAAAACGTTTCACAAATATATAAAATGAAAATATACGTAACACCAAAGTGTTGAAATGAACATAATTATATATATGTAATGATGTTTCTCCTCGCAGGGAGTTTAATACAAAACGGTCATTTTCCAAAACTTAAACATAAAAACAGCAAAAACCACCAAACAACCGATCGCCCAACATAAAAGGGCGATCTCCTATCAGGCAGGCGATCTCCTATCAATCAGGCGATCTCCTATCAACCAGGCGATCTCCTATCAGGCAGGCGATCTCCTATCAAACCGGCGATCTCAACTTCTTGTAGCGTCATCTGCTCCCGTGTAAAGATTACACGATCATCACAGGTTTTAAGAAAACAGCCATAGAACCAAAACGCAAAGGGTAAGCTAGACATTTAAAAGAGAGTTTAGAATAAGGCATTTAAAATCATGAACATAATAGATCAAGGTAAAACATTTTCCAAGATATCCATGTAAAACGTGGAGTTACTCATAGCATTCAACTGCTCGCCCAAAACCACAGACTTCACAACATTCACCCATAGTCATTTCCATTTCACAATACAGCATCAAGTGTCTATCAATATTACAGTTTCTCATTTCACATGCCAGACTTTCCACTGGCCCACAATGCATAGACACATGACACTACTTCCGGATTGACTCGTGCGTTGACTCAGGCCCAGAGATTTGCACCTGTCATACCTACCACTGTGAATCCACACAGCATGCGCATATACCATCACATTGTTACCATTCTCTCGGTATGACAAGGTAAATTCGTATAACAGGCCGAGCTCGTTCCCATTTGAACAACTCACCCATACGTACGAACCTCCTTCGACTCTCACCAACTGAATAACTTCATCTACTTGATTCCATTATCTCAGCAGAGTCAGGATATCTCCTTCTAGACAAGCCCCTAGTCAATACACCTATACAGATCTTACACGGTATTTCCTTTCCTGAAAATACTATGCCTCGATCCCACATTCACAGCATTCCAAACATCATACCACTCAAATACATGATTCAATCATAGAACAATCATTTCAAAGGTTCAGATCTTCGAATATCTCGTTTAAATCTCAAGTAGTTTCAAAGCAACACCCAGAAACAGAGAGTTCACAAACAACGCCAAAACCGGCGATCTAGTTCAAAAACAGGGTGTTTCGAAGGCTTTATATAAAACCGGCGACCACATCGCCCAAACACATAAAACAGAGTATTTCACGAAGACAAAAGCGAAAACGGCGGCCACGCCGCCCACACTTCAGAAAATAGCTAAACTATGGCTCATATTGGAGATGGAGGCTAGCTTCCCTTACCTGGATCAGCGTGAAATCTCACTTCGAGCTCTAACCCTCTGAACTTAAGGATGCACGAATACTGCCTAAGCGTTTTGATCTGGAGAACTTGCAGAGAACCTTCCCAAAAGCTCTATGGCAGTCGTCGCTCGTCTTGCTCTTGCTTGAAGGTGCCTGGGAATACTGAGTTGCAGTGCAAGGGGGAGAAAAGAGAAAGATGATGGTGGACTCACTCTGTCCCCTTTTTATCTCTCACTGCGTTTCTAGACTCTCTAAGAGGAGCCTTCTGAGGCTTAAAGATGTAGGCCTGCTGTGTAGCCGCCCTAGCCTACTCTCTGAGATATCTAGCGTGTGAGTTTTCCTTTACTCAAGTACAAACCTGACAGTAACGTTGCGTGGTTGACTTTGCGCACACAACCACTGAGCACTACCGTACCAACTTTCTGGAGCCAATGACTACGTGTCGCGCATGCAACACGTTCAGGCTGGGCCCTGGGCCCCCACTTCATCTGCATGAAACACGACATCGCGCGATAACCTTTCGCCGATGACTACTCGCGCGTTGACAATCCACCAATGACCCATCCTGGAAAACGACCGATGTCTCCTCCTCCTGGAGACCGATGTCTCTCTGTGGCGATGTCCGCATGCCTCTCGCGCCCCGGCGACACCCGCATGCCTCACGCCCCGGCGATGCCCGCATGCCTCACGCCCGGCGATGCCCGCATGCCTCACGCCCGGCGATGCCCGCATGCCTCACGCCCGGCGATGCCCGACGACACGCCTTGCTGAAGGTTCCTCATTGCACTATGTTACGTCCAAGGTATCATCTCCACATGACTCGGTGACGTCGGTAGCTTCACATGTCCAAGGGTAGATTGGCACTTGTCCTCGTGCGCCCATGCATGCAACACTAAGGACGATCTCCCATACTCAAGCATAGAGCTTCGCATGCACAGCGTGTCTAAGGCTTAACCCACACCTTGATGCACATGGTCTTTGGGAACCCACTAGGGTTGATCCAACATCTTGACTACACACTAAGTGTAGCTTCGGCGATCATGTGTACCCTAGGCGACAGGCGACTAGGTACACTACAGGCGATAGGCGTTCTGGTGCAATCAAGGCGACAGGCGATCATGTGCCAGAGGAGTCGGAGATCGCCTACTCTTTCAATTACGGCGATCTCGTAGACTTTTAAGCTATACATCCCTTCCTTTATATTTTTAAATAAAGACATACTTAGAATTCATTTAAAATATACCCTTTTATTCCAATAAGATTTTCCAGGTCCTTACATACCACGCCCCGTTTCGAGCCACCTTCATTTTGGAGGCGTCTTAATCGGACTTCTTTGTCAAAATCTATCGCCATTTCAAGTTTCTATACCCTAATATTCACTAAATGAAGTTTCCCCAAACCCCAAACTACTGACGAATCGGCACAAAACATGCAGAGACGCCACGCCCCGTTTCCAGCCACTTTCATTTTTTAGGCGTCTTGATCGGACTTCTCTGTCAAAATCTATAGCCATTTGAACTTTGCATACCCTGATATTCACTAAATGAAGTTTCACCAGAGCCCAAACTACTGAAGAATCGGCACAAAACATGCAGATACGCCATGCCCCGTTTTGAGCCACTTTCATTTTTGAGGCGTCTTGATCGGACTTCTCTGTCAAAATCTATCGCCATTTGAAGTTTGTATACCCTGATATTCACTAAATGAAGTTTCACCAAAGCCCAACCTATTGAAGAATCAGCACAAAACATGCAGATACGCCACGCCCCGTTTCGACCCACTTTCATTTTTTAGGGGTCTTGATCAGACTTCTATATCAAAATCTATCGCCATTTAAAGTTTGTATACCCTAATATTCACTAAATGAAGTTTCCCCAAACCCCAAACTACTGACGAATCGGCACAAGACATGCCCATACGCCACACCCCGTTTCGAGCCACTTTCATTTTTTAGGCGGCTTTATCGGACTTCTCTATCAAAATCTAACGGCATTTGAAGTTTGTATACCCTAATATTCACTACATCAAGTTTCCCCAAACCCAAAACTACTGACGAATCGGCACAAAACATGCAGATTCACCACGCCCCGTTTCCACCCACTTTCATTTTTGAGGCGTCTTGATAGGACTTCTCTGTCAAAATCTATCGCCATTTGAAGTTTGTATACCCTAATATTCACTACATTAAGTTTCTCCAAACCCCAAGCTACTGACGAATCGGCTCAAAACATGCGCAAAAGTCACACCCATTTTTGACCCACTTTCATTTTTGAGGCGTCTTGATCAGAGTTCTCTGTCAAAATCTTACGCCATTTGAAGTTTGTATACCCTAATATTCACTAAATGAAGTTTCCCCAAACCCCAAACTACTGACGAATCGGCACAAAACATGCAGATACGCCACGCCCCGTTTCGAGCCACTTTAATTTTGAGGCGTCTTGATCGGACTTCTCCATCAAAATCTATCGCCATTTGAAGTTTGTATACCCTAATATTCACTAAATGAAGTTTCCCCAAACCCCAAACTACTGACGAATCGGCACAAAACATGCAGATAGCCCACACCCCTTTACGAGCCACTTTAATTTTTGAGGCGCCTTTATCAGACTTCTCTGTCAAAATCTATCGCCATTTGAAAGTTGAATACCCTAATATTCACTAAATGAAGTTTCCCCAAACCCCAAACTACTAACGAATCGGCACAAAACATGCAGATACGCCACCCCCCGTCTCGAGCCACTTTCATTTTTTAGGCGTCTTGATCAAACATCTCTGTCAAAATCTATCGCCATTTGAAGTTTGTATACCCTAATATTCAGTAAATGAAGTTTCCGCAAACGCCAAACTACTGACGAATCGGCGCAAAACATGCAGATACGCCACGCCCCGTTTTGAGCCACTTTCATTTTTTAGGCGTCTTGATGAAACTTCTCTGTCAAAATCTATCGCCATTTGAAGTTTGTATACCCTTCTATTCAGTAAATGAAATTTCCGCAAACGCCAAACAACTGAGGAATCGGCCCAAAACATGCACATACGCCATGCCTCGTTTCGATCCAGTTTCATTTTAGAGGCGTCTTGATCGGACTTCTCTGTCAAAATCTATCGCCATTTTAAGTTTGTATACCCTAATATTCACTAAATGAAGTTTCCCCAAACCCCCAACTACTGACGAATCGGAACAAAACATGCTGATACGCCACACCTGTAAGGACCTGTAAAATTAAATTGGAATAAAAGGGTATATTTTAAATGAATTCTAAGTATGTTTTTATTTAAAATATAAAGGAAGGGAGGTATAGCTTAAAAGTCTACGAGATCGCCGTAATTGAAAGAGTAGGCGATCTCCGACTTCTCTGGCACATGATCGCCTGTCGCCTTGATTGCACCTGAACGCCAATCGCCTGTAGTGTACCTAGTCGCCTGTCGCCTAGAGTACACATGATCGCCGAAACTACACTTAGTGTGTAGTCAAGATGTTGGATCAACCATAGTGGGTTCCCAAAAACCACGTGCATCAAGGTGTGGGTTAAGCCTTAGACACGCTGTGCATGCGAAGCCCTATGCTTGAGTATAGGAGATCGTCCTTAGTGTTGCATGCATGGGCGCACGAGGGCAAGTGCCAATCTACCCTTGGAAATGTGAAGCTACCGACGTCACCGAGTCATGTGGAGATGATACCTTGGACGTAACATAGTGGAATGAAGAACCTTCAGGAAGGTGTGGCGACGTGTCGTCGGGCATCGCCGGGGCGCGAGGCATGCGGGCATCGCCAGGGCGCGAGGCGTGCGAGCATCGCCGGGGCGCGAGGCGTGTGGGCATCGCCGGGGCGCGAGGCGTGCGGGCATCGCCGGGGCGCGAGGCATGCGGGCATCGCCGGAGCGCGAGGCATGCGGGCATCGCCGGGGCGCGAGGCATGTGGGCATCGCCAGGGCGCGAGGCATGCGGGCATCGCCAGGGCGCGAGGCATGCGGGCATCGCCGGGGTGCGAGGCATGTGGGCATCGCCAGGGCTAGACATCGGTCGTCTTCCAGGTTATCGCGCGATGACGTGTTTCACACAGATAAAGTGGGACCCAGACTCCTAGCATGAGACGCGCAGCACGCGCGACACGTAGACAAAAAGTGTTGGTTCAGAACAGTGACATCAGAATGTTGGCATGCGCAAGAGACAACAGTGGTCGTACTGTTCAGAGCAGTAGTTGAAATGCACAAGAGACAACCGTGGTCGTACTGTTCAGTGAAACGTACACTCAGACTTCCCTGCAGAGTGGGTGGTGGCAGCTGCTTTTGTGGACAAGTTGGTTTAAGATGCAAAAACCCACTTCTGAGAGGAAAAAGGAACGTTGCAGTTGTTCAAGAGCGAAAGAGTGAGCTACCTCCTTTCTCCTCCATTTCTCTCCTTCGCGCTGCGATTCTGGCACCTTCACACAAGAGTACGACGAGCGGCAGCCACCATTAGAGCACCTGGGAAGTTCTCTGCAAGTCCTTCAAACCAGACGCAAAAATAGAGCCAAGGCGTTCTTTAGGCTTCGTTGGATTTCGGAGCTCCTGGTGTTTGCGCAGGTCCAGGTAAGGGAAGCTAGCCTCCATTTTCAATACAAGTCGTAGTTTAGCTATTTCGGAAGTGAGGGCGACGAGGTCGCCGGTTTCGTTTTCATCTTCGTGAATGCTCTGTTATGTGTGTTTTTGAGCGACGTGGTCGCCGGTTTTTAAATACAAACTTCGAAATACCCTGTTTTTGAATCAGGTCGCCGGTTTGGGCGATGTTTGCGAACTCCCTATTTTTGGTGTTACTTTGAACTGTTGAAGCTTAAAGGTGATCTTCGAAAATCTGAATCTTTGAAAACGAATGTTGCTGTGACTTGAATCATTTATTTAAGTGGTATGATGTCTTGGGTGTTGTGAATGTGGGATCGAGGCATAGTATTTTCAGGAAAGAAAATACCGTGTAAGATCGTGTAGGATGTGCATTGATCGGTGATTCCTAAGGGGATATCCTGACTCTGCTGAGGTAATGGAATCACATAGAGGAAGTTACTCAGTTGGTGAGAGTCGAAGGAGGTTCATATGAATGGGTGACTCGTGTGAAAAAGAACGAGCTCGGCCTGTTCTATGGATTAACCCTGTCATACTGTGAGAATGATGAACTTGAGATTCATTTATACGCTGGTGAATGTGTGTGATTTCCCAGCGACCCTGTGAATGTGTGTGATTTCACAGTGGTGCAGCATGACAGGTGCAGATCTCTGAGTCTAATCAATGCATGAGTCTTCCGGAAGTAGTGTCAAGTGTCTTGAGTGCTGAGTCAGTGGTGGTCTGACATGTGAAATGAGGAACTTGAAATTGATAGACACTTGATGCAGTTTGTGAAATAGAATGACTCTTGAAAATATTGTGAAATGTGTGATTTCTGGGCGATCAGGTGAAGGGTATGAGAAACTTGATAGTGATACGTGAATATCTTGAAATTGTTTACCTTGATTTTAATTTAATTATCCTTATTTAAACTCTCCTTAAAATATCTAGCTTACCCTGCGTGTTCTGCTCGTTGGCTGTTTTTCTCTTAAAACTGTGATGATCGTGTATAACTTACACGGGAGCAGATGATCTTCCAGGAAGCAGAGCTCCCTAGTGAGTGGTCACCGAGGAAGAGATCGCCGGTTTCTATCTCTTGGTGGTGATCGCCGGTTTTATGTCCTGCTAGCAGATCGCCTGTTTTGGGGCCTTCTGTTACCAGATCGCCGGTTCATGTATGGAGACCGCCGGTCTTGTTGTATTTGATTGAATTTCGTTAAATTTTGAAAACATTTGACTGGTTATGTATTAAACTCCCTAAGAGGAGCAACTTCATTACTTATATATATATTATCATGTACTCTTCAATATTATTTGTTTACCTTTATTTTCATTATACATGTATGTATGGTTTTATTTTGGCGGGATGTTACATTAATGGTATCAGAGCAGTTCGTCCTTAGGATGACCTGAGGGCTGTGGATCCATTGTGTTTCTTCTGCTCATAAAAATCTATTTGAGTTTCAAATAACAACTATAGTGAAAGGTTTTCAAAATGTTTTTGTATTAAAATTTTGTGTGTGCCTTAGTGAATGTATGCCCTAATTGAAAATCTTAGTATTAAGGATGAGAGGATCTTGATAAAGTAATGAGGGTGCACACTCATAACTGGATCGAGATGATTCTCAATCTTAATTCCAGAGGTTTGATGTTTAGCCTACATTGAATTCTGGTGTGATTTATTGAGTGTCCTTGTAATTGACTGAAAGTGGCTGTTTGGATTGATGATTGTACACCAGGAACTGTTCTGGTGTTTTGTTTGAAGTTATAAGTATTATGATTCTGTTGATGAACTCAAATTCTTAATGATTTTGAGATGCTGACCTTTGTAAGGTCTAGATGTTACCTCCTGAATGAATTGATTTCTTATCGATCTCATTCTTGTAGTCGTAGGGAATATAGAAAACCTATAGTTTCAAAATCTGAGAACGAAGAAAGATGGCGCGTAAACCTCCTACCCCTCCCCGACCTTCTTCAGAGATGGGCCAGATCGCCAGGGCCATGGAGATGATGGCAACTGCCATCCAACAACAGAATACGGTAATGGCCCAGATTCATCAGGCTGTAATGCATCATTTGGGAACTGCTGGATCGGCTGCAACAGCTTCCCCTGTAAATCAGCTTTAGGAGCAGATGGGGATGACCGAGTTCATGAGGCACAACCCAACCCAGTTCCGTGGGAACGTTTCTCCGAACCAACCAGATCAGTGGATCAGGGAGTTCCATGCCTTAGTGGAGAAGGCAAAGAGGGTGGAGACCCTGGAGAGGGGTGATTCCAGGGTAATCAGATCACACCCAGGGGGTCCCTCCAGTGGGAAGGCCAAGGTGCAGCACCCACAAAGCAAGCCTTATGCGAGACCTCCACCACATCGGGCAGGAGCAGTTCCGCTCCAGTTTCAGCAGCAACAACCATGGAAACCAAGGTGTTTCCGTTGTGGTGGGTTACATAACGTCAAGGTGTGCCCCAAGAGGAATTCAGAGAAAGGGTGCTTCACATGTCAAGAGATGGGGCACATTTCTCGAGATTGTCCTAACAGAAAAAGGATGACTCAACCCGTTGGTTCCCAGCAGTTGAGGAACAAAGGCAGCAGACCTCAGGCAGGAGGGAGAGTGTTTGCCATGTCTGGAGCGGAGGCATCTCAGTCAGGTAACTTAGTACAAAGTGTTTACTCTATAGCTAGTAGAGGCGTTAGAATTTTGTTTGATTCCAGAGCGGCACACTCTTTTGTGTCAAGCCTGTGTGTAGCCGAGTTGGGCCTTCGAGTGAAGGAGTTACCGTTTGAACGGTTGGTCTCTACACCTGCATCAGGACAGGTTACGACCTCCATAGTTGCTCTGAATGTCCAGTGATGGTAGGGGGACGCAGGTTCAAAGTAAGTTTGATCTGCCTACCTCTTCAGGACCTGGATGTCATCCTGGGAATGGATTGGCTAGCTGCCAATCACGTTCTCATTGACCGCGGTAGTCAGAAGATGGCGTTTCCAGACCCCCAAGAATCAGATGTAATACCAGTTCAGCACGGGTGGTCAGAGTTGGAAAAGGGGGCGAGGTGCTTCGTGATGCTAGCTCGGGTGAAGTGATGAATGAAGGGGACGTAAGCAGAATACACGTGGCGAAATAATTCACGGATGTATTTCCAGAAGAAGTACCTGGATTACCCCCTAAGAGAGAAATGGAATTCTCTATTGATTTGGTACCTGGAGCTGGACCAGTGTCAATGGCTCCAGCTGAGTTGATGGAATTTAAGAAGGAAGTGTAAGTTAGATTTAGTTGTACCAAGGTTTAGTTTCAGCTACATATAATTTATGGAGAGTAAATAAGCTGTATGTTGAAGGTTTAAAGACTTAAGCATGTGTATCCATGAGAAGTACCAAAGTTAAGTTCCAAGATGAAAGTAGGAATTTTCTTTGATCTGGAGCTTAGAAGGTGTTAGTGTCAGTAACACAACATGAGGTGGCTCTAGCTGGACACAAGGCTTAAAATGGAAATTTGAGATTTGGTAGAGAATAAGTTTACAAGATGATTATATCATCTTGAGATGTATCAATGATTTTGGGAAAGAGGAAAGATGAAATATCTTAATTGTGTTTAAAGTTACAGTTAGGCAAAGAAATTGTTGAAAAGCAACAGGCGGAGAAATTGTTTGGATGAGAGAGAAAGTCTCGCGTGGGATGGATGTTGTTTAATTGATTTGGATTTGAAAGCAGTATGTGATTCGAAATTTGGACACTATTTTATGTTGAGTATGTAGGAGATGAATTGGATGTTATTCCAGAAAAGGGATTAGTGATCTGTCAATCACGTTTCTAAAGGTTTAGCTCAACGAAAGATAGTGTTTCCAAAGTTCAACCGAGTTGATTAAATTGAAGGAAATAAGTGGGAGAGTTGTTAGAGACGCAGTTAGTCAAGCCCAATATATCTCCTTGGAGTTTCCAGCGTTGTTGGCTAAAAAGGAAGAGGAAGGACCTCAACTGTGTAGGGACTACAGGAAGCTGAATAAGTTGACCATCCAGGGCAACTATCCTCTACCCGTAATTGATAATTTGAGGGATCAGTTAGATGGAACTTCAGTATTCTCAAAGTTTTATCTGAAATCCGGATAAAACTAGATTTTTGCTAAGACAGAAGATGTGCAGAAGACAAGCCTTTTGAGGTTTAGTATGATGCCTCACATCAAAGTTCGAATTGTGTCTGAATACAAGAGAAGACAGGAGTTGCATATGTTCAATGCAACTCAAATTTCATGAGAGAAAATTATTCTACTTATGATTTAGAATCGGCAGTGGTAGTATTGTTATGGAGATTTGAAGACAGTAATTGTATGAAGCTTTGTATGGGAGGAAATGCAGAATTCCCTTATTGTTGGAACCAGGAGGGCGAACCGGTTTTGATTGAATAATTAGAGGATCCTAGTCTGAAACGTATTGTGGAATTGCTAGGCACCGAACAGGATAAAGGCTTTGTAACGGGTAAAGATGGAATACTGAGATTAATGGCAGAATTTGCATACCAGCAGATGGAGAATGGAATTTGATGAAGTATTGGAGTAGTAAGAGTTGGTTCAACAGACAACCGAGAGGGTGAAACTGATGCAAGGCAGAATGAAAGCTTCTCAAAGTCGGCAGATGTCCCATGCAGACCAGAGGAGAAGACCTTTGGAGTTTGCTGCTGGAGACCATGTGTTCATGAGAGTAACACCAACCAAGGGCGTAGGAAGGGCAATCAGATCTAAGAAATTGTCCCCTAAGTTCGTGGGACCATATCAGATCTTAAGGAGGATTGGTCCTGTGGCTTATGCGATCGCCCTACCTCCCCATCTAGCGAATCTGCACAATGTCTTTCACGTGTCACAGCTGAGGAAGTACATGGCAGACCCTAGTCATGTGCTGGATGTAGACGATGTACAGATCAGGGATGACTTGTCCTTTGAAGCAAAACCAGTCAGGATTGACGATCGGCAAAGTAAACAGCTCAGAGGCAAGACCATCAACATGGTGAAAGTGGTGTGGGATGGGAGATCGGGGGATTCAACTTGGGAGTTAGAAGAACCCATGAGAGAGGCTTATCCATACCTCTTTTCCTTGTAATTCAATTTTCGGGGACGAAAATTTTTCTTGATGGGGAGAATGTAAGGACCTGTAAAATTAAATTGGAATAAAAGGGTATATTTTAAATGAATTCTAAGTATGTTTTTATTTAAAATATAAAGGAAGGGAGGTATAGCTTAAAAGTCTACGAGATCGCCGTAATTGAAAGAGTAGGCGATCTCCGACTTCTCTGGCACATGATCGCCTGTCGCCTTGATTGCACCTGAACGCCAATCGCCTGTAGTGTACCTAGTCGCCTGTCGCCTAGAGTACACATGATCGCCGAAACTACACTTAGTGTGTAGTCAAGATGTTGGATCAACCATGGTGGGTTCCCAAAAACCACGTGCGTCAAGGTGTGGGTTAAGCCTTAGACACGCGGTGCATGCGAAGCTCTATGCTTGAGTATAGGAGATCGTCCTTAGTGTTGCATGCATGGGCGCACGAGGACAAGTGCCAATCTACCCTTGGAAATGTGAAGCTACCGACGTCACCGAGTCATGTGGAGATGATACCTTGGACGTAACATAGTGGAATGGAGAACCTTCAGGAAGGCGGGGTGTGTCGTCGGGCATCGCCGGGACGCGAGGCATGCGGGCATCGCCGGGGCGTGAGGCATGCGGGCATCGCCAGGGCGCGAGGCATGCGGGCATCGCCGGGGCATGAGGCATGCGGGCATCGCCAGGGCGCGAGGCATGCGGGCATCGCCGGGGCGCGAGGCATGCGGGCATCGCCAGGGCGCGAGGCATGCGGGCATCGCCAGGGCGCGAGGCATGCGGGCATCGCCAGGGCGCGAGGCATGCGGGCATCGCCAGGGCGCGAGGCATGCGGGCATCGCCAGGGCGCGGGGCATGCGGGCATCGCCAAAGAGAGACATCGGTCGTCTTCCAGAGAGAGACATCGGTCGTCCTCCAGGATGAGTCATCGGTGGAGAGTCTTCACGCAAGAGGTCATCGGTGGAAGGTTATCGCGCGATGTCGAGTTGTACGTAGAGAAGGTGGGACCCAGACTCCCAACATGAGACGCGCAGCACGCGCGACACGTAGACAAAAAGTGTTGGTTGAGAACAGTGACATCAGAATGTTGGCATGCACAAGAGACAACAGTGGTCGTACTGTTCAGAGCAGTGGTTGGCATGCACCAGAGACAACAGTGGTCGTACTGTTCAGAGCAGTGGTTGGCATGCACAAGAGACAACAGTGGTCGTACTGTTCAGAGAAAGGTACACTCAGACTTCCCTGCAGAGTGGGTGGTGGCAGCTGCTTTTGTGGACAAGTTGGTTTAAGAGGCAAGAACCCACTTCTGAGAGGAGGAAAAAAACGTTGCAGTTATCCAAAGAGCGAAAAAGTGAGTTACCTCCCTTCTCCTCCATTTCTCTCCTTCGCGCTGCGATTCAAGCACCTTCGAGCAAAAAGCAAAGACGAGCGACGACTGCCATAGAGCACCTGGGAAGGTTCTCTGCAAGTCTACCGATCAGAAAGCTTAGGCTGAGTTCGGGCATCCGTGAGTTCGGTGGATTAAAGCTTGAAGAGAGAGTTTCACGCTAGTCCAGGTAAGGGAAGCTAGTCTTTTTCCAACGATAACTGGAGATTTGATGTTTGTGATGATAGGGCGACGTGGTCGCCGGTTTTACTTCGCTTTCACGGTGTTTGATGTTGAAATGTGAGATGTTTACGATAACAGTTCTGTTTGGATGTTGGGGGCGACGTGGTCGCCGGTTTTAAAAATGTTCTTGTTTAAAAACCCAGTTTTGTTCGTGATCGCCGGTTTCTGGAGGTGATCGCCGGTTTTTCATCTGTTATTGAAATATCCCCCGTTTTATGCTGTTTCAAAAGTGTTTGAGATTCTAAATGTGGTTTTCGAAAATCTGAACCTTGGTATGAGTTTTGCTGTGATTGGAATCGTTCATTGAAGTGTTATGTGATGTGTTGAATGTTGTGATTGTGGATCGAGGCATAGTATTTTCAGGAAAGAAAATACCGTGTAAGATTGTGTGGGATGTGCATTGATCGGTGATGTCTATAATGGGATATCCAGACTCTCCTGATATAATGGAATCAAATAGATGAAGTAATTCAGGCGTTGAGAGTCGATGGAGGTTCATACGTATGGGTGTCTCGTGTGAAACAGAACGAGTTCGGCCTGTGGTATGGATTAACCTTGTCATACGTGAGAAATGATATTGAGATTGGGTGATGCGCATGGCTGAGGGCACTTTCCAGCCTTTTGTATGACAGGTGCAAATCCCTGAGTCAGTCAATGCACGTGTTTTTCCGGAAATAGTGGTCAAGTGTCTTGTGTGATGAGTCAGTGGAAAGTCTGACGTGAAGTATTGAGAAATTGAATCGTTAGACACTTGATTGCTGATATGAATTGAAAGACTCTTGGATTGATTTGTGAAATATGTGATTACCTGATGGTTTTGTGGAAAATGAGAAAGTTGATGGTTTTATGTGGATGTCTTAAATTGGTTTCATGATTGGTTTTTAAGTTCATATTCAAACTCTCTTTTAAATGTCTAGCTTACCCTGTATTTTGGTTCTGTGGCTGTTTTCTTAAAACCTGTGATGATCGTGTATTTTACACGGGAGCAGATGATCTTGCAGGAAGAAGAGCTCCTCAGTGATCGCCGGAAGGAGATCGCCCCTTTATGTGGGGAGATCGCCTGTTTTGTTTTCTGTTGGGCGATCACCCCCTTTTCCTGTTCTCTGTCAGGAGATCGCCTTTTATGTTAGGAGATCGCCTCTTTATGTTGGGAGATCGCCTGTCGGGTTGTATTTTTGCTGTAATTCGTTTTAAGTTATGGAAAAATCGACGGTTTATGTATTAAACTCCCTGCGAGGAAAAACCTTATGACATATATATAATTATGTTCATTTCAATATTTTGTTTTATCTTTATCTTCATTATTTATTTGTGAAACGTTTTGGCGGGATGTTACATTAATGGTATCAGAGCAGTTCGTCCTTAGGATGACCTGAGGGCTGTGGATCCATTGTGTTTTTCTTCTGCTCATGAAAACTTATTTGAGTTTTAAGTGACAACTATTGTGAAAGGTTTTCAAACGTTTTTGTATTGAAATTTTTTTGTGTGTGCTGTAGTGAATGTATGCCTAACTGAAAATCTTAGTATTTAGAATGAGAGGGTCTTGATAAGGTGGTGAGGGTGCACACTCATGACCGGATCAGGGTGATTCTCAATCTAAATTCCAGAGGTTTAATGTTTAGCATACTTTGAATTCTGGTGTGATCGATTTCATTTTATTGAGTGTGGTTGTAATTGATTGTGAGTGGCTGTTTGGATTGATGGTTGCACACCAGTAGCTGTTCTGGTGTTTTGCTTGAGGTTATAAGCTTCATGTTTCTGTTGATGAACTCAAATTCTTAAGGAATTTGAGAAGCTGACCTTTGTAAGGTCGAGATGTTACACCCTTGAATGAATTGATTTCCTTATCGATCTCATTCTTATAGTTGTAGGGGATATAGAAGCTAGTGGTTTCGGAATCTGAGAACGAGGAAGATGACTCGTAGACCTCCTACCTCTCCCCAACCTTCTTCTGAAATGGGCCAGATCGCCAGGGCCATTGAGATGATGGCAGGTGCCATCCAGCAGCAGAACGCGGCGATGTCTCAAAATCACCAAGCTACAATGCAGCATTGGGAGACCGCCAGATCGGCTGCAACGACCCCCAACGTCGGTCCGCCTCAGGAGCAGATGGGGCTGACCGAGTTCCTCAGGCACAACCCACCTAAGTTCAGTGGGAACGTTACCCCTGATCAAGCAGATCAGTGGGTCAGGGGGTTAGAGAAAATATTCAGGGCGACCTCCTGCCCTGAAGATAAGAAGCTGGTGTTTGCCACATATCTTCTGTCTGGAGAAGCTGAGTTCTGGTGGATGGGAACTCAGCAGATGATGGAGGCCCGAGAGGAAGTGATGGATTGGGAGAGTTTCAGGGTGAGGTTCCTGGAGAAATACTTCCCAGACAGCGCAAAGTTTGCGCGGGAAGTAGAGTTCTTAAAGTTGGAGCAGGGGGAGATGTCGGTGAACGCCTATGCTGCTCGGTTTGAGTACCTTGCCCGATTCTACACTCAGGCGACCTCCGAGGCTTGGAGGTGCAGGAAGTTTGAGGAGGGGCTGAAGCATGGGCTGAAGAGGACGATAGCCCCGATGTGCATCAGGGAATTTCACGCCTTAGTGGAGAAGGCGAAATTGGTGGAGACTCTGGAGAAGGGTGAGTCTCGGGTGATCAGGTCACACCCAGGGGGTTCTTCCAGTGGGAAGACGAGGATGCAGCAACAGCAGGAGCCTTATGCGAGACCTCCACAGCATAGGGTAGGAGCAGCACCGCCCCAGTTTCAGCAACAGCAACCCTGGAAACCCAAATGTTTCCATTGCGGTGGACCACACACGCCCAATGTGTGCCCCAAGAAGACTTCGGAGAGAAGGTGTTTTGCATGCCAAAGGGTGGGACACGTTGCTAGAGATTGTCCTACCCACAATAGGATGACCCAACCCAGTGGTTCTCAGCAGTTGAGGAACGAAGGCAGCAGACCTCAGGCAACAGGGAGAGTGTTTGCCATGGCAGGAGCTGAGGCGTCCCAGTCAGGTAATTTGGTGTAAGATTGCTTGTTTTATATCTGGTAGAAGTATAAGAGTCTTGTATGATTCTGGAGCGACACACTCCTTTGTGTCAAGTCAGTGTAGCCGAGCTGGGCCTTCTAGTGAAGGAGTTAACCTTTCGAACTGTTGGTCTCTACACCTGCGTCAGGACAGGTGTTGACCTCTACAGTTGTCCCGAATGTCCAGTGATAGTAGAGGGACGCAGATTCAAAGTGAATTTGATCTGTCTACCTTTGCAGGATCTGGATGTTATCCTGTGAATGGATTGGCTGTCTGCCGATCACGCTCCCATAGATTGCGGTAGGCGGAAAGTGGCGTTTCCAATCTCCAAGAGCCAGATGTGAGATCTGCTCGGCATGGGCGATCAGAGTTGGAAGAAGGGGCGAGGTGTTTCGTGATGGTAGCTCGGTTGGAAGTGAAGAACGAAGAGGACGTAAGTAGGATTCATGTGGTGAAAGATTTGATGGATGTATTTCCAGATGAAGTACATGAGTTACCTCCTAAGAGAGAAGTGGAATTCTCTATTGATTTGGTACCTGGAGCTGGACCAGCGTCAATGGCACCTTGCAGGATGACTCCAGCCGAGTTGGTGGAATTGAAGAAGCAAGTGGAAGAGCTGTTAGAGCAGAGCATTTCATCAAGCCCAGTGTATCTCCATGAGGTACTCCAGTGCTGGTAATTCCAGAGGACGGAAGACCTTTTGACGTCTACTGTGGTGCTTCACATCAAGGTTTGAGATGTGTTTTGGATGCAAGAGAAGAGAATGGTTGCATATGCTTCAAGGCAACTCAAAGTTCATGAGAGAAATTATTCTACTTATGATTTAGAATCGGCAGTGGTAGTGGTGTTATGGAGATTTGAAACCAGTGATAGTATGAAGCTTTGTATGGGAGGAAATGTAGAACTCCCTTATTGTTGGAACCAGGAGGGCGAACCAGTTTTATTTGAACAATTAGGGGAGCCTAATCTGAAGCGTGTTGTGAGAGTTCTAGGCGCCGAGCAAGCTAAGGGCTTGGTGATGGGTAAAGATGGGATATTAAGGTTAAGGGCAGAATTTGCATACCAGTAAATGAATAATTTAAGGGATAACAGAAAATTTAACTTTGCTCTTCTGGCGAAATGGAAATGGTGGATGATGAGTGATGAGAAAGGGAAATGGAAAGATATTCTTGTATCCAAATATGACTCGGAACTTGGGAGAAGCCGAGCTCATTTGAAATATCAATCGTGGTGGTGAAGAGACGTATGTAAGGTGTTCCTTCAGGGAGCGTGAGAACTAGCTCAGCAGTTGGGATGTACAATGGAATTTGATGAAGTATTGGAGTAGTAAGAGTTGGTTCAGCAGATAACCGAGAAGGTGAAGCTGATACAAGGCAGGATGAAAGCTTCTCAAAGTGGTGTGGGATGAGAGATCGGGTGATTCCACTTGGGAGTTAGGAGAAACCATGAGAAAGGACTATCCACATCTCTTTCCTTGTAATTCAATTTTCGAGGACGAAAATTTTTGTTGTTAGGGAGATTGTAAGAACCTAGAAAATTATATTGGAATAAAAGTGATATATTTTGGATGAATTCTAAGTATATTCTTATTTAAAATATAAAGGAAGGGAAGTATAGCTTAAAAGTCTACGAGATCGCCGAAATTGAAAGAGTAGGCGATCTCCGAGTTCTCTGGCACATGATCGCCTGTCGCTTTGATTTCACCTAAACGCCAATCGCCTGTAGTGTACCTAGTCGCCTGTCGCCTAGAGTACACATGATCGCCGAAACTACACTTAGTGTGTAGTCAAGATGTTGGATCAACCATGGTGGGTTCCCAAAAACCACGTGCGTCAAGGTGTGGGTTAAGCCTTAGACACGCGGTGCATGCGAAGCTCTATGCTTGAGTATAGGAGATCGTCCTTAGTGTTGCATGCATGGGCGCACGAGGACAAGTGCCAATCTACCCTTGGAAATGTGAAGCTACCGACGTCACCGAGTCATGTGGAGATGATACCTTGGACGTAACATAGTGGAATGGAGAACCTTCAGGAAGGCGGGGTGTGTCGTCGGGCATCGCCGGGACGCGAGGCATGCGGGCATCGCCGGGGCGTGAGGCATGCGGGCATCGCCAGGGCGCGAGGCATGCGGGCATCGCCGGGGCATGAGGCATGCGGGCATCGCCAGGGCGCGAGGCATGCGGGCATCGCCGGGGCGCGAGGCATGCGGGCATCGCCAGGGCGCGAGGCATGCGGGCATCGCCAGGGCGCGAGGCATGCGGGCATCGCCAGGGCGCGAGGCATGCGGGCATCGCCAGGGCGCGGGGCATGCGGGCATCGCCAAAGAGAGACATCGGTCGTCTTCCAGAGAGAGACATCGGTCGTCCTCCAGGATGAGTCATCGGTGGAGAGTCTTCACGCAAGAGGTCATCGGTGGAAGGTTATCGCGCGATGTCGAGTTGTACGTAGAGAAGGTGGGACCCAGACTCCCAACATGAGACGCGCAGCACGCGCGACACGTAGACAAAAAGTGTTGGTTGAGAACAGTGACATCAGAATGTTGGCATGCACAAGAGACAACAGTGGTCGTACTGTTCAGAGCAGTGGTTGGCATGCACCAGAGACAACAGTGGTCGTACTGTTCAGAGCAGTGGTTGGCATGCACAAGAGACAACAGTGGTCGTACTGTTCAGAGAAAGGTACACTCAGACTTCCCTGCAGAGTGGGTGGTGGCAGCTGCTTTTGTGGACAAGTTGGTTTAAGAGGCAAGAACCCACTTCTGAGAGGAGGAAAAAAACGTTGCAGTTATCCAAAGAGCGAAAAAGTGAGTTACCTCCCTTCTCCTCCATTTCTCTCCTTCGCGCTGCGATTCAAGCACCTTCGAGCAAAAAGCAAAGACGAGCGACGACTGCCATAGAGCACCTGGGAAGGTTCTCTGCAAGTCTACCGATCAGAAAGCTTAGGCTGAGTTCGGGCATCCGTGAGTTCGGTGGATTAAAGCTTGAAGAGAGAGTTTCACGCTAGTCCAGGTAAGGGAAGCTAGTCTTTTTCCAACGATAACTGGAGATTTGATGTTTGTGATGATAGGGCGACGTGGTCGCCGGTTTTACTTCGCTTTCACGGTGTTTGATGTTGAAATGTGAGATGTTTACGATAACAGTTCTGTTTGGATGTTGGGGGCGACGTGGTCGCCGGTTTTAAAAATGTTCTTGTTTAAAAACCCAGTTTTGTTCGTGATCGCCGGTTTCTGGAGGTGATCGCCGGTTTTTCATCTGTTATTGAAATATCCCCCGTTTTATGCTGTTTCAAAAGTGTTTGAGATTCTAAATGTGGTTTTCGAAAATCTGAACCTTGGTATGAGTTTTGCTGTGATTGGAATCGTTCATTGAAGTGTTATGTGATGTGTTGAATGTTGTGATTGTGGATCGAGGCATAGTATTTTCAGGAAAGAAAATACCGTGTAAGATTGTGTGGGATGTGCATTGATCGGTGATGTCTATAATGGGATATCCAGACTCTCCTGATATAATGGAATCAAATAGATGAAGTAATTCAGGCGTTGAGAGTCGATGGAGGTTCATACGTATGGGTGTCTCGTGTGAAACAGAACGAGTTCGGCCTGTGGTATGGATTAACCTTGTCATACGTGAGAAATGATATTGAGATTGGGTGATGCGCATGGCTGAGGGCACTTTCCAGCCTTTTGTATGACAGGTGCAAATCCCTGAGTCAGTCAATGCACGTGTTTTTCCGGAAATAGTGGTCAAGTGTCTTGTGTGATGAGTCAGTGGAAAGTCTGACGTGAAGTATTGAGAAATTGAATCGTTAGACACTTGATTGCTGATATGAATTGAAAGACTCTTGGATTGATTTGTGAAATATGTGATTACCTGATGGTTTTGTGGAAAATGAGAAAGTTGATGGTTTTATGTGGATGTCTTAAATTGGTTTCATGATTGGTTTTTAAGTTCATATTCAAACTCTCTTTTAAATGTCTAGCTTACCCTGTATTTTGGTTCTGTGGCTGTTTTCTTAAAACCTGTGATGATCGTGTATTTTACACGGGAGCAGATGATCTTGCAGGAAGAAGAGCTCCTCAGTGATCGCCGGAAGGAGATCGCCCCTTTATGTGGGGAGATCGCCTGTTTTGTTTTCTGTTGGGCGATCACCCCCTTTTCCTGTTCTCTGTCAGGAGATCGCCTTTTATGTTAGGAGATCGCCTCTTTATGTTGGGAGATCGCCTGTCGGGTTGTATTTTTGCTGTAATTCGTTTTAAGTTATGGAAAAATCGACGGTTTATGTATTAAACTCCCTGCGAGGAAAAACCTTATGACATATATATAATTATGTTCATTTCAATATTTTGTTTTATCTTTATCTTCATTATTTATTTGTGAAACGTTTTGGCGGGATGTTACAGGCATCGCCAGGGCGCGAGGCATGCGGGCATCGCCAGGGCGCGAGGCATGCGGGCATCGCCGGGGCGCGAGGCATGCGGGCATCGCCGGGGCGCGAGGCATGTGGGCATCGCCAGGGCGCGAGGCATGCGGGCATCGCCAGGGCGCGAGGCATGCGGGCATCGCCGGGGCGCGAGGCATGTGGGCATCGCCAGGGCTAGACATCGGTCGTCTTCCAGGTTATCGCGCGATGACGTGTTTCACACAGATAAAGTGGGACCCAGACTCCCAGCATGAGACGCGCAGCACGCGCGACACGTAGACAAAAAGTGTTGGTTCAGAACAGTGACATCAGAATGTTGGCATGCGCAAGAGACAACAGTGGTCGTACTGTTCAGAGCAGTAGTTGAAATGCACAAGAGACAACCGTGGTCGTACTGTTCAGTGAAACGTACACTCAGACTTCCCTGCAGAGTGGGTGGTGGCAGCTGCTTTTGTGGACAAGTTGGTTTAAGATGCAAAAACCCACTTCTGAGAGGAAAAAGGAACGTTGCAATTGTTCAAGAGCGAAAGAGTGAGCTACCTCCTTTCTCCTCCATTTCTCTCCTTCGCGCTGCGATTCTGGCACCTTCACACAAGAGTACGACGAGCGGCAGCCACCATTAGAGCACCTGGGAAGTTCTCTGCAAGTCCTTCAAACCAGACGCAAAAACAGAGCCAAGGCGTTCTTTAGGCTTCGTTGGATTTCGGAGCTCCTGGTGTTTGCGCAGGTCCAGGTAAGGGAAGCTAGCCTCCATTTTCAATACAAGTCGTAGTTTAGCTATTTCGGAAGTGAGGGCGACGAGGTCGCCGGTTTCGTTTTCATCTTCGTGAATGCTCTGTTCTGTGTGTTTTTGAGCGACGTGGTCGCCGGTTTTTAAATACAAACTTCGAAATACCCTGTTTTTGAATCAGGTCGCCGGTTTGGGCGATGTTTGCGAACTCCCTGTTTTTGGTGTTACTTTGAACTGTTGAAGCTTAAAGGTGATCTTCGAAAATCTGAATCTTTGAAAACGAATGTTGCTGTGACTTGAATCATTTATTTAAGTGGTATGATGTCTTGGGTGTTGTGAATGTGGGATCGAGGCATAGTATTTTCAGGAAAGAAAATACCGTGTAAGATCATGTAGGATGTGCATTGATCGGTGATTCCTAAGGGGATATCCTGACTCTGCTGAGGTAATGGAATCACATAGAGGAAGTTACTCAGTTGGTGAGAGTCGAAGGAGGTTCATATGAATGGGTGACTCGTGTGAAAAAGAACGAGCTCGGCCTGTTCTATGGATTAACCCTGTCATACTGTGAGAATGATGAACTTGAGATTCATTTATACGCTGGTGAATGTGTGTGATTTCCCAGCGACCCTGTGAATGTGTGTGATTTCACAGTGGTGCAGCATGACAGGTGCAGATCTCTGAGTCTAATCAATGCATGAGTCTTCCGGAAGTAGTGTCAAGTGTCTTGAGTGCTGAGTCAGTGGTGGTCTGACATGTGAAATGAGGAACTTGAAATTGATAGACACTTGATGCAGTTTGTGAAATAGAATGACTCTTGAAAATATTGTGAAATGTGTGATTTCTGGGCGATCAGGTGAAGGGTATGAGAAACTTGATAGTGATACGTGAATATCTTGAAATTGTTTACCTTGATTTTAATTTAATTATCCTTATTTAAACTCTCCTTAAAATATCTAGCTTACCCTGCGTGTTCTGCTCGTTGGCTGTTTTTCTCTTAAAACTGTGATGATCGTGTATAACTTACACGGGAGCAGATGATCTTCCAGGAAGCAGAGCTCCCTAGTGAGTGGTCGCCGAGGAAGAGATCGCCGGTTTCTATCTCTTGGTGGTGATCGCCGGTTTTATGTCCTGCTAGCAGATCGCCTGTTTTGGGGCCTTCTGTTACCAGATCGCCGGTTCATGTATGGAGACCGCCGGTCTTGTTGTATTTGATTGAATTTCGTTAAATTTTGAAAACATTTGACTGGTTATGTATTAAACTCCCTAAGAGGAGCAACTTCATTACTTATATATATATTATCATGTACTCTTCAATATTATTTGTTTACCTTTATTTTCATTATACATGTATGTATGGTTTTATTTTGGCGGGATGTTACAACACCCCATTCCGAGCCACTTTCTTTTTTTAGGCGTCTTGATCGGACTTCTCTGTCAAAATCTATCGCCATTTGAAGTTATTATACCCTAATATTCACTAAATGAAGTTTCCCGAAACCCCAAACTACTGACGAATCGGCACAAAACATGCAGAGACGCCACGCCGCGTTTCGAGCCACTTTCATTTTTGAGGCTTCTTGATCGGACTTCTCTGTCAAAATCTAACGCCATTTGAAGTTTGTATACCCTAATACTCACTAAATGAAGTTTCCCCAAACCCCAAACCACTGACGAATCGGCACAAAACATGCAGATATGCCACGCCCCGTTTCGAGCCACTTTCATTTTTAGGCGTCTTGATCGGACTTCTCTTTCAAAATCTATCGCATTTTGAAGTTTTTATACCCTAATATTAACAAAATGAAGTTTCCGCAAAACCCAAACTACTGATGAATCGGCACAAAACATGCAGATATGCCATGCCTTGTTTCGAGCCACTTTCATTTTTTAGGCGTCTTGATCGGACTTTTCTGTTAAAATCTATCGCCATTTGAAGTTTGTATACCCTAATATATACTAAATGAAGATTCCCCAAACCCCAAATTACTGACGATTCGGCACAAAACATATGTTCTTGCCGGTTGACCCGCCTGTCGGTTGACTCACGACACTCACACGCCTCCTTCCTCACGTTGATATGTGCTTGGTTCTTTCGAAGCAATCTGCACCTGCAAAAGAGAAAGGGGGCGCCCTTGAGGCCGTTTGCACTCCGACGCTCAAGTCAGTGTAGTGCAAGTAACACCAAGTGTATTGAGTTTCTCTCTATGTGTTTAGGTCTAGAAACTGCGTACCTTTTTGAAGTATTTTACTGTCCCTTATATAGTCTAGGGTTTACTGCGCCGTTAACCCTAATTAGGGTTTACTGCGCTGCTAGCCATATTTAGGGTTTACTGGAATACCCTTGCGCCGCTATCACCCAATCTTAGGGTAATATAGCATATAAGGTTTCCTTCTCTGGAGTGCAAACTCTCATAGGGTGACCACCTGGGTGCCTCCTTGTGCACCTAGTCTCTGGGGCCACCTGTTCTGGGAGTGCCTTCACTGTTCACGTGCCATGCATGTAGCTTCACTGGGAAACCCTAGTTCTGATGAGTACTCGACCCCTCAGGACTCTGCACCTAACTGTGCTCTCCCTGCTACCCGCATGGGCACTTCGTGATCCAGGCCTCTCCCTAACTCTGGGTATTTAACTGGTCATTGGTCCACTCTGGGAACCAATCTTAGCTGTTCTGTTTACGCTGTTCAAATCACCCAAGGCCGATGTCACCTCGCCACACTCTGTCGTCGAGGACTCCTCGACCTGCTGAATGACGATGACACCTCCGCCCATCCTGGTGACCTGACGACTACTCACCCGTCTCTGTAGGCTGATGACTAATCACCCTTTCCTGTAGGCTGATGACTAATCACCCTTTCCTGTAGGCTGATGACTAATCACCCCTCTCTGTAGGCTGATGACTAATCACCCTTTTCTGTTCAATACCCCCTATGGGGTCCACTCCACGTGGCTTTGGCCCATGCTGTGGGACCCAGCTGACGTCCGAGGATTGGTCAGTACAACATGCATATCCGCCACGCCTCATTTCGAGCCACTTTCATTTTTCAGGCGTCTTGATCAGACTTCTCTGTCAAAATCTATCGCCATTTGAAAGTTTGTATACCTTAATATTCACTAAATGAAGTTTCCCCAAACCCCAAACTACTGACGAATCAGCACAAAACATGCAGATACGCCACACCCGCTTTCGAGCCACTTTCATTTTTGAGGCGTCTTTATCGAACTTCTCCGTCAAAATCTATCGCCATTTGAAAGTTGTATACCCTAATATTCACTAAATGAAGTTTCCCCAAACCCCAAAGTACTGACGAATCGGCACAAAACATACAGATACGCCACGCCCCGTTTCGAGCCACTTTCATTTTTTAGGCGTCTTGATCGGAGTTCTATGTCAAAATCTATCGCCATTTGAAGTTTGTATACCCTAATATTAACCAAATGAAGTTTCCGCAAACCCCAAACTACTCACGAATCGGCACAAAACATGCAGAGACACCACGCCCCATTTCGAGCCACTTTAATTTTTGAGGCGTCTTGATCGGACTTCTCTGTCAAAATCTATCGCCATTTGAAGTTTGTATACCCTAATATTCAGTAAATGAAGTTTCCCCAAACCCCAAACTACTGACGAATCAGGCCAAAACATGCAGATACGCCATGCCTCGTTTCGAGCCACTTTAATTTTTTAGGCGTGTTGATCGGAGTTCTCTGTCAAAATCTATCGCCATTTGAAGTTTGTATATCGTAATATTCACTAAATGAAGTTTCCCCAAACCCCAAACTACAGACGAATCGGCGCAAAACATGCAGATACGCCACACCCGCTTTCGAGCCACTTTCATTTTTGAGGCGTCTTGATCGGACTTCTCTGTCAAACTCTATCGCCATTGGAAGTTTGTATACCCTAATATTCACTAAATGAAGTTTCCCCAAACCCCAAACTACTGACGAATCGGCACAAAACATGCAGATACGCCACACCCGCTTTCGAGCCACTTTCATTTTTTAGGCGTCTTTATTACACTTCTCTGTCAAAATCTATCGTCATTTGAAAATTTATACCCTAATATTAACAAAATGAAGTTTCCCCAAACCCCAAACTACTAACGAATCGGCAGAAAAAATGCAGATATGCCACGCCCCATTTAAAGCCAGTTTCATTTTTGAGGCATCTTGATCGGACTTCTCTGTCAATATCTATCGCCATTTGAAGTTTATGTACCCTAATATTCACTAAATGAAGTTTTCCCAAACCCAAAACTACTGACGAATCGGCACAAAACATGCAGATACGCCACGCCCCGTTTCGAGCCACTTTAATTTTTTAGGCGTCTTGATCAAACTTCTCTGTCAAAATCTATCGCCATTTAAGTTTGTATACCCTAATATTCAGTAAATGAAATTTCCGCAAAAGCCAAACTATTGACGAATTGGCACAAAACATGCAGATAAGCCACGTCCCGTTTCGAGCCACATTAATTATTAGGCATCTTGATCAAACTTCTCTGTCAAAATCTATCGCCATTTCAAGTTTTTATACCCTTATATTCAGTAATGAAGTTTCCCCAAACCCCAAACTACTGACGAATCGGTACAAAACATGCAGATACGCCACACCCCAATTCGAGCCACTTTCATTTTTGAGGCGTCTTGATCGGACTTCTCTGTCAAAATCTATCGCCATTTGAAGTTTGTATACCCTAGTATTCACTAAATGAAGTTTCCCCAAACCCAAAACTACGGACGAATCGGCACAAAACATGCAGATACGCCACACCCCCTTTCGAGCCACTTTCATTTTTGAGGCGTCTTTATCAGACTTTTCTGTCAAAATCTATCACTATTTGAAGGTTGTATACCCTAATATTAATAAAATGACGTTTCCCCAAACCCCAAACTACTAACGAATCGGCATAAAACATGTAGATATTCCACGCCACGTTTCGAGCCAGTTTCATTTTTGAGGCGTCTTGATTGGACTTCTCTGTCAATATCTATCGCCATTTGAAGTTTGTGTACCCTAATATTCACTAAATGAAGTTTCCCAAACCCCAAACTACTGACGAATCGGCACAAAACATGCAGATAACCCAACCCCCTTTCGAGCCACTTTAATTTTTGAGGCGTCTTTATCAGACTTCTCTGTCAAAATCTATCGGCATTTGAAAGTTGTAGACCCTAATATTAACAAAATGAAGTTTCCCCAAACCCCAAACTACTGGTGAATCGGCAGAAAAGATGCAAATATGCCACGCCCCGTTTCGAGCCAGTTTCTTTTTTGAGGCGTCTTGATCGGACTTCTCTGTCAAAATCTATCGCCATTTGAAGTTTGTGTACCCTAATATTCACTAAATGAAGTTTCGCCAAACCCCAAACTACTGACTAATCAGGATAAAACATGCAGATATGCCATGCCCCGTTTCGAGCCATTTTCATTTTTGAGGCGTCTTTATCGGACTTCTCTGTCAAAATCTATTGCCATTTGAAGTTTGTATACCCTAATATTCACTAAATGAAGTCTCCCCAAACCCCAAAGTACTGACGAATCGGCACAAAGCATGCGGATACGCCCCACCCCTTTTCGAGCCACTTTATTTTTTAGGCGTCTTTATCAGACTTCTCTGTCAAAATCTATCGCCATTTGCAAGTTGTATACCCTAATATTAACAAAATGAAGTTTCCCCAAACCCCAAACTACTGACGAATCAGCACAAAAAATGCAGATTCGCCACCCCACGTTTCGAGCCACTTTAATTTTTTAGGCGTCTTGATCATACTTCGCTGTCAAAATCTATCGCCATTTGAAGTTTGTATACCCTAAGATTCAGTAAATGAAATTTTTGCAAACGCCAAACTACTGACGAATCTGCACAAAACATGCAGATAAGCCACGCCCCGTTTCGAGCCACTTTCATTTTTTAGGAGTCTTGATCAAACTTCTCTGTCAAAATCTATCGCCATTTCAAGTTTGTATACCCTTATATTCAGTAAATGAAGTTTCCCCAAACCCCAAACTATCGACGAATCGGCAAAAAACATGCAGATACGCCACACCCCAATTCGAGCCACTTTCATTTTTGAGGGGTCTTGATCGGACTTCTCTGTCAAAATCTATCGCCATTTGAAGTTTGTATACCCTAGTATTCACTAAATGAAGTTTCCCCAAACCCAAAACTACGGACGAATCGGCACAAAACATGCAGATACGCCACACCCCCTTTCGAGCCACTTTCATTTTTGAGGCGTCTTTATCAGACTTTTCTGTCAAAATCTATCGCCATTTGAAGGTTGTATACCCTAATATTAAATAATGAAGTTTCCCCAAACCCCAAACTACTGACGAATCGGCATAAAACATGTAGATATGCCACGCCCCGTTTCGAGCCAGTTTCATTTTTGACGCGTCTTGATTGGACTTCTCTGTCAATATCTATCGCCATTTGAAGTTTGTGTACCCTAATATTAACAAAATGAAGTTTCCGCAAAACCCAAACTACTGACGAATCGGCACAAAACATGCAGATATGCCATGCCTTGTTTCGAGCCACTTTCATTTTTTAGGCGTCTTGATCAAACTTCGCTGTCAAAATCTATCGCCATTTGAAGTTTGTATACCCTAATATTCAGTAAATGAAATTTTTGCAAATGCCAAACTACTGACGAATCTGCACAAAACATGCAGATAAGCCACGCCCCGTTACGAGCCACTTTTATTTTTTAGGAGTCTTGATCAAACTTCTCTGTCAAAATCTATCGCCATTTCAAGTTTGTATACCCTTATATTCAGTAAATGAAGTTTCCCCAAACCCCAAACTACTGACGAATCGGCACAAAACATGCAGATACGCCACACCCCAATTCGAGCCACTTTCATTTTTGAGGGGTCTTGATCACACTTCTCTGTCAAAATCTATCGCCATTTGAAGTTTGTATACCCTAGTATTTACTAAATGAAGTTTCCGCAAACTTAAAACTACTGACGAATCGGCACAAAACATGTAGATACGCCACACCCCCTTTCGAGCCACTTTCATTTTTGAGGCGTCTTTATCAGACTTTTCTGTCAAAATCTATCGCCATTTGAAGGTTGTATACCCTAATATTAACAAAATGAAGTTTCCCCAAACCCCAAACTACTGACGAATCGGCATAAAACATGTAGATATGCCACGCCCCGTTTCGAGCAAGTTTCGTTTTTGAGGCGTCTTGATTGGACTTCTCTGTCAATATCTATCGCCATTTGAAGTTTGTGTACCCTAATATTCACTAAATGAAGTTTCCCAAACCCAAAACTACTGACGAATCGGCACAAAACATGCAGATAACCCAAACCCCCTTTCGAGCCACCTTCATTTTTGAGGTGTCTTAATTGGACTTCTCTGTCAAAATCTATCGCCATTTGAACTTTGTATACCCTAATATTCACTAAATGAAGTTTCCCCAAACCCCAAACTACTTATGAATCGGCACAAAACATGCAGATCCGCCACACCCATTTCGACCCACTTTCATTTTTGAGGCCTCTTGATCGGACTTCTCTGTTAAAATCTATCGCCATTTGAAGTTTGTATACCCTAATATTCACTAAATGAAGTTTCCCCAAACGCGAAACTACTGACGAACCGGCACAAAACATGCAGATACGCCACGCCCCGTTTCCAGCCACTTTCGTTTTTGAGGCGTCTTGATCGGACTTCTCTGTCAAAATCTATCGCCATTTGAAGTTTGTATACCCTAATATTCACTAAATGAAGTTTCCCCAAACGCGAAACTAATGACGAATCGGCACAAAACATGCAGATACGCCACACCCCGTTTCGAGCCACTTTCATTTTTGAGGCGTCGTAATCGGACTTCTCTGTCCAAATCTATTGCCATTTGAAGTGTGTATACCCTAATATTCACTAAATGAAGTTTCCCCTAACCCCAAACTACGGACAAATCGCACAAAACATGCAGATAGGCCACGCCCCGTTTCGAGCCACTTTCATTTTTGAAGCGTCTTGATCGAACTTCTCTGTCAAAATCTATCGCCATTTGAAGTTTGTATACCCTAATATTCACTAAATGAAGAGTCCCCAATCCCCAAACTACTGACGAATCGGCACAAAACATGCAGATACGCCACGCCCCGTTTCGAGCCACTTTCATTTTTGAGGCGTCCTCATCGGACTTCTCTGTCAAAATCTATCGCCATTTGAAGTTTGTATACCCTAATATTCACTAAATGAAGTTTGCCCAAACCCCAAACTACTGAAGAATCGGCACAAAACATGCAGATACGCAACACCCGTTTCGAGCCACTTTAATTTTTGAGGCGTCTTGATCGGACTTCTCTGTCAAAATCTATCGCCATTTGAAGTTTGTATACCCTAATATTCACTAAATGAAGTTTCCCGAATCTCCAAACTACTGACGAATCGGCACAAAACATGCAGATACGCCACGCCCAGTTTCGAGCCACTTTCATTTTTGAGGCGTCCTAATCGGACTTCTCATTCAAAATCTATCGCCATTTGAAGTGTGTATACCCTAATATTCACTAAATGAAGTTTCCCCAAACGCGAAACTACTGATGAACCGGCACAAAACATGCAGATACGCCACGCCCCGTTTCCAGCCACTTTCGTTTTTGAGGCGTCTTGATCGGACTTCTCTGTCAAAATCTATCGCCATTTGAAGTTTGTATACCCTAATATTCACTAAATGAAGTTTCCCCAAACGCGAAACTAATGACGAATCGGCACAAAACATGCAGATACGCCACGCCCGTTTCGAGCCACTTTCATTTTTGAGGCGTCGTAATCGGACTTCTCTGTCCAAATCTATTGCCATTTGAAGTGTGTATACCCTAATATTCACTAAATGAAGTTTCCCCAAACGCGAAACTTCTGACGAATCGGCCCAAAACATCCAGATACGCCACGCCCCGTTTTGAGCCACTTTCATTTTTTAGGCGTCTTGATTGGACTTCTCGGTGAAAATGCATCGCCATTTGAAGTTTGTATACCCTAATACTCACTAAATGAAGTTTCCCCAAACGCGAAACTACTGACGAATCGGCACAAAACATGCAGATACGCCACGCCCCGTTTCCAGCCACTTTCATTTTCGAGGCGTCTTGATCGGACTTCTCAGTCAAAATCTATCGCCATTTGAAGTTTGTATACCCTAATAATCACTAAATGAAGTTTCCCTAATCCCCAAACTACTGACGAATCGGCACAAAACATGCAGATACGGCACGCCTCGTTTCGAGCCACTTTCATTTTTGCAGCGTCTGGATCGGACATCTCTGTCAAAATCTATCGCCATTTGAAGTTTGTATTCCCTAATATTCACTAAATGAAGATTCCCCGAACCCCAAACTAATGACGAATCGGCACAAAACATGCAGATACGCCACGCCCCGTTTCGAGCCACTTTCATTTTTGAGGCGTCTTGATCGGACTTCTCTGTCAGAATCTATCGCCATTTGAAGTTTGTATACCCTAATATTCACTAAATGAAGTTTCCCCAATCTCCAAACTACTGACGAATCGGCACAAAACATGCAGATACGCCACGCCCCGTTTCGAGCCACTTTCATTTTTGCAGCGTCTTGATCGGACATCTCTGTCAAAATCTATCGCCATTTGAAGTTTGTATACCCTAGTATTCACTAAATGAAGTTTCCCCAAACCCAAAACTACGGACGAATCGGCACAAAACATGCAGATACGCCACACCCCCTTTCGAGCCACTTTCATTTTTGAGGCGTCTTTATCAGACTTTTCTGTCAAAATCTATCACCATTTGAAGGTTGTATACCCTAATATTAATAAAATGACGTTTCCCCAAACCCCAAACTACTAACGAATCGGCATAAAACATGTAGATATTCCACTCCACGTTTCGAGCCAGTTTCATTTTTGAGGCGTCTTGATTGGACTTCTCTGTCAATATCTATCGCCATTTGAAGTTTGTGTACCCTAATATTCACTAAATGAAGTTTCCCAAACCCCAAACTACTGACGAATCGGCACAAAACATGCAGATAACCCAACCCCCTTTCGAGCCACTTTAATTTTTGAGGCGTCTTTATCAGACTTCTCTGTCAAAATCTATCGGCATTTGAAAGTTGTAGACCCTAATATTAACAAAATGAAGTTTCCCCAAACCCCAAACTACTGACGAATCGGCACAAAACATGCAGATACGCCACACCCGCTTTCGAGCCACTTTCATTTTTTAGGCGTCTTTATTACACTTCTCTGTCAAAATCTATCGTCATTTGAAAGTTTATACCCTAATATTAACAAAATGAAGTTTCCCCAAACCCCAAACTACTAACGAATCGGCAGAAAACATGCAGATATGCCACGCCCCATTTAAAGCCAGTTTCATTTTTGAGGCGTCTTGATCGGACTTCTCTGTCAATATCTATCGCCATTTGAAGTTTATGTACCCTAATATTCACTAAATGAAGTTTTCCCAAACCCAAAACTACTGATGAATCGGCACAAAACATGCAGATACGCCACGCCCCGTTTCGAGCCACTTTAATTTTTTAGGCGTCTTGATCAAACTTCTCTGTCAAAATCTATCGCCATTTAAGTTTGTATACCCTAATATTCAGTAAATGAAATTTCCGCAAAAGCCAAACTATTGACGAATTGGCACAAAACATGCAGATAAGCCACGTCCCGTTTCGAGCCACATTAATTATTAGGCATCTTGATCAAACTTCTCTGTCAAAATCTATCGCCATTTCAAGTTTTTATACCCTTATATTCAGTAATGAAGTTTCCCCAAACCCCAAACTACTGACGAATCGGTACAAAACATGCAGATACGCCACACCCCAATTCGAGCCACTTTCATTTTTGAGGCGTCTTGATCGGACTTCTCTGTCAAATTCTATCGCCATTTGAAGTTTGTATACCCTAGTATTCACTAAATGAAGTTTCCCCAAACCCAAAACTACAGACGAATCGGCACAAAACATGCAGATACGCCACACCCCCTTTCGAGCCACTTTCATTTTTGAGGCGTCTTTATCAGACTTTTCTGTCAAAATCTATCACCATTTGAAGGTTGTATACCCTAATATTAATAAAATGACGTTTCCCCAAACCCCAAACTACTAACGAATCGGCATAAAACATGTAGATATTCCACGCCACGTTTCGAGCCAGTTTCATTTTTGAGGCGTCTTGATTGGACTTCTCTGTCAATATCTATCGCCATTTGAAGTTTGTGTACCCTAATATTCACTAAATGAAGTTTCCCAAACCCCAAACTACTGACGAATCGGCAAAAAACATGCAGATAACCCAACCCCTTTCGAGCCACTTTAATTTTTGAGGCGTCTTTATCAGACTTCTCTGTCAAAATCTATCGGCATTTGAAAGTTGTAGACCCTAATATTAACAAAATGAAGTTTCCCCAAACCCCAAACTACTGGTGAATCGGCAGAAAAGATGCAAATATGCCACGCCCCGTTTCGAGCCAGTTTCTTTTTTGAGGCGTCTTGATCGGACTTCTCTGTCAAAATCTATCGCCATTTGAAGTTTGTGTACCCTAATATTCACTAAATGAAGTTTCGCCAAACCCCAAACTACTGACTAATCAGGATAAAACATGCAGATATGCCATGCCCCGTTTCGAGCCATTTTCATTTTTGAGGCGTCTTTATCGGACTTCTCTGTCAAAATCTATTGCCATTTGAAGTTTGTATACCCTAATATTCACTAAATGAAGTCTCCCCAAACCCCAAAGTACTGACGAATCGGCACAAAGCATGCGGATACGCCCCACCCCTTTTCGAGCCACTTTATTTTTTAGGCGTCTTTATCAGACTTCTCTGTCAAAATCTATCGCCATTTGCAAGTTGTATACCCTAATATTAACAAAATGAAGTTTCCCCAAACCCCAAACTACTGACGAATCAACACAAAAAATGCAGATTCGCCACCCCACGTTTCGAGCCACTTTAATTTTTTAGGCGTCTTGATCATACTTCGCTGTCAAAATCTATCGCCATTTGAAGTTTGTATACCCTAAGATTCAGTAAATGAAATTTTTGCAAACGCCAAACTACTGACGAATCTGCACAAAACATGCAGATAAGCCACGCCCCGTTTCGAGCCACTTTCATTTTTTAGGAGTCTTGATCAAACTTCTCTGTCAAAATCTATCGCCATTTCAAGTTTGTATACCCTTATATTCAGTAAATGAAGTTTCCCCAAACCCCAAACTATCGACGAATCGGCAAAAAACATGCAGATACGCCACACCCCAATTCGAGCCACTTTCATTTTTGAGGGGTCTTGATCGGACTTCTCTGTCAAAATCTATCGCCATTTGAAGTTTGTATACCCTAGTATTCACTAAATGAAGTTTCCCCAAACCCAAAACTACGGACGAATCGGCACAAAACATGCAGATACGCCACACCCCCTTTCGAGCCACTTTCATTTTTGAGGCGTCTTTATCAGACTTTTCTGTCAAAATCTATCGCCATTTGAAGGTTGTATACCCTAATATTAAATAATGAAGTTTCCCCAAACCCCAAACTACTGACGAATCGGCATAAAACATGTAGATATGCCACGCCCCGTTTCGAGCCAGTTTCATTTTTGACGCGTCTTGATTGGACTTCTCTGTCAATATCTATCGCCATTTGAAGTTTGTGTACCCTAATATTAACAAAATGAAGTTTCCGCAAAACCCAAACTACTGACGAATCGGCACAAAACATGCAGATATGCCATGCCTTGTTTCGAGCCACTTTCATTTTTTAGGCGTCTTGATCAAACTTCGCTGTCAAAATCTATCGCCATTTGAAGTTTGTATACCCTAATATTCAGTAAATGAAATTTTTGCAAATGCCAAACTACTGACGAATCTGCACAAAACATGCAGATAAGCCACGCCCCGTTACGAGCCACTTTTATTTTTTAGGAGTCTTGATCAAACTTCTCTGTCAAAATCTATCGCCATTTCAAGTTTGTATACCCTTATATTCAGTAAATGAAGTTTCCCCAAACCCCAAACTACTGACGAATCGGCACAAAACATGCAGATACGCCACACCCCAATTCGAGCCACTTTCATTTTTGAGGGGTCTTGATCACACTTCTCTGTCAAAATCTATCGCCATTTGAAGTTTGTATACCCTAGTATTTACTAAATGAAGTTTCCGCAAACTTAAAACTACTGACGAATCGGCACAAAACATGTAGATACGCCACACCCCCTTTCGAGCCACTTTCATTTTTGAGGCGTCTTTATCAGACTTTTCTGTCAAAATCTATCGCCATTTGAAGGTTGTATACCCTAATATTAACAAAATGAAGTTTCCCCAAACCCCAAACTACTGACGAATCGGCATAAAACATGTAGATATGCCACGCCCCGTTTCGAGCAAGTTTCGTTTTTGAGGCGTCTTGATTGGACTTCTCTGTCAATATCTATCGCCATTTGAAGTTTGTGTACCCTAATATTCACTAAATGAAGTTTCCCAAACCCAAAACTACTGACGAATCGGCACAAAACATGCAGATAACCCAAACCCCCTTTCGAGCCACCTTCATTTTTGAGGTGTCTTAATTGGACTTCTCTGTCAAAATCTATCGCCATTTGAACTTTGTATACCCTAATATTCACTAAATGAAGTTTCCCCAAACCCCAAACTACTTATGAATCGGCACAAAACATGCAGATCCGCCACACCCATTTCGACCCACTTTCATTTTTGAGGCCTCTTGATCGGACTTCTCTGTTAAAATCTATCGCCATTTGAAGTTTGTATACCCTAATATTCACTAAATGAAGTTTCCCCAAACGCGAAACTACTGACGAACCGGCACAAAACATGCAGATACGCCACGCCCCGTTTCCAGCCACTTTCGTTTTTGAGGCGTCTTGATCGGACTTCTCTGTCAAAATCTATCGCCATTTGAAGTTTGTATACCCTAATATTCACTAAATTAAGTTTCCCCAAACGCGAAACTAATGACGAATCGGCACAAAACATGCAGATACGCCACACCCCGTTTCGAGCCACTTTCATTTTTGAGGCGTCGTAATCGGACTTCTCTGTCCAAATCTATTGCCATTTGAAGTGTGTATACCCTAATATTCACTAAATGAAGTTTCCCCTAACCCCAAACTACGGACAAATCGCACAAAACATGCAGATAGGCCACGCCCCGTTTCGAGCCACTTTCATTTTTGAAGCGTCTTGATCGAACTTCTCTGTCAAAATCTATCGCCATTTGAAGTTTGTATACCCTAATATTCACTAAATGAAGAGTCCCCAATCCCCAAACTACTGACGAATCGGCACAAAACATGCAGATACGCCACGCCCCGTTTCGAGCCACTTTCATTTTTGAGGCGTCCTCATCGGACTTCTCTGTCAAAATCTATCGCCATTTGAAGTTTGTATACCCTAATATTCCCTAAATGAAGTTTCCCCAAACGCGAAACTAATGACGAATCGGCACAAAACATGCAGATACGCAACACCCGTTTCGAGCCACTTTAATTTTTGAGGCGTCTTGATCGGACTTCTCTGTCAAAATCTATCGCCATTTGAAGTTTGTATACCCTAATATTCACTAAATGAAGTTTCCCGAATCTCCAAACTACTGACGAATCGGCACAAAACATGCAGATACGCCACGCCCAGTTTCGAGCCACTTTCATTTTTGAGGCGTCCTAATCGGACTTCTCATTCCAAATCTATCGCCATTTGAAGTGTGTATACCCTAATATTCACTAAATAAAGTTTCCCCAAACGCGAAACTACTGACGAACCGGCACAAAACATGCAGATACGCCACGCCCCGTTTCCAGCCACTTTCGTTTTTGAGGCGTCTTGATCGGACTTCTCTGTCAAAATCTATCGCCATTTGAAGTTTGTATACCCTAATATTCACTAAATGAAGTTTCCCCAAACGCGAAACTAATGACGAATCGGCACAAAACATGCAGATACGCCACGCCCGTTTCGAGCCACTTTCATTTTTGAGGCGTCGTAATCGGACTTCTCTGTCCAAATCTATTGCCATTTGAAGTGTGTATACCCTAATATTCACTAAATGAAGTTTCCCCAAACGCGAAACTTCTGACGAATCGGCCCAAAACATCCAGATACGCCACGCCCCGTTTTGAGCCACTTTCATTTTTGAGGCGTCTTGATTGGACTTCTCGGTGAAAATGCATCGCCATTTGAAGTTTGTATACCCTAATACTCACTAAATGAAGTTTCCCCAAACGCGAAACTACTGACGAATCGGCACAAAACATGCAGATACGCCACGCCCCGTTTCCAGCCACTTTCATTTTCGAGGCGTCTTGATCGGACTTCTCAGTCAAAATCTATCGCCATTTGAAGTTTGTATACCCTAATAATCACTAAATGAAGTTTCCCCAATCCCCAAACTACTGACGAATCGGCACAAAACATGCAGATACGGCACGCCCCGTTTCGAGCCACTTTCATTTTTGCAGCGTCTGGATCGGACATCTCTGTCAAAATCTATCGCCATTTGAAGTTTGTATTCCCTAATATTCACTAAATGAAGATTCCCCGAACCCCAAACTAATGACGAATCGGCACAAAACATGCAGATACGCCACGCCCCGTTTCGAGCCACTTTCATTTTTGAGGCGTCTTGATCGGACTTCTCTGTCAGAATCTATCGCCATTTGAAGTTTGTATACCCTAATATTCACTAAATGAAGTTTCCCCAATCTCCAAACTACTGACGAATCGGCACAAAACATGCAGATACGCCACGCCCCGTTTCGAGCCACTTTCATTTTTGCAGCGTCTTGATCGGACATCTCTGTCAAAATCTATCGCCATTTGAAGTTTGTATACCCTAATATTGACTAAATGAAGATTCCCCAAACCCCAAACTAATGACGAATTGGCACAAAACATGCAGATACGCCACGCCCCGTTTAGAGCCACTTTAATTTTTTAGGCGTCTTGATTGGACTTCTCTGTCAAAATCTATCGCCATTTGAAGTTTGTATACCCTAATATTCACTAAATGAAGTTTCGCCAATCTCCAAACTACTGATGAATCGGCACAAAACATGCAGATACGCCATGCCCCGTTTCCTGCGACTTTCATTTTTGAGGCGTCTTGATCGGACTTCTCTGTCAAAATATATCGCCATTTGAAGTTTGTATACCTTAATACTCACTAAATGAAGTTTCCCCAAACGCGAACCTACTGACGAATCGGCACAAAACATGCAGATACGCCACGCCTCGTTTCCAGCGACTTTCATTTTTGAGGCGTCTTGATCGGACTTCTCTGTCAAAATCTATCGCCATTTGAAGCTTGTATACTCTAATATTCACTAAATGAAGTTTCCCCAATCTCCAAACTACTGACGAATCGGCACAAGACATGCAGATACGCGACGCCCCGTTTCGAGCCACTTTCGATTTTGAGGCGTCTTGGTCGGACTTCTCTGTCAATATCTATCGCCATTTGAAGTTTGTATACCCTAATATTCACTAAATGAAGTTTCCCCAATCTCAAAACTACCGACGAATCGGCACAAGACATGCAGATACGCCACGCCCCGTTTTGAGCCACTTTCATTTTTGAGGCGTCTTGATCGGACTTCTCTGTCAAAATCTATCGCCATTTGAAGTTTGTATACCCTAATATTCACTAAATGAAGTTTCGCAAATCTCCAAACTACTGACGAATCGGCACAAAACATGGAGATACGCCACTCCCTGTTTCCAGCCACTTTCATTTTCGAGGTGTCTTGATCGGACTTCTCTGTCAAAATCTATCGCCATTTGAAGTTTGTATACCCTAATAATCACTAAATGAAGTTTCCCCAATCCCCAAACTACTGACGAATCGGCACAAAACATGCAGATACGCCACGCCCCGTTTCGAGCCACTTTCATTTTTGCAGCGTCTTGATCGGACATCTCTGTCAAAATCTATCGCCATTTGAAGTTTGTATACCCTAATATTCACAAAATCAAGATTCCCCAAACCCCAAACTAATGACGAATATGCACAAAACATGCAGATACGCCACGCCCCGTTTCGAGCCACTTTCATTTTTGAGGCGTCTTGATCGGACTTCTCTGTCAGAATCTATCGCCATTTGAAGTTTGTATACCCTAATATTCACTAAATGAAGTTTCCCCAAACGCGAAACTACTGAGGAATCGGCACAAAACATGCAGATACGCCACGCCCCGTTTCGAGCCACTTTCATTTTTGAGGCGTCTTGATCGGACTTCTCTGTCAAAATCTATCGCCATTTGAAGTTTGTATACCCTAATATTCACTAAATGAAGTTTCCCCAATCTCCAAACTACTGACGAATCGGCACAAAACATGCAGATACGCCACGCCCCACTTCGAGCAACTTTCATTTTTGAGGCGTCTTGATCGGACTTCTCTATCCAAATCTATCGCCATTTGAAGTTTGTATACCCTAATATTAATTAAATGAAGTTTCTCCAAACGCGAAACTACTGACCAATCGGCACAAAACATACAGATACGCCACGCCCCGTTTCGAACCACTTTCATTTTTTAGGCGTGTTGATCGGACTTCTCTGTTAAAATCTATCGCCATTTGAAGTTTATATACCCTAATATTCATTAAATGAAGTTTCTCCAAACGCGAACCTACTGACGAATCGGCACAAAACATACAGATACGCCACGCCCCGTTTCGAGCCACTTTCATTTTTGAGGCGTCTTGATCGGACTTCTCTGTCAAAATCTATCGCCATTTGAAGTTTGTATACCCTAATATTCCCTAAATGAAGTTTCCCCAAACGCGAAACTAATGACGAATCGGCACAAAACATGCAGATACGCAACACCCGTTTCGAGCCACTTTAATTTTTGAGGCGTCTTGATCGGACTTCTCTGTCAAAATCTATCGCCATTTGAAGTTTGTATACCCTAATATTCACTAAATGAAGTTTCCCGAATCTCCAAACTACTGACGAATCGGCACAAAACATGCAGATACGCCACGCCCAGTTTCGAGCCACTTTCATTTTTGAGGCGTCCTAATCGGACTTCTCATTCCAAATCTATCGCCATTTGAAGTGTGTATACCCTAATATTCACTAAATAAAGTTTCCCCAAACGCGAAACTACTGACGAACCGGCACAAAACATGCAGATACGCCACGCCCCGTTTCCAGCCACTTTCGTTTTTGAGGCGTCTTGATCGGACTTCTCTGTCAAAATCTATCGCCATTTGAAGTTTGTATACCCTAATATTCACTAAATGAAGTTTCCCCAAACGCGAAACTAATGACGAATCGGCACAAAACATGCAGATACGCCACGCCCGTTTCGAGCCACTTTCATTTTTGAGGCGTCGTAATCGGACTTCTCTGTCCAAATCTATTGCCATTTGAAGTGTGTATACCCTAATATTCACTAAATAAAGTTTCCCCAAACGCGAAACTACTGACGAACCGGCACAAAACATGCAGATACGCCACGCCCCGTTTCGAGCCACTTTCATTTTTGAGGCGTCTTGATCGGACTTCTCTGTCAGAATCTATCGCCATTTGAAGTTTGTATACCCTAATATTCACTAAATGAAGTTTCCCCAATCTCCAAACTACTGACGAATCGGCACAAAACATGCAGATACGCCACGCCCCGTTTCGAGCCACTTTCATTTTTGCAGCGTCTTGATCGGACATCTCTGTCAAAATCTATCGCCATTTGAAGTTTGTATACCCTAATATTGACTAAATGAAGATTCCCCAAACCCCAAACTAATGACGAATTGGCACAAAACATGCAGATACGCCACGCCCCGTTTAGAGCCACTTTAATTTTTTAGGCGTCTTGATTGGACTTCTCTGTCAAAATCTATCGCCATTTGAAGTTTGTATACCCTAATATTCACTAAATGAAGTTTCGCCAATCTCCAAACTACTGATGAATCGGCACAAAACATGCAGATACGCCATGCCCCGTTTCCAGCGACTTTCATTTTTGAGGCGTCTTGATCGGACTTCTCTGTCAAAATATATCGCCATTTGAAGTTTGTATACCTTAATACTCACTAAATGAAGTTTCCCCAAACGCGAACCTACTGACGAATCGGCACAAAACATGCAGATACGCCACGCCTCGTTTCCAGCGACTTTCATTTTTGAGGCGTCTTGATCGGACTTCTCTGTCAAAATCTATCGCCATTTGAAGCTTGTATACTCTAATATTCACTAAATGAAGTTTCCCCAATCTCCAAACTACTGACGAATCGGCACAAGACATGCAGATACGCGACGCCCCGTTTCGAGCCACTTTCGATTTTGAGGCGTCTTGGTCGGACTTCTCTGTCAATATCTATCGCCATTTGAAGTTTGTATACCCTAATATTCACTAAATGAAGTTTCCCCAATCTCAAAACTACCGACGAATCGGCACAAGACATGCAGATACGCCACGCCCCGTTTTGAGCCACTTTCATTTTTGAGGCGTCTTGATCGGACTTCTCTGTCAAAATCTATCGCCATTTGAAGTTTGTATACCCTAATATTCACTAAATGAAGTTTCGCAAATCTCCAAACTACTGACGAATCGGCACAAAACATGGAGATACGCCACTCCCTGTTTCCAGCCACTTTCATTTTCGAGGTGTCTTGATCGGACTTCTCTGTCAAAATCTATCGCCATTTGAAGTTTGTATACCCTAATAATCACTAAATGAAGTTTCCCCAATCCCCAAACTACTGACGAATCGGCACAAAACATGCAGATACGCCACGCCCCGTTTCGAGCCACTTTCATTTTTGCAGCGTCTTGATCGGACATCTCTGTCAAAATCTATCGCCATTTGAAGTTTGTATACCCTAATATTCACAAAATCAAGATTCCCCAAACCCCAAACTAATGACGAATATGCACAAAACATGCAGATACGCCACGCCCCGTTTCGAGCCACTTTCATTTTTGAGGCGTCTTGATCGGACTTCTCTGTCAGAATCTATCGCCATTTGAAGTTTGTATACCCTAATATTCACTAAATGAAGTTTCCCCAAACGCGAAACTACTGAGGAATCGGCACAAAACATGCAGATACGCCACGCCCCGTTTCGAGCCACTTTCATTTTTGAGGCGTCTTGATCGGACTTCTCTGTCAAAATCTATCGCCATTTGAAGTTTGTATACCCTAATATTCACTAAATGAAGTTTCCCCAATCTCCAAACTACTGACGAATCGGCACAAAACATGCAGATACGCCACGCCCCACTTCGAGCAACTTTCATTTTTGAGGCGTCTTGATCGGACTTCTCTATCCAAATCTATCGCCATTTGAAGTTTGTATACCCTAATATTAATTAAATGAAGTTTCTCCAAACGCGAAACTACTGACCAATCGGCACAAAACATACAGATACGCCACGCCCCGTTTCGAACCACTTTCATTTTTTAGGCGTGTTGATCGGACTTCTCTGTTAAAATCTATCGCCATTTGAAGTTTATATACCCTAATATTCATTAAATGAAGTTTCTCCAAACGCGAACCTACTGACGAATCGGCACAAAACATACAGATACGCCACGCCCCGTTTCGAGCCACTTTCATTTTTGAGGCGTCTTGATCGGACTTCTCTGTCAAAATCTATCGCCATTTGAAGTTTGTATACCCTAATATTCCCTAAATGAAGTTTCCCCAAACCCCAAGCTACTGACGAATCGGCACAAAACATGCAGATACGCCACGCCGCGTTTCGAGCCAGTTTCATTTTTGAGGCATCTTGGTCGGACTTCTCTGTCAAAATCTATCGCCATTTGAAGTTTGTATACCACAATATTCACTATATGAAGATACCCCAAACCCCAAACTACTGACGAATCGCCACAAAACAGGCAGATACGCCATGCCCCATTTCGAGCCACTTTCATTTTTTAGGCGTCTTGATCGGACTTCTTTGTCCAAATCTATCGCCATTTGAAGTTTGTATACCCTAATATTCAATAAATGAAGATTCCCCAAACCGCAAACTACTGACGAATCGGCACAAAACATGCAGATACGCCATTCCCCGTTTCGAGCCACTTGCATTTTTTAGGCGTCTTGATCGGACTTCTCTGTCAAAATCTATCGCCATTTGAAGTTTGTATACCCTAATATTCACTAAATGATGAGTCCCCAATCGTCAAACTACTGACGAATCGGCACAAAACATGCAGATACGCCACGCCCCGTTTCGAGCCACTTTCATTTTTGAGGCGTCTTGATCGGACTTCTCTGTCAAAATCTATCGCCATTTGAAGTTTGTATACCCTAATATTCCCTAAATGAAGTTTCCCCAAACCCCAAGCTACTGACGAATCGGCACAAAACATGCAGATACGCCACGCCGCGTTTCGAGCCAGTTTCATTTTTGAGGCGTCTTGGTCGGACTTCTCTGTCAAAATCTATCGCCATTTGAAGTTTGTATACCACAATATTCACTATATGAAGATACCCCAAACCCCAAACTACTGACGAATCGCCACAAAACAGGCAGATACGCCATGCCCCATTTCGAGCCACTTTCATTTTTTAGGCGTCTTGATCGGACTTCTTTGTCCAAATCTATCGCCATTTGAAGTTTGTATACCCTAATATTCAATAAATGAAGATTCCCCAAACCGCAAACTACTGACGAATCGGCACAAAACATGCAGATACGCCATTCCCCGTTTCGAGCCACTTGCATTTTTTAGGCGTCTTGATCGGACTTCTCTGTCAAAATCTATCGCCATTTGAAGTTTGTATACCCTAATATTCACTAAATGATGAGTCCCCAATCGTCAAACTACTGACGAATCGGCACAAAACATGCAGATACGCCACGCCCCGTTTCGAGCCACTTTCATTTTTTAGGCGTCTTGATCGGACTTCTCTGTCATAATCTATTGCAATTTGAAGTTTGTATACCCTAATATTCACTAAATGAAGTTTCCCCAAACCCCAAACTACTGACGAATCGGCACACAACATGCAGATACGCCACGCCCCATTTCGAGCCAGTTTCTATTTTGAGACGTTTTGACCGGACTTCTTTGTCCAAATCTATCGCCATTTGAAGTTTGTATACCCTAATATTCACTAAATGAAGTTTCCCCAATCTCCAAACTACTGACGAATCGGCACCAAACATGCAGATACACCACGCCCCGTTTCGAGCCACTTTCATTTTTTAGGCGTCTTGATCAGACTTCTCTGTCAAAATCTATCGCCATTTGAAGTTTGTATACCCTAATATTCACTAAATGAAGTTTCCCCAAACCCCAAACTCCTGAGGAATCGGCACAAAACATGCAGATACGCCACGCCCTATTTCGAGTCACTTTCATTTTTGAGGCGTCTTGAACGGACTTCTCTGTCAAAATCTATCGCCATTTGAAGTTTGTATACCCTAATATTAACTAAATGAAGTTACCCAAACGCGAAACTACTGACGAATCGGCACAAAACATGCAGATACGCCACGCCCCGTTTCGAGCCACTTTCATTTTTGAGGCGTCTTGATCGGACTTCTCTGTGAAAATCTATCGCCATTTTAAGTTTGTATACCCTAATATTCACTAAATGAAGTTTCCCCAAACGCGAAACTACTGACGAATCGGCACAAAACATGCAGATGCGCCACGCCCCATTTTGAGCCACTTTCATTTTTGCAGGGTCTTGATCGGGCTTCTCTATCAAAATCTATCGCCATTTGAAGTTTGTATACTCTAATATTCACTAAATGAAGTTTCCCCAAACCCCAAACTACTGAAGAATCAGCACAGAACATGCAGATACGCCAAGCCCCGTTTCGAGCCACTTTCTTTTTTGCACCGTCTTGATCGGACTTCTCTGTCAAAGTCTATCGCCATTTGAAGTTTGTATACCCTAATATTAACTAAATCAAGTTTCTCCAAACCCCAAACTACTGATGAATCGACACAAAACATGTAGATACACCACGCCCCGTTTCGAGCCACTTTCATTTTTGAGGCGTCTTGATCGGACTTCTCTGTAAAAATCTATCGCCATTTAAAGTTTGTATACCCTAATATTCACTAAATCAAGTTTCCCCAAACCCCAAACTAGTGACGAATCGGCACAAAAGATGCAGATATGCCATGCCCCGTTTCGAGCAACTTTCATTTTTGAGGCGTCTTGATCGGACTTTTGTGTCAACATCTATCGCCAGTTGAAGTTTGTATACCCTAATATTCACTAAATGAAGTTTCTCCAAACCCCAAACTACTGACGAATCGGCACAAAACATGCAGATACGCCACGCCCCGTTTAGAGCCACTTTCTTTTTTGAGGCGTCTTGATCGGACTTCTCTGTCAAAATCTATCGCCATTTGAAGTTTTTATACCCTAATATTCACTAAATGAAGTTTCCCCAAACCCCAAACTACTGACGAATCGGCACAAAACATGCAGATACGCCACGCCCCGTTTCGAGCCACTTTCATTTTTTAGGCGTCTTGATCGGACTTCTGTGTCAAAATCTATCGCCATTTGAATTATTATACCCCAATATTCACTAAATGAAGTTTCCCCAAACCCCAAAGTACTGACGAATCGGCACAAAACATGCAGATACGCCATGCCCCGTTTCGAGCCACTTTCATTTTTGAGGCGTCTTGATTAAACTTCTGTGTCAAAATCTATCGCCATTTGAAGTTTGTATACCCTAATATTCACTAAATGAAGTTTCTCCAAACCCCAAACTACTGACGAATCGGCACAAAACATGCAGATACGCCTCGCCCCGTTTAGATCCACTTTCATTTTTGAGGCGTCTTAATCGGACTTCTCTGGCAAAATCTATCGCCATTTGAAGTTTGTATACCCTAATATTCACTAAATGAAGTTTCCCCAAACCCCAAACTAGTGACGAATCGGCACAAAACATGCAGATATGCCACGCCCCGTTTCGAGCCACTTTCATTTTTGAGGGGTCTTGATCGGACTTCTCTGTCAAAATCTATCGTCATTTGAAGTTTGTAAACCCTAATATTCACTAAATGAAGTTTCCCCAAACCTTAAACTACTGACGAATCAGCACAAAACATGCAGATACGCCACGCCCCGTTTCGAGCCACTTCCATTTTTGAGGCGTCTTTATCGGACTTCTCTGTCAAAATCTCTCGCCATTTGAAGTTTGTATACCCTAATATTCACTAAATGAAGTTTCCCCAAACGCCAAACTACTGACGAATCGACACAAAACATGTAGATACGCCACGCCCCGTTTTGAGCCACTTTCATTTTTGAGGCGTGTTGATCGAACTTCTCTGTCAAAATCTATCACCATTTGAAGTTTGTATACCCTAATATTAACTAAATGAAGTTTCGCCAAACCCCAAACTACTGACGAATCGGCACAAAACATTCAGATATGCCACGCTCCATTTCGAGCCACTTTCATTTTTAGGCGTCTTGATCGGACTTCTCTGTCAAAATCTATCGCCATTTGAAGTTTGTATACCCTAATATTCACTAAATGAAGTTTCCCCAAACCCCAAACTACTGACGAATCGGCACAAAACATGCAGATACGCCACACCCCGTTTCCAGCCACTTTCATTTTTGAGGAGTCTTGATCGGACTACTCTGTGAAAATCTATCGCCATTTGAAGTTTGTAGACCCTAATCTTCCCTAAATGAAGATTCCCCAAACCCCAAACTACTGACGAATCGGCACAAAATATGTAGATACGCCACGCCCCGTTTCGAGCCACTTTCATTTTTTAGGCGTCTTGATCGGACTTCTCTGTCAAAATCTATCGCCATTTGAAGTTTGTATACCCTAATATTCACTAAATGATGTTTCCCCAAACCCCAAACTACTGACGAATCGGCACAAAACATGCAGATACGCCAAGGCCCGTTTCGAGCCATTTTCATTTTTTAGGCGTCTTGATTGGCCTTCTCTGTCAAAAGCTATCGCCATTTGAAGTTTGTATACCCTAATATTCACTAAATGAAGTTTCCCCAAACCCCAGACTACTGACGAATCGACACAAAACATGCATACACACCACGCTCCGTTTCGAGCCACTTTCATTTTTTAGGCGTCTTGATCGGACTTCTCTGTCAAAATCTATGGCCATTTGAAGTTTGTATACCCTAATATTCACTAAATGATGTTTCCCCAAACCCCAAACTATTGACGAATCGGCACAAAACAAGCAGATACGCCACTCCGCCTTTCGAGCCACTTTCATTTTTGAGGCGTCTTGATCGGACTTCTCTGTCAAAATCTCTGGCCATTTAAAGTTTGCATACCCTAATATTCACTAAATGAATTGATCTCGCCGCGGACTCGAGCGTGGGGAAAATGCCTCGTCACTCCTTCGTCTTGCTTTCCAGCTGCTGCGCGTTCTGCAAGGAGGCTCCAGGAACCTTCGACGGGACTCCGAACGATGCCTGCAAAACACACAGACGGCGCCTCTAGCGGCCGTTGTAGCTCCGACGCTCAAGTCAGGCAACGGGAACACCAAAACTCTCTCTCGGATCTCTCTCTGTGGTAGACCCGTGTGCCCTCAGTCCCCTTTGATTCGGAAACTGAGTGTTCTTAGTTTTGTGTTGTGTATTCTGAGGCAAAAGACTGCATACCTGGTTTGGTGTTCTTCTTCCTCATATAAACCCGCGTAGCCCCTACTGGCTACCTCTAGGGCCACTTGATTGCTCTGCACTGTCGTTTCCACTTCCCCGGGCCACCTTGCGTGCCAGCCTTCTTCACTTAAATGCAAAGTCTGACAGGGGAGGCTGCGTGGGTACCTCTGTACCCCTCGACTTCTGTGCCTATCTACCCTACCTATTCTCTGGGAAAATCTTCTCCGTCCACGTGGCAGACATGCAACCCCACTGGGAGACTCTAACCTTGATGGGTTCTTGTCCCAGCAGGATTCTGCATCTAACTGCGTCTTCTCGTCTTCATGCGTGGTCGCCTCGCGACTAAGGCCATTCTCTGCCTCTGGGCGCTTTACTGATCATTGGTTGCGTTGTTCACATCGCGCGGCCGATGTCACCTCGATACACACCGATGACCGAGGTATCTCTCATCCTGGCCGATGTCCGATGGCGCTTCTTCACGTTGTCGTGCTCTGCTTATGGGATCAGGCGAGGTCCTTGGGTAACGTTCTCGCTGGGAGCCTGGGTCCCAGTTTAACACGTGTTGGCAAGGAACCCCCGACGACTGATCACTCTGCATGCACCGATGACTGATCACTCTGTATACACCGATGACTGATCACTCTGCATTCACCGACGACTGATCACTATGTATATACCGATGACTGATCACGCTGTATATACTGATGACTGATCACTCTTTATACACCGATGACTGATCGGTGCTTCATCACTCTCGCGCTCTGCTTCCAGGCGCTCATGTAGGAGTCGATCTCCACCCTTGTTCATCTGCCATCTCATGCCACGTGTTGCTCTGTGACTGGCCCACGTGGTCATCTGCTGCTGACGTCATTGGATACCGATGACCGACCGGATCACTAGAGTTAACCTAATGACACCCTATAAAAGGGGCTTAAGGCTCCAGGGGAAGGTACGCAGTTTTGAGACTATCACTATTCTACTATATACTTGGTGTTTTTTGCCCTAGTTTTGACTTGAGCGTCGGAGTGCAAACGGCCGTGAGGGCGCCTATCTTTCTTTCTTTGCAGGCAAGCTATTCTACAGCGAAGGAGGAAGAAGAAGGTGCTGACGATCGTAGAGTTTGACCGACAGCGAGTCAACCAACAAGAACAACGGTATACAAACCTTCAAATGGCGATAGATTTTGACAGAGAAGTCCGATCAAGACGCCTCAAAAATGAAAGTGGTTGGAAACGGGGCATCGCGTATCTGCATGTTTTGGGCCGATTCGTCAAAAGTTTGGGGTTTGGGCAAACTTCATTCAGTGAATATTAGGGTATACAAACTTCAAATGGCGATAGATTTTGAAAGAGAAGTCCGATCAAGACGCCTAAAAAATGAAAGTAGCTCGAAACGGGGCGTGGCGTATCTGCATGTTTTATGCCGATTCGTCAGTAGTTAAGGGTTTGGAGAAACTTCATTTAGTGAATATTAAGGCATACAAACTTCAAACGGCGATAGATGTTGACAGAGAAGTCCGATCAAGCACCTCAAAAATGAAAGTGGCTCGAAACGGGGCGTGGCGTATCTGCATGTTTTGTGCCGATTCGTCATTTGTTTGGGGTTTGGGGAAACTTCATTTAGTGAATATTAGGGTATACAAACTTAAAATGGCGATAGATTTTGACAGAGAAGTCCGATCAAGACGCCTCAAAAATGAAAGTGGCTCGAAATGGGGCGTGGCGTATCTGCATGTTTTGTGCCGATTCGTCATTTGTTTGGGGTTTGGGGAAACTTCATTTAGTGAATATTAGGGTATACAAACTTAAAATGGCAACAGATTTTGACAGAGAAGTCCGATCAAGATGCCTCAAAAATGAAAGTGGCTCGAAACGGGGCGTGGCGTATCTGCATGTTTTGTGCCGATTCGTCATTTGTTTGGGGTTTGGGGAAACTTCATTTAGTGAATATTAGGGTATACAAACTTAAAATGGCGATAGATTTTGACAGAGAAGTCCGATCAAGACGCCTCAAAAATTAAAGTGGCTCAAAACGGGGTGTGGCGTATCTTCATATTTTGTGCCGATTCGTCAGTAGTTTGGGGATTGGGGAAACTTCATTTAGTGAATATTAGGGTATACAAACTTCAAATGGCGATAGATTTTGACAGAGAAGTCCGATCCAAACGCCTAAAAAATGAAAGTGGCTCGAAACGGGGCGTGGCGTATCTGCATGTTTTGTGCCGATTTGTCAGTAGTTTGCGGTTCGGGTAACGTCATTTAATGAATATTAGGGTATACAAACTTCAAATGACGATAGATTTTAACAAAGAAGTCCGATCAAGATGCCTAAAAAATTAAAGGTGCTCGAAACGGGGCGTGGCGTATCTGCATGTTTTGTGCGGATTCGTCAGTAGTTTGGGGTTTGGGGAATCTTAATTTAGTGAATACTAGGGTATACACACTTCAAATGGCGATAGATTTTGACAAAGAAGTCCGATCAAGACGCCTCAAAAATGAAAGTGGCTCGAAACGGGGCGTGGCGTATCTGCATGTTTTGTGCCGATTCGTCAGTAGTTTGGGGTTTGGAGAAACTTGATTTAGTTAATATTAGGGTATACAAACTTCAAATGGCGATAGACTTTGACAGAGAAGTCCGATCAAGACGGTGCAAAAAAGAAAGTGGCTCGAAACGGGGCTTGGCGTATCTGCATGTTTGGTGCCGATTCGTCAGTAGTTTGGGGATTGGGGAAACTTCATTTAGTGAATATTAGGGTATAGAAACTTCAAATGGCGATAGATTTTGACAGAGAAGTCCGATCAAGACGCCTCAAAAATGAAAGTGGCTCGAAACGGGGCGTGGCGTATCTGCATGTTTTGTGCCGATTCGTCAGTAGTTTAGGGTTCGGGGAAACTTCATTGAGTGAATATTAGGGTATACAAACTTCAAATGGCAATAGATTTTGACAGAGAATTCCGATCAAGACGCTGGAAAAATGAAAGTGGCTCGAAACGGGGCGTGGCGTATCTGCATGTTTGGTGCCGATTCGTCAGTAGTTTGGGGATTGGGTAAACATCATATAGTGAATATTAGGGTATACAAACTTCAAATGGCGATAGATTTTGACAGAGAAGTCCGATCAAGACGTCTCAAAAATAAAAGTGGCTCGAAACGGGGTGTGGCGTAACTGCATGTTTTGTGCCGATTCGTCAGTAGTTTCGCGTTTGGGGAAACTTCATTTAGTGAATATTAGGGTATACACACTTCAAATGGCGATTGATTTTAATAGAGAAGTCCGATCAAGACGCCTAAAAAATGAAAGTGGGTCGAAACGGGGCGTGGCGTTTCTGCATGTTTTGTGCCTTTTCGTCTGTACTTTCGCGTGTGGGGAAACTTCATTTTGTGAATATTAGGGTATACAAACTTCAAATGGCGATAGATTTTGACAGAGAAGTCCGATCAAGACGTCTCAAAAATAAAAGTGGCTCGAAACGGGGTGTGGCGTAACTGCATGTTTTGTGCCGATTCGTCAGTAGTTTCGCGTTTGGGGAAACTTCATTTAGTGAATATTAGGGTATACAAACTTCATATGGCGATAGATTTTGACAGAGAAGTCCAATCAAGACGCCTAAAAAATGAAAGTGGCTCGAAATGGGGCGTGGCGTATCTGCATGTTTTCTGCCGATTCGTCAGTAGTTTGGGGTTTGGGGAAACGTCATTTAGTGAATATTAGGGTATACAAACTTCAAATGGCGATACATTTTGACAGAGAAGTCCGATCAAGACGCTGCAAAAATGAAAGTGGCTCGAAACGGGACGTGGCGTATGTGCATGTTTTGTGCCTATTCGGTAGTAGTTTCGCGTTTGGAGAAACTTCATTTAGTTAATATTAGGGTATACAAACTTCAAATGGCGATAGATTTTGACAGAGAAGTCCGATCAAGACGCCTCAAAAATCAAAGTGGGTCGAAACGGGGCGTGGCGTATCTGCATGTTTTGTGCCGATTCGTCAGTAGTTTGGGGTTTGGGGAAACGTCATTTAGTGAATATTAGGGTATACAAACTTCAAATGGCGATACATTTTGACAGAGAAGTCCGATCAAGACGCTGCAAAAATGAAAGTGGCTCGAAACGGGACGTGGCGTATCTGCATGTTTTGTGCCGATTCGTTAGTAGTTTGGGGTTTGGGGAAACTTTATTTAGTGAATATTAGGGTATACAAACTTCAAATGGCGATAGATTTTTACAGAGAAGCCCGATCAAGACGCTTCAAAAATGAAAGTGGCTCGAAACAGGGCGTGGCGTATCTGCATGTTTTGTGCCGATTCGTCAGTAGTTTCGCGTGTGGGGAAACCTCATTTAGTGTATATTAGGGTATAAAAACTTCAAATGGCGATAGATTTTGACAGAGAAGTCTGATAAAGACGCCTAAAAAAGAAAAGTAGCTCGAAACGGGGCGTGGCGTATCTGCATGTTTTGTGCCGATTCGTCAGTAGTTTCGCGTTTGGGGAAACTTCATTTAGTGAATATTAGAGTATAAAAACTTCAAATGGCGATAGATTTTGACAGAGAAGCCCGATCAAGACCCTGCAAAAATGAAAGTGGCTCAAAATGGGGCGTGGCGCATCTGCATGTTTTGTGCCGATTCGTCAGTAGTTTCGCGTTTGGGGAAACTTCATTTAGTGAATATTAGGGTATACAAACTTCAAATGGCGATAGATTTTGACAGAGAAGTCTGATCAAGACGCCTAAAAAATGAAAGTGGCTCGAAACGGGGCGTGGTGTATCGCACAAAACATGCAGATACGCCTCGCCCCGTTTAGATCCACTTTCATTCTTGAGGCGTCTTGATCGGACTTCTCTGTCAAAATCTATCGCCATTTGAAGTTTGTATACCTTAATATTCACTAAATGAAGTTTCCCCAAAGCCCTAACTACTGACGAATCGGCACAAAACATGCAGATACGCCACGCGCCGTTTCGAGCCACTTTCATTTTTGAGGGGTCTTGATCGGACTTCTCTGTAAAAATCTATCGCCATTTGAAGTTTGTATACCCTAATATTCAGTAAATGAAGTTTCCCCAAACCTTAAACTACTGACGAATCGGCACAAAAGATGCAGATACGCCACGCCCCGTTTCGAGCCACTTTCATTTTTGAGGCGTCTTGATCAGACTTCTCTGTCAAAATCTATCGCCATTTGAAGTTTGTATACCCTAATATTCACTAAATGAAGTTTCTCCAAACCCCAAACTACGGACGAACCGGCACAAAACATGCAGATACGCCACGCCCCGTTTCGAGCCACTTTCATTTTTTAGGAGTCTTGATCGGACTTCTCTGTCAAAATCTATCGCCATTTGAAGTTTGTATACCCTAATATTCACTAAATGATGTTTCCCCAAACCCCAAACTATTGACGAATCGGCACAAAACATGCAGATACGCCACTCCCCCTTTCGAGCCACTTTCATTTTTGAGGCGTCTTGATCGGACTTCTCTGTCAAAATCTATCGCCATTTGAAGTTTGTATACCCTAATATTCACTAAATGATGTTTCCCTAAACCCCAAACTATTGACGAATCGGCACAAAACATGCAGATACGCCACTCCCCCTTTCGAGCCACTTTCATTTTTGAGGCGTCTTGATCGGACTTCTCTGTCAAAATCTCTGGCCATTTAAAGTTTGCATACCCTAATATTCACTAAATGAATTTTCCCCAAACCCAAAACTACTGACGAATCGGCACAAAACATGCAGATACGCCACGCCCCGTTTTGAGCTAGTTTCATTTTTTAGGCATCTTGATCGGACTTCTCTGTCAAAATCTATGGCCATTTGATGTTTGTATAACCTAATATTCACTAAATGAAGTTTCCCTAAACCCCAAACTACTGACGAATCGGCACAAAACATGCAGATACGCCACGCCCCGTTTCGAGCCACTTTCATTTTTGAGGCGTCTTGATCGGACTTCTCTGTCAAAATCTCTGGCCATTTAAAGTTTGCATACCCTAATATTCACTAAATGAATTTTCCCCAAACCCAAAACTACTGACGAATCGGCACAAAACATGCAGATACGCCACGCCCCGTTTTGAGCTAGTTTCATTTTTTAGGCATCTTGATCGGACTTCTCTGTCAAAATCTATGGCCATTTGATGTTTGTATAACCTAATATTCACTAAATGAAGTTTCCCTAAACCCCAAACTACTGACGAATCGGCACAAAACATGCAGATACGCCACGCCCCGTTTCGAGCCACTTTCATTTTTGAGGCGTCTTGATCGGACTTCTCTGTCAAAATCTATCGCCATTTGAAGTTTGTATACCCCAGTATTCACTAAATGAAGTTTCCCTAAACCCCAAATTACTGACGAATCGGCGCAAAACATGCAGATACGCCACGCCCCATTTCGAGCCACTTTCATTTTTGAGGCGTCTTGATCGGACCTCTCTGTCAAAATCTACCGCCATTTGAAGTTTGTCTACCCTAATATTCACTAAAGGAAGTTTCCCCAAACCCCTAACTACTGACGAATCGGCACAAAACATGCAGATACGCCACGCGCCGTTTCGAGCCACTTTCATTTTTTAGGGGTCTTGATCGGACTTCTACGTCAAAATCTATCGCCATTTGAAGTTTGTATACCCTATTATTCACTAAATGAAGATTCCCCAAACCTTAAACTACTGACGAATCGGCACAAAAGATGCAGATACGCCACGCCCGGTTTCAAGCCACTTTCATTTTTGAGGCGTCTTGATCGGACTTCTCTGTCAAAATCTATCGCCATTTGAAGTTTGTATACCCTAATATTCACTAAATGAAGTTTCTCCACACCCCAAACTACTGATGAACCGGCACAAAACATGCAGATACGCCACGCCCCGTTGCGAGCCACTTTCATTTTTGAGGGGTCTTGATCGGACTTCTCTGTCAAAATCTATCGCCATTTGAAGTTTGTATACCCTAATATTCACTAAATGATGTTTCCCCAAACCCCAAACTATTGACGAATCGGCACAAAAAATGCAGATACGCCACTCCCCCTTTCGAGCCACTTTCATTTTTGAGGCGTCTTGATCGGACTTCTCTGTCAAAATCTATCGCCATTTGAAGTTTGTATACCCTAATATTCACTAAATGATGTTTCCCCAAACCCCAAACTATTGACGAATCGGCACAAAACATGCAGATACGCCACTCCCCGTTTCGACCCACTTTCATTTTTGAGGCATCTTGACCGGACTTCTCTGTCAAAATCTATCGCCATTTGAAGTTTGTATACCCTAATATTCACTAAATGATGTTTCCCCAAACCCCAAACTATTGACGAATCGGCACAAAACATGCAGATACGCCACTCCCCGTTTCGACCCACTTTCATTTTTGAGGCGTCTTGACCGGACTTCTCTGTCAAAATCTATCGCCATTTGAAGTTTGTATACCCTAATATTCACTAAATGATGTTTCCCCAAACCCCAAACTATTGACGAATCGGCACAAAACATGCAGATACGCCACTCCCCCTTTCGAGCCACTTTCATTTTTGAGGCGTCTTGATCGGACTTCTCTGTCAAAATCTATCGCCATTTGAAGTTTGTATACCCTAATATTCACTAAATGATGTTTCCCTAAACCCCAAACTATTGACGAATCGGCACAAAACATGCAGATACGCCACTCCCCCTTTCGAGCCACTTTCATTTTTGAGGCGTCTTGATCGGACTTCTCTGTCAAAATCTCTGGCCATTTAAAGTTTGCATACCCTAATATTCACTAAATGAATTTTCCCCAAACCCAAAACTACTGACGAATCGGCACAAAACATGCAGATACGCCACGCCCCGTTTTGAGCTAGTTTCATTTTTTAGGCATCTTGATCGGACTTCTCTGTCAAAATCTATGGCCATTTGATGTTTGTATAACCTAATATTCACTAAATGAAGTTTCCCTAAACCCCAAACTACTGACGAATCGGCACAAAACATGCAGATACGCCACGCCCCGTTTCGAGCCACTTTCATTTTTGAGGCGTCTTGATCGGACTTCTCTGTCAAAATCTATCGCCATTTGAAGTTTGTATACCCCAGTATTCACTAAATGAAGTTTCCCTAAACCCCAAATTACTGACGAATCGGCGCAAAACATGCAGATACGCCACGCCCCATTTCGAGCCACTTTCATTTTTGAGGCGTCTTGATCGGACCTCTCTGTCAAAATCTACCGCCATTTGAAGTTTGTATACCCTAATATTCACTAAAGGAAGTTTTGTAACATCCCGCCAAAAATAAAACCATACATACATGTATAATGAAAATAAAGGTACACAAATAATATTGAAGAGTACATGATAATATATATATAAGTAATGAAGTTGCTCCTCTTAGGGAGTTTAATACATAACCAGTCAAATGTTTTCAAAATTTAACGAAATTCAATCAAATACAACAAGACCGGCGGTCTCCATACATGAACCGGCGATCTGGTAACAGAAGGCCCCAAAACAGGCGATCTGCTAGCAGGACATAAAACCGGCGATCACCACCAAGAGATAGAAACCGGCGATCTCTTCCTCGGCGACCACTCACTAGGGAGCTCTGCTTCCTGGAAGATCATCTGCTCCCGTGTAAGTTATACACGATCATCACAGTTTTAAGAGAAAAACAGCCAACGAGCAGAACACGCAGGGTAAGCTAGATATTTTAAGGAGAGTTTAAATAAGGATAATTAAATTAAAATCAAGGTAAACAATTTCAAGATATTCACGTATCGCTATCAAGTTTCTCATACCCTTCACTTGATCGCCCAGAAATCACACATTTCACAATGTTTTCAAGAGTCATTCTATTTCACAAACTGCATCAAGTGTCTATAAATTTCAAGTTCCTCATTTCACATGTCAGACCACCACTGACTCAGCACACAAGACACTTGACACTACTTCCGGAAGACTCATGCATTGATTAGACTCAGAGATCTGCACCTGTCATACTAAACAGCTGTAATGTTTCCCAGCTATGCGCATCAACACAAATCTCGATCTCAAGTTCATCATTCTCACAGTATGACAGGGTTAATCCATAGAACAGGCCGAGCTCGTTCTTTTTCACACGAGTCACCCATTCATATGAACCTCCTTCGACTCTCACCAACTGAGTAACTTCCTCTATGTGATTCCATTACCTCAGCAGAGTCAGGATATCCCCTTAGGAATCACCGATCAATGCACATCCTACACGATCTTACACGGTATTTTCTTTCCTGAAAATACTATGCCTCGATCCCACACTCACAACACCCAAGACATCATACCACTTAAATAAATGATTCAAGTCACAGCAACATTCGTTTCAAAGATTCAGATTTTCGAAGATCACATTTAAGCTTCAACAGTTCAAATTAACACCAAAAACAGGGAGTTCGCAAACATCGCCCAAACCGGCGACCTGGTTCAAAAACAGGGTATTTCGAAGTTTGTATTTAAAAACCGGCGACCACGTCGCTCAAAAACACACAGAACAGAGCATTCACGAAGATGAAAACGAAACCGGCGACCTCGTCGCCCTCACTTCCGAAATAGCTAAACTACGACTTGTATTGAAAATGGAGGCTAGCTTCCCTTACCTGGACTTGCGCAAACACCAGGAGCTCCGAAATCCAACGAAGCCTAAAGAACGCCTTGGCTCTGTTTTTGCGTCTAGTTTGAAGGACTTGCAGAGAACTTCCCAGGTGCTCTAATGGTGGCTGCCGCTCGTCGTACTCTTGTGTGAAGGTGCCAGAATCGCAGCGCGAAGGAGAGAAAAGGAGAAGAATGGAGGTAAACTCACTCTTTTGCTCTTGAACCACTGCAACGTTTCTTTTTCTCAGAAGTGGGTTTTTGAATCTTAAACCAACTTGCCCACAAAAGCCGCTGCCACCACCCACTCTGCAGGGGAGTTTGCGTGTACGCTTCCCTGAACAGTACAACTACGCGTGCCTCTGCGCAGGCTAACACTCTGAGGTCACTATTCTGAACCACCCCTTTTGTCTACGTGGCGCGCGTGCAGGACGTTTCATGCTGGGAGTCTGGGTCCCACTTTATCTGTGTGAAACTCGACATCGCGCGATAACCTTTCACCGATGACCACTGGCGCGAAGACTATCCACCGATGACCTCTCGCGCGAAGGCTATCCACCGATGACCTCTCGCGCGAAGACTATCCACCGATGTCCTCTCGCGCGAAGATTAACCCCCCGATGTCCTCTCGCGCGAAGACTATCCACCGATGTCCTCTCGCGCGAAGACTAACCCCCCGATGTCCTCTCGCGCGAAGACTAACCCCCCGATGTCCTCTCGCGCGAAGACTAACCCCGCATGCCTCGCGCCCTGGCGATCACGTGTAGTCTAGGCGACCGGCGATTATGTGTTAACAAGGAACTCTTGTAGTCTTCTAAGCTACACTTTCCTTCCTTTTTATTTTAAATAAAAACATACTTAGAATTCATTTAAAATATACCCTTTTATTCCAATTTAATTTTACAGGTCCTTACATTCTCCCCATCAAGAAAAATTTTCGTCCCCGAAAATTGAATTACAAGGAAAAGAGGTATGGATAAGCCTCTCTCATGGGTTCTTCTAACTCCCAAGTTGAATCCCCCGATCTCTCATCCCACACCACTTTCACCATGTTGATGGTCTTGCCTCTGAGCTGTTTACTTTGCCGATCGTCAATCCTGACTGGTTTTGCTTCAAAGGACAAGTCATCCCTGATCTGCACATCGTCTACATCCAGCACATGACTAGGGTCTGCCATGTACTTCCTCAGCTGTGACACGTGAAAGACATTGTGCAGATTCGCTAGATGGGGAGGTAGGGCGATCTCATAAGCCACTGGACCAACCTTTCTTAAGATCTGATATGGTCCCACGAACTTAGGGGACAACTTCCTTGACCTGATCGCCCGTCCTACACCCTTGGTTGGTGTCACTTTCATGAACACGTGGTCTCCAGCAGCAAACTCCAAAGGCTTTCTCCTCTGATCTGCATAGGACTTCTGCCTACTCTGAGAAGCTTTCATTCTGCTTTGTATCTGTTTCACCTTCTCGGTCGTCTGCTGAATCAACTCTGGCCCAACCAAAAATGCCTCGCCCTCCTGGTACCAACATAAGGGAGTTCTGCATTTCCTCCCATACAGGGCTTCATATGGTGCCATCCCAATACTGGCGTGGTAGCTATTATTATAGGTAAACTCCACCAGTGGCAACACCTCGTCCCAACTTCCCAATTGATCCAAGACGCACGCCCTCAGCAGATCTTCCAAGGATTGGATCGTTCTCTCTGACTGACCATCTGTTTGGGGATGATATGCAGAGCTCATCCTCAACTTAGTTCCCAAGCACTCTTGCAAGGTCTGCCAAAACCGTGAAGTGAACCTGGGATCTCTATCTGAAACGATGCTGGAAGGCACTCCATGCAACCTCACTATTTCTTGGATGTATAACTGTGCCAGCTTGGCCATAGGCATCTTCATATCCACTGGAAGGAAGTGGGCACTCTTCGTCAGCCTATCAATGATAACCCAGATTGCATCATGACCCTTTACCGATCTGGGTAAATGGGTGACAAAATCCATGGCGATGCTGTCCCATTTCCACTCAGGGATATCCAGTTGCTGCAACAGCCCGCCAGGTCTTTGATGCTCTACCTTCGCCTTCTGACACGTTAAGCAGGTTGCAACATACTGGGCGATGTCCCTCTTCATGCCCGACCACCAAAATGACTCCTTCAAGTCATGATACATCTTGTTCATGCCTGGATGAAGGTTAAGGCGACTCTTATGACCTTCTTCTAGGATCATCTTCTTCAACTCTTCATTTGCAGGTATGCAAATTCTTCCATTAAATCTCAAGATCCCATCATCGCCCATTACAAAGTCTCTCGCCTGATCTGTCCCTAGTGACTCCATAGTACGCTTCAGACTAGGGTCCTCCGACTGCTTATCCTTTAACATCCCAAGGAAGTCATTAGTTATAGCCAGCTTACTACAACTAATGTGATTTACGTGAAATTCTACTCCAAGGTTTAAGTCTCTGAACTGCTCGATCAGTTTCTGCTCTTTCATCATCATGGTGGCGACTTGTATTGATTTTCTACTCAAAGCATCTGCCACTACATTGGCCTTCCCTGGATGATACATGAGTTGAAAATCGTAGTCCTTTAGAAACTCCATCCACCTTCTTTGTCTCATGTTTAGTTCCTTCTGATCGAACAGGTATTTCAGGCTCTTATGGTCACTGAACACCTGGAACCGAGCTCCATATAAATAGTGCCTCCAGATCTTCAAGGCAAAAACCACAGCCGCCAACTCTAAGTCATGCGTAGGGTAGTTTCTCTCATGAACCTTGAGTTGCCTTGAAGCATATGCAACCACTCTCTTTTCTTGCATCAAAACACATCCCAAGCCCTGATGTGAAGCGTCACAGAAGACATCAAAAGGTCTTCCTACCTCGGGGATCACCAGCACTGGGGCACTGGTCAACCTCTCCTTTAGTTCCATGAAGCTTTGCTCACATCGGTCGGTCCAAGCAAAAGGTTGGTCCTTGCGGGTCAGCTGTGTTAAAGGAGCCACTACCTTGGAAAAATCCTCAATAAACCTCCGATAGTAGCCCGCCAAACCCACAAAGCTTCTTATCTCAGTGACTGTCTTAGGACGTTCCCACTGCAGCACTGCCTCCACCTTGGCTGGATCCACCGAGATCCCCTGGGCAGATATCACGTGTCCTAGGAAGTTGACTTCCTTCAGCCAGAACTCACACTTGGAGAACTTGGCATAGAGTTGCTTCTCTCTCAGTATCTCCAATACTGTCCTCAGGTGTTCCTCATGCTCTTCCTCGGTCCTTGAATAAATGAGTATGTCGTCTATGAAGACCACCACAAACTTATCCAAGAAAGGGCGAAAAATCCTATTCATGTAGTCCATGAACAGGGCTGGAGCATTGGTGACTCCAAACGGCATCACTACATACTCATAGTGCCCATACCGAGACCTAAAAGCTGTCTTTTGAACATCTTCAGCTTTTACCAAAATTTGGTGGTACCCCGATCTCAGATCAATCTTGGAGAACACCGAGGCCCCATGTATTTGATCCATCAAATCATCAATCCTAGGTAGGGGGTACTTGTTCTTGATGGTCAACTTGTTCAACTGCCTGTAGTCTATACACAACCGAGACCCTCCATCCTTCTTCTTGACTAGGAGCACTGGAGCTCCCCATGGAGATACACTGGGTCTGATGAATTGTTTCTCCAGCAACTCTTCCACTTGCTTCTTTAATTCCACCAACTCGGCTGGTGCCATCCTGTAGGGCGCCATAGACACTGGTCCAGCCCCAGGTACCAAATCAATAGAGAATTCCACTTCTCTCTTAGGGGGTAACCCAGGTACCTCTTCTGGAAATACATCCGTGAAATCTTTCACCACGTGTATTCTGCTTACGTCCCCTTCATTCTTCACCTCCAACCGAGCTAGCATCACGAAGCACCTTGCCCCTTCTTCCAACTCTGACTGCCCTTGCTGAGCAGATATCACATCTGACTCTGGGAGGTCTGGAAACGCTACCTTCTGCCTACCGCAGTCTATGAGAACGTGATTGGCAGCTAACCAATCCATTCCCAGGATAACATCCAGGTCCTGAAGAGGTAGGCAGATCAAGTTCACTTTGAATCTGCGTCCCTCTACTATCACTGGACATTCGGGGCAAACTGTAGAGGTCAACACCTATCCTGACGCAGGTGTAGAGACCAACAGTTCGAAAGGTAATTCCTTCACTAGGAGGCCCAACTCGGCTACACACAGGTTTGACACAAAGGAGTGTGTCGCTCCAGAATCAAACAAAGCTTTTACACCTCTACCAGCAATAAAACAAACACCTTGGATGAGGTTACCTGACTGAGATGCCTCTGTTCCAGACATGGCAAACACTCTCCCTGTTGCCTGAGGTCTACTGCCTTCATTTCTCATCTGCTGGGAGCCACTGGGTTGGGTCACCCCATTCCTGCTAGGGCACTCTCTAGCAACGTGCCCTGTCTTTTGGCAGACAAAACATCTCCTCTCTGAAGTCTTCTTGAAGCATGCATTGGAGGCGTGTGGTCCACCACAATGGAGACACTTGGGTTTCCAAGGTTGCTGCTGCTGAAACTGGGGAGGTGCTGCTCCTGCCCGATGTGGTGGAGGTCTCGCATAGGGCTTGCTTTGTGGGTGCTGTGCCTTAGCTTTCCCACTGGAAGGACCTCCGGGGTGTGACCTGATCACCCGAGAATCACCCTTTTCCAGGGTCTCCACCATCTTCGCCTTTTCTACTAAGGCGTGAAATTCCCTGATGCACATCGGGGCTATGGTCTTCTTCAGCCCATGCTTCAGCCCCTCTTCGAACTTCCTACACCTCCAGGCCTCGGAGGTCGCCTGGGTATAGAACCGGGCAAGGTACTCAAACCGAGCAGCATAGGCGTTTACTGACATATCCCCCTGCTCCAACTTTAGGAACTCAGCTTCCCTCGCAAACTTGGCGCTGTCTGGGAAGTATTTCTCCAAGAACCTCACCCTGAAGCTCTCCCAATCCAATACATCCTCTCGGGCCTCCATCATCTGCTGAGCTCCCATCCACCAGAACTCAGCTTCTCCAGTTAGTAGATAGGTGGCAAACAACAGTTTCTTCTCTTCAGGGCAGGAGGTCGCCCTAAAGATTTTCTCCAACTCTCTGACCCACTGATCTGCCTGATCAGGGGTAGCATTCCCACTGAACTTGGGTGGGTTGTGTCGCATGAACTCGGTCAGTCCCATCTGTTCTTGAGGCTGACCGACGTGGGAGTTTGTTTCCGCAGATCGAGCAGTTTCCCAGTGTTGCATTGTAGCTTGATGGTTCTGTGCCATCGCTGCATTCTGCTGTTGAATGGAAGTTGCCATCATCTCAATGGCCTTAGCAATCTGGCTCATCTCCGAAGAAGGTTGGGGAGGGGTAGAAGGTCTACGTGCCATCTCTCTTCGTTTCAGACTTTGAATCTGTAGGTTTTCTATATTCCCTACAACTATAAGAATGAGATCGATCAGAAATCAATTCATTCAGGAGGTACCATCTAGACCTTACAAAGGTCAGCATCTCAAAGTCATTAAGAATTTGAGTTCATCAACAGGATTATAACACTCCTAACTTCAAACAAAACACCAGAACAGTTACTGGTGTGCAATCATCAATCCAAACAACCACTCTCAGTCAATTACAAGAACACTCAATAAATCACACCAGAATTCAATGTAGGCTAAACATCAAACCTCTGGAATTAAGATTAAGAATCATCCCGATCCAGTTATGAGTGTGCACCCTCATCACTTTATCAAGATCCTCTCATTCTTAGTACCAAGATTTTCAATTAGGGCATACATTCTCTAAGGCACACACAAAATTTCAATACCAAAACGTATTGAAAACCTTTCACTATAGTTGTTATTTGAAACTCAAATAGATTTTATGAGCAGAAGAAACACAATGGATCCACAGCCCTCAGGTCATCCTAAGGACGAACTGCTCTGATACCATTAATGTAACATCCCGCCAAAAATAAAACCATACATACATGTATAATGAAAATAAAGGTACACAAATAATATTGAAGAGTACATGATAATATATATATAAGTAATGAAGTTGCTCCTCTTAGGGAGTTTAATACATAACCAGTCAAATGTTTTCAAAATTTAACGAAATTCAATCAAATACAACAAGACCGGCGGTCTCCATACATGAACCGACGATCTGGTAACAGAAGGCCCCAAAACAGGCGATCTGCTAGCAGGACATAAAACCGGCGATCACCACCAAGAGATAGAAACCGGCGATCTCTTCCTCGGCGACCACTCACTAGGGAGCTCTGCTTCCTGGAAGATCATCTGCTCCCGTGTAAGTTATACACGATCATCACAGTTTTAAGAGAAAAACAGCCAACGAGCAGAACACGCAGGGTAAGCTAGATATTTTAAGGAGAGTTTAAATAAGGATAATTAAATTAAAATCAAGGTAAAAAATTTCAAGATATTCACGTATCGCTATCAAGTTTCTCATACCCTTCACTTGATCGCCCAGAAATCACACATTTCACAATGTTTTCAAGAGTCATTCTATTTCACAAACTGCATCAAGTGTCTATAAATTTCAAGTTCCTCATTTCACATGTCAGACCACCACTGACTCAGCACACAAGACACTTGACACTACTTCCGGAAGACTCATGCATTGATTAGACTCAGAGATCTGCACCTGTCATACTAAACAGCTGTAATGTTTCCCAGCTATGCGCATCAACACAAATCTCGATCTCAAGTTCATCATTCTCACAGTATGACAGGGTTAATCCATAGAACAGGCCGAGCTCGTTCTTTTTCACACGAGTCACCCATTCATATGAACCTCCTTCGACTCTCACCAACTGAGTAACTTCCTCTATGTGATTCCATTACCTCAGCAGAGTCAGGATATCCCCTTAGGAATCACCGATCAATGCACATCCTACACGATCTTACACGGTATTTTCTTTCCTGAAAATACTATGCCTCGATCCCACATTCACAACACCCAAGACATCATACCACTTAAATAAATGATTCAAGTCACAGCAACATTCGTTTCAAAGATTCAGATTTTCGAAGATCACATTTAAGCTTCAACAGTTCAAATTAACACCAAAAACAGGGAGTTCGCAAACATCGCCCAAACCAGCGACCTGGTTCAAAAACAGGGTATTTCGAAGTTTGTATTTAAAAACCGGCGACCACGTCGCTCAAAAACACACAGAACAGAGCATTCACGAAGATGAAAACGAAACCGGCGACCTCGTCGCCCTCACTTCCGAAATAGCTAAACTACGACTTGTATTGAAAATGGAGGCTAGCTTCCCTTACCTGGACTTGTGCAAACACCAGGAGCTCCGAAATCCAACGAAGCCTAAAGAACGCCTTGGCTCTGTTTTTGCGTCTGGTTTAAAGGACTTGCAGAGAACTTCCCAGGTGCTCTAATGGTGGCTGCCGCTCGTCGTACTCTTGTGTGAAGGTGCCAGAATCGCAGCGCGAAGGAGAGAAAAGGAGAAGAATGGAGGTAAACTCACTCTTTTGCTCTTGAACCACTGCAACGTTTCTTTTTCTCAGAAGTGGGTTTTTGAATCTTAAACCAACTTGCCCACAAAAGCCGCTGCCACCACCCACTCTGCAGGGGAGTTTGCGTGTACGCTTCCCTGAACAGTACAACTACGCGTGCCTCTGCGCAGGCTAACACTCTGAGGTCACTATTCTGAACCACCCCTTTTGTCTACGTGGCGCGCGTGCAGGACGTTTCATGCTGGGAGTCTGGGTCCCACTTTATCTGTGTGAAACTCGACATCGCGCGATAACCTTTCACCGATGACCACTGGCGCGAAGACTATCCACCGATGACCTCTCGCGCGAAGGCTATCCACCGATGACCTCTCGCGCGAAGACTATCCACCGATGTCCTCTCGTGCGAAGATTAACCCCCCGATGTCCTCTCGCGCGAAGACTATCCACCGATGTCCTCTCGCGCGAAGACTAACCCCCCGATGTCCTCTCGCGCGAAGACTAACCCCCCGATGTCCTCTCGCGCGAAGACTAACCCCGCATGCCTCGCGCCCTGGCGATCACGTGTAGTCTAGGCGACCGGCGATTATGTGTTAACAAGGAACTCTTGTAGTCTTCTAAGCTACACTTTCCTTCCTTTTTATTTTAAATAAAAACATACTTAGAATTCATTTAAAATATACCCTTTTATTCCATTTAAAATATACGAATCGGCGTCTTGATCGGACTTCTCTGTCAAAATCTATCGCCATTTGAAGTTTGTATACCCTAATATTCACTAAATGAAGTTTCTCCACACCCCAAACTACGGACGAACCGGCACAAAACATGCAGATACGCCACGCCCCGTTGCGAGCCACTTTCATTTTTGAGGGGTCTTGATCGGACTTCTCTGTCAAAATCTATCGCCATTTGAAGTTTGTATACCCTAATATTCACTAAATGATGTTTCCCCAAACCCCAAACTATTGACGAATCGGCACAAAAAATGCAGATACGCCACTCCCCCTTTCGAGCCACTTTCATTTTTGAGGCGTCTTGATCGGACTTCTCTGTCAAAATCTATCGCCATTTGAAGTTTGTATACCCTAATATTCACTAAATGATGTTTCCCCAAAACCCAAACTATTGACGAATCGGCAGAAAACATGCAGATACGCCACTCCCCCTTTCGAGCCACTTTCACTTTTGAGGCATCTTGATCGGACTTCTCTGTCAAAATCTATCGCCATTTGAAGTTTGTATACCCTAATATGCACTAAATGATGTTTCCCCAAACCCCAAACTATTGACGAATCAGCACAAAACATGCAGATACGCCACTCCCCCTCTCGAGCCACTTTCATTTTTGAGGCGTCTTGATCGGACTTCTCTGTCAAAATCTCTGGCCATTTAAAGTTTGCATACCCTAATATTCACTAAATGATGTTTCCCCAAACCCCAAACTATTGACGAATCGGCACAAAACATGCAGATACGCCACTCCCCCTTTAGAGCCACTTTCATTTTTGAGGCGTCTTGATCGGACTTCTCTGTCAAAATCTATCGCCATTTGAAGTTTGTATACCCTAATATTCACTAAATGATGTTTCCCCAAACCCCAAACTATTGACGAATCGGCACAAAACATGCAGATACGCCACTCGACCCTTTCGAGCCACTTTCACTTTTGAGGCGTCTTGATCGGACTTCTCTGTCAAAATCTATCGCCATTTGAAGTTTGTATACCCTAATATGCACTAAATGATGTTTCCCCAAACCCCAAACTATTGACGAATCAGCACAAAACATGCAGATACGCCACTCCCCCTTTTGAGCCACTTTCATTTTTGAGGCGTCTTGATCGGACTTCTCTGTCAAAATCTCTGGCCATTTAAAGTTTGCATACCCTAATATTCACTAAATGAATTTTCCCCAAACCCCAAACTACTGACGAATCGGCACAAAACATGCAGATACGCCACGCCCCGTTTTGAGCTACTTTCATTTTTTAGGGGTCTTGATCGGACTTCTCTGTCAAAATCTATGGCCAGTTGATGTTTGTATACCCTAATATTCACTAAATGAAGTTTCTCTAAACCCCAAGCTACTGACGAATCGGCACAAAACATGCAGATACGCCACGCCCCGTTTCGAGCGACTTTCATTTTTCAGGCGTCTTGATCGGACTTCTCTGTCAAAATCTATCGCCATTTGAAGTTTGTATACCCTAATATTCACTAAATGAAGTTTCCCTAAGCCAAAAATTACTGACGAATCGGCGCAAAACATGCAGATACGCCACGCCCCATTTCGAGCCACTTTCATTTTTGAGGCGTCTTGATCGGACCTCTCTGTCAAAATCTATCGCCATTTGAAGTTTGTATACCCTAATATTCACTAAAGGAAGTTTCCCCAAACCCCTAACTACTGACGAATCGGCAGAAAACATGCAGATATGCCACGCGCCGTTTCGAGCCACTTTCATTTTTTAGGGGTCTTTATCGGACTTCTCTGTCAAAATCTATCGCCATTTGAAGTTTGTATACCCTAATATTCACTAAATGAAGATTCCCCAAACCTTAAACTACTGACAAATCGGCACAAAAGATGCAGATACGCCACGCCTCGTTTCGAGCCACTTTCATTTTTGAGGCGTCTTGATTGGACTTCTCTGTCAAAATCTATCGCCATTTGAAGTTTGTATACCCTAATATTCACTAAATGAAGTTTCTCCAAACCCCAAACTACAGACGAACCGGCACAAAACATGCAGATACGCCACGCCCCGTTTCGAGCCACTTTAATTTTTGAGGGGTCTTGATCGGACTTCTCTGTCAAAATCTATCGCCATTTGAAGTTTGTATAGCCTAATATTCACTAAATGAAGTTTCCCCAAACCTTAAACTACTGACGAATCGGCACAAAACATGCAGATATGCCACGCCCCGTTTCGAGCCACTTTCATTTTTGAGGCGTCTTGATCGGACTTCTCTGTCAAAATCTATCGCCATTTGAAGTTTGTATACCCTAATATGCACTAAATGATGTTTCCCCAAACCCCAAACTATTGACGAATCAGCACAAAATATGCAGATACGCCACTCCCCCTTTTGAGCCACTTTCATTTTTGAGGCGTCTTGATCGGACTTCTCTGTCAAAATCTCTGGCCATTTAAAGTTTGCATACCCTAATATTCACTAAATGAATTTTCCCCAAACCCCAAACTACTGACGAATCGGCACAAAACATGCAGATACGCCACGCCCCGTTTTGAGCTACTTTCATTTTTTAGGGGTCTTGATCGGACTTCTCTGTCAAAATCTCTGGCCATTTAAAGTTTGCATACCATAATATTCACTAAATGAAGTTTCCCCAAACCTTAAACTACTGACGAATCGGCACAAAAGATGCAGATACGCCACGCCTCGTTTCGAGCCACTTTCATTTTTGAGGCGTCTTGATTGGACTTCTCTGTCAAAATCTATGACCATTTGAAGTTTGTATACCCTAATATTCACTAAATGAAGTTTCTCCAAACCCCAAACTACAGACGAACCGGCACAAAATATGCAGATACGCCACGCCCCGTTTCGAGCCACTTTCATTTTTGAGGGGTCTTGATCGGACTTCTCTGTCAAAATCTATCGCCATTTGAAGTTTGTATACCCTAATATTCACTAAATCAAGTTTCCCCAAACCTTAAACTACTGACGAATCGGCACAAAACATGCAGATACGCCACGCCCCGTTTCGAGCCACTTTCATTTTTGAGGTGTCTTGATCGGACTTCTCTGTAAAAATCTATCGCCATTTGAAGTTTGTATACCCTAATATTCACTAAATGAAGTTTCCCCAAGCCCCAAACTACAGACGAACCAGCACAAAACATGCAGATACGCCACGCCCCGTTTCGAGCCACTTTAATTTTTGAGGGGTCTTGATCGGACTTCTCTGTCAAAATCTATCGCCATTTGAAGTTTGTATAGCCTAATATTCACTAAATGAAGTTTCCCCAAACCTTAAACTACTGACGAATCGGCACAAAACATGCTGATATGCCACGCCCCGTTTCGAGCCACTTTCATTTTTTAGGAGTCTTCATCGGACTTCTCTGTCAAATTCTATCGCCATTTGAAGTTTGTATACCCGAATATTCACTAAATGAAGTGTCCCCAAACCCCAAAGTACTGATGAATCGGCACAAAACATCCAGATACGCCACGCCCCGTTTCGAGCCACTTTCATTTTTTAGGCGTCTTGATCGGACTTCTCTATCAAAATCTATCGCCATTTGAAGTTTGTATACCCTAATATTCACTAAATGAAGTTTCCCCAAACCCCAAACTGCTGACGAATCGACACAAAACATGCAGAAACACCACCCTCCGTTTCGAGCCACTTTCATTTTTGAGGCGTCTTGATCGGATTTCTCTGTCAAATTCTATCGCCATTTGAAGTTTGTATACCCTAATAATCACTAAATGAAGTTTCCCGAAACCCCAAACTACTGACGAATCGGCACAAAACAGGCAGATACGCCTTGTCTCGTTTCGAGCCACTTTCATTTTTGAGGCGTGTTGATGGGACATCGCTGTCAAAATCTATCGCCATTTGAACTATGTATACCCTTATATTCACTAAATGAAGTTTCCCCAAACCCCAAACTACTGATGAATCGGCACAAAACATGAAGATACGCGACGCCCCGTTTCGAGCCACTTTCATTTTTGAGGCGTCTTGATCGGACTTCTCTGTCAAAATCAATCGCCATTTGAAGTTTGTATACCCTAATATTCACTAAATGATGATTTCCCAAACCCCAAAGTACTGACAAATCGGCAGAAAACATGCAGATACGCCACGCCCCATTTCGAGCCACTTTCATTTTTTAGGCGTCTTGATCAAACTTCTCTGTCAAAATCTATCGCGATTTGAAGTTTGTATACCCTAATATTCACTAAATGAAGTTTCCCCAAACCCTAAAGTACTGACGAATCGGCACAAAACATGCAGATACGCCACGCCCCGTTTCGAGCCACTTTCATTTTTGAGGCGTCTTGATCGGACTTCTCTGTCAAAATCTATCGCGATTTGAAGTTTATATACCCTAATATTCACTAAATGAAGTTTCCCCAAACCCCAAACTACTGACGAATCGGCAAAAAACATGCAGATACGCTACGCCCCGTTTCGAGCCACTTTCATTTTTGAGGCGTCTTGATCGGACTTCTCTGTCAAAATCTATCGCCATTAGAAGTTTGTATACCCTAATATTCACTAAATGAAGTTTGCCCAAACCCCAGACTACTGACGAATCGGCGTAAAACATTCAGATACGCCACGCCCCGTTTCGAGCCACTTTCATTTTTGAGGCGTCTTGATCGGACTTCTCTGTCAAAATCTTTCGCGATTTGAAGTTTGTATACCCTAATATTCACTAAATGAAGTTTCCCCAAACCCCAAACTTCTAACGAATCGGCACAAAACATGCAGATACGCCACACCCCGTTTCGAGCCTCTTTCACTTTTGAGGCGTCTTGATCGGACTTCTCTGTCAAAATCTATCTCCATTTGAAGTTTGTATACCCTAATATTCACTAAATGAAGTTTCCCCAAACCCCAAACTACTGACGAATCAGCACAAAACATGTAGATACGCCACGCCCCATTTCGAACCACTTTCATTTTTTAGGCGTCTTGATCAGACTTCTCTGTCAAAATCTATCGCCATTTGAAGTTTGTATACCCTAATATTCACTAAATGAAGTTTCCCGAAACCCCAAACTACTGACGAATCGGCGCAAAACATGCAGATACGCCACGCCCCGTTTCGAGCCACTTTCATTTTTGAGGCGTCTTGATCGGACTTCTCTGTCAAAATCTATCGTGATTTGAAGTTTGTATACCGTAATATTCACTAAATGAAGTTTCCCCAAACCCCAAAGTACTGATGAATCGGCACAAAACATCCAGATACACCACGCCCCGTTTCGAGCCACTTGCATTTTTGAGGCGTCTTGATCGGACTTCTCTATCAAAATCTATCGCAGTTTGAAGTTTGTATACCCCAATATTCACTAAATGAAGTTTCCCCAAACCCCGAACTGCTGACGAATGGACACAAAACATGAAGATATGCGACGCCCCGTTTCGAGCCACTTTCATTTTTGAGGCTTCTTGATCGGACTTCTCTGTCAAAATCTATCCCCATTTGAAGTTTGTATACCCTAATATTCACTAAATGAAGATTCCCCAAAGCCCAAACTACTGACGAATCGGCAGAAAAAATGCAGATACGCCACGCCCCGTTTCGAGCCACTTTCATTTTTGAGGCGTCTTGATCGGACTTCTCTGTCAAAATCTATCGCGATTTGAAGTTTGTATACCCTAATATTCACTAAATGAAGTTTCCCCAAACCCCAAAGTACTGACGAATCGGCACAAAACATGCAGATACGCCACGCCCCGTTTCGAGCCACTTTCATTTTTTAGGCGTCTTGATCGGACTTCTCTGTCAAAATCTAAATTTGAAGTTTGTATACCCTAATATTCACTAAATGAAGTTTCCCGAAACTCCAAACTAGTGACGAATCGGCACAAAACATGCAGATACGACACGCCCCGTTTCAAGCCACTTTCATTTTTGAGGCGTCTTGATCGGACTTCTCTGTCAAAAGCTATCGCGATTTGAAGTTTGTATACCCTAATATTCACTAAATGAAGTTTCCCCAAACCCCAAAGTACTGATGAATCGGCACAAAACATCCAAATACGCCACACCCCGTTTCGAGCCACTTTCATTGTTGAGGCGTCTTGATCGGACTTCTCATTCAAAATCTATCGCCATTTGAAGTTTGTATAGCCTAATATTCACTAAATGAAGTTTCCCCAAACCCCAAACTGCTGACGAATCGACACAAAACATGCAGATACGCCACCCTCCGTTTCGAGCCACTTTCATTTTTGAGGCGTCTTGATCGGACTTCTCAATCAAAATCTATCGCCATTTGAAGTTTGTATACCCTAATATTCACTAAATGAAGTTTCCCCAAACCCCAAACTGCTAACGAATCGGCACAAAACATGCAGATACGCCACGCCCCGTTTTGAGCCACTTTCATTTTTGAGGCGTCTTCATCGGAATTCTCTGTCAAAATCTATCGCGATTTCAAGTTTGTATACCGTAATATTCACTAAATCAAGTTTCCCCAAACCCCAAAGTACTGATGAATCGGCACAAAACATCCAGATACACCACGCCCCGTTTCGAGCCACTTGCATTTTTGAGGCGTCTTGATCGGACTTCTCTATCTAAATCTATCGCCATTTGAAGTTTGTATACCCCAATATTCACTAAATGAAGTTTCCCCAAACCCCAAACTACTGACGAATCAGCACAAAATATGCGGATACGCCACGCCCCCTTTCGAGCCACTTTCATTCTTGAGCCGTCTTGATCGAACTTCTCTGTCAAAATCTATCCCCACTTGAAGTTTGTATACCCTAATATTCACTACATGAAGTTTCCCCAAACCCCAAACATGAAGATACGCGACGCCCCGTTTCGAGCCACTTTCATTTTTGAGGCGTCTTGATCGGACTTCTCTGTCAAAATCAATCGCCATTTGAAGTTTGTATACCCTAATATTCACTAAATGATGATTTCCCAAACCCCAAAGTACTGACAAATCGGCAGAAAACATGCAGATACGCCACGCCCCATTTCGAGCCACTTTCATTTTTTAGGCGTCTTGATCAAACTTCTCTGTCAAAATCTATCGCGATTTGAAGTTTGTATACCCTAATATTCACTAAATGAAGTTTCCCCAAACCCTAAAGTACTGACGAATCGACACAAAACATGAAGATACGCGACGCCCCGTTTCGAGCCACTTTCAGTTTTGAGGCTTCTTGATCGGACTTCTCTGTCAAAATCTATCGCCATTTGAAGTTTGTATACCCTAATATTCACTAAATGAAGATTCCCCAAAGCCCAAACTACTGATGAATCGGCTGAAAACATGCAGATACGCCACGCCCCGTTTCGAGCCACTTTCATTTTTGAGGCGTCTTGATCGGACTTCTCTGTCAAAATCTATCGCGATTTGAAGTTTGTATACCCTAATATTCACTAAATGAAGTTTCCCCAAACCCCAAAGTACTGACGAATCGGCACAAAACATGCAGATACGCCACGCCCCGTTTCGAGCCACTTTCATTTTTTAGGCGTCTTGATCGGACTTCTCTGTCAAAATCTATCGCGATTTGAAGTTTGTATACCCTAATATTCACTAAATGAAGTTTCCCCAAACCCCAAAGTACTGACGAATCGGCACAAAACATGCAGATACGACACGCCCCGTTTCAAGCCACTTTCATTTTTGAGGCGTCTTGATCGGACTTCCCTGTCAAAATCTATGCGATTTGAAGTTTGTATACCCTAATATTCACTAAATGAAGTTTCCCCAAACCCCAAACTATTGACGCATCGGCACAAAACATGCAGATACGCCACTCCCCCTTTCGAGCCACTTTCACTTTTGAGGCGTCTTGATCGGACTTCTCTGTCAAAATCTATCGCCATTTGAAGTTTGTATACCCTAATATGCACTAAATGATGTTTCCCCAAACCCAAAACTATTGACGAATCAGCACAAAACATGCAGATACGCCACTCCCCCTTTCGAGCCACTTTCATTTTTGAGGCGTCTTGATCGGACTTCTCTGTCAAAATCTCTGGCCATTTAAGGTTTGCATACCCTAATATTCACTAAATGAATTTTCCCCAAACCCAAAACTACTGACGAATCGGCACAAAACATGCATATACGCCACGCCCCGTTTTGAGCTACTTTCATTTTTTAGGCGTCTTGATCGGACTTCTCTGTCAAAATCTATGGCCATTTGATGTTTGTATAACCTAATATTCACTAAATGAAGTTTGCCTAAACCCCAAACTACTGACGAATCGGCACAAACCATGCAGATACGCCACGCCCCGTTTCGAGCCACTTTCATTTTTGAGGCGTCTTGATCGGACTTCTCTGCCAAAATCTATCGCCATTTGAAGTTTGTATACCCTAATATTCACTAAATGAAGTTTCCCTAAACCCCAAATTACTGACGAATCGGCGCAAAACATGCAGATACGCCACGCCCCATTTCGAGCCACTTTCATTTTTGAGGCGTCTTGATCGGACCTCTCTGTCAAAATCTATCGCCATTTGAAGTTTGTATACCCTAATATTCACTAAAGGAAGTTTCCCCAAACCCCTAACTACTGACGAATCGGCAGAAAACATGCAGATATGCCACGCGCCGTTTCGAGCCACTTTCATTTTTTAGGGGTCTTTATCGGACTTCTCTGTCAAAATCTATCGCCATTTGAAGTTTGTATACCCTAATATTCACTAAATGAAGATTCCCCAAACCTTAAACTACTAACGAATCGGCACAAAAGATGCAGATACGCCACGCCCCCTTTCGAGCCACTTTCATTTTTGAGGCGTCTTGATCGGACTTCTCTGTCAAAATCTATCGCCATTTGAAGTTTGTATACCCTAATATTCACTAAATGAAGTTTCTCCACACCCCAAACTACGGACGAACCGGCACAAAACATGCAGATACGCCACGCCCCGTTGCGAGCCACTTTCATTTTTGAGGGGTCTTGATCGGACTTCTCTGTCAAAATCTATCGCCATTTGAAGTTTGTATACCCTAATATTCACTAAATGATGTTTCCCCAAACCCCAAACTATTGACGAATCGGCACAAAACATGCAGATACGCCACTCCCCCTTTCGAGCCACTTTCATTTTTGAGGCGTCTTGATCGGACTTCTCTGTCAAAATCTATCGCCATTTGAAGTTTGTATACCCTAATATTCACTAAATGATGTTTCCCCAAACCCCAAACTATTGACGAATCGGCACAAAACATTCAGATACGCCACTCCCCCTTTCGAGCCACTTTCACTTTTGAGGCGTCTTGATCGGACTTCTCTGTCAAAATCTATCGCCATTTGAAGTTTGTATACCCTAATATGCACTAAATGATGTTTCCGCAAACCAAAAACTATTGACGAATCAGCACAAAACATGCAGATACGCCACTCCCCCTTTCGAGCCACTTTCATTTTTGAGGCGTCGTGATCGGACTTCTCTGTCAAAATCTCTGGCCATTTAAAGTTTGCATACCCTAATATTCACTAAATGAATTTTCCCCAAACCCCAAACTACTGACGAATCGGCACAAAACATGCAGATACGCCACTCCCCGTTTTGAGCTAGTTTCATTTTTTAGGGGTCTTGATCGGACTTCTCTGTCAAAATCTATGGCCATTTGATGTTTGTATACCCTAATATTCACTAAATGAAGTTTCCCTAAACTCCAAACTACTGACGAATCGGCACAAAACATGCAGATACGCCACGCCCCGTTTCGAGCCACTTTCATTTTTCAGGCGTCTTGATCGGACTTCTCTGTCAAAATCTATCGCCATTTGATGTTTGTATACCCTAATATTCACTAAATGAAGTTTCTCCAAACCCCAAACTACTGACGAACCGGCACAAAACATGCAGATACGCCACGCCCCGTTTCGAGCCACTTTCATTTTTTAGGAGTCTTGATCGGACTTCTCTGTCAAAATCTATCGCCATTTGAAGTTTGTATACCCTAATATTCACTAAATGATGTTTCCCAAACCCCAAACTATTGACGAATCGGCACAAAACATGCAGATACGCCACTCCCCCTTTCGAGCCACTTTCATTTTTGAGGCGTCTTGATCGGACTTCTCTATCAAAATCTATCGCCATTTGAAGTTTGTATACCCTAATATTCACTAAATGAAGATTCCCCAAACCTTAAACTACTGACGAATCGGCACAAAAGATGCAGATACGCCATGCCCCCTTTCGAGCCACTTTCATTTTTGAGGCGTCTTGATCGGACTTCTCTGTCAAAATCTATCGCCATTTGAAGTTTGTATACCCTAATATTCACTAAATGAAGTTTCTCCACACCCCAAACTACGGACGAACCGGCACAAAACATGCAGATACGCCACGCCCCATTGCGAGCCACTTTCATTTTTGAGGGGTCTTGATCGGACTTCTCTGTCAAAATCTATCGCCATTTGAAGTTTGTATACCCTAATATTCACTAAATGATACTTCCCCAAACCCCAAACTATTGACGAATCGGCACAAAACATGCAGATACGCCACTCCCCCTTTCGAGCCACTTTCATTTTTTAGGCGTCTTGATCGGACTTCTCTGTCAAAATCTATCGCCATTTGAAGTTTGTATACCCTAATATTCACTAAATGATGTTTCCCCAAACCCCAAACTATTGACGAATCGGCACAAAACATGCAGATACGCCACTCCCCCTTTCGAGCCACTTTCACTTTTGAGGCGTCTTGATCGGACTTCTCTGTCAAAATCTATCTCCATTTGAAGTTTGTATACCCTAATATTCACAAAATGAAGTTTCCCCAAACCCCAAACTACTGACGCATCAGCACAAAACATGCAGATACGCCACGCCCCATTTCGAACCACTTTCATTTTTGAGGCGTCTTGATCAGACTTCTCTGTCAAAATCTATCGCCATTTGAAGTTTGTATACCCTAATATTCACTAAATGAAGTTTCCCGAAACCCCAAACTACTGACGAATCGGCACAAAACATGCAGATACGCCACGCCCCGTTTTGAGCTAGTTTCATTTTTTAGGCGTCTTGATCGAAATTCTCTGTCAAAATCTATGGCCATTTGATGTTTGTATACCCTAATATTCACTAAATGAAGTTTCCCTAAACCCCAAACTACTGACGAATCGGCACAAAACATGCAGATACGCCACGCCCCGTTTCGAGCCACTTTAATTTTTGAGGCGTCTTGATCGGACTTCTCTGTCAAAATCTATCGCCATTTGAACTTTGTATACCCTAATATTCACTAAATGAAGTTTCCCTAAACCCCAAATTACTGACGAATCGGCGCAAAACATGCAGATACGCCACGCCCCATTTCGAGCCACTTTCATTTTTTAGGCGTCTTGATCGGACTTCTCTGTCAAAATCTATCGCCATTTGAAGTTTGTATACCCTAATATTCACTAAATGAAGTTTCCCCAAACCCCTAACTACTGACGAATCGGCACAAAACATGCAGATACGCCACGCGCCGTTTCGAGCCACTTTAATTTTTTAGGGGTCTTGATCGGACTTCTCTGTCAAAATCTATCGCCATTTGAAGTTTGTATACCCTAATATTCACTAAATGAAGTTTCCCCAAACCTTAAACTACTGACAAATCGGCACAAAAGATGCAGATACGCCACGCCACGTTTCGAGCCACTTTCATTTTTGAGGCGTCTTGATTGGACTTCTCTGTCAAAATCTATCGCCATTTGAAGTTTGTATACCCTAATATTCACTAAATGAAGTTTCTCCAAACCCCAAACTACAGACGAACCGGCACAAAACATGCAGATACGCCACGCCCCGTTTCGAGCCACTTTAATTTTTGAGGGGTCTTGATCGGACTTCTCTGTCAAAATCTATCGCCATTTGAAGTTTGTATAGCCTAATATTCACTAAATGAAGTTTCCCCAAACCTTAAACTACTGACGAATCGGCACAAAACATGCAGATATGCCACGCCCCGTTTCGAGCCACTTTCATTTTTGAGGCGTCTTTATCGGACTTCTCTGTCAAATTCTATCGCCATTTGAAGTTTGTATACCCGAATATTCACTAAATGAAGTGTCCCCAAACCCCAAAGTACTGATGAATCGGCACAAAACATCCAGATACGCCACACCCCGTTTCGAGCCACTTTCATTTTTTAGGCGTCTTGATCGGACTTCTCTATCAAAATCTATCGCCGTTTGAAGTTTGTATACCCTAATATTCACTAAATGAAGTTTCCCCAAACCCCAAACTGCTGACGAATCGACACAAAGCATGCAGATACACCACCCCCCGTTTCGAGCCACTTTCATTTTTGAGGCGTCTTGATCGGACTTCTCTGTCAAATTCTATCGCCCTTTGAAGTTTGTATACCCTAATATTCACTAAATGAAGTTTCCCGAAACCCCAAACTACTGACGAATCGGCGCAAAACATGCAGACACGCCTTGTCTCGTTTCGAGCCACTTTCATTTTTGAGGCGTGTTGATGGGACATCGCTGTCAAAATCTATCGCCATTTGAAGTATGTATACCCTTATATTCACTAAATGAAGTTTCCCCAAACCCCAAACTACTGACGAATCGGCACAAAACATGAAGATACGCGACGCCCCGTTTCGAGCCACTTTCATTTTTGAGGCATCTTGATCGGACTTCTCTGTCAAAATCAATCGCCATTTGAAGTTTGTATACCCTAATATTCACTAAATGATGATTCCCCAAACCCCAAACTACTGACAAATCGGCAGAAAACATGCAGATACGCCACGCCCCGTTTCGAGCCACTTTCATATTTGAGGCATGTTGATCAAACTTCTCTGTCAAAATCTATCGCGATTTGAAGTTTGTATACCCTAATATTCACTAAATGAAGTTTCCCCAAACCCTAAAGTACTGACGAATCGGCACAAAACATGCAGATACGCCACGCCCCGTTTCGAGCCACTTTCATTTTTGAGGCGTCTTGATCGGACTTCTCTGTCAAAATCTATCGCGATTTGAAGTTTATATACCCTAATATTCACTAAATGAAGTTTCCCCAAACCCCAAACTACTGACGAATCGGCAAAAAACATGCAGATACGCTACGCCCCGTTTCGAGCCACTTTCATTTTTGAGGCGTCTTGATCGGACTTCTCGGTCAAAATCTATCGCCATTTGAAGTTTGTACACCCTAATATTCACTAAATGAAGTTTGCCCAAACCCCAGACTACTGACGAATCGGCGTAAAACATGCAGATACGCCACGCCCCGTTTCGAGCCACTTTCATTTTTGAGGCGTCTTGATCGGACTTCTCTGTCAAAATCTATCGCGATTTGAAGTTTGTATACCCTAATATTCACTAAATGAAGTTTCCCCAAACCCCAAACTTCTAACGAATCGGCACAAAACATGCAGATACGCCACACCCCGTTTCGAGCCTCTTTCACTTTTGAGGCGTCTTGATCGGACTTCTCTGTCAAAATCTATCTCCATTTGAAGTTTGTATACCCTAATACTCACTAAATGAAGTTTCCCCAAACCCCAAACTACTGACGAATCAGCACAAAACATGCAGATACGCCACGCCCCATTTCGAACCACTTTCATTTTTTAGGCGTCTTGATCAGACTTCTCTGTCAAAATCTATCGCCATTTAAAGTTTGTATACCCTAATATTAACTAAATGAAGTTTCCCGAAACCCCAAACTACTGACGAATCGGCACAAAACATGCAGATACGCCACGCCCCGTTTCGAGCCACTTTCATTTTTGAGGCGTCTTGATCGGACTTCTCTGTCAAAATCTATCGCGATTTGAAGTTTGTATACCGTAATATTCACTAAATCAAGTTTCCCCAAACCCCAAAGTACTGATGAATCGGCACAAAACATCCAGATACACCACGCCCCGTTTCGAGCCACTTGCATTTTTGAGGCGTCTTGATCGGACTTCTCTATCAAAATCTATCGCCATTTGAAGTTTGTATACCCCAATATTCACTAAATGAAGTTTCCCCAAACCCCGAACCGCTGACAAATCGACACAAAACATGAAGATACGCGACGCCCCGTTTCGAGCCACTTTCATTTTTTAGGCTTCTTGATCGGACTTCTCTGTCAAAATCTATCGCCATTTGAAGTTTGTATACCCTAATATTCACTAAATGAAGATTCCCCAACGCCCAAACTACTGACGAATCGGCAGAAAACATGCAGATACGCCACGCCCCGTTTCGAGCCACTTTCATTTTTTAGGCGTCTTGATCGGACTTCTCTGTCAAAATCTATCGCGATTTGAAGTTTGTATACCCTAATATTCACTAAATGAAGTTTCCCCAAACCCCAAAGTACTGACGAATCGGCAGAAAATATGCAGATACGCCACGCCCCGTTTCGAGCCACTTTCATTTTTGGGGCGTCTTGATCGGACTTCTCTGTCAAAATCTATCGCGATTTGAAGTTTGTATACCCTAATATTCACTAAATGAAGTTTCCCCAAACCCCAAAGTACTGACGAATCGGCACAAAACATGCAGATACGACACGCCCCGTTTCGAGCCACTTTCATTTTTGAGGCGTCTTGATCGGACTTCTCTGTCAAAATCTATCGCGATTTGAAGTTTGTATACCCTAATATTCACTAAATGAAGTTTCCCCAAACCCCAAACTTCTAACGAATCGGCACAAAACATGCAGATACGCCACACCCCGTTTCGAGCCTCTTTCACTTTTGAGGCGTCTTGATCGGACTTCTCTGTCAAAATCTATCTCCATTTGAAGTTTGTATACCCTAATATTCACTAAATGAAGTTTCCCCAAACCCCAAACTACTGACGAATCAGCACAAAACATGCAGATACGCCACGCCCCGTTTCGAACCACTTTCATTTTTGAGGCGTCTTGATCAGACTTCTCTGTCAAAATCTATCGCCATTTGAAGTTTGTATACCCTAATATTCACTAAATGAAGTTTCCCGAAACCCCAAACTACTGACGAATCGGCACAAAACATGCAGATACGCCACGCCCCGTTTCGAGCCACTTTCCTTTTTGAGGCGTCTTGATCGGACTTCTCTGTCAAAATCTATCGCGATATGAAGTTTGTATACCGTAATATTCACTAAATGAAGTTTCCCCAAACCCCAAAGTACTGATGAATCGGCACAAAACATCCAGATACACCACGCCCCGTTTCGAGCCACTTGCATTTTTGAGGCCTCTTGATCGGACTTCTCTATCAACATCTATCGCTATTTGAAGTTTGTATACCCCAATATTCACTAAATGAAGTTTCCCCAAACCCCAAACTGCTGACGAATCGACACAAAACATGAAGATACGCGACGCCCCGTTTCGAGCCACTTTCATTTTTGAGGCTTCTTGATCGGACTTCTCTGTCAAAATCTATTGCCATTTGAAGTTTGTATACCCTAATATTCACTAAATGAAGATTCCCCAAAGCCCAAACTACTAACGAATCGGCAGAAAACATGCCGATACGCCACGCCCCGTTTCGAGCCACTTTCATTTTTGAGGCGTCTTGATCGGACTTCTCTGTCAAAATATATCGGGATTTGAAGTTTGTATACCCTAATATTCACTAAATGAAGTTTCCCCAAACCCCAAAGTACTGACGAATCGGCACAACACATGCAGATACGCCACGCCCCGTTTCGAGCCACTTTCATTTTTGAGGCGTCTTGATCGGACTTCTCTGTCAAAATCTAAATTTGAAGTTTGTATACCCTAATATTCACTAAATGAAGTTTCCCGAAACTCCAAACTACTGACGAATCGGCACAAAACATGCAGATACGACACGCCCCGTTTCAAGCCACTTTTATTTTTCAGGCGTCTTGATCGGACTTCTCTATCAAAATCTATCGCCATTCGAAGTTTGTATACCCTAATATTCACTACATGAAGTTTCCCCAAACCCCAAACTACTGACGAATCGACACAAAACATGCAGATACACCACCCTCCGTTTCAAGCCATTTTCATTTTTGAGGCGTCTTGATCGGACTTCTCTGTCAAAATCTATCGCCATTCGAAGTTTGTAGACCCTAACATTCACTAAATGAAGTTTCCCCAAACCCCAAACTGCTGACGAATCGGCACAAAACATGCAGATACGCCATGCCCCGTTTAGAGCCACTTTCATTTTTGAGGCGTCTTGATCGGACTTCTCTGTCAAAATCTATCACCATTTGAAGTTTGTATACCCTACTATTCACTAAATGAAGTTTCCCCAAACGCCAAACTACTAACGAATTGGCCCAAAACATGTAGATACGCCACGCCCCGTTTCGAGCCACTTTCATTTTTGAGGCGTGTTGATGGGACATCTCTGTCAAAATCTATCGCTATTTGAAGTTTGTATACCCTAATATTCACTAAATGAAGTTTCCCCAAACCCCAAACTACTAACGAATCAGCACAAAACATGCAGATACGCCACGCCCCGTTTCGAGCCACTTTCATTTTTGAGATGTCTTGATCGGACTTCTCTGTCAAAATTTATCGCCATTTGAAGTTTGTATACCCTAATATTCACTAAGTGAAGTTTCCCCAAACCCCAAACTACTGACGAATCAGCACAAACACATGCAGATACGACACGCCCTGTTTCGAGCCACTTTCATTTTTGAGGCGTGTTGATCGGACTTCTCTGTCAAAATGTATAGCCATTTGATGTTTGTATACCCTAATATTCAGTAAATGAAGTTTCCCCAAACCCCAAACTACTGACGAATCGGCACAAAACATCCAGATACGCCACGCCCCGTTTCGAGCCACTTTCATTTTTGAGGCGTCTTGATCGGACTTCTCCATCAAAATCTATCGCCATTTGAAGATTGTATACCCTAATATTCACTAAATGAAGTTTCCCCAAACCCCAAACTGCTGACGAATCGGCACAAAACATGCAGATACGCCACACCCCGTTTCGAGGCACTTTCATTTTTGAGGCGTCTTGATCGGACTTCTCTGTCAAAGTCTATCGCCATTTGAACTTTGTATACCCTAATATTCACTAAATGAAGTTTCCCCAAACCCCAAACTACTGACGAATGGGTACAAAATATGCAGATACGCCACACCCCGTTTCGAGCCACTTTCACTTTTGAGGCGTGTTGATCGGACTTCTGTTTCAAAATCTATCTCCATTTGAACTTTGTATACCCTAATATTCACTAAATGAAGATTCCCCAAACCCCAAACTACTTACGAATCGGCACAAAACATGCAGATACGCCACGTCCCGTTTCGAGGCACTTTCATTTTTTAGGCATCTTGATCGGACTTCTCTGTCACAATCTATCGCCATTTGAAGTTTTTATACCCTAATATTCAGAAAATGAAGTTTCCCAAAACCCCAAACTACTGACGAATCGGCACAAAACATGCAGATACGCCACGCCCCGTTTCGAGCCACTTTAATTTTTGAGGCGTGTTGACTGGACATCTTTGTCAAAATCTATCGCCATTTGAAGTTTGTATACCCTAATATTCACTAAATGAAGTTTCCCCAAACCCCAAACTACTGACGAATCGGAACAAAACAAGCAGATACGCCACGCCCCGTTTCGAGCCACTTTCATTTTTGAGGCGTCTTGATCGGACTTCCCTTTCAAAATCTATCGCCATTTGAAGTTTGTATACGCTAATATTCACTAAATGAAGTTTCCCCAAACCCAAAAGTACTGACGAATCGGCACAAAACATCCAGATGCGCCACGCCCCGTTTTGAGCCATTTTCATCTTTGAGGCGTCTTGATCGGACTTCTCTATCAAAATCTATCGCCATTTGAAGTTTGTATACCCTAATATTCACTAAATGAAGTTTCCCCAAACCCCAAACTGCTGACGAATCGGCACAAAACATGCAGATAGGCCACGCCCCGTTTCGAGCCACTTTCATTTTTGAGGCGTGTTGATGGGACATCTCTGTCAAAATCTATCGCCATTTGAAGTTTGTATACCCTAATATTCACTAAATGAAGTTTCCCCAAACTACTGACGAATCGGCAAAAAACATGCAGATACGCCACGCCCCGTTTCGAGCCACTTTCATTTTTGAGGAATTTTGATCGGACTTCTCTGTCAAAATCTATCGCCATTTGAACTTTGTATACCCGAATATTCACTAAATGAAGTTTCCCCAAACTACTGACGAATCGGTACAAAACATGCAGATACGCCACACCCCGTTTCGAGCCACTTTCACTTTTGAGGCGTCTTGATCGGGCTTCTCTGTCAAAATCTATCGCCATTTGAACTTTGTATACCCGAATATTCACTAAATGAAGTTTCCCCAAACCCCAAACTACTAACGAATCAGCACAAAACATGCAGATACGCCACGCCCCGTTTCGAGCCACTTTCATTTTTTAGGCGTGTTGATGGGACATCTCTGTCAAAATCTAACGCCATTTGAAGTTTGTATACCCTAATATTCACTAAATGAAGTTTCCCCAAACCCCAAACTACTGACGAATCGACACAAAAATGCAGATAAACCACCCTCCGTTACGAGCCACTTTCCTTTTTGAGGCGTCTTGATCGGACTTCTCTGTCAAAATCTATCGCCATTTGAAGTTTTTATACCCTAATATTCAGAAAATGAAGTTTCCCCAAACCCCAAACTACTGACGAATCGGCAAAAAATATGCAGATACGCCACGACCCGTTTCGAGCCACTTTCATTTTTGAGGCGTCTTGATCGGACTTCTCTGTCAAAATCTATCGCCATTTGAAGTTTGTATACCCTAATATTCACCAAATGAAGTTTCCCCAAACCCCAGACTACTGACGAATCGGCATAAAATATGTAGATACGCCACGCCCTGTTTCGACCCACTTTCATTTTTGAGGCGTCTTGATCGGACTATTCTGTCAAAATCTATCGCCATTTGAAGTTTGTATACCCTAATATTCACTAAATGAAGTTTCCCCAAACCCCAAACTACTGACGAATCGGCACAAAACATGCAGATACGCCACGCCCCGTTTCGAGCCACTTTCATTTTTGGGGCGTCTTGATCGGACTTCTCTGTCAAAATCTATCACCATTTGAAGTTTGTATACCCTAATATTCACCAAATGAAGTTTCCCCAAACCCCAGACTACTGACGAATCGGCATAAAATATGTAGATACGCCACACCCTGTTTCGAGCCACTTTCATTTTTGCGGCGTCTTGATCGGACTATTCTGTCAAAATCTATCGCCATTTCAAGTTTGTATACCCTAATATTCACTAAATGAAGTTTCCCCAAACCCCAAACTACTGACGAATCGGCACAAAACATGCAGATACGCCACGCCCCATTTCGAGCCATTTTCATTTTTAAGGCGTCTTGATCGGACTTCTCTGTCAAAATCTATCACCATTTGAAGTTTGTATACCCTAATATTCACCAAATGAAGTTTCCCCAAACCCCAGACTACTGACGAATCGGCATAAAATATGTAGATACGCCACGCCCTGTTTCGAGCCACTTTCATTTTTGAGGCGTCTTGATCGGACTATTCTGTCAAAATCTATCGCCATTTCAAGTTTGTATACCCTAATATTCACTAAATGAAGTTTCCCCAAACCCCAAACTACTGACGAATCGGCACAAAACATGCAGATACGCCACGCCCCATTTCGAGCCATTTTCATTTTTAAGGCGTCTTGATCGGACTTCTCTGTCAAAATCTATCGCCATTTGAACTTTGTATACCCGAATATTCACTAAATGAAATTTCCCCAAACCCCACACTACTGACGAATCGGTACAAAACATGCAGATACGCCAGCCCGTTTCGAGCCACTTTCACTTTTGAGGCGTCTTGATCGGACTTCTCTTTCAAAATCTATCTCCATTTGAAGTTTCTATACCCTAATATTCACTTAACGAAGTTTCCCCAAACCCCAAACTACTGACGAATCGGCACAAAACATGCAGATACGCCACATCCCGTTTAGAGCCACTTTCATTTTTGAGGCGTCTTGATCGGACTTCTCTGTCAAAATCTATCGCCATTTGAAGTTTGTATACCCTACTATTCACTACATGAAGTTTCCCCAAACCCCAAACTACTGACGAATCGGCACAAAACATGCAGATACGCCAGGCCCCGTTTCGAGCCACTTTCATTTTTGAGGCGTGTTGATGGGACATCTCTGTCAAAATCTATCGCCATTTAAAGTTTGTATACCCTAATATTTACTAAATGAAGTTTCCCCAAACCCAAAACTACTAACGAATCAGCACCAAACATGCAGATACGCCACGCCCTGTTCCGAGCCACTTGCATTTTTGAGGCGTCTTGATCGGACTTCTCTTTCAAAATGTATCGCCATTTCATGTTTGTATACCCTAATACTCACTAAATGAAGTTTCCCCAAACCCCAAACTACTGACGAATCGGCACAAAACATCCAGATACGCAATGCCCCGTTTCGAGCCACTTTCATTTTTGAGGCGTCTTGATCGGACTTCTCTATCAAAATCTATCGCCATTTACAGATTGTATACCCTAATATTCACTAAATGAAGTTTCCCCAAACCCCAAACTGCTGACGAATCGGCACAAAACATGCAGATACGCCACGCCCCGTTTCGAGCCACTTTCATTTTTGAGGCGTCTTGATCAGACTTCTCTATCAAAGTCTATCGCCATTTGAACTTTGTATACCCTAATATTCACTAAATGAAGTTTCCCCAAACCCCAAACTACTGACGAATCGGCATAAAACATGCAGATACGCCACGCCCAGTTTCGAGCCACTTTCAATTTTAAGGCGTCTTGATCGGACTTCTCTGTCAAAATCTATCGCCATTTGAAGTTTGTATACCCTAATATTCACTAAATGAAGTTTCCCCAAACCCCAAACTACTGACGAATCGGCATAAAACATGCAGATACGCCACGCCCCGTTTCGAGCCACTTTCATTTTTGAGGCGTCTTGATCGGACTTCTCTGTCAAAATCTATCGCCATTTGAAGTTTGTATACACTTATATTCACTAAATGAAGTTTCCCCAAACCCCAAACTACCGACGAATCGGCACAAAACATACAGATACGCCACGCCCCGTTTCGAGCCACTTTCATTTTTCAGGCGTCTTGATCGGACTACTCTGTCAAAATCTATCGGCATTTGAAGTTTATATACCCTAATATTCACTAAATTAAGTTTCCCCAAACCCCAAAGTGCTGACGAGTCGGCGCAAAACATGCAGATACGCCACGCCCAATTTCTAGCCACTTTCAATTTTGAGGCGTCTTAATCGGACTTCTCTGTCAAAATCTATCGCCATTTGAAGTTTGTATACACTAATATTCACTAAATGAAGTTTCCCCAAAACCCAAACTACTGACGAATCGGCACAAAACATACAGATACGCCACACCCCGTTTCGAGCCACTTTCATTTTTCAGTCGTCTTGATCAGACTACTCTGTCAAAACCTATCGCCATTTGAAGTTTATATACCCTAATATTCACTAAATTAAGTTTCCCCAAACCCCAAACTTCTGACGATTCGGTGCAAAACATGCAGATACGCCACGCCCCGTTTCGAGCCACTTTCATTTTTCAGGCGTCTTGATCGGACTTCTCTGTCAAAATCTATCACAATTCGAAGTTTATATACCCTAATATTCACTAAATAAAGTTTCCCCAAACCCCAAACTGCTGACGAATTGGCACAAAACATGTAGATACGCCACGCCGCGTTTCGAGCCACTTTCATTTTTGAGGCGTCTTGATCGGACTTCTCTGTCAAAATCTATCGCCATTTGAAGTTTGTATACCCTAATATTCACTAAATGAAGTTTCCCCAAATCCCAAACTACTGAGGAATCGGCACAAAACATGCAGATACGCCACGCCCCGTTTCGAGCCACTTCCATTTTTCAGGCGTTTTGATCGGACTTCTCTGTCAAAATCTATCGCCATTTTAAGTTTGGATACCCTAATATTCACTAAATGAAGTTTCCCCAAACCCCAAACTACTGACGAATCGGCACAAAACATGCAGATACGCCACGCCCCGCTTCGAGCCACTTTAATTTTTGAGGCGTCTTGATCGGACTTCTCTGTCAAAATCTTTCACCATTTGATATTTGTATACCCTAATATTCACTAAATGAAGTTTCCCCAAACCCCAAACTACTGACAAATCGGCACAAAACATCCCGATACGCCACGCCCCGTTTCGAGCCACTTTCATTTTTCAGGCGTCTTGATCAGACTTCGCTATCAAAATCTATCGCCATTTGATGTTTGTATACCCTAATATTCACTAAATGAAGTTTACCCAAACCCCAAACTACTGACGAATCAGCACAAAACATCCAGATACGCCACGCCCTTTTTCGAGCCACTTTCATTTTTGAGGCGTCTTGTTCGGACTTCTCTATCAAAATCTATCGCCATTTCAAGTTTGTATACCCTAATATTCACTAAATGAAGTTTCCTTAAACCCCAAACTCCTGACGAATCGGCACAAAACATGCAGATAAACCACGCCCCGTTTCGAGCAACTTTCATTTTAGAGGCGTCTTGATCGGTTTTCTCCGCCAAAATCTATCGCCATTTGAAGTTTGTATACCCTAATATTCACTAAATGAAGTTTCCCAAAAACCCCAAACTACAGACGAATCGGCACAAAACATGCAGATACGCCACTCCCCGTTTCGAGCCACTTTCATTTTTGAGGCGTCTTGATCGGACTCCTCTGTCAAAATCTATCGCCATTTGAAGTTTGTATACCCTAATATTCACTAAATGAAGTTTCCCCAAACCCCAAACTACTGACGAATCGGCACAAAACATGCAGATACGCCACGCCCCGTTTCGAGCCACTTCTATTTTTCAGGCGTCTTGATCGGACTTCTCTGTCAAAATCTATCGCCATTTGAAGTTTGTATACCCTAATATTCACTAAATGAAGTTTCCCCAAACCGCAAACTACTGGCAAATCGGCACAAAACATGCAGATACGCCACGCCCCGTTTCGAGCCACTTTCATTTTTTAAGGAGTCTTGATCGGACTTCTCTGTCAAAATCTATCGCCATTTGAAGTTTGTATACACTAATATTCACTAAATTAAGTTTCCCAAAACCCCAAACTACTGACGAATCGGCACAAAACATGCAGATACGCCACACCCCGTTTCGAGCCACTTTCATTTTTCAGTTGTCGTGATCAGACTACTCTGTCAAAACCTATCGCCATTTGAAGTTTATATACCCTAATATTCACTAAATTAAGTTTCCCCAAACCCCAAACTTCTGACGATTCGGCGCAAAACATGTAGATACGCCACGCCCAGTTTCGAGCCACTTTCAATTTTGAGGCGGCTTAATCGGACTTCTCTGTCAAAATCTATCGCCATTTGAAGTTTGTATACCCTAATATTCACTAAATGAAGTTTCCCCAAACCCCAAACTACTGGCGAATCAGCACAAAACATGCAGATACGCCACGCCCTGTTTCGAGCCACTTTCATTTTTTAAGGAGTCTTGATCGGACTTCTCTGTCAAAATCTATCGCCATTTGAAGTTTGTATACCCTAATATTCAGTAAATTAAGTTTCCCCAAACCCCAAACTACTAACGAATCGGCACAAAACATGCTGATACGCGAGGCCCGTTTCGAGCAACTTTCATTTTTCAGGCGTCTTGATCGGACTTCTCTGTCAAAATCTATCGCCATTTGAAGTTTGTATACACTAATATTCACTAAATGAAGTTTCCCCAAACCCCAAACTACTGACGAATCGGCACAAAACATGCAGATACGCCACTTCCCGTTTCGAGCCACTTTCATTTTTTAGGCGTCTTGATCGGACTTCTCTGTCAAAATCTATCGCCATTTGAAGTTTGTATACCTTAATATTCACTAAATGAAGTTTCCCAAAAACCCCAAACTACTGACGAATCGGCACAAAACATGCAGATACGCCACTCCCCGTTTCGAGCCACTTTCATTTTTTAGGCGTCCTTATCGGACTTCTCTGTCAAAATCTATCGCCATTTGAAGTTTGTATACCCTAATATTCACTAAATGAAGTTTCCCCAAACCCCAAACTTCTGACGAATCGAACAAAACATGCAGATACGCCACGCCCCGTTTCGAGCCACTTTCATTTTTCAGGCGTCTTGATCGGACTTCTCTGTCAAAATCTATCGCAATTCGAAGTTTATATACCCTAATATTCACTAAATAAAGTTTCCCCAAACCCCAAACTGCTGACGAATTGGCACAAAACATGTAGATACGCCACGCCGCGTTACGAGCCACTTTCATTTTTGAGGCGTCTTGATCGGACTTCTCTGTCAAAATCTATCGCCGTTTGAAGTTTGTATACCCTAATATTCACTAAATGAAGTTTCCCCAAATCCCAAACTACTGAGGAATCGGCACTAAACATGCAGATACGCCACGCCCCGTTTGGAGCCACTTCCATTTTTCAGGCGTTTTGATCGGACTTCTCTGTCAAAATCTATCGCCATTTTAAGTTTGGATTCCCTAATATTCACTAAATGAAGTTTCCCCAAACCCCAAACTACTGACGAATCGGCACAAAACATGCAGATACGCCACGCCCCGCTTCGAGCCACTTTCATTTTTGAGGCGTCTTGATCGGACTTCTCTGTCAAAATCTTTCGCCATTTGATATTTGTATACCCTAATATTCACTAAATGAAGTTTCCCCAAACCCCATACTACTCACAAATCGGCACAAAACATCCAGATACGCCAGGCCCCGTTTCGAGCCACTTTCATTTTTGAGGCGTCTTGATCGGACTTCTCTATCAAAATCTATCGCCATTTGATGTTTGTATACCCTAATATTCACTAAATGAAGTTTCCCCAAACCCCAAACTACTGACGAATCGGCACAAAACATCCAGATACGCCACGCCCCGTTTCGAGCCACTTTCATTTTTGAGGTGTCTTAATCGGACTTCTCTGTCAAAAGCTATCGCCATTTGATATTTGTATACCCTAATATTCACTAAATGAAGTTTCCCCAAACCCCAAACTACTGACGAATCGGCACAAAACATCAAGATACTCCACGCCCCGTTTCGAGCCACTTTCATTTTTCAGGCTCTTGATCGGACTTTTCTATCAAAATCTATCGCCATTTGAAGTTTGTATACCTTAATATTCACTAAATGAAGTTTCCCCAAACCCCAAACTGCTGACGAATCGGCACAAAACATGCAGATACCCCACACCCCGTTTCGAGCCACTTTCATATTTGAGGCGTCTTGATCGGACTTCTCTGTCAAAATCTATCGCCATTTGAAGTTTGTATACCCTAATATTCACTAAATGAAGTTTCCCAAAAACCCCAAACTACTGACGAATCGGCACAAAATATGCAGATACGCACTCGCCATTTCGAGGCACTTTCATATTTGAGGCGTCTTGATCGAACTTTTTTTTCAAAATCTATCACCATTTGAAGTTTGTATACCCTAATATTCACTAAATGAAGTTTCCCCAAACCCCAAACTACTGACGAATCGCCACAAAACATGCAGATACGCCACGCCGCGTTTCGAGCCACTTTCCTTTTTGAGGCGTCTTGATCGGACTTCTCTGTCAAAATCTATCGCCATTTGAAGTTTGGATACCCTATTATTCACTAAATGAAGTTTCCCCAAACCCAAAACTACTGACGAATCGGCACAAAACATGCAGATACGCCACGCCCCGTTTCGAGCCACTTTCATTTTTGAGGCGTCTTGATCGGATTTCTCTTTCAAAATCTTTCGCCATTTGATTTTTGTATACCCTAATATTCACTAAATGAAGTTTCCCCAAACCCCAAACTACTGACGAATCGGCACAAAACATCCAGATACGCCACGCCCCGTTTCGAGCAACTTTCATTTTTGAGGCGTCTTGATCGGACTTCTCTATAAAAATCTATCGCCATTTGATGTTTGTATACCCTAATATTCACTAAATGAAGTTTCCCCAAACCCCAAACTATTGACGAATCGGCACAGAACATCCAGATACGCCACGCCCTGTTTCGAGCCACTTTCATATTTGAGGCGTCTTGATCGGACTTCTCTATCAAAATGTATCGCCATTTGAAGTTTGTATACCCTAATATTCACTAAATGAAGTTTCCCCAAACCACAAACTACTGACGAATCGGCAGAAAACATGAAGATACGCCACGTCCCGTTTCGAGCCACTTTCATTTTTTAGGCGTCTTGATCGGACTTCTCTGTCAAAATCTATCGCGATTTGAAGTTTGTATACCCTAATATTCACTGTTCTTGCCGGTTGACTCGCCTGCCGGCTGACTCACGACACTCACACGCCTTCTTCCTCACGTTCTTATGTGCTTGGTTCTTTAGAAGCAATCTGCACCTGCAAAAGAGAAAAGGGGGCGCCCTAGAGGCCGTTTGCACTCCGACGCTCCAGTCAGTGTAGGGCAAGGAACACCAAGTGTATTGAGTTTCTCTCTGTGTGTTAGGTCTAGAAAACAGCGTACCTTGTGAAGTATCTTACTGTCCCTTATATAGGCTAGGATTTACTGCGCTGTTAGCCCTAATTAGGGTTTACTGCGCCGTTAGCCCTAATTAGGGTTTACTGCGCTACTAGCCATATTTAGGGTTTACTGGAATACCCTTGCGCCGCTATCACCCAATCTTAGGGTAATCTAGCGTATAAGGTTTCCTTCTCTGGCGTGCAAACTCTCACAGGGTGACCACCTTGGTGCCTCCTTGTGCACCTAGTCTCTGGGGCCACCTGTTCTGGGAGTGCCTTTACTGTTCACGTGCCATGCATGTAGCTTCACTGGGAAAACCCTAGCTCTGGTGAGTACTCGTCCCCTCAGGACTCTACACCCAACTGTGCTCTCCCTGCTACCCGCATAGGCACTTCGTGATCCAGGCCTCTCCCTAACTCTGGGTATTTAACTGGTCATTGGCCCACTCTGGGAACCAATCTTAGCTGTTCTGTTAACGCTGTTCAAATCACCCAAGGCCGATGTCACCTCGCCACACCCTATGGCCGAGGACTCCTCGACCTACTGAGTGACGATGACACCTCCGCCCATCCTGGTGAGCTGACAACTACTCACCTGGCTCTGTAGGGTGATGACTCATCACCCTTCCCTGTGGGCTGATGACTAATCACCCCACTTTGTAGGCTGATGACTCATCACCCTTCTTTATAGGCTGATGACTCATCACCCCTCTTTGTAGGCTGATGACTCATCACCCTCTAATCCAAGTTGCCTGCGGGGTCCACTCCACGTGGCTTTGGCCCATGCTGTGGGACCCAGCTGACGTGGTTCACCCTCTACCACCTGTTCTCGGTGTCCGAGGACTGGTCGGTACACACTAAATGAAGTTTCCCCAAACCCCAAACTACTGACAAATCGGCACAAAACATGCAGATACGCCACGCCCCGTTTCGAGCCACTTTCATTTTTCAGGCGTCTTGATCGGACTTCTATGTCAAAATCTATCGCCATTTGAAGTTTATCTACCCTAATATTCACTAAATGAAGTTTCCCCATACCCCAAACTGCTGACGAATCGGCACAAAACATGCAGATACGCCACGTCGCGTTTCGAGCCACTTTCATTTTTGACGCGTCTTGATCGGACTTCTCTGTCAAAATCTATTACCATTTGAAGTTTGTATACCCTAATATTCACTAAATGAAGTTTCCCCAAGCCCCAAACTACTGACGAATCGGCACAAAACATGCAGATACGCCACGCCCCGTTTCGAGCCCCTTTCATTTTTCTGGCGTCTTGATCGGACTTCTCTGTCAAAATCTATCGCCATTTGAAGTTTGGATTCCCTAATATTCACTAAATGAAGTTTCCCCAAACCGCAAACTACTGACGAATCGACACAAAACATGAAGATACGCCACGCCCTGTTTCGAGCCACTTTCATTTTTGAGGCGTCTTGATCGGACTTCTCTGTCAAAATCTTTCGCCATTTCATGTTTGTATACCCTAATATTCACTAAATGAAGTTTCCCCAAACCCCAAACTACTGACGAATCGGCACAAAACATCCAGATACGCCAGGCTCCGTTTCGAGCCACTTTAATTTTTGAGGCGTCTTGATCGGACTTCTCTATCAAAATCTATCGGCATTTGATGTTTGAATACCCTAATATTTACTAAATGAAGTTTCCCCAAACCCCAAACTACTGACGAATCGGCACAGAACATCCAGATACGCCACGCCCTATTTCGAGCCACTTTCATTTTTGAGGCGTCTTGATCGGACTTCTCTATCAAAATCTATCGCCATTTGAAGTTTGTATACCCTAATATTCACTAAATGAAGTTTCCCCAAACCCCAAACTACTGACGAATCGGCACAAAACATGAAGATACGCCACGTCCCGTTTCGAGCCACTTTCATTTTTGAGGCGTCTTGATCGGACTTCTCTGTCAAAATCTATCGCCATTTGAATTTTTTATACCCTAATATTCACTAAATGAAGTTTCCCCAAACCCCAAACTACTGACGAATCGGCACAAAACATGCAGATACGCCACGCCCCGCTTCGAGCCACTTTCATTTTTGAGGCGTCTTGATCGGGCTTCTCTGTCAAAATCTTTCGCCATTTGATATTTGTATACGCTAATATTCACTAAATGAAGTTTCCCCAAACCCCCAACTCCTGACAAATCGGCACAAAACATCCAGATACGCCACGCCCCGTTTCGAGCCACTTTCATTTTTGAGGCGTCTTGATCAGACTTCGCTATCAAAATCTATCGCCATTTGATGTTTGTATACCCTAATATTCACTAAATGAAGTTTCCCCAAACCCCAAACTACTGACGAATCGGCACAAAACATGCAGATACGCCACTCCCCGCTTCGAGCCACTTTCATTTTTGAGGCGTCTTGATCGGGCTTCTCTGTCAAAATCTTTCGCCATTTGATATTTGTATACCCTAATATTCACTAAATGAAGTTTCCCCAAACCCCAAACTAGTGACAAATCGGCACAAAACATCCAGATACGCCACGCACCCGTTTCGAGCCACTTTCATTTTTTAGGCGTCTTGATCAGACTTCGCTATCAAAATCTATCGCCATTTGATGTTTGTATACCCTAATATTCACTAAATGAAGTTTCCCCAAACCCCAAACTACTGACGAATCGGCACAAAACATCCAGATACGCCACGCCCTTTTTCGAGCCACTTTCATTTTTGAGGCGTCTTGATCGGACTTCTCTGTCAAAATCTTTCGCCATTTGATATTTGTATACCCTAATATTCACTAAATGAAGTTTCCCCAAACCCCAAAGTACTGACGAATCGGCACAAAACATGCAGATATGCCACGCCCCGCTTCGAGCCACTTTCATTTTTGAGGCGTCTTGATCGGGCTTCTCTGTCAAAATCTTTCGCCATTTGATATTTGTATACCCTAATATTCACTAAATGAAGTTTCCCCAAACCCCAAACTACTGACGAATCGGCACAAAACATGCAGATACGCCACGCCCCGCTTCGAGCCACTTTCATTTTTTAGGCGTCTTGATCGGACTTCTCTATCAAAATCTATCGCCATTTGAAGTTTGTATAGCCTAATATTCACTAAATGAAGTTTCCCCAAACCCCAAACTCCTGACGAATCAACACAAAACATGCAGATAAACCACGCCCCGTTTCGAGCAACTTTCATTTTTGAGGCGTCTTGATCGGTTTTCTCCGCCAAAATCTATCGCCATTTGAAGTTTGTATACCCTAATATTCACTAAATGAAGTTTCCCCAAACCCTAAACTACTGGCGAATCGGCACAAAACATGAAGATACGCCACGTCCTGTTTCGAGCCACTTTCATTTTTGAGGCGTCTTGATCGGACTTCTCTGTCAAAATCTATCGCCATTTGAAGTTTTTATACCCTAATATTCACTAAATGAAGTTTCCCCAAACCCCAAACTACTGACGAATCGGCACAAAAAATGCAGATACGCCACGCCCCGTTTCGAGCCACTTTCATATTTCAGGCGTCTTGATCGGACTTCTCTGTCAAAATCTATCGCCATTTGAAGTTTGTATACCCTAATATTCACTAAATGAAGTTTCCACAAACCCCAAACTATTGACGAATCGGCACAAAACATCCAGATACGCCACGCCCCATTTCGATCCACTTTCATTTTTTAGGCGTCTTTATCGGACTTCTCTATCAAAATCTATCGCCATTTAAAGTTTTAATACCTTAATATTCACTAAATTAAGTTTCCCCAAACCCCAAACTACTGACGAATCGGCACAAAACATGCAGATACACCACACCCCGTTTCGAGCCACTTTCATATTTTAGGCGTCTTGATCGGACTTCTCTGTCAAAATCTTTTGCCATTTGAAGTTTGTATACCCTAATATTCACTAAATGAAGTTTCCCCAAATCCCAAACTACTGAGGAATCGGCACAAAACATGCAGATACGCCACGCCCCGTTTCGAGCCACTTCCATTTTTCAGGCGTTTTGATCGGACTTCTCTGTCAAAATCTATCGCCATTTTAAGTTTGGATACCCTAATATTCACTAAATGAAGTTTCCCCAAACCCCAAACTACTGACAAATCGGCACAAAACATGAAGATACGCCACGTCCCGTTTCGAGCCACTTTCATTTTTGAGGCGTCTTGATCGGACTTCTCTGTCAAAATCTATCGCCATTTGAAGTTTATCTACCCTAATATTCACTAAATGAAGTTTCCCCATACCCCAAACTGCTGACGAATCGGCACAAAACATGCAGATACGCCACGTCGCGTTTCGAGCCACTTTCATTTTTGACGCGTCTTGATCGGACTTCTCTGTCAAAATCTATTGCCATTTGAAGTTTGTATACCCTAATATTCACTAAATGAAGTTTCCCCAAGCCCCAAACTACTGACGAATCGGCACAAAACATGCAGATACGCCACGCCACGTTTCGAGCCCCTTTCATTTTTCTGGCGTCTTGATCGGACTTCTCTGTCAAAATCTATCGCCATTTGAAGTTTGGATTCCCTAATATTCACTAAATGAAGTTTCCCCAAACCGCAAACTACTGACGAATCGACACAAAACATGAAGATACGCCACGCCCTGTTTCGAGCCATTGTCATTTTTGAGGCGTCTTGATCGGACTTCTCTGTCAAAATCTTTCGCCATTTCATGTTTGTATACCCTAATATTCACTAAATGAAGTTTCCCCAAACCCCAAACTACTGACGAATCGGCACAAAACATCCAGATACGCCAGGCTCCGTTTCGAGCCACTTTAATTTTTGAGGCGTCTTGATCGGACTTCTCTATCAAAATGTATCGCCATTTGATATTTGTATAGCCTAGTATTTACTAAATGAAGTTTCCCCAAACCCCAAACTACTGACGAATCGGCACAGAACATCCAAATACGCCACGCCCTATTTCGAGCCACTTTCATTTTTGAGGCGTCTTGATCGGACTTCTCTATCAAAATCTATCGCCATTTGAAGTTTGTATACCCTAATATTCACTAAATGAAGTTTCCCCAAACCCCAAACTACTGACGAATCGGCACAAAACATGAAGATACGCCACGTCCCGTTTCGAGCCACTTTCATTTTTGAGGCGTCTTGATCGGACTTCTCTGTCAAAATCTATCGCCATTTGAATTTTTTATACCCTAATATTCACTAAATGAAGTTTCCCCAAACCCCAAACTACTGACGAATCGGCACAAAACATGCAGATACGCCACGCCCCGCTTCGAGCCACTTTCATTTTTGAGGCGTCTCGATCGGACTTCTCTGTCAAAATCTTTCGCCATTTGATATTTGTATACCCTAATATTCACTAAATGAAGTTTCCCCAAACCCCCAACTACTGACAAATCAGCACAAAACATCCAGATACGCCACGCCCCGTTTCGAGCCACTTTCATTTTTGAGGCGTCTTGATCAGACTTCGCTATCAAAATCTATCGCCATTTGATGTTTGTATACCCTAATATTCACTAAGTGAAGTTTCCCCAAACCCCAAACTACTGACGAATCGGCGCAAATCATGCAGATACGCCACTCCCCGCTTCGAGCCACTTTCATTTTTGAGGCGTCTTGATCGGGCTTCTCTGTCAAAATCTTTCGCCATTTGATATTTGTATACCCTAATATTCACTAAATGAAGTTTCCCCAAACCCCAAACTAGTGACAAATCGGCACAAAACATCCAGATACGCCACGCACCCGTTTCGAGCCACTTTCATTTTTTAGGAGTCTTGATCAGACTTCGCTATCAAAATCTATCGCCATTTGATGTTTGTATACCCTAATATTCACTAAATGAAGTTTCCCCAAACCCCAAACTACTGACGAATCGGCACAAAACATCCAGATACGCCACGCCCTTTTTCGAGCCACTTTCATTTTTGAGGCGTCTTGATCGGACTTCTCTGTCAAAATCTTTCGCCATTTGATATTTGTATACCCTAATATTCACTAAATGAAGTTTCCCCAAACCCCAAACTACTGACGAATCGGCACAAAACATGCAGATACGCCACGCCCCGCTTCGAGCCACTTTAATTTTTGAGGCGTCTTGATCGGGCTTCTCTGTCAAAATCTTTCGCCATTTGATATTTGTATACCCTAATATTCACTAAATGAAGTTTCCCCAAACCCCAAACTAGTGACAAATCGGCACAAAAACTTCCAGATACGCCACGCACCCGTTTCGAGCCACTTTCATTTTTTAGGCGTCTTGATCAGACTTCGCTATCAAAATCTATCGCCATTTGATGTTTGTATACCCTAATATTCACTAAATGAAGTTTCCCCAAACCCCAAACTACTGACGAATCGGCACAAAACATCCAGATACGCCATGCCCTTTTTCGAGCCACTTTCATTTTTGAGGCGTCTTGATCGGACTTCTCTATCAAAATCTATCGCCATTTGAAGTTTGTATACCCTAATATTCACTAAATGAAGTTTCCCCAAACCCCAAACTCCTGACGAATCGACACAAAACATGCAGATAAACCACGCCCCGTTTCGAGCAACTTTCATTTTTGAGGCGTCTTGATCGGTTTTCTCCGCCAAAATCTATCGCCATTTGAAGTTTGTATACCCTAATATTCACTAAATGAAGTTTCCCCAAACCCTAAACTACTGGCGAATCGGCACAAAACTTGAAGATACGCCACGTCCTGTTTCGAGCCACTTTCATTTTTGAGGCGTCTTGATCGGACTTCTCTGTCAAAATCTATCGCCATTTGAAGTTTTTATACCCTAATATTCACTAAATGAAGTTTCCCCAAACCCCAAACTACTGACGAATCGGCACAAAAAATGCAGATACGCCACGCCCCGTTTCGAGCCACTTTCATATTTCAGGCGTCTTGATCGGACTTCTCTGTCAAAATCTATCGCCATTTGAAGTTTGTATACCCTAATATTCACTAAATGAAGTTTCCACAAACCCCAAACTATTTACGAATCGGCACAAAACATCCAGATACGCCACGCCCCATTTCGAGCCACTTTCATTTTTTAGGCGTCTTTATCGGACTTCTCTATCAAAATCTATCGCCATTTAAAGTTTGTATACCTTAATATTCACTAAATTAAGTTTCCCCAAACCCCAAACTACTGACGAATCGGCACAAAACATGCAGATACACCACGCCCCGTTTCGAGCCACTTTCATATTTTAGGCGTCTTGATCGGACTTCTCTGTCAAAATCTTTCGCCATTTGAAGTTTGTATACCCTAATATTCACTAAATGAAGTTTCCCAAAAACCCAAAACTACTGACGAATCGGCACAAAACATGTAGATACGCCACTCCTCGTTTCGAGCCACTTTCATTTTTGAGGCGTCTTGATCGGACTTCTCTGTCAAAACGTATCGCCATTTGAAGTTTGTATACGCTAATATTCACTAAATGAAGTTTCCCCAAACCCCAAACTGCTGACCAATCAGCACAAAACATGCAGCTACGCCACGTCGCGTTACGACCGCTTTCATTTTTCAGGCGTCTTGATCGGACTTCTCTGTCAAAATCTATCGCCATATGAAGTTTGTATTCCCTAATATTCACTAAATGAAGTTTCCCCAAACCCCAAACTACTGACGAATCGGCACAAAACATGCAGATACGCCACGCCCCGTTTCGAGCCATTTTCATTTTTCAGGCGTCTTGATCGGACTTCTCTGTCAAAATCTATCGCCATTTGAGGTTTGGATACCCTAATATTCACTAAATGAAGGTTCTCCAAACCCCAAACTACTGATGAATCGGCACAAAACATGCAGATACGCCACGCCACGTTTCGAGCCACTTTCATTTTTGAGGCGTCTTGATCGGACTTCTCTGTCAAAATCTTTCGCCATTTGATGTTTGTATACCCTAATATTCACTAAATGAAGTTTCCCCAAACCCTAAACTACTGACGAATCGGCACAGACTATCCAGATACGCCACGCCCTATTTCGAGCCACTTTCATTTTTGAGGCGTCTTGATCGGACTTCTCTATCAAAATCTATCGCCATTTGAAGTTTGTATACCCTAATATTCACTAAATGAAGTTTCCCCAAACCCCAAACTACTGACGAATCGGCACAAAACATGAAGATACGCCACGTCCCGTTTCGAGCCACTTTCATTTTTGAGGCGTCTTGATCCGACTTCTCTGTCAAAATCTATCGCCATTTGAAGTTTTTATACCCTAATATTCACTAAATGAAGTTTCCCCAAACCCCAACCTACTGACGAATCGGCACAAAACATGCAGATACGCCACGTCGCGTTTCGAGCGGCTTTCATTTTTCAGGCGTCTTGATCGGACTTCTCTGTAAAATCTATCGCCATTTGAAGTTTGTTTACCCTAATATTCACTAAATTAAGTTTCCCCAAACCCCAAACTACTGACGAATCGGCACAAAACATGCAGATACGCCACGCCCGGTTTCGAGCCACTTTCATTTTTGAGGCGTCTTGATCGGACTTCCTTGTCAAAATCTATCGCCATTTGAAGTTTGTATACACTAATATTCACTAAATGAAGTTTCCCCAAACCCCGAGCTACTGACGAATCGGCACAAAACATGCAGATACACCACGCCCCGTTTTGACCCACTTTCATTTTTGACGCGTCTTGATCGGACTTCTCTGTCCAAATCTATCGCCATTTGAAGTTTGTTTACCCTAATATTCACTAAATTAAGTTTCCCCAAACCCCAAACTACTGACGAATCGGCACAAAACTTGCAGATACGCCACGCCCGGTTTCGAGCCACTTTCATTTTTGAGGCGTCTTGATCGGACTTCTCTGTCAAAATCTATCTCCATTTGAAGTTTGTATACCCTAATATTCACTAAATGAAGTTTCCCCAAACCCCAAACTACTGATGAATCGGGACAAAACATGCAGATACGCCACTCCCCGTTTCGTGCCACTTTCATTTTTTAGGCGTCTTGATCGGACTTCTCTGTCAAAATCTATCGCCATTTGCAGTTTGTATACCCTAATATTCACTAAATGAAGTTTCCCCAAACCCCAAACTACTGACGAATCGGCACAAAACATGCAGATATGCCACGCCACGTTCGAGCCACTTTCATTTTTGAGGCGTCTTCATCAGACTTCTCCGTCAATATCTATCGCCATTTGAAGTTTGTATACCCTAATATTCACTAAATGAAGTTTCCCCAAACCCCAAACTGCTGACGAGTCAGCACAAAACATGCAGATACGCCACGCCCCATTTCGAGCCACTTTTATTTTTTAGGCATCTTGATCAGACTTCTCTGTCAAAATCTATCGCCAATTGCAGTTTGTATACCCTAATATTCACTAAATGAAGTTTCCCCAAACCCTAAACTATTGACGAATCGGCACAAAACATGCAGATACGCCACGCCCCATTTCGAGCCACTTTCATTTTTCAGGCGTCTTGATCGGACTTCTCTGTCAAAATCTATCGCCATTTGATGTTTATATACCCTAATATTCACTAAATAAAGTTTCCCCAAACCCCAAACTGCTGACGAATCGGCACAAAACATGCAGATACGCCACGTCGCGTTTCAAGCAACTTTCATTTTTTAGGCGTCTTGATCGGACTTCTCAGTCAAAATGTATCGCCATTTGCAGTTTGTATACCCTAATATTCACTAAATGAAGTTTCCCCAAACCCCAAACTGCTGACGAATCAGCACACAACATGCAGATACGCCACGTCCCGTTTCGAGCCACTTTCATTTTTCAGGCGTCTTGATCGGACTTCTCTGTCAAAATATATCGCCATTTGGAGATATTATACCGTAATATTCACTAATTGAACTTTCCCCAAAGCCCAAATTGCTGACGAATCGGCATAAAACATGTAGATACGCCACACCCCGTTTCGAGCCACTTTCAATTTTGAGGCGTCTTTATCGGACTTCTCTGTCAAAATATATCGCCATTTGGAGATATTATACCGTAATATTCACTAATTGAACTTTCCCCAAAGCCCAAATTGCTGACGAATCGGCATAAAACATGTAGATACGCCACGCCCCGTTTCGAGCCACTTTCAATTTTGAGGCGCCTTTATCGGCCTTCTCTGTCAAAATATATCGCAATTTGAAGTTTTGATACCCTAATATTCACTAAATAAAGTTTCCCCAAACCCCAAACTACTGACGAATCGCCACAAAACATGCAGATACGCCACGCCCCGTTTCGAGCCACTTTCATTTTTCAGGCGTCTTGATTGGACTTCTATGTTAAAATCTATCGCCATTTGAAGTTTATATACCCTAATATTCACTAAATGAGGTTTCCCCAAACCCCAAACTACTGACGAATCGGCACAAAACATGCAGATACGCCAAGCCCCGTTTCGAGCCACTTTCATTTTTGAGGCGTCTTGATCGGACTTCTTTGTCAAAATCTATCGCCATTTGAAGTTTGTATACCCTAATATTCACTAAATGAAGTTTCCCCAAACCCCAAACTACTGACGAATCGGCACAAAACATGCAGATACGCCACGCCCCGTTTCGAGCCACTTTCATGTTTGAGGCGTCTTGATCGGACTTCTCTGTCAAAATCTATCTCATTTTGAATATTCTGTACCCTAATATTCACTAATTGAAATTTCCCCAAACCCCAAACTGCTGATGAATCGGCACAAAATATGCAGATACGCCACGCCCCGTTTTGAGCCACTTTCATTTTTGACGCGTCTTGATCGGACTTCTCTGTCAAAATCTATCGCCATTTGAAGTTTGTATACCCTAATATTCACTAAATTAAGTTTCCCCAAACCCCAAACTACTGACGAATCGGCACAAAACATGCAGATACACCACGCCCCGTTTCGAGCCACTTTCACTTTTGAGGCGTGTTGATTGGGCTTCTCTGTCAAAATCTATCTCCATTTGAAGTTTCTATACCCTAATATGCACTAAATGAAGTTTCCCAAAACCCCAAACGACTGACGAATCGGCACAAAACATGCAGATACGCCACTCCCGTTTCGAGCCACTTTCATTTTTGAGGCGTCTTGATCGGACTTCTCTGTCAAAATCTATTGCCATTTGAAGTTTGGATTCCCTAATATTCACTAAATGAAGTTTCCGCAAACCCCAAACTACTGAGAAATCGGCACAACACATGCAGATACGCCACGGCCCGTGTCGAGCCACTTTAAGTTTTGAGGCGTCTTGATGGGACTTCTCTGTGAAAATCTATCGCCATTTGAAGTTTTTATACCCTAATATTCACTAAATGAAGTTTCCCCAAACCCCAAACTACTGACGAATCGGCACAAAAGATGCAGATACGCCACGCCCCGTTTCGAGCCACCTTCATTTTTTAGGACTCTTGATCGGACTTCTCTGTCAAAATCTATCGCCATTTGAAGTTTGTATACCCTAATATTCACTAAAGGAAGTTTCCCCAAACCCCAAACTACTGACGAACCGGCACATAACATGCAGATACGCCACGCCCCGTTTCGAGCCACTTTCATTTCTGAGGCGTCTTGATCGGACTTCTCTGTCAAAATATATCGCCATTTGAAGTTTGTATACCCTAGTATTCACTAAATGAAGTTTTCCCAAACCCCAAACTACTGACGAATCGCCACAAAACATGCAGATATGCCACGCCCCGTTTCGAGCCACTTTCATTTTTGACGCGTCATTATCGGACTTCTCTGTAAAAATCTATCGCCATTTGAAGTTTGTATACCCTAATATTCACTAAATGAAGTTTCCGCAAACCCCAAACTACTGACAAATCGGCACAAAACATGCAGATACGCCCACGCCCCGTTTCGAGCCACTTTCATTTTGAGGCGTCTTGATCGGACTTCTCTGTCAAAGTCTATCGTCATTTGAAGTTGGTATACCCTAATATTCACTAAATGAAGTTTCCCCAAACCCCAAACTACTGACGAATCGGTATAAATCATGCAGATACGCCACGCCCTGTTTCGAGTCACTTTCATTTTTTAGCCGACTTAATCGGACTTCTCTGTCAAAATGTATTGCCATTTAAAGTTTGTATACCCTAATATTCACTAAATGAAGTTTCCCCAAACACCAAACTACTGACGAATCGGCACAAAACATGCAGATACGCCACGCCCCGTTTCGAGCCACTTTCATTTTTTAGGCGACTTGATCGGACTTCTCTGTCAAAATGTATTGCCATTTGAAGTTTGGATACCCTAATATTCACTAAATGAAGTTTCCCCAAACCCCAAACTACTGACGAATCGGCACAAAAGATGCAGATATGCCACGCCCCGTTTCGAGCCTTTCTCATTTTTGAGTCGTCTTGATCGGACTTCTCTGTCAAAATCTATCGCCATTTGAAGTTTGTATACCCTAATATTCACTAAATGAAGTTTCCCCAAACCCCAAACTACTGACGAATCGGCACAAAACATGCAGATACGCCACGCCCCGTTTCGAGCCACTTTCATTTTGAGGCCTCTTGATCGGACTTCTCTGTCAAAGTCTATCGTCATTTGAAGTTTGTATACCCTAATATTCACTAAATGAAGTTTCCCCAAACCCCAAACTACTGACGAATCGGCACAAAAGATGCAGATACGCCACGCCCCGTTTCGAGCAACTTGCATTTTTGAGTCGTCTTGATCGGACTTCTCTGTCAAAATCTATCGCCATTTGAAGTTTGTATACCCTAATATTCACTAAATGAAGTTTCCCCAAACCCCAAACTACTGACGAATCGGCACAAAACATGCAGATACGCCACGCCCCGTTTCGAGCCACTTTCATTTTTTAGGCGTCTTAATCGGGCTTCTCTGTCAAAATCTATCGCCATTTGAAGTTTCTATACCCTAATATTCACTAAATGAAGTTTCCGCAAACCCCAAACTACTGACAAATCGGCACAAAAGATGCAGATACGCCACGCCCCGTTTCGAGCCACTTTCATTTTGAGGCGTCTTGATCGGACTTCTCTGTCAAAGTCTATCGTCATTTGAAGTTTGTATACCCTAATATTCACTAAATGAAGTTTCCCCAAACCCCAAACTACTGACGAATCGGCACAAAAGATGCAGATACGCCACGCCCCATGTCGAGCCACTTTCATTTTTTAGGCGTCTTGATCGGACTTCTTTGTCAAAATCTATCGCCATTTGAAGTTTGTATACCCTAATATTCACTAAATGAAGTTTCCCCAAACCCCAAACTACTGACGAATCGGCACAAAAAAGGCAGATACGCCACGCCCCGTTTCGAGCCACTTTCATTTTTTAGGCGTCTTGATCGGACTTCTCTGTAAAAATCTATCGCAATTTGAAGTTTGTATAGCCTAATATTCACTAAATGAAGTTTCCCAAAACCCCAAACTACTGACGAATCGGCACAAAACATGCAGATACGCCACGCCCCGGTTCGAGCCACTTTCATTTTTTAGGCGTGTTCATCGGGGTTCTCTGTCAAAATCTATCGCCATTTGAAGTTTGTATACCCTAATATTCACTCAATGAAGTTTCCCCAAACCGCAAACTACTGACGAATCGGCACAAAACATGCAGATACGCCACGCCCCGTTTCGAGCCACTTTCGTTTTTTAGGCGACTTGTTCGGACTTCTCTGTCAGAATGTATTGCCATTTGAAGTTTGTATACCCTAATATTCACTAAATGAAGTTTCCCCAAACCCCAAACTACTGACGAATCAGCACAAAACATGCAGATATGCGATGCCCCGTTTCGAGCCACTTTCATTTTTTAGGCGACTTGATCGGACTTCACTGTCCAAATCTATCGCCATTTGAAGTTTGTATACCCTAATATTCACTAAATGAAGTTTCCCCAAACCACAAACTACTGACGAATCGGCACAAAACATGCAGATACGCCACGCCCCGTTTCACGCCACTATCATATTTGAGGCGTCTTGATCAGACTTGTCTGTCAAAATCTATCGCCATTTGAAGTTTGTATACCCTAATATTCTCTAAATGAAGTTTCCCCAAAGCCCAAACTACTGACGAATCGGCACAAAACATGCAGATACGCCATGCCCCATTTCGAGCCACTTTCATTTTTCAGTCGTCTTGATCGGACTTCTCTGTCCAAATCTATCGCCATTTGAAGTTTGGATACCTTAATATTCACTAAATGAAGTTTCCCCAAACCCCAAACTACTTACGAATTGGCAAAAAACATGCAGATACGCCACGCCCCGTTTCGAGCCACTTTCATTTTTTAGGCGTCTTCATCGGGCTTCTCTGTCAAAATCTATCGCCATTTGAAGTTTGTATACCCTAATATTCACTAAATGAAGTTTCCGCAAACCCCAAACTACTGACGAATCGGCACAAAACATGCAGATACGCCACGCCCCGTTTCGAGCCACTTTCATTTTTTAGGCGACTTGATCGGACTTCTCTGTCAAAATGTATTGCCATTTGAAGTTTGGATACCCTAATATTCACTAAATGAAGTTTCCCCAAACCCCAAACTACTGACGAATCGACACAAAAGATGCAGATATGCCACGCCCCGTTTCGAGCCACTTTCATTTTTTAGGCGTCTTTATCGGACTTCTCTGTCAAAATCTATCGCCATTTGAAGTTTGTATACCCTAATATTCACTAAATGAAGTTTCCCCAAACCCCAAACTACTGACGACTCAGCACAAAACATACAGATACGCCACGCCCCGTTTCGAGCCACTTTTATTTTTGAGGCGTCTTGATCGGACTTCTCTGTCAAAATCTATCGCCATTTGCAGTTTGTATACCCTAATATTCACTAATGAAGTTTCCCCAAACCCCAAACTACTGATGAATCGGCATAAATCATGCAGATACGCCACGCCCTGTTTCGAGTCACTTTCATTTTTTAGGCGACTTAATCGGACTTCTCTGTCAAAATGTATTGCCATTTAAAGTTTGTATACCCTAATATTCACTAAATGAAGTTTCCCCAAACACCAAACTACTGACGAATCGGCACAAAACATGCAGATACGCCACGCCCCGTTTCGAGGCACTTTCATTTTTTAGGCGACTTGATCGGACTTCTCTGTCAAAATGTATTGCCATTTGAAGTTTGGATACCCTAATATTCACTAAATGAAGTTTCCCCAAACCCCAAACTACTGACGAATCGGCACAAAAGATGCAGATATGCCACGCCCCGTTTCGAGCCACTTTCATTTTTGAGGCGTCTTGATCGGACTTCTCTGTCAAAATCTATCACCATTTGAAGTTTGTATACTTTAATATTCACTAAATGAAGTTTCCCCAAACCCCAAACTACTGACGAATCGACACAAAACATGCAGACACCCCACGCCCCGTTTCGAGCCACTTTCATTTTTGAGGCGTCTTGATCGGACTTCTCTGTCAAAATCTATCTCCATTTGATGTTTGTATACCCTAATATTCACTAAATGAAGTTTCCCCAAACCCCAAACTACTGACGAATCGGCACAAAAGATGCAGATATGCCACGCCCCGTTTTGAGCCACTTTCATTCTTTAGGCGTCTTTATCGGACTTCTCTGTCAAAATCTATCGCCATTTGAAGTTTGTATACCCTAATATTCACTAAATGAAGTTTCCCCAAACCCCAAACTACTGACGAATCGGCACAAAACATGCAGATACGCCACGCCCCGTTTCGAGCCACTTTCATTTTTTAGGCGTCTTAATCGGGCTTCTCTGTCAAAATCTATCGCCATTTGAAGTTTCTATACCCTAATATTCACTAAATGAAGTTTCCGCAAACCCCAAACTACTGACAAATCGGCACAAAAGATGCAGATACGCCACGCCCCGTTTCGAGCCACTTTCATTTTGAGGCGTCTTGATCGGACTTCTCTGTCAAAGTCTATCGTCATTTGAAGTTTGTATACCCTAATATTCACTAAATGAAGTTTCCCCAAACCCCAAACTACTGACGAATCGACACAAAACATGCAGACACCCCACGCCCCGTTTCGAGCCACTTTCATTTTTGAGGTGTCTTGATCGGACTTCTCTGTCAAAATCTATCTCCATTTGATGTTTGTATACCCTAATATTCACTAAATGAAGTTTCCCCAAACCCCAAACTACTGACGAATCGGCACAAAAGATGCAGATATGCCACGCCCCGTTTTGAGCCACTTTCATTCTTTAGGCGTCTTTATCGGACTTCGCTGTCAAAATCTATCGCCATTTGAAGCTTGTATACCCTAATATTCACTAAATGAAGTTTCCCCAAACCCCAAACTACTGACGAATCAGCACAAAACATGCAGATACGCCACTCCCCGTTTCGAGCCACTTTCATTTTTGAGGCGTCTTGATCGGACTTCTCTGTCAAAATCTATCACCATTTGAAGTTTGTATACTTTAATATTCACTAAATGAAGTTTCCCCAAACCCCAAACTACTGACGAATCGACACAAAACATGCAGACACCCCACGCCCCGTTTCCAGCCACTTTCATTTTTGAGGTGTCTTGATCGGACTTCTCTGTCAAAATCTATCTCCATTTGATGTTTGTATACCCTAATATTCACTAAATGAAGTTTCCCCAAACCCCAAACTACTGACGAATCGGCACAAAAGATGCAAATATGCCACGCCCCGTTTTGAGCCACTTTCATTCTTTAGGCGTCTTTATCGGACTTCTCTGTCAAAATCTATCGCCATTTGAAGTTTGTATACCCTAATATTCACTAAATGAAGTTTCCCCAAACCCCAAACTACTGACGAATCGGCACAAAACATGCAGATATGCCACGCCCCGTTTCGAGCCACTTTCATTTTTTAGGCGTCTTAATCGGGCTTCTCTGTCAAAATCTATCGCCATTTGAAGTTTCTATACCCTAATATTCACTAAATGAAGTTTCCGCAAACCCCAAACTACTGACAAATCGGCACAAAAGATGCAGATACGCCACGCCCCGTTTCGAGCCACTTTCATTTTGAGGCGTCTTGATCGGACTTCTCTGTCAAAGTCTATCGTCATTTGAAGTTTGTATACCCTAATATTCACTAAATGAAGTTTCCCCAAACCCCAAACTACTGACGAATCGACACAAAACATGCAGACACCCCACGCCCCGTTTCGAGCCACTTTCATTTTTGAGGCGTCTTGATCGGACTTCTCTGTCAAAATCTATCTCCATTTGATGTTTGTATACCCTAATATTCACTAAATGAAGTTTCCCCAAACCCCAAACTACTGACGAATCGGCACAAAAGATGCAGATATGCCACGCCCCGTTTTGAGCCACTTTCATTCTTTAGGCGTCTTTATCGGACTTCGCTGTCAAAATCTATCGCCATTTGAAGTTTGTATACCCTAATATTCACTAAATGAAGTTTCCCCAAACCCCAAACTACTGACGAATCAGCACAAAACATGCAGATACGCCACACCCCGTTTCGAGCCACTTTCATTTTTGAGGCGTCTTGATCGGACTTCTTTGTCAAAATCTATCGCCATTTGAAGTTTGTACACCCTAATATTCACTAAATGAAGTTTTCCCAAACACCAAACTACTGACGAATCGGCACAAAACATGCAGATACGCCACGCCCCGTTTCGAGCCACTTTCATTTTTTAGGCGACTTGATCGGACTTCTCTGTCAAAATGTATTGCCATTTGAAGTTTGGATACCCTAATATTCATTAAATTAAGTTTCCCCAAACCCCAAACTACTGACGAATCGGCACAAAACATGCAGATACGCCACGCCCCGTTTTGAGCCACTTTCATTTTTGAGGCGTGTTGATCGGCCTTCTCTGTCAAAATCTATCGCCATTTGAAGTTTGTATACCCTAATATTCACTAAATGAAGTTTCCCCAAATCCCAAACTACTGCTGAATCGGCACAAAACATGTAGATACGCCACGCCCCGTTTTGAGCCACTTTCATTTTTGAGGCGTCTTGATCGGCCTTCTCTGTCAAAATCTATCACCATTTGAAGTTTGTATACCCTAATATTTACTAAATGAAGTTTCCCCAAATCCCAAACTACTGCTGAATCGGCACAAAACATGTAGATACGCCACGCCCCGTGTCGAGCCACTTTCATTTTTGAGCCGTCTTGATCGGCCTTCTGTGTCAAAATCTATCGCCATTTGAAGTTTGTATACCCTAATATTCACTAAATGATGTTTCCCCAAATCCCAAACTACTGCTGAATCGGCATAAAACATGTAGATACGCCACGCCCCGTGTCGAGCCACTTTCACTTTTGACACGTCTTGATCGGACTTTTCTGTCAAAATCTATCGCCATTTGAAGTTTGTATACCCTAATATTCACTAAATGAACTTTCCCCGAACCCCAAACTACTGACGAATCGACACAAAACATGCAGATACGCCACGCCCTGTTTCGAGCCACTTTCATTTTTGAGGCATCTTGATCGGACTTCTCTGTCAAAATCTATCGCCATTTGAAGTTTGTATACCCTAATATTCACTAAATGAAGTTTCCCCAAACCCCAGACTACTGACGAATCGGCACAAAACATGCAGATACGCCACACCACGTTTCGAGCCACTTTCATTTTTTCGGCGTCTTTATCGGACTTCTCTGTCAAAATCTATCGCGATTTGAAGTTTATATACCCTAATATTCACTAAATTAAGTTTCCCCAAACGCCAAACTACTGAAGAATCGGCACAAAACATGCAGATACGCCACGCCCCGTTTCGAGCCACTTTCATTTTTTACGCGTCTTGATCGGCCTTCTCTGTCAAAATCTATCGCCATTTGAAGTTTGTATACCCTAATATTCACTAAATGAAGTTTCACCAAACCCCAAACTACTGACGAATCGGCACAAATCATGCACATACACCACGCCCCATTTCGAGCCTTTTTCAGTTTTGAGGCCTCTTGATCGGCCTTCTCTGTCAAAATCTATCGCCATTTGAAGTTTGTATACCCTTGATGGAAGAGGGCCAAGCACAACCTTCCATGAAAGGCAAGAGCCAAGTCAAGAGCGTCTAAGACCAAGTTAGGAGCGTCTAAGACAAGCTAGGAGCGTCTAGGACGAGAAGGCCAAGCTAGAAGCGTCTAGAACAAGAAGACTTGGATCAAAGCTATGAATGGGAGAGTGGCATACTAGCACATATTCCGTGAAGGCCCATCAAATGTAGTTTAGCTTTAATTGGGGTGTAAATATTATAGCCATGTGGACAAATGTTTATTTTTCTGCACATTAGAATTAAGGAGAAGTTAACCTTCCCACTATTCTAGAAAGCCCATGGAGGGGGTGAACTTACAAACTAGACACACCCCGCCCCATGTGCTCACACTTTCCATGTGGCCCATGTGCTTCACATTTACATTTCATTTTGCTAGCATTAGGGTTGCATTATGGTCCTCCTTAGCCTATAAAAGGAGGAGCCTACACCTTGTATTTTGAAGATTAAATAGAGTATTGTTATGCTGCCCAAATTGTGCCATACACTACTCCTTGCCTAACACTTAGGTTTTAGTCTTCAATTCATCACTACCAAAGGGGCTGGCCAAACCTCCCCATTTCCTCACTCTTCATGCACCTTCAAGGCACCCATGCTTCCTAGGAAGGTCTTGCTCACCTCCTCCATAAGCTTCCGCATCCATCATCACCAAGGAACTCCAAAATCCAAAGAAGAGCTCATAGGAATCCTATCATTTGGTATCTAGAGCTATGGTTCTTCAAAGATGAGTATCTCTTTTCATTTTCTTTTTGAGTTCTTCTTTTCTCCAAGTTGTTCATCTTTATTCCAAGTTGTCTTGCTGTTTTTTGTGTTTTAATATGATTTGAATGCTTGTTTATTCATTTCATTTGGTGGGTTTGTTCAAACTTGTGCTTGAACATCTACTTTCAATTTTGTGTAGGATTCTTAATATATTTGTGTTGCTGTTTTTATTTTTAGGTATTTGAGTCTTGCTTGAAATTTCATTTGGGTCATATGATGTTCTTGTGTCTTTTCATTTTATGAATCCATAAGTTTTGTCTAAGTCATGTGTTTCCATATTTGTCATCAAATCCTAGTAGTACTCTTTTTGATTTATTTGTTTCTTGTTTTTGGTTTGAATGTTTGATCTGAAATCTGTTTTGTGTTGATCCTTTGGTGCATTTTTAATTTTAGTTTGAGTTCTTATTTGTGTGTTAGATCCACACAAATTCCATCATATTAACTCCATTGTGTTTTTAAGGTATATCATTCTGTTTTTCATTCCAGTTTTCAGAACCCCTTGTTTTTCACTTTTCTGTGCTGACTGTTGTGATTTATGAAAATCACATACATCATCAAAAATTTCTGAGCCTCTGGATTTCACAAATTTGAGGTGTTAGCAAAAGGACAAAAAAAGAACCATCTGAAAAGAAGAAATAGAAAAAAAAAGATAAATATTACAAAAAGAGTGTGCAATCCTGACGTTCCAGCTGGCAGCTCTGAGCACTGATTTTATAAAATTTACCAAAATTAATTGGTACATGCGTTTGGAGTGAAACCAACGCCAAAAGTTTGTTAAGATCTTGTTCTGATTGTGTCTCAATTTTCAGAAGCAAATACAAAAGGGTCAGCTCAGCATAAATCTTTTAAAGATACGCTTTCTGGACCACAACAATTTGTGCTTTTCTGTGGTGCTGTTTTTTGGTTTTTAAATCAAATCTAGTGCTATTCCTAGGTTCCTTTTTGTGTGCCATCCATTATTTGAGTACCTTTTATTTGCTTGTCTAATTTCATTTGAACTCTTTCTAGTTGTGTCACATTTAAATTCCATTTGTGTGGTACGGTTTTTCAAATTAATTTGTTTCTTGCTTTCTTTCTTTGGCCTCTAAGCTTGTTGGTGGATTAAATATAAATTGGTACTTGTTGAGTGAGAATTTGACTTGAGGGGAGTCTAGCTTGCTTAATAGGTGCTGGATTGAAGATTTTATTGACCTAATTCCAAGAGGAACAAAGGCAAAGGGCAGCAATAAACACCATACTACAAATACACCACACACTTTGGAAGGCCCAACAAGTAGAAAAGCAACAAAAGGGGTGCAACTAGAAGAACAACAAAAGGGGTGCAAATAGTAAAAGCAACAAATGGAGTGTCATTTAATTTCTTTGCAATCTTGCTTGTGTTAATTACTTGTTAATCACGCAATTAGTCGGTGAGTGTGTCTTCAAGGGCTCCAAGTGTCCAAGAAGCCTCACCTAGGGCCGTCTAGCTTAATTTTGTTTTTATTAATTGCTTTAATTGAACCATCTTGCTTTAATCACTTCGTTAATTTCTTGTTTAATCTTGTTTAAGGCTTTCATAGCTTGCATTGTTTTCTTGCATTAAAAATTTGATTTCTTCAACCTAATTGTGTTTTAAGTGGTTTACTAAGAGAAAGCTTTGTGTGAAGACATTGAGGGATAGTCTTTGGCTAAGGCAAGGCTTGGTATTTAAGTAGTCCATTGTGACTCACCTCCCTTACCTGGAAGACTACCTTCTTTGACTTCCCTAAATTTTCTCAAGGTAAAATATTTCTATACACAAAGGTCTAGTCATGTCTTCTCATTCCTTTAAATCTCTTAAAAGTGAGGTGAAATCCTTGAAATCTCTTTTGGAACAACTTTCCAAGAATATTCAATCAATTTCATCTAAACAACTGGAGAATGAGGCCAAAACTAATGAATTGACTAAATCAAAGGATGAGAAGTCTCACATTTCAAAAAAATTACCTTCTCATGCATCTATCTCTAAAAAGCATGATTCTTTTGGGGAGGGAAGACATAGAAGAGATAGAAAAGAACAAGAAAGCCCAAGAGAGGTTAGGGTAGACCTACCCCATTCCCATGGAAAAGAAAATATAGAAACTTGCCTAGATTGGGAAATGAGGGTAGAAAAATTGTTTGCTTCCCATAAAGAAAGAAAGGAAAGAAAGATACAAAAGAAAAGAGAGGAAGCCGAAAGGGAAGCTAAAGAAAAAGAAAAAGAAAAAGAAAAGCATGAGAAGACCCTTGAGAAACAAAAGGCGTGGGAGAATAGTGTTCCTTCTCACAAGGTCATTCAACAAGACAAAAGATTTAAAAATACCTTTGAAAATATGCGTCTTGTTGAACAACCTAGCCTTTCCTTTTGTAAAGGAACACTTGCAAGCATAGTAACAAAAAAAGAGTCTTTAAAAGAAGCTTGCATAGATAAAGATAAAGTGGATTATTTCTCATATGTGCTAGGATATCATCAAGTGAATGTCAAGTTATTTACAAGCATCTACAAAAACAAATTTTTATGTGAAGTAGTGCCTAAAGAAACTTGTCATGTCCTATTGAGACAACCATTGCCAAGTGTGCAACTTCTCATAAACAATGGTTGTAACAACGAGACTATCTTTACACATAAGAGAAAAATTCTTCATGAAGGAGAACTCATGGACCAAATCAGAGTTGATAAAACTTTAGAGCTTTTAAAAGGAAAACTTTTGTCACCCATGAGAAAAGATGTTCAAAGACATTACCCTAGATACATTTCTTGTTTTAAAAATACACCTAAGGTGATGTCTCATGAACTCTATACTCCTTTACCTTTTGCAAATGATCCTTGGGAAGACATAAACCTCAATTTTATCTTAGAGCTTCCTAGGACAACAAAAGGTTTTGATTCCATTTTTATGGATATGGATAATCTCTTCTATATAGAAGTGACAAGTCTTCATGGTTTATCTTCAAGCATAGTATTGGATAGAGCTCCAAAATTTGAAAACCATCATTCGAGGAATCTTTTAGAAAAACTTGAAATTAAGTTGTACTCTTCAAATTTTTATCCTCAAAAGAATGGTCAAAATAAAATTGAAAACATAGCTCTTTTTACTATGCCTAGAGAAATCATGAAAGACAATCACAATTCTTGGGATGAGTATCCTTTTGAGCATGCATACAATGGAGTAGTCCACAAGACTACTAATATTTCTACATTTGAAATTGCATGTGGACTTAATCCTCTTTCGCTTTTTAAGTTGTTACCCTTTCCTAAAGGTATTGTGCCTAAGGAAAAGGTAACCAATATTGAAAATTTTCAAATACATAAGAGGATTAGAGAACACATACAACCATCAAAAGAGAAATATTGTACAAAGTTGCGAAAAACAAAAGAAAAACAAAAATGGCAACTTCATACAATTAAGTTCTCTCCAATTGCTCACACTAACACCTTTACTTTGTTTGATGATTTCCATAGGTGGACGTTTGATCCGGGAGGACAAGCCTTGCCAAAACAATAGGCTGCTATCCGAGATCAAATCTGTAGATCTGAGGATAGATCTTCTCAAAGGAGGAGGAGATGATGGACACCATCCAGCCCCATCCATCCCCCTAGTTGAAGACAAAGCAAGGGATTTGAGGACAAATCCTTTTTCAAGAGGGAGGGGATGATGGAAGAGGGCCAAGCACAACCTTCCATGAAAGGCAAGAGCCAAGTCAAGAGCGTCTAAGACCAAGTTAGGAGCGTCTAAGACAAGCTAGGAGCGTCTAGGACGAGAAGGCCAAGCTAGAAGCGTCTAGGACAAGAAGACTTGGATCAAAGCTATGAATGGGAGAGTGGCATACTAGCACATATTCCGTGAAGGCCCATCAAATGTAGTTTAGCTTTAATTGGGGTGTAAATAGCATAGCCATGTGGACAAATGTTTATTTTTCTGCACATTAGAATTAAGGAGAAGTTAACCTTCCCACTATTCTAGAAAGCCCATGGAGGGGGTGAACTTACAAACTAGACACACCCCTCCCCATGTGCTCACACTTTCCATGTGGCCCATGTGCTTCACATTTACATTTCATTTTGCTAGCATTAGGGTTGCATTATGGTCCTCCTTAGCCTATAAAAGGAGGAGCCTACACCTTGTATTTTGAAGATTAAATAGAGTATTGTTATGCTGCCCAAATTGTGCCATACACTACTCCTTGCCTAACACTTAGGTTTTAGTCTTCAATTCATCACTACCAAAGGGGCTGGCCAAACCTCCCCATTTCCTCACTCTTCATGCACCTTCAAGGCACCCATGCTTCCTAGGAAGGTCTTGCTCACCTCCTCCATAAGCTTCCGCATCCATCATCACCAAGGAACTCCAAAATCCAAAGAAGAGCTCACAGGAATCCTATCATTATATTCACTAAATGAAGTTTCCCCAAACCCCAAACTACTGACGAATAAGCACAAAACATACAGATACGCCACGCCCCGTTTCGAGCCACTTTCATTTTTGAGGCGTCTTGATCGGACTTCTCTGTCAAAATCTATCGCCATTTGAAGTTTGTATACCCTACTATTCACTAAATGAAGTTTCACCAAACCCCAAACTACTGACGAATCGGCACAAAACATGCACATACGCCACGCCCCATTTCGAGCCTTTTTCAGTTTTGAGGCCTCTTGATCGGCCTTCTCTGTCAAAATCTATCGCCATTTGAGTTTGTATACCCTAATATTCACTAAATGAAGTCTCCCCAAACCCCAAACTACTGATGAATCAGCACAAAATATGCAGATACGCCACGCCCCGTTTCGAGCCACTTTCATTTTTGAGGCGTCTTGATCGGACTTCTCTGTCAAAATCTATCGTCATTTGAAGTTTGTATACCCTAATATTCACTAAATGAAGTTTCCCTAAACCCCAAACTACTGACGAATCAGCACAAAACATGCAGATACGCCACGCCCGTTTCGAGCCACTTTCATTTTTTAGGCGTCTTGATCGGACTTCTCTGTCAAAATCTATCGCTATTTGAAGTTTGTATACCCTAATATTCACTAAATGAAGTTTCCCCAAACCCCAAACTACTGACGAATCGGCACAAAACATGCAGATACGCCACGCCCCGTTTCGAGCCACTTTCATTTTTTAGGTGTCCTGATCGGACTTCTCTGTCAAAATCTATCGCCATTTGAAGTTTGTATACCCTAATATTCACTAAATGAAGTTTCCCCAAACCCCAAACTACTGACGAATCGCCACGAACATGCAGATACGCCACCCCCCGTTTCGAGCCACTCTCATTTTTTAGGCGTCTTGATCGGACTTATCTGTCAAAATCTATCGCGATTTGAAGTTTGTATACCCTAATATTCACTAAATGAAGTTTCACCAAACCCGAAACTGCTGATGAATCAGCACAAAACATGCAGATACGCCACGCCCCGTTTCGAGCCACTTTCATTTTTTAGGCGTCTTGATCGGACTTCTCTGTCAAAATCTATCGTCATTTGAAGTTTGTATACCCTAATATTCACTAAATGAAGTTTCCCCAAACCCCAAACTACTGACGAATCGGCACAAAACATGCAGATACGCCACGCCCCGTTTCGAGCCACTTTCATTTTTTAAGCGTCTTGATCGGCCTTCTCTGTCAAAATCTATCTCCGTTTGAAGTTTGTATACCCTAATATTCACTAAATGAAGTTTCCCCAAACCCCAAACTACTGACGAATCAGCACAAAACATGCAGATACGCCACGCCCCGTTTCGAGTACCTTTCATTTTTTAGGCGTCTTTATCGGACTTCTCTGTCAAAATCTATCGCCATTTGAAGTTTGTATACCCTAATATTCACTAAATGAGGTTTCGCCAAACCCAAAACTACTAACGAATCGGCACAAAACATGCAGATACGCCACGCCCCGTTTCGAGCCACTTTCATTTTTGAGGCGTCTTTGTCGGACTTCTCTGTGAAAATCAATCGCCATTTGAAGTTTGACTACCCTAATATTCACTAAATGAAGTTTCCCAAAACCCATGCAGATACGCCACGCCCCGTTTCGAGCCACTTTCATTTTTGAGGCGTCTTTGTCGGACTTCTCTGTGAAAATCAATCGCCATTCGAAGTTTGTATACCCTAATATTCACTAAATGAAGTTTCCCCAAACCCCAAACCCCAACCTACTGACGAATCGGCACAAAACATGCAAATAAGCCACGCCCCGTTTCGAGCAACTTTCATTTTTTAGGTGTCTTGATCGGACTTCTCTGTAAAAATCTATCGCGATTTGAAGTTTGTATACCCTAATATTCACTAAATGAAGTTTCCCAGAACCCCAAACTGCTGACGAATCGGCAAAAAACATGCAGATACGCCACGCCCCGTTTCGAGCCACTCTCATTTTTTAAGCGTCTTGATCGGACTTCTCTGTCAAAATCTATCGCGATTTGAAGTTTATATACCCTAATATTCACTAAATGAAGTTTCCCCAAACCCCAAACTGCTGACGAATCGGCACAAAACATGCAGATACGCCACGCCCCGTTTCGAGCCACTTTCATTTTTGAGGCGTCTTGTTCGGACTTCTCTGTCGAAATCTATCGCCATTTGAAGTTTGTATACCCTAATATTCACAAAATTAAGTTTCCCCAAACCCCAAACTACTGACGACTCGGCACAAAACATGCAGATACGCCACGCCCCGTTTCCAGCCACTTTCATTTTTGAGGCATCTTGATCGGACTTTTCTGTCAAAATCTATCGCCATTTAAAGTTTGTATACCCTAATATTCACTAAATGAAGTTTCCCCAAACCCCAAACTACTGACGAATCGGCACAAACCATGCAGATACGCCACGCCCCATTTCGAGCCACTTTTATTTTTGAGGCGTCTTGATCGGACTTCTCTGTCAAAATCTATCGCCATTTCAAGTTTGTATACCCTAATATTCACTAAATGAAGTTTCCCCAAACCCCAAACTACTGACGAATCGGCACAAAACATGCAGATACGCCACGCCCCGTTTCGAGCCACTTTCATTTTGGAGGCGACTTGATCGGACTTCTCTGTCAAAATGTATTGCGATTTAAAGTTTGTATACCCCAATATTCACTAAATGAAGTTTCCCCAAACCCCAAACTACTGACGAATCGGCACAAAAGATGCAGATCCGCCACACCTCGTTTCGAGCAACTTTCATTTTTGAGGCGTCTTTATCGGACTTCTCTGTCAAAATCTATCGCCATTTTATGTTTGTACACCCTAATATTCACTAAATGAAGTTTCCCCAAACCCCAAACTACTGACGAATCGGCACAAAACATGCAAATACGCCACGCCCCGTTTCGAGTAACTTTCATTTTTTAGGTGTCTTGATCGGCCTTCTCTGTCAAAATCTATCGCCATTTGAAGTTTGTATACCCTAATATTCAGTAAATGAAGTTTCCCCAAACCCTAAACTACTGACGAATCGGCACAAAACATGCCGATACGCCACGCCCCGTTTCGAGCCACTTTCAATTTTTAGGCGTCTTGATCGGAATTCTCTGTCAAAATCTATCGCCATTTGAAGTTTGTATACCCTAATATTCACTAAATGTAGTTTCCCCCAACCCAAAACTACTGACGAATCGGCACAAAACATGCAGATACGCCACGCCCCGTTTCGAGCCACTTTGATTTTTGAGGCGTCTTGACCGGACTTCTCTGTGAAAATATATCGCCATTTGAAGTTTGTATACCCTAATATTCACTAAATGAAGTTTCCCCAAACCCCAAACTACTGACGAATCGGCATAAAACATGCAAATACGCCACGCCCCGTCTCGAGCCACTTTCATTTTTTAGGCATCTTGATCGGACTTCTCTGTCAAAATCTATCGCGATTTGAAGTTTATATACCCTAATATTCACCAAATTAAGTTTCCCCAAGCCCCAAACTACTGACGAATCGGCACAAAACATGCCGATACGCCACGCCCCGTTTCGAGCCACTTTCATTTTTTAGGCGTCTTGATCGGAATTCTATGTCAAAATCTATCGCCATTTGAAGTTTGTATACCCTAATATTCACTAAATGAAGTTTCCCCCAACCCAAAACTACTGACGAATCGGCACAAAACATGCAGATACGCCACGCCCCGTTTCGAGCCACTTTGATTTTTGAGGCGTCTTGACCGGACTTCTCTGTGAAAATCTATCGCCATTTGAAGTTTGTATACCCTAATATTCACTAAATGAAGTTTCCCCAAACCCTAAACTACTGACGAATCGGCACGAAACATGCAGATACGCCACGCCCCGTTTCGAGCCACTTTCATTTTTTAGGCGTTTGATCGGCCTTCTCTGTCAAAATCTATCGCGATTTGAAGTTTATATACCCTAATATTCACCAAATGAAGTTTCCCCAAGCCCCAAACTACTGACGAATCGGCACAAAACATGCCGATACGCCACGCCCCGTTTCGAGCCACTTTCATTTTTTAGGCGTCTTGATCGGAATTCTCTGTCAAAATCTATCGCCATTTTAAGTTTGTATACCCTAATATTCACTAAATGAAGTTTCCCCCAACCCAAAACTACTGACGAATCGGCACAAAACATGCAGATACGCCACGCCCCGTTTCGAGCCACTTTGATTTTTGAGGCGTCTTGACCAGACTTCTCTGTGAAAATCTATCGCCCTTTGAAGTTTGTATACCCTAATATTCACTAAATGAAGTTTCACCAAACCCCAAACTACTGACGAATCGGCACAAAACATGCAAATACGCCACGCCCCGTTTCGAGCAACTTTCATTTTTTAGGTCTCTTGATCGGACTTCTCTGTCAAAATCTATCACCATTTTAAGTTTTTATACCGTAATATTCACTAAATGAAGTTTCCCCCAACCCAAAACTACTGACGAATCGGTACAAAACATGCAGATACGCCACGCCCCGTTTCGAGCCACTTTGATTTTTGAGGCGTCTTGACCAGACTTCTCTGTGAAAATCTATCGCAATTTGAAGTTTGTATACCCTAATATTCACTAAATGAAGTTTCCCCAAACCCCAAACCCCAAACTACTGACGAATCGGCACAAAACATGCAAATAAGCCACGCCCCGTTTCGAGCAACTTTCACTTTTGAGGTGTCTTGATCGGACTTCTCTGTCAAAATCTATCACCATTTTAAGTTTTTATACCCTAATATTCACTAAATGAATTTTCCCCAAACCCCAAACTACTGACGAATCGCCACAAAACATGCAGATACGCCACGCCCTGTTTGGAGCCACTTCCATTTTTGAGCCGTAGTGATCGGACTTCTCTGTCAAAATCTATCGCGATTTGAAGTTTATATACCCTAATATTCACTAAATGAAGGTGCCCCAAACCCCAAATTGCTGACGAATCGGCATAAAACATGCAGATACGCCACGCACCGTTTCGAGCCACCTTTATTTTTGAGGCGTCTTGTTCGAACTTCTCTGTCAAAATCTATCGCCATTTGAAGTTTGTATACCCTAATATTCACTAAATGAAGTTTCCCCAAACCCCAAACTACTGACGAATCGGCACAAAACATGCACATACGCCACACCCCGTTTCGGGCCACTTTCATTTTTGAGGCGTCTTGATCGGACTTTTCTGTCAAAATCTATCGCCATTTAAAGTTTGTATACCCTAATATTCACTAAATGAAGTTTCCCCAAACCCCAAACTACTGACGAATCGGCACAAACCATGCAGATACGCCACGCCCCATTTCGAGCCACTTTTATTTTTGAGGCGTCTTGATCGGACTTCTCTGTCAAAATCTATCGCCATTTCAAGTTTGTATACCCTAATATTCACTAAATGAAGTTTCCCCAAACCCCAAACTACTGACGAATCGGCACAAAACATGCAGATACGCCACGCCCCGTTTCGAGCCACTTTCATTTTGGAGGCGACTTGATCGGACTTCTCTGTCAAAATGTATTGCGATTTAAAGTTTGTATACCCCAATATTCACTAAATGAAGTTTCCCCAAACCCCAAACTACTGACGAATCGGCACAAAAGATGCAGATCCGCCACACCTCGTTTCGAGCAACTTTCATTTTTGAGGCGTCTTTATCGGACTTCTCTGTCAAAATCTATCGCCATTTTATGTTTGTACACCCTAATATTCACTAAATGAAGTTTCCCCAAACCCCAAACTACTGACGAATCGGCACAAAACATGCAAATACGCCACGCCCCGTTTCGAGTAACTTTCATTTTTTAGGTGTCTTGATCGGCCTTCTCTGTCAAAATCTATCGCCATTTGAAGTTTGTATACCCTAATATTCAGTAAATGAAGTTTCCCCAAACCCTAAACTACTGACGAATCGGCACAAAACATGCCGATACGCCACGCCCCGTTTCGAGCCACTTTCAATTTTTAGGCGTCTTGATCGGAATTCTCTGTCAAAATCTATCGCCATTTGAAGTTTGTATACCCTAATATTCACTAAATGAAGTTTCCCCCAACCCAAAACTACTGACGAATCGGCACAAAACATGCAGATACGCCACGCCCCGTTTCGAGCCACTTTGATTTTTGAGGCGTCTTGACCGGACTTCTCTGTGAAAATATATCGCCATTTGAAGTTTGTATACCCTAATATTCACTAAATGAAGTTTCCCCAAACCCCAAACTACTGACGAATCGGCATAAAACATGCAAATACGCCACGCCCCGTCTCGAGCCACTTTCATTTTTTAGGCGTCTTGATCGGACTTCTCTGTCAAAATCTATCGCGATTTGAAGTTTATATACCCTAATATTCACCAAATTAAGTTTCCCCAAGCCCCAAACTACTGACGAATCGGCACAAAACATGCCGATACGCCACGCCTCGTTTCGAGCCACTTTCATTTTTTAGGCGTCTTGATCGGAATTCTATGTCAAAATCTATCGCCATTTGAAGTTTGTATACCCTAATATTCACTAAATGAAGTTTCCCCCAACCCAAAACTACTGACGAATCGGCACAAAACATGCAGATACGCCACGCCCCGTTTCGAGCCACTTTGATTTTTGAGGCGTCTTGACCGGACTTCTCTGTGAAAATCTATCGCCATTTGAAGTTTGTATACCCTAATATTCACTAAATGAAGTTTCCCCAAACCCTAAACTACTGACGAATCGGCACCAAACATGCAGATACGCCACGCCCCGTTTCGAGCCACTTTCATTTTTTAGGCGTTTGATCGGCCTTCTCTGTCAAAATCTATCGCGATTTGAAGTTTATATACCCTAATATTCACCAAATGAAGTTTCCCCAAGCCCCAAACTACTGACGAATCGGCACAAAACATGCCGATACGCCACGCCCCGTTTCGAGCCACTTTCATTTTTTAGGCGTCTTGATCGGAATTCTCTGTCAAAATCTATCGCCATTTTAAGTTTGTATACCCTAATATTCACTAAATGAAGTTTCCCCCAACCCAAAACTACTGACGAATCGGCACAAAACATGCAGATACGCCACGCCCCGTTTCGAGCCACTTTGATTTTTGAGGCGTCTTGACCAGACTTCTCTGTGAAAATCTATCGCCCTTTGAAGTTTGTATACCCTAATATTCACTAAATGAAGTTTCACCAAACCCCAAACTACTGACGAATCGGCACAAAACATGCAAATACGCCACGCCCCGTTTCGAGCAACTTTCATTTTTTAGGTCTCTTGATCGGACTTCTCTGTCAAAATCTATCACCATTTTAAGTTTTTATACCGTAATATTCACTAAATGAAGTTTCCCCCAACCCAAAACTACTGACGAATCGGTACAAAACATGCAGATACGCCACGCCCCGTTTCGAGCCACTTTGATTTTTGAGGCGTCTTGACCAGACTTCTCTGTGAAAATCTATCGCAATTTGAAGTTTGTATACCCTAATATTCACTAAATGAAGTTTCCCCAAACCCCAAACCCCAAACTACTGACGAATCGGCACAAAACATGCAAATAAGCCACGCCCCGTTTCGAGCAACTTTCACTTTTGAGGTGTCTTGATCGGACTTCTCTGTCAAAATCTATCACCATTTTAAGTTTTTATACCCTAATATTCACTAAATGAATTTTCCCCAAACCCCAAACTACTGACGAATCGCCACAAAACATGCAGATACGCCACGCCCTGTTTGGAGCCACTTCCATTTTTGAGCCGTAGTGATCGGACTTCTCTGTCAAAATCTATCGCGATTTGAAGTTTATATACCCTAATATTCACTAAATGAAGGTGCCCCAAACCCCAAATTGCTGACGAATCGGCATAAAACATGCAGATACGCCACGCACCGTTTCGAGCCACCTTTATTTTTGAGGCGTCTTGTTCGAACTTCTCTGTCAAAATCTATCGCCATTTGAAGTTTGTATACCCTAATATTCACTAAATGAAGTTTCCCCAAACCCCAAACTACTGACGAATCGGCACAAAACATGCACATACGCCACACCCCGTTTCGGGCCACTTTCATTTTTGAGGCGTCTTGATCGGACTTCTCTGTCAAAATCTATCCCCATTTGAAGTTTGTATACCCTAATATTCACTAAATGAAGTTTCCCCAAACCCCAAACTTTTGACGAATCGGCACCAAACATGCAGATACGCCACGCCCCGTTTCGAGCCACTTTCATTTTTGAGGCGTCTTGATCGGACTTCTCTGTCAAAATCTATCGCCATTTTAAGCTTGTATACCCTAATATTCACTAAATGAAGTTTCCCCAAACCCTAAACTACTGACGAATCAGCACAAAACATGCAGATACGCCACGCCCCGTTTCGAGCCACTTTCATTTTTTAGGCGTCTTGATCGGCCTTCTCTATCAAAATCTATCGCGTTTTGAAGTTTATATACCCTAATATTCACCAAATGAAGTTTCCCCAAGCCCCAAACTACTGACGAATCGGCACAAAACATGCCGATACGCCACGCCCCGTTTTGAGCCACTTTCAATTTTTAGGCGTCTTGATCGAACTTCTCTGTCAAAATCTATCGCCATTTGAAGTTTTTATACCCTAATGATCACTAAATGAAGTTTCCCCCAACCCAAAACTACTGACGAATCGGCATAAAACATGCAGATACGCCACGCCCCGTTTCGAGCCACTTTCATTTTTTAGGCGTCGTGATCGGACTTCTCTGTCAAAATCTGTCGCCATTTGAAGTTTGTATACCCTAATATTCACTAAATGAAGTTTCCCCAAACCTCAAACTACTGACGTATCGGCACAAAACATGCAGATACGCCACGCCCCGTTTCGAGCAACTTTCATTTTTGAGGAGTCTTGATCGGACTTCTCGTTCAAAATCTATCGCCATTTCGAGTTTGTATACCCTAATATTCACTAAATGAAGTTTCCCCCAACCCCAAACTACTGACGAATCGGCACAAAACATGCAGATACGGCACGCCCCGTTTCGAGCCACTTTCGTTTTTGAGGCGTGTTGATAAGACTTCTCTGTCAAAATCTATCGCCATTTGAAGTTTGTATACCCTAATATTCACTAAATGAAGGTGCCCCAAACCCCAAATTGCTGACGAATCGGCATAAAACATGCAGATACGCCACGCACCGTTTCGAGCCACCTTCATTTTTGAGGCGTCTTGTTCGAACTTCTCTGTCAAAATCTATCGCCATTTGAAGTTTGTATACCCTAATATTCACTAAATGAAGTTTCCCCAAACCCCAAACTACTGACGAATCGGCACAAAACATGCACATACGCCACACCCCGTTTCGGGCCACTTTCATTTTTGAGGCGTCTTGATCGGACTTCTCTGTCAAAATCTATCCCCATTTGAAGTTTGTATACCCTAATATTCACTAAATGAAGTTTCCCCAAACCCCAAACTTCTAACGAATCGGCACCAAACATGCAGATACGCCACGCCCCGTTTCGAGCCACTTTCATTTTTGAGGCGTCTTGATCGGACTTCTCTGTCAAAATCTATCGCCATTTTAAGCTTGTATACCCTAATATTCACTAAATGAAGTTTCCCCAAACCCTAAACTACTGACGAATCGGCACAAAACATGCAGATACGCCACGCCCCGTTTCGAGCCAATTTCATTTTTTAGGAGTCTTGATCGGCCTTCTCTATCAAAATCTATCGCGTTTTGAAGTTTATATACCCTAATATTCACCAAATGAAGTTTCCCCAAGCCCCAAACTACTGACGAATCGGCACAAAACATGCGGATACGCCACGCCCCGTTTTGAGCCACTTTCATTTTTTAGGCGTCTTGATCGGACTTCTCTGTCAAAATATATCGCCATTTGAAGTTTTTATACCCTAATGATCACTAAATGAAGTTTCCCCCAACCCAAAACTACTGACGAATCGGCACAAAAGATGCAGATACGCCACGCACCATTTCGAGCCACTTTGATTTTTGAGGCGTCTTGATCGGACTTCTCTGTGAAAATCTATCGCCATTTGAAGTTTGTATACCCTAATATTCACTAAATGAAGTTTCCCCAAACCCCAAACTACTGACGAATCGGCAGAAAACATGCAAATACGCCACGCCCCGTTTCGAGCAACTTTCATTTTTTAGGTGTCTTGATCGGACTTCTCTGTCAAAATCTATCACCATTTTAAGTTTTCATACCCTAATATTCACTAAATGAATTTTCCCCAAACCCCAAACTACTGACAAATCGGCACAAAACATGCAGATACGCCACGCCCCGTTTCGAGCCACTTTCATTTTTTAGGGGTCTTGATCGGAATTCTCTGTCAAAATCTATCGCCATTTGAAGTTTGTATACCCTAATATTCACTAAATGAATTTTCCCCAAACCCAAACTACTTACGAATCGGCACAAAACATGCATATACGCCACACCCCGTTTAGAGCCACTCTCATTTTTTAGGCGTCTTGATTGGATTTCTCTGTCAAAATCTATCGCGATTTGAAGTTTGTATACCCTAATATTAACTAAATGAAGTTTCCCCAAACCCCAAACTACTGACGAATCGGCACAAAATATGCAGATACGCCACGCCCCACTTCGAGCCACTTTCATTTTTGAGGCGTCTTGATCGGACTTCTCTGTCAAAATCTATCGCCATTTGAAGTTTGTATAACCTAATATTCACTAAATGAAGTTTCCCCAAACCCCAAACTACTAACGAATCGGCAAAAAACATGCATATACGCCACGCCCCGTTTTGAGCCACTTTCATTTCTGAGGCGTCTTGATCGGACTTCTCTGTCAAAATCTGTCGCCATTTGAAGTTTGTATACCCTAATATTCACTAAATGAAGTTTCCCCAAACCCCAAACTACTGACGAATCGAAAAAAAACATGCAGATACGCCACGCCCCGTTTTGAGCCACTTTCATTTTTGAGGCGTCTTGATCGGACTTATCTGTCAAAATCTATCGCCATTTGAAGTTTGTATACCCTTATATTCACTAAATGAAGTTTCCCCAAAACCCAAACTACTGACGAATCGGCAAAAAACATGCAGATACGCCACGCCCCGTTTTGAGCCACTTTCATTTTTGAGGCTTCTTGATCGGACTTCTCTGTCAAAATCTATCGCCATTTGAAGTTTGTATACCCTAATATTCACTAAATGAAGTTTACCCAAACCCCAAACAACTGACGAATCGGCACAAAACATGCAGATACGCCACGCCCCGTTTCGAGCCACTTTCATTTTTTAGGCCTCTTTATCGGACATCTCTGTCTAAATCTATCGCGATTTCAAGTTTATATACCCTAATATTCACTAAATGAAGGTTCCCCAAACCTTAAACTGCTGACGAATCGGCACAAAACATGCGGATACGCCACGCCCCGTTTAGAGCCACTCTCATTTTTTAGGCGTCTTGATTGGATTTCTCTGTCAAAATCTATCGCGATTTGAAGTTTGTATACCCTAATATTAACTAAATGAAGTTTCCCCAAACCCCAAACTACTGACGAATCGGCACAAAATATGCAGATACGCCACGCCCCACTTCGAGCCACTTTCATTTTTGAGGCGTCTTGATCGGACTTCTCTGTCAAAATCTATCGCCATTTGAAGTTTGTATAACCTAATATTCACTAAATGAAGTTTCCCCAAACCCCAAACTACTGACGAATCGACACAAAACATGCAGATACGCCACGCCCCCTTTCTAGCCATTTTATTTTTGACGCGTCTTGATCGGACTTCTCTGTTAAAATCTATCGCAATTTGAAGTTTGTATACCCTAATATTCACTAAATGAAGTTTCCCCAAACCCCAAACTACTGACGAATCGACACAAAACATGCAGATACGCCACGCCCCCTTTCGAGCCACTTTTATTTTTGACGTGTCTTGATCGGACTTCTCTGTTAAAATCTATCGCAATTTGAAGTTTGTATACCCTAATATTCACTAAATGAAGTTTCCCCAAACCCCAAACTACTAACGAATAGGCACAAAATATGCAGATACGCCACGCCCCGTTTCGAGCCAGTTTCATTTTTGAGGAGTCTTGATCGAACTTCTCGTTCAAAATCTATCGCCATTCCAAGTTTGTATACCCTAATATTCACTAAATGAAGTTTCCCCAAACCCCAAACTACTGACGAATCGGCACAAAACATGCAGATACGCCACGCCCCGTTTCGAGCCACTTTCATTTTTTAGGGGTCTTGATCGGAATTCTCTGTCAAAATCTATCGCCATTTGAAGTTTGTATACCCTAATATTCACTAAATGAATTTTCCCCAAACCCCAAACTACTGACGAATCGGCACAAAACATGCAGGTACGCCACGCCCCGTTTCGAGCCACTTTCATTTTTTAGGCGTCCTGATCGGATTTCTCTGTCAAAATCTATCTCCATTTGAAGTTTGTATACCCTAATATTCACTAAATGAAGTTTCCCCAAACCCCAAACTATTGACGAATCGGCACAAAACTTGCAGATACGCCACGCCCCGTTTCGAGCCACTTTCATTTTTGAGGAGTCTTGATCGAACTTCTCGTTGAAAATGTATCGCCTTTTGAAGTTTTATACCCTACTATTAACTAAATGAAGTTTCCCCAAACCCCAAACTACTGACGAATCGGCACAAAACATGTAGATACGCCACGCCCCGTTTCGAGCCACTTTGATTTTTTCGGAGTCTTGATCGAGCTTCTCGTTCAGAATCTATCGTAATTTGAAGTTTGTATACCCTAATATTCAAAAAATGAAGTTTCCCAAACCCCAAACTACTGACGAATCGACACAAAACATTCAGATACGGCACGCCTCGTTTTGAGCCACTTTCATTTTTTAGGCGTCTTGATCGGACTTCTCTGTCAAAATCTATCTCCATTTGAAGTTTGTATACCCTAATATTCACTAAATGAAGTTTCCCCAAACCCCAAACTACTGACGAATCGGAAAAAAACATGCAGATACGCCACGCCCCGTTTCGAGCCACTTTCATTATTTAGGAGTCTTGATCGGACTTCTTTGTTAAAATCTATCGCCATTTGAGTTTGTATACCCTAATATTCACTAAATGAAGTTTCCCCAAACCCTAAACTACTGACGAATCGGCACAAAACATGCAGATACGCCATGCCCCGTTTCGAGCCACTCTCATTTTTGAGGTGTCTTGATCGGATTTCTCGTTCAAAATCTATCGCCATTTGAAGTTTGTATACTCTAATATTCACTAAATGAAGTTTCCCCAAACCCCAAACTACTGACGAATCGGCACAAAAGATGTAGATACCCCACGCGGCATTTCGAGCAACTTTCATTTGTGAGGCTTCTCCATCGGACTTCTCTGTCCAAATCTATCGCGATATGAAGTTTGTATACTCTAATATTCACTAAATGAGGTTTCCCCAAACCCCAAACTACTGAAGAATCGGCACACAACATGCAGATACGCCATGCCCAGTTTCGAGCCACTTTCATTTTTTAGGCGTCTTGATCGGACTTCTCAATCAAACTCGATCGCCATTTGAAGTTTGTATACCCTAATATTCATAAAATGAAGTTTCCGAAACCCCAAACTACTGACGAATCGGCATAAAACATGCAGATACGCCACGCCCCATTTCGAGCCACTTTCATTTTTTAGGCGTCTTGATCGGACTTCTCTGTCAAAAACTATCGCCATTTGAAGTTTGTATACCCTAATATTCACTAAATGAAGTTTCCCCAAACCCCAAACTACTGACGAATCGGCAGAAAACATGCAGATACCCCACGCCCCGTTTCGAGCCACTTTCATTTTTTAGGCGTCTTGATCGGATTTCTTTGTCAAAATCTATCGCCATTTGAAGTCTGTATACCCTAATATTCACTAAATGAAGTTTCCCCAATCCCCAAACTACTGACGAATCGGCACAAAACATGCAGATACGCCACACCTCATTCCGAGCAGCTTGCATTTTTTAGGCGTCTTGATCGTACTTCTCGTTCAAAATCGATCGCCATTTGAAGTTTATATACCCTAATATTCACAAAATCAAGTTTCCTAAACCCCAAACTACTGACGAATCGGCACAAAACATGCAGATACCCCACGCTCCGTTTCGAGCCACTTTCATTTTTTAGGAGTCTTGATCGAACTTCTCGTTCAAAATCTATCGCCATTTGAAGTTTGTATACCCTAATATTCACTAAATGAAGTTTCCCCAAACCCTAAACTACTGACGAATCGGCACAAAAGATGCAGATACGCCACGCGGCGTTTCTAGCCACTTTCATTTGTGAGGCTTCTTGATCGGACTTCTCTATCAAAATCTATTGCGATATGAAGTTTGTATACTCTAATATTCACTAAATCAAGTTTCCCCAAACCCCAAACTACTGAAGAATCGGCACACAACATGCAGATACGCCACGCCCAGTTTCGAGCCTCTTTCATTTTTTAGGCGTCCTGATCGGACTTCTCTATCAAAATCTATCGCCATTTGAAGTTTGTATACCCTAATATTCACTAAATGAAGTTTCCCCAAACCCGAAACTACTGACGAATAGGCACAAAACATGCCGATACGCCACGCCCCGTTTCGAGCCACTTTCATTTTTGAGGCATCTCGATCGGACTTCTCTGTCAAAATCCATCGCAATTTGATGTTTTTATACCCTAATATTCACTAAATGAAGTTTCCCCAAATCCTAAACTACTGACGAATCGGCACAAAACATGCAGATACGCCACGCCCCCTTTCGAGCCACTTTCCTTTTTGAGGCGTCTTGATCGGACTTCTCTGTCAAAATCTATCGCCATTTGAAGTTTGTCTACCCTAATATTCAGTAAATGATGTTTTCCCAAACCCGAAACTAGTGACGAATCGGCACAAAACATGCAGATATGCCACGCCCCGTTTCGAGCAACATTAATTATTGAGGCGTCTTGATCGGACTTCTCTGTCAAAATCTATCGCCCTTTGACGTTTGTATACCCTAATATTCACTAAATGAAGTTTCCCCAAACCCCAAACTACTGACGAATCGGCACAAAACAAGCAGATACACCACGCCCCATTTCGAGCCACTTTCATTTTTGAGGCGTCTTGAATGGACTTCTCTGTCAAAATGTATCACCATTTGAAGTTTGTATACCCTAATATTCACTAAATGAAGTTTCCCCAAACCCCAAACTACTGACGGATCAGCACAAAACATGCAGATACGCCACGCCCCCTTTCAAGCAACTTTCCTTTTTAAGGCGTCTTGATCGGACTTCTTTGTTAAAATCTATCGCCATTTGAAGTTTGTATACCCTAATATTGACTAAATGAAGTTTCCCCAAACCCCAAACTACTGACAAATCGGCACAAAACATGCAGATACGCCACACCCCATTTCGAGCCACTTTCATTTTTGAGGAGTCTTCATCGGAATTCTCTGTCAAAATCTATCGCCATTTGAAGTTTGTATACCCTAATATTCACTAAATGAAGTTTCCACAAACCCCAAACTATTGACGAATCGGCACCAAATATGAAGATACGCCACGCCCCGTTTCGAGCAACTTTCATTTTTGAGGCGTCTTGACCAGACTTCTCTGTAAAAATCTATCGCCATTTGAAGTTTGTATACCCTAATATTCACTAAATGAAGTTTCCCCAAACGCTAAACTACTGACGAATCGGCACAAAACATGCACATACGCCACGCCTCGTTTCGAGCCACTTTCATTTTTGAGGCGACTTGATCGGACATCTCTGTGAAAATCTATCGGCATTTGAAGTTTGTATACCCTAATATTCATTAAATGAAGTTTCCACAAACCCCAAACTACTGACGAATCGGCACAAAAAATGCAGATACGCCACGCCCCGTTTGGAGCCACTTTCATTTTTGAGGCGTCCCTATCGGACTTCTCACTCAAAATCTATCGCCATTTGAAGTTTGTATACCCTAATATTCACCAAATGAAGTTTCCCCAAACGCCAAACTACTGACGAATCGGCACAAAACATGCAGATACACGACGCCCCGTTTCGAGCCACTTTCATTTTTGAGGTGTCTTGATCGGACATCTCTGTCAAAATCTATCGGCATTTGAAGTTTGTATACGCTAATATTCATTAAATGAAGTTTCCACAAACCCCAAACTACTGACGAATCGGCACAAAATATGCAGATACGCCACGCCCCGTTTCGAGCCACTTTCATTTTTTAGGGGTCTTGATCGGAATTCTCTGTCAAAATCTATCGCCATTTGAAGTTTGTATACCCTAATAATCACTAAATGAAGTTTCCCCAAACCCCAAACTACTGACGAATCGACACTAAACATGAAGATACGCCACGCCCCGTTTCGAGGCACTTTAATTTTTGATGCGTCTTGATCGAACTTCTCTGTCAAAATCTATCGCCATTTGTAGTTTGTATACCCTAATATTCACTAAATGAAGTCTCCCCAGACTCAAGACTACTGACGAATCGGCACAAGACATGCAGATATGCCACTCCCCGTTTCGAGCCACTTTCATTTGTGAGGCATCATGATCGGACTTCTCTGTCAAAATCTATCGCGATATGAAGTTTGTATACCCTAATATTCACTAAATGAAGTTTCCCCAAACCCCAAACTACTGACGAATCGGCACCAAATATGCAGATACGCCACGCCCCGTTTCGAGCCAGTTTCATTTTTGAGGCGTCTTGACTAGACTTCTCTGTAAAAATCTATCGCCATTTGAAGTTTGTATACCCTAATATTCCCTAAATGAAGTTTCCCTAAACCCCAAACTACTGACGAATCGGCACAAAACATGCAGATACGCCACGCCCCGTTTCGAGCCACTTTCATTTTTTAGGCGTCTTGATCGGACATCTCTGTCAAAATCTATCGGCATTTGAAGTTTGTATACGCTAATATTCATTAAATGAAGTTTCCACAAACCCCAAACTACTGACGAATCGGCACAAAACATGCAGATACGCCACGCCCCGTTTCGAGCCACTTTCATTTTTTAGGCGTCTTGATCGGACTTCGCTGTCAAAATCTATCGCCATTTGAAGTTTGTATACCCTAATAATCACTAAATGAAGTTTCCCAAAACCCCAAACTGCTGACGAATCGGCACAAAAAATACAGATACGCCACGCCACGTTTCGAGCCACTTTCATTTTTTAGGCGTCTTGATCGGACATCTCTGTCAAAATCTATTGGCATTTGAAGTTTGTATACCCTAATATTCATTAAATGAAGTTTCCACAAACCCCAAACTACTGACGAATCGGCACAAAACATGCAGATACGCCACGCCCCGTTTCGAGCCACTTTCATTTTTGAGGCGTCTTGATCGGACTTCTCACTCAAAATCTATCGCCATTTGAAGTTTGTATACCCTAATATTCACTAAATGAAGTTTCCCCAAACGCCAAACTACTGACGAATCGACACAAAACATGCAGATACGCCACGCCCCGCTTCGAGCCACTTTCATTTTGGAGGCGTCTTGATCGGACATCTCTGTCAAAATCTATCGGCATTTGAAGTTTGTATACGCTAATATTCATTAAATGAAGCTTCCACAAACCCCAAACTACTGACGAATCGGCACAAAACATGCAGATATGCCACGCCCCGTATCGAGCCACTTTCATTTGTGAGATATCTTGATCGGACTTCTCTGTCAAAGTCTATCGCGATATGAAGTTTTTATACCCCAATATTCACTAAATGAAGTTTCCCCAAACCCCAAACTACTGACGAATCGGCACAAAACATGCAGATACGCCACGCCCCGTTTCGAGCCACTTCCATTTTTGAGGCGTCTTGATCGGACATCTCTGTCAAAATCTATCGGCATTTGAAGTTTGTATACCCTACTATTCACTAAATGAAGTTTCCACAAACCCCAACGTACAAACGAATCGGCACAAAACATTCAGATACGCCACGCACCGTTTCGAGCCACTTTTATTTTTGAGGCGTCTTGATCGGACTTCTCTGTCAAAATGTATCGCCATTTGAAGTTTGTATACCCTAATATTCACTAAATGAAGTTTCCCCCAACCCCAACGTACAAACGAATCGGCACAAAACATGCAGATACCCCACGCCCCCTTTCGAGCCACTTTCATTTTTTAGGAGTCTTGATCGGACTTCTCGTTCAAAATCTATCGCCAGTTGAAGTTTGTATACCCTAATATTCACTAAATAAAGTTTCCACAAACCCCAACGTACAAACGAATCGGCACAAAACATGCAGATACCCCACGCCCCCTTTCGAGCCACTTTCATTTTTTAGGCGTCTTGATCGGACTTTTCTGTCAAAATCTATCGCCATTTGAAGTTTGTATACAGTAATATTCACTAAATGAAGTATCCCCAAACCCCAAACTACTGACGAATCGGCACAAAACATGCAGATATGCCACGCCCCGTTTCGAGCCACTTTCATTTGTGAGGCGCCTTTATCGGACTTCTCTGTCAAAATCTATCGCCATTTGAAGTTTGTGTACCCTAATATTCACTAAATGAAGTTTCCCCAAACCCCAAACTACTAACGAATTGGCACAAAACATGCAGATACGCCATGCGCCGTTTCAAGCCACTTTCATTTTTGAGGCGTCTGGATCGGACTTCTCTGTCAAAATCTATCGCCATTTGAAGTTTGTATACCCTAATATTCACTAAATGAAGTTTCCACAAACCCCAACGTACAAACGAATCGGCACAAAACATGCAGATACGCCACGCCCCGTTTCGAGCCACTTTCATTTTTGAGGCGTCTTGATCGGACTTCTCTGTCAAAATCTATCGCCATTTGAAGTTTGTATACCCTAATATTCACTAAATGAAGTTTCCACACACCGCAAACTACTGACGAATCGCCATTTGAAGTTTCTATACCCTAATATTCACTAAATGAAGTTTCCCCAAACCTTAAACTACTGACGAATCGGCACAAAACATGCAGATACGCCATTCCCAGTTTCGAGCCACTTTCATTTTTGAGGCCTCTTGATCGGACTTCTCTGTAAAAATCTATCACCATTTGAAGTTTGTATACCATAATATTCACTAAATGAAGTTTCCCCAAACGCCAAACTACTGACGAATCGGCACAAAACATGCAGATACGCCACGCCCCGTTTCGAGCCACTTTCATTGTGGAGGAGTCTTGATCGGACTTCTCGTTCAAAATCTATCGCCATTTGAAGTTTGTATACCATAATATTTACTAAATGAAGTTTCCCCAAACCCAAAACTACTGACGAATCGGCACAAAACATGCAGATATGCCACGCCCCGTTTCGAGCCACTTTCATTTTTGAGGCGTCTTGATCGGACTTCTCTGTCAAAATGTATCCCCATTTGAAGTTTGTATACCCTAATATTCACTAAATGAAGTTTCCCCAAACCCCAAACAACGGATGAATCGGCACAAAACATGCAGATACACCACACCCCGTTTCGAGCCAGTTTCATTTTTGAGGAGTTTTGATCGGACTTCTCGTTCAAAATCTATCGCCAGTTGAAGTTTGTATACCCTAATATTCACTAAATAAAGTTTCCCCAAACCCCAAAGTACTGACGAATCGGGACAAAACATGCGGATACCTCATGCCCCGTTTCAAACCACTTTTATTTTTGAGGAGTCTTGATCGCACCTCTCTGTCAAAATCTATCGCCATTTGAAGTTTGTATACCCTAATATTCACTAAATGAAGTTTCCCTAAACCCCAAACTACTGACGAATCGGCACAAAACATGCAGATACGCCACGCCCCGTTTCGAGCCACTTTCATTTTTGAGGAGTCTCTATCAGACTTCTCGTTCAAAATCTTTCACCATTTGAAGTTTTTATACCCTAATATTCACTAAATGAAGTTTCCCCAAACCCCAAACTACTGACGAATCGGGACAAAACATGCAGATACCGCATGCCCCGTTTCGAGCCACTTTCATTTTTGAGGCGTCTTGATCGAACTTCTCTGTCAAAATCTATCGCCATTTGAAGTTTGTATACCCTAATATTCACTAAATGAAGTTTCCCCACACCTTAAACTACTGACGAATCGGCACAAAACATGCAGATACGCTACGCCCCATTTCGAGCCACTTTCATTTTTGAGGCGTCTTGATCGGACTTCTCTGTCAAAATCTATCGCCATTTGAAGTTTGTATACCCTAATATTCACTAAATGAAGTTTCCCCTAACCCCAAACTACTGACGAATCGACACAAAAGAAGCAGATACGCCACGCCTTGTTTCGAGGCACTTTCATTTTTTAGGCATCTTGATCAAACTTCTCTGTCAAAATCTATCGCCATTTCCAGTTTGTATACCCTAATATTCACTAAATGAAGTTTCCCCAAACGCTAAACTACTGAGGAATCGGCAGAAAACATGCAGATACCCCACGCCCTCTTTTGAGCCACTTTCATTTTTTAGGCGTCCTAATCGGACTTCTCTGTCAAAATCTATCGCCATTTGAAGTTTGTATACCCTAATATTCACTAAATGAAGTTTCCACAAACCCCAAAGTACAAACGAATCGGCACAAAACATTCAGATACGCCACGCACCGTTTCGAGCCACTTTTATTTTTTAGGCGTCTTGATCGGACTTCTCTGTCAAAATCTATCGCCATTTGAAGTTTGTATACCCTAATATTTACTAAATGAAGTTTCCCCAAACCCAAACTACTGACGAATCGGCACAAAACATGCAGATATGCCACGCCCCGTTTCGAGCCACTTTCATTTTTTAGGCGTCTTGATCGGACTTCTCTGTCAAAATGTATCACCATTTGAAGTTTGTATACCCTAATATTCACTAAATGAAGTTTCCCCAAACCCCAAACAACGGACGAATCGGCACAAAACATGCAGATACACCACGCCCCGTTTCGAGCCACTTTCATTTTTGAGGAGTCTTGATCGGACTTCTCGTTCAAAATCTATCGCCAGTTGAAGTTTGTATACCCTAGTATTCACTAAATGAAGTTTCCACAAACCCCAACGTACAAACGAATCGGCACAAAACATGCAGATACCCCACGCCCCCTTTCGAGCCACTTTCATTTTTTAGGCGTCTTGACGGACTTTTCTGTCAAAATCTATCGCCATTTGAAGTTTGTATACAGTAATATTCACTAAATGCAGTATCCCCAAACCCAAAACTACTGACGAATCGGCACAAAACATGCAGATATGCCACGCCCCGTTTCGAGCCACTTTCATTTGTGAGGCGCCTTTATCGGACTTCTCTGTCAAAATCTATCGCCATTTGAAGTTTGTATACCCTAATATTCACTAAATGAAGTTTCCACAAACCCCAAAGTACAAACGAATCGGCACAAAACATTCAGATACGCCACGCACCGTTTCGAGCCACTTTTATTTTTGAGGCGTCTTGATCGGACTTCTCTGTCAAAATCTATCGCCATTTGAAGTTTGTATACCCTAATATTTACTAAATGAAGTTTCCCCAAACCCAAACTACTGACGAATCGGCACAAAACATGCAGATATGCCACGCCCCGTTTCGAGCCACTTTCATTTTTGAGGCGTCTTGATCGGACTTCTCTGTCAAAATGTATCGCCATTTGAAGTTTGTATACCCTAATATTCACTAAATGAAGTTTCCCCAAACCCCAAACAACGGACGAATCGGCACAAAACATGCAGATACACCACGCCCCGTTTCGAGCCACTTTCATTTTTGAGGAGTCTTGATCGGACTTCTCGTTCAAAATCTATCGCCAGTTGAAGTTTGTATACCCTAGTATTCACTAAATGAAGTTTCCACAAACCCCAACGTACAACCGAATCGGCACAAAACATGCAGATACCCCACGCCCCCTTTCGAGCCACTTTCATTTTTTAGGCGTCTTGACGGACTTTTCTGTCAAAATATATCGCCATTTGAAGTTTGTATACAGTAATATTCACTAAATGCAGTATCCCCAAACCCAAAACTACTGACGAATCGGCACAAAACATGCAGATATGCCACGCCCCGTTTCGAGCCACTTTCATTTGTGAGGCGCCTTTATCGGACTTCTCTGTCAAAATCTATCGCCATTTGAAGTTTGTATACCCTAATATTCACTAAATGAAGTTTCCCCAAACCCCAAACTACTAACGAATTGGCACAAAACATGCAGATACGCCATGCCCCGTTTCGAGCCACTTTCATTTTTGAGGCGTCTGGATCGGACTTCTCTGTCAAAATCTATCGCCATTTGAAGTTTGTATACCCTAATATTCATTAAATGAAGTTTCCACAAACCCCAACGTACAAACGAATCGCACAAAACATGCAGATACGCCACGCCCCGTTTCGAGCCACTTTCATTTTTGAGGCGTCTTGATCGGACTTCTCTGTCAAAATCTATCGCCATTTGAAGTTTGTATACCCTAATATTCACTAAATAAAGTTTGCACAAACCCCAAACTACTGACGAATCGGCACAAAACAAGCAGATACGCCACGCGCCGTTTCTAGCCACTTTCATTTTTGAGGGGTCTTGATCGGACTTCTCTGTCAAAATCCATCGCCATTTAAAGTTTGTATACCCTAATATTCACTAAATGAAGTTTCCCCAAACCCCAAACTACTGACGAATAGGCACAAAACATGCAGATACGCCACGCCCCGTTTCGAGCCACTTTCATTTTTGAGGCATCTCGATCGGACTTCTCTGTCAAAATCTATCGCCATTTGAAGTTTGTATACCCTAATATTCACTAAATGAAGTTTCCCCAAACCCCAAACTACTGACGAATAGGCACAACACATGCAGATACGCCACGCCCCGTTTCGAGCCACTTTCATTTTTGAGGCGTCTCGATCGGACTTCTCTGTCAAAATCTATCGCCATTTGAAGTTTGTATACCCTAATATTCACTAAATGAAGTTTCCCCAAACCCCAAACTACTGACGAATCGGTACAAAACAAGCAGATACACCACGATCCCTTTCAAGCCACTTTCATTTTTGAGGCGTCTTGATCGGACTTCTCTATCAAAATCTATCGCCATTTGAAGTTTGTATACCCTAATGTTCACTAAATGAAGTTTCCCCAAACCCCAAACTACTGACGAATAGGCACAAAAAATGCGGATACGCCACGCCCCCTTTCGAGCCACTTTCCTTTTTGAGGCGTCTTGATCGGACTTCTCTGTCAAAATCTATCGCCATTTGAAGTTTGTATACCCTAATATTCACTAAATGAAGTTTCCCCAAACCCCAAACTACTGACGAATCGGCACAAAACATGCAGATACGCCACGCCCCATTTCGAGCCACTTTCATTATGGAGAAGTCTTGATCGGACTTCTCGTTCAAAATCTATCACCATTTGAAGTTTGTATACCCTAATATTCACTAAATGAAGTTTCCCCAAATCCCAAAGTACTGACGAATCGGGACAAAACATGCAGATACCTCATGCCCCGTTTCAAACCACTTTTATTTTTGAAGAGTCTTGATCGCACCTCTTCCTCAAAATCTATCGCAATTCGAAGTTTGTATACCCTAATATTCACTAAATGAAGTTTCCCTAAACCCCAAACTACTGACGAATCGGCACAAAACATGCAGATACGCCACGCCCCGTTTCAAGCCACTTTCATTTTTGAGGAGTCTTGATCGGACTTCTCGTTCAAAATCTTTCGCCATTTGAACTTTTTATACCCTAATATTCACTAAATGAAGTTTCCGCAAATCCCAAACTACTGACGAATTGGCACAAAATATGCAGATACGCCGCGCCCCCTTTTCGAGCCACTTTCATTTTTGAGGCGTCTTGATCGGACTTCTCTGTCAAAATCTATCGCCATTTGAAGTTTGTATACCCTAATATTCACTAAATGAAGTGTCCCCAAACCCCAAACTACTGACGAATCGGCACAAAAAATGCAGATATGCCACACCCCGTTTCGAGCCACTTTCATTTTTGAGGCGTCTTGATCGAACTTCTCTGTCAAAATCTATCGCCATTTGAAGTTTGTATACCCTAATATTCACTAAATGAAGTTTCCCCAAACCCCAAACTACTGACGAATCGGCACAAAACATGCAGATACACCACGCCCCGTTTCGAGGCACTTTCATTTTTGAGGCCTCTTGATGTGACTTCTCTATCAATATCTATCACCATTTGAAGTTTGTATGCCCTAATATTCACTAGGTGAAGTTTCCCCAAACCCCGAACTACTGACGAATCGGCACAAAACATGTAGATACGCCACGCCCCGTTTCGAGCCACTTTCATTTTTGAGGCGTCTTGATCGGACTTCTCTGTCAAAATCTATCGCCATTTGAAGTTTGTATACCCTAATATTCACTAAATGGAGTTTCCCCAATCGCTAAACTACCAACGAATCGGCACAAAACATGTAGATACGCCACACCCCCTTTCGAGCCACTTTCATTTTTGAGGCGTCTTGATCAGACTTTTCTGTCAAAATCTATCGCCATTTGAAGTTGGTATGCCCTAATATTCACTAAATGAAGTTTCCCCAAACCCCAAACTACTGACGAATCGGCACAAAACATGCAGATATGCCACGCCTCGTTTCGAGCCACTTTCATTTGTGAGGCGTCTTGATCGGACTTCTTTGTCAAAATCAATCGTCATTTGAAGTTTGTATACCCTAATATTCACTGATGGAAGAGGCCCAAGCTGCAACCCAAGTTCAGGCCCAACACAAGGTCCATGGCCAAGCACATTCACGCCCAAATGAGTCAAGCCACGGATGGGAGGGAGAAGACCTTGTACATGCTACTTGGAGGCCCATTAGGGGTAGCTTAGTAGATTAGTGTAGTGTAGAAAGCAAAACTTGCTCACTTAGGGGTGTGCTATCAAAAAGGTGCCCTTAGCAATAGAAGCAATAGAAGGAGGGGTGTACTATCAAATGTTGCATTTTTGACCTATCTTCTAGAATATTAGGATGATGGTGTGGTTTGACTTAAGTCAATACCCTAGGCAGCCCCCACTTTTTGTATTTCCATCCCTACCCTTTAAGCTTGCTCACCAAGGCTCCTAAATCTATAAATAAGGAGGCCTACCTCGTGTATTAACAAGATTAATTTGAGTAAAGTTATGCTGCCAAATTTGTGTCATACTTACTCCCTTGCCTAAATCTCTTGATTTATGGTTTTAATTTTCACTCCTTCACCACCAAAGAGAGCCGGCCAAACCTCTCTCATTTTCATACACTTCATGCACCTTCAAGATCACCATCACTCCTAGGAGGGTCTTGCTCATTTCAACCATTGCTTCCGCACCATCTTCAACATCCAAGGAGAGCTCAACATGTGAAGGCCATCATTTGGTATCATGAGCTATGGTTCTTCAAAGATGAGTGTCTCTTCATTTTATTTTTTTTGAGTTCTTCTTTTCTCCAAGTTGTTTATCTTTATTCCAAGTTGTCTTGCTGTTTTTTGTGTTTTAATATGATTTGAATGCTTGTTTATTCATTTCATTTGGTGGGTTTGTTCAAACTTGTGCTTGAACATCTATTTTCAATTTTGTGTAGGATTCTTGATATATTTGTGTTGCTGTTTTTATTTTTAGGTATTTGAGTCTTGCTTGAAATTTCATTTGGGTCATATGATGTTCTTGAGTCTTTTCATTTTATGAATCCATAAGTTTTGTCTAAGTCATGTGTTTCCATATTTGTCATCAAATCCTAGTAGTACTCTTTTTGATTTATTTGTTTCTTGTTTTTGGTCTGAATGTTTGATCTGAAATTTGTTTTATGTTGATCCTTTGGTGCATTTTTAATTTTAGTTTGAGTTCTTATTTGTGTGTTAGATCCACACAAATTCCATCATATTAACTCCATTGTGTTTTTGAGGTATATCATTCTGTTTTTTATTCCAGTTTTCTGAACCCCTGTTTTCACATTTCTGTGCTGACTGTTTTGTCTTATGAAAATTACATACATCATCAAAAATTTCTGAGCCTCTGGATTTCACAAATTTGAGGTGTTAGCAAAAGGACAAAAAAAGAACCATCTGAAAAAAAGAAATAGAAAAAACAAGATAAATATTACAAAAAAAGTGTGCAATCCTGACGTTCCAGCTGGCAGCTCTGAGCACTGATTTTATAAAATTTACCAAAATTAATTGGTACATGCGTTTGGAGTGAAACCAACGCCAAAAGTTTGCTAAGATCTTGTTTTGATTGTGTCTCAATTTTCAGAAGCAAATACAAAAGGGTCAGCTCAGCATAAATCTTTTAAAGATACGCTTTCTGGACCACAACAATATGTGCTTTTCTGTGGTGCTGTTTTTTGGTTTTTAAATCAAATCTAGTGCTATTCCTAGGTTCCTTTTTGTGTGCCATCCATTATTTGAGTACCTTTTATTTGCTTGTCTAATTTCATTTGAACTCTTTCTAGTTGTGTCACATTTAATTCCATTTGAGTGGTACTGTTTTCCAAATTAATTTGTTTCTTGCTTTCTTTCTTTGGCCTCTAAGCTTGTTGGTGGATTAAATATCAATTGGTACTTGTTGAGTGGGAATTTGACTTGAGGGGAGTCTAGCTTGCTTAATAGGTGCTGGATTGAAGATTTTATTGACCTAATTCCAAGAGGAACAAAGGCAAAGGGCAGCAACAAACACCATACTACAAATACACCACACACTTTGGAAGGCCCAACAAGTAGAAGAGCAACAAAAGGGGTGCAACTAGAAGAACAACAAAAGGGGTGCAAATAGTAAAAGCAACAAAGGGAGTGTCATTTAATTTCTTTGCAATCTTGCTTGTGTTAATTACTTGTTAATCACGCAATTAGTCGGTGAGTGTGTCTTCAAGGGCTCCAAGTGTCCAAGAAGCCTCACCTAGGGCCGTCTAGCTTAATTTGTTTTTGTTAATTGCTTTAATTGAACCAAATTGCTTTAATCACTTTGTTAATTTCTTGTTTAATCTTGTTTAAGGCTTTGATAATTTGCTTCATTTGCTAGATAGCTTGCATTGTTTTCTTGCATTAAAAATTTGATTTCTTCATCCTCATTGTGTTCTAAGTGTTTTTACCTAAAGAAGGACTTGTGTAAAGGTTTTGGAGGGATAGTTTTTGGCTAAGGCAAGACTTGGTATTTAAGTAGTCCATTGTGACTCACCTCTCTTACCTGGAAAGCTACCTTCATTAACTTTCCTCTTCTTTCTTAAAAGTAAAATATTTCTATACACAAAGTTCTAGTCATGTCTACTCACTCTTCCAAGTCCATTGAAAGTGATGTAAGGTCCATAAAATCTCTTTTGAAACAACTTGCCAAGGATGTACAACATCTTTCATATAGACAATTGGAAAATGAATCTAAAATCAATGAATTGGCTAGAGCAAGGAAAGAGAAATCACAAAATTCAAAAAAATCTCATTCACATGCATCTCATTCTCAACTCCAAGAGTCTCTAGGAGAGGTAAGCATTAGAAACCATGAGTATTACCAACCACCACCTAGAAGACTTAGGCAAAGAGAGGAAGAAGCCCCAAGGGAAGTAAGGGTAGACCTACCACATTTCTATGGTAAGGACAATGTAGAAGTTTACCTAGATTGGGAAATGAAAGTTGAACAACTCTTTGCTTGTCATAGGGTGAGTGAAGAGAGAAAGGTACCCTTAGCCACCCTTAGTTTTCAAGGAAATGCCATATATTGGTGGACCTCTCTAGAGAGAGATAAACGTCTTCATAGGGACCCTCCCATAGAGTATTGGAATGACCTTAGGGGAGCCCTAAGACGTCGCCACATACCTTCCTACTACCATAGGGAGCTAATGGACAAGCTCCAAAGGCTCCAACAAAAGAACATGAGTGTGGAAGAGTATAGGCAAAAAATGGAGCTATACATGATGAGAGCCTCTATTAGAGAGGAAGAGGTCACCACCATATCTCGGTTTTTAAGTGGACTCAACCTTGAGATAAGAGATAAAGTAGAGCTTCTTCCCTACCAAGACTTGAATGATTTGGTTCAATTTTGCATTAAAGTTGAACAACAAAATTTGCGCAAAACTTCAAGTCAAAGGGTGGGAATCTACTCTAACTCTTATCCCAAAAGAGAGTATAGAAGAGAAAGGGAGGATAGTTTTTCAAAGGATAAATCCAAAGAAACTCCCAAGAGTGTAGGAAAAGATGTGTCTACCTCACAACCCCGCAGTAGAGACACCCAGTGCTTCAAGTGTTTTGGTAGAGGCCATATAGCATCCCAGTGCCCAAATAGGAGAACCATGATCTTAAGAGGGAGGGATGAGTATAGTAGCCAAGATGAAGAGTCTAGTGGGGAAGAAGAGAAGGAAAGTAGTGAGGGGGCATATCCTTGTGAGGGAGAATTAATGATGATCAGAAGAACCCTCAACAATCAACCTAGTGTGAACCATGAAACACAGAGAGAGAACATCTTTCATACAAGATGTAAAGTTTCAGAAAACATTTGTTCTCTCATTGTGGATAGTGGCTCTTGCTGCAATTGTTGTAGCACTAGGATGGTTGAAAAGCTTAATCTACAATTAATACCTCATCCAAAACCTTACAAACTTCAGTGGATAAATGAAGATGGGGAATTAACTGTAGATAAGCGGGTAAAAATCAGTCTTTATGTGGGGAACTATAAAGATGAGATTTTATGTGATGTAGTACCCATGGAAGCCTGCCACATCTTATTGGGAAGACCATGGCAATTTGACAAGAAAAATGGTCTTACCAACGAGATAACTTTTACCCATAGGGAGAAAAAGTTTGTACTCTATCCTTTAACACCTTCACAAGTGGTAAAGGACCAAGTACAATAAAAAGAGAAAATGAGAAAAAGAAAAAAGAATTAAAGGAAATACCTTTGTTTGGAGTTGAACCAGGCATTGACTTAAATTATTCTTCCACAGAAAACCCTTGTTAGAATATGCTTGAAGATAAATCTGTGTCTGGAGCTGAACCAGATATAGATATAAACCTTTCCTCCACAGAAAAGCCAAGTGAGGGGTTGTTTGAAAAAGAAGAAGAGGAATCTAGAAAGAATGAAGAGTATCTTACAACACCTCCTACAAGCATAGTGGGAAAAGAATCCTTAAAGGGGGATTGCAATAATTTTAACTCTCCTTTTCCTTTGAATCATGATGCTTACTCTTATTTTCAAAAAATCACAAAAACAACACTTTGTGATGTTGTTGCTTATCTTGGGCAATGAACAACACAAAGGAAGCAAAAATATTTTTGTAAAGGGCCCTATTTCTTTCCAACAAAACTTTTATAAAAATAGCAAAGATGATTATTTCCTTACTATTTTATTTGAATACACTAGTCTTAATTTTCTTATCTCACTTTTCTTTGATGTTTATTGTAGGTTAATATTTGATCCTGGAGGACAAGCATAGTTTTCAAAGCAAGAATAAGGCTGTTGTTTGAGATCAACCCTGTAGATCTGAGGACAGATCCTCTCAAGAAGGAGGGGATGATGGAAGAGGCCCAAGCTCCAACCCAAGTTCAGGCCCAACACAAGGTCCATGGCCAAGCACATTCACGCCCAAATGAGTCAAGCCACGGATGGGAGGGAGAAGACCTTGTACATGCTACTTGGAGGCCCATTAGGGGTAGCTTAGTAGATTAGTGTAGTGTAGAAAGCAAAACTTGCTCACTTAGGGGTGTGCTATCAAAAAGGTGCCCTTAGCAATAGAAAGAGGGGTGTGCTAGCAAATAGGTGCCTTTAGCAAAAGAAGGAGGGGTGTACTATCAAATGTTGCATTTTTGACCTATCTTCTAGAATATTAGGATGATGGTGTGGTTTGACTAAAGTCAATACCCTAGGCAGCCCCCACTTTTTGTATTTCCATCCCTACCCTTTAAGCTTGCTCACCAAGGCTCCTAAATCTATAAATAAGGAGGCCTACCTCATGTATTAACAAGATTAATTTGAGTAAAGTTATGCTGCCAAATTTGTGCCATACTTACTCCCTTGCCTAAATCTCTTGATTTATGGTTTTAATCTTCACTCCTTCACCACCAAAGAGAGCTAGCCAAACCTCTCTCATTTTCATACACTTCATGCACCTTCAAGATCACCATCACTCCTAGGAGGGTCTTGCTCATTTCCACCATTGCTTCCGCACCATCTTCAACATCCAAGGAGAGCTCAACATGTGAAGGCCATCATTCACTAAATGAAGTTTCCCCAAACCCCAAACTACTGACGAATCGGCACAAAACATGCAGATATGCCACACCCCGTTTCGAGCCACTTTCATTTTTGAGGCGTCTTGATCGGACTTCTCTATCAAAATCTATCGCCATCTAAAGTTTGTATACCCTAATATTAACTAAATGAAGTTTCCCCAAACCCCAAACTACTGACGAATCGGCACAAAACATGCAGATACGCCACGCCCCGTTTCGAGCCACTTTCATTTTTGAGGCGTCTTGATCGGCCTTCTCTGTCAAAATCTATCGCCATTTGAAGTTTGTATACCCTAATATTCACTAAATGAAGTTTCCCCAAACCCCAAACTACTGACGAATCGGCACAAAACATGCAGATATGCCACCCCCCGTTTCGAGCCACTTTGATTTTTGAGGGGTCTTGATCGGACTTCTCTGTCAAAACCTATCGCCATTTGAAGTTTGTATACCCTAATATTCACAAAATGAAGTTTGCCCAAACCCTAAACTACTGACGAATCGGCACAAAACATGCAGATACGCCAGGCCCCGTTTCAAGCCACTTTCATTTTTAAGGCGTCTTGATCGGACTTCTCTGTCAAAATCTATCGCCATTTGAAGTTTGTATACCCTAATATTCACTTAATGAAGTTTCCCCAAACCCCAAACTACTTACGGATCGGCACAAAACAAGCAGATACACCACGCCCCGTTTAGAGCCACTTTCATTTTTTAGGCGTCTTGATCGGACTTCTCTATCAATATCTATCGCCATTTGAAGTTTGTATACCCTAATATTCACTAAGTGAAGTTTCCCCAAACCCCAAACTACTGACGAATCGGCACAAAGCATGCAGATACGCCACGCCTCGTTTCGAGCCACTTTCATTTGTGAGGCGTCTTGATCGGACTTCTTTATCAATATCTATCGCCATTTGAAGTTTACATACCCTAATATTCACTAGATGAAGTTTCCCCAAACCCCAAACTACTGACGAATCGGCACAAAACATGCAGATACGCCACGCCCCGTTGCGAGCCACTATCATTTTTTAGGAGGCTTGATCGGACTTCTCGTTCAAAATCTATCGCCATTTGAAGTTTGTATACCCTAATATTCACTAAATGAAGTTTCCCCAAACCCCAAAGTACTGACGAATCGGCACAAAACATGTAGATACGCCACGACCTGTTTCGAGCAACTTTCATTTTTGAGGCGTCTTGATCAAACTTCTCTGTCCACATCTATCGCCATTCGAAGTTTGTATACCCTAATATTCACTAAATGAAGTTTCCCCAAACCCCAAACTACTGACGAATCGGCACAAAACATGCAGATACGCCACGCCCCGTTTTGAGCCACTTTCATTTTTTAGGGGTCTTGATCGGACTTCTCTGTCAAAATCTATCACCATTTGAAATTTGTATACCCTAGTATTCACTAAATGAAGTTTCCCCAAACCCCAAACTACTGACGAATCGGCACAAAATATGCAGATACGCCACGCCCCGTTTCGAGCCACTTTCTTTTTTGAGGCGTCTTGATCGGACTTCTCTGTCAAAATCTATCGCCATTTGAAGTTGGTATACCCTAATATTCACTAAATGAAGTTTCCCCAAACCCCAAACTTGATGGAAGAGGGCCAAGCACAACCTTCCATGAAAGGCAAGAGCCGAGTTAAGAGCGTCTAAGACCAAGCTAGGAGCGTCTAAGACAAGCTAGGAGCGTCTAGGACGAGAAGGCCAAGCTAGAAGCGTATAGGACAAGAAGACTTGGATCAAAGCTATGAATGGGAGAGTGGCATACTAGCACATATTCCGTGAAGGCCCATCAAATGTAGTTTAGATTTAATTGGGGTGTAAATAGCATAGCCACGTGGACAAATGTTTATTTTTCTGCACATTAGAATTAAGGAGAAGTTAACCTTCCCACTATTCTAGAAAGCCCATGGAGGGGGTGAACTTACAAACTAGACACACCCCTCCCCATGTGCTCACACTTTCCATGTGGCCCATGTGCTTCACATTTACATTTCATTTGGCTAGCATTAGGGTTGCATTATGGTCCTCCTTAGCCTATAAAAGGAGGAGCCTACACCTTGTATTTGGAAGATTAAATAGAGTATTGTTATGCTGCCCAAATTGTGCCATACACTACTCCTTGCCTAACACTTAGGTTTTAGTCTTCAATTCATCACTACCAAAGGGGCTGGCCAAACCGCCCCATTTCCTCACTCTTCATGCACCTTCAAGACCACCATCACTCCTAGGAGGGTCTTGCTCACATCCTCCATAAGCTTCCGCACCCATCATCACCAAGGAACTCCAAAATCCAAAGAAGAGCTCATAGGAATGCTATCAAAACTACTGCCGAATCGGCACAAAACATGCATAACCGCCACGCCCCGTTTCGAGTCACTTTCATTCGTGAGGCGTCTTGATCGGACTTCTCTGTCAAAATCTATCGCCATTTGAAGTTTGTATACCCTAATATTCAATAAATGAAGTTTCCCCAAACCCCAAACTACTGACAAATCGGCACAAAACATGCAAAAACGCCACGCCCCCTTGCGAGCCATTGTTGTTTTTGAGGCGTCTTGATCGGACTTCTCTGTCAAAATCTATCGCCATTTGAAGTTGGTATACCCTAATATTCACTAAATGAAGTTTCCCCAAACCCCAAACTACTGACGAATCGGCACAAAACATGCAGATATGCCACGCCCCGTTTCGAGCAACTTTCATTTGGGAGGCGTCTTGATCAGACTTCTCTGTCAAAATCTATCGCCATTTCAAGTTTGTATACCCTAATATTAACTAAATGAAGGTTCCCCAAACCCTAAACTACTGACGAATCGGCACAAAATATGCAGATACGGCACGCCCCGTTTCGAGCCACTTTCATTTTTTAGGGGTCTTGATCGGGCTTCTCTGTCAAAATCTATCGCCATTTGAAGTTTTTACACCCTAATATTCACTAAATGAAGTTTCCCCAAACCCCAAACTAATGACAAATCGGCACAAAACATGAGGATACGCCATGCCCCGTTTCAAGCTATTTTCATTTTTTAGGCGTCTTGATCGGACTTCTCTGTCAAAATGTATCGCCATTTGAAGTTTGTATGCCCTAATATTCACTAAATGAAGTTTCCCCAAACCCTAAACTACTGACGAATCGGCACAAAACATGCAGATACGCCACGCCCCGTTTCGAGCCACTTTCCCGTTTGAGGCGTCTTGATCGGACTTCTCTGTCAAAATCTTTCGCCATTTGAAGTTTGTATACCCTAATATTCACTAAATGAAGTTTCCCCAAACCCCAAACTACTGACGAATCGGCACAAAACATGCAGATACGCCACACCCCGTCTCGAGCCACTTTCATTTTTTAGGAGTCTTGATCGGAATTCTCGTTGAAAATCTATCGCCATTTCAAGTTTGTATACACTAATATTCACTTGATCCGGTCGGTCATCGGTATCCAATGACGTCAGCAGCAGATGACCACATGGGCCAGTCACAGAGCAACACGTGGCATGAGATAGCAGATGAACAAGGGTGGAGATCGACTCCTACATGAGCGCCTGGAAGCAGAGCGCGAGAGTGATGAAGCACCGATCAGTCATCGGTGTATACAGAATGATCAGTCATCGGTGCATGCAGAGTGATCAGTCATCGGTGTATACAGAGTGATCAGTCATCGGTGTATACAGAGTGACCAGTCATCGGTGTATACAGAGTGATCAGTCATCGGTGTATACAGAGTGATCAGTCATCGGTGTATATAGAATGATCAGTCGTCGGGGGTTCCTTGCCAACGCGTGTTAAACTGGGACCCAGGCTCCCAGCGAGAACGTTACCCAAGGACCTCGCCTGATTCCATAAGCAGAGCACGACAACGTGAAGAAGCGCCATCGGACATCGGTCAGGATGAGAGATACCTCGGTCGTCGGTGTGCGTCGAGGCGACATCGACCGCGCGATGTGAACAACGCGACCAGTGACCAGTAAAGCACTCAGAGGCAGGGAGTGGCCATAGTCGCGAGACGACCATGCATGAAGATGAGAAGGCACAAGCAGGTGCAGAATCCTGCTGGGACGAGAACCCATCAAGGCTAGAGTCTCCCAGTGAGCTTGCGCGCATGCCACGTGGACCGTGAAGATGCTCCTAGAGAATAGGTAGGGCAGATAGGCACAGAAGTCGAGGGGTCCAGAGGCACCCACGCAGCCTCCCTGTCAGACTGCATTTAAGTGAAGAAGGCTGGCGTGCAAGGTAGTCCTGGGGAGTGGAAACGACAGTGCAGAGTAATCAAGTGGCCCTAGAGGTAGCCTGTAGGGGCTACACCGGTTTATATGAGGAAGAAGAACACCAAACCAGGTATGAGTTTTTTACCTCAGAATACACACACAAAAACAGAGAACACTCAGGCTCCGAATCAAAGGGGACTGAGGACACACACACACGGGTTTCACACAGAGGGATCCGAGAGTGAGTTTTGGTGTTCCCGTTGCCTGACTTGAGCGTCGGAGCTACAACGGCCGCTAGAGGCGCCGTCTGTGTGTTTTGCAGGCATCGTCCGGAGTTCCAAGAAGGTTCCTGGAGCCTCCCTGCAGAACGCGCAGCAGCTGGAAAGCCAGACGAAGGAGAGACGAGGCATTTCCCCACGCTCGAGTCCGCGGCGAGATCATTTGGCGCCCACCGTGGGGCACGAAGTAAAACGAAGCCCCATACACAAGAACGAGAGTAGGAATCGCACAGATGAATAGAAGAACCAGACAAACGACACCTCCACCGCCCGCTGGTGAAGGAACTGTGACCATGGCGCAGGTGATGGAGATGATGCGCGTGTTGCAGGATAACGTCGCGGCGTCGAGAGTTGAGCAGGAGAAGATGCATGCAGAGCTGACTGCATCGCATAGCAGGAATGAGGAGTTGAACCGCGTCAACGAGGAGCTGCGTAGGGAGTTGCAGGCGCAGAATGAGCGCGTATCCGAAGATAGGACGTCGATGCCGCCGTCGCCCCCTAGAGCATTTCCTATGCCCTTCTCCCCCGAGATCATGAACACGGTGGTGCCCCCCAACCTGGTGGGAGTGAAAGCGTCGTTCACGGGGGTGGAAGACCCAGAGGCACATTTGACAGCCTTCCACACTCAGATGATGCTGTCTGGAGGTTCAGACGCAGTATACTGCAAAATGCTTATGAGCACGCTGAGCGGGGTAGCCATGGAGTGGTTCGTGAGCTTGCCGGAGGGCCACATCACCTCCTTCCATCAGTTCTCAAAGCTATTCACGGAGCAGTACATAATCAACAGAGCGCCGCCGGTGGTGACTTACGATCTGTTCGACGTGCGCCAGAACCAGGGGGAGTCGCTGAAGGACTTCCTCAACCGCTTTGGTGCGCAGGTGGTGAGATTGCCCAGCAAGGATGAGAACATGTTAGTGCACGCATTCAAGAAAGGCGTGCTGCCTGTCCTTTCAGTGAATCCCTTATCAGGAGCCACCCCGCCACCTTTGCTGAGATACGGCGACGCGCGGTGGCGCACATTGTGGCAGAGACAGAGGTCTCTGAGAAGAGAGGCAACACTGCACCGACGAAGCCGCGCGGAGATCAGGGGAAGCAGCAGCAGCAGGTGCGGGTATATGAGGCCAAGGAAGGGAGGAAGGTGCAGGGAAGGCCTCGTCCGTATGCGCCCAGGAAGGACCAGCCCAGGGGGCGTGCAAGGGAGAACAACACACCCCCTAGGTATGATTTCGTGATAGAGTTGGCAGAGCTGATCGCCATCCCTGCCGTGGCTGCAAGACTCCGAGTACCAGAGAAAACCGACAAGGTACTTGGAGGGAGGAAGGACGAGTGGTGTGAGTTCCATCAGGCTTATGGACACACACTCCGATCCTGCCTGACGTTGGGGCATCAACTCGCTGAGTTGGTGAAGACAGGATTCCTGACCGATTACCTGCGGGAGGCCCAAGGTGATCGCGCTTCGGGGTCTCAGACAGGCGATCAGCAACACGAGGTCCCTATACATGGGGACGTGAGGTGATGGAGGATGCAACGCTGGGGGGGCTCCCAGGCAGCTCAGGAGGAAGCTCCTCATGAATAAGGCGTCGCCAGGGCGGTCATCGCCTATGAAAGGAAGAGGTCCATACAGAGTGGAGCTTATTGGCTGGAGACTCTGCATGGAGCACCTATCCCCAGAACATGGAACGCTACACACTCAAGTTTCTACTTCAGTTAAGTTGTAAGGTAGATGCGTTCTTGCGCTGCACACACACCCAATGTATGTACTGTAAATAGTTGAACAGATTAGGGGGCACTCTTTTCCCGATGAGGGTTTTTAACGAGGCCACCCAATAAAAAGGATTTCAGTATGTCAAGTGTGCACATGTTTCCCAGTTTCAAGTTCCGCTTGCCCCAAATGCAAGTCCAAGGGATCGGTTGGAGCCTGCTCGCCCCAGGCGCGAGTACGGACCACTGACCTATATTCTCCTCACCCCAGGGGTGAGTGCAGGTGGCCAAAGTTTGGGAACTCGGGAGTACTAGTAAGACTGAGAGAGGGAAAGGGAAGATTTCGAGAAACGTCCAAACAAGAAAAACTCTTCTTCCCCAAAGCAAGACATCATCTTTGCGTTTAATCACTAAGGAGCAGAACGCGATCATTCATCGGTGCACCCAAAGGACGATCATTCATCGGTGCACCCAAAGGACGATCAGTCATTGGTGCACCCGAAGCAGAGCACTCGGTCGGTTCATGGTCATCGGGGTCTTGCCAACACGGGTTAAGCTGGGACCCAGGCTCCCAGCGAGAACGCTACGCATGCGCCCCACGTGATTTCAAACCAGAAGAAGAGGAGTTGCCCACTCAAAGGACGTGCGGTGATACCATGCGGGCAGGGATGCGCCTATCGAGTGCGCTTAGACAGCCACCCCTGGTGCTCCCCTGGGAGCATGCACCCACTCAGAAAGAAAGTCCTCATCCTCGACTTTGTACAGCGGGGTGCAGGCAGAGAAAGTCCTCTTCCTCTGCTTTTTACAGCAAGGTTGAGGCGAGATAAAGAAGTCCTCGCCCTCGACTTTATACAGCGGGGTGCAGGCGAGAGAAAGTCCTCTCCCTCGACTTCGTACAGCGAGGCATGGGCCAGATAAAGAAGTCCTCGCCCTCGACTTTATACAGCGGGGTGCAGGCGAGAGAAAGTCCTCTCCCTCGACTTCGTACAGCGAGGCATGGGCCAGATAAAGAAGTCCTCGCCCTCGACTTTATACAGCGGGGTGCAGGCGAGAGAAAGTCCTCTCCCTCGACTTCGTACAGCGAGGCATAGGCCAGAGAAGAAAGTCCTCACCTCGACTTTGTACAGCGGGGTGCAGGCAGAGAAAGTCCTCTTCCTCTGCTTCTTACAGCAAGGTTGAGGCAAGAGATCCAAGTCCTTCTCCTCTGCTTCATACAGCAAGGTTAAGGCAACAGAGAAAGTCCTTTTCCTCTGCTTTTTACGGCAAGGTTGAGGCGAGATAAAAAGTCCTCACCGCGACTTAGTACAGCGAGGCTGAGGCGAGAGGAGAAAGACCTCCCCTCGACTTCTTACAGCGAGGCTGAGGCAAGAGGGGTCATCAAGAAACATTCCCCAAAACACAGGCATCATCCTTGGCGTTCGGGCCCTCTATGCACCTAGCGCTGGAGTGAGACAGAAGTAATGTGAAACCTGAAGCGCGCTGACTGATCGGTGGTGCGCTAACATGCTAGTCGGTGGTCGGTAGCAAAGCTCTGAGTAGGAGAGCTTCCCCAAATAAGCTCTTGGGCGATCAGTCGAAGCACTTAGACACCATCAGGTCAGTCATCCAACATGAATTTATGCATAAAAACTGTTAAAAAGAATGCTAAGGTACAGTTGGTCGCGATCAAGTTAGAGGCCAAGTTTGAAGGGTCACAGTGAGATCGCGCTGAAGCCTAAGCCAGTTAACAGTTGGCCACAGGCAGAGTGAGTTAAAGATGGAGAGGGAGAAAGGCAGTAGAGAAAAAGAGATTACACAAGAGAAGAAGCTCAAGGAGGAGAAATGAGCTTGCTATCAACCACTGAATGGTGGAGGCTAGGTTGGGTAGAGTCCAAGTCTGGAAGGACGCAGTGAACCTGCTGCCAGCCCATGGAACCCATCTATCAGAGCCTCGACACCAGCAGCCATGGTCTCAGGTACATCGGCTTCGACCTCCTTCTTCTCTTTGGCAACGGAGAGCACTTAGTCTCTTCGCTGAGAACAAGTTCACAGCTCGAGACTGGGGGGCTTGTAATCCGGTCGGTCATCGGTATCCAATGACGTCAGCAGCAGATGACCACGTGGGCCAGTCACAGAGCAACACGTGGCATGAGATAGCAGATGAACAAGGGTGGAGATCGACTCCTACATGAGCGCCTGGAAGCAGAGCGCGAGAGTGATGAAGCACCGATCAGTCATCGGTGTATACAGAATGATCAGTCATCGGTGCATGCAGAGTGATCAGTCATCGGTGTATACAGAGTGATCAGTCATCGGTGTATACAGAGTGACCAGTCATCGGTGTATACAGAGTGATCAGTCATCGGTGTATACAGAGTGATCAGTCATCGGTGTATATAGAATGATCAGTCGTCGGGGGTTCCTTGCCAACGCGTGTTAAACTGGGACCCAGGCTCCCAGCGAGAACGTTACCCAAGGACCTCGCCTGATTCCATAAGCAGAGCACGACAACGTGAAGAAGCGCCATCGGACATCGGTCAGGATGAGAGATACCTCGGTCGTCGGTGTGCGTCGAGGCGACATCGACCGCGCGATGTGAACAACGCGACCAGTGACCAGTAAAGCACTCAGAGGCAGGGAGTGGCCATAGTCGCGAGACGACCATGCATGAAGATGAGAAGGCACAAGCAGGTGCAGAATCCTGCTGGGACGAGAACCCATCAAGGCTAGAGTCTCCCAGTGAGCTTGCGCGCATGCCACGTGGACCGTGAAGATGCTCCTAGAGAATAGGTAGGGCAGATAGGCACAGAAGTCGAGGGGTCCAGAGGCACCCACGCAGCCTCCCTGTCAGACTGCATTTAAGTGAAGAAGGCTGGCGTGCAAGGTAGTCCTGGGGAGTGGAAACGACAGTGCAGAGTAATCAAGTGGCCCTAGAGGTAGCCTGTAGGGGCTACACCGGTTTATATGAGGAAGAAGAACACCAAACCAGGTATGAGTTTTTTACCTCAGAATACACACACAAAAACAGAGAACACTCAGGCTCCGAATCAAAGGGGACTGAGGACACACACACACGGGTTTCACACAGAGGGATCCGAGAGTGAGTTTTGGTGTTCCCGTTGCCTGACTTGAGCGTCGGAGCTACAACGGCCGCTAGAGGCGCCGTCTGTGTGTTTTGCAGGCATCGTCCGGAGTTCCAAGAAGGTTCCTGGAGCCTCCCTGCAGAACGCGCAGCAGCTGGAAAGCCAGACGAAGGAGAGACGAGGCATTTCCCCACGCTCGAGTCCGCGGCGAGATCATCACTAAATGAAGTTTCCCCAAACCCCAAACTACTGATGAATCGGCACAAAAAATGCAGATTCACCACGCCCCGTTTCGAGCAACTTTCATTTCTGAGGCGTCTTGATCCGACTTCTCTATCAAAATCTATCAGCATTTGAAGTTTGTATACCCTAATATTCACTAAATGAAGTTTCCCCAAACCCCAAACTACTGACAAATCGACACAAAACATGCAGATACGCGACGCCCCGTTTCGAGCCACTTTCATTTTTGAGGCGTCTTGATCGGACTTCTCTGTCAAAATCTTTCGCCATTTCATGTTTGTATACCCTAATATTCACTAAATGAAGTTTCCCCAAACCCCAGACTACTGACGAATCGGCACAAAACATGCAGATACGCCACACCACGTGTCGAGCCACTTTCATTTTTTCGGCGTCTTTATCGGACTTCTCTGTCAAAATCTATCGCAATTTGAAGTTTATATACCCTAATATTCCCTAAATGAAGTTTCCACAAACCACAAACTACTGACGAATCGACACAAAACATGCAGATACGCCACGCCCCCTTTCGAGCCACTTTCATTTTTGAGGCGTGTTGATGGGACATCTCTGTCAAAATCTATCGCTATTTGAAGTTTGTATACCCTAATATTCACTAAATGAAGTTTCCCAAAACCCCAAACTACTGACGAATAGGCACAAATCATGCAGATAAGCACGCCACGCCCCGTTTCGAGCCCCTTTCATTTTTGAGGCGTCTTGATCGGACTTCTCTGTCAAAATCTATCGCCATTTGAAGTTTGTATACCCTAATATTCCCTAAATGAAGTTTCCACAAACCACAAACTACTGACGAATCGACACAAATCATGCAGATACGCCACGCCCCCTTTCGAGCCACTTTAGTTTTTTAGGCGTCTTGATCGGACTTCTCTGTCAAAATCTATCACCATTTGAAGTTTGTATACCCTAATATTCACTAAATAATGTTTCTCCAAACCCCAAAATACTGACGAATCGGCACAAAACATGCAGATATGCCACGCCCCGATTCGAGCCACTTTCATTTGTGAGGCGTCTTGATCGGACTTCTCTGTCAAAATCTATCGCCATTTGAAGTTTTATACCCTAATATTCACTAAATGAAGTTTCCACAAACCCCAAACTACTGACGACTCGGCACAAAAAATGCAGATATGCCACCCCCCGTTTCGAGCCACTTTCATTTTTGAGGCGTCTTGATCGAACTTCTCTGTCAAAATCTATCGCCATTTGAAGTTTGTATACCCTAATATTCACTAAATGAAGGTTCCCCAAACCCCAAACTATTCACGAATCAGCACAAAACATGCAGATATGCCACGCCCCGTTTCGAGCCACTTTCATTTTTTAGGCGTCTTGACCGGACTTCTCTGTCAAAATCTGTCGCCATTTGAAGTTTTATACCCTAATATTCACTAAATGAAGTTTCCACAAACCCCAAACTACTGACGACTCGGCACAAAACATGCAGATATGCAACCCCCCGTTTCGAGCCACTTTCATTTTTGAGGCGTCTTGATCGAACTTCTCTGTCAAAATCTATCGCCATTTGAAGTTTGTATACCCTAATATTCACTAAATGAAGTTTCCCCAAACCCCAAACTACTGACGAATCGGCACAAATCATGCAGATACGCACGCCACGCCCCGTTTCGAGCCCCTTTCATTTTTGAGGCGTCTTGATCGGACTTCTCTGTCAAAATCTATCGCCATTTGAACTTGGTATACCCTAATATTCACTAAATGAAGTTTCCCCAAAACCCAAACTATTCATGAATCAGCATAAAACATGCAGATACGCCACGGACCGTTTCGAGCCACTTTCATTTTTTAGGCGTCTTGATCAGACTTCTCTGTCAAAATCTATCGCCATTTGAAGTTTTATACCCTAATATTCACTAAATGAAGTTTCCACAAACCCCAAACTACTGACGACTCGGCACAAAACATGCAGATATGCCACGCCCCGTTTCGAGCTACTTTCATTTTTGAGGCGTCTTGATCAGACTTATCTGTCAAAATCCATCGCCATTTGAAATTTGTATACACTAATGTTCACTAAATAAAGTTTCCCAAAACCCCAAACATCTGACGAATCGGCACAAAACATGCGGAGACAACACACCCCGTCTCGAGCCACTTTCAATTTTTAGGAGTCTTGATCAAACTTCTCGTTGAAAATCTATCGCCATTTGAAGTTTGTATACACTAATATTCACTAAATGAAGTTTCCCCAAACCCCAAACTACTGATGAATTGGCACAAAACATGCAGATATGCCACGCCCCGAGTTCGAGAACCTTTCATTTCTCAGGCGTCTTGATCGGACTTCTCTATCAAAATCTATCAGCATTTGAAGTTTGTATACCCTAATATTCACTAAATGAAGTTTCCACAAACCCCAAACTACTGACGAATCGGCACAAAACATGCAAATACGCCACGCCCCGTTTCGAGCCACTTTCATTTTTTAGGCGTCTTGATTGGACTTCTCTGTCAAAATCAATCGCCATTTGAAGTTTGTATACCCTAATATTAGTTTCCACAAACCACAAACTACTGACGAATCGGCACAAAACATGCAGATACGCCATGCCCCCTTTCGAGCCACTTTAATTTTTTAGGCGTCTTGATCGGACTTCTCTGTCAAAATCTATCGCCATTTGAAGTTTGTATACCCTAATATTCACTAAATGAAGTTTCCCCAAACCCCAAACTATTGACGAATCGGCACAAAGGATGCAGATACGTAACGCCCCGTTTCGAGCCACTTTCATTTTTGAGGCGTCTTGATCGGGCTTCTCTGTCAAAATCTATCGCCATTTGAAGTCTGTATACCCTAATATGCGCTAAATGAAGTTTCCCCAAACCCCAAACTACTGACGAATCGGCAGAAAATAGGCAGATACGCCACGCCCCGTTTCGAGCTACTTTCATTTTTGAGGCGTCTTCATCAGACTTCTCTGTCAAAATCCATCGCCATTTGAAATTTGTATACCCTAATATTCACTAAATGAAGTTTCCCCAAACCCAAAACTACTGACGAATCGGCACAAAACATGCTGATATGCCACACCCCGTTTCGAGCCACTTTCATTTTTGAGGCGTCTTGATCGAACTTCTCTGTCAAAATCTATCGCCATTTGAAGTTTGTATACCCTAATATTCACTAAATGAAGTTCCCCAAACCCCAAACTACTGACGAATCGGCACAAAACATGCAGATATGCCACGCCCCGTTTCGAGCCACTTTCATTTGGGAGGCGTCTTGATCGGACTTCTCTTTCAAAATCTATCCCCATTTGAAGTTTGTATACCCTAATATTCACTACATGAAGGTTCCCCAAACCCCAAACTATTCACGAATCAGCACAAAACATGGAGATACGCCACGCCCCATTTCGAGCCACTTTCATTTTTTAGGCGTCTTGATCGGACTTCTCTGTCAAAATCCATCGCCATTTGAAGTTTGTATACCTTAATATTCACTAAATGAAGTTTCCCCCAATGCTAACCTACTGACGAATCGGCACAAAACATGCAGATACGCCACGCCCCGTTTCGAGCCACTTTCATTTTTTAGGCGTCTTGATCGGACTTCTCTGTCAAAATCTATCGCAATTTGAAGTTTGTATACCCTTATATTCACTAAATGAAGTTTCCACAAACCCCAAACTACTGGCGACTCGGCACAAAACATGCAGATATGCCACGCCTCGATTCGAGCCACTTTCATTTGTGAGGCATCTTGATCAGACTTCTCTGTTAAAATCTATCGCCATTTGAAGTTTGTATACCCTAATATTCACTAAATGAAGTTCCCAAAACCCATAACTTCTGACGAATCGGCACAAAACATGCAGATATGCCACGCCCCATTTCGAGCCACTTTCATTTGAGAGGCGTCTTGATCAGACTTCTCTGTCAAAATCTATCGCCATTTGAAGTTTGTATACCCTAATATTCACTAAATGAAGGTTCCCCAAACCCCAAACTATTCACGAATCAGCACAAAACATGCAGATATGCCACGCCCCGTTTCGAGCCACTTTCATTTTTTAGGTGTCTTTATCGGACTTCTCTGTCAAAATCTATCGCCATTTGAAGTTTTATACCCTAATATTCACTAAATGAAGTTTCCACAAACCCCAAACTACTGACGACTCGGCACAAAACATGCAGATATGCCACCCCCTGTTTCGAGGCACTTTCATTTTTGAGGCGTCTTGATCGAACTTCTCTGTCAAAATCTATCGCCATTTTAAGTTTGTATACCCTAATATTCACTAAATGAAGGTTCCCCAAACCCCAAACTATTCACGAATCAGCACAAAACATGCAGATATGCCACGTCCCGTTTCGAGCCACTTTCATTTTTTAGGCGTCTTGATCGAACTTCTCTGTCAAAATCTATCGCCATTTTAAGTTTGTATACCCTAATATTCACTAAATGAAGGTTCCCCAAACCCCAAACTATTCACGAATCAGCACAAAACATGCAGATATGCCACGCCCCGTTTCGAGCCACTTTCATTTTTTAGGCGTCTTGATCGAACTTCTCTGTCAAAATCTATCGCCATTTGAAGTTTTATACCCTAATATTCACTAAATGAAGTTTCCACAAACCCCAAACTACTGACGACTCGGCACAAAACATGCAGATATGCCACCCCCCGTTTCGAGCCACTTTCATTTTTGAGGCGTCTTGATCGAACTTCTCTGTCAAAATCTATCGCCATTTGAAGTTTGTATACCCTAATATTCACTAAATGAAGTTTCCCCAAACCCCAAACTACTGACGAATCGGCACAAAACATGCAGATACGCCACGCCACGCCCCATTTCGAGCCCCTTTCATTTTTGAGGCGTCTTGATCGGACTTCTCTGTCAAAATCTATCGCCATTTGAACTTTGTATACCCTAATATTCACTAAATGAAGTTTCCCCAAAACCCAAACTATTCACGAATCAGCATAAAACATGCAGATACGCCACGGCCCATTTCGAGCCACTTTTATTTTTTAGGCGTCTTGATCGGACTGCTCTGTCAAAATCTATCGCCATTTGAAGTTTTATACCCTAATATTTACTAAATGAAGTTTCCACAAACCCCAAACTACTGACAACTCGGCACAAAACATGCAGATATGCCACGCCCCGTTTCGAGCCACTTTCATTTTTTAGGCGTCTTGATCGAACTTCTCTGTCAAAATCTATCGCCATTTGAAGTTTGTATACCTTAATGTTCACTAAATAAAGTTTCCCAAAACCCCAAACTACTTACGAATCGGCACAAAACATGCGGAGACAACACACCCCGTCTCGAGCCAGTTTAAATTTTTAGGAGTCTTGATCAAACTTCTCGTTGAAAATCTATCGCCATTTGAAGTTTGTATACACTAATATTCACAAAATGAAGTTTCCCCAAACCCCAAACTACTGATGAATCGGCACAAAACATGCAGATATGCCACGCCCCGTTTCGAGCAACTTTCTTTTCTGAGGCGTCTTGATCAGACTTCTCTATCAAAATCTATCAGCATTTGAAGTTTGTATACCCTAATATTCACTAAATGAAGTTTCCACAAACCCCAAACTACTGACGAATCGGCACAAAACATGCAAATACGCCACGCCCCGTTTCGAGCCACTTTCATTTTTTAGGCGTCTTGATTGGACTTCTCTGTCAAAATCTATCGCCATTTGAAGTTGGTAGACCCTAATATTCACTAAATGAAGTTTCCCCAAACCCAAAACTACTGACGAATCGGCACAAAAACATGCAGATATGCCACGCCCCGTTTCGAGCCACTTTCATTTCTGAGGCGTCTTGATCGGACTTCTCTGTCAAAATCTATCACCATTTGAAGTTGGTATACCCTAATATTCACTAAATGAAGTTTCCACAAACGACAAACTACTGACGAATCGGCACAAAACATGCAGATACGCCATGCCCCCTTTCGAGCTACTTTAGTTTTTGAGGCGTCTTGATCGGACTTCTCTGTCAAAATCTATCGCCATTTGAAGTTTGTATACCCTAATATTCACTAAATGAAGTTTCCCCAAACCCAAAACTACTAACGAATCGGCACAAAAAAATGCAGATATGCCACGCCCCGTTTCGAGCCACTTTCATTTCTGAGGCGTCTTTATTGGACTTCTCTGTCAAAATCTATCACCATTTGAAGTTTGTATACCCTAATATTCACTAAATGAAGTTTCCACAAACCACAAACTACTGACGAATCGGCACAAAACATGCAGATATGCCACGCCCCCTTTCGAGCCACTTTAATTTTTTAGGCGCCTTGATCGGACTTCTCTGTCAAAATCTATCGCTATTTGAAGTTTGTATACCCTAATATTGACTAAATAAAGTTTTCCCAAACCCCAAACTACTGACGAATCGGCACAAAACATGCAGATACGCCACGCCCCGTTTCCAGCCAATTTCATTTTTTAGGCGTCTTGATTGGACTTCTCTGTCAAAATCTATCGCCATTTGAAGTTGGTATACCCTAATATTCACTAAATGAAGTTTCTCCAAACCCAAAACTACTGACGAATCGGCACAAAAACATGCAGATATGCAACGCCCCGTTTCGAGCCACTTTCATTTTTTAGGCGTCTTGATTGGACTTCTCTGTCAAAATCTATCGCCATTTGAAGTTTGTATACACTAATATTCACTAAATGAAGTTTCCACAAACCAAAAACTACTGACGAATCGGCACAAAACATGCAGATACGCCACGCCCCCTTTCGAGCCACTTTAGTTTTTTAGGCGTCTTGATCGAACTTCTCTGTCAAAATCTATCGCCATTTAAAGATTGTATACCCTAATATTCACTAAATAAAGTTTCCCCAAACCCCAAACTACTGACGAATCGGCACAAAACATGGAGATATGCCACACCCCATTTCGAGCCACTTTCATTTTTGAGGCGTCTTGATCGAACTTCTCTGTCAAAATCTATCGCCATTTGACGTTTGTATACCCTAATATTCACTAAATGAAGTTTCCCCAAACCCCAAACTACTGACGAATCGGCACAAAACATGCAGATACGCCACACCCCGTCTCGAGCCACTTTCATTTTTTAGGAGTCTTGATCGGACTTCTCGTTGAAAATCTATCGCCATTAAAAGTTTGTATACACTAATATTCACTAAATGAAGTTTCCCCAAACCCCAAACTACTGATGAATCGGCACAAAACATGCAGATACGCCATGCCCCGTTTCGAGCCACTTTCATTTCTGAGGCGTCTTGATCGGACTTCTCTGTCAAAATCTATCAGCATTTGAAGTTTGTATACCTTAATATTCAATAAATGAAGTTTCCACAAACCCCAACCTATTGCCGAGTCGGCACAAAACATGCAAATACGCCACGCCCCGTTTCGAGCCACTTTCATTTTTTAGGCGTCTTGATTGGACTTCTCTGTCAAAATCTATCGCCATTTGAAGTTTGTATACCCTAATATTCACTAAATGAAGTTTCCCCAAACCCAAAACTACTAACGAATCGGCACAAAAACATGCAGATATGCCACGCCCCGTTTCGAGCCACGTTCATTTCTGAGGCGTCTTGATCGGACTTCTCTGTCCAAATCTATCACCATTTGAAGTTCGTATACCCTAATATTTACTAAATGAAGTTTCCACAAACCACAAACTACTGACGAATCGGCACAAAACATGCAGATACGCCACGCCCTGTTTCGAGCCACTTTCATTTTTTAGGCGTCTTGATTGGACTTCTCTGTCAAAATCTATGGCCATTTGAAGTTTGTATACCCTAATATTCACTATGTGAAGTTTCCCCAAACCCCAAACTATTGACGAATCGGCACAAAGGATGCAGATACGCCACGCCCCATTTCGAGGCACTTTCATTTTTTAGGCGTCTTGATCCGGCTTCTCTGTCAAAATCTATCGCCATTTGAAGTTTGTATACCCTAATATGTGTAACATCCCGCCAAATACATTTCGCATTTTTGCATTTTCGTAATATGAAATAACGGTAAAACAAATATATTGAAATAAACATCATTGTATTTATATACAAAGGAGTTCTCCTCGCAGGGAGTTTAATACAAAACGGTCGTTTTCCAAGACTTAATCATAAAGACAGCAAAATACAAAAACTACCGATCTCCTAACAGAAAACGGAGATCGCCTATCGGAAAATGGCAAAAGGGGGCGATCGCCCGGCAAGTACAGAAAACAGGCGACCACATACGGCGATCACTCACAGGGGAATTCCACTTCCTGCAACCTCATCTGCTCCCGTGTAAAGTTACACGATCATCACAGGTTTAAGAAAACAGCCACAGAAAACAAAATACAGGGTAAGCTATATATTTAAGAAAACTTTGAATCAAGAGCATACATAAGAACTTCCCAATATACATGAACCATATCAATATCAGCCATCACATTTCCATATTCCACAAGACTATCAGGAAATCCCATATTTCACAAATCAATCCAAGAGTATTTCAATTCACATCAGCAATCAAGTGTCTATTAATTCAATTTCTCATTTCTCACGTCAGACTTTCCACTGACTCATCACACCAGACACTTGACCACTATTTCCGGAGACTCGTGCGTTGATTAGACCCAGAGATTCGCACCTGTCATACCAAAAGGCTGGAAAGTGCCCTCAGCCATGCGCATCACACCATCTCAATATTCTCATTATCACGGTATGACAAGGTTAATCCATACAACAGGCCGAACTCGTTCTGTTTCACACGAGACACCCATACGTATGAACCTCCATCGACTCTCCACAACTGAGTAACTTCCTCTATGTGATTTCATTACCTCAGTAGAGTCAGGATGTCTCATTATAGGATCACCGATCAATACACCTATTACACAACCTTACACGGTATTTTCTTTCCTGAAAATACTATGCCTCGATCCACAATCACAACATTCAACACATCACATAACACTTCAATGAAACGATTTCAATCACAGCAAAACTCATACCAAGGTTCAAATTTTCGAAAAAACCACATTTAAAATCTCAAACACTTTTGAAACAGCATAAAACAGGGGATATTTCAATAACAGATGAAAAACCGGCGATCACGAACAAAACTGGGTTTAAAGCAAGAACAGTTTGAACACCCGGCGACCACGTCGCCCCCAACATCAAAAATCTTCACACATACAGTTTTCATTAGAAGTAAGGCTAGCTTCCCTTACCTGGATCAGCGTGAAACTCACTTCAAGCTCTAACCACCGAACGTAAAGGATGCCTGAACTCTGCCTAAGCGTTCTAATTGGTAAAACTTGTAGAGAACCTTCTCAAATGCTCTATGGCAATCACTGGTAAATAAACTGGTGCCTGGGGAATACTGAGTCGCAGCGCAAGGAGAGAAAAGAGAAAGATGAAGGTGAACTCACTCTGTCACCTTTTATACTCTCACTGCGTTTCTAAACTCACTAAGAGGCGGTGCATTCTGATACTAGGAACATAGGCCTGCCATGTAGCTATCATTACCTATTCTCTAACTAACCCTTCCGTGTGGGTTTTCTTCCTCGAATTAAGTGCAACCTGACAGTATGGCCACGTGGCGTCTCTGCGCACATGGAGCTACTGTTCCGAAGGACTTTCACTGCCTACATGTCGCACATGCAGCACGTTCATCCTGGAAACCAGGGCCCCACTTCATCTGCGTGAAACGCGACATCGCGCGATAACCTTTCGCCGATGACCACTCGCGCAAAGACAATCCACCGATGACCCATCCTGGAGGACGACCGATGTCTCTCTCTGGAAGACGACCAATGTCTCTCTCTGGAAGACGACCGATGTCTCCTCCTCCTGGAGACCGACCGAGGTCTCTTCCTCCTGGAGACCGACCGAGGTCTCTTCCTCCTGGAGACCGACCGAGGTCTCCTCTTGGCGACACCCGCATGCCTCTCGCGCCCAGGTAAAGCCCACATGCATCTCGCGCCCTGGCGATGCCCGTATGTCTCTCGCGCCCAGGCAAAGCCCAAATGCATCTCGCGCCCTGGCGATGCCCGTATGTCTCTCGTGCCCTGGCGATGTCCGCATGCCTCTCGCGCCCTGGCGATGCCCGCATGCCTCTCGCGCCCTGGCGATGTCCGCATGCCTCTCGCGCCCTGGCGATGCCCGCATGCCTCTCGCGCCCTGGCGATCATGTTCCAGGTGATCTCATGGCTCTCTAACTACACTTTCTTTCACTTTTATTTTAAATAAAAACATACTTAGAATTCACTTAAAATATATCACTTTTATTCCAATAAGATTTTCCAGGTCCTTACAATCTCCCTAACAACAAAAATTTTCGTCCTCGAAAATTGAATTACAAAGAAAAGAGATGTGGATAGTCGTTTCTCATGTTCTCTTCCAACTCCCAAGTCGAATCACCGGATCTCTCATCCCACACCACCTTAACCATATGGATGGTCTTATTCCTGAGCTGTTTGCTTTGGTGATCGTCTATCCTGACTGGTCTTGCTTCAAAAGACAAGTCGTCCCTGATCTGCACGTCGTCCACCTCCAACACGTGACAAGGGTCGGCGAGATATTTCTGTAACTGTGATACGTGGAAGACATTATGCAGATTTGCTAAATGTGGAGGTAGGGCGATCTCATAGGCTACTGGACCAATTTTCCTCAAGATCTGGTAAGGTCCAACAAACTTAGGAGACAGCTTCTTTGGTCTGATAGCTCGTCCTACACCCTTGGTTGGGGTCACTCTAAAAAATACATGGTCTCCAGCAGCAAACTCCAAAGGTCTTCTCCTCTGATCTGCATAGGACTTCTGCCTACTCTGAGAAGCTTTCATTCTGCTTTGTATCTGTTTCACCTTCTCGGTCGTCTGCTGAATTAACTCTGGCCCAACCAAGACTGCCTCGCCCTCCTGGTACCAACATAAGGGAGTTCTGCATTTCCTCCCATACAGGGCTTCATATGGTGCCATCCCAATACTGGCGTGGTAGCTATTATTATAGGTAAACTCCACCAGTGGCAACACCTCGTCCCAACTTCCCAATTGATCCAAGACGCACGCCCTCAGCAGATCTTCCAAGGATTGGATCGTTCTCTCTGACTGACCATCTGTTTGGGGATGATATGCAGAGCTCATCCTCAACTTAGTTCCCAAGCACTCTTGCAAGGTCTGCCAAAACCGTGAAGTGAACCTGGGATCTCTATCTGAAATGATGCTGGAAGGCACTCCATGCAACCTCACTATTTCTTGGATGTATAACTGTGCCAGCTTGGCCATAGGCATCTTCATATTCACTGGAAGGAAGTGGGCACTCTTCGTCAGCCTATCAATGATAACCCAGATTGCATCATGACCCTTTACCGATCTGGGTAAATGGGTGACAAAATCCATGGCAATGCTGTCCCATTTCCACTCAGGGATATCCAGTTGCTGCAACAGCCCGCCAGGTCTTTGATGCTCTACCTTCGCCTTCTGACACGTTAAGCAGGTTGCAACATACTGGGCGATGTCCCTCTTCATGCCCGACCACCAAAATGACTCCTTCAAGTCATGATACATCTTGTTCATGCCTGGATGAAGGTTAAGGCGACTCTTATGACCTTCTTCTAGGATCATCTTCTTTAACTCTTCATTTGCAGGTATGCAAATTCTGCCATTAAATCTCAAGATCCCATCATCGCCCATTACAAAGTCTCTCGCCTGATCTGTCCCTAGTGACTCCATAGTACGCTTCAGACTAGGGTCCTCCAACTGCTTATCCTTTAACATCCCAAGGAAGTCATTAGTTATAGCCAGCTTACTACAACTAATGTGATTTACGTGAAATTCTACTCCAAGGTTTAAGTCTCTGAACTGCTCGATCAGTTTCTGCTCTTTTATCATCATGGTGGCTACTTGCATTGATTTTCTACTCAAAGCGTCTGCCACTACATTGGCCTTCCCTGGGTGATACATGAGTTGAAAATCGTAGTCCTTTAGGAACTCCATCCACCTTCTTTGCCTCATGTTCAGTTCCTTCTGATCGAACAGGTATTTCAGGCTCTTATGATCGCTGAACACCTGGAACCGAGCTCCATATAAGTAGTGCCTCCAGATCTTTAGGGCGAAGACCACTGCCGCCAATTCCAAATCATGCGTAGGGTAGTTCCTCTCATGAACCTTGAGTTGCCTTGAAGCATAGGCGACTGCCCTTTTCTCTTGCATTAAAACGCATCCCAGACCCTGATGTGAGGCATCACAGTAGACGTCAAAAGGTCTTCCTACCTCGGGGATCACCAGCACTGGGGCACTGGTCAACCTCTCCTTTAGTTCCCTGAAGCTGAGCTCACATCGGTCGGTCCAAGCAAAAGGTTGGTCCTTACGGGTCAGCTGTGTTAACGGAGCCACCACCTTGGAAAAGTCCTCAATAAATCTCCGATAGTAACCCGCCAAACCCACAAAGCTCCTTATCTCAGTGACTGTCTTGGGACGTTCCCACTGCAGCACTGTCTCTACTTTGGCTGGGTCTACCGAGATCCCCTGGGCAGATATCACGTGTCCTAGAAAGTTGACTTCCCTCAGCCAAAACTCGCACTTAGAGAACTTGGCATAGAGTTGCTTCTCCCTCAGAACCTCCAACACCGACCTCAGATGTCCTTCATGTTCTTCCTCGGTCTTTGAATAGACAAGCATGTCGTCTATGAAGACTACCACAAACTTATCCAAGAAAGGGCGGAAAATCCTATTCATATAATCCATGAACAGAGCTGGGGCATTGGTCACTCCAAACGGCATCACCACGTACTCATAGTGCCCATACCGGGACCTAAAGGCTGTTTTCTGGACATCGTCGGCCTTTACCAAAATTTGATGGTACCCCGATCTCAGATCAATCTTTGAGAACACCGAGGCCCCATTTACTTGATCCATTAAGTCATCAATTCTGGGTAGAGGGTACTTGTTCTTGATGGTCAACTTGTTTAACTGCCTGTAGTCTATGCACAGCCGAGACCCTCCATCCTTCTTCTTAACTAGGAGTACTGGAGCTCCCCATGGAGATACACTGGGTCTGATGAATTGTTTCTCCAGCAACTCTTCCACTTGCTTCTTTAATTCCACCAACTCGGCTGGTGCCATCCTGTAGGGCGCCATAGACACTGGTCCAGCCCCAGGTACCAAATCAATAGAGAATTCCACTTCTCTCTTAGGGGGTAACCCAGGTACTTCTTCTGGAAATACATCCATAAAATCTTTCACCACGGGTATTCTGCTTACGTCCCCTTCATTCTTCACTTCCAACCGAGCTAGCATCACGAAACACCTCGCCCCTTCTTCCATCTCCAACCGCCCATGCCCAGCAGATACCACATCCTGCTCTTGGAGATCGGGCAACACCACTTTCTGCCTACCGCAATCTATGAGAACGTGATTGGCAGAAAGCCAATCCATTCCCAGGATAACATCCAGGTCCTGAAGAGGCAGGCAGATCAAGTTCACTTTGAATCTGCGTCCCTCTACTATTACTGGACATTCAGGGCAAACCGTAGAGGTCATAACCTGTCCTGATGCAGGTGTGGAGACCAACAGTTCAAAAGGCAGCTCCTTCACTAGGAGGCCCAGCTCGGCTATACACCGACTTGACACAAAAGAGTGTGTCGCTCCAGAATCAAACAAAGCTTCTACACTTCTACCAGATATAAAACAGACACCTTGCACGAGGTTACCTGATTGGGACGCCTCTGCTCCTGACATGGCAAACACCCTCCCTGCTGCCTGGGGTCTGCTGCCTTCATTTCTCAACTGCTGAGAACCACTGGGTTGAGTCGCCCCATTCCGGTTAGGGCATTCTCTAGCAACGTGCCCTGTCCTTTGGCATACAAAACACCTTCTCTCCGAATTCTTCTTGGGGCACACATTGGGCATGTGTGGTCCACCACAGAGGGAACATTTTGGTTTCCAGGGTTGCTGCTGTTGAAACTGGGGTGATCCTGTTCCCGCCCGATGTAGTGGAGGTCTCGCATATGGCCTGCCTTGTGAATGCTGCACCTTAGCCCGCCCACTGGAAGAACCCCCTGGGTGCGACCTGATCACCCGGGGATCACCCTTTTCCAGGGTCTCCACCATCTTCGCCTTTTCTACCAAGGCGTGAAATTCCCTGATGCACATTGGGGCTATCGTCCTCTTCAGCCCGTGCTTCAGCCCTTCCTCAAACTTCCTGCACCTCCAAGCTTCGGAGGTCGCCTGAGTGTAGAATCGGGCGAGGTACTCAAACCTAGCAGCATAGGCGTTCACCGACATCACCCCTTGCTCCAACTTTAAGAACTCTGCTTCCCGCGCAAACTTTGCGCTGTCAGGGAAGTATTTCTCCAAGAACCTCACCCTAAAGCTCTCCCAGTCCAACACCTCCTCTCTGGCCTCCATCATTTGCTGAGCTCCCATCCACCAGAACTCTGCTTCTCCAGACAGCAGATAAGTGGCGAACAACAACTTCTTCTCTTCAGGGCAGGAGGTCGCCCTAAAGATTTTCTCCATTTCCCTGACCCACTGATCTGCTTGATCAGGGGTAGCATTCCCACAGAACTTGGGTGGGTTGTGCCTCATGAACTCAGTCAGTCCTATCCGTTCCTGAGGCTGACCGACGGGCGAATTCGTATCAGCCGACCGAGCAGTCTCCCAATCCTGCATGGTAGCTTGATGGTTCTGCGCCATCGCCGCATTCTGCTGCTGGATGGCACCTGCCATCATCTCAATGGCCCTGGCGATCTGGCCCATTTCAGAAGAAGGTTGGGGAGAGGTAGGAGGTCTACGAGTCATCTTCTTCGTTCTCAGATTCCGAAACCACTAGCTTCTATATTCCCTACAACTACAAGAATGAAATCGATAAGGAAATCAATTCATTCAAGGGGGATAACATCTCGACCTCACAAGGTCAGCTTCTCAAATTCCTTAGGAAATTGAGTCCATCTACAGAACCATAAAGCTTATAACCTCAAGCAAAACACCAGAACAGCTACTGGTGTGCAACCATCAATCCACACAGCCACTCACAATCAATTACAAGAACACTCAATAACATGAAATAGATCACACCAGAAGTCAAAGTATGCTAAACATTAAACCTCTGGAATTTAGATTGAGAATCACCCCGATCCGGTCATGAGTGTGCACCCTCACCACCTTATCAAGACCCTCTCATTCTAAATACTAAGATTTTCAGTTAGGCATACATTCACTACAGCACACACAAAAAGTTCAATACAAAAACGTTTGAAAACCTTTCACAATAGTTGTCACTTAAAACTCAAATAAGTTTTCATGAGCAGAAGAAAACACAATGGATCCACAGCCCTCAGGTCATCCAAAGGACGAACTGCTCTGATACCATTAATGTAACATCCCGCCAAATACATTTCGCATTTTTGCATTTTCGTAATATGAAATAACGGTAAAACAAATATATTGAAATAAACATCATTGTATTTATATACAAAGGAGTTCTCCTCGTAGGGAGTTTAATACAAAACGGTCGTTTTCCAAGACTTAATCATAAAGACAGCAAAATACAAAAACTACCGATCTCCTAACAGAAAACGGAGATCGCCTATCGGAAAATGGCAAAAGGGGGCGATCGCCCGGCAAGTACAGAAAACAGGCGACCACATACGGCGATCACTCATAGGGGAATTCCACTTCCTGCAACCTCATCTGCTCCCGTGTAAAGTTACACGATCATCACAGGTTTAAGAAAACAGCCACAGAAAACAAAATACAGGGTAAGCTATATATTTAAGAAAACTTTGAATCAAGAGCATACATAAGAACTTCCCAATATACATGAACCATATCAATATCAGCCATCACATTTCCATATTCCACAAGACTATCAGGAAATCCCATATTTCACAAATCAATCCAAGAGTATTTCAATTCACATCAGCAATCAAGTGTCTATTAATTCAATTTCTCATTTCTCACGTCAGACTTTCCACTGACTCATCACACCAGACACTTGACCACTATTTCCGGAGACTCGTGCGTTGATTAGACCCAGAGATTCGCACCTGTCATACCAAAAGGCTGGAAAGTGCCCTCAGCCATGCGCATCACACCATCTCAATATTCTCATTATCACGGTATGACAAGGTTAATCCATACAACAGGCCGAACTCGTTCTGTTTCACACGAGACACCCATACGTATGAACCTCCATCGACTCTCCACAACTGAGTAACTTCCTCTATGTGATTTCATTACCTCAGTAGAGTCAGGATGTCTCATTATAGGATCACCGATCAATACACCTATTACACGACCTTACACGGTATTTTCTTTCCTGAAAATACTATGCCTCGATCCACAATCACAACATTCAACACATCACATAACACTTCAATGAAACGATTTCAATCACAGCAAAACTCATACCAAGGTTCAAATTTTCGAAAAAACCACATTTAAAATCTCAAACACTTTTGAAACAGCATAAAACAGGGGATATTTCAATAACAGATGAAAAACCGGCGATCACGAACAAAACTGGGTTTAAAGCAAGAACAGTTTGAACACCCGGCGACCACGTCGCCCCCAACATCAAAAATCTTCACACATACAGTTTTCATTAGAAGTAAGGCTAGCTTCCCTTACCTGGATCAGCGTGAAACTCACTTCAAGCTCTAACCACCGAACGTAAAGGATGCCTGAACTCTGCCTAAGCGTTCTAATTGGTAAAACTTGTAGAGAACCTTCTCAAATGCTCTATGGCAATCACTGGTAAATAAACTGGTGCCTGGGGAATACTGAGTCGCAGCGCAAGGAGAGAAAAGAGAAAGATGAAGGTGAACTCACTCTGTCACCTTTTATACTCTCACTGCGTTTCTAAACTCACTAAGAGGCGGTGCATTCTGATACTAGGAACATAGGCCTGCCATGTAGCTATCATTACCTATTCTCTAACTAACCCTTCCGTGTGGGTTTTCTTCCTCGAATTAAGTGCAACCTGACAGTATGGCCACGTGGCGTCTCTGCGCACATGGAGCTACTGTTCCGAAGGACTTTCACTGCCTACATGTTGCACATGCAGCACGTTCATCCTGGAAACCAGGGCCCCACTTCATCTGCGTGAAACGCGACATCGCGCGATAACCTTTCGCCGATGACCACTCGCGCAAAGACAATCCACCGATGACCCATCCTGGAGGACGACCGATGTCTCTCTCTGGAAGACGACCGATGTCTCTCTCTGGAAGACGACCGATGTCTCCTCCTCCTGGAGACCGACCGAGGTCTCTTCCTCCTGGAGACCGACCGAGGTCTCTTCCTCCTGGAGACCGACCGAGGTCTCCTCTTGGCGACACCTGCATGCCTCTCGCGCCCAGGTAAAGCCCACATGCATCTCGCGCCCTGGCGATGCCCGTATGTCTCTCGCGCCCAGGCAAAGCCCACATGCATCTCGCGCCCTGGCGATGCCCGTATGTCTCTCGCGCCCTGGCGATGTCCGCATGCCTCTCGCGCCCTGGCGATGCCCGCATGCCTCTCGCGCCCTGGCGATGTCCGCATGCCTCTCGCGCCCTGGCGATGCCCGCATGCCTCTCGCGCCCTGGCGATCATGTTCCAGGCGATCTCATGGCTTTCTAACTACACTTTCTTTCACTTTTATTTTAAATAAAAACATACTTAGAATTCACTTAAAATATATCACTTTTATTCCAATAAGATTTTCCAGGTCCTTACAATATGCGCTAAATGAAGTTTCCCCAAACCCCAAACTACTGGCGAATCAACACAAAACATGCAGATACGCCGCGCCCTGTTTAGAGCCACTTTCATTTTTGAGCTGTCTTGATCGGGCTTCTCTGTCAAAATCTATCGCCATTTGAAGTTTGTATACCCTAATATCCACTAAATGAAGTTTCCCCAAACCCCAAACTACTGACGAATCGGCAGAAAACATGCAGATACGCCACGCATCGTTTCGAGCAACTTTCATTTTTGAGGCGTCTTGATCGGACTTCTCTGACAAAATCTATCGTCATTTGAAGTTTGTATACCCTAATATTCACTAAATGATGTTTCCCCAAACCCCAAACTATTGACGAATCGGCACAAAACATGCAGATACGCCACGCCCCGTTTCGAGCCACTTTCATTTTTTAGGCGTCTTGATCGGACTTCTCTGTCAAAATCTATCGCCATTTGAAGTTTGCATACCCTAATATTCACTAAATGAAGTTTCCCCAAACCCCAAACTACTGCTGAATCGGCACAAAACATGCAGATACGCCCCGCCCCGTGTCGAGCCACTTTCATTTTTTAAGCCTCTTGATCGGACTTCTCTGTCAAAATCTATCGCCATTTGAAGTTTGTACACCCTCATATTCACTAAATGAAGTTTCCCCAAACCCCAAACTACTGACAAATCGGCACAAAACATGAGGATACGCCATGCCCCGTTTCAAGCTACTTTCATTATAGAACACCAAATTGACTTGATTCCGGGGGCAAGCCTACCAAATTGGCCCGCCTATAGAACTAACCCTGAGGAGACCAAGGAGATAGAGTCACAAGTTCAAGACTTGTTGGAGAAGGGTTGGGTTCAAAAGAGCCTTAGCCCTTGTGCTGTACCTGTCTTGTTGGTGCCCAAAAAAGATGGACCCTTTCAAGTCCTCAAGAGAGTCAACAACAATGCATACAAGTTGGACCTACCTCTTGAATATGGAGTGCATGACACATTTAATGTAATTGACCTATCTCCATTTGTAGGTACCAATGACGACTTGGATTTGAGGACAAATCCTTTCCAAGGGGGAGGAGATGATGGAGAGAGGCCAAGCTCACCCCACCATGAAAGCCAAGGGCCAAGACTAGACCATCTAGAACCACATGGAGAGCGTCTAGCACAAGACAAGGGGGAGCTAGATGAGGAGCGTCTAGGAGGGAGCCTAGACCGTCTAGGACCTCTCACAAGGTCCATGGCCAAGCACATTCACGCCCAAATGAGTCAAGCCACGGATGGGAGGGAGAAGACCTTGTACAAGCTACTTGGAGGCCCATTAGGGGTAGCTTAGTAGATTAGTGTAGTGTAGAAAGCAAAACTTGCTCACTTAGGGGTGTGCTATCAAAAAGGTGCCCTTAGCAATAGAAGGAGGGGTGTGCTAGCAAATAGGTGCCTTTAGCAAAAGAAGGAGGGGTGTACTATCAAATGTTGCATTTTTGACCTATCTTCTAGAATATTAGGATGATGGTGTGGTTTGACTAAAGTCAATACCCTAGGCAGCCCCCACTTTTTGTATTTCCATCCCTACCCTTTAAGCTTGCTGACCAAGGCTCCTAAATCTATAAATAAGGAGGCCTACCTCATGTATTTTCAAGATTAATTTGAGTAAAGTTATGCTGCCAAATTTGTGCCATACTTACTCCCTTGCCTAAATCTCTTGATTTATGGTTTTAATCTTCACTCCTTCACCACCAAAGAGAGCTGGCCAAACCTCTCTCATTTTCATACACTTCATGCACCTTTAAGATCACCATCACTCCTAGGAGGGTCTTGCTCATTTCAACCATTGCTTCCGCACCATCTTCAATATCCAAGGAGAGCTCAACATGTGAAGGCCATCATGATGGACAAGCTCCAAAGACTCCGGCAAAACAATATGAGTGTTGAGGAGTATAGAAAAAAAATGGAGCTCTACATGATGAGAGCCTCCATTAGAGAAGGGGAGCATATCACCATAGCTAGGTTCCTTAGTGGCCTCTCACTTGAGATAAGGGATAGAGTAGAACTCCTTCCATACCAAGACTTGAATGACTTGGTCCAACTTTGCATTAAAGTTGAGCAACAAAATTTACGCAAAACTTCAAGTCTAAAGGTTGGATCCTACTCTAACTCCTATCCCAAGAGAGAATATAGAAGGGAGGGTAGTACATCAAAAGAAAAACCTAGGGAAACTACCAAACCCTAAGCCAAAGATGCCTCCAACCCACCCATCCGAGCTAGGGACATTAAGTGCTTTAAGTGCTATGGAAGAGGGCATGTGCAAGCACAATGCCCAAACCAAAGGACTTTGTTTTTGAAAGGTGTAGATGAGTACACTAGTGGCGAGGATGAGCCAAGTGAAAGAGAGGAAGGGGGAGAGGATGAGAGGGTAGATCCATTAGAGGGAGAATTGCTAATGATTAGGAGAACCCTCAACAATCATCCTAGTGCATCCATGGAGACACAAAGAGAGAACATCTTTCACACAAGATGTAAAGTTTTAGAAAATATATGTTCTCTCTTTGTGGATAGTGGATCAAGCTGCAATTGTTGTAGCTCTAGAATGGTTGAAAAGCTCAATCTACAAGTAGTTCCTCATCCTAAGCCATACAAGTTGCAATGGATAAATGAGAATGGGGAAGTAAGTGTAGATAAGCAAGTGGAAATCAACTTTTCCATAGGGAACTACAAAGACAAGGTTTTATGTGATGTAGTGCCTATGGAAGCTTGCCATATACTCTTAGGAAGACCTTGGCAATTTGATAAAAAAACCTAGCATGATGGTCTTACTAATGAGATTTCCTTCACCGATAAGCATAAAAAGTTTGTACTTAGTCCATTACCACATTCCCAAGTGGTGAAAGACCAAATACAAATGAAAGAAAAGAGGGATGAGGAAAAGAAAAAGAAAAGATGTAAGGACCTGTAAAATTAAATTGGAATAAAAGGAATACATTTTAAATGAATTCTAAGTATGTTTTAATTAAAAATAAAAAGGAAGGAAAGTGTAGCTTAGAAGAGTATGAGATCGCCTGGTTAGTACATAATCGCCTGTCGCCTAGGCTACATATGCGGACATCGCCAGGGCGCGAGGTATGCGGACATTGCCAGGGCGCGAGAGACATGCGGACATCGCCAGGGCGCGAAGCATGCGGGCATCGCCAGGGCGCGAGAGGCATGCGGGCATCGCCGGGGCGCGAGAGACATGCGGGCATCGTCAGGGCGCGAGGCATGCGGGCATCGCCAGGGCGCGAGAGACATGCGGGCGTCGCCAGGGATAGACATCGGTCGTCTCCCAGAGAGAGACATCGGTCGTCTTCCAGAGAGAGACATCGGTCGTCCTCCAGGATGAGTCATCGGTGGAAGGTTATCGCGCGATGTCGTGTTTCACACAGATAAGGTGGGACCCAGGCTCCCAGCATGAAACGTCCTGCACGCGCGCCACGTGGACAAAAAGGGTGGTTCAGAATAGTGACATCAGAAAGTTGGCATGCGCAAGAGACACCCACGGCCGTACTGTTCAGGGAAGTGGTTGGCATGCGCAAGAGACACCGTGGTCGTACTGTTCAGGGAAACGTACACTCAGGCTTTCCTGCAAAGTGGGTGGTGGCAGCAGCATGTGTGGACAAGTTAGTGTAGATTCAAAAACCCACTTCGGGGAGGCAAAGAAGGTTGCAGTAGTTCAAGAGCGAAAGAGTGAGTTCACCTTCATCCTTCTCTTTTCTCTCCTTCGCGCTGCATTTCAGACATCCCCAAGCACCAGTACGACGAGCGACGACTGCCCTTGGACACCTGGGAGGTTCTCTGCAAGTTCTCCAGACCGGGACGCTAAAACAGAGTGAAAGCATCTTTAAGCTTCGGTGGGTTTTCGGAGCTCTTGGTGTTTTGCGCTAGTCCATGACGTGTGAACCATGAATGTTGAATGTAGTGAATAGACACTTGACGAGTTGGTGGAATATGGGGATATTGATGGTTGCAATTGATATAGATTATGAATGGTGTGAAGATTTATGTTTTCTATAGATATAAAGTTTCATATTAAAAGTTTTTGCAAATATCTAGCTTACCCTTTTATCTTGTATCGTGGTTGTTTTTCTTAAACTTGTGATGATCGTGTATATTTACACGGGAGCAGATGAGGCTGCAGGTAGTAGAGCTCCTCTGTGAGTGGTTGCCGGGAGGAGATCGCCTGTTTCTGTTTCTGTTAGGAGATCGCCGTTTTCTGTTTTCCATCAGGAGATCGCCTGTTTTTTTTATTTTATTTTGCTGTATTTTGTTTAAGTTTTGGAATTGACCGATTATGTATTTAAAACTCCCTGTGAGGAGAAACTTCATTACATATATATAATTATGTTCACTTCAATATATTTGTTTACCTTTATTTCATTATATAAATATGAAAAGGATTTGGCGGGATGTTACAAAAGAGAGCTTGAAAAGGAAAAAGTCCTTAGGGATAGGAAGGAGTGGGAGAAGAGTGTTCCTTCCCCCAAGGTTGCTCAACAAGAGAAGCCTTTTGAAAACATCTTGGAAAATTTGCTTCTTGTTGAACAACCAAGCCTTGTCTTTTGTAAAGGAACACTTGCATGCACTGCCACAAGTAGTGAACTTATGAGTCTACCTCCTAAAGTAGAAAAACTTTTAAGTGAATTTGATGATGTATTCTCTAATGAGGGACCCAATGGACTCCCTCCCATTAGAGGTATAGAACACCAAATTGACTTGATTCCGGGGGCAAGCCTACCAAATAGGCCCGCCTATAGAACTAACCCCGAGGAGACCAAGGAGATAGAGTCACAAGTTCAAGACTTGTTGGAGAAGGATTGGGTTCAAAAGAGCCTAAGCCCTTGTGCTGTACCTGTCTTGTTGGTGCCCAAAAAAGATGGAAAATGGCGCATGTGTTGTGATTGTAGAGCAATCAACAACATCACCATCAAGTATAGGCATCCAATCCCAAGGCTTGATGACATGCTTGATGAATTGCATGGGTCCACCATGTTTTCCAAAATTGACCTTAAAAGTGGTTATCACCAAATAAGAATCAAAGAGGGTGATGAGTGGAAAACCGCTTTTAAGACCAAATTTGGACTATATGAGTGGTTAGTGATGCCCTTTGGGCTCACTAATGCCCCTAGCACATTCATGAGGCTCATGAATCACACCTTAAGGGATTGTATAGGTAAATACGTAGTAGTGTATTTTGATGATATATTAGTGTATAGTAAAACTCTAGAAGACCATCTAAGTCACCTTAGGGAGGTCCTTCTAGTGCTTAGGAAAAATAGTTTGTTTGCCAATAGGGATAAGTGTACCTTTTGTGTAGATAGTGTAGTTTTCTTAGGTTTCATAGTCAACCAAAAGGGGGTGCATCTTGACCCCGAGAAAATCAAAGCTATCCAAGAGTGGCCCACTCCACAAAATGTAAGTGATGTAAGAAGTTTCCATGGGTTAGCTAGCTTTTATAGAAGGTTTGTGCCTAATTTTTCAAGTCTAGCTTCTCCTTTGAATGAACTTGTGAAAAAAAATGTTGCATTTTGTTGGAATGATAAGCATGAGCGAGCCTTCCAAAGGCTAAAAGCTCAACTCACCAATGCACCAATTCTAGCTCTCCCAAATTTTTCCAAAACTTTTGAGATAGAATGTGATGCATCAGAAGTAGGCATAGGTGCGGTATTATTGCAAGGTGGTCACCCCATTGCATATTTTAGTGAAAAACTTCATGGTGCCACCCTCAATTACCCCACCTATGACAAAGAGCTTTATGCTCTTGTGAGAGTCCTAAAGACTTGGGAACACTACCTTGTGACCAAAGAATTTGTAATCCATAGTGATCACGAGTCTTTAAAATATCTAAAGGGCCAACACAAGCTCAACAAGAGACATGCTAAATGGATGGAATTTCTTGAACAATTTCCTTATGTAATCAAGTACAAGAAAGGAAGCACCAATATAGTGGTCGATGCTCTTTCAAGACGGCACACACTCTTTTCAAAATTGGGTGCTCAAATTCTTGGATTTGATCACATAAGAGAACTTTATCAAGATGATCAAGAATTTTCATCCATCTATGCCCAATGTCAACATAGAGTGCAAGGAGGTTACTATATATGTGTCCGAGGGATATCTTTTTAAAGAAGGAAAACTTTGCATTCCCCAAGACACACATAGGAAACTCCTTGTCAAAGAATCACATGAGGGGGGACTCATGGGCCATTTTGGAGTTGATAAGACTCTAGACATTTTGAAAGTAAAATTTTGTTGGCCACACATGAGGAAAGATGTCCAAAGACATTGTTCTAGATGCATAGCATGTTTGAAAGCAAAATCTAGAGCAATGCCTCATGGACTCTACACTCCCTTGTCGATTGCAAATGCTCCTTGGGAAGACATTAACATGGATTTCATTTTAGGACTCCCTAGGACTACAAGAGGCCATGACTCTATCTTTGTGGTAGTGGACCGTTTTAGCAAAATGTCCCATTTTATTCCATGCCACAAGGTAGATGATGCTCAAAATATTTCTAGGCTCTTCTTTAGAGAATTGGTGAGACTCCATGGTATACCTAGAAGTATAGTGTCCGATAGAGATCCCAAGTTTATAAGCCACTTTTGGAAAACTCTTTGGAGTAAACTTGGAACAAGACTACAATTTTCCACTTCTTGTCATCCTCAAACGTATGGTCAAACCAAAGTAGTCAATAGATCTATAGGAACTATGCTTAGGGCTATCATGAAGGGAAACCACAAGTCTTGGGATGAGCACCTTCCCCACATTGAGTTTGCTTATAATAGAGTAGTCCACAAGACTAGTAATGCTTCTCCTTTTGAAGTAGTATATGGATTTAATCCTCTCACACCTATGGACTTGTTACCCCTTCCTAATCCACAAGATTTTGTGCATAAGGAAGGAGCAATCAAGGCCAATTTTGTTAAGAAAATTCATGAGAAGGTTAAACTTCAAATACAACAACAAAATGAGAAGTATGCAAAATACCACAATAAGGGGAAGAGAGAAATGATTTTTGAGGAAGGAGACTTAGTTTGGCTTCATCTTCGAAAAGATAGATTTCCCACTCAAAGGAAGTCCAAACTAAGTCCCCGAGGAGATGGACCCTTTCAAGTCCTCAAGAGAGTCAACAACAATGCATACAAGTTGGACCTACCTCTTGAATATAAAGTGCATGACACATTTAATGTAATTGACCTATCTCCATTTGTAGGTACCAATGAAGACTTGGATTTGAGGACAAATCCTTTCCAAGGGGGAGGGGATGATGGAGAGAGGCCAAGCTCACCCCACCATGAAAGCCAAGGGCCAAGACTAGACCGTCTAGAACCACATGGAGAGCGTCTAGCACAAGACAAGGGGGAGCTACATGAGGAGCGTCTAGGAGGGAGCCTAGACTGTCTAGGACCTCTCACAAGGTCCATGGCCAAGCACATTCACGCCCAAATAAGTCAAGCCACGGATGGGAGGGAGAAGACCTTGTACATGCTACTTGGAGGCCCATTAGGGGTAGCTTAGTAGATTAGTGTAGTGTAGAAAGCAAAACTTGCTCACTTTTTGATGTACCCTAGCTTGGTGCTTGCGTTGGAACATTCTAGCACCTAGGGCCGGCCATGTGTGAGTGTGTGTGTTCCAAGTGACCAAAATTACATTACATTTGTGGCACATTTCATTAGAATTAGGTTAAGCTTGGTCGTCACCCTTTAGCTTATAAAAAGGGTAGCCTACACCTTGTATTTTCAAGATTAATATGAGTAAAGTTATGCTACCAAACTTGTGCCAAGCTTTGCTCTCTCCTAGCTTCTTGGAATTGATCTTCATTTTCCTTGACCTCACCAAGGGTTGGCCGAACCTCCCTACTCTCATACACTTCATGCACCTTCAAGATCACCATCACTCCTAGGAGGGTCTTGCTCATTTCAACCATTGCTTCCGCACCAGCTTCAACATCCAAGGAGAGCTCAACATGTGAAGGCCATTATTACTTACGAGACCTCTAAATCCAAATGACAGGTTCGATCTGACCTCACATCGCTCATAGGTGAAGGAGGATTTCGCTGGTGAACCTTTCTGTTCAAATTGGAAGTTCTCACTTGAAGAGGAGGTGTTCTCTACGAACCTACCTTCCTACTTACGAGACCTCTAACTCCAAATGACAGGTTCGATCTACATTGTACAAACACATTCAAGAATAGATCTTAACTGAAAATTTTATTGGGTGACCTCATTAAAAACCCATAAAAGGGAAAAAAGAGTGTCCCCTAAACTGTGTACAATGTTACATAGCTTTAGCTGAAATAAAACTTCAGGTGAGTCGCATTCCATGTATGAGGAATTGGACCACCTTCTAGAGTCTCGAGCCTATACGCTCCATTCCCCATGGCCTCTGTCACTCTGAAGGGACCAGTCCACTTAGGGGAGTGCTTGTTCTCTATCTGGTAGGGAGATGCCTTCCGCATGACTAGGTCGGCGACCTGGAACTGCCGAGCTATCAACTTAGAACTGTGCTTGAGCTCAACCCTCCTCTTGAACGCTTCACCTTTGATTCCTGCCTCTTCCCTAACTTCATCCAAGAGATCTAAATTTACCTTCCTTTCTTCGTTGGATTCCTCGGCTACAAAGTTCTGGAAACATGGTGAGCTCTCCTGGATTTCTACAGGGATCATGGCATCTGAACCGTACACCAAGCTAAAAGGGGTCTCATTGGTGGTGGACTGCAGAGTGGTATGGTAGGCCCATACGATTCTGGGAACCTCCTCAGCCCAAATCCCTTTCGCCTTCTCCAGCCTTCTCTTTAGTCCTCTGAGTAGGACTCGGTTGGCCGACTCGACTTGCCCATTAGTTTGAGGATGCTCGACTGATGCGAATACCTGCTTGATCCCCAACTCTGTGCATAGCTTCCCCAACTGTTGACTTGCAAATTGGGTGCCATTATAAGACACCAAGCGCTTGGGTACACCAAAGCGGCACACTATATTCTTCCACACGAAGTGCTGGATCTTGTGGGCTGTGATTTGTGCTACTGGCTCAGCCTCAATCCACTTCGTGAAATATTCTATGGCAAACACAAGGTACTTCATCTGACGCACCACCAAAGGAAATGGCCCCAAGATGTCAATTCCCCAGGTGTGGAATGGCCAAAGGCTGTATATAGATCTTAGCTCCTCTGGAGGCGCCCTGTGCCAATCTGCATGTCGTTGACACTGTTTGCACTGTTGCGCATACTTCGTGCAATCTTCCCTCATGGTTGGCCAGTAATACCCTGATCGAATGGCCTTAGATGCCAAAGCACGACCTCCTATGTGGCTTCCACATATTCCTTCATGGAGCTCTGCCATTATACGCACGCACTACTCACCATGTACACACACCAGAATAGGATGTATGAACCCGTGCCTATACAGCTCCCCATCAATGAGTGTATACTTAGTTGAGTTCTTCTTCACTTTCCTCGCCTCTGTTGGCTCTATGGGCAACATCCCATCAGCCAAGTAGCGCTTGTAGGGCGTCATCCACGTTTCCCCATTCTGCAACAAGCATACCTATGGCGACGTCTCCTCTAGTGCCACATACGCGTTGACCCTTGGCTTCTTCAAAGTTTCCTAGGTCAACGACCGATGACTCCTCTTCCCACCATCTGCCTTGCTGATCTGGTGGACTCCTACTAAATTATCAGCTGCGTAGGTGCGAGGTGTCATCAGGGTCTCCTGGATGACTGTCCTCTGCCTGCCCCCCTTGCCCGAGCTTGCAAGTTTTACCAACAAGTCAGCTCGGGCATTCTGATCTTTGGGCACATGCACTAATTCAAAATCCGTAAAGGAACTCTTCAACACCTGGACATACTCTAGGTATGAGGCCATCTTTGGCCTTGAAGTCTCCCGCCACCTGACCTGTGACCAACAGGGAGTCACTCTTTGCCAAAAGACTCTGTGCTCCCATCTCCTTAGCTAACAACATTCCAGTGATTAGAGCCTCATACTCAACCTGGTTGTTGCTGGCCTTGAAGGCAAATCGTAGGGCTTTCTCGATCAACAGCCCTTTCAGTCCTTCCAAGATCACTACAGCCCCACTTCCTTGTTGATTGGAAGACCCATCTACCGAAAGTACCCATCTAAAGTCAGGTCCATCCTGTTAAGTCTCTGTCGAGGACATCTCGGCTACAAAGTTGGCATATACTTGGCCTTTGATTGGACCTCTGGGCTCGTACTGTATGTCAAATTCAGACAATTCCACTGCCCATCGCACCATCCTCCCTGCTACATCTGGCTTCTGCAAGACCTTCCTAATGGGTAGGTCTGTCATCACCACCACTGTAAAGCTCTGGAAGTAATGGCGAAGCCTCCGCGCAGAGAACACCACGGCCAATGCCGCCTTTTCTATAGCCTGGTACCTCACCTCGGGCCCTTGCAACACCTTGCTAACAAAGTAGATAGGCTTTTGGCTTTGGTCCTGCTCCTGCACCAAGACTGAACTCACTGCCCTTTCAGTGACTGCAAAGTACAAGCGCAATGGGGTGCCGATCTGTGGTTTGCACAGCACTGGCGGGCTGGCCAGATATTGTTTCAACTTGAGGAATGCTTCTTCACACTCTTTGGTCCACAAGAACCTACTGTTCCTCCTCAAGCATTAGAAATAAGGGTGACCCTTATCGCCCCCAGCTGACACAAACCTGGAAAGGGCAGCCATTCGACCTGTCAATTGTTGCACTTCCTTAACCGACGTCGGGCTCCTCATGGCTAAGATCGCCGCACACTTGTCTAGATTGGCCTCGATTCCTCGTTCTGTTAGCAAGAAACCGAGGAACTTACCTGCTTCCACCCCAAAGACACACTTCTCTGGATTCAGCTTCAAACCATACTTAGCTATCGTAGTGAATAGCTCCTCCAAATCAACGACGTGCTGATCTCTAACCTGGGATGTCACCACCATATCATCTACGTAGTACGTTGCGCCCTATCATGGGTGCAAGGACCTTGTCCATTAGCCTTTGGTAGGTGGCGCCTGCATTCTTCAACCCAAATGGCATGACTGTATAGCAGTAGTAGGACAACTCGGTCATAAACGCTGTCTTGCTCTCATCCATCGGGTGCATCTTGATCTAGTTATAACCAGAAAAGGCATCCAAGAAGCTGAGCAGCTTGCACCCGAGGCGTTATCTACTAGCGCATCAATACTCGGCAAAGGATAAGAATCCTTTGGACATGCCTTATTGAGATCAGTGAAGTCCACACACATCCTCCACTTCCCATTGGCCTTCTTTACCAACACCACATTTGCTAGCCACTCAGGATATTGGATTTCCCGTATGTGACCAGCCTTGAGCAGCTTTTGTGTCTTTTCCCTGATCACCTGCCTCCTCTCTTCGTTGAATTTCCTCCTCCTTTCATGGACAGGTCTGACTTGGGGATTCAACGCAAGGCGATGACACAAAAAATCTGGGTCAATGCCTGGCATATCTGAGGCAGATCAAGCGAAAGCGTTCAAATGTCGCTCTATGACTCCCGCTATTTGGTCCTGCGTATCTTGGCATAGGGATTTGCCAAGTTTGAACACTCTGCCTCCAATCTCCCTCTCTACTACCTCCTCCGCTGGTTCAGGTCGTCTCTCTTGGGTGACCTCTGCTCGTGCGACCCCGACATCTCGTCGAGGCAGGTCAGTATCAGTGCACTCCCCACCCGGTGGTTGGGTGGTCACCGTGCACACTCCCCTTCTTGTCTTAAGGCTATTCTCGTAGCACTTCTTAGCCTTCTTCTGATCTAACCTAATGGTGATCACCACACCTTCCATCGAGGGAAACTTCATCTTCATATGCCTCGTCGACGCTGCGGCCCCCAGTCTGTTCAAAGCTGGCCTTCCCAAGAGCATGTTGTAGGATGATGGGGCATTCACGATCAGATACTTGATGTTCTCGGTGCGGGAGGCCACCCCATCAGTGAAAGTGGTCCTTAGCTCTATATATCCTCGCACCTCGACCTGGTCACCTGCGAACCCATACAGGCAGCCAGAACATCATGTCGGCCGAATACCCTTGATCAACGAGGGCCCGGTACACCCTTCTTCCCACAGTAACCACCAATATCACCACTGGATCATTGTCATGGGCAACAACGTCCAGGAGATCTGCCTTTGTGAATGTGAGGTCGATATCTGGGAAATGGTCTTCCTCACATGTTTCCACTGCCATCACAAATCGCACATACGTGCACCCCCCGCCTGAGAATCCACCTGCGATGGTGTGGATCTCACCATGTATGGGCACTTCGTGCCCCTGATCAGCCCTCGGCGCCACCACCACCTCTCCCCCTTGTGACTCCCGCAAGTAATCATTCAGGAAGCCGCTTTTGACCAACTCATCTTGATGTAGCCTAGCTTGAGTGCTTTCTTCCATGAGCTGAAAATGAATTTAAAGGTGGCGGAAGCTATGGTTGAAGATGTGCAAGGAGCTCCTAGGAGTTTTGGTTTCCTTGAAGGTGAAGTGTTAGGTGTGGAGAGTGAGTGGTGAGGCCATCTCACTTGGAAAAGATGAAGAATGAAGACTAAGGTGTCTATCCTAGAGGTAGGAGACAAGAGTGATAATTGGCACAAAGTTGGCAGCAATTTCACTCAAATTAGTCTTTCATTTACATGAGCCAATCACCTCATTATATAGGAGAGAGGGCTGGACATTTTGGAGCCAAAATTTGAAAATTCAAAATAAAACTCTCCATGAGAAGGTGCCATGTCGAGTCATGCTTTCCATGTTTTAGCTCACACCTTCCATGCTAAATCCTCTCCACTCCTAGGCTGCCATGTGGACGTCCATGTGCTCCATGCCAAGGTGATTTTCGTCCTCCAAAACACCATAGACGTTTTAGGGTTACATTGGACTCAAAGAAGCCCAATTGTTACCCTAACTAGTCACTTTTAACCCTAATTAGTCATATTTTACTATTGGCCCAAATACAAGCCCAAAAACCTATGCTACTTGGCCCAAATATTTAGTCCAATTATTTTATGCTACTAGGCCCAATACATGGCCCATGAAATCCTAAACAACTTTATACAATTTATTTAAGCTAAAGCTTGGCCCACAATAATGTTGACTAGTCAGCAGGAACTCAGTCTTCTTGTGTTCTTCTGACCAAAGCTTTAGTTTATGTTTTGATGACTTGGAGGTCTTCTTGGATATGTTTGTACATTCGTTCACCCTAGAGTTCTCCTCTTGACTGGGCCTACAAAAAGAAACAAAAACCCAATTAGACCCATATTTACAAGTAAATCCCAAAATAACCTCTAGGTCTTTATCCTCCTTATTATGTGGTTGTGTATGGCTGGAGGCTCTGCCATCACATCTAGCTGATGACCAAGGGCCAAACAGTTTTGGATGGGATGGGCAAACGCTTGATGGAATTCACACCAGGCGCTTTTGTTGGGCCCCAATCTCTTGTCTGTCTTTGGGGGCACCTTCAGCCTTTCTGCCATGTTGGGAATGGCGATCAACTCTTTGAGCTCCACCAGGAAGTTATGTCTGGGGGGCACATCCTCCTTAGCGCGTGCCCTGGTTTGAGGCTTCCTAGTCTCGCAGGGCTTCTGCTTTCCCAGGGCTCTCTTTTCTGTCGTCACCTCATGTACTCGCAGGGGCTAAGGTCGACTAGGTACTCGTGGTCATGAACAGGCTGCGCTCTCAAGCTTCTCATTGAGCTCTCCTTCGGCGGCGATGTGAGCAACAGCACGACGCTTGATGTCACCGAAGGTCTTTGGGCGACTTCGAATAAGGGACTCACTGAAGGGTCTTGGAAATATCCCCTTTTTGAAGGCGTGCACCACCATATCTTCATCTTTGGTGTGCAACCTCACTACCATCGCCCCAAATCTGTTGAGTTAATCTTTAAGGGACTCCCACTGATATTGCCTAACATCAAAAAGATCATAAGACATCGGTGGGGGAGCCCGGTTGACGATATACTGTTCTCTGAATAGCATGGAGAACTACGCGAAGGACGTAATATGTCCTTCGGGCAGGCTAACAAACCACTCCAGCGCTGTCCCCGTCAACGTGGTCATGAAGAGCTTGCAATGCACCGCATCAGACCCTCTTGACAGCATCATCTGCGTATGAAACACCGTGAGATGCGCTTCTAGATCCTCCACCCCCGTGAACACAGTTTTTGGGCCCACGAAGGTAGCTGGGACCACCGTGTCCATGATTGCTTGGGAGAAAGGCATTGGGAAAGCCTTTGGCGGCGTTGGTGAAGCCTGATCATCCACCACACAATCCCCTGCTTGCTGTAAATTGTGCAAGTTCACGCACAATTCTTCGTTTGCCCTGTGTAGCTCCTCGTTCCTAGCCTGTGATGCGGCCAGGTCCATCTGCATCCGCACTTGATCAACCCTTGATTCCGCCACCGTCTCCTAGAAGGCGCACATCGTTTCCATGAGTTGTTGCATGGTGACGCTCTCACCCCCATTTGGCGGGACAGATCCTTGCCTGGTATTCCTCATGTCTCTGGTTTCTTCTCCTTTGCTTGTGTATGGGACCTTATTTTACTTCAGCCCCACGATGGGCGCCAAATGTTCTTGCCAGTTGACTCTCCTGTCGGTTGACTCTACGACACTCCCACGCCTCCTTTCCTCACCTTTAGACTATGCTTTGCTGTCTCGAAACAACCTAAGCCTGCAAGATAGAAAGGGGCGCCCTAGAGGCCATTTGCACTCCAACGCTTAAGTCAAAACTAGAAGCACACCAAGTGTATTCAGTATCTCTATTTAGGTTTAGAAATTGCATACCTTTGCAAAGTATTTCGCTACCCTTTTGATCCGGTCGGTCATCGGTAGGCGATGACGTCAGCAGCAGATGACCACGTGGACCAGTCACAGGGTGACACGTGGCATGAGATGGCAGGCGAATCAGGGAGGAGACCACTTAGAATGGTGATCGGTGGTCAGTTACCAAGTGGCCACCACCCCCAGAGCGGTGCCTAGATAAGCGCCCGGAAGTATCGCACGGACGTCGGTGGATAGTGATGAGGCGCCGCACGGACGTCGGTGGATAGTAATGAGGCACCGCACGGACGTCGGTGGAAGGTCATGAGGCACCGCACGGTCATCGGTGGATAGTAATGAGGCACCGCTCGGTCGTTAGTGCATGCAGAGATAGATCGGTCATCGGTGTTCTTGCCAACTCGTGTTGAGCTGGGACCCAGGTTTCCAGCGAGAGCGTTATGCATGCACCTCGCATGATGCCCACTCAGAGGACGTGCGGTGAGACCATGCAGGCAGGATGCGCCTGGTGAGTGTGCTTAGAACAGCCACACCCGGTGCTCTCCTGGGAGCATGCACCCACTCAGAGGACGTGCGGCGAGGTCATACAGGCAGGATGCGCCTGGTGAGTGTGCTCAGACCAGCCACACCTGGTGCTCTCCTGGGAGCATGCGACTCGCTCAGAGAGAAGAAACGCGCTAAGTTACTCCACAAGAGGATAACTTAGCCGCACAAAGACAAGTGCAGGAGCCCTTCAGGTGTGACACGTGTATGGTAGATGTCAGCTGCATGCCTCCACGTGTCGCCATCTGAGAGAGAGGTGCGGCCCAGGTATAAAGGTACTCCACCTCATGTAAGGTAAGGGAATTCTTACACAGCCTTACACAGAATTACACTTCTTACAGTTTTGACAGTTACACACAGTTTTCTCTGAGTCACTGTGGGAGCGTTTCTACACGTTGCACAGTGATAACAGAGGGTGGATTTGAGCACACACGAGTCTCACAGAGAGATTCAGTGATAGTTTTTGGTGTTCCTGTTGCCTGACTTGAGCGTCGGAGTGCACACGGCCGCTAGAGGCGCCGTCTGTGTTGTTTTGCAGGCATCGTCCGGAGTCTCGGAGGAGGTTCTTGGAGCGTTCTTGCAGAACACGCAGTTGCAGAGGGCTAGACAAAGGAGTGACGAGGCACATCCTCCATGTTCAAGTCCGCGGCAGTATCACCTTTTTTATAGTCTAGGGTTTTCTCTGCGCCGCTACCCATATTTAGGGTTTACAGGAATACCCTTGCGCCGCTATTACCCAGGCTTAGGGTAATCTAGCATATAAGGTTTCCTTAACTGGAGTGCAAAACTCAAATAGGATGGCCACCTGGGTACCCCCTCGTGCACCTAGTCTCTAGGGCCACCTGTCCTGAGAGTGCCTTCACTGTTCACGTGCCATGCATGTAGCCTCACTGGGAAACCCTAATCCTGACGAGTGCTCAACCCCTCAGGACTCTGCACCTAATTGTGCTTTCCCTGTCACACACATAGGCACTTCGTGACTTAGGCCTCTCCCTACTTCTGGGCATTTTACTGATAACTAGTTTTCTCTTATGACCTACATCAGATGCTTTAGTTCTGTTGTTCAAAACATCCAAGACCGAAGTCACCTCGTCGGACCCAGTTGTCGAGGACTCATCAACCTGTTGAGTGACAACTCAGTCCCTACTGGTGATCGACACGCTGATGACTAATCTTCCCGCTAGTTCATACTACCTGTGGGGTCCATCCCACGTGGCTTTGGCCCATGCTGTGGGGCCCAGCTGACGTGGCTCACCATTACTAACTGTTCTCGGTGCCCGAGGACTGGTCGGTACACTGCCCGAGGATTGGTAGGTACAGAAGTTTATATACCCTAAAATGCACTAAATTAAGTTTCCCCAAAACCCAAACTACTGACGCATCGGCACAAAACATGCAGATACACCACGCCCCGTTTCGAGCCACTTTCATTTTTTAGGCGTCTTGACCAGACTTCTCTGTCAAAATCTATCGCCATTTGAAGTTTGTATACCCTAATATTCACTAAATGAAGTTTCCCCAAACCCCAAACTACTGACGAATCGGCACAAAACATGCAGATACGCCATACCCCGTTTCAAGCCGCTTTCATTTTTTAGGCGTCTTGATCGGACTTCTCTGTCAAAATCTATAGCCATTTGAAGTTTGTATACCCTAACATTCACTACATGAATACTCCCCAAACCCCAAACTATTAACGAATCGGCACAAAACATGCCGATACGCCACCCCCCGTTTCAAGCCACTTTCAATTTTGAGGAGTCGTTGTCAAACTTCTCTGTCAAAATCTATCGCCATTTGAAGGTTGTATACCCTAATATTCACCAAATGAAGTTTACCCGAACCCCAAACTACTGGCGAATCGGTACGAAACATGCAAATACGCCAGGCCCCATTTTTAGCCACTTTCATTTTTCAGGCGTCTTGATCGGACTTCTCTGTCAAAATCTATCGCCATTTCAAGTTTTCATACCCTAATATTCACTAAATGAAGTTTCCCCCAACCCCAAACTACTGACGAATTAGGATAAAACATGTAGATACACCATGCCCCGTTTCGACCCACTTTCATTTTTGAGGCATCTTGACCGGACTTCTCTGTCAAAATCTCTCGCCATTTGAAGTTTGTATACCCAAATATTTACTAAATGAAGTTTCCCCAAACCCCAAACAACTGACAAAACGGCACAAAATATGCAGATACGCCATGCCCCATTTTGAGCCACTTTCATTTCTGAGGCGTCTTGATCGGACTTCTCTGTTAAAATCTATGGCCGTTTGCATTTTGTATACCCTAATATTTAGTAAATGAAGTTTCGCGAAACCCCGAACTACTGACGAATCGGCAAAAAACATGCAAGCAGGCCATGCCCCGTTTCGAGCCATTTTCATTTTTCAGGCGTGTTGATCGGACTTCCCTGTCAAAATCTATCGCCATTTGAAGTTTGTATACCCTAATATTCACTAACTGAAGTTTCCCTAAACCCGAAACTACTGAGGAATCGGCACAAAACCTGCAGATACGCCACGCCCCGTTTCGAGCCACTTTCATATTTGAGGCGTCTTGATCGGACTTCTCCGTCCAAATCTATCGCCAGTTGAATTTTGTATACCCTAATATTCACAAAATGAAGTTTCCCCAAACCCCAAACTACTAACCAATCGCCACAAAACATCCAGTTACGCCACGCCCCATTTCGACCTACTTTCTTTTTTTAGGCCCCTCGATCGGACTTCTCTGTTAAAATCAATCGCCATTTGAAGTTTGTATACCCAAATATTCACTAATTGAAGTTTCCCTAAACCCCAAAGTACTGACGAATCGGTACAAAACATGCAGTTACGCCACGCCCCGTTTTGAGCCACTTTCATTTTTCAGGCTTCTTGACCGAACTTCTCAATCAAAATCTATCGCCATTTGAAGTTTCTATACCCTAATATTCATTAAATGAGGCTTCCCCAAACCCCAAACTACCGACCAATCGGCACAGAACATGTGGATACGCCAAGCCATGTTCGACCCACTTTCATATTTTAGACATCGTGATCGGACTTCTCTGTCCAAATCTATCGCCATTTGAAGTTTGTAAACCCTAATCTTCACTAATTAAAGTTTCCATAAACCCCAAACAACTGACTAATCGGCAGAAAACATGCAGATACGCCACACCCCGTTTCGAGCCAGTTTCATTTTTGAGGCGTCTTGATCGGACTTCTCTGTCAAAATCTATTGCCATTTGAAGTTTGTATACCTTAATATTCACTAAATGAAGTTTCCTGAAACCCCAAACTGCAGAAGAATCGGCACAAAACATGTAGATATGTCGCGCCCCATTTCGACCCACTTTCAATTTTGACATGTCTTGATCGGACTTCTCTGTGAAAATCCATCACCATTTGATGTTTGTATACCCTAATATTCACTAAATGAAGTTTCCCCAAACCCCAAACTACTGACGAATCGGCACAAAACATGTAGATTCGCCACGCCCCGTTCCGAGCCACTTTCATTTTTTAGGCGTCTTGATCGGACTTCTCCGTCAAAATCTATCGCCAGTTGAATTTTGTATACCCTAATATTAACTAAATGAGGTTTCCCCAAACCTCAAACTTCTGACGAATCGGCACAAAACATGCAGATACGCCATGCCACGTTTCGAGCTACTTTCAATTTTGACGCGTCTTGATCGGACTTCTCTGTCAAAATCTATCGTCATTTGAAGTATGGATACCCTAATATTCACTAACTGAAGTTTCCGCAAACACCAAACTACTCACAAATTAGAAGAAAACAAACAGATACGTCACGCCACGTTTCGAGCCACTTTCAATTTTGACGCGTCTTGATCGGTCCTCTCTGTCAAAATCCATCGCCATTTGAAGTTTTTATACCCAAATATTCACTAAATGAAGTTTCCCTAAACCCCAAACTACTGACGAATCGGCACAAAACATGCAGTTACGCCACGCCCTGTTTCGAGCCACTTTCATTTTTCAGGCGTCTTGACCGAACTTCTCAATCAAAATCTATCTTCATTTGAAGTTTCTATACCCGAATATTCACTAAATGAGGTTTCCCCAAACCCCAAACTACTGACGAATCGGCACAAAACATGCAGATACGCCACGCCACGTTCGAGCCACTTTCATTTTTGAGACATCGTGATCGGACTTCTCTGTCAAAATCTATCGCCATTTCAAGTTTGTATACCCTAATATTCACTAAATGAAGTTTCCCCAAACCACAAACTACTTACGTATCGGCACAAAACATGCAGATACGCCACGCCTCGTTTCGAGCAGCTTTCATCTTTGAGGCGTCTTGATCGGACTTTTCTGTCAAAATCTATTGCCATTCAAAGTTTGTATACCTAATATTCACTAAATGAAGTTTCCCCAAACCCCAAACTACTGACCAATTGGCACGACACATGCAGATACGCCACGCCCCGCTTCGACCAACTTTCATTTTTTAGGTGTCTTGACCGGACTTCTCCATCAAACTCTATCGCCATTTCAAGTTTCTATACCATAATATTCACTAAATGAGGTTTCCCCAAACCCCAAACTACTGACGAATCGGCACAAAACATGCAGTTACGCCACGCCCCGTTTCGAGCCACTTTCATTTTTTAGGCGTCTTGATCGGACTTCTCTATCAAAATCTATCGCCATTTAAAGTTTGTATATGCTAATATTCACTAATGAAGTTTCCCCAAACCCCCAAACTGCTAACAAATCGGCACAAAACATGCGGATAGGCCATGCCTCGTTTCAAGCCACTTTAATTTTTGAGGCCTCTTGATCCTGCCGCTTGACTCGAACGTGGAGGATTGCCTCGTCACTCCTTCGTCTAGCCCTCTGTTCTGCAGGAACGCTCCAAGAACCACCACCGGAACTCCAAACGCTGCCTGCAAAACACACAGACGGCGCCTCTGGCGGCCGTTGTAGCTCCGACGCTCAAGTCAGGCAACAGGAACACCAAATCTATCACTGAATCTCTCTGTGAGACTCGTGTGTGCTCTCAGATCTACTTTCTCTCTCTATAACTGTTTTCTGTTATCACTGTGCAACGTGTAAGAACGCTCTCACAGTGACTCCGAAACTCAGTGTAGTGAGCATGTGTAAACTTGTAATCTCAGAAAGAATCCCCTTACCTTACATGACGTGGAGTGCTTTATACCTGAGCCGCGCCTCTCTCCCAGATGGTGACACGTGGAGGCACCAGCTGGAATCTACCGTACACGCGTCACACCTGGAGGGCTTCTGCGCTTCTCTTTGTGCGGGCCGCATGCTCCCAGGAGAGCGCCAGGCGCATCCTGCCTGCATGGCCTCGCCGCACGTCCTCTGAGTGGGCATCATGCGAGGTGCATGCGTAGCGTTCTCGCTGGGAACCCCGATGACTGACCTCCCTCTGCATGCACTTACGACTGATCTCCCTCTGCATGCACTTACGACCGATCTCCCTCTTAACGCCCGATCACGCTCTTCATGCAGTCACACCATATCGGTGCCTCATAACTTCCACCGATGACCGGGCGGTGCATCATAACTTCCCCTGATGACCGGGCGGTGCCTCATGACTTCCCCTGATGACCGGGCGGTGCCTCATGACTATCCACCGACGTCCGTGCGGTGCTTCCAGGCGCTTATCTATGCTCTGAACTGGGAGTGGTGGCCACTTGGTATCTGACTACCGATCACCGTTCTAGGTGATCTCCTCCCTAATTCACTTGCTCTTTCTACCACGTGCCACCCTGTGCATGGTCCACGTGGTCAATGCCTGCTGACGTCATCAACTACTGATGACCGACTGGATCACAAGCCCCCAGTCTCGAGCTGTGAACTTGTTCTCAGCGAAGAGACAAAGTGGTCGCGCCCTCGGTCCACGTGGCAAGTGGGGCCACGCCACATGCTGCTCACGTATCTGCTCCTCGACGTCACGGCTTCCATACTTTATCTCTCGACACATGGACGCAGTAATGGCCCCCACTGAGTGTCGCTACCGTTTCCTTCATTCAACAGAAGCGTGCGCATTCCTCTGGATCATCTAGAGATTCACCTTCTCTGTTTTCTTCTTCTCAACCGCGCTAGGGTTCGCTGCGTTTCTCCTCTTTCACTCTCTGCATGTGACTAACTGTTAACTAGCTTAGGCTTTAGCGCGATCCCACTGCAACCCCTCAAACTTGGCTTCTGACTTGATTGCGGCTAACTGTTACCTTAGCATTGCCTTCAACATAACTTCGTGCTGGATGACTGACTTAACGGGGCCTAAATGCTTCGGCTTCACGCAGCAGAACTTACTTCTACCACCGACCACCGACTAGCATGTTAGTGCACCACCGATCAGTCATCGCGCTTCTGGCTTCGCTACACTTCTCTACCACACCAGCGCTGAGTGCATAGAGGGCCTAAACACCAACTGTGTTTTGGGGAAGAGAAGTGCTTCTCGACGACCCCTCTTGCTTCAACCTCGCTGTAAGAAGTCGTGGGTGAGGTCTTGCTTCTCTCACCTCAGCTCGCTGTAAAAAGCAGAGGGAAGGGACTTGCTTCTCTTGCCTCAACCTTACTGTAAGAAATAGAGGAAGAGGACTTCTCTCTCGCCTCAACCTTGCTGTAAAAAGCAGAGGAAGAGGACTTCCCTCTCGCCTCAACCTTGCTGTAAAAAGCAGAGGAAAGGACTTTTCTTCTTGCCTCAACCTTGCTGTAAAAAGCAGAGGAAGAGGACTTTCTCTCGCCTGCACCTTGCTGTACAAAGTCGAGGGAGGACTTTCTTCTCTCTCGCCTACACTTGCTCAAAGGCAAGGAGGTCTTCCTCTGTTGCCTGCACTTGCTCAAAGGCAAGGAGTGTAACATCCCGCCAAATCCTTTTCACAATTATAAAATGAAATAAAGGTAAAACAATAATATTGAAGTGAACATACGTATTTATATAAAATGGAGTTGCTCCTCACAGGGAGTTTAATACATAAAAACCGGTCAATTTTCCAAAACTTAAAACAAAATACAGCCAAATAAAATGAAACCGGCGGTCTCCCTACATAAACCGGCGATCTCCTATCAGAAGACCCAAAACAGCCGATCTGCTATCAGAACAGAAAAACAGGCGATCACCACATAGAGACAGAAACAGGCGATCTCCTTCCGGCGACCACTCACTGAGGAGCTCTACTCCCTGGAAGATCATCTGCTCCCGTGTAAAATACACGATCATCACAGTTTTAAGAGAAAACAGCCACAGAACAATACAAAGGGTAAGCTAGATATTTTTAAAACTTTAAATTATAAACTGGACAACCAACGTAGATCGGCCCTTCTTAAACATTCACAAGAGTCCATCACTTTCTCATTCATATCACACAACCATCAAGTGTCTATCAACAATTCTCAATATTTCACATTTCTCACGTCAGACTTCCACTGACTCATCACACATAGACACTTGACACTACTTCCGGAAGACTCGTGCATTGAACTTAGCATCCAGAGACCTGCACCTGTCATACTTCATCGCTGTAATGTTCCCACAGCCATGCGCATCAACATAATCTCGATCTCAATCTCATCACTCTCACAGTATGACAGGGTTAATCCATATAACAGGTCAAGTCAGTTATTTTTCAAACGACTTACCCATACATATGGACCTCCTTCGACTCTCACCAACCGAATGACTTCATCTATGTGACTCCATCATATCAGCAGAGTCAGGATCGTCTCATTCACAGGATACTCACTGATCAATACACCTCATAAATAATCTCAACACGGTATTTCCTTTCCTGAAAATACTATGTCTTGATCCCACATTCAAACATTCAACACATCATATAACACTTAAATGAACGATTTCCAAACACAGCAACAATCATTCCAAGGTTCAGACTTTAAAATATCACATGCATTCCACATTTAAATCTCAAACAGTCTCAACGACACTAAAACAGGGGATTTCGAAAGCTGTATGTAAAACCGGCGATCACGTCGCCCAAATACATAAAAACAGAACATCGTGAAATAGAGTTTAAAACCGGCGACCACGTCGCCCAAACACATAGAACAGAGCATCGTGAAATAGAGTTTAAAACCGGCGACCACGTCGCCCAAACACATAGAAACAGAGCATCACGAAATAGAGCTTAAAACCGGCGACCACGTCGCCCTCACTTCAGAAACAGCTAATCTACGGCTTTTATTGAAAAACAAAGCTAGCTTCCCTTACCTGGACTTGCGTAAACTTCACTAAGAGCTCCAACCCAACGAGCTTCAAGGATGCCTTAACTCTGCTTTAGCGTCTGGTTTGGAGGACTTGCAGAGAACCTCCCAGGTGCTCTATGGCAGTCGTCGATAGCCAAGCAGGGACGTGATAAGGCCTGAATCGCAGAGTGAAGGAGAGAAAAGAGAAGGATGAAGGTAGACTCACTCTGTCACTCTTGAACCACAGCAACGTTCTTTGCCTCCCCGCAGTGGGTTTTTGAATCCAAGTCTACTTGTCCACGCATGCTGCCGCCACCACCCCCTCTGCAGGAAAGCCTGAGTGTACGTTTCACTGAACAGTACGGCCACAGTTGTCTCTTGCGCATGCCAACTTTCTGATGTCACTGTTCTGAACCACCCTTTTTGTCTTTTTGCGCATGCCAACCACTTCCCTGAACAGTACGACCGCGAGTGTCTCTTGCGCATGCCAACTTTCTGATGTCGCTATTCTGAACCACCCTTTTTGTCTACGTGGCGCGCTTGCAGGACGTTTCATGCTGGGAGTCGGGGTCCCACTTTATCTGTGTGAAACACGACATCGCGCGATAACCTTTCACCGATGACTTATCTCTGGAAGACGACCGATGTCTCTCTCTGGAAGACGACCGATGTCTCTCTCTGGGAGACGACCGATGTCTCTCTCTGGGAGACGACCGATGTCTATCCCAGGCGACGCCCGCATGTCTCTCGCGCCCCGGTGATGTCCGCATACCTCGCGCCCTGGCGATGTCCGCATGGGTAGTCTAGGCGACAGGCGATTATGTACTAACCAGGCGATCTCATAGTCTTCTAAGCTACACTTTTATTTCCAATTAAAGTTTCTAGGTCCTTACAAGGAGGACTTCCTCTTTCTCGCCTGCACTTGCTCAAAGGCAAGGAGGACTTCCTCTGTTGCCTGCACTTGCTCAAAGGCAAGGAGGACTTCCTCTGTTGCCTCAACCTTGCTGTAAAAAGCAAAGGAAGTGGACTTTCTGATGGAGGAGGGCCAAGCACATCTAACCAAGGAAGCCAAGGCCCAAACCAAGAAGACCGTCTAGACCAAGAGGAGCGTCTAGCTCCAAGAAGTGAGCGTCTAGGACGTGAAGGAGGGAGGCTATCCATGGAGCTAGACCGTCTAGGACCTCTCACAAGATCCATGGCTAAACATATCCAAGCACACATAGAAGAAGCCACGGATGGGAGGGAGAAGACCTTGTACATGCTACTTGGAGGCCCATTAGGGGTAGCTTAGTAGATTAGTGTAGTGTAGAAAGCAAAACTTCCTAACTTAGGGGTGTACTATCAAATGTTGCATTTTTGACCTATCTTCTAGAATATTAGGATGATGGTGTGGTTTGACTAAAGTCAATACCCTAGGCAGCCCCCACTTTTTGTATTTCCATCCCTACCCTTTAAGCTTGCTCACCAAGGCTCCTAAATCTATAAATAAGGAGGCCTACCTCATGTATTTTCAAGTTTATTTGAGTAATGTTATGCTACCATTTTTGTGCACAAGCTTTACTCCTCCTAGAAATCTAGGCTATAAACTTCAATCCTTTCACCTTCTCCCTTGAGCTGGCCGAACCACTCAACCCATACTCATCATGCACCTTCAAGACCAACACAACTCCTAGGAGGGTCTTGTTTCACTCATCCATTGCTTCCGCTCCATCTATTTCTACTTTGATTCAAGAAGAACACATGAAAATGCCATCACTTTCGTTCTTGCCCCAACCTTGCTGTATAAAGCAGAGGAAGAGGACATTCTCTCGCCTGCACCTCGCTGTACAAAGTCGAGGGAGGACTTTCTTCTCTTGCCCCAACCTTGCTGTATAAAGCAGAGGAAGAGGACTTTCTCTCTTGCCCCAACCTTGCTGTATAAAGCAGAGGAAGAGGACTTTCTCTTGCCTCAACCTTGCTGTATAAAGCAGAGGTCACGACTTTCTCTGTTGCCTCAACCTTGCTGTAAAAAGCAAAGGAAGAGGACTTTCTCTTGCCTCAACCTTGCTATATAAAGCAGAGGTGAGGACTTTCTCTGTTGCCTCAACCTTGCTGTAAAAAGCAAAGGAAGAGGACTTTCTCTTGCCTCAACCTTGTTGTATAAAGCAGAGGAAGAGGACTTTCTCTCGCCTGCACCTCGCTGTACAAAGTCGAGGGAGGACTTTCTCGTGGGTGCACGCTCCCAGGGGGGCGCCAGGCGTGGTTGTCTAAGCGCACACACCGGGCGCGCCCTGCCTGCATTGCCTCATCATGCGTTCTCTGCACGTCCCGACCGGCGAGGAGCTCTTCTTCTGGAATCATGTGAGGTGCATGCTTAACGCTCTCGCTGGGAACTTGGGTTCCAGCTTAACACGTGTTAGCAAGACCCCGATGACCATGCACCGACCGATCACTCACTCTCTACATGCACCGATGGTTGATCGCGATCTGCATGCACTGATGGCTGATCGCGCTCTACATCCAAGCGCTTATCTAGGGGCTGATCTGCTGGTGGTGGCCACTCGGGAACTGATGACCGACCACCTGGACTTGCACCTGGGGCAAGGAGAACTTTAAACTGGGAACACCCGCACACTTTATGTACTGAAAATCTTTTATTGGGTGGCATCGTTAAAAAGAGTGCCCCCTCATCTGCTCAACTGTTTAATACACTAAGTGTGTGTACAGCGCGATAGCGCATCTACTTTACAATTTAACCAAAGTAGGAAACAAACGTGTAGCGTCCTGGGTTCTGGGAATAGCTGTTCCGTCCAAAGTCTCCAGCCGACAAGCTCGATTCTCCGACGTCTCAACCACTCTGGATGGGGTCTCCTTTAACCGGCGATGACCGCCCTGGCGATGCACACACGTGGGGCGATCATGCCTTCCTCTTCAGCTCTGGGAGCCCCCCAATGTAGCCTCTTCCATCACCTTACCTCCCCCAACACAGGGAGTTCATGCTGCTGGTCGCCTGCCTGGAACCCCGAAGCGCGATCACCTTGTCTCTTCTGCAGGTAATCGGTCAGGAACCCTGTCTCCACCAACTCAGCAAGCTGACGCCCCAACGCCAGGCAGGTACGGAGTGTATGTCCATAAGCTTGATGGAATTCACACCACTCATCCTTCCTCCCTCTAAGTAGCCTGTCGGTTTTCTCTGGCACATGGAGTCTTGCTGCCACAGCAGGGATGACGATCAGCTTCACCAAACTTATCATGAAATCATACCTGGGGGTGCGTTGCTTGCACGCCCCCTGGTCTGGTCCTTCCTGGGTGCATAAGGGCGAGACCTTCCCTGCTCCTTCCTCCCTTCCTTGGTCTCATGCACCCGCGCCTGTTGCTGCTGATTCCCCTGACCTCCACGTGGCTTCGAAGGTGCAGCACTTCCTCTCTTCTCAGAGACCTCTGTCTCTGCTACTATGTGTGCCACCGCGCGTCGCCGTATCTCGGTGAAGGTGGCAGGGTGGCTCTTGATGAGCGATTCACTGAAAGGACCAGGGAGGACACCTCTCTTGAACACATGCACCAGCATGTCCTCGTCCTTGCTGGGCAATCTCACCACCTGCCCCCCAAAGCGATTGAGGTAGTCCTTCAACGGCTCCCCCTGATACTGGCGCACGTCAAACAGGTCGTAGGACACCACTGGCGCCGGTCGGTTGATGATGTACTGCTCCGTGAACAACTTCGCAAACTGATGGAAGGAAGTGACGTGGCCCTCTGGCAGGCTCACGAACCACTTCCTAGCCACTCCGCTCAGCGTGCTCATGAACATCTTGCAGTACACAACATCTGAACCTCCAGTCAGCATCATCTGAGTATGGAAGACTGTCAGGTGTGCTTCTGGATCTTCCACCCCCGTGAACGACGCTTTCAGTCCCACCAGATGGGGAGGCACCACCGTGTTCATGATTTCGGGGGAGAAAGGCATAGGGAATGCTCTCGGAGGCGATGGTGGCGTCGACGTCCTCTCTTCAGCTGCACGCTCCCTCTGCGCCTGCAATTCCCTATGCAGCTCTTCATTCATACGGTTCAACTCTTCGTTTCTTCTCTGCGATGCAGTCAGCTCTGCACGCATTTTCTCTTGCTCAGCTCTCGATTCCGCGACGCTATCTTGCAGCGCGCGCATCATCTCCACTACCTGCGCCATGGTAACAGCTCCTTCTTCAGTAGATGGCGCAGGTGAGGTTTGCCTGGTTCTTCTTCTCATCTTCTCAACACTTCGATGTAACTTCAAGAAAACTCTAAGAAACCTCGACGAAAAGATCAAGAAGCTCCAAGAAACTGCAAGAACCTCAAGAAACTGCGACGTGGATGGGAACCAGATTCACACGGGCCCCACGGTGGGCACCAATGATCCTGCCGCTTGACTCGAACGTGGAGGATTGCCTCGTCACTCCTTCGTCTAGCCCTCTGTTCTGCAGGAACGCTCCAAGAACCACCACCAGAACTCCAAACACTGCCTGCAAAACACACAGACGGCACCTCTGGCGGCCGTTGTAGCTCCGACGCTCAAGTCAGGCAACAGGAACACCAAATCTATCACTGAATCTCTCTGTGAGACTCGTGTGTGCTCTCAGATCTACTTTCTCTCTCTATAACTGTTTTCTGTTATCACTGTGCAACGTGTAAGAACGCTCTCACAGTGACTCCGAAACTCAGTGTAGTGAGCATGTCTAAACTTGTAATCTCAGAAAGAATCCCCTTACCTTACATGACGTGGAGTGCTTTATACCTGAGCCGCGCCTCTCTCCCAGATGGTGACACGTGGAGGCACCAGCTGGAATCTACCGTACACGCGTCACACCTGGAGGGCTTCTGCGCTTCTCTTTGTGCGGGCCGCATGCTCCCAGGAGAGCGCCAGGCGCATCCTGCCTGCATGGCCTCGCCGTACGTCCTCTGAGTGGGCATCATGCGAGGTGCATGCGTAGCGTTCTCGCTGGGAACCCCGATGACCGACCGACCTCCCTCTGCATGCACTTACGACCGATCTCCCTCTGCATGCACTTACGACCGATCTCCCTCTTAACGCCCGATCACGCTCTTCATGCAGTCACACCATATCGGTGCCTCATAACTTCCACCGATGACCGGGCGGTGCATCATAACTTCCCGTGATGACCGGGTGGTGCCTCATGACTTCCCCTGATGACCGGGCGGTGGCTCATGACTATCCACCGACGTCCGTGCGGTGCCTCATGACTATCCACCGACGTCCGTGCGGTGCTTCCAGGCGCTTATCTATGCTCTGAACTGGGAGTGGTGGCAACTTGGTATCTGACCGTTCTAGGTGATCTCCTCCCTGATTCACTTGCTCTTTCTACCACGTGCCACCCTGTGCATGGTCCACGTGGTCAACGGCTGCTGACGTCATCAACTACTGATGACCGACCGGATCACCTCTTGATCGGACACCTCTGTCAAAATCCATCGCAATTTGAAGTTCGTATACCCTAATATTCACTTAATGAAGTTTCCCCAAGCCCCACACTACTGTCGAATCGGCACGAAACATGCAGATACGCCACGCCATGTTTCGAGACATTCGTTTTTTAGGCCTCTTGATCGAACTTCTTTGTCAAAATCTATCGCCATTTGAAGTTTGTAAACCCTAATATTCACTAAATGAAGTTTCACCAAACCCCAAAGTACTGACGAACCAGCACAAAACATGCAGATACGCCACGCCCCGTTTGGAGCCACTTTCATTTTTGAGGCGTCTTGATCGGACTCCTCTGTCAAAATCTATCGCCATTTGAAGTTTGTATACCCTAATATTCACTAAATGAAGTTTCCCCAAACTACTGACGAATCGGCACAAAACATACAGATACGCCACGCCCTGTTTCGAGCCACTTTCGTTTTTGAGGCGTCTTGATCGGACTTGTCTGTCAAAATGTTTCGCCATTTGATGTTTGTATACCCTAATATTCACTAAATGAAGTTTCCCCAAACCCCAAACTACTGACGAATCGGCACAAAACATGCAGATACACCACGCCCCGTTTCGAGCCACTTTCATTTTTTAGGCATCTTTATCGGTCTTCTGTGTGAAAATCTATCGCCATTTCAAGTTTCTATACCCTAATATTCACTAAATAAAGTTTCCCCAAAACCCCAAACTACTGACGAATCGGCACAAAACATGCAGATACACCACGCCCCGTTTCGAGCCACTTTCATTTTTTAGGCGTCTTTATCGGTCTTCTCTGTAAAAATCTAACATCATTTGAAGTTTATATACCCTAATATTCACTAAATAAAGTTTCCCCAAACCCCAAAGTACTTGCGAATTGATCCGGTCGGTCATCAGTAGTTGATGACGTCAGCAGCCGTTGACTACGTGGACCATGAACAGGGTGGCATGTCGTAGAAAGAGCAAGTGAATCAGGGAGGAGATCACCTAGAATGGTGATCGGTAGTCAGATATCAAGTGGCCACCACTCCCAGTTCAGAGCATAGATAAGCGCCTGAAAGCCCCGCACGGACGTCGGTGGATATTCAGGAGGCATCGCACGGACGTCGGTGGCAAGTCATGAGGGACCGCACGGGTGTCGGTGGCAGGTCATGAGGGACCGCCCGGGTGTCTGCATGAGGAGCGCGATCGGGCGTTAAGAGGGAGATCGGTCGTAATTGCATGCAGGGGGAGGTCGGTCATCGGGGTTCCCAGCAAGAACGCTACGCATGCACCTCGCATGATGCCCCACTCAGAGGACGTGCGGCGAGGCCATGCAGGCAGGATGTGCCTGGCGCTCTCCTGGGAGCATGCGGCCCGCACAGAGAGAAGCGCAGAAGCCCTCCGAGTGTGACGCGTGTACGGTAGATTCAAGCTGGTGACTCCACGTGTCACCATCTGGGAGTGAGACGCGGCTCAGGTATAAAGCTCTCCACATCATGTAAAGTAAGGGATTTTCCTTTCATTCTTTTCCAAGTTTACACAGGCTCTCTACACTGGGATTCTGAGTCACTGTGAGAGCGTTTTTACACGTGGCACAGTGATAACAGAAAACAGTTATAGAGAGAGAAAGTGGATCTGAGAGCACACACGAGTCTCACAGAGAGATTCAGTGATAGATTTGGTGTTCCTGTTGCCTGACTTGAGCGTCGGAGCTACAACGGCCGCTAGAGGCGCCGTTCGTGTGTTTTGCAGGCAGCGTTTGGAGTTCCGGTGGTGGTTCTTGGAGCGTTCCTGCAGACCAGAGGGCTAGACGAAGGAGTGACGAGGCAATCCTCCACGTTCGAGTCAAGCGGCCGGATCATTTGGCACCCACCGTGGGGCCCGTGTGAATTTTGTTCCCATCCACGTCGCAGTTCTTGAAGTTTCTTGAGGTTTCTTGGAGCTTCTTGATCGTTTCGTCGAAGTGAAGTTACGTCGAAGTGCAGAGGAGATGAGTAGAAGAACCAGGCAAACCTCACCTGCGCCATCTGCTGAAGAAGGAGCTGTTACCATGGCGCAGGTAGTGGAGATGATGCGCGCGCTGCAAGATAGCGTCGCGGAATCGAGAGCTGAGCAAGAGAAAATGCGTGCAGAGCTGACTGCATCGCAGAGAAGAAACGAAGAGTTGAACCGTATGAATGAAGAGCTGCGTAGGGAATTGCAGGCGCAGAGGGAGCGCGCAGCTGAAGAAAGGACGTCGATGCCACCGTCGCCTCCGAGAGCATTCCCTATGCCTTTCTCCCCCGAAATCATGAACACGGTGGTGCCTCCCAATCTGGTGGGACTGAAAGCGTCGTTCACGGGGGTGGAAGATCCAGAAGCACACCTGACAGCCTTCCACACTCAGATGATGCTGACTGGAGGTTCAGATGCTGTGTACTGCAAGATGTTCATGAGCACGCTGAGCGGAGTGGCTATGGAGTGGTTCGTCAGCCTGCCAGAGGGCCACGTCATTTCCTTCCATCAGTTTGCGAAGCTGTTCACGGAGCAGTACATCATCAACCGACCGGCGCCAGTGGTGTCCTACGACCTGTTTGACGTGCGCCAGTATCAGGGGGAGCCGTTGAAGGACTACCTCAATCGCTTTGGGGTGCAGGTGGTGAGATTGCCCAGCAAGGATGAGGACATGCTGGTGCATGCGTTCAAGAGAGGTGTCCTCCCTGGTCCTTTCAGTGAATCGCTCATCAGGAGCCACCCTGCCACCTTCACCGAGATACGGCGACGCGCGGTGGCACACATAGTAGCAGAGACAGAGGTCTCTGAGAAGAGAGGAAGTGCTGCACCATCGAAGCCACGTGGAGGTCAGGGGAATCAGCAGCAACAGGCGCGGGTGCATGAGATCAAGGAAGGGAGGAAGGAGCAGGGAAGGTCTCGCCTTTATGCACCAAGGAAGGACCAGACCAGGGGGCGTGCAAGCAACGCACCCCCCAGGTATGATTTCATGATAAGTTTGGCGGAGCTGATCGCCATCCCTGCTGTGGCAGCAAGACTCCATGTGCCAGAGAAAACCGACAGGGTACTTGGAGGGAGGAAGGATGAGTGGTGTGGATTCCATCAAGCTTATGGACATACACTCTGTAACTGCCTGGCGTTGGGGCGTCAGCTTGCTGGGTTGGTGGAGACAGGGTTCCTGACCGATTACCTGCAGAAGACACAAGGTGATCACGCTTCGGGGTCCCAGGAAGGCGACCAGCAGCATGAACTCCCTGTGTTTGGGGAGGTGAGGTGATGGAAGAGGCTACACTAGGGGGGCTCCCAGAGCTGAAGCGGAAGGCATGATCGCCCCACGTGTGTCAATCACCAGGGCGGTCATCGCCGGTTAAAGGAGACCCCATCCAGAGTGGTTGAGACGTTGGAGAATGGAGCTCATCGGCTGGTGACTCTGGGCGTAACGACTATTCCCAGAACCCAGGATGCTACACGCTTCTTTCCTACTCTCGTTAAGTTGTAAAGTAGATGCGCTATTGCGCTGTACACATACCTAGTGTATTAAAACAGTTGAGCAGATCAGGGGCACTCTTTTTAACGATGCCACCCAATAAAAGATTTTCAGTACATAAAGTGTGCGAGTGTTCCCAGTTTAAAGTTCTCCTTGCCCCAGGTGCAAGACCAGGTGATCGGTGGTGAGTTACCGAGTGGCCACCACCAGCAGATCAGCCCCTAGATAAGCGCTGGGATGTAGAGCGCGATCAGCCATCAGTGCTTGCAGACCGCGATCAGCCGTCGGTGCATGTAGAGAGTGAGCGCTCGGTCGGTGCAGGGTCATCGGGGTCTTGCTAACACGTGTTGAGTTGGAACCCAAGTTCCCAGCGAGAGCGTTAAGCATGCACCTCGCATGATTCCAGAGAAGAGCTCCTCGCCGGCCGGGACGTGCGGAGAACGCGTGATGAGGCAATGCAGGCAGGGCGCGCCTGGCGAGTGCGCTCAGATCAGCCACGCCTGGCGCACCCCTGGGAGCGTGCACCCAAGAGAAAGTCCTCCCTCGACTTTGTACAGCGAGGTGCAGGCGAGAGAAAGTCCTCTTCCTTTGCTTTTTACAGCAAGGTTGAGGCAACAGAGAAAGTCCTCTTCCTCTGCTTTATACAGCAAGGTTGAGGCAAGAGAAAGTCCTTTTCCTCTGCTTTTTACAGCAAGGTTGAGGCAACAGAGAAAGTCCTCACCTCGACTTTGTACAGCGAGGCTGAGGCAAGAGAAAGTCCTCTTCCTCTGCTTTATACAGCAAGGTTGGGGCAAGAGCGAAAGTCCTCTTCCTCTGCTTTTTACAGCAAGGTTGAGGCAACAGAGGAAGTCCTCCTTGCCTTTGAGCAAGGGCAGGCACCAGAGGAAGTCCTCCTTGCCTTTGAGCAAGCGCAGGCACCAGAGGAAGTCCTCCTTGCCTTTGAGCAAGTGCAGGCACCAGAGGAAGTCCTCCTTGCCCTTGAGCAAGTGCAGGCACCAGAGGAAGTCCTCCTTGCCTTTGAGCAAGTGCAGGCGAGAAAAGAGGAAGACCTCCTTGCCCTTGAGCAAGTGTAGGCACCAGAGGAAGACCTCCTTGCCTTTGAGCGAGTGCAGGCGAGAAAGAAGAAAGTCCTCCCTCGACTTTGTACAGCGAGGTGTAGGCGAGTGAAAGTCCTCACCTCGACTTTTTACAGCAAGGTTGAGGCAAGAGATCAAGTCCTTTTCCTCTGCTTTTTACAGCAAGGTTGAGGCGAGAGAACCAAGTCCTCTTCCTCTGCTTTTTACAGCAAGGTTGAGGCGAGAGAACCAAGTCCTCTTCCTCTGCTTCTTACAGCAAGGTTGAGGCAAGAGAACCAGGTCCCTTCCCTATGCTTTTTACAGCGAGGCTCAGGTGGGAGAAGCAAGACCTCACCCACGACTTCTTACAGCAAGGTTGGGACAAGAGGGGTCACCGAGAAGCACTTTTCTTCCTCAAAACACAGGCGTCATAGTTGGTGTTCAGGCCCTCTATGCACTCAGTGCTGGTGTGGCAGAGAAGTGTAGCGAAGCCAGAGGCGCGATGACTGATCGGTGGTGCACTAACACGCTAGTCGGTGGTCGGTGGTAGAAGGAAGTTCTGCTGCGTGAAGCCGAAGCGTTTAGGCCTCGTTAAGTCAGTCATCCAGCATGAAGTTATGTTGAAGGTAATGCTAAGGTAACAGTTAGCCGCGATCAAGTCAGAAGCCAAGTTTGAGGGGTTGCAGTGGGATCGCGCTAAAGCCTAAGCTAGTTAACAGTTAGTCACATGCAGAGAGTTAAAGAGGAGAAACACAGTGAACCCTAGCGCGTTTGAGAAGAAGAAAACAGAGAGGGTGAACCTCTAGATGATCCAGAGGGATGCGCACGCTTCGGTTGAATGAAGGAAACGGTAGCGACACTCAGTGGGGGCTATTACTGTGTCCATGTGTCGAGAGATAAAGTATGGAAGCCGTGACGCCGAGGAGCAGATACGTGAGCAGCATGTGGCGTGGCCCCACTTGCCACGTGGGCCGAGGGCGCGACTACTTAGTCTCTTCGCTGAGAACAAGTTCACAGCTCGAGACTGGGGGGCTTGTGATCCGGTCGGTCATCAGTAATTGATGACGTCAGCAGCCGTTGACTACGTGGACCATGAACAGGGTGGCATGTCGTAGAAAGAGCAAGTGAATCAGGGAGGAGATCACCTAGAATGGTGATCGGTAGTCAGATATCAAGTGGCCACCACTCCCAGTTCAGAGCATAGATAAGCGCCTGAAAGCCCCGCACGGACGTCGGTGGATATTCAGGAGGCACCGCACGGACGTCGGTGGCAAGTCATGAGGGACCGCACGGGTGTCGGTGGCAGGTCATGAGGGACCGCCCGGGTGTCTGCATGAGGAGCGCGATCGGGCGTTAAGAGGGAGATCGGTCGTAATTGCATGCAGGGGGAGGTCGGTCATCGGGGTTCCCAGCAAGAACGCTACGCATGCACCTCGCATGATGCCCCACTCAGAGGACGTGCGGCGAGGCCATGCAGGCAGGATGTGCCTGGCGCTCTCCTGGGAGCATGCGGCCCGCACAGAGAGAAGCGCAGAAGCCCTCCGGGTGTGACGCGTGTACGGTAGATTCAAGCTGGTGACTCCACGTGTCACCATCTGGGAGTGAGACGCGGCTCAGGTATAAAGCTCTCCACATCATGTAAAGTAAGGGATTTTCCTTTCATTCTTTTCCAAGTTTACACAGGCTCTCTACACTGGGATTCTGAGTCACTGTGAGAGCGTTTTTACACGTGGCACAGTGATAACAGAAAACAGTTATAGAGAGAGAAAGTGGATCTCAGAGCACACACGAGTCTCACAGAGAGATTCAGTGATAGATTTGGTGTTCCTATTGCCTGACTTGAGCGTCGGAGCTACAACGGCCGCTAGAGGCGCCGTTCGTGTGTTTTGCAGGCAGCGTTTGGAGTTCCGGTGGTGGTTCTTGGAGCGTTCCTGCAGACCAGAGGGCTAGACGAAGGAGTGACGAGGCAATCCTCCACGTTCGAGTCAAGCGGCCGGATCACGAATCGACACAAAACATGCAGATACGCCACGCCTCGTTTTGAGCAACTTTCATTTTTGAGGCGTCTTGATCGGACTTTTCTGTCAAAATCTATCGCCATTCAAAGTCTGTATACCTAATATTAACTAAATGAAGTTTCCCCAAACCCCAAACCCCAAACTACTGACGAATCGGCACGACACATGCAGATATGCCACGCCCCGTTTCGAGCCACTTTCATTTTTTAGGCGTCTTGATCGGACTTCTCTGTCAAAATCTATCGCCATTTGAAGTTTGTACACCCTAATTTTCACTAAATAAAGTGTCCCTAAACCCCAAACAACTGACGAATCGGCACAAAACATGCAGATATGCCATGCCCCGTCTCGAGCCACTTTCATTTTTAGGGCGTCTTGATCGGACTTCTCTGTCAAAATCTATCGTCGTTTCAAGTTTGTATACCCTAATATTCAGTGAATGAAGTTTCCCCAAATCCCAAACTACTGACGAATCGGAAAAAAACATGCAAGCATGCCACGCCCCATTTCGAGCCACTTTCATTTTTTAGGCGTCTTGATCGGACTTCTCTGTCAAAATCTATCGCCATTTGAAGTTTGTACACCCTAATTTTCACTAAATAAAGTGTCCCTAAACCCCAAACAACTGATGAATCGGCACAAAACATGCAGATATGCCATGCCCCGTCTCGAGCCACTTTCATTTTTAGGGCGTCTTGATCGGACTTCTCTGTCAAAATCTATCGTCGTTTCAAGTTTGTATACCCTAATATTCAGTGAATGAAGTTTCCCCAAACCCCAAACTACTGACGAATCGGCAAAAAACATGCAAGCATGCCACGCCCCATTTCGAGCCACTTTCATTTTTTAGGCGTCTTGATCGGACTTCTCTGTCAAAATCTATCGCCATTTGAAGTTATTATACCCTAATATTCACTAAATGAAGTCTCCCCAAACCCCAAACTACTGATGAATAGGCAAAAAACATGCAGATACGCCACGCCCCGTTTCGAGCCACTTTCATTTTTGAGGCGTCTTGGTCGGACTTCTCCGTCAAAATCTATTGCCAGTTGAATCTTGTATACCCTAATATTCACTAACTGAAGTTTCCCCAAACCCCAAACTACTGACGAATCAGCACAAAACATGTAGATGCGCCACGCCCCGTTTCGAGCCACTTGCATTTTTTAGGCATCTTTATCGGTCTTCTCTGTGAAAATCTATCGCCATTTGAAGTTTATACACCCTAATATTAACTAAATAAAGTTTCCCGAAAACCCCAAACTACTGACGAATCGGCACAAAACATGCAGATACACCACGCCCCATTTCATGCCACTTTCATTTTTGAGGCGGCTTGATCGGACTTCTCTGTGAAAATCTATCGCCATTTGAAGTTTGTATACCTTAATATTCACTAAATGAAGTTTCCCCAAACCCCAAACTACTGACGAATCGACACAAAAGATGTAGATATGCCACGCCCCGTTTTAGGCCACTTTCATTTTTTAGGCATCTTGATCGGACTTCTGTGTCAAAATCTATCACCATTTGAATTTAGTATACCCTAATATTCACTAAATGAAGTTTCCCCAAACCCCAAACTATTGACGAATCGGCACAAAGAATGCAGATGCCCCACGCCCCGTTTCGAGCCACTTTCATTTTTGTGGCGTTTGGATCGCACTTCTCTGTCAAAATCTATCGCCATTTGAAGTTTGTATACCCTAATATTCACTAAATGTAGTTTCCCGAAACCCCAAACTATTGACGAATCGGCACAAAACATGCAGATACGGCACACCAAGTTTCAAGCCACTTTCAGTTTTGAGGCTTCTTGATCGGACTTCTCTGTCAAAATCTATTGTCATTTGAAGTTTTATACCCTAATATTCACTAAATGAAGTTTCGCCAAACCCCAAACTACTGACGAATCGGCACAAAACATGCAGATACGCCACGCCCCGTTTCATGCCACTTTCATTTTTTAGGCGTCTTGATTGGACTTCTGTGTCAAAATCTTTCGCCATTTGAAGTTTGTATACCCTAATATTCACTAAATGAAGTTTCTGCAAGCCCCAAACTACTGACGAATCGGCACTAAACATGCAGATATGCCACGCCCCGTTTCGAGGCACTTTCATTTTTTACGCGTCTTCATCGGACTTCTCTGTCAAAATCTATCACCGTTTGAAGTTTGTATACCCTAATATTCACTAAATGAAGATTCCCTAAACCCCAAATTACTAACGAATATGCATAAAACATGCAGATACGCCACTCCCCGTTTCGAGCCACTTTCATTTTTTAGGCGTCTTGATCGGACTTCTCTATCAAAATCTGTGAAAATCTAAGCAGATGCACAACTAGATGAACCATGATGTCAAAAAAAGATGGAGGAAAAAACATCTCCAATTCACATAGGATAACAATAATTTTATCTTGAAGTTCATCTAGTTTTAATGGATCAATGACTTTACAACAAATGGAAAAGAAGAATGAGCACAAATGGGTTTTGGTATGTCTAACATTTTTTGGTAAGATCCCATGAATAGCTATAGGCAGAAGCTATTGCATCTAGATGTGGCAATCATGAGACTTCAACCCAATTAACTTCAAATCTTGCATTGACACTAGGCTCTTAACATTTGAGGATACTTGTGGCACTTTTACACCCTTTAGACATTGACAGAAACTTACTTTTTCATCTTTTGACATGGTGTAACAGGCTGGGGGCAAATATGTACGCTTACCCATTTGTATCGGTGACAACTCGCCTCGTATGTTAATCTCAATCAAATCTAAACTGATGGCATTTTCATGTGTTCTTCTTGAATCAAAGTAGAAATAGATGGAGCGGAAGCAATGGATGAGTGAAACAAGACCCTCCTAGGAGTTGTGTTGGTCTTGAAGGTGCATGATGAGTATGGGTTGAGTGGTTCGGCCAGCTCAAGGGAGAAGGTGAAAGGATTGAAGTTTATAGCCTAGATTTCTAGGAGGAGTAAAGCTTGTGCACAAAAATGGCAGCATAACATTACTCAAATAAACTTGAAAATACATGAGGTATGTAACATCCCGCCAAAAACCTTTTCATAATTATAAAATGAAACAGAGCTAAAATAATAATATTGAAGTGAACATAATTATATATATGTAATGAAGTTTCTCCTCACAGGGAGTTTAATACATACTCGGTCAATTTTCCCAAAACTTAAACGAATACAACAAAATAGAAGAACAGGCGATCTCCTAGCTAAAGGGCGATCTCCCATCAGACCGGCGATCTCCTTTCGGCGACCACTCACTGGGGAGTTCGACTTCCTGCAACATCATCTGCTCCCGTGTAAATTATACACGATCATCACAGTTTTAAGAAAACAGCCACAGAACCAAAACACGCAGGGTAAGCTAGACATTTAAAAGAGAGTTTAGATATGAAACTTTAAGATCAAGATAAGACAAGTTACAAACACCCACGCAAGACTATCAGTTTCTCATTCTCTTCACATGATCATTAAGTAAACACGTATTTCACAAATCCTCAAGAGTCGTTCAAATCACATCATGCATCAAGTGTCTATCAAATTCAATGTTCCTCATTTCTCACGTCAGACTTCCACTGACTCATCACACAAGACACTTGACACTACTTCCGGAATACTCGTGCATTGACTAGACTCAGAGATCTGCACCTGTCATACTGCCCCACTGTGAAATCACACACATTCACAGGGTCGTCGTGAAATCACACACATTCACAGGCGTATAAATGAATCTCAGTATCCTCACTATCCAAGCATGACAGGGTTAATCCACACCAAATAGGTCGAGCTCGTTCTCTTTCAAACAACCCACCTATACATGTGAACCTCCTTCGACTCTCAACGCCTGAATAACTTCATCTATGTGATTCCATTACATCAGGAGAGTCAGGATATCTCATAACGAATCACCGGTCATTGCACACTCTACACGATCTTACACGGTATTTTCTTTCCTGAAAATACTATGCCTTGATCCCACATCCACAACATTCAAAGCATCATTCCACACATAAAGAATAAATCTATCATAGAATACCTTGAGTCTTTTCTTAAACAACCCCATTCACAAGAACAAGCATACCACCGATCAGGTTTTCGAACAGCATATACATTTTTCATTTCAATCTCAACAGTTTCAAAACGATACTAAAACCGGCGATCACGTCGCCCAAACGCATAAGAACCGAACATCACTGAAAAAGGATTTAAAACCGGCGACCACGTCGCCCAAAACACATAGAACAGAGCATTCACGAAGATGAAAACGAAACCGGCGACCACGTCGCCCTCACTTCAGAAACAGCTAATCTATGGCTTGTATTGAAAATGAAGGCTAGCTTCCCTTACCTGGACTTGCGTAACTTCACTAAGAACTCCAAACCCACGAGCTTCAAGGATGCCTTAAGCTCTGTTTTAGCGTCTGTTTCGGAGAACTTGCAGAGAACCTCCCAGGTGCTCTAAGGGCGGACGTCGTACTGGTGCTTGAGGATGCCTGAAACGCAGCGTGAAGGAGAGAAAGGAGAAGGATGGAGATGCTCTCACTCTTTCACTCTTGGGCCACTCCAACGTTCTTCGCCTCCCCCCAGTGGGTTTTTGAATCCAAGCATACTTGTCCACGTATGCTGCTGCCACTCCCTTCTGCAGGACCCTGAGTGTACGTTTCTCTGAACAGCACGACCACGGTTATCTCTTGTACATGCCAACCACTGCTCTGAACAGTACGACCACTGTTGTCTCTTGTGCATGCCAACCACTGCTCTGAACAGTACGACCGCGAGTGTTTCTTGCGCATGCCAAAATTCTGATGTCACTGTTCTGAACCAACCCTTTTTGTCTACGTGTCGCGCGTGCCGCGTGCCTTCTGCTGGGAGTCTGGGTCCCACTTTAACTGTGTGCAACACGTCATCGCGCGATAACCTGGAAGACGACCGATGTCTATCCCAGGCGATGTCCACATGCCTCGCGCCACGGCGATGACCGCATGCCTCGCGCCACGGCGATGCCCGCATGCCTCGCGCCCCGGCGATGCCCGCATGCCTCGCGCCCCGGCGATGCCCGCATGCCTCGCGCCCCGGCGATGCCCGCATGCCTCGCGCCCCGGCGATGCCCGCATGCCTCGCGCCCCGGCGATGCCCGCATGCCTCGCGCCCCGGCGATGCCCGCATGCCTCGCGCCCTGGCGATGACTGATGTGCTTCTCATCCCGGCGATGACTGATGACACATCGCCACGCCTTGCTGAAGGTTCCTCATTGCACTATGTTACGTCCAAGGTACCACCTCCACAAGGCTTGGTGACGTCGGTAGCTTCACATTTCCAAGAGTAGATTAGCACTAGTCCTCGTGCGCCCATGCATGCAACACTAAGGACGATCTCTTATGCTCAAGCATAGAGCTTCGCATGCCCAGCGTATCTAAGGCTTAACCTACACCTTGATACGCGTGGTTTTTGGAACGTACCACTATGGTTGATCCAATATCTTGACCACAATACAAAGGGTAGCTTCGGCGATCATGTGTACTCTAGGCGACAGGCGATCATGTGCCAGAGAACTCGGAGATCGCCTACTCTCTCAATAACGGCGATCTCGTAGACTTCTAAGCTCTACTTTCCTTCCTTTATATTTAAATAAAACATACTTAGAATTCATTTAAAATATAGCACTTTTATTCCAATATAATTTTCTAGGTTCTTACAATCTCCCCAACAAGAAAAATTTTCGTCCTCGAAAATTGAATTACAAGGAAAAGAGGTATGGATAGGCTTCCCTCATGGGTTCTTCTAACTCCCAAGTTGAATCACCCGATCTTTCATCCCACACCACTTTCACCATGTTGATGGTCTTGCCTCTGAGCTGTTTACTCTGCCGGTCGTCAATTCTAATTGGTTTTGCTTCAAAGGACAAGTCATCCCTAATTTGCACATCGTCCACTTCCAGCACATGGCTAGGGTCTGCCATGTACTTCCTCAACTGTGACACGTGAAAGACATTGTGCAGATTCGCTAAATGGGGAGGTAGGGCGATCTCATAAGCCACAGGACCAATCCTCCTTAAGATCTAATATGGTCCCACGAACTTAGGGGACAACTTCTTTGATCTGATTGCCCTTCCTACGCCCTTGGTTGGTGTTACTCTCATGAACACATGGTCTCCAGCAACAAACTCCAAAGGTCTTCTCCTCTGATCTGCATAGGACTTCTGTCGGCTTTGAGAAGCTCTCATACTGCCTTGTATCTGTTTCACCTTCTCGGTTGTCTGCTGAATCAACTCTGGCCCAACCAAGACTGCTTCGCCCTCCTGGTACCAACATAAGGGAGTTCTGCATTTTCTCCCATACAGGGCCTCATATGGTGCCATCCCAACACTGGCGTGGTAACTATTATTATAGGTAAACTCCACCAGCGGTAACACCTCGTCCCAACTTCCCAATTGATCCAAGACACACGTCCTCAGTAGATCTTCTAAGGACTGAATTGTTCTCTCAGACTGCCCATCTGTTTGAGGATGATATGCAGAGCTCATCCTCAACTTAGTTCCTAAGCAATCTTGTAAGGTCTGCCAAAACCGTGAAGTGAACCTGGGATCTCTATCCGAAATGATGCTGGAAGGCACTCCATGTAACCTCACAATCTCCTCGATGTACAGCTGTGCCAACTTGGCCATGGGCATCTTCATATTTACTGGGAGAAAGTGGGCACTCTTCGTCAGCCGATCTACTATGACCCAGATTGCATCATGACCCTTCACCGATCTGGGTAAATGGGTGACAAAATCCATGGCAATGCTGTCCCATTTCCACTCAGGGATATCCAGTTGCTGTAACAACCCGCCCGGTCTTTGATTGTCTACCTTTGCCTTCTGACACGTCAAGCAGGTAGTAACATACTGGGCGATGTCTCTCTTCATGCCCGACCACCAAAATGACTCCTTCAAGTCATGGTACATCTTATTCATGCCTGGATGTAGGCTAAGGCGACTCTTGTGACCTTCTTCTAGGATCATTTTCTTCAACTCCTCATTTGCAGGTATGCAAATTCTGCCCTTAAATCTCAAGATCCCATCCTTGCCCATCACAAAGTCTCTTGCCTGGTCGGTCCCTAGTGACTCCACAACACGCTTCAGACTAGGGTCCTCCAACTGCTTGTCCCTTATCATTCCGAGGAAGTCATTAGTTATAGCCAGCTTACTACAACTAATGTGATTTACGTGAAATTCAACCCCAAGGTTTAAGTCTCTGAACTGCTCGATCAGTTTCTGCTCTTCCATCATCATGGTGGCTACTTGAATTGATTTTCTACTCAATGCATCTGCCACTACATTGGCCTTCCCTGGGTGATACATGAGTTGAAAATCGTAGTCCTTTAGAAACTCCATCCACCTTCTTTGCCTCATGTTTAGTTCCTTTTGATCAAACAGGTATTTCAGGCTCTTATGGTCACTGAACACCTGGAACCGAGCTCCATATAGATAGTGCCTCCAGATCTTCAAGGCGAACACCACCGCTGCCAACTCCAAATCATGAGTAGGGTAGTTTCTCTCATGCACCTTGAGTTGCCTTGAAGCATATGCAACCTGATGGAGAGAGGCCAAGCTCACCCCACCATGAAAGCCAAGGGCCAAGACTAGACCGTCTAGAACAACATGGAGAGCGTCTAGCACAAGACAAGGGGGAGCTACATGAGGAGCGTCTAGGAGGGAGCCTAGACCGTCTAGGACCTCTCACAAGGTCCATGGCCAAGCACATTCACGCCCAAATAAGTCAAGCCACGGATGGGAGGGAGAAGACCTTGTACATGCTACTTGGAGGCCCATTAGGGGTAGCTTAGTAGAATAGTGTAGTGTAGAAAGCAAAACTTGCTCACTTAGGGGTGTGCTATCAAAAAGGTGCCCTTAGCAATAGAAGGAGGGGTGTGCTAGCAAATAGGTGCCTTTAGCAAAAGAAGGAAGGGTGTACTATCAAATGTTGCATTTTTGACCTATCTTCTAGAATATTAGGATGATGGTGTGGTTTGACTAAAGTCAATACCCTAGGCAGCCCCACTTTTTGTATTTCCATCCCTACCCTTTAAGCTTGCTCACCAAGGCTCCTAAATCTATAAATAAGGAGGCCTACCTCATGTATTTTCAAGATTAATTTGAGTAAAGTTGTGCTGCCAAATTTGTGCCATACTTACTCCCTTGCCTAAATCTCTTGATTTATGGTTTTAATCTTCACTCCTTCACCACCAAAGAGAGCTGGCCAAACCTCTCTCATTTTCATACACATCATGCACCTTCAAGATCACCATCACTCCTAGGAGGGTCTTGCTCATTTAAACCATTGCTTCCGCACCATCTTCAACATCCAAGGAGAGCTCAACATGTGAAGGCCATCATTTGGTATCATGAGCATGGGGTTCTTCAAAGATGAGTAGTTCTTGGTCCTTTTTCATTTTGAGTTCTTCTTTAATCCTTGTTGTTCATCTTTGTTTTCCATACTTGTCTTGCTGTTTTTTTAATTTTTAATTTGCATTGGTGTGCTGTTTGGAAATTCCAATTGGTGCATCTTGTTCAATTGTTCTTGAGCAATCTTTGTGCAATTTTTGGTAGGATTCCATACACCTTTGTGTTGCTGTTTTTATTTTTAGGTATTTGAGTCTTGCTTGTTTTTATTTTCTTTTGGGTCATATGATGCTTTGAGTCTTTTTTTTTTATGAATCCATATGTTTTGTCTAAGTCATGTGTTTCCAAATTTGTCATCAAAATCTTAGTGGTACTTGTTCTTGATGATTTGGTTTCTTGCTTTATTTTGGGTCCAGTTTTTATTTTGCTGTTTTGGATGATCTTTTGGTGCATTTTTCTTTTAGTTTGAGTTCATATTTGGGTGTTAGATCCACGCAAATTCCTATATCTTCACTCCATTGTGTTCTTGAAAAATTTTCTTTGCTGTTTTTGGTTCCAGCTTTAGGATCCCCTGTTTTCACTGCAACTGGCCTGGCTGTTTTTATGTGTTAAAATTAAATACGTCACAAGAAATTTATGAGCCTCTGGATTTGAGTCACTTGAGATCTTAGCAAAAGAATACAAAAAGAATCAGGTCAAAAAAACAAATAGAAAAAAAAATGATAAATCATACAAAAAAAGTGTGCAATCTGTTGTTCCAGCTGGCGGAAAATGAGCACTGGTAGTAAAAAATTTATCAAAATTAATTGGTGCATGCGTTTGGCGTGAAACCAACTCCAAAAGTTTTTTAAGATCTTGACCTAATTGTGTCTCAAATTTCAAAAGCAAAGTCAGAATATCCAGCTCAGTACACACGTTTTAAGTGACGCTTTTTGTGCCAGGGAAACTTTTTCAGTAGTGCTGTTTTGGTTTTTCAAATCAATTCTAGTACCATTCTAGGATTCCTTTTGTGTGCCCACTTTATTTGTGTACCTTTTATTTGCTTGTCACATTTTATTGCAACTCTTCCTAGTTGTGTCACATTATAACTCCATTTGTGTGGTCCTATTTTTTGCAATTAATTTGTTTCTTGCTTTAATCCTTTGGCCTCTAAATTTGGTGCTGGAATTGTTTCTCAATTGGTGCCTATTTGAGTAGAAATTTAACTTGAGTGAGGTCTAGCTTGTGTGATAGGTGCTGGATTGGAGAATTAATTTCCTAATTCTAAGAGGAGCCAAAGCAAGGGCAGCAAACAAATATTACCCAAAAAAAAAAAAAACACCACAAACACTTGGAGGGCCCAACAAAGAAAAAGACAACCAAGGGAGTGCCAATAGCAAAACAAGGATCAACAAAAGGGGGTTTTCTTAATCTTCTTTGCAACTTAACCTTTTTAATTACTTCTTTAATTACGTGATTAGACGGTGAGTGTGTCTTCAAGGGCTCCAAGTGTCCAAGAAGCCTCACCTAGGGCCGACTAGTATAGACTTTAATTGGTTTAGCATGTGTTAATTGTTTTTAATTGTTTTCCTTGCTTAATTAATTACGTTTGCTAATTGTCTTTCCTTGTTTAAGTTTGTTAATTCTTTGCTTGGTTAATTAGCTAGTTTGCATTGTTTTCTTGCATCAAAAAGGATTTCTTCAACTTAATTGTGTTTTAAGTGGTTTACTAAGAGAAAACTTTGTGTGAAGACATTGAGGAATAGTCTTTGGCTAAGGCAAGGCTTGGTATTTAAGTAGTCCATTGTGACTCACCTCCCTTACCTGGAAGACTACCTTCTTTGACTTCCCTAAATTTTCTCAAGGTAAAATACTTCTACACACAAAGCTTTAGTCATGTCTTCTTCTTCTCATTCTCCAAAGCCTATTGAAAATGAATTAAAATCTATGAAAACTCTTTTGGAAGAAGTTTCACAAGCCGTGCAAATGATTTCTTTTAGACAATTGGAGAATGAGTCTAAAATTAATGAGTTGACTAAAGCCCAAGAAGAGAAGTCACAAAAATCAAAAAAATCTCAAACTCATGCATCTCATTCACAAGTCCAAGAGTCTCTAGGGGAGGGAAGCCTTAGAATGTATGACTACTACCAACCACCCCCTAGAAGAAATAGGCAAAGGGAGCAAGAGAGCCCAAGGGAGGTTAGAGTAGACCTACTTCATTTCCATGGTAAGGAGAGTGTAGAAACCTACCTAGATTGGGAGATGAAAGTAGAGCAACTCTTTGCTTGCCATAGGGTGAGTGAAGAACGCAAGGTACCTCTAGCCACCCTTAGCTTCCAAGGGAACGCCATGTATTGGTGGACCTCTCTCGAAAGAGAAAGACGTCTTCATAGGGAACCTCCAATTGAATATTGGAATGACCTTAGGGGAGCCCTAAGACGTCGCTACATACCCTCGTACTACCATAGGGAGTTGATGGACAAGCTCCAAAGACTCAGGCAAAACAATATGAGTGTTGAGGAGTATAGACAAAAAATGGAGCTCTACATGATGAGAGCCTCCATTAGAGAAGAGGAGCATATCACCATAGCTAGGTTCCTTAGTGGCCTCTCGCTTGAGATAAGGGATAGAGTAGAACTCCTTCCATACCAAGACTTGAATGACTTGGTCCAACTTTGCATTAAAGTTGAGCAACAAAATTTGCGCAAAACTTCAAGTCTAAAGGTTGGATCCTACTCTAACCTCTATCCCAAGAGAGAATATAGAAGGGAGGGTAGTACATCAAAAGAAAAACCTAGGGAAACTACCAAACCCTTAGCCAAAGATGCCTCCACCCCACCCATCCGAGCTAGGGACGTTAAGTGCTTTAAGTGCCATGGAAGAGGGCATGTGCAAGCACAATGCCCAAACCAAAGGACTTTGTTTTTGAAAGGTGTCGATGAATACACTAGTGGCGAGGATGAGCCAAGTGAAAGAGAGGAAGGGGGAGAGGATGAGAGGGTACATCCATTAGAGGGAGAATTGCTAATGATTAGGAGAACCCTCAACAATCATCCTAGTGCATCTATGGAGACACAAAGAGAGAACATCTTTCACACAAGATGTAAAGTTTTAGAAAATATATGTTCTCTCATTGTGGATAGTGGATCAAGCTGCAATTGTTGTAGCTCTAGAATGATTGAAAAGCTCAATCTACAAGTAGTTCCTCATCCTAAGCCATACAAGTTGCAATGGATAAATGAAAATGGGGAACTAAGTGTAGATAAGCAAGTGGAAATCAAGTTTTCCATAGGGAACTACAAAGACAAGGTTTTATGTGATGTAGTGCCTATGGAAGCTTGCCATATTCTCTTAGGAAGACCATGGCAATTTGATAAAAAAACCTTGCATGATGGTCTTACTAATGAGATTTCCTTCACCCATAAGCATAAAAAGTTTGTACTTAGTCCTTTACCACATTCCCAAGTGGTGAAAGATCAAATACAAATGAAAGAAAAGAGGGATGAGGAAAAGAAAAAGAAAAGAGAGCTTGAAAAAGAAAAGGTCCTTAGGGATAGGAAGGAGAGGGAGAAGAGTGTTCCTTCCCCCAAGGTTGCTCAACAAGAGAAGCCTTGTGAAAACATCTTGGAAAATTTGCTTCTTGTTGAACAACCAAGCCTTGTCTTTTGTAAAGGAACACTTGCATGCACTGCCACAAGTAGTGAACTTATGAGTCTACCTCCTAAAGTAGAAAAACTTTTAAGTGAATTTGATGATGTATTCTCTAATGAGGGGCCCAATGGACTCCCTCCCATTAGAGGTATAGAACACCAAATTGACTTGATTCCGGGGGCAAGCCTACCAAATAGGCCCGCCTATAGAACTAACCCCGAGGAGACCAAGGAGATAGAGTCACAAGTTCAAGACTTGTTGGAGAAGGGTTGGGTTCAAAAGAGCCTAAGCCCTTGTGCTGTACCTGTATTGTTGGTGCCCAAAAAAGATGGAAAATGGCGCATGTGTTGTGATTGTAGAGCAATCAACAACATCACCATCAAGTATAGGCATCCAATCCCAAGGCTTGATGACATGCTTGATGAATTGCATGGGTCCACCATGTTTTCCAAAATTGACCTTAAAAGTGGATATCACCAAATTAGAATTAAAGAAGGTGATGAGTGGAAAACTGCTTTTAAGACCAAATTTGGACTATATGAGTGGTTAGTGATGCCTTTTGGACTCACTAATGCACCTAGCACTTTCATGAGGCTTATGAATCATGTCTTTAGGGATTGCATAGGTAAGTATGTAGTAGTCTATTTTGATGATATCTTAGTATATAGTCAAAGCCTAGAGTCCCACCTAAGTCACCTTAGGGAGGTTCTTTTAGTGCTTAGGAAAAATAGTTTGTTTGCCAATATAGATAAATGCACTTTTTGTGTAGATAGTGTAGTGTTTTTAGGTTTCATAGTCAACCAAAAGGGGGTGCATGTTGACCCCGAGAAAATCAAAGCCATCCAAGAGTGGCCCACTCCACAAAATGTAAGTGATGTAAGAAGTTTCCATGGGTTAGCTAGCTTTTATAAAAGGTTTGTGCCTAATTTTTCAAGTCTAGCTTCTCCTTTGAATGAACTTGTGAAAAAGAATGTTGCATTTTGTTGGAATGATAAGCATGAGCAAGCCTTCCAAAGGCTAAAAGCTCAACTCACCAATGCACCAATTCTAGCTCTCCCAAATTTTTCCAAAACTTTTGAGATAGAATGTGATGCATCGGGAGTAGGCATAGGTGCGGTATTATTGCAAGGTGGTCACCCCATTGCATATTTTAGTGAAAAACTCCATGGTGCCACCCTCAATTACCCCACCTATGATAAAGAGCTTTATGCTCTTGTGAGAGCCCTAAAGACTTGGGAACACTACCTTGTGACCAAAGAATTTGTAATCCATAGTGATCACGAGTCTTTAAAATATCTAAAGGGCCAACACAAGCTCAACAAGAGACATGCTAAATGGATGGAATTTCTTGAACAATTTCCTTATGTAATCAAGTACAAGAAAGGAAGCACCAATATAGTGGCCGATGCTCTTTCAAGACGGCACACACTCTTTTCAAAATTGGGTGCTCAAATTCTTGGATTTGATCACATAAGAGAGCTTTATCAAGATGATCAAGAATTTTCATCCATCTATGCCCAATGTCAACATAGAGCGCAAGGAGGTTACTATGTGTCCGAGGGATATCTTTTTAAAGAAGGAAAACTTTGCATTCCCCAAGGCACACATAGGAAACTCCTTGTCAAAGAATCACATGAGGGGGGACTCATGGGCCATTTTGGAGTTGATAAGACTCTAGACATTTTGAAAGTAAAATTTTGTTGGCCACACATGAGGAAAGATGTCCAAAGACATTGTTCTAGATGCATAGCATGTTTGAAAGCAAAATCTAGAGCAATGCCTCATGGACTCTACACTCCCTTGCCGATTGCAAATGCTCCTTGGGAAGACATTAGCATGGATTTCATTTTAGGACTCCCTAGGACTGCAAGAGGCCATGACTCTATCTTTGTGGTAGTGGACCGTTTTAGCAAAATGTCCCATTTTATTCCATGCCACAAGGTAGATGATGCTCAAAATATTTCTAGGCTCTTCTTTAGAGAAGTGGTGAGACTCCATGGTATACCTAGAAGTATAGTGTCCGATAGAGATCCCAAGTTTATAAGCCACTTTTGGAAAACTCTTTGGAGTAAACTTGGAACAAGACTACAATTTTCCACTTCTTGTCATCCTCAAACGGATGGTCAAACCGAAGTAGTCAATAGATCTCTAGGAACTATGCTTAGGGCTATCATGAAGGGAAACCACAAGTCTTGGGATGAGCACCTTCCCCACATTGAGTTTGCTTATAATAGAGTAGTCCACAAGACTACTAATGCTTCTCCTTTTGAAGTAGTATATGGATTTAATCCTCTCACACCTATGGACTTGTTATCCCTTCCTAATCCACAAGATTTTGTGCATAAGGAAGGAGCAATCAAGGCCGATTTTGTTAAGAAAATTCATGAGAAGGTTAAACTTCAAATACAACAACAAAATGAGAAGTATGCAAAATACCACAATAAGGGGAAGAGGGAAATGATTTTTGAGGAAGGAGACTTAGTTTGGCTTCATCTTCGAAAAGATAGATTTCCCACTCAAAGGAAGTCCAAACTAAGTCCCCGAGGAGATGGACCCTTTCAAGTCCTCAAGAGAGTCAACAACAATGCATACAAGTTGGACCTACCTCTTGAATATGGAGTGCATGACACATTTAATGTAATTGACCTATCTCCATTTGTAGGTACCAATGAAGACTTGGATTTGAGGACAAATCCTTTCCAAGGGGGAGGGGATGATGGAGAGAGGCCAAGCTCACCCCACCATGAAAGCCAAGGGCCAAGACTAGACCGTCTAGAACAACATGGAGAGCGTCTAGCACAAGACAAGGGGGAGCTACATGAGGAGCGTCTAGGAGGGAGCCTAGACCGTCTAGGACCTCTCACAAGGTCCATGGCCAAGCACATTCACGCCCAAATAAGTCAAGCCACGGATGGGAGGGAGAAGACCTTGTACATGCTACTTGGAGGCCCATTAGGGGTAGCTTAGTAGAATAGTGTAGTGTAGAAAGCAAAACTTGCTCACTTAGGGGTGTGCTATCAAAAAGGTGCCCTTAGCAATAGAAGGAGGGGTGTGCTAGCAAATAGGTGCCTTTAGCAAAAGAAGGAAGGGTGTACTATCAAATGTTGCATTTTTGACCTATCTTCTAGAATATTAGGATGATGGTGTGGTTTGACTAAAGTCAATACCCTAGGCAGCCCCACTTTTTGTATTTCCATCCCTACCCTTTAAGCTTGCTCACCAAGGCTCCTAAATCTATAAATAAGGAGGCCTACCTCATGTATTTTCAAGATTAATTTGAGTAAAGTTGTGCTGCCAAATTTGTGCCATACTTACTCCCTTGCCTAAATCTCTTGATTTATGGTTTTAATCTTCACTCCTTCACCACCAAAGAGAGCTGGCCAAACCTCTCTCATTTTCATACACATCATGCACCTTCAAGATCACCATCACTCCTAGGAGGGTCTTGCTCATTTAAACCATTGCTTCCGCACCATCTTCAACATCCAAGGAGAGCTCAACATGTGAAGGCCATCACAACCACTCTCTTCTCTTGCATCAAGACGCATCCCAAGCCCTGATGTGAAGCATCACAGTAGGCATCAAAAGGTTTCCCAACATCGGGGATCACCAGCACTGGAGCACTAGTCAACCTCTCCTTTAGCTCCATGAAACTCTGCTCACATCGGTCGGTCCAAGCAAAAGGTTGGTCCTTGCGCGTCAATTGAGTCAAAGGAGCCACTACCTTGGAAAAATCCTCAATAAATCTCCGATAGTAGCCCGCCAAACCCACAAAGCTCCTTATCTCAGTGACCGTCTTAGGACGTTCCCACTGCAGCACTGCTTCTACCTTGGCTGGATCCACTGAGATCCCTCGAGCAGATATCACGTGTCCTAAGAAGTTGATTTCCTTCAGCTAGAACTCACATTTGGAGAACTTAGCATAGAGTTGCTTCTCCCTCAGAATCTCCAACACTGTCCTTAGATGCTCTTCATGTTCTTCCTCGGTCCTTGAATAAATGAGGATGTCGTCTATGAAGACTACCACAAACTTATCCAAGAAAGGACGAAAAATCCTATTCATGTAGTCCATGAACAGGGCTGGAGCATTGGTCACGCCAAACGGCATCACCACGTACTCGTAGTGCCCATAACGAGACCTAAATGCTGTCTTTTGAACATCTTTGGCCTTCACCAAAATTTGGTGGTATCCCGATCTCAGGTCAATCTTTGAAAACACTGAGGCCCCATTTACTTGATCCATCAAATCATCAATCCTAGGCAGAGGATACTTGTTCTTGATGGTCAACTTGTTCAACTGCCTGTAGTCTATACATAGCCGTGATCCTCCATCCTTTTTCTTCACTAGAAGCACTGGGGCCCCCCATGGGGATACACTGGGTCTGATGAATTGTTTTTCCAACAATTCTTCCACTTGCTTCTTTAATTCCATCAACTCGGCTGGGGCCATTCTGTAAGGCGCCATTGACACTGGTCCAGCTCCAGGTACCAAATCAATGGAGAATTCCACTTCTCTCTTAGGAGGTAATCCAGGTACTTCTTCTGGAAATACATCCATGAATTCTTTCACCACGTGTATCCTGTTTACGTCCCCTTCATTCTTCACTTCCAACCGAGCTAGGACCATGAAGCACCTCGCGCCTCCTTCCAACTCTGACTGCCCTTGTTGAGCAGATATCTCCTCTGACTTTGGGAGGTCTGGAAACGCTATCTTCTGACTACCGCAGTCTATGAGGACGTGATTGGCAGCTAGCCAATCCATTCCCAAGATAACATCCAGGTCTTGAAGAGGTAGGCAGATCAAGTTCACTTTGAATCTGCGTCCCTCTACCACCACTGGACATTCGGGGCAAACTGTAGAGGTCAACACCTGTCCTGACGCAGGTGTAGAGACCAACAGTCCGAAAGGTAACTCCCTCACTATAAGGCCCAACTCGGCTACACACAGGCTTGACACAAAGGAGTGTGTCGCTCCAGAATCAAACAAAGCCTTTACACCTCTACCAGTTATAAAACAAACACCCTGTACAAGGTTACCTGATTGGGACGCCTCAGCTCCTGACATGGCAAACACTCTCCCTGTTGCCCGGGGTCTACTGCCTTCGTTCCTCACTTGCTGGGGACCACCGGGTTGAGTCATCCCATGCTGAGTAGGACAATCTTTAGCAACGTGCCCCGTCTTCTGGCAGATAAAACATCTTCTCTCTGAATCTTTCTTGGGACACACATTGGCTGTGTGTGGTCCACCACAATGGAAACATTTAAGTTTCCAGGTTTGTTGCTGATGAGACTGGGGCGGTGCTGCCCTCGCCCTATGCTGTGGAGGTCTCGCATAAGGCTTATACTGCTGTTGCTGCACCCTTGCCTTCCCATTGGAGGAACCCCCTGGGTGGGACCTGATCACCCTAGACTCACCCTTTTCTAGAGTCTCCACCATCTTCGCCTTCTCCACCAAGGCGTGAAATTCCCTGATGCACATCGGGGCTATGGTCCTCTTCAGCCCATGCTTCAGTCCTTCCTCAAATTTTCTGCACCTCCAAGCCTCGGAGGTAGCTTGGGTGTAAAACCGGGCGAGGTACTCAAACCGGGCAGCATAGGTGTTCACAGACATATCCCCCTGCTCCAACTTCAGGAACTCAGCTTCCTTCGCAAACCTTGCGCTGTCTGGGAAGTATTTCTCCAGGAACCTCACCCTGAAGCTCTCCCAATCCATCACTTCTTCTCGGGCCTCCATCATCTGCTGAGTTCCCATCCACCAGAACTCAGCTTCTCCAGACAAAAGATATGTGGCAAACACCAGCTTCTTGTCTTCAGGGCAGGAGGTCGCCCTGAAGATTTTCTCTAACCCCCTGACCCACTGATCTGCTTGATCGGGGGTAACGTTCCCACTGAACTTAGGTGGGTTGTGCCTGAGGAACTCGGTCAGTCCCATCTGCTCCTGAGGCTGACCGACGTTGGGAGTCGTTGCGGCCGATCTGGCGGTCTCCAAATGTTGCATTGTAGCTTGGTGATTTTGAGACATCGCCGCATTCTGCTGCTGGATGGCACTTGCCATCATCTCGATGGCCTTGGCGATCTGACCCATTTCAGAAGAAGGTTGGGGAGGGGTAGAGGGTCTACGTGCCATCACTCTCCGTTTCGGATCTTGAAACTATGAGTTTTCTATATTCCCTACAACTACAAGAATGAGATCGATAAGAAATCAATTCATTCCGGAGGTAACATCTAGACCTTACAAAGGTCCGCACCTCAAAGTCATCAAGAATTTGAGCTCATCAACATAATCATAATACTTATAATCTCAAGCAAAAAAACTAGAACAGCTACTGGTATACAACCATCAATCCAAACAACCACTTTCAGTCAATTACGAAAACACTCAATAAAATGAACTAAATCACACCGGCATTCAATGTATGCTAAACATCAAACCTTTGGAATTAAGATTGAGAATCATCTCGATCCAGTTATGAGTGTGCACCCTCACTACTTTATCAAGATCCTCTCATTCTTAATACTAAGATTTTCAGTTAGGGCATACCTCCACTAAAGCACAACAGCACACACAAAATCCCAATACAAAAACGTTTGAAAACTTTTCACTATAGTTGTTATTTAAAACCCAAATAAATTTTATGAGCAGAAGAAACACAATGGATCCACAGCCCTCAGGTCATCCTAAGGACGAACTGCTCTGATACCATTAATGTAACATCCCGCCAAAAACCTTTTCATAATTATAAAATGAAATAGAGCTAAAATAATAATATTGAAGTGAACATAATTATATATATGTAATGAAGTTTCTCCTCACAGGGAGTTTAATACATACTCGGTCAATTTTCCCAAAACTTAAACGAATACAACAAAATAGAAGAACAGGCGATCTCCTAGCTAAAGGGCGATCTCCCATCAGACCGGCGATCTCCTTTCGGCGACCACTCACTGGGGAGTTCGACTTCCTGCAACATCATCTGCTCCCGTGTAAATTATACACGATCATCACAGTTTTAAGAAAACAGCCACAGAACCAAAACACGCAGGGTAAGCTAGACATTTAAAAGAGAGTTTAGATATGAAACTTTAAGATCAAGATAAGACAAGTTACAAACACCCACGCAAGACTATCAGTTTCTCATTCTCTTCACATGATCATTAAGTAAACACGTATTTCACAAATCCTCAAGAGTCGTTCAAATCACATCATGCATCAAGTGTCTATCAAATTCAATGTTCCTCATTTCTCACGTCAGACTTCCACTGACTCATCACACAAGACACTTGACACTACTTCCGGAATACTCGTGCATTGACTAGACTCAGAGATCTGCACCTGTCATACTGCCCCACTGTGAAATCACACACATTCACAGGGTCGCCGTGAAATCACACACATTCACAGGCGTATAAATGAATCTCAGTATCCTCACTATCCAAGCATGACAGGGTTAATCCACACCAAACAGGTCGAGCTCGTTCTCTTTCAAACAACCCACCTATACATGTGAACCTCCTTCGACTCTCAACGCCTGAATAACTTCATCTATGTGATTCCATTACATCAGGAGAGTCAGGATATCTCATAACAAATCACCGGTCATTGCACACTCTACACGATCTTACACGGTATTTTCTTTCCTGAAAATACTATGCCTTGATCCCACATCCACAACATTCAAAGCATCATTCCACACATAAAGAATAAATCTATCATAGAATACCTTGAGTCTTTTCTTAAACAACCCCATTCATAAGAACAAGCATACCACCGATCAGGTTTTCGAACAGCATATACATTTTTCATTTCAATCTCAACAGTTTCAAAACGATACTAAAACCGGCGATCACGTCGCCCAAACGCATAAGAACCGAACATCACTAAAAAAGGATTTAAAACCGGCGACCACGTCGCCCAAAACACATAGAACAGAGCATTCACGAAGATGAAAACGAAACCGGCGACCACGTCGCCCTCACTTCAGAAACAGCTAATCTATGGCTTGTATTGAAAATGAAGGCTAGCTTCCCTTACCTGGACTTGCGTAACTTCACTAAGAACTCCAAACCCACGAGCTTCAAGGATGCCTTAAGCTCTGTTTTAGCGTCTGTTTCGGAGAACTTGCAGAGAACCTCCCAGGTGCTCTAAGGGCGGACGTCGTACTGGTGCTTGAGGATGCCTGAAACGCAGCGTGAAGGAGAGAAAGGAGAAGGATGGTGATGCTCTCACTCTTTCACTCTTGGGCCACTCCAACGTTCTTCGCCTCCCCCCAGTGGGTTTTTGAATCCAAGCATACTTGTCCACGTATGCTGCTGCCACTCCCTTCTGCAGGACCCTGAGTGTACGTTTCTTTGAACAGCACGACCACGGTTATCTCTTGTGCATGCCAACCACTGCTCTGAACAGTACGACCACTGTTGTCTCTTGTGCATGCCAACCACTGCTCTGAACAGTACGACCGCGAGTGTTTCTTGCGCATGCCAACATTCTGATGTCACTGTTCTGAACCAACCCTTTTTGTCTACGTGTCGCGCGTGCCGCGTGCCTTCTGCTGGGAGTCTGGGTCCCACTTTAACTGTGTGCAACACGTCATCGCGCGATAACCTGGAAGACGACCGATGTCTATCCCAGGCGATGTCCACATGCCTCGCGCCACGGTGATGACCGCATGCCTCGCGCCCCGGCGATGCCCGCATGCCTTGCGCCCCGGCGATGCCCGCATGCCTCGCGCCCCGGCGATGCCCGCATGCCTCGCGCCCCGGCGATGCCCGCATGCCTCGCGCCCCGGCGATGCCCGCATGCCTCGCGCCCCGGCGATGCCCGCATGCCTCGCGCCCCGGCGATGCCCGCATGCCTCGCGCCCCGGCGATGCCCGCATGCCTCGCGCCCCGGCGATGCCCGCATGCCTCGCGCCCTGGCGATGACTGATGTGCTTCTCATCCCGGCGATGACTGATGACACATCGCCACGCCTTGCTGAAGGTTCCTCATTGCACTATGTTACGTCCAAGGTACCACCTCCACAAGTCTTGGTGACGTCGGTAGCTTCACATTTCCAAGAGTAGATTAGCACTAGTCCTCGTGCGCCCATGCATGCAACACTAAGGACGATCTCTTATGCTCAAGCATAGAGCTTCGCATGCCCAGCGTATCTAAGGCTTAACCCACACCTTGATACGCGTGGTTGTTGGAACGTACCACTATGGTTGATCCAATATCTTGACCACAATACAAAGGGTAGCTTCGGCGATCATGTGTACTCTAGGCGACAGGCGATCATGTGCCAGAGAACTCGTAGATCGCCTACTCTCTCAATAACGGCGATCTCGTAGACTTCTAAGCTCTACTTTCCTTCCTTTATATTTAAATAAAACATACTTAGAATTCATTTAAAATATAGCACTTTTATTCCAATATAATTTTCTAGGTTCTTACAAGGTAGGCCTCCTTATTTATAGATTTAGGAGCCTTGGTGAGCAAGCTTAAAGGGTAGGGATGGAAATACAAAAAGTGGGGGCTGCCTAGGGTATTGACTTTAGTCAAACCACACCATCATCCTAATATTCTAGAAGATAGGTCAAAAATGCAACATTTGATAGTACACCCCTCCCTCTTTTGCTAAAGGCACCTATTTGCTAGCACACCCCTCCTTCTATTGCTAAGGGCATCTTTTTGATAGCACACCCCTAAGTTAGCAAGTTTTGCTTTCTACACTACACTAATCTACTAAGCTACCCCTAATGGGCCTCCAAGTAGCATGTACAAGGTCTTCTCCCTCCCATCCGTGGCTTCTTCTATGTGTGCTTGGATATGTTTAGCCATGGATCTTGTGAGAGGTCCTAGACGGTCTAGCTCCATGGATAGCCTCCCTCCTTCACGTCCTAGACGCTCACTTCTTGGAGCTAGACGCTCCTCTTGGTCTAGACGGTCTTCTTGGTTTGGGCCTTGGCTTCCTTGGTTAGATGTGCTTGGCCCTCCTCCATCATCCCCTCCCCCTTGGAAAGGATTTGTCCTCAAATCCAGCTCGTCATCGTCATTGGTACCTACAAATGGAGAAAGATCAATTACATTAAATGTGTCATGTACTCCATATTCAAGAGGTAGGTCCAATTTATATGCATTGTTGTTGACTCGCTTAAGGACTTGGAAGGGTCCCTCACCTCGGGGACTTAGTTTGGACTTCCTTTGATTTGGAAATCTTTCTTTTCGAAGATGAAGCCAAACTAAGTCTCCTTCCTCAAAAATTATTTCTCTCTTCCCTTTGTTGTTGTGTTTTGTGTACTTCTCATTTTGTTGTTGTATTTGAATTTTAATCTTCTCATGCATTTTCTTGACAAAATCAGCCTTGATTACTCCTTCCTTATGCACAAAATCTTGTGGATTAGGAAGAGGAATTAAATCCATGGGCGTGAGAGGATTAAAACCATATACTACCTCAAAAGGAGAAGCATTAGTAGTCTTGTGAACTACTCTATTGTAAGCAAATTCAATGTGGGGAAGGTACTCATCCCAAGATTTGTGGCTGCCCTTCATGATAGCCCTAAGCATAGTTCCAAGAGATCTATTGACTACTTCGGTTTGCCCATCCGTTTGAGGATGACAAGAAGTTGAAAATTGTAGTCTTGTTCCAAGTTTACCCCAAAGAGTTTTCCAAAAGTGACTTATAAACTTGGGATCTCTATCGGACACTATACTTCTAGGGAGACCATGGAGTCTCACCACTTCTCTAAAGAAGAGTTTAGAAATATTTTGAGCATCATCTACTTTGTGGCATGGAATAAAGTGAGACATTTTGCTAAAACGGTCCACTACCACAAAGATAGAGTCATGGCCTCTTGCAGTCCTAGGAAGTCCTAAAATGAAATCCATGCTAATGTCTTCCCAAGGAGCATTTGCAATCGGCAAAGGGGTGTAGAGTCCATACGGCATTGTTCTAGACTTTGCTTTTAAACATGAGATACATCTAGAGCAATGGCGTTGGACATCTTTCCTCATGTGTGGCCAACAAAATTTTGCTTTCAAAAGATCTAGAGTCTTATCAACTCCAAAATGGCCCATGAGTCCCCCTTCATGTGATTCTTTGACAAGGAGTTTTCTATGTGTTCCTTGGGGAATGCAAAGTTTTCCTTCTTTAAAAAGATATCCCTCGGACACATAGTAACCTCCTTGCGCTCTATGTAGACATTGGGCATAGATGGATGAAAGTTCTTGATCTTCTTGGTAAAGCTCTCTTATGTGGTCAAATCCAAGAATTTGGGCACCCAATTTTGAAAAGAGTGTGTGGCGTCTTGAAAGAGCATCGGCCACTATATTGGTGCTTCCTTTCTTGTATTTGATTACATAAGGAAATTGTTCAAGAAATTCCATCCATTTTGCATGTCTCTTATTGAGCTTGTGTTGGCCCTTTAAATATTTTAAAGACTCGTGATCACTATGGATAACAAATTCTTTGGACACAAGATAGTGTTCCCAAGTCTTTAGGGCTCTGACAAGAGCATAGAGCTCTTTGTCATAAGTGGGGTAGTTGAGGGTGGCACCATGGAGTTTTTCACTAAAATAAGCAATGGGGTGTCCACCTTGCAACAATACCGCGCCTATGCCTACTCCCGATGCATCACACTCTATCTCAAAAGTTTTGGAAAAATTTGGGAGAGATAGGATGGGTGCATTGGTGAGTTGAGCTTTTAGCCTTTGAAAGGCTTGCTCATGCTTTTCATTCCAACAAAATGCAACATCTTTTTTAACAAGTTCATTCAAAGGAGAAGCTAGGCTAGAAAAATTAGGCACAAACCTTCTATAGAAGCTAGCTAACCCATGAAAACTTCTTACATCACTTACATTTTGTGGAGTTGGCGACTCTTGGATGGCTTTGATTTTCTCGGGATCTACATGTACCGCCGTTTTGTTTACTATAAAGCCTAAAAAGACTACACTATCTACACCAAAGGTACACTTATCCCTATTTGCAAAAAGACTATTTTTCCTAAGAACTAGAAAGACTTCCCTAAGGTGACTTAGATGGTCTTCTAGGGTTTTACTATATACTAAGATATCATCAAAGTAAACTACTACATATTTACCTATACAATCCCTCAAGGTGTGATTCATAAGCCTCATGAATGTGCTTGGAGCGTTAGTGAGTCCAAAGGGCATCACCAACCACTCATATAATCCAAATTTGGTCTTAAAAGCGGTTTTCCACTCATCACCCTCCTTGATTCGAATTTGGTGATATCCACTTTTAAGGTCAATTTTGGAGAATAGAGTTGACCCATGCAATTCATCAAGCATATCATCAAGCCTTGGGATTGGATGCCTATACTTGATGGTGATGTTGTTGATTTCTCTACAATCACAACACATGCGCCATTTTCCATCTTTTTTAGGCACCAACAAGACAGGTACAACACAAGGGCTTAGACTCTTTTGAACCCAACCCTTCTCCAACAAGTCTTGAACTTGTGATTCTATCTCCTTTGTTTCCTCGGGGTTGGTTCTATAAGCAGGCCTATTTGGTAGGCTTGCCCCCGGAATGAAGTCAATTTGATGTTCTATCCCCCTAAGAGGAGGAAGCCCATTGGGTCCTTCTTGTGAGAATAGATCGTCAAATTCACTCAAAAGGTTTTCTATTTGAGGAGGTAAAACCGTGAGTTCATTACTTGTGGCAGTGCATGTAAGTTCTCCTTTACAAAAGATAAGGCTTGGTTGTTCAACAAGAAGCAAGTTTTCTAAAACATTTTCAAAAGGCTTTTCTTGTAAACCAACCTTGTGGGAAGGAACACTCTTCTCCCACGCCTTCCTATCCCTAAGGATTTTCTCTTTTTCTAGCACTCTTTTTTTTTTGTTTTCCTCATCCCTCTTTTGTTTCATTTGTATTTGGTCTTTCACCACTTGAGAATGTGGTAAAGGACTAAGTACAAACTTCTTATATTTATGGGTGAAGGAAATCTCGTTAGTGAGACCATCATGCAAGGTTTTCTTGTCAAATTGCCATGGCCTCCCTAATAAGATATGGCAAGCTTCCATAGGCACTACATCACATAAAACTTTATCTTTGTATTTCCCTATGGAAAACTTGATTTCCACTTGCTTATCTACATGTAGTTCCCCATTTTCATTAAGCCATTGAAGTTTGTAAGGTTTTGGGTGAGGAACCACTTGTAGCTTAAGCTTTTCAACCATCCTAGCACTACAACAATTACAACTAGATCCACTATCCACAATGAGGGAACATATATTTTCTAAAACATTGCATCTTGTATGAAATATGTTCTCCCTTTGTGTTTCAATGGATGTGCTAGGGTGATTGTTGAGGGTTCTCCTAATCATAAGCAATTCTCCCTCTAATGGAGCTACCCTCTCATCCTCTCCCCCTTCCTCTTTCTCACTAAGCTCATCCTCGCCACTAGTGTATTCGTCTACACCTTTAAGAAACAAAGTCCTTTGGTTTGGACATTGTGCTTGCACATGCCCCCTACCATAGCACTTAAAACATTTAACATCTCTAGCTCGGATGGGTGGGGTTGAGGTTTCTTTGGTGAAGGGTTTGGTAGGTTCTTTTGGTTTTTCCTTAGATGTACTACCCTCCCTTTTAAACTCTCTCTTGGGATAAAAGTTAGAATAGGGGCTCACCTTTTGACTTGATGTTTTGCGAAATTTTGTTGCTCAACTTTAATGCAAAGTTGAACCAAATCATTCAAGTCTTGATAAGGTAAGAGCTCTACTCTATCTCTTATCTCAAGTGATAGGCCACTAAGGAACCTAGATATGGTGGTTTCCTCTTCCTCTCTAATAGAGGCTCTCATCATATAGAGCTCCATCTTTTGCCTATACTCTTCTACACTCATATTCTTTTGTTGGAGTCTTTGGAGCTTGTCCATCAACTCCCTATGGTAGTAAGAAGGTATATGTCGACGTCTTAGGGCTCCCCTAAGGTCATTCCAATATTCAATGGGAGGTTCCCTATGAAGACGTCGGTCTCTTTCTAAAGAGGTCCACCAATACATGGCATTTCCTTGGAAACTAAGGGTGGCTAAGGGTACTTTTCGTTCCTCACTTACCCTATGGCAAGCAAAGAGTTGCTCTACCTCCATCTCCCAATCTAGATATATTTCTACATTTTCCTTTCCATGAAAATGAGGTAGGTCTACTCTAGTTTCCCTTGGCACCTCTTGTTCCCTTTGCCTAGTTCTTCTAGGGGGTGGTTGGTAGTAGTCATTAATTCTAAGGCTTCCCTCCCCTAGAGTTGCAATGCTTTGGGATGCATGAGTATTTGTTTTTTTTGATTTTTGAGATTTTTGGGATTTCTCTTCTTGAGCTCTAGCCAACTCATTAATCTTGTTTTCATTCTCCAATTGCCTAGAAGAGATTAATTGTACCGCTTGGGATACCTCTTTCAAAAGGGTTTTCAAAGATTTTACTTCACATTCTATAGACTTTGGAGAATGAGAAGAAGAAGACATGGCTAGACCTTTGTGTATTTAGGCGTTTTTACTTTGAGAAAGATTAGGGAAGATAAAGAAGGTAGTTTTCCAGGTAAGGGAGGTGAGTCTCAAAGGACTACTTAAGTACCAAGCCTTTTCCTTGCCAAAAACTAGTCTCCAATGCCTTCTCACAAAAATTTCTCTTAGTGAAACACTTAAAACACAAGAAGTTGAGAAATCAAAAAGCAATAAAACTATGTAAGCTAAAAAAAAAAAGATATGCAACAAACTAGTCGGTTTTAGCACAAATTAAACTAAACTAATCATGCAAAACGTTTCTACCAAAACAATAGAAAACAAGTTCAAACAAGCAACAAATTACTAAGCAAAAAAATTTACTATGCTATTCGGCCCTAGGTGAGGCTTCTTGGACACTTTGAGCCCTTGAAGACACACTCACCGTCTAAACGTAATTAAAGAGGTAATTAACAATAAACCAAGTTGCAAAGGAAAAGAAGACTCCCTTTGTTGATCCTCTTTTGGGTTAGTGCACTTCCTTGTTGTCTTGAATTTTTTTTTTTTGATCTTCTAGGTGTTTGTATTGTTTGTTTCAAGCAACCTTGTTTCGGCTTTAGCTTTGTCTCCTCCTTAAAATGATGGCTTTAATTCTCCAATTTCCAGCACCTATTCACAAGAGCTAAACCTAAACCAAGTCAAGTTCCATGCACATATGCACCAAGGAGAATTAAATTCCAGCACCCAAAAGAGAGGTCAAGAAACAAAAGCAAGAAACAAATTTAATTGAATAAAAACAGTACCACCAAAAGGATTTATAATATGACAACTTAGAAAGAGAGTCAAGAAATTAAAGCAAACAATTAAAGGTACTCAAAAAAAGTTGGCACACAAAAGGAATTCCTAAAGAAAAGCACTAGATTAGATGACCAAATAATAAAAAAAAAACAGCACCACTGAAAATTGTTGTGGGCCAGAAAACGTGTTTGTTCCCCGATTTATGCTGAGCTGTATTTTTAAAAATTTGTCTCTGAAATTTATATGCAAGAAAATTCAGGATCTTATCTAAACAATGGCTTTGGAATCACCTAAAACGCATGCACCATTTTTTTTTAATAATTTTTGCAAATTTGGTGTGTAGTTAGGCCAGCTGGAGCGCTCAAGATTTGCACTCTGATTTTGTAAGATTTATCATATTTTTCTGTTGCCTTTTTTGATCTGATTCTTTTTTTTGTCCTTTTTGTAACACTTCAAACTTGCATTTTCCAGAGAATCACAAATTTCCTATGAGTGGAAATAATTTTTGAAACAAAAAACAGCCAGACAGAGAGAGAAACAGGGGAAATCTGGAAAACTGGAAAAAAAAACAGCAAGATACCAAAATTTAACACAAAGGAAAATGTAAGAAGGAAATTGTGTAAGAACTAAGACACAATTATGAACTCAAACTAAAATTAAAAAGGCAGCAAAGGATCAAAATAACAGCAGATTAAGGCAAATTAAAGAGACCCAAAAACAAGAAACAATCAAGCCAAAAATAGGACTACTAAGAATTGATGACAATTATGGATTCACATGACTTGACACAACATTTATAGATTCAGAAAATAAAGACTCAAAGCATAAAATGAAGCAATTATAAGAAAGCAATAAAGACTCAAATTCCTAAAAGAAAATAGCCACTCAATGTGTAAGGAATCCTATCACAATTGCACAAGAAAAAGTTCAAGATCAATTGAACACATGTGCTTCGGTTGGATCTTCCATAAGCACACCAAGAACAATTTAAAATGTAAAAAAAAAAACAGCAAGACAATTATGGAATTGAAATGACAAGATGAAAATAAAGAAGAACTGAAAATTTAAAAAGACAAGCTACTCATCTTGAAGAACCAAAAGCTCATGATACCAAATGATGGCATTTTCATGTGTTCTTCTTGAATCAAAGTAGAAATAGATGGAGCGGAAGCAATGGATGAGTGAAACAAGACCCTCCTACGAGTTGTGTTGGTCTTGAAGGTGCATGATGAGTATGGGTTGAGTGGTTCGGCCAGCTCAAGGGAGAAGGTGAAAGGATTGAAGTTTATAGCCTAGATTTCTAGGAGGAGTAAAGCTTGTGCACAAAAATGGCAGCATAACATTACTCAAATAAACTTGAAAATACATGAGGTAGGCCTCCTTATTTATAGATTTAGGAGCCTTGGTGAGCAAGCTTAAAGGGTAGGGATGGAAATACAAAAAGTGGGGGCTGCCTAGGGTATTGACTTTAGTCAAACCACAGCATCATCCTAATATTCTAGAAGATAGGTCAAAAATGCAACATTTGATAGTACACCCCTCCCTCTTTTGCTAAAGGCACCTATTTGCTAGCACACCCCTCCTTCTATTGCTAAGGGCACCTTTTTGATAGCACACCCCTAAGTTAGGAAGTTTTGCTTTCTACACTACACTAATCTACTAAGCTACCCCTAATGGGCCTCCAAGTAGCATGTACAAGGTCTTCTCCCTCCCATCCGTGGCTTCTTCTATGTGTGCTTGGATATGTTTAGCCATGGATCTTGTGAGAGGTCCTAGACGGTCTAGCTCCATGGATAGCCTCCCTCCTTCACGTCCTAGACGCTCACTTCTTGGAGCTAGACGCTCCTCTTGGTCTAGACGGTCTTCTTGGTTTGGGCCTTGGCTTCCTTGGTTAGATGTGCTTGGCCCTCCTCCATCATAAACGAGCATTTAGACCATCCTTCGTCTTCCCGTTAATATTAAGAAGTGTACCAATTAAGCTATCACACACATTCTTTTCAACATGCATTACATCTATACAGTGTCTGACTTCTAACCTCAACCAGTACGGAAGATCAAAGAAGACTGATTTTTTCTTCCAAATGTTTGTCACAGATGACTTTTTTTTTGACTTACCGAAGGTGTGGTCTATGTTATTTACCTTGTCGTAAACCTCAGTAGCAGTTAGTGGAGTTGGTGGACCACTAGTTTTTTGGTGTCCATTAAAGGCGTTTTTCAACCTCCAATAAGGATGATGACTTCTAAGAAACCTTCAATGCCGAAGATATACTGTCTTCCTTCCATGTTTCAATTGTTGAGAAGCAGTGTCTTATTCGCATATTGGACATGCTTTATGACCCTTAACACTATAACCTGATAAGTTACTGATCCAGCCTCTTGACCAGAGCGTTAGAACTTCTTCTTTTCAAACCTCATCCTCTCCAGCTTCGCGCCAAGTACACCGATGACCTTCACCTAATAATCCTCGAAGAGACCTGAAAGAACAGTATGGCGCCTCTGCGGCCGGTTGCGCTCCGACGCTCAAGTCAGTGATCGAATCAACAAAGAATTTCAGAGAAAACTCAGAACCGTGTGCAAGTGAATTTCCCAAATGAAAAAACCGTTTTTCCTGAATTCCGTTAAGAATTCTATATATATACCCGAGTCTTTCTCTCTCCTGACGGTTATTCCTCTTGACACGTGGATAACATCTGGTCATACACGTGTCACCATCTGGAGTACCTGTAGCTGAAACGTTACTTTCACTTTGCTCCTGCGACTAAGTTATCCACACAGGGAGTAGCTTAGTGCACAGGCTACTCTGAGCACAACCTTAACATGGTGAGTTGGTTAACACTGGGTATCACGGCTCACACTACACATGGTGGCAAATATGCCACTTATCTTCTCTACTTTGGCGGCAGACATGCCACTTATCTTCTGTATTTAGACCATATATTAAGTGCTTACCAAGTCTTCTCAAATACTCGGCGATGTGCTCCTTTTGGCGACTTGTTGACCACCTGATCTCCTAATCTTCACACACGGCGATCATGTGCAATCTAGGCGATTACTGATTACATACGAGAGAAATCGGAGACCGCCGCCGTCTTCAACAAATGACAATCTCATCGACTTCTAAGCTACACTTTCCTTTCTCTTACTCTTCTTGATCCACATGTCCTCCTCAAGCACGCCCACAGGATTACCTCACAATTACGTCATCACACCTGACTACTTGGTCAGTACAGTTACCATATGTTAGAAAGTCATTGATGGTGCAAAATAACATGGCATGCAGCTTGAAAGTTTCATTAGAAAATCCGTTAAATACTTCAACACCATCATCCCAGATTAACTTCAAATCTTCGATTAGGGGACTTAGATAAACATCTATGTCATTCCCTAGCTATTTTGGACCGGATATCATCATAGACAACATCATGTATTTTCGCTTCATGCACAATCTAGGAGGTCATTTGTAATAACTAGTAAAACGGGCCATGAACTGTGATTTGTACTAATATTACCAAACAGATTCATTCCATCTGTAGCTAAACCAAGTCGGATATTTCTTGATTCTTTACCAAACTCTGGAAACTCATCATCAAATTTCTTCCATTGAATAGAATCAGCTGGATGTCGGTACATGCCATCGTATTTCCTCTCATCTGCATGCCATCTAAGATTCTTAGCATCGTTTGGGTTTGCAAACAAACGCTTCATCCTTGGAATGATGGGAAGATACCACATAACCTTCATTGGGGGTCCATGCTTTTTCATGTCTTCAATAGTATCATCACCTGTTTGTTTCAATTTATAATGTGATAACCCACACCTTGGACAACTTTTCAACAATTCAAAATCTTTCCGGTATAATATACAATCATTAGGATATGTATGTATCTTTTTATACTCCATACCCATTGGACAAAGAATCTTTTTGGCCTCGTAATTACGATTAGGTAGAGTATTTCCCTCTGGAAGCATATCCTTCAACAATTGGAGCAATCCCGTGAAGCTTTTATCAGTCCATCCATTTATTGCCTTCAAATTCATCAATCTTAACACCGCTGACAACCGTGTGAAGTTAGTTGATCCAGGATACAATGGAGTCTCTACATCACTTGACATACTTCCATATCCATGCGCTTTTGCAAAAGACTGAGCTCCCACATCACGAATCATCTCCTCCAATCGATTATCATCTACATCATCGTGTACTGCTTCATCCATGGTGGACCCCACATATGCTTCAGTTACGGAAACACGTGGTAAATTTAATAATTCACCATGTGATGGAGATCAAGCTCTAGTGGACATGGAGGCCAATCAACAAGATCAAGAAGAGGTAGAGGCGCAAATAGAGGACGCCCATGGAGGTCAAAGCCCACCTCACAGGCTTACAAGAAGCATGTTCAAAGCTTTAGGAGCTAGGGAACAATTATTCTCTCTTTTTGTAATTTCTTTGTGATCCGGTCGGTCATCGGTAGTAGATGACGTCAGCAGCAGTTGACTACGTGGACCTTTCACAGGGTAACACGTGGTAGAGGATAGCAGGTGAATCAGGGAGGCGATCACTCAGAATGGTAATCGCCTATCGCCTGTGATGATGAGTAATGGCCTATCGCCTTGAGGATGAGTAATCGCTCATCGCCGGTATGGATCAGTAATCGCCTAGATTGCACATGATCGCCGTGTGTGAAGGTTAGGAGATCAGGTGGTCAGCAAGTCGTCGAAAAAGCACATCGCCGGGTGTTTGAGAAGACTTGGCAAGCACTCGTTGTATGGTCTAAGTACAGAGGATAAGTGGCATATCTGCCACCATGTGTAGTGTGAGCTATGATACCCAGTGTTAACCAGCTCGCCATGTTAAGGTTGCGCCCAGAGTAGCCTGTGTACTAAGCTACTCCCTGTGTGGATAACTTAGTCGCAGGAGCACAGTGGAAGTAACGTTTCAGCTGCAGGTACCCCAGATGGTGACACGTGTATGACCATATGTTATCCACGTGTCAAGAGGAATAACCGTCAGGAGAGAAAAAGACTCAGGTATATATACGAAACTCTTAACGAAATTAAGGGAGTTTTTACAGATTCTTACAGCTTACACATTTTTAGAGTTTACAGTTACACACAGTCTCTGAGTCACTGTGGAGCGTTCTTACACGTTGCACAATGATAACAGAAAACGACTATAGAGAGAGAAAGTGGATCTGAGAGCACACACGAGTCTCACAGAGAGATTCAGTGATAGTTTTGGTGTTCCTGTTGCCTGACTTGAGCGTCGGAGCTACAACGGCCGCCAGAGGCGCCGTTTGTGTGTTTTGCAGGCAGCGTTTGGAGTTTCGGTGGTGGTTCTTGGAGCGTTCCTGCAGAACAGAAGGCTAGACGAAGGAGTGACGAGGTAATCCTCCACGTTCGAGTCAAGCGGCAGGATCATTTGGCGCCCACCGTGGGGCCCGTGTGAATTTTGTTCCCATCCACGTCGCAGTTCTTGAAGTTTCTTGAGGTTTCTTGAAGTTTCGTGGAGCTTCTTGATCATTTCGTCGAAGTGAAGTTATGTCGAAGTGTAGAGGAGATGAGTAGAAGAACCAGACGAACCTCACCTACGCCACCTGCTGAAGAAGGTGCTGTTACCATGGTGCAGGTCATGGAGATGATGCGCGCGCTGCAAGATAGTGTCGCGGCATCAAGAGTTGAGCAAGAGAGGATGCGTCTAGAGCTGACTGCATCGCGGAGAAGAAATGAAGAGTTGAACCGTATGAATGAAGAGCTGTGTAGGGAATTGTAGGCGCAGAAGGAGCGCGCAGTTGGAGAGAGGACGTCGACGCTGCCATCGCCTCCTAGAGCATTCCCTATGCCTTTCTCCCCCGAGATCATGAATGTGGTGGTGCCTCCCAATCTGGTGGGACTGAAAGCGTCGTTCACGGGGGTGGAAGATCCAGAAGCACACCTGACAGTCTTCCACACTCAGATGATGCTGATTGGAGGTTCAGATGCTGTGTACTGCAAGATGTTCATGAGTACGCTGTGCGGAGTGGCTATGGAGTGGTTCGTGAGCCTGCCAGAGGGCCACGTCACTTCCTTCCATCAGTTTGCGAAGCTGTTCACGGAGCAGTACATCATCAACCGACCGGCGCCAGTGGTGTCCTACGACCTGTTTGACGTGCGCCAGTATCAGGGGGAGCCGTTGAGGGACTACCTCAATCGCTTTGGGGCGCAGGTGGTGAGATTGCCCGGCAAGGACGAGGACATGCTGGTGCATGTGTTCAAGAGAGGTGTTCTCCCTAGTCCTTTTAGTGAATCGCTCATCAGGAGCCACCCTGCCACCTTCACCGAGATACGATGACGCGCGGTGGCACACATAGTAGCAGAGACAGAGGTCTCTGAGAAGAGAGGAAGTGCTGCACCGTCGAAGCCACGTGGAGGTCAGGGGAATCAGTAGCAACAGGCGCGGGTGCATGAGATCAAGGAAGGGAGGAAGGAGCAGGGAAGGTCTCGCCCTTATGCACCCAGGAAGGACCAGACCAGGGGGCGTGCAAGCAATGCACTCCCCAGGTATGATTTCATGATAAGTTTGGCGGAGCTGATCGCCATCCCTGCTGTGGCAGCAAGACTCCATGTGCCAGAGAAAACCGACAGGGTACTTGGAGGGAGGAAGGATGAGTGGTGTGAATTCCATCAAGCTTATGGACATACACTCTGTACCTGCCTGGCGTTGGGGCGTCAGCTTGCTGAGTTGGTGAAGACAGGGTTCCTGACCGATTACCTGCAGAAGACACAAGGTGATTGCGCTTCGGGGTCCTAGGCAGGCGACCAACAGCATGAACTCCTTGTGTTTGGGGAGGTGAGGTGATGGAAGAGGCTACACTGGGGGGGCTCCCAGAGCTGAAGCGGAAGGCATGATCGCCCCACGTGTGTGCATCGCCAGGGCAGTCATCGCCGGTTAAAGGAGACCCCATCCATAGTGGTTGAGACGTTGGAGAACGGAGCTTGTCGGCTGGAGACTCTAGACGGAACGGCTATTCCCAGAATCCAAGACGCTACACGCTTGTTTCCTATTCTGGTTAAGTTGTAAAGTAGATGCGCTATCGCGCTGTACACATACTTAGTGTATTAAACAGTTGAGCAGATCAGGGGGCACTCTTTTTAACGATGCCACCCAATAAAAGATTTTCAGTACATAAAGTGTGCGAGTGTTCCCAGTTTAAAGTTCTCCTTGCCCCAGGTGCAAGTACAGGTGATCGGTGGTCAGTTACCGAGTGGCCACCACCCACAGATCAGCCCCTAGATAAGCGCCTGGATGTAGAGCGCGATCAGCCATCAGTGCATGCAGACTGCGATCAGCCGTCGGTGCATGTGGAGAGTGAGCGCTCGGTCGGTGCATGGTCATCGGGGTCTTGCTAACACGTGTTAAGCTGGAACCCAAGTTCCCAGCGAGAGCGTTAAGCATGCACCTCGCATGATTCTAGAAGAAGAGCTCCTCGCCGGTGGGGACGTGCATGCACTCACCTAGAGAACGTGCGGTGAGACCATGCAGGCAAGGTGCGCCTAGTGATTGCGCTTAGACAGCCACGCTTGGTGCTCCCCTGGGAGCGTGCACCCACGAGAAAGTCCTCCCTCGACTTTGTACAGCGAGGTGCAGGCGAGAGAAAGTCCTCTTCCTCTGCTTTATACAGCAAGGTTGGGGCAAGAGCGAAAGTCCTCTTCCTCTGCTTTATACAGCAAGGTTGGGGCAAGAGAAGAAAGTCCTCCCTCGACTTTGTACAGCGAGGTGCAGGCGAGAGAAAGTCCTCTTCCTCTGCTTTATACAACAAGGTTGGGGCAAGAGCGAAAGTCCTCTTCCTCTGCTTTATACAGCAAGGTTGGGGCAAGAGAAGAAAGTCCTCCCTCGACTTTGTATAGCGAGGTGCAGGCGAGAGAAAGTCCTCTTCCTCTGCTTTATACAGCAAGGTTGGGGCAAGAGCGAAAGTCCTCTTCCTCTGCTTTATACAGCAAGGTTGGGGCAAGAGAAGAAAGTCCTCCCTCGACTTTGTACAGCAAGGTGCAGGCGAGAGAAAGTCCTCTTCCTCTGCTTTATACAGCAAGGTTGGGGCAAGAGCGAAAGTCCTCTTCCTCCGCTTTTTACAGCAAGGTTGAGGCAATAGAGGAAGTCCTCCTTGCCTTTGAGCAAGTGCAGGCGAGAACAGAGGAAGTCCTCCTTGCCTTTGAGCAAGTGCAGGCAAGAACAGCGGAAGTCCTCCTTGCCTTTGAGCAAGTGTAGGCAATAGAGGAAGTCCTCCTTGCCTTTGAGCAAGTGTAGGCAACAGAGGAAGACCTCCTTGCCTTTGAGCAAGTGCAGGCGAGAAAGAGGAAGTCCTCCTTGCCTTTGAGCAAGTGTAGGCAACAGAGGAAGTCCTCCTTGCCTTTGAGCAAGTGTAGGCAACAGAGGAAGACTTCCTTGCCTTTGAGCAAGTGCAGGTGAGAAAGAGGAAGACCTCCTTGCCTTTGAGCAAGTGTAGGCAACAGAGGAAGACCTCCTTGCCTTTGAGCAAGTGCAGGCGAGACAGAGGAAGACCTCCTTGCCTTTGAGCAAGTGCAGGCGAGAAAGAGGAAGACCTCCTTGCCTTTGAGCAAGTGCAGGCAACAGAGGAAGTCCTCCTTGCCTTTGAGCAAGTGTAGGCGAGAAAGAAGAAGACCTCCTTGCCTTTGAGCAAGTGCAGGCGAGAAAGGAGAAGTTCCCCTTGCCTTCGAGCAGGTGCAGGCAAGAAGAGTTCGTATAAAGGAACGACAGTTGAAAAAGCGAATAGGAGGTTGCAAAAGGTGATCCCACAAAGGACGCCTTATGTGGGGTAAAGAAGGCAACATCGCCAAAAATTAATCCGGCGAGTACCAGATCAGAGGAATTTCTGGCGATGATGAGGGACGCTTGGCATGCCAGTTGAACGCACAAAGAAACAAGGCTAAGTGAAGAGAATGAAAGATAACCTATGTGCATGTCTAGTTGGTCTTCGAGAAACTCAAAGCTAATGATAGACGCTGTAGGAAGGGAGATAGGGTGAACCACGTCAGCTGGGTCCCACAGCATGGACCAGAGCCACGTGGAGTGGACCTCCCAGGCAGCTTGGATTAGCGAGTGATCGGTCATCGGTGTGCCTCCTTGGGGAGGGGTGATCAGTCATCAGTAGAAGAGGTAAAAAGGTTACCTTTGGATAATCAGAGAAGCGTCACAAAGGTTGGAGATTGAAGAAGTCGAAGGGTCTCACAGAGAAATGCTTTGAATGTCTGAAGGCAAAGAAGAAGGAATGAAACAGTGTTACTACCAGAGTGTGCGCTCCTGTAGACCGCCAAAAGACGATTTCTTAGTCTCTTCGCTGAGAACAAGTTCACAGCTCGAGACTGGGGGGCTTGTGATCTGGTCGGTCATCGGTAGTAGATGACGTCAGCAGCAGTTGACTACGTGGACCTTTCACAGGGTAACACGTGGTAGAGGATAGCAGGTGAATCAGGGAGGCGATCACTCAGAATGGTAATCGCCTATCGCCTGTGATGATGAGTAATGGCCTATCGCCTTGAGGATGAGTAATCGCTCATCGCCGGTATGGATCAGTAATCGCCTAGATTGCACATGATCGCCGTGTGTGAAGGTTAGGAGATCAGGTGGTTAGCAAGTCGCCGAAAGAGCACATCGCCGGGTGTTTGAGAAGACTTGGCAAGCACTCGTTGTATGGTCTAAGTACAGAGGATAAGTGGCATATCTGCCACCATGTGTAGTGTGAGCTGTGATACCCAGTGTTAACCAGCTCGCCATGTTAAGGTTGCGCCCAGAGTAGCCTGTGTACTAAGCTACTCCCTGTGTGGATAACTTAGTCGCAGGAGCACAGTGGAAGTAACGTTTCAGCTGCAGGTACCCCAGATGGTGACACGTGTATGACCAGATGTTATCCACGTGTCAAGAGGAATAACCGTCAGGAAAGAGAAAGACTCAGGTATATATACGAAACTCTTAACGAAATTAAGGGAGTTTTTACAGATTCTTACAGCTTACACATTTTTAGAGTTTACAGTTACACACAGTCTTTGAGTCACTGTGGAGCGTTCTTACACGTTGCACAATGATAACAGAAAACGACTATAGAGAGAGAAAGTGGATCTGAGAGCACACACGAGTCTCACAGAGAGATTCAGTGATAGTTTTGGTGTTCCTGTTGCCTGACTTGAGCGTCGGAGCTACAACGGCCGCTAGAGGCGCCGTCTGTGTGTTTTGCAGGCAGCGTTTGGAGTTCCGGTGGTGGTTCTTGGAGCGTTCCTGCAGAACAGAAGGCTAGACGAAGGAGTGACGAGGCAATCCTCCACGTTCGGGTCAAGCGGCAGGATCACTTTGGTTGAAGGTGCTTAGAGGGAAACATTAGAAACCTCTATTGTTATAGCATCTTTTAGTCTTTAGTTAGGAGTGTTAGGGGGGTGTATTAGTAGATAGGTGTAGAAGTAAATAAGGAGGTGCCAAAGTAAGAGAAGGATCACACCTTCCTCATGCTTTGTTTTTTGGCGCCAATTTCTAGAACTTTTTAGGAGGCAGATTTTTGAATTTGTACAGCTTGCATTTCAGCACCTTAGGCTATAAATAGAGGTGCTCTCTTTGTATTTTTCAGATTGGAATTTTATAGAAAAGAAACTCTACTCAAATTTTGAGAGAACATTGGAGAGCTTTGAGCCTTCTTCTCTAGTCTTATCTTGAAGGATCCATGGTGTCCTCAAGTGGCGGCAGCACACTCATCTAGGAGCATCCATCACTTCTAGTGGCGTGTTCATACCAATCTACATCCATTTTCATAAGTTTTCTATTCTCCTTCCTTTCTTCTCTTTAGTTGTTCATGTTTTGAGTTGGTTTTCTTGAGTTTTTGGTTCTGTTTTCAGTTTTCCAGCAACTATTCTTTCTTTTATTTGTTTTGATCGGCTCATTTCTATTTTCCTTCAATTCTTTTCGGTTCAATTGATAGTAAATGGATGTTCCATGTGAGTTTGGTTTGTGGTGCAAGATTTGGTGAGTTCTTGAAATATAGAACATTGATCCTCTTCTATAAAAGTGCCTAATCTTTGCCAACTCAAGTTGATTCCATAGAATATTAAAGAATCATGTTATTGTGGCTAGTGGAATCACATCACCATGCCATGTCCAAGTTGTATAAGATCGAAGAAACCCATCACATAGCAGGTGTTCTCTCATGATATTAACATCCAGTATCCTTCCATTCAAACAGTTAACACACGGACACCTGATCCTTGCTCCATCATGACCACTATTAATTGCGTTACGCTACACAAATTGTATAAATTCTTCTACTCCTCTTTCGTACTCATCACTTATACGAACATAATTAATCCAACTTCGATCCATTATATATTCTAGAATATAGTTAGCTAGGATTTTCTAATCAGTGTTCTATCTCATGCATTTGCCGAGGGTCGAACACCCCCGGACTCAATACTAGCACGTATTATTGTCAAAGGTCGAAGACCCTCGGACTCAATACAAACACGATAATTGTATTCTAAAGTAACAACTAACATAACATCAATTCTATTATAAACTAACAACTAAGAACTAAATAATATAAATTTTAGAAAATAGAAATTATATAATACAAATTATATAAATTAATACAAATTTATATTAAATAATATACAAATTAGAATACATAAAAATAGAATTCAAAATACACCAAAAAAATCAAAAAATATAAAACAAAACTAACATAACAACTAAGTACTAAATAATATAAATTTTAGAAAATAGAAATTATATAATACAAATTATATAAATTAATACAAATTTATATTAAATAATATACAAATTAGAATACATAAAAAAAATATTCAAAATACACCAAAAAAAATTCAAAAAATCTAAAACAGAACCAACCTTATGTGCGAAACCAAAGTTGGTGGTGATCGAAGTGGCAGAGGAGCGCCAGTCATGGCAGCGAAAGTGGAAGCGTGGCGGGACAATGACGAAGCAGCGATGGAGATGAAAACACCAATGGAATAGTACCTTCCACCACTAATGCAAGGAGAAAAAGCAATATAAGGAAAGTGAAACGCATTTAAACATAGTGAGATGTAGAGGAAGAAATGGATTCAAGAAACTCACAATGGAAGCAAGGAATGAAGATGCACAAAAGAGATGAATTCATAGTAGCGAGCGCAGGAACAGTGAATACGAGCAAAGTGGAGAAGAAAGTGTGAGAGTGCAGTTGCGTGCTTCAAATTTTAGGGTAAGTACAAATGCGGCTATTTGTAAAAACGCATTTGTAAATCAAAGCGTTGGATTTACAGATGCGGCTATAGTAAAAAGCCGCATTTGTAAATCAAGCGCTTTGATTTACAAATGCGTTTTTACAAATAGCCGCATCTGTAAATCAAAGCTTTTCATATACAAATGCGGCTCTTAAAATAGCCGCATTTGTAAATCAAATTAATTGCAAAAATGCCACCGCATTTTTACAAATGCGTTTGGCGCAAAGCCGCACCTAGAACGGAGTATTCCTTTCATTATTTTGCACTAGTGGGCGTAGCGTATTTGCATGTTTTGAGCCGATTTGTCAGTAGTTTTCGGTTTGTGGGAACTTTATTTAGTGAATATTAGGGTATACACACTTCAAATGTGATGGAAGAAGCCCAAGCCCAAGCCTAAGTCAAAGCCCAATAAATAAAAGATATTGGCCAACTACAAAAGCTATGGCGAGAAGGATTCAAGAGGATTGGGATACTGCTACTGATGGTGGAGATATTTTCCTCTACATGTTCCAGATGTCATCAGTTTAGTGTAGAAGTAGAATTTAATTTCCTTGTCAAAATAAGAATAGGAGAATTATTTGTAATTTTTCTTAGAATTAATTTTGGCACCTAAAACACCAACCTAGGTTAATTTAGGGTTTCTAAAACCTCTAAATTAACCAAGGCCGGTTTGGAAAGCCCATGGAGGGAGTAAGCATGCAACACTAGTCACACCCCTCCCATGTGGTCAACTAGGCACAACTTTTGATGGGAATTTGATTTGAATTTCCCTCTACTTTTATTTGAATTTTTAGCCCTCTAACACTATAAATAAGAGGGCTTGGCTCATGTAATTCTCAATATTAATTTGAGTGAAATTGATGCCAAATTTGTGCCAATTCTCACTCTTGTCTCCTACCTCTAGGATAAACACCTTTTGATCCTGCCGCTGACTAGAATGTGGAGGATATGCCTCGTCACTCCTTCGCCTAGCCTTCTGCAACTGCGTGTTCTACAAGAACGCTCCAAGAACCTTCTCTGGAACTCCAAACGATGCCTGCAAAACAACACAGACAGCGCCTCTAGCGGCCGTTGGCACTCCGACGCTCAAGTCAGGTAACAGAACCACCAAAAACTCTCTCTGAATCTCTTTGTGAGACTCGTGTTGTAACGCCCCTCAAAATATTGTTCATTTTTATATAATACAATAAGCGTAGACATTAATTTATAAAATCAACATATGTATATATATTGAAAGTACATCATCCCATACATTGTATCTCAAAAAGAAACGTCCCTCTTATAGGGGTTTTAATACATTCCATCAACTCTTTCAAAATAAAACCAAAATACAGCATAAAAAGAAAACAGGCGATCTTTTCCCCCAACTGCTCACTGAGGAGCTCGACTACCTGCAACATCATCTGCTCCCGTGTAAAATACACGATCATCACAGTTTTAAGAAAAACAGCCACAGAACAAAACACAAGGTAAGCTAGCTATTCTAAAACTTGAAGTACGAAACTTTAAAATCAATATAAAACAGATTTAAAACACCCACGTAAAATCCATCAATTTTCCCATTCATTTCACACACTTCACAATTTCATCAAGTGTTATTTGTTTCACATAAAACATCAAGTATCTATCAAATTTCAATATTTATCTTTCTCACGCCAGACTTCCACTGACTCACCACACATAGACACATACCACACCACTGTAAAGTCCACACAGGACAGCTAGTGAAGTCCACACAGGACAGCCAGTGAAGTCCACACAGGACAGCCAGTGAAGTCCACACAGGACAGCCAGTGAAGTCCACACAGGACAGCCAGTGAAGTCCACACAGGACAGCCAGTGAAGTCCACACAGGACAGCCAGTGAAGTCCACACAGGACAGCCAGTGAAGTCCACACAGGACCGCTAGTGAAGTCCACACAGGACAGCTAGTGAAGTCCACACAGGACAGCTAGTGAAGTCCACACAGGACAGCTCGATATCATTAATTCACCCAATGCACCATACAACACTTAAATGAACGATTCCAAACACAGCAACAACCGTACCAAGGTTCAGATCTTCCAATATTGTAACATCCCGCCAAATCCTTTTCATATTTATATAATAAAAAATAAAGGTAAACAAATATATTCAAGTGAACATAATTATATATATGTAATGAAGTTTCTCCTCATAGGGAGTTTAATACATAATCGGTCAATTTCCAAAACTTAAACAAAATACAGCAAAATAAAAAAAAACAGGCGATCTCCTGATAGAAAACAGAAAACGGCGATCTCCTAACAGATAAGGCGATCTCCTATCAGAAAACAGAAAAAGGGGTGATCGCCTAACAGAAACAGAAACAGGCGATCCCCTTCCGGCGACCCCTCACTGAGGAGCTCTACTTCCTGCAACATCATCTGCTCCCGTGTAAAATCATACACGATCATCACAGGTTTAAGAAAACATCCACAAACAAGAACACAGGGTAAGCTAGATATTTTAAAGAGAATTTAGATATGAAACTTTAAAATCAAGATAAAACAAATTTAAGACACCCACGTAAAAACCATCAACTTTCTCATTCCCATCACATGACCATCAAGTAATCACATATTTTACAATTTCCTCAAGAGTCTTTCAATTCACATAATTCATCAAGTGTCTACCAATTTCAATGTTTCTCATTTCTCACGTCAGACTTCCACTGACTCATCACACACCGACACTTGACACTACTTCCGGAAGACTCGTGCATTGAACTTAGCATCCAGAGACCTGCACCTGTCATACTTCATTGCTGTAATGTTCCCACAGCCATGCACATCAACATAATCTCGATCTCAATCTCATCACTCTCACAGTATGACAGGGTTAATCCATATAACAGGTCAAGTCAGTTATCTTTCAAACGACTTACCCATACATATGGACCTCCTTCGACTCTCACCAACCGAATGACTTCATCTATGTGACTCCATCATATTAGCAGAGTCAGGATCGTCTCATTCACAGGATACTCACTGATCAATACACCTCATAACTAATCTCAACACGGTATTTCCTTTCCTGAAAATACTATGTCTTGATCCCACATTCAAACATTCAACACATCATACAACACTTAAATGAACGATTTCCAATCACAGCAACAATCATTCCAAGGTTCAGACTTTAAAATATCACATTTCAATCTCAAACAATTTCAAACGACACTAAAACAGGGGATTTCGAAAAACAACGCCAAAACTGGCGATCTCGTCCAAAAACAGGGGATTATGCAATAACAGTTGAAAACCGGCGACCACGTCGCCCCATCATCAAAATCATCTAATATAAGGTTTTTCGTTGGAAATAAGGCTAGCTTCCCTTACCTGGACTAGCGCAAAACACCAAGAGCTCCGAAAACCCACCGAAGCTTAAAGATGCTTTCACTCTGTTTTAGCGTCCCGGTCTGGAGAACTTGCAGAGAACCTCCTCGGTGTCCAAGGGCAGTCATCGCTCGTCGTACTGGTGCTTGAGGGTGCCTAAATCGCAGCGCGAAGGAGAGAAAAGAGAAGGGTGAAGGTGAACTCACTCTTTCGCTCTTGAACTACTGCAACGTTCTTTGCCTCCCCGAAGTGGGTTTTTGAATCTACACTAACTTGTCCACACATGCTGCTGCCACCACCCACTTTGCAGGAAAGCCTGAGTGTACGTTTCCCTGAACAGTACGACCACGGTGTCTCTTGCGCATGCCAACCACTTCCCTGAACAGTACGGCCGTGGGTGTCTCTTGCGCATGCCAACTTTCTGATGTCACTATTCTGAACCACCCTTTTTGTCCACGTGGCGCGCATGCAGGACGTTTCATGCTGGGAGCCTGGGTCCCACCTTATCTGTGTGAAACACGACATCGCGCGATAACCTTCCACCGATGACTCATCCTGGAGGACGACCGATGTCTCTCTCTGGAAGACGACTGATGTCTCTCTCTGGGAGACGACCGATGTCTATCTCTGGCGACGCCCGCATGCCTCTCGCGCCCTGGCGATGCCCGCATGCTTCGCGCCCTGGCGATGTCCGCATGTCTCTCGCGCCCCGGTGATGCCCGCATGCCTCTCGCGCCTCGGCGATGCCCGCATGCCTCTCGCGCCCCGGCGATGCCCGCATGCCTCTCGCGCCCTGGCGATGCCCGCATGCTTCGCGCCCTGGCGATTGTCCGCATGTCTCTCGCGCCCTGGCGATGTCCGCATACCTCGCGCCCTGGCGATGTCCGCATGTGTGTCGCGCCCTGGCGATGTCCGCATACCTCGCGCCCTGGTGATGTCCGCATATGTAGCCTAGGCGACAGGCGATTATGTACTAACCAGGCGATCTCATACTCTTCTAAGCTACACTTTCCTTCCTTTTTATTTTAAATAAAAACATACTTAGAATTCATTTAAAATATATTCCTTTTATTCCAATTTAATTTTACAGGTCCTTACAAATATCACATGCATTTCACATATCAATCTCAAACAAGTTCAAAGCGACACTAAAACAGGGGATTTCGAAAACAACATTTAAAACCGGCGACCACGTCGCCCCACACATAAAAACAGAGCATCGTGAAAAAGAATATGAAACCGGCAACCACGTCGCCCTCACTTCAGAACCTACTCGCCTAAAGTTTTTTATAAACGAAAATGCTAGCTTCCCTTACCTGAACTTGTGCAAAATCACCAAGAGCTCCAAAACCCACCGAAGCTTAAAGATGCCTTAACTCTGTTCTAGCGTCCTGACGGGAGAACTTGCAGAGAACCTCCCAGGTGCTCTATGGTAGTCACCGATAGCCAACTGATGCGCTAGGACGTCTGAACGTATGGAGAAGGAGAAGAAGAACAGGGAGCTAAAACCAACTCACTCAATTTCTCTCTACTCAAGCAGCGTTCGCACCTTGCCTATCCAAACTGAAGTTTGAACTTAAGCCACCCTTCCCAGGCATGCCGCTGCCACCACCCACTCTGCAGGGAAGCTTGCGTATACATTTCCTCTAACAGTATGACCACGTGGGTTTCTGCGCGTACCAACTCTCTGACGCTAACTATTCTGAGACACCCTTTCTGTCTACGTGTCGCGCCTGCAAGACGTCTCATGCTGGGAGCCTGGGTCCCACCTTATCTGTGTGAAACACGACATCGTGCGATAACCTTCCACCGATGACTGCTCGCGCGATGACTATCCACCGATGTCTCATCCTGGCGGACGAACGATGTCTCTCCCTGGAAGACGACCGATGTCTCTCCCTGGAAGACGACCGATGCGTCCCTCATCCTGGCGATGACCGTCTGTCTCTCGTCCTGGCGATGCCCGCGTGTCTCTCGCCCTGGTGATGACTGATGTGCCTCTCATCCCGGCGATGACTTATGACACATCGCCACGCCTTGCTGAAGGTTCTTCATCCCACTATGTTACGTCCAAGGTATCACCTCCACATGGCTTGGTGACGTCGGTAGCTTCACATTTCCAAGAATAGATCAGCACTACTCCTCGTGCGCCCATGCATGCAACACTAAGGACGATTTCTTATGCTCAAGCATAGAGCTTCGCATGCACAGCGTATCTAAGGCTTAACCCACACCTTGATACGCGTGGTTTTTGGAACCCACTATGGTTGATCCAGCATCTTGACCACATACTAAGTGCACTCCCGTCGATCACGTACACCATAGGCGATTGGCGATCATGTGTACTCTAGGCGACAGGCGATTATGTGCCAGAGAAGTCGGAGATCGCCTCCGTCTTCAACAACGGCGATCTCGTAGACTTCTAAGCTACACTTTTCTTCCTTTACTCTTCTTCATCTACATGTCTTCCTCGAGCACACCCACGTGATTACCTCACGATAAAGTCATCGCACCTGACTACTTGGTTAATACAATGGTCAGCCGACCGACCTCTACCAGCTGACCCCAGACCTTGGGCGATGTCCGAGGTCCGACTACTACGAAACTTCTATTACCAGCTCTTTGTGTTTTAAATAATAACATCTTCTGAAATTATTTAAATATAACACTTTTATTCCAATTAAAGTTTCTAGGTCCTTACACGTGTGTCCTCTCAGATCCACTTTCTCTCTCTATAACTGAATTCTGTTATCACTGTGCAACGTGTCTAAAACGTGCTCACAATGACTCAGAAATGTGTGTAATGAATATTCCTCTGTAAATCTGTGTACCTTACATGACGTGGAGTGCTTTTATACCTGGGTCGCGCCTCTCTCTCAGATGGTGAAACGTGGAGGCATGCAACTTACATCTAACCGTACGCGTGTCACACCTGAAGGGCCTTTGTGCTTTTCTCTGTGCGCCTAAGTTATTCCCTTGCGGAGTAACTAAGCGTGTTTCTTCCCTCTGAGTGAGTCGCATGCTCCCAGGAGAGCACCAGGTGTGGCTGGTCTAAACACACTCACCAGGCGCTGCATCCTGCATGCATGATCTCACCGCACAGTGCCATGCACGTAATGGGTTAAGAGAGTCACTAATCACTGACCAGTTACTAGCTCTCTTATGCCATCCTCATGCATGACCCTACTGGCGAGCAGCTCTTCCTCTTCTGGTTTGGAATCATGCGAGGTGCATGCGTAACGCTCTTGCTGGGAGCCTGGGTCCCAGTTTAACTGCGTCTAGCAAGAAACCCCGACGACCATGCACCGATGACTGATCGGTGCTTCATTACTTCTTGCGCTCTGCTTCCAGGCGCTTATCTGGGCACTGATTTGGGGGTGGTGGTCACTTAGTAACTGACCACCGATCACCATTCTGAGTGATCTCCTCCCTGATTCACCTGCTATCTTATTCCACGTGTCACCCTGTGAATGGTCCATGTGGTCATCTGCTGCTGACGTCATCGACTACCGATGACCGACCGGATCACAAGCCCCCCAGTCTCGAGCTGTGAACTCGTTCTCAGCGAAGAGACTAAGTGGTCGCGCCCTCGGTCCATGTGGCAGGTGGGGCCATGCCACGTGCTGTTCACGTGTCTGCTCTTTAACGTTATGACTTCCACGCTTTATCTCTCGACACGTGGACGCATCAATGGCCCACACTGAGTGTCGCTAAAGTTTCCTTCATTTAAAAGAGGCGCGCGCATTCTCCTCGATCTTTCGACCTTCAACCCTTCTCCGATCATCTAAAGGTTTGTCTTTCCTTCTCCCTTAGTGCATTTAGAGCATTTCTACCGTTTGCATTCATGTTTTTCATCACTGTTCATTCATCTTCTCTGTTTTCTTCTTCTCAACCCGCACTAGGGTTCACTGTACTTCTCTCTCACTCTCTGCTTCTCCTTCTTCCTCTTCTTCACCTGAACCTTCCTTCTTGCTTTCTCCCTCTGTTTTTCACCAAACCATTCATCATTTCCCTATTCTTTCATTCATCTAATCTTGCTCCTTCCTTTCCTCCATTGCAGCTTTTGGCAATGGCTCGTGTAAAGCAAATGGCACGCCTCGTTGCCTCTTCTTCTGGTGCCCAGCCCCCAACGCCTGCACCATTGCCACCCTCTACCCCAACTCCACCCCAACCTGACGCAATGTCCTACAGAGACCAAGCCAGGGTGTATGAGTGGGCTTCTTTGGCGCTCCTAGCTGAGACCTCCATGCAACTCCCTCCACATCACCTAAAAACCATACTTAGCAACGACCCAAATGAACCCTCGTGCGCTATTCATAAGGAGAATGACTTCCAAGTAGGCGTATGTATTCCCCCACGAGGGATACCCATCTGTGCCGATGACAGGGCTACCAATGGGGTACCCTTCACCTTCGTGTACTCCGCCATCTTCAAGAGGTTGAAGCTGGGTCTACCCTTCACCTTCTTTGAGAAAGAACTGATGATGGAGTTGAATGTCGCACCATGCCAGCTTCATCCAAATGCTTGGGCCTTCATCCGAGCATTTGAAATTTTGTGTGATTACTTCGGTCACCCTGCCTCCATCGACGTCTTCCTACACTTTTTTGAGGCGAAGAACCCAGGGGACAGGTCTTAGGTGAGCTTAAATGGGGTTGCTGGTAGAGTCATCTTAGGCTTATACCAGCAATCCTTCAAGGACTGGAAAGGCAGGTTTTACATGATCTCTACCACCCCTCGAGACCCCACACTGCTCGAAGGATTCCCACTTTACTGGGTCCCAGGGGTAGAGTTCAAGAAGCCCAGGGATTTGGAAGCCCTGACCCCCTATGAACGTGAACTTTGCAGACTTCTGCTAGGGGTAAAATACAATTCTGCTACACTCATCAAACATGAGTTTGATGTAGTATCCCTGAAGAAATACATAGGTAGATCATCCTTCCACTTAACTCTTGCATCACTCCATGCATCTGCATGGCATTCTCATGTAAATTTGCTTTCAACTTACTGATTCAGTCTTGTTATCTGATTTTTCCTCTTAACCTTTGATGCAGACATGACTTCAGGGAAAGATAGGAAGAATGCCTTGCTAGCACTGGCTCAGTCCATGCTTGCTTCTGCACCAACCAGGACCGAGAATGCTCCTGTCTCCACCTCCTCCACCTCCGAGCCACTTGTGGCTCCTCCACTCTTGGTGGCACCTGCAAAAGGTCCTGAGGCTAGAAGGAAAAAGAGGAAGTTAGTTAAGGAATTCCCTACTCGTGCAGCCACTGCTGCTGCTCCCTCGACCGAAGAGGAGAGTTCTGATGTTCCCCTTCTTCGCCGCAAGAGGACTCGGCAGGAGATCGGGGGGTCTTCAGCAGCTGAGGCTGGAGAAACTAAAGTGGTGCAGGTTGAGGAAGAAGAAGAAGATGGAGCCTTAGCTCCTACCTCTCAACCTGCACCTGCGCCTACCCCACCATCATCTCCCCCACAGCTACCTTCTCCCACACCTCCTTCACCAACCCCTCAACAACCTTCTCCAAGCACCCTTCCTTCCCCTTCAACTCCACCTGCACCACCAATCCCAGTGGGCCAAACGCCAAGCTCACTCAATCTACCTGCTGGGAGTGCACCTGCTCACTCAGGGGGTCCGCCAAGGCCTCATGCTTCTCCACTAGTGCAAACCACTGCTGCAACCTCTCAAGGTGGTGGGGCCTCTTCTCAATCGAGCATTCCTGGGGCTAACAACGAGAACCTCAGCAAGGTAATCTCCTTGGCGAGGCGTTACATTCAAAACTAGGAATTGATCGCGTGGAGTGGGCAGGATGTGGATGCACATCTGGCCAAGAGCCTGGTACTCTCCCTGCAATTCTCCACCCAACAGCATAAACAGGAGCTCTTAGAAAAGAAGATCCAAGAGCTTGAGCACGACAAAGACTCCTTGACGAGTGACTTTGAAGCTTCTCAAGGTATGGTGAACATGCTGAGTGGTACGGTGGAGAAGGCCAAGAAGGACTACTTTCTGCAGGTGCAGGAGACCATCAGAACTGAGCTCCTGATGGGTGAGGCTGTGACTGCTTTAGATGGTCAAGCCATGGAGCTGAAGGGGCAGAACATCCGTTTAGAGGCTGAGACTTCTTCCTTACGCCAACTGAACGACAAGCAGGCGGAGGATCTCAAGGCTTATAGGGAAGAGATTGCTCTGAAGGAGAAGAAGTTCGAAGAGGTCCAGGTCCAACTCCTCGAGGCGCAGAACAAGCTGACAAATGCGCACAACGAGTTGACCAAGACACAGGAGGAGCTCAAGGAGCCAAAGGCAAACTGGAAGAGGCTGAGTCTTCCTTTGCCAAAGAGAAGAAGGAGCTTGAAGCCGATGTATCCGAGACCATGGCTGCTGGTGCTGAGGCTTTGATAGATGGGTTCAGGATGGCCTTGGAGCAGGTTCACTGCGTCCTACCAGACTTGGACCTTACCCAATTTAGTCTCCGCCATTCAGTGGTCGATGGCAAGCTCATTCCTCCTCCTTGAGCTTCTTCCCTTGGAACTTCTTTTGTGTAATTTCTTTTTCTACTACATAACTTGTGTATAAACCTTTTAGCTGTAAAGGCTCTCTGTATTGACTTCAATGTGAATGAAATCTATTTGCTTCAGCTGCTTGTCTCTCTCCATCTTTAACTCTCTGCATGTGACTAACTGTTAACTAGCTTAGGCTTTAGGCGATCTCACTGTAACTCTTCAAACTTGGTTCCTGACTTGATCGCGACTAACTATTACCTTAGCATTGTCTTTAACAGTTTTTATGCATAACTTCATGCTGGACGACTGACTTAACGGGGCCTAAATGCTTCGGCTTATCGCACAAGAACTTGCTTGGAAAAGCTTTCTTACTCAAAGCTTTTACCACTGACCACCGACTAGCATGTTAGTTCACCACTCATCAGTCATCGCGCTTCTGGCTTTGCTTTACTTCTCTGTCACTCTAGCGCTAATGCATAGAGGGCCTGAACGCTAAAGATGATACCTTGTTTTGGGGAAGAAGAGTGTTTCTCGTTGACCCCTCTTGCTTACCCCAAGGCCATCGACCTTAAGATCTGAACGCCGATCACCGTTGATGACACCTTGTTCTAGGGAGGAAGAGTGTTTCTCGATGACCCCTCTTGCCTGCCCCAATGTCATCGACCTCATGCGAATCGGGTTATTCTATCCCTTTCTCACTCCTAGGGTGAGAAGAGCCTTAACTAAGGGCTTTACTAAGCCAATATTGGTATACGCCAAGTGGGTAAGGACGTTTCTCAAAATCCTCCCTTTCCCTCTCTTGGTCTTACTAGTACCCCTGGCTTTTCAAACCTTAGCTGCCTGCACTCACACCTGGGGTGAGGAGGATCTAGGTCAGTTGTCCGTACTCGCGCCTGGGGCGAGTAGGCTCCAACCGATCACCTGCATTTGCACCTGGGGCAAGGAGAATGTTAAACTGGGAAACACTTGCACACTTGATATACTGAAATCTTTTTTATTGGGTGGCTTCGTTAAAAACCCTCCTTAGGGAAAAGAGTGCCCCCTAATCTGCTCAACTGTTTATAGTATATATACTGAGTGTGTGTACGGCGTGAGAATGCATCTACTTTACACCTTAACTAAAGTAGAATTTCAAGTGTGTGGCGTTCCACGTCCTGGGGATAGCTGCTCCATCCAGAGTCTCCAGCCGATAAGCTCCATTCTCCAACGCCTCAACTACTCTGTATGGACCCGTCCACTTTGGAGATAACTTGTTCTCCATCTCATTCTGATGTGCTTTCCACATCACCAGATCGCCCTCCTGGAAGCGCCTAAGCCTCACCTTGGAGTTGTGCCTGCGTTCTACTCTTCTCTTGACAGCTTCGGCACTAACTCTGGCTTCTTCTCGCACTTCATCCAAGAGATTGAGATTCACCTTTCACTCTTGATTGAACTCTTCGGCGATGAAGTTCAGAAATCTAAGGGAGCTCTCTTGTATCTCCACGGGGATTATAGCATCTGTCCCACAGACAAGACTAGACTGTGGAGTGGTATGGTAAGACCATACAATTCTGGGAACTTCTTCTGCCCAGTTCCCCTTAGCTTTCTCTGGTCTTCGCTTCAGTCCCTTGAGTAGCACTCGGTTGGCTGACTCCACCTGCCCGTTGGTCTACGGGTGTTCTACCGAGGCGAACACTTGTTGTATCTTCAACTCTTCGCACATCTTTCTCAACTGATGACTGGTGAACAGAGTGCCATTGTCCGATACCAGCCTCTTGGGTACTCCGAAACGACAGACGATGTTCCTCCAGAAAAAATGCTTGACCTTCTGAGCGGTGATGTGCGCCACTGGTTCTGCCTCCACCCACTTGGTGAAATACTCGATGGCCACTATGAGGAACTTCATCTGCCTAATCGCCAGAGGAAAAGGTCCCAGGATGTCGATTCCCCACGTGTGAAATAGCCACGGGCTATGGATGGACTTCAACTCTTCGAGGGGTGCCTTATGCCAGTCTGCATGAAGTTGGCACTGTTTGCACCGCTGAGCATACTTCACGCAGTCTTCCTTCAGCATTGGCCACTAGTACCCCGCGCGGAGGATCCTACTTGCCAAAGCGCGACCACCGACGTGGCTTCCGCACACCCCCTCGTGCAACTCTGACATGAGTCTGGTGCATTGCTCCCCATGCACGCAGATTTGTATAGGATGGGAAAAGCCAAATCTAAACAAATTCCCATCAATTAGAGTAAACTTACTCGAGCTCTTCTTTATCTTCTTTGCCTCTGCCGGGTCCAGTGGAAGCACACCATCTTCTAGGTACAACTGGTGCGGTGTTATCCACGTATCGGGCTCCTTGACAGCGCAGACTTCTATCGCCTCATCGGTCCTTGCCGGTCGCGCCCTCACCCTTGGCGCTTTCAGCGTTTCTTGAGTTAGGGACCGATGACTGATCGCCAGACGCTCCATCGACTTGGATACTTGAAGCACTTGGTTGCCTGACACGAACGCTCGTGGCACCTTCAGAGTCTCCTGAATGACGGTCCTCTGCCTTCCCCCCTTGCCTGAGCTGGACAGCTTGGCAAGCAGGTCTGCTCTGGCATTTTGCTCTCGGGGCACAGGAACTAATTCAAACTCATCGAAGGACGTCTTTAGGAGCTGTACGTACTCCAGGTAAGCTGCCATCTGAGGATCTTTCGATTGGAACTCTCCTGTAACTTGTCCAGTGACTAGCAACAAGTCACTCTTAGCCACCAGACTTCTTGCTCCCATTTCTCTTGCCAGCAACATTCCTGCGATCAAGGCTTCGTACTCCGCCTGATTGTTGCTGGCCTTGAAGGCAAAACAAAGGGACTTCTCGATTAGTACCCCGTTCGGGCCTTCCAGAATGACTCTAGCACCGCTCCCCTGCTGATTGGAGGAGCTGTCCACCGATAAGACCCATCGAAAATCTACGCTTTCTGCAGGTGTCGCGATCGATGACAGCTCGACCACGAAATCAGCGAACACCTGCCCTTTGATCGGTCCTCGGGGCTCGTACTAGATGTCCAATTTTGAAAGTTTCACAGCCCACTTGACCATCCTTCCTACTACGTCTGGCTTCTTCAACACCTCCTGGATGGGCAAGTCTGTCATGACCACTACGGTGAAGCTGTGGAAGTAGTGTCTGAGCCTTCTAGCTGAAAAAACTACAGCCAGAGCGGCCTTCTCTAGAGCCTGATACCTTGTTTCAGGGCCCTACAGCACCTTACTCACAAAATACACAGGCTTCTGGACCCGATCTTGCTCTTGTACCAGGACTGAGCCAACTGCCCTCTCCATCACAGCAAAGTACAGACGAAGAGGGGTGCCCACTTATGGTTTACACAATACTGGTGGGCTCGCCAGATACTCCTTCAGCTTTAGGAAGGCCTCTTCGCACTCCTGTGTCCAAAGGAATCTGCTGTTGCGCTTGAGACACTGGAAATACGGATGACCCTTCTCTCCTCCAGCAGACATAAACCATGACAATGCGGCCAACCGACCGGTGAGCTGCTACACCTCCTTCACCGTCGTTGGGCTCCTCATCGCCACGATTGCTGCGCATTTCTTTGGATTCGCCTCGATCCCTCGCTCTGTTAGGAGGAAGCCCAAGAACTTCCCAGCCTCCACGCCGAAGATACACTTTTCAGGGTTGAGCTTCAACTTGTACTTGGCGATGGTGGTGAAAAGTTCCTCCAGATCAGCTACATGATGCGCCTTCTCTCGCGACGTGACCACCATGTCATCTACGTATGCATGCATGTTCCTTCCAAGCATGGGCGAGAGCACCCTATCCATAAGTCTCTGATAGGTAGCTCCCGCGTTCTTCAGCCTGAACGGCATTACCTTGTAGCAGTAGCAAGATCGTTCTGTCATGAAAGCGGTCTTGCACTCGTCCATGGGGTGCATCCTGATCTGGTTGTAGCCTGAGAGCGCGTCCAAAAAGCTGAGGAGCTTCCCCCCTGATGCACTGTCCACCAATGCGTCTATACTAGGGAGAGGGTAGGAGTCCTTGGGGTAGGCCTTATTGAGGTCAGTTAAGTCCACGCACATCCTCCACTTGCCGTTTGACTTCTGCACCAGCACCACGTTCGCCAACCACTCGGGGTACTGGATTTCTCTGATATGTCCCGCGGCAAAGAGCTTCTGCATCTCATCGTGGATCACCTTCCTCCTCTCTTCATTGAATTTCCTTCACCTCTGGCGCATCGGTCGCACCTTGGGATCCATCGACAAGTGGTGGCAAAGGAAATCAGGGTCGATCCCTGGCATGTCAGAAGCTGACCATGCAAAGGCGTCCATGTGCCTTTCGATCACACCGGTGATCTGTGCTCGTTCTTCTGCAGTGAGCGATCCCCCCAACTTAAACTTCTTCCCCCTTATTTCCACCCCCACCCATCCCTCGGCTGGATGGGGTCTCCTTTCATTGGCGTTGACCGCCCTGGCGATGCCTGACTCATGAGGAGCGATCATGCCCTCTGCTTCAGCTTCCACCTGAGCTACGTGGGAGCCCCCTAGCGTAGCATCTTCCATCACCTGATCTGCCTGTGTACCACGAACCACCGATTGCTCCTCGAGCACGCCTGATGGTGGTGTCGTAGTGACATGGCAGATGCTTCTCATTTGCTTGAGGCTGTTCTCATAACAGTGCCTATCCTCAGCCTGATCTGACTTGATGGCAATGACAGCCCTTTCCATCGACGGCAGCTTCAACTTCATGTGCCTTGTCGATGGCACTGCACCCAACCTGTTGAGCGTGGGTCTTCCCAGCAAGATATTGTATGCAGATGGGGCATTCACCACCAAGTACTTTATCTTCTCCGTGCGGGACGCCACTCCATCGGTGAACGTCGTTCTCAGCTCTATGTAGCCCCGCACCTTGACCTGGTCCCCCGCGAAGCCATGAAGACACCCAACATATGGCCTCAGCTGATCGAGGGACAGCTGCAGCTTGTTGAACGTCGGCCAGAACATGACGTCCGCTGAGCTTCCTTGGTCTACGAGCACCCTGTGCACTCGTCTTCCTGCTGTCACAAGGGAGATGACCACAGGATCATTGTCGTGGGGTACAACGTCCTGCAGATCAGCCCTTGTGAATGTGATATCCACCTCGAGGAAATGGCTTTCATTCACTGTGTCTACAGCCATCACTGAGCGTGCGTACCTTCTTCTTTGCGACGCGGAGCACCCTCCGCCAGAGAAGCCCCCCACGATCGTCCTCACTTCTCCGTGCACAGGGATTTCATGTTGCTGATCACCTGCCTGGGACCCCGAAACGCGATCACCTTGCGCCTCCCGCAGGTAATCGGTAAGGAATCATGTCTTCACCAATTCAGCAAGTTGATGCCCCAACGCCAGGCAGGTGTAGAGTGTGTGTCCATAAGCCTGATGGAATTCACACCACTCATCCTTCTTCCTTCCAAGTACCTTGTCAGTTTTCTCTGGTACTCGGAGTCTTGCAGCCACGGCAGGGATGGCGATCAGCTCTGCCCTCTACCATGAAATCATACCTAGGGGGTGCGTTGTTCTCCCTTGCACACCCACTGGTCTGGTCCTTCCTGGGTGCATAGGGACGAGGCCTTCCCTGCGCCTTCTTCCCTTCCTTGGCCTCATGTACCCGCGCCTACTGCTGCTGCTTCCCTTGACCTCCGCGCGGCTTCGACGGTGCAACACTGCCTCTCTTCTCAAAGACCTCTGTCTCTCCTACTATGTGCGCTACCGCGCGTCGCCAAATCTCAGCGAAGGTGGCAGGGTGGCTCCTGATGAGCGATTCACTAAAAGGACCAGGCAGTACGCCTTTCTTGAATGCATGCACCAGCATGTTCTCTTCCTTGCTGGGCAATCTGATGGAGATCAAGTAGAAGAGGATTTTACTAATGGAGGAAGAGGTCATCCACCCAAGCATTTAAAATTCTTCTTACTAGTCTTCTTAAAAAGTAGAACATTTTGGGTTCTCTTGAAAATTCAAAAGATAGTAGTATAAATAAATCTTTGTAAATACTCTTGTATAAATTTGTAAATAATATAGAAATATCCTTAGGAGTATGCCAAAGAGGAAAACCAAAAGAAACCTCTAAATGTAAGGCATTTTAGGCACTTTCTTTAGGAAAAAGTGGAAAAAGTGACTTTTCTACTCCTTTCTCTCTTAGGCACTAGAAGGAGCTAGAAGAGTGACTCTTCCCACTCCTTCCCCTTTGTAACATGACCAGCCCTCTCCATTATAAATAGGGGTGCTTGGTAATTTGAATAGAAAAAAGTTGAAAGTTAGAAGAAAAGAAACTATCTTGAAATTGAGAGAGAGTGAGTTTGTGAGACTTGTCTCTTCTTCTCCTTCATGTCTTATCTTGTGTGCTTTGGAGACTCTCAAGTGGCGGCACCACCCACTCATCTTGGAAGAACCACCCTCCAAGTGGCGTGAATCAAATCTCCAAAAGGCTACAACCACATAAGTCATTTCTATTCATCTTCTAAAAATACCCATTTGTGTTTTCTTGTAGTTTTTCCATTTTTAATCGGTTCAATCTTTTCCATGAGTTGTTTCCTTTCATTTGCTGCCATTGTTCTGCACTTTGCTGGTTTATTTCCCTGTTTTCTTGCTGTTTTAATTTCGTCCAAACCATGGGTTTCCATATACATGTGTTGTTCTTGTTTTCCATCCATGGGTTTTTGTTCTTTGATGAATTTCTTTGTGATTTTCTAATTCCTATTGAATTTCAATCAGTATTTTCACTTGTTCTTGGTGTTCTTATGTTGTTCTTGTGTTTCCTTTGAGGTTTGGTACTGTTCTTGAATTACCCATTCATATTCCATTGTTATCTTACACTACAAGTTACCTATTCATGTGCTTTTAGTATGAACCTTTTGTTTTCTTGAGTAGAAACTCTATTAATTGTTCTTTAGAATTTTGATCCTAATTCTTGAAAGTGTCATGAATACAATGAAACCTATATCAACTCAACCCAAACCAAGAAAGGTTCATAAGAGATTCACATCATGTGGTATCTAGAGCCATGGTGTTGATTTGTTGATTGTGAGTTGAATAGACACTTTCTTTTTGGGCAATTTTTTTTCCAGCACCTATAATTTCGTGTTTCTTGTTTTTCCAGCACCTTATATTCATACTTTTGTTTGGTTTGAATATGTTTTAGTTGTGCCTTTTCATTGATCATACTTTTTGCTTTGAGTTTTATGTTCATAGTGTTCTAGGTGTCCAAATCTTGTCTCTACTTGCTTGCTTTTGATTTTGAAAGTTTGTATTTCTCTTGAATTTGTTTTAGTACTTGTGATTGGAGGTTCCAAACATTTGATTTCAAGTGTTCAATTGTCTTGAATCCTTCATAAAATTTTTGTGCAATTTGATTGATGTTTCAACTTCCATATGATGCATATTATGGTTCTTTCACTACATAAGTTCCATTTGGTATAAAAAAAAAAAAGAAAAAAAAATAGAACTGAAACAGAACAAAACAGAACAAATTCTGTTTTTAAATCCTTCAAAACAGTTTGGTATTTGCATCTTGTTCCTGCCGGTTGACCCTGCGTCAGCTGACTTCTGCAGCCGCCACACACCTCCTTCCTCACCTAGTCTGTGCTGGTATGATCGCACCTGCAAAAGAGAAAGGGGGGCGCCCTCGCGGCCGTTTGCACTCCGACGCTCAAGTCAGAACGGGGCAAGAAACATTAAACTCTGAATTTCTCTCTGTGTTTAGGTCTAGAATTGCGTACCTCTGTGAAGCATATTACTGTTCCTTATATACTTAGGGTTTTCTGCGCCGCTAACCCTAATTAGGGTTTATTGCGCTGCTGGACACACTTAGGATTTACTGGGATGCCCCTGCGCCACTTTTACCCAGTCTTTGGGATAACCTAGCGCATAGGGTTTCCTTCTCTGGAGTGCAAACTCTAACAGGATCAACACCTGTTCTGGGAGGGCCTTCACTGTTCACGTGCCATGCATGTAGCCTTCGTGATTCGGGACTCTCTTTACCTCTGGGAATATTTACTAATAATCTGCGGAGCAGGCGATGACCGATTACCCATCTCTCTGTGGAGTAGGCGATGACCGATTACCCATCTCCCTACGGAGCAGGCGATGACCGATCACCAATCTCTATGCGGGCAGGCGATGACCGACCACCTCTGATGGGGTCTACTCCACGTGGCTTTGGCCCATGCTGTGGGGCCCATCTGACGTCCGAGGACTGGTCAGTACACAAGCCCCCCAGTCTCAAGCTGTTAACTTGTTTCAGCGAAGAGACTAAGTCATTGACTCCTTTACTACCTGCTCTCGGTGCTCGAGGACCAGCATTTGGCATCATCGCCAGGAACTCTTCTGATCTGGTACTCGCCGAATTATCTTTAGGCGATTTCCTTTCTCTTACTCTTCTCGATCCACGTGTCCTCCTCCAGCACACCTCTCACCTCAGCCTCGCTTTAAGAAGTCGAGGGCGAGGTCTTTCCTATCTCGCCTCACTTGCTCAAAGGCAAGGAGGTCTTCTTTCTCGCCTGCACTTGCTCCCAGGCAAGGAGGTCTTCCTCTGTTGCCTCAGCCTCGCTGTAAGAAGACGAGGTGAGGACTTTCTTATCTTCTCGCCTCAGCCTCGCTGTAAAAAGACGAGGTGAGGACTTTATATCTTCTCGCCTCAGCCTCGCTGTAAAAAGACGAGGTGAGGACTTTCTTATCTTCTCGCCTCAGCCTCGCTGTAAAAAGACGAGGTGAGGACTTTCAACATCTTGCCTCAGCCTCGCTGTAAAAAGACGAGGTGAGGACTTTTATCATCTTGCCTCAGATCGCCAAAGGGCGAGGAGGACTTTTATATCTTGCCTCAGATCGCCAAAGGGCGAGGAGGACTTTTATCATCTTGCCTCAGCCTCGCTGTAAGAAGACAAGGTGAGGACTTTTATCATCTTGCCTCAGCCTCGCTGTAAGAAGACAAGGTGAGGACTTTTATCATCTTCCCATTCACGTGTCACCATCTGGAGTACCTGCAGCTAAAACGCTACTCTCACCTTGATCCTGCGACTAAGTTATCCACACAGGGGGTGGCTTAGGGCACAGGCTACTCTGGGCACAACCTTTACCTGGCGATCTGGTTAACACCGGGTATCACAGCTCACACAAGTCTTCGCAAACACTCGGCGATGTGCTCCTTTCGGCGACTTGCTGACAACCTGATCTCCTGATCTTCACACCCGGCGATCATGTGAACACCCGGCGATGTGAATACCTGCAGGCGATAGGTGATCACTTATATCTTCGCACATATGGCGATAGGCGATCACTTATATCTTCGCACATATGGCGATAGGCGATCACTTATATCTTCACACATATGGCGATAGGCGATCACTTATATCTTCACACATATGGCGATAGGCGATCACTTATATCTTCACACATATGGCGATAGGCGATCACTTATATCTTCGCACATATGGCGATAGGCGATCACTTATATCTTCGCACATATGGCGATAGGTGATCACTACTCTTTACACGCGGTGATAGGCGACTACCGATCTGATCGCCTAAGGGCGATGAGGTTTTTCCAAAACTTCTGCAAAACGATACGCACACAAACTTTAGTATACTTCAAAATTTTTACTTTGAATATCTTATTTCTCGGGTGGCCTCATTAAAAACCCTCCTTAGGGAAAAAAGAGCGCCCCCTTGTAACTGTTTTTACAGAACTGTTCAATGCTTATGAAACTTTAACTAAAGTAAAACTTGAGGTGTGTGGCGTTCCAAGTACGAGGAATCGCCCCTCCTTCTAGTGTCTCCAAGCGGTAGGCGCCGTTCCCGAGTGCCTCGGTTATTCTAAACGGTCCGGTCCACTTGGGCGACAACTTATTCTCCATCTCGTACTGGTGGGCCTTCCTCATCACAAGATCGCCGCTTCTGAGTTGTCTCGGTATTACTCTAGTATTGTATCTTCGTTCTACCCTTCTTTTCACCGCTTCAGCTTTAACTCTCGCCTCTTCTCTGACCTCATCCAGTAAATCCAGGTTCATTCTTCTTTCTTCATTTGATTCCTCTGCTACAAAGTGTTGAAATCTCGGCGAGCTCTCCTGGACTTCAACTGGAATCATCGCGTCACAGCCATACACCAAGCTAAAGGGGGTTTCGTGGGTACCTGACTGCTCAGTCGTGTGGTACGCCCATATTATGCGAGGCACCTCATCAGCCCACGATCCTTTAGCTTTCTCTAATCTTCTCTTTAAACCTCTCAACAGAACCCGATTGGCGGATTCTACCTGGCCATTCGTCTGCGGGTGCTCAACGGATGCAAACACTTGTTGAATTCCCACATCTTCACACAACTTCTTCAACAGGTGGCTTGCAAACTGAGTCCCATTATCTGATACTAGACGCTTAGGCACCCCGAACCGGCACACAATGTTCTTCCATACAAAGTTTTCAATCTTGGTCGCCGTGATTTGGGCAACTGGCTCTGCTTCAATCCACTTGGTGAAGTACTCAATCGCCACCACCAAGTATTTCCTCTGCCTGATCGCCATCGGAAAGGGCCCCAGAATATCAATTCCCCATGTATGAAATGGCCAAGGGCTATAAATCGATTTAAGCTCTTCTGGGGGCGCCTTGTGCCAGTCGGCGTGCTGCTGGCACTGCTTGCAGCACTGGACGTACTTCTTGCAATCCTCCCTCATCGTCGGCCAGTAATATCCTGCGCGAAGGGTTCTAACGGCTAGAGCTCGACCCCCGATGTGACTTCCACATATGCCTTCATGGAGCTCAGCCATAACCCTCGTGCACTTCTCCCCGTGTATGCATACCAGGAGTGGGTGTGTGAACCCAAACCTGTACAACTCGCCATCTATCATGGTAAACCTGGTGGAGTTCTTCTTGATCTTTCTGGACTCTGCCGGATCCATTGGGAGCAAGCCATCAGCTAAGTAACGCTGGTACTGCGTAATCCACGTATCTGACCCACGTGTGGCACAGACCTGTGCAACGTTTACTCCATCCACAGGGAATGCCCTTATCCTTGGCGTTTTCAAGGTCTCCTGAGCTAAAGACCTATGACTCCTCGCCGCTCCCACCGCCGATCTGCTCACTTGCAGCACCTGGTGATCTGCCACAAAAGCCCTAGGCGTTTTCAACGTTTCCTGAATAACAGTCCTCTGCCTACCCCCCTTGCCCGAACTGGCGAGCTTGGCTAGCAAGTCAGCTCGGGCATTTTGCTCCCTTGGCACATGCACTACCTCGAACGCTGTAAAAGAACTCTTCAACTCCTGAACATATGCCAAATAAGCTGCCATCTGCGGGTCCTTGGCTTGGAACTCGCCCACTACTTGCCCGGTGACCAGCAACGAGTCACTTTTGGCTATCAAAACTTTAGCACCCATCTCCTTTGCCAACAAGATTCCTGCAATCAATGCTTCGTATTCTGCTTGATTGTTGCTGGCTTTGAAAGCGAACCTCAGGGACTGTTCTATTAGCACGCCGTTGGGCCCTTCCAGAATGACTCCAGCTCCGCTGCCCTGCTGGTTTGACGATCCATCTACCGAAAGGACCCAACGGAAGTCATCTCCTTCGGCCTGAGTCGCCTCCGACGAGAGCTCGACGACAAAATCAGCTAAAAACTGCCCCTTAATTGGTCCTCGGGGTTCATATTTAATGTCGAACTCTGAGAGTTCTACTGCCCACTTCACCATTCGTCCAGCTACATCAAGCTTCCTTAGGACCTTCTGAATGGGGAGATTGGTCATTATCACGATGGCAAAGCTCTGAAAGTAATGACGCAGCCTCCTCGCCGAAAACACAACCGCAAGCGCAGCCTTCTCCAAGGCCTGATACCTCACTTCAGGTCCCTGCAACACCTTGCTCACAAAGTAAATGGGCTTCTGGACCTGATCTTGGTCTTGGACAAGCACCGCACTCACCGCCCTCTCCGTCACAGCGAAATACAGTCTGAGAGGCACTCCTACTAACGGTTTGCACAGAACCGGCGGGCTTGCTAGATACGCTTTAAGCTTCACGAAAGCTTCTTCACACTCCTTGGTCCAGGCAAACCTGCTGTTTCTTTTCAAGCATTGGAAATACGGGTGGCCCTTCTCGCCGCTGGCTGACACAAAACGTGAGAGAGCAGCCATCCGACCTGTCAGCTGCTGCACCTCCTTCACCGTGGCTGGGCTTCTCATTGCCATAATAGCAGCGCACTTATCTGGGTTTGCTTCTATTCCTCTTTCAGTCAGAAGGAAACCTAAAAATTTTCCTGCCTCAACGCCAAAAATGCACTTCTCTGGATTTAGTTTCAGCTTATACTTGGCTATCGTGACAAACAACTCCTCCAGGTCCGAGGTGTGCCGGCTTCCCTCTGTGGAAGTCACCACCATATCATCAACATAGGCCTGCACATTTCGCCCTAGCATTGGTGCAAGTACCTTATCCATCAATCTCTGGTACGTGGCGCCAGCGTTCTTCAGTCCGAATGGCATTACCTTGTAGCAATAGCACGATCTCTCCGTCATGAAGGCGGTCTTCTCTTCATCCATAGGATGCATCTTGATCTGATTATAACCCGAGAACGCATCCAGAAAGCTCAACAGTTTGCAGCCCGCCGCGCTGTCCACCAGGGCGTCTATACTCGGTAAAGGATATGAGTCCTTCGGACAAGCCTTGTTCAAATCGGTGAAATCGACGCACATGCGCCATTTGCCGTTGCTCTTTTTAACCAGCACGACGTTAGCGAGCCACTCGGGGTATTGGATCTCCCGAATGTGACCTGCGGCGAGGAGCTTCTGCGTTTCATCCCTGATCGCCTGCCTCCTCTCCTCGTTAAACTTTCTCCTTCTTTGCCGCACTGGCTTTACCTGGTGGTCTACCGCCAGGTGATGACACAAAAAGTCAGGGTCGATACCAGGCATATCCGAGGCAGACCACGCAAACGCGTCCAGATGCCTCTCAATTACCCCGGCGATCTGGTCTTGTGCCCCATGGTCCAACGATTTTCCCAGCTTGAAGACCTTGCCTTTTATCTTCCTTTCAACCCACTCTTCCACTGGTTGAGGTCTCCTTTCGCTGGCGATCACTGCTCTGGCGATTCCTGCCTCTCTGCCCTCCTCTGGGCGATTTCTCAACTCCACTGCTCGGTCGGTCTCTCCGACCCCTTCCTCATCATCTAGCGTACGCGCACCCCCCTCGGCGATCAACTCCATCGCAATATCGGCGGCCTGCCCCCTTCTTCGTGTTGATTCCGCGCCAGGAGGGGGTGTGGTTGTGATGTAGCTTACTGATAGCTTGTTCTTGAGGCTGTTTTCGTAACACCTTCGTGCCTCCTGCTGATCAGACCGCAGAGTTATCACCACGCCTTCCATTGAAGGGAGCTTAACCTTCATGTGCCTTGATGATGGCACTGCCCCTATCCGGTTGAGAGTTGGCCTCCCCAACAGGATGTTATATGCTGAGGGGGCGTTTGTAACATCCCGCCAAAATAAAACTAGACATACATGTATAATGAAAATAAAGGTACACAATTAATATTGAAGAGTACATGGTAATATATATATATATAAGTAATGAACTTACTCCTCTCATGGAGTTTAATACATAACCAGTCAAAATGCTTACAAATTTAATGAAATTCAATCAAAACTACAAGACCGGCGATCTCCATACATGAACCGGCGATCTGGTAACAGAAGGCCCCAAAACAGGCGATCTGATACAGGACATAAAACCGGCGATCACCACCAAGAGATAAAAAAACGGCGATCTCTTGTAACATCCCTCCAATATACATTTCGCATTTTTGCATTTTCGTAATATGAAATAATGGTAAAACGAATATATTGAAATAAACATAATTGTATATATATATACAAGGAGTTCTCCTCGCAGGGAGTTTAGTACAAAACTTAAACATAAAGAAAACAGCAAAAATACAAAACTACCGATCTCCTAACAGAAAACGGAGATCGCCTATCAGAAAATAGTAAAAGGGGGCGATCGCCCAACAAGAACAGAAAAACCGGCGACCACATACGGCGATCACTCACAGGGGAAATCCACTTCCTGTAACATCATCTGCTCCCGTGTAAAGTTACACGATCATCACAGGTTTAAGAAAAACAGCCACAGAAACAAAATACAGGGTAAGCTATATATTTAAGAAAACATTTGAATCAAGAGCATACATAAGAACTTCACAACATCCACGAACCATAACAGTATCAGCCATTACATTTCCATATTCCACAAGACTATCAGAAATCCCATATTTCACAAATCAATCCAAGAGTATTCCAATTCACATCAGAAATCAAGTGTCTATTAATTCAATTTCTCATTTCTCACGTCAGACTTTCCACTGACTCATCACACCAGACACTTGACCACTATTCCGGAGACTCGTGCGTTGATTAGACCCAGAGATTCGCACCTGTCATACCAAAGGCTGGAAAGTGACCTCAGCCATGCGCATCACACTATCTCAATATTCTCATTATCACGGTATGACCAGGGTTAATCCATACAACAGGTGGAGCTCGTTCTTTTTCACACGAGACACCCATACGTATGAACCTCCATCGACTCTCCACAACTGAGTAACTTCCTCTATGTGATTTCATTACCTCAGTAGAGTCTGGATGTCTCATTATAGGATCACCGATCAATACACCTATTACACGACCTTACACGGTATTTTCTTTCCTGAAAATACTATGCCTCGATCCACAATCACAACATTCAACATATCACATAACACTTCAATGAAACAATTTCAATCACAGCAAATCTCATACCAAGGTTCAAATTTTCGAAAACCACATTTAAAATTTCAAACACTTTTGAAACAGCATAAAACAGGGGATATTTCTATGACAGATGAAAAACCGGCGATTACAAACAAAACTGGGTTTAAAGCAAGAACAGTTTGAACACCCTGCGATCACGTTGCCGCCAACATCAAAATCATCACGCATACAGTTTTTCATTAGAAGTAAGGCTAGCTTTCCTTACAACATCAAAAACACCTTGAAATCGAAGTAAAACCGGCGACCATGTCGCCCTACCATTTCAAACATTAAATATCCAGTTATCGTTGGAAAAAGATTAGCTTCCCTTACCTGGATCAGCGTGAAATCTCACTTTAAGCTCTAAACCGCCGAACGTAAAGGATGCCTGAACTCTGCCTAAGCGTTCTAATTGGTAAAACTTGCAGAGACCCTTCTCAAATGCTCTTTGGCAATCGCTGGTAATTTAACTGGTGCCTGGAATTTCTGAGTTGCAGTGCAAAGGAGAGAAAAGAGAAAGCTGAAGGTGAACTCACTCTGTCACCTTTCATACTCTCACTGCGTTTTTATACTCACTAAGAGGCGGTGTAGTCTGACACTAGGAACATAGGCCTGCCATGTAGCCATCATTACCTATTCTCTAACTAACCCTCCTGGGTGGGTTTTCCTTCCTCAAATTCAGTGCAACCTGACAGTATGGCCACGTGGCGTCTCTGCGCACATGGAGCTACTGCTCCTGCAGGATTTTCATTGCCTACATGTTGCACATGCAGCACGTTCATCCTGGAAACCAGGGCCCCACCACGTTACGTTCCTCTCCAAAGACTTGATGACTTCAGTAGCTTCACATTTCCCTGAGCAGAGCAGTACCACTCCTCGTGTGCCCATGCATGCAACAATAAGAAGATTTCTTATGCTCAAGCATAGAGTTTCGCCTGCTCAGCGTGTCTAAGGCTTAACCCACACCTTGATGCACGTGGTTTTTGGGAACCCACTATGGTTGATCCAACATCTTGACTACACACTAAGTGTAGTTTTCGGCGATCATGTGTACTCTAGGCGACAGGCGACTAGGTACACTACAGGCGATTGGCGTTCAGGTGCAATCAAGGCGACAGGCGATCATGTGCCAGAGAAGTCGGAGATCGCCTACTCTTTCAATTACGGCGATCATGTTCCAGGCGATCTCATAGTCTTCTAACTACACTTTCCTTTTCTTTTATTTTAAATAAAACATACTTAGAATTTACTTAAAATATATCACTTTTATTCCAATAAGATTTTCTAGGTCCTTACAATCTCCCTAACAACAAAAATTTTCGTCCTCGAAAATGGAATTACAAGAAAAAGAGATGGGGATAGTCGTTTCTCATGTCCTCTTCCAACTCCCAAGTCGAATCACCGGATCTCTCATCCCACACCACCTTAACCATATGGATGGTCTTATTCCTGAGCTGTTTGCTTTGGTGATCGTCTATCCTGACTGGTCTTGCTTCAAAAGATAAGTCGTCCCTGATCTGCACGTCGTCCACCTCCAACACGTGACAAGGGTCGGCGAGATATTTCCTTAACTGTGATACGTGGAAGACATTATGCAGGTTTGCCAAATGTGGAGGTAGGGCGATCTCATAGGCTACTGGGCCAATTTTCCTCAAGATCTGGTAAGGTCCAACAAACTTAGGAGACAGCTTCTTTGGTCTGATAGCTCGTCCTACACCCTTGGTTGGGGTCACTCTCAAAAATACATGTTCTCCAGCAGCAAACTCCAAAGGTCTTCTCCTCTGATCTGCATAGGACTTCTGCCTACTCTGAGAAGCTTTCATTCTGCTTTGTATCTGTTTCACCTTCTCGGTCGTCTGCTGAATCAATTCTGGCCCAACCAAGATTGCATCGCCCTCCTGATACCAACATAAGGGAGTCCTGCACTTTCTCCCGTACAGGGCTTCATAAGGTGCCATCCCAATGCTGGCGTGGTGACTGTTATTATACGTAAACTCCACCAGTGGCAACACCTCGTCCCAACTCCCCAATTGATCCAAGACGCACGCCCTCAGCAGATCTTCCAAGGATTGGATCGTTCTCTCTGACTGACCGTCTGTTTGGGGATGATATGCAGAGCTCATCCTCAACTTAGTTCCCAAGCACTCTTGCAAGGTCTGCCAAAACCGTGAAGTGAACCTGGGATCTCTATCTGAAACGATGCTGGAAGGCACTCCATGCAATCTTACTATTTCTTGGATGTATAACTGTGCCAGCTTGGCCATAGGCATCTTCATATTCACTTGAAGGAAGTGGGCACTCTTTGTCAGCCTATCAATGATGACCCAGATTGCATCATGACCCTTCACCGATCTGGGTAAATGGGTGACAAAATCCATGGCAATGCTGTCCCATTTCCACTCAGGGATATCCAGTTGCTGCAACAGCCCGCCAGGTCTTTGATGCTCTACCTTCGCCTTCTGACACGTCAAGCAGGTTGCAACATACTGGGCGATGTCCCTCTTCATGCCTGACCACCAAAATGACTCCTTCAAGTCATGGTACATCTTGTTCATACCTGGGTGTAGGTTAAGGCGACTCTTATGACCTTCCTCTAGGATCATCTTCTTCAACTCTTCATTTGCAGGTATGCAAATTCTGCCATTAAATCTCAAGATCCCATCATCGCCCATTACAAAGTCTCTCGCCTGATCTGTCCCTAGTGACTCCATAGTATGCTTCAGACTAGGGTCCTCCAACTGCTTATCCTTTAACATCCCAAGGAAGTCATTAGTTATAGCCAGCTTACTACAACTAATGTGATTTACGTGAAATTCCACTCCAAAGTTTAAGTCTCTGAACTGCTCGATCAGTTTCTGCTCTTTTATCATCATGGTGGCTACTTGCATTGATTTTCTACTCAAAGCGTCTGCCACTACGTTGGCCTTCCCTGGGTGATACATGAGTTGAAAATCGTAGTCCTTAAGGAACTCCATCCACCTTCTTTGCCTCATGTTCAGTTCCTTCTGATCGAACAGGTATTTCAGGCTCTTATGGTCGCTGAACACCTGGAACCGAGCTCCATATAAGTAGTGCCTCCAGATCTTTAGGGCGAAGACCACTGCCGCCAACTCCAAATCATGCGTAGGGTAGTTCCTCTCATGGACCTTGAGTTGCCTTGAAGCATAGGCGACTGCCCTTTTCTCTTGCATTAAAACGCATCCCAGTCCCTGATGTGAGGCATCACAGTAGACGTCAAAAGGTCTTCCTACCTCGGGGATCACCAGCACTGGGGCACTGGTCAATCTCTCCTTTAGTTCCCTGAAGCTGAGCTCACATCGGTCGGTCCAAGCAAAAGGTTGGTCCTTACGGGTCAGCTGTGTTAACGGAGCCACCACCTTGGAAAAGTCCTCAATAAATCTCCGATAGTAACCCGCCAAACCCACAAAGCTCCTTATCTCAGTGACTGTCTTGGGACGTTCCCACTGCAGCACTGTCTCTACTTTGGCTGGGTCTACCGAGATCCCCTGGGCAGATATCACGTGTCCTAGAAAGTTGACTTCCTTCAGCCAGAACTCACACTTGGAGAACTTGGCATAGAGTTGCTTCTCCCTCAGAACCTCCAACACCGCCCTCAGATGTCCTTCATGTTCTTCCTCGGTCTTTGAATAGACAAGTATGTCATCTATGAAGACTACCACAAACTTATCCAAGAAAGGGCGGAAAATCCTATTCATATAATCCATGAACAGAGCTGGGGCATTGGTCACTCCAAACGGCATCACCACGTACTCATAGTGCCCATACCGGGACCTAAAGGCTGTTTTCTGGACATCGTCGGCCTTTACCAAAATTTGATGGTACCCCGATCTCAGATCAATCTTTGAGAACACCGAGGCCCCATTTACTTGATCCATTAAGTCATCAATTCTGGGTAGAGGGTACTTGTTCTTGATGGTCAACTTGTTTAACTGCCTGTAATCTATACACAGCCGAGACCCTCCATCCTTTTTCTTAACTAGGAGTACTGGAGCCCCCCATGGAGATACACTGGGTCTGATGAATTGTTTTTCCAGCAACTCTTCCACTTGCTTCTTTAATTCCACCAACTCGGCTGGTGCCATCCTGTAGGGCGCCATAGACACTGGTCCAGCCCCAGGTACCAAATCAATAGAGAATTCTACCTCTCTCTTAGGAGGTAACCCAGGTACCTCTTCTGGGAACACATCCATGAAGTCTTTCACCACAGGTATCCTGCTCACGTCCCCTTCGTTCTTCACTTCCAACCGAGCTAGCATCACGAAGCACCTCGCCCCTTCTTCCATCTCCAACCGCCTTTGCCCAGCAGATACTACATCCTGCTCTTGGAGATCGGGCAACACCACTTTCTGCCTACCGCAATCTATGAGAACGTGATTGGCAGAGAGCCAATCCATTCCCAGGATAACATCCAGGTCCTGAAGAGGCAGGCAGATCAAGTTCACCTTGAATCTGCGTCCCTCTACTATTACTGGACATTCAGGGCAAACTGTAGAGGTCATAACCTGTCCTGATGCAGGTGTGGAGACCAACAGTTCAAAAGGCAGCTCCTTCACTAGGAGGCCCAACTCGGCTATACACCGACTTGACACAAAAGAGTGTGTCGCTCCAGAATCAAACAACGCTTCTACACTTCTACCAGATATAAAACAGACACCTTGCACGAGGTTACCTGATTGAGACGCCTCTGCTCCTGACATGGCAAACACCCTCCCTGCTGCCTGGGGTCTGCTGCCTTCATTTCTCAACTGCTGAGAACTACCAGGTTGAGTCGTCCCACTCCGGTTAGGGCATTCTCTAGCAACGTGCCCTGTCCTTTGGCATACGAAACACCTTCTCTCCAAATTCTTCTTGGGGCACACATTTGGCATGTGTGGTCCACCACAGAGGGAACATTTTAGTTTCCAGGGTTGCTGCTGTTGAAACTGGGGTGGCCCTGTCCCCGCCCGATGTAGTGGAGGTCTCGCATATGGCCTGCCTTGGGAATGCTGCACCTTAGCCCGCCCACTGAAAGAACCCCCTGGGTGTGACCTGATCACCCGGGGATCACCCTTTTCCAGGGTCTCCACCATCTTCGCCTTTTCTACCAAGGCGTGAAATTCTCTGATGCACATTGGGGCTATCGTCCTCTTCAGCCCGTGCTTCAGCCCTTCCTCAAACTTCCTGCACCTCCAAGCTTCGGAGGTCGCCTGAGTGTAGAATCGCGCGAGGTACTCAAACCTGGCAGCATAGGCGTTCACCGTCATCACCCCCTGCTCCAACTTTAAAAACTCCGCTTCCCGCGCAAACTTTGCGCTGTCAGGGAAGTATTTCTCCAAGAACCTTACCCTAAAGCTCTCCCAGTCTAACACCTCTTCTCTGGCCTCCATCATTTGCTGAGCTCCCATCCACCAGAACTCTGCTTCTCCAGACAGCAGATAGGTGGCAAACAACAACTTCTTCTCTTCAGGGCAGGAGGTCGCCCTAAAGATTTTCTCCATTTCTCTGACCCACTGATCTGCTTGATCAGGGGTAGCATTCCCACAGAACTTGGGTGGGTTGTGCCTCATAAACTCAGCCAGTCCCATCCGCTCCTGAGGCTGACCGACAGGCGAATTCGTATCAGCCGACCGAGTAGTCTCCCAATGCTGCATGGCAGCTTGATGGTTCTGCGCCATCGCCGCATTCTGCTGCTGGATGGCACCTGCCATCATCTCAATGGCCCTGGCGATCTGGCCCATCTCAGAAGAAGGTTGGGAAGGGGTAGAAGGTCTACGAGTCATCTTCTTCGTTCTAAGATTCTGAAACCACTAGTTTCTATATTCCCTACAACTACAAGAATGAAATCGATAAGGAAATCAATTCATTCAAGGGGGATAACATCACGACCTTACAAGGTCAGCTTCCCAAATTCCTTAGGAATTTGAGTCCATCTACAGAACCATAAAGCTTATAATCTTCAAGCAAAACACCAGAACAGCTACTGGTGTGCAACAATCAATCCACACAGCCACTCACAATCAATTACAAGAACACTCAATAACATGAAATAGATTACACCAGAAGTCAAAGTATGCTAAACATTAAACCTCTGGAATTTAGATTGAGAATCACCCCGATCCGGTCATGAGTGTGCACCCTCACCACCTTATCAAGACCCTCTCATTCTAAATACTAAGATCTTCAGTTAGGCATACATTCACTACAGCACACACAAAAAGTTCAATACAAAAACGTTTGAAAACCTTTCACAATAGTTGTCACTTAAAACTCAAATAAGTTTTCATGAGCAGAAGAAAACACAATGGATCCACAGCCCTCAGGTCATCCAAAGGACGAACTGCTCTGATACCATTAATGTAACATCCCGCCAAAATAAAACTAGACATACATGTATAATGAAAATAAAGGTACACAATTAATATTGAAGAGTACATGGTAATATATATATATATAAGTAATGAACTTACTCCTCTCATGGAGTTTAATACATAACCAGTCAAAATGCTTACAAATTTAATGAAATTCAATCAAAACTACAAGACCGGCGATCTCCATACATGAACCGGCGATCTGGTAACAGAAGGCCCCAAAACAGGCGATCTGATACAGGACATAAAACCGGCGATCACCACCAAGAGATAAAAAAACGGCGATCTCTTGTAACATCCCTCCAATATACATTTCGCATTTTTGCATTTTCGTAATATGAAATAATGGTAAAACGAATATATTGAAATAAACATAATTGTATATATATATACAAGGAGTTCTCCTCGCAGGGAGTTTAGTACAAAACTTAAACATAAAGAAAACAGCAAAAATACAAAACTACCGATCTCCTAACAGAAAACGGAGATCGCCTATCAGAAAATAGTAAAAGGGGGCGATCGCCCAACAAGAACAGAAAAACCGGCGACCACATACGGCGATCACTCACAGGGGAAATCCACTTCCTGTAACATCATCTGCTCCCGTGTAAAGTTACACGATCATCACAGGTTTAAGAAAAACAGCCACAGAAACAAAATACAGGGTAAGCTATATATTTAAGAAAACATTTGAATCAAGAGCATACATAAGAACTTCACAACATCCACGAACCATAACAGTATCAGCCATTACATTTCCATATTCCACAAGACTATCAGAAATCCCATATTTCACAAATCAATCCAAGAGTATTCCAATTCACATCAGAAATCAAGTGTCTATTAATTCAATTTCTCATTTCTCACGTCAGACTTTCCACTGACTCATCACACCAGACACTTGACCACTATTCCGGAGACTCGTGCGTTGATTAGACCCAGAGATTCGCACCTGTCATACCAAAGGCTGGAAAGTGACCTCAGCCATGCGCATCACACTATCTCAATATTCTCATTATCACGGTATGACCAGGGTTAATCCATACAACAGGTGGAGCTCGTTCTTTTTCACACGAGACACCCATACGTATGAACCTCCATCGACTCTCCACAACTGAGTAACTTCCTCTATGTGATTTCATTACCTCAGTAGAGTCTGAATGTCTCATTATAGGATCACCGATCAATACACCTATTACACGACCTTACACGGTATTTTCTTTCCTGAAAATACTATGCCTCGATCCACAATCACAACATTCAACATATCACATAACACTTCAATGAAACAATTTCAATCACAGCAAATCTCATACCAAGGTTCAAATTTTCGAAAACCACATTTAAAATTTCAAACACTTTTGAAACAGCATAAAACAGGGGATATTTCTATGACAGATGAAAAACCGGCGATTACAAACAAAACTGGGTTTAAAGCAAGAACAGTTTGAACACCCTGCGATCACGTTGCCGCCAACATCAAAATCATCACGCATACAGTTTTTCATTAGAAGTAAGGCTAGCTTTCCTTACAACATCAAAAACACCTTGAAATCGAAGTAAAACCGGCGACCATGTCGCCCTACCATTTCAAACATTAAATATCCAGTTATCGTTGGAAAAAGATTAGCTTCCCTTACCTGGATCAGCGTGAAATCTCACTTTAAGCTCTAAACCGCCGAACGTAAAGGATGCCTGAACTCTGCCTAAGCGTTCTAATTGGTAAAACTTGCAGAGACCCTTCTCAAATGCTCTTTGGCAATCGCTGGTAATTTAACTGGTGCCTGGAATTTCTGAGTTGCAGTGCAAAGGAGAGAAAAGAGAAAGCTGAAGGTGAACTCACTCTGTCACCTTTCATACTCTCACTGCGTTTTTATACTCACTAAGAGGCGGTGTAGTCTGACACTAGGAACATAGGCCTGCCATGTAGCCATCATTACCTATTCTCTAACTAACCCTCCTGGGTGGGTTTTCCTTCCTCAAATTCAGTGCAACCTGACAGTATGGCCACGTGGCGTCTCTGCGCACATGGAGCTACTGCTCCTGCAGGATTTTCATTGCCTACATGTTGCACATGCAGCACGTTCATCCTGGAAACCAGGGCCCCACCACGTTACGTTCCTCTCCAAAGACTTGATGACTTCAGTAGCTTCACATTTCCCTGAGCAGAGCAGTACCACTCCTCGTGTGCCCATGCATGCAACAATAAGAAGATTTCTTATGCTCAAGCATAGAGTTTCGCCTGCTCAGCGTGTCTAAGGCTTAACCCACACCTTGATGCACGTGGTTTTTGGGAACCCACTATGGTTGATCCAACATCTTGACTACACACTAAGTGTAGTTTTCGGCGATCATGTGTACTCTAGGCGACAGGCGACTAGGTACACTACAGGCGATTGGCGTTCAGGTGCAATCAAGGCGACAGGCGATCATGTGCCAGAGAAGTCGGAGATCGCCTACTCTTTCAATTACGGCGATCATGTTCCAGGCGATCTCATAGTCTTCTAACTACACTTTCCTTTTCTTTTATTTTAAATAAAACATACTTAGAATTTACTTAAAATATATCACTTTTATTCCAATAAGATTTTCTAGGTCCTTACAGCGTTCACGACGAGATACTTGATTTTCTCCGTTCTTGAAGCCACCTCATCCGTGAACGTGGTTCTCAGCTCGATGTACCCCCTGACCTCCACCTGGCCGCCAGCGAATCCATACAAGCATCCCCCATACGGTCTCAGCTGGTCAAGGGGTAACTGCAGCTTGTTGAAAGTTGGCCAGAACATAACATCGGCCGAGCTTCCCTGGTCGACCAGCACCCGGTGGATCTTCCTCCCAGCGGTGACAAGCGAGATCACTACGGGATCGTTGTCATGTGGCACAACGTCTTTAAGATCTTCCCTGGTAAACGCGATGTCCACATCGGGCGAAAGGTCGTCGAATGCTTCTACCGCCATCACCGACCGAGCATACCTCTTGCGCTGCGACGCGGTGCACCCACCTCCGGAGAATCCCCCAGCTATAGTGTGGATCTCCCCGTGGATGGGCACTTCATGCTGCTGGCTCTCAGTGCTCGCCGGCTGGGAGCTCGTCGCATCTGCTGTCTTCTGCAGCAAGTAGTCCTTCAGGAATCCACTTTGGACCAACTTGTCGAGTTGGTGTCCTAGCAACAGACAGGAGTTAATGGTGTGGCCAAAACCTTTGTGGAATTCACACCACGCATCTGGCTTTGGCCCCAACACTTTATCCGTCTTCTTCTCGGGCATCATAAGCTTGGCAGCTATACTGGGGATGGCGATCAGGTCCCCCAATCTCATCACGAACTCATGCCTCGGAGGACGCTTGAATTCCCTCGGGCGACCTGATCCTCTTGCTCTACTACTGCCATCATCTTTACCTTTCTTCGGATCATAAGGATGATATATCCTTTGGTCCTTTTTTACCGCTGCCGTCTCCAACACCCTCTGAGGCTGAGTCCTGGCTTGGGTGCGTGGTTTTGCGGGAGCCGTACTCCCCCTCTTTTCTATCACTTCGTTCTCGGCAGCGATGTGAGCCACAGCACGTCGCCGAATCTCTGCGAAAGTTGCAGGGCGACTCCTGATCAATGATTCGCTGAATGGCCCAGGTAGCACGCCTTTCTTAAAGGCGTGTACGAACATCTCCTCCTCTTTACTTGGTAGTCGGACTATCTGGGCCCCGAATCTGTTCAGATAATCCTTCAAAGATTCCCCCTGGAATTGCCTTAGGTCGAACAGGTCGTAAGACACCATAGGCGGCGCCTTATTCACGATGTACTGATCGACAAACAGCTTGGAAAATTGCCGGAAACTGGAAATATGTCCGGTAGGTAGACTCACAAACCAGTCCAACGCTGTGCTGTGGAGGGTGCTCATAAACATCTTGCAGTAGACCGCATCCGATCCTCCCGACAGCATCATCTGCGTATGGAAAGCGGTGAGATGCCTTTCGGGGTCTTCTTTCCCAGTGAACACGGTCTTAGGCCCTACGAAGGTGGCAGGGACCACCGTGTCCATGATTTCCTGGGAGAAAGGCATGGGAAAGGCCCTTGTGGGCGTTGGTGGAGCGCGATCCTCTCCCCCACAGTCTCCATCTTGCCGCGCGTTTTGCAGACTCACGCGCAGCTCCTCGTTCGCTTTGTGCAACTCCTCGTTCCTGGCCTGTGAGGCGGCCAGGTCTTCCTGCATCCGCGCTTGATGCGCCCTGGACTCCGCCACCGTCTCCTGGAGGGCGCGCATTGTTTCCATGAGTTGCTGCATGGTAACGCTTTCGCCTCCATTCGGTGGAACGGAACCGTGCCTTGTCGTCCTCATCTCCTGTGGTTTCTCTCTCACTCTCGTGTATGGGACCTTGTTTTACTCGGCCCCACGGTGGGCGCCTAATGTTCCTGCCGGTTGACCCTGCGTCAGCTGACTTCTGCAGCCGCCACACACCTCCTTCCTCACCTAGTCTGTGCTGGTATGATCGCACCTGCAAAAGAGAAAGGGGGGCGCCCTCGCGGCCGTTTGCACTCAGACGCTCAAGTCAGAACGGGGCAAGAAACATTAAACTCTGAATTTCTCTCTGTGTTTAGGTCTAGAATTGCGTACCTCTGTGAAGCATATTACTGTTCCTTATATACTTAGGGTTTTCTGCGCCGCTAACCCTAATTAGGGTTTATTGCGCTGCTGGACACACTTAGGATTTACTGGGATGCCCCTGCGCCACTTTTACCCAGTCTTTGGGATAACCTAGCGCATAGGGTTTCCTTCTCTGGAGTGCAAACTCTAACAGGATCAACACCTGTTCTGGGAGGGCCTTCACTGTTCACGTGCCATGCATGTAGCCTTCGTGATTCGGGACTCTCTTTACCTCTGGGAATATTTACTAATAATCTGCGGAGCAGGCGATGACCGATTACCCATCTCTCTGTGGAGTAGGCGATGACCGATTACCTCTGATGGGGTCTACTCCACGTGGCTTTGGCCCATGCTGTGGGGCCCATCTGACGTCCGAGGACTGGTCAGTACACATCTATTCATTCTTTTGCACATTAATTTTCATACCAAAGTTGGATTCATAGTGATTGGCAAATTGTTGTCTACTTTGTGGAACTTTTGATCCTTGTATTTTGACAAGTTTATGAGTTGTACTTTCTTTCTTGATTATAAAGTTTAGTGAGTATTCTTTGAGTCTTATTGTGTACCTTTTATTGCTTGTCTTTCATTCCTTAAGTTTTGTCATATATCTTGTATTCTTTTTGCACTACCCTTTCTTGTTTTGTACCTTTTCTTGCTTGTCCTTTATTGTTCTTTAAGTTTTGTGGTGGTTATTTTTGGATGAGTGGTTGAGTGCTTTGGCATCTTTCATTTGAGGTTAATCCATTCCACAAGAGTAGCTTGATTGAGGGAAGTATAATTTCTTGGAGTGATTTTGAGTGCCTTAATTTTTTTACCAAAACCGCACCACTTATTTCTTTGTTTTCTAACCTTGTTTTCTTTAATTGTTTGCTATTTGTGTTTGCTGTACTGTTTTGAAAATGGCTCAATATTCAAGTGGAGAATCTTCCAAACCACACTCTCTACAAAAAGCTTTCATTCTTGGTGAATTAAAAGAAGCCAAAAGGTCACTTGCACAAAAAGATGAAGCTATAAGACAATTGGAAGAAAGATTGCAAAGGCTTGAAGTGACTAATGAAAGGTCCAGCCATACACACCATAGAAGACGCCATTCTTCAAGGCATTCATCAAGAACTTCTTCCAACTATCATGGACATGAAGATGAAACCCAATGGAGGAGGCATCATCATTATGAAGAAAGGCGCCAACATGTGGCAAAGCCTTATATGCCTTTTGTAAAATTACCTAGCTTTAGTGGTGAAGGTGATCCAAATGTATATTTAGGGTGGGAAGCAAAGGTTGAACAAATCTTTCATGTACATGAGGTCCAAGAAGACCAAAGGGTAAAACTAGCTACTTTAGAATTTCTAGACTATGCCATGCAATGGTGGCATAAAACTCTTATGGACATTGGGCTAAACAAGAGACCTCCCGTGGTTTCTTGGAACAATTTGAAAGAGTGTATGCGCGCTAGATTTGTTCCACCACACTTTAGGAAAGACCTATTGTTGAAGCTCCAAAGGCTTCACCAAGGCACGATAAGTGTGGATGCTTATTTTGAAGAGCTAGAAACGCTTATGCTTAAAGTTGATATACATGAAAGTGATGAAGCTAAGATGGCTAGATTTGTAAGTGGTCTTAGAAGGGACATTCAAGATGTTGTTGAACTTTATGAGTACTCTTCTTTAGAAAACTTGGTTCACCTTGCCATCAAGGTTGAAACCCAAATTGCAAAGAAACTTGCTTTCAAAAATACTCATAATGATGGCTATTACAACAACTCTTGGAAAAATAAAAACAAGTCTTTGTCCAAATTTCCTTCTAAAGATTCATCTTTCAAATCCAAGGATTCAAAGCCTTCCACTTGAACTAATAAATCACCAACCAAAACCTCAAGTAAGAAATGTTTTAAGTGTTTAGGTTATGGTCATATAGCCACAAATTGTCCAACAAAAAGAACCATGATGGTAAAAGGGGGTTTAGTTGTAAGTGAACATAGTGATAATTCTTCTAAATCTAACTCCCCTTCCCCTAGCCCTAGTGATAATGAATGTGAAATACAATGTGAAGGTGACTTATTGGTGATAAGGCGCATGATGGGCACAATTCAAAAACCTTTGGATGATACCCAAAGAGAAAATATTTTCCATACCCGGTGCCTTATCAACAAAAAGTTATGTTCCATGATAATTGATGGGGGTAGTTGTACAAATGTGGCTAGTACAAGAGTGGTGGATAAGCTTGTTTTACCCACTATCTCTCATCCCAAGCCCTATAAGCTCCAATGGCTTACTAAAAAGGGAGAAATCATGGTTAATAAACAAGTCCTCATAAATTTTGAAATAGGAAAGTATAAAGATGAGGTTTTATGTGATGTTGTGCCTATGGAAGCAACCCATATTCTTTTAGGGAGGCCTTGGCAATTTGATAGACATGTTTTACATGATGGCCTCACCAATATAATGTCTTTTTCCTTCAAAGGGCGCAAGGTTACCTTAAAACCCCTATCTCCACAAGAAGTTCATGAGGACCAATTAAAAATGAAAAATAAAAGAGAAAATGAAAAAGAAGAAAATGATAAAATGAGTCATAATACCTTATCAACTAAATCAATCTTTTTTACTCATGCTATGCCTCAATTTGAGCATCCAAGGTATTCTTTTTCATTACCAAAAGTTCCTACTTGCACTCCATATTGGTTGAAAAATGTTAGGGATGATTTTTCCATACCTACTAATGGTTTTTACCCTTTAAAGGGAATTTTTCCTAAGAAAATAATCATTCCCCCACATTTTTTTCCAACATGGTCTGTCTATAGGACTTCTTTTTCCGACATCCCAATGATTCATAATGCTAAGTCAAGTTTGCCTTTATTATCATCCACTATTTTATTTGATAGCAAACTGACTTTGTTATATGTAGGGATTCTGAATTCGCGGACGAATTCTCTCCAACCTGGGGAGCATGATGGAGATCAAGTAGAAGAGGATTTTACTAATGGAGGAAGAGGTCATCCACCCAAGCATTTAAAATTCTTCTTACTAGTCTTCTTAAAAAGTAGAACATTTTGGGTTCTCTTGAAAATTCAAAAGATAGTAGTATAAATAAATCTTTGTAAATACTCTTGTATAAATTTGTAAATAATATAGAAATATCCTTAGGAGTATGCCAAAGAGGAAAACCAAAAGAAACCTCTAAATGTAAGGCATTTTAGGCACTTTCTTTAGGAAAAAGTGGAAAAAGTGACTTTTCTACTCCTTTCTCTCTTAGGCACTAGAAGGAGCTAGAAGAGTGACTCTTCCCACTCCTTCCCCTTTGTAACATGACCAGCCCTCTCCATTATAAATAGGGGTGCTTGGTAATTTGAATAGAAAAAAGTTGAAAGTTAGAAGAAAAGAAACTATCTTGAAATTGAGAGAGAGTGAGTTTGTGAGACTTGTCTCTTCTTCTCCTTCATGTCTTATCTTGTGAGCTTTGGAGACTCTCAAGTGGCGGCACCACCCACTCATCTTGGAAGAACCACCCTCCAAGTGGCGTGAATCACATCTCCAAAAGGCTACAACCACATAAGTCATTTCTATTCATCTTCTAAAAATACCCATTTGTGTTTTCTTGTAGTTTTTCCATTTTTAATCGGTTCAATCTTTTCCATGAGTTGTTTCCTTTCATTTGCTGCCATTGTTCTGCACTTTGCTGGTTTATTTCCCTGTTTTCTTGCTGTTTTAATTTCGTCCAAACCATGGGTTTCCATATACATGTGTTGTTCTTGTTTTCCATCCATGGGTTTTTGTTCTTTGATGAATTTCTTTGTGATTTTCTAATTCCTATTGAATTTCAATCAGTATTTTCACTTGTTCTTGGTGTTCTTATGTTGTTCTTGTGTTTCCTTTGAGGTTTGGTACTGTTCTTGAATTACCCATTCATATTCCATTGTTATCTTACACTACAAGTTACCTATTCATGTGCTTTTAGTATGAACCTTTTGTTTTCTTGAGTAGAAACTCTATTAATTGTTCTTTAGAATTTTGATCCTAATTCTTGAAAGTGTCATGAATACAATGAAACCTATATCAACTCAACCCAAACCAAGAAAGGTTCATAATGAACTCACATCACAATCTCACCACCTGCGCACCAAAACGGTTTAGGTAGTCCTTTAGCGACTTCCCCTGGTACTGGCGCACGTCGAACAGATTGTAGGATACCACCGATGGCGCTCTGTTGATGATATACTGCTCCGTGAAACGCTTCGAAAACTGATGGAAGGAGGTGATGTGGCCCTCTGGCAAGCTCACGAACCACTCCATAGCTATTTCGCTCAGTGTACTCATAAACATTTTGCAGTACACAGCATCTGAGCCTCCAAACAGCATCATCTGAGTGTGGAAGGCTGTCAGATGTGCTTTTGGATCTTCCACCCCCGTGAACGACGCCTTCACTCCCACCAGGTTGTGAGGCACCACTGTGTTCATGATCTCGGGGGAGAAAGGCATAGGGAATGCTCTAGGAGGCGATGGCGGCATCGACGTCCTATCTTCGACTGCGCGCTCCTTCTGCGCCTGTAATTCCCTACGCAATTCCTCGTTTATACGGTTCAACTCTTCATTTCTGCTCTGCGATGCAGTCAGCTCTGCATGCATCTTCTCCTACTCCGCTCTCGATGCCGTGACATTATCCTGCAGTGCGCGCATCATCTCCATGACCTGTGCCATGGTAACAGCTCCTTCTTCAGCAGATGGCGCAGGTGTGGTTTGTCTGGTTCTTCTACTCATCTTCTCAGCAAAACCTTCGACGAAAACTCCAAGAAACTTCAAGAACAGCGATGTGGATGGGAACAAGATTCACACGGGCCCCATGGTGGGCGCCAAATGATCCTGCTGCTGACTCGAATGTGGAGGATATGCCTCGTCACTCCTTCGTCTAGCCTTCTGCAACTGCGTGTTCTACAAGAACGCTTCAAGAACCTTCTCTGGAACTCCAAATGATGCCTGCAAAACAACACAGACAGCGCCTCTAGCGGCCGTTTGCACTTCGACGCTCAAGTCAGGTAACAAAACCACTAAAAACTCTCTCTGAATCTCTCTGTGAGACTCGTGTGTCCTCTCAGATCCACTTTCTCTCTCTATAACTGAATTCTATTATCACTGTGCAATGTGTGTAAAACGTGCTCACAATGACTCAGAAATGTGTGTAATGAATATTCCTCCGTAAATCTGTGTGTACCTTACATGACGTGGAGTGCTTTTATACCTGGGTCGTGCCTCTCTCTCAGATGGTGACACGTGGAGCCATGCAACTTACACTAACCGTACGCGTGTCACACCTGAAGGGCCTTTGCGCTTTTTCTCTGTGCGCCTAAGTTATTCCCTTGCGGAGTAACTTAGCGCGTTTCTTCCCTCTGAGTGAGTCGCATGCTCCCAAGAGAGCACCAGGTGTGGTTGGTCTAAACACACTCACCAGGCGTTGCATCCTGCATGCATGATCTCACCGCACAGTGCCATGCACGTAATGGGTTAAGAGAGTCACTGATCACTGACCAATTTACTAGCTCTCTTGTACCATCCTCATGCACGACCCTACTCGCGAGTAGCTCTTCTTCTTCTGGTTTGGAATCATACGAGGTGCATGCGTAACACTCTCGCTGGGAGCCTGGGTCCCAGTTTAACTGCGTGTAGCAAGAAACCCCGATGACCATGCACCGATGACTGATCGGTGCTTCATTACTTCTCGCGCTCTGCTTCCAGGTGCTCATCTAGGCACTGATTTGGGGGTGGTAGTCACTCGGTAACTGACCACCGATCACCGTTCTGAGTGATCTCCTCCCTGATTCACCTGCTATCTTATTCCACGTGTCACCCTGTGAATGGTCCACGTGGTCATCTGCTGCTGACGTCATCGACTACCGATGACCGATCGGATCAAAAATTGTATCAAAACAGTGTGCTAAATAATTGTGATAAATTTTTGAAAATCACTGCCACATCACGTTTTTCCAGCTTCAAAATTTTGTACTTTCTCTGTATTTCATTTATCATTTTTTTTGTATTTTGTATTTCGCTACAAGACGCGTAAAAAATGAAAGTTGCTTGGAACGGGGCATGACATATTTGCATGTTTTGTGCCGATTTTTTCAATAGTTTGGGGTTTGTGGGAACTTTATTTAGTGAATATTAGGGTATACAAACTTCAAATGCCCTTAGATTTTGACAGAGAAGTATGATGAGTGCTGATTCGTCAATAGTTTGGGGTTTGGGGTTTGGGTAAACTTCATTTAGTGAATATTAGGGTATACAAACTTTAAATGACAATAGATTTTGACAGAGAAGTGTGATCAAGACGCCTCAAAAAAGAAAGTGGCTCGAAACGGGGCATGGCGTATCTGCATGTTTTGTGCCGATTCGTCAGTAGTTTGGGGTTTGGGGAATTTTCATTTAGTGAATATTAGGGTATACAAACTTCAAATGGCGAAAGATTTTGATAGAGAAGTACGATCAAGACCCGTAAAAACGCCACGCCCCCTTCCGAGCAACTTTCATTTCTTACGCATCTTCATCTGACTTCTTTGTCAAAATCTATGGCTATTTAAAGTTTGTATACCCTAATATTCAGAAAATGAAGTTTCCACAAACACTTAACTACTGACAAATCGGAACCAAAAATGCAGATACGCCACGCGCCGATTTGAGAAACTTCCATTTTTTACGCATCTTGATCTGACTTTTCTGTCAAATTCCATGGCCTTTTGATGTTTGTAAACCCTAATATTTAAATAATGAAGTTCCGTTAAACCCCAAACTACTAACAAATTGGCTCAAAACATGCAAATACGCCACGCCCAGTTTCGAGCAATTTTCATGTTTTACGCGTCTTCATCATACTTCTCCGTCAAAATCTATGGCCATTTAAAGTTTGTATACCTTAACATTCACTAAATGAAGTTCCCACTAACTCCAAACTACTGAAAAATTGGAACAAAACTTGCAATTACGCCATGCCGTGTTTCGAGCAACTTCCATTTTTAATGCATCTTGATCTGACTTCTCTGTCAAATTCCATGGCCTTTTGAAGTTTGTGTACCCTAATATTCACTAAATGAATTTCCCACAAATTTCAATCTACTGAAAAATTGGCACAAAACAAGCAAATACACCACACCCTGTTTCGAGCAACTTTCTTTTTTCACGCGTCTTTATCTGAATTCTTCATCAAAATCTATGGCCATTTGAAGTTTGTATACCTTAATATTCCCTAAATAAAGTTCCCACAAACCCCAAACTACTGAAAAATCGGAACAAACAAAAGATGCAATTATGCCACGCCCCATTTTGAGGAAGTTTCATTTTTTACGCGTCTTGATCTTACTTCTCATTCAAAATCCATGGCCATATGAAGTTTGTCTACCCTAATATTCACAAAATGAAGTTCCCACAAACCCCAAGCTACTGACAAATTGGAACAAAACATGCAAATAAGCCACGCCCTGTGTCAAGAAACTTTCATTTTTTACGCGTCTTGATCAGACTTCTCTGTCAAAATCCATGGCATTTTAAAGTTTGTATACCCTAATATTTACTAAATGAAGTTCCCACAAACCCCAATCTAATGACAAATCGGCACAAAATACGCAAATATGCCTAGCCTCGTTTTAATAAACTTTCATTTTTTACGCGTCTTGATCTGACTTCTCAGTCAAAATCCATGGCCATTTGAAGTTTGTATACTGTAATATTCACTAAATGAAGTTCCCACAAACCCCAAAGTACTGACAATTTGGCACAAAATATGCAAATATGCCTTCCCCATTTCGAGCAACTTTCCATTTTTGACTTCTATGTCAAAATCCACGGCTATTTGAAATTTGTATAGTCTAATATTCACTAAATGAAGATCCCACAAACCCCAAACTACTGGCAAATCGACATAAAACATGATAACACGCCACACCTCGTTTTGAGCAACTTTCATGTTTTACGCGTCTTGATTTGACTTTTCTGTCAAAATCTATGGTCATTTGAAGTTTGTATACCCTAATATTCACTAATTGAAGTTCCCAAGAACCCCAAACTAATGACAAATCGGCACAAAACATGCAAATACGCCATGCCTAGTTTTGAGCAACCTTCATTTTTTACCCGTCTTGATCTGACTTCTGTGTCAAAATCCATGGCCATTTGAAATTTGTATACCGTAATATTAAATAAATGAAAATCCCACAAACCCCAAACTACTGACAAATCGGCACAAAACAAATTCGCCACGCCCTGTTTCGAGCAACTTTCATTTTTTACGCGTCTTGATCAGACTTCTCTGTCAAAATCTTTGGGCATTTGAAGTTTGTATACCCTAATATTCAAGTAATGAAGTTCACTCAAACCCCAAACTACTAACAAATCAGCACAAAACATTCAAATAAGCCACGCCCTGTTTTGAGAAACTTTCATTTCTTACGCTTCTTCATCTGAGTTCTCTATCAAAATATATGGCTATTTGAAGTTTGTATACCCTAATATTCACTAAATTAAGTTCGCATAAACGCCAAAATTTTGACAAATCGGCACAAAACATGTAAATACGCCACGCCCCCTTTCGAGCAACTTTCATTTCTTACGCGTCTTCATCTAACTTCTCTGTCAAAATCTATGGCTATTTGTAGTTTGTATATCCTAATATTCAGTAAATGGAGTCTTCTTTTGTGCTTTTCTTGATTTTCTTCTATTCAAAGTTTTGTCATATTTCTTTTCCAACTTTGATTTAGCCTTTTCTTGTTTTAAGCTTTTCTTATTTGTCTTTTCTTCTTTCCTCAAGTTTTGTGGTGAATTTACCTTTGAGCAAGTGTTGAGGCTTTGTCCTTTTTCACTTGAGAGTTGTTCATACCACAAGAAAGACTTTGGTTAAGGGAAGAAATTTTTTTCTTTGAGTGTGTGAGTGTTTTTCTTTCTTTTGTCGCAAGCATTCTTTGTTTCTAACCTCTTTTCTTAACTTGTTTGTTACTTGTGTTTCTTGTTTTCTTGTTTGCTTGTTGTTGTGGCTCCTTTTGCAAGTGATGCATCTTCCAAACCGCAATCCTTTCACAAAGCTCACCTTTTGGGAGAACTTGTGGAGGTCAAGAAACAACTTGTCCACAAAGAGGAAAAACTTAGCCAATTTGCTAAAAAGATTGCACAGACTAGAAGAAGCTTAAGCACAACAAAATAATCAAGATGAGAACGAATGGAGTGTGCACAATTTTGCCAAAAGGCACCATCAACACCAACCACAACAACAACATTCTTTTAATTTTGTAAAATTACCTAGTTTTAATGGGTCCAATGACCCTTCTTTGTATTTAGATTGGGAAGCTAAGGTTGAACATCTCTTTAATGTGTATAAGGTCACCGAGGACCAAAAGGTTAGGTTAGCTTCCTTAGTTTTCTTAGACTATGCAAACCAATGGTGGCACAAACTTGTAATGGACATTGGGCTAAACAAGAGGCCAATCGTGGTCTCTTGGTATGATTTAAAGGCATGCATGCGCACGAGGTTTGTTCCTCCTCCTTATAGGAAGGAACACTTGTTGAAGTTCCAAAGGCTTCATCAAGGACATAGGATGGTAGATGCATATTTTAACGATTTTGAAACATATTTGCCTAACATGAATATGCATGATAATGAAGAGTCAAAGATAAAAAGGTTTGTAAGTGGTTTGCAAAAAGAAATTAAAGATCTTGTAGAATTACATGAGTACTCTTTTTTAAAGAAAGTGGTCCACCTAGCCATCAAGGTAGAATCACACTTTTTGAAGAAAACAACTTTCAAAAATACTCATGATCATGGTTTCTACAACTCTTCTAGGAAGGATACAAACAAAATTTTTACAAAAACTTCTCCTTTCAATTTTTCAAACCAACCCACTTCTAAACCAAATGTTTCTCAAAACAACTTTTCACCCTCTACCCCTATGTTACCCACCAAAACTTGAAAACTAAAATGTTTTAAATGTTTAAGTTTTGGGCACATAGCTGCCACATGTCCAAATAACCAAACCATAATGTTAAACAAGACCAACTTAACCTAAACAACAAAAAAGAAAATGAAAGAGAAAAAGAAGGACAAGATACAATGAGTCTCATTCCTTCACTTCCAAGGTGTTTTCCTTCCTTATCTTTTTCATTACCTAAAAACTCTAAATACTTGACATTTTTAAGAAGTTTAGGGATGCTATTCCAAACCCTTCTAAAGGTTCTCACCTTCTAAGAGGTTTTTTCACAAAATATTTCATCCCAAAATCTTCTTTCCAAACATGTCCTGTTGCTAGAATTCTCACATATCATGTCCCTAAACTTAATGGAAATAAGTTTGCTTCACCCCTCCATTCTCCAACTAATGTGAACAAACTTACTATGTTATTTGTAGGCCTACTAAATTTGTGGATGAATTCTTTCGTGCTTGGGGAGCATGATACAAACCCAAAGATGACTAAAGCACTACAAGAAAAATCCAAAAAGGGCAGTCATCTCAAAATACAAAGCTAAGGCTCACCAAATGTAAGGACCTAGAAACTTTAATTGGAATAAAAGTGTTATATTTAAATAATTTCAGAAGATGTTATTATTTAAAATACAAAGAGCTGGTAATAGAAGTTTGGTAGTAGTCGGACCTCGGACATCGCCCAAGGTCTGGGGTCAGCTGGTAGAGGTCAGTCGGCTGACCATTGTATTAACCAAGTAGTCAGGTGCGATGACTTTATCGTGAGGTAATCACGTGGGGGTGCTCGAGTAAGACATGTGGATCAAGAAGAGTAAAGGAAGAAAAGTATAGCTTAGAAGTCTACGAGATCGCCGTTGTTGAAGACGGAGGCGATCTCCGACTTCTCTGGCACATAATCGCCTGTCGCCTAGAGTACACATGATCGCCAATCGGCTATGGTGTACGTGATCGCCGGGAGTGCACTTAGTATGTGGTCAAGATGCTGGATCAACCATAGTGGGTTCCAAAAACCACGCGTATCGAGGTGTGGGTTAAACCTTAGATACGCTGTGCATGCGAAGCTCTATGCTTGAGCATAAGAAATCGTCCTTAGTGTTGCATGCATGGGCGCACGAGGAGTAGTGCTGATCTATTCTTGGAAATGTGCAGCTACCGACGTCACCAAGTCATGTGGAGGTGATACCTTGGACGTAACATTGTGGGATGAAGAACCTTTAGCAAGGCGTAGCGATGTCAGTCATCGCCAGGGCGCGAGACATGCGGGCATCGCCAGGGCGCGAGACATGCGGACATCGCCAGCGCGCGAGAGGCATGCGGACATCGCCAGGGCGCGAGAGGCATGCGGACATCGCAAGGGCACGAGGCATGCGGGCATCGCCAGGGCGCGAGAGACATGCGGACATCGCCAGGGCGAGAGACATGCGGGCATCGCCAGGGCGCGAGAGACATGCGGACATCGCCAGGGCGCGAGGCGTGCGGGCATCGCCAGGGCGCGAGGCGTGCGGGCATCGCCAGGGCGCGAGAGACATGCGGACATCGCCAGGGGGAGAGACATGCGGGCATCGCCAGGGCGCGAGAGACATGCGGGCATCGCCAGGGCGCGAGAGACATGCGGGCATCGCCAGGGCGCGAGACATGCGGACATCGCCAGGGCGAGAGACATGCGGGCGTCGCCAGGGAGAGACATCGGTCGTCTTCCAGAGAGAGACATCGGTCGTCTTCCAAAGAGAGACATCGGTCGTCTTCCAGAGAGAGACATCGGTCGTCTTCCAGAGAGAGACATCGGTCGTTCGCCAGGATGAGTCATCGGTGGAAGGTTATCGCGCGATGTCGAGTTTCACACAGACAAGGTGGGACCCAGGCTCCCAGCATGAGACGTCCTGCAAGCGCGACACGTAGACAAAAAGGGTGGTTCAGAATAGTGACATCAGAGAGTTGGCATGCACAGAGACACACGTGGCCGTACTGTTCAGGGAAGCGTGCACACAAGCCTTCCTGCAGAGTGGGTGGTGGCAGCGGCATTTGTGGACAAGTTGGTTTAGATTCAAAAACCCACTTTTGAGAGGGAGAACGTTGCTGTGGTTCAAGAGTGATAGAGTGAGTTTAGTCTTCATCCTTTTCCTTCCTCTCCTTCACTCTGCGATTCAGGCCCTCTCACGTCCCAGTTGGCTATCGGCGACTACCATAGAGCACCGGGAGGTTCTCTACAAGTTCTCCAGACCAGGACGCTAAAACAGAGTGAAAGCATCTTTAAGCTTCGGCGGGTTTTCGGAGCTCTTGGTGTTTTGCGCTAGTCCAGGTAAGGGAAGCTAGCATTTTCGTTTATAAAAACTTTAGGCGAGTAGGTTCTGAAGTGAGGGCGACGTGGTCGCCGGTTTTCATATGCTTTTCACGATACTCTGTTTTTATGTGTGGGGTGACATGATCGCCGATTTTAATACCGTTTTCGAAATCCCCTGTTTTAGTGTCGTTTGAAACTGTTTGAGATTTAAATGTGAAATGCATGTGATATTCGAAAATCTGAACCGTGGAATGATTGTTGCTGTGATTGGAATCGTTCATTTAAGTGTTGTATGGTGCATTGGGTGAATTGATGTTAATTAGCTGTCCTGTGTGGACTTCATTAGCTGTCCTGTGTGGACTTCATTAGTTGTCCTGTGTGGACTTCATTAGCTGTCCTGTGTGGACTTCATTACCTGTCCTGTGTGGACTTTACAGTGGTTTGGTATGTGTCTATGTGTGGTGAGTCCGTGGAAGTCGGACGTGAGAAAGAGAAATATTGAGATTTGATAGGCATTTGATGTTTTATGTGAAACAAATAACTCTTGATGAAATTGTGAAGTGTGTGAAATGAATGGGAAATTGATGGTTTTACGTGGGTGTCTTAAATTTGTTTTATCTTGATTTTAAAGTTTCATATCTAAACCACTCTTCACCGATTGAACTTCAATTCAAACGGTTGAAACCTCCAAAAAATGATTGCGGCAGCAAGCAATCGAACAGAAACTACCGAAAACCTCACAAACTCAACTGTGGATGGGAATCACAGTTTACACGGCCCCACGGTGGGTGCCAGATGATCCAGCCTCTTGACCAAAGCGTTAGAGCTTCTCCTTCTAGAACCTCGTCCTCACCAACTTCATGCCAAGTACACCGATAACCTTCACCTGAAAATCCTCCAAGAAACCTGAAAGAACAGTATGGTGCCTCTGCGGCCGGTTGCGCTCCGACGCTCAAGTCAGTGATTGAATCAACAAAGAATCTCAAAGAAAACTCAGAACCGTGTACCAGTGAATCACCACCAAAATCTCCCCTTTAATTCCGTTAAGAATTTTATATATATACTTGAGTCTTTCTCTCTCCTGACAGTTATTCCTCTTGACACGTGGATAACATCTGGTCATACACGTGTCACCATCTGGAGTATGTAACATCCCGCCAAATTGCTTTTCATATTTATATATTGAAATAAAGGTAAAACAATAATATTTAAGTGAACATACGTATTTATATAAAATGAAGTTGCTCCTCACAGGGAGTTTAATACATAACCGGTCAATTTTCCAAAGGTAAAAAAAAAATACAGCAAAATAGAAAAAAACAGGCGATCTCCCTACAGAAAAGGCGATCTCCTATCAGCGAAGGCGATCTCCTATCAGAGATCAGAAAGGGTGATCGCCTAACAGAAACAGAGACAGGCGATCTCCTTCCGGCGACCACTCACTGAGGAGCTCTACTTCCTGCAACATCATCTGCTCCCGTGTAAATTATACACGATCATCACAGTTTTAAGAAAAACAGCCACAGAACCAAACACAGGGTAAGCTAGATATTTGAAAGAGAGTTTAAATATGAACTTAAAAATCAAGATAAAACAAATTTAAGACACCCACGTAAAAACCATCAACTTTCTCATTCATATCACACAGGCATCAAGTAATCACATATTTCACAATTTCCTCAAGAGTCGTTCAATTCACATAATTCCATCAAGTGTCTATCAACAATTTCTCAACATTTCTCACGTCAGACTTCACTGACTCTTCACACATAGACACTTGACACTACTTCCGGAAGACACGTGCATTGACTAGACTCAGAGATCTGCACCTGTCATACTACATTGCTGTAAAGTTTCCACAGCTGTGCACATGAACATAATCTCAATCTCAATCTCATCACTCTCCTAGTATGACAGGGTTAATCATGTAACAGGCCAAGCTCGTTCTTTTTCACACGACTCACCCATTCATGAACCTCCTTCGACTCTCAACGCCTGAATAACTTCCTCTATATGGTTCCATTATATCAGGAGAGTCAGGATATCTCATTATAGAAATCACCGATCAATGCACATCCTACACAATCTTACACGGTATTTTCTTTCCTGAAAATACTATGCCTTGATCCCACATTCACAACATTCAACACATCATACCACTCAAATGAACGATTCCAATCACAGCAGCAATCATTCAGAGGTCCAGATTTTCGAATATTGCATGCATTTCACATTTCAATCTCAAACAGTTTCAAACAACACTAAAAACAGGGGAGTTCGAAATCAACATTTAAAACCGACGATCACCCACCGGCGATCACATCCAAAACAGGGGATTTCGAAACACAAGGGAAAAACTGGCGACCACGTCGCCCCAACATCAAAAACAGAGGATTATGCAATAACAGTTGAAAACCGGCGACCACGTCGCCTCATCATCAAAATCATCTAACTTAAGGTTTTCGTTGGAAATAAGGCTAGCTTCCCTTACCTGGACTTGCGTGAAAAGTACTAAGAGCTCCAACCCAACGAGCTTCAAGGATGCCTTAACTCTGTTTTAGCGTCCGGTTTGGAGGACTTGCAGAGAACCTCCCAGGTGGCCTGTGGCAGTCGTCGCTCGTCGTACTGGTGCTTGATGGTGCCTGGATCGCAGCGCGAAGGAGGGAAAAGAGAAGGATGAAGGTAACTCACTCACTCACTCTGTCACTCTTGAACCACAGCAACGTTCTTTGCCTCTCCGAAGTGAGTTTTTAAAACTAACCCAACTTGTTCCACAATTGCCGCTGCCACCACCCACTCTGCAGGAAGGCTTGCGTGCACGCTTCCCTGAACAGTACGGCCACGTGTGTCTCTGCGCATGCCAACTCTCTGATGTCACTATTCTGAACCACCCTTTTTGTCCACGTGGCGCGCGTGCAGGACGTTTCATGCTGGGAGTCTGGGTCCCACCTTATCTGTGCGAAACACGACATCGCGCGATAACCTTCCACCGATGACTCATCCTGGAAGACGACCGAAGTCTCTCGCTGGGAGACGACTGATGTCTCTCTCTGGGAGACGACCGGTGTCTCTCGCTGGGAGACGACCGATGTCTCTCGCTGGGAGACGACCGATGTCTCTCACTGGGAGACGACCGATGTCGATCCCTGGCGACGTCCGCATACCTCGCGCCCCGGCGACGTCCGCATGGGTAGTCTAGGCGACAGGCGATTATGTACTAACCAGGCGATCACAGAGTCTTCTAAGCTACACTTTCCTTCCTTTACTCTTCTTGATCCACATGTCTTCCTCGAGGACACCCTCGTGATTACCTCACGATAAGGTCATCGCACCTGACTACTTTGTTAATACAAGAGTCAGCCGACCGACCTCTACCAGCTGACCCTAGCCCTTGGGTGACGTCCGAGGTGCGACTACTACGAAACTTCTATTACCAGCTCTTTGTATTTTAAATAACAACATCTTCTGAAATTATTTAAATATAACACTTTTATTCCAATTAAAGTTTCTAGGTCCTTACAGAGTACCTGCAGCTGAAACGTTACTTTCACTTTGCTCCTGTGACTAAGTTATCAACACAGGGAGTAGCTTAGTGCACAGGCTACTCTGGGCGCAACCTTAACATGATGAGCTGGTTAACACTGGGTATCACGGCTCACACTACTCAGGGTGGCAGATATGCCATTTATCTTCCCTACTTCAACGGCAGACATGCCACTTACCTTCTGTATTTAGACCATATAACAAGTGCTTACCAAGTCTTCTCAAATACCCGACGATGTGATTCTTTCGGCGACTTGTTGACCACCTGATCTCCTAATCTTCACACACGGCGATCATGTGCAATCTAGGCGATTACCGATTACATACGAGAGAAATCGGAGACCGCCGCCTTCTTCAACAAACGACAATCTAGGCGATCATGTGCAATCTAGGCGATTATCGATCTGTGCTTCTTGCGTAACGCTCTCGCTGGGAACCTAGGTCCCAGCTTGACTGCGTATTAACAGGAAACCCCTGATGACTTGATCAGTGCTTCTTCACTTCTCGCACTCTGCTTCCAGGCGCTCACCTGGCACTGCTCTGCAGGTGGTGGTCCCTTAGCAACTGACCACCGATCTCCATTCTGAGTGATCTCCTCCCTGATTCACCTGCTATCTTCTACCACGTGTCACCCTGTGAATGGTCCACGTGGTCAACTGCTGCTGACGTCATCGACTACCGATGACCGACCGGATCAGTACTTCCTTGTGAAACAGTAATCACATCCTCCCCTTGCATCTGGCATGCCACTACCCTAGGAACCTTCAGTGTTTTCTAGGTCAATAACCAATGACTCCTTCCTACCTTAGAGTTTATCTCTAAGATCTCTGCTTTGCCGCTCTTTGGTAGGTTGTCCTCCGCCATTCTCGGTAACTTTAAGGTCTCCTGAATCACTGACCTCTGCCGATTGCCTCTTCCCGAGCTGGCAAGCTTGGCTAAAAGGTCAGCCCAGGAGTTCTGCTCTCTCGAACTTGAAAAGCTCTACTAACCATCGCACCACCCGACCCTAATGTCTGGTTTCTACAAAACCTTGAGGATAGGCAAATCGGTCATCACTACCACAGTGAAGCTCTGGAAGTAGTACCATAGCCTGCTAGCCATGAACACTATTACCAACGCAGCTTTTTCAATCGCTTAGTAACGCTCCTCTGTAGCACCTTGCAAACAAAATAAATCGGCCTCTGGCTTGTTCCTGGTCCTGCACTATCACCAAACTAATTGCTCGGTCCCTGATCCGGTCGGTCATCGGTATCCAATGACGTCAGCAGCAGATGACCACGTGGGCCAGTCACCGAGCAACACGTGGCATGAGATAGCAGAAGAAGAAGGGTGGAGATCGACTCCTACATGAGCGCCTGGAAGCAGAGCGCGAGAGTGATGAAGCACCGATCAGTCATCGGTGTATACAGAGTGATCAGTCATCGGTGTATACAGAATGATCAGTCATCGGTATATATAGAGTGATCAGTCATCGGTGCATGCAGAGTGATCAGTCGTCGGGGGTTCCTTGCCAACGCATGTTATACTGGGACCCAGGCTCCCAGCGAGAACGTTACCCAAGGACCTCGCCTGATTCCATAAGCAGAGCACGACAACGTGAAGAAGCGCCATCGGACATCGGCCAGGATGAGAGATACCTCGGTCATCGGTGTGTGTCGAGGCGACATCGGCCGCGCGATGTGAACAACGCGACTAGTGACCAGTAAAGCGCTCAGAGGCAGGGAGTGGCCTTAGTCACGAGACGACCATGCATGAAGATGAGAAGACGCAGTCAGGTGCAGAATCCTGCTGGGACGAGAACCCATCAAGGCTAGAGTCTCCCAGTAAGGTTGCATGCATGCCACGTGGACCGTGAAGATGTTCCCAGAGAATAGGTAGGGCAGATAGGCACAGAAGTCGAGGGGTACAGAGGCACCCACGCAGCCTCCCCTGTCAGACTTTGCACTCAAGTGAAGAAGGCTGGCACGCAAGGTAGCCCTGGGGAGTGGAAACGACAGTGCAGAGTAATCAAGTGGCCCTAGAGGTAGCCTGTAGGGGCTACGCCAGTTTATATGAGGAAGAAGAACACCAAACCAGGTATGCAGTCTTTTGCCTCAGAATACACAACACAAAACTAAGAACACTCAGTTTCTGAATCAAAGGGGACTGAGGGCACACACACACGGGTCTCACACAGAGAGAGATCCGAGAGAGAGTTTTGGTGTTCCCGTTGCCTGACTTGAGCGTCGGAGCTACAACGGCCGCTAGAGGCGCCGTCTGTGTGTTTTGCAGGCATCGTTCGGAGAGTCGTCGAAGGTTCCTGGAACCTCCTTGCACAACGCGCAGTAGTTGGAAGCTAGACGAAGGCGTGACGAGGCATTTTCCCCACGCTCGAGTCCGCGGCGAGATCATTTTGCGCCCACCGTGGGGCACGAAGTAAAACGAAGCCCCCATACACAAGAACGAGGGTAGAAATCGCACAAATGAATAGAAGAACCAGACAAACGACACCTCCACCACCTGCTGGTGAAGGAACTGTGACCATGGCGCAGGTCATGGAGATGATGCGCGCGTTGCAGGATAACGTCGCAGCGTCGAGAGTTGAGCAAGAGAAGATGCATGCAGAGCTGACTGCATCGCGTAACAGGAATGAAGAGTTGAACCGCGTGAACGAGGAGTTGCGTAGGGAGTTGCAGGCGCAGAATGAGCGCGTATCCGAAGATAGGACGCCGATGCCACCGTCGCCTCCTAGAGCATTTCCTATGCCCTTCTCCCCCGAGATCATGAACGCGGTGGTGCCCCCCAACCTGGTGGGAGTGAAGGCGTCGTTCACGGGGGTGGAAGACCCAGAGGCACATTTGACAGCCTTCCACACTCAGATGATGCTGTCTTGAGGTTCAGACGCTGTGTACTGCAAAATGCTTATGAGCACGCTGAGCGGAGTAGCCATGGTGATGGAGGAGGGCCAAGCACATCTAACCAAGGAAGCCAAGGCCCAAACCAAGAAGACCGTCTAGACCAAGAGGAGCGTCTAGTTCCAAGAAGTGAGCGTCTAGGACGTGAAGGAGGGAGGCTATCCATGGAGCTAGACCGTCTAGGACCTCTCACAAGATCCATGGCTAAACATATCCAAGCACACATAGAAGAAGCCACGGATGGGAGGGAGAAGACCTTGTACATGCTACTTGGAGGCCCATTAGGGGTAGCTTAGTAGATTAGTGTAGTGTAGAAAGCAAAACTTGCTAACTTAGGGGTGTGCTATCAAAAAGGTGCCCTTAGCAATAGAAGGAGGGGTGTGCTAGCAAATAGGTGCCTTTAGCAAAAGAGGGAGGGGTGTACTATCAAATGATGGCATTTTCATGTGTTCTTCTTGAATCAAAGTAGAAATAGATGGAGCGGAAGCAATGGATGAGTGAAACAAGACCCTCCTAGGAGTTGTGTTGGTCTTGAAGGTGCATGATGAGTATGGGTTGAGTGGTTCGGCCAGCTCAAGGGAGAAGGTGAAAGGATTGAAGTTTATAGCCTAGATTTCTAGGAGGAGTAAAGCTTGTGCACAAAAATGGCAGCATAACATTACTCAAATAAACTTGAAAATACATGAGGTAGGCCTCCTTATTTATAGATTTAGGAGCCTTGGTGAGCAAGCTTAAAGGGTAGGGATGGAAATACAAAAAGTGGGGGCTGCCTATGGTATTGACTTTAGTCAAACCACACCATCATCCTAATATTCTAGAAGATAGGTCAAAAATGCAACATTTGATAGTACACCCCTCCCTCTTTTGCTAAAGGCACCTATTTGCTAGCACACCCCTCCTTCTATTGCTAAGGGCACCTTTTTGATAGCACACCCCTAAGTTAGCAAGTTTTGCTTTCTACACTACACTAATCTACTAAGCTACCCCTAATGGGCCTCCAAGTAGCATGTACAAGGTCTTCTCCCTCCCATCCGTGGCTTCTTCTATGTGTGCTTGGATATGTTTAGCCATGGATCTTGTGAGAGGTCCTAGACGGTCTAGCTCCATGGATAGCCTCCCTCCTTCACGTCCTAGACGCTCACTTCTTGGAACTAGACGCTCCTCTTGGTCTAGACGGTCTTCTTGGTTTGGGCCTTGGCTTCCTTGGTTAGATGTGCTTGGCCCTCCTCCATCACCATGGCTACAAGGTTACTTGAAACAAACAATACAAACACCTAGAAGATCAAAAAAAAAAATTCAAGACAACAAGGAAGTGCACTAACCCAAAAGAGGATCAACAAAGGGAGTCTTCTTTTCCTTTGCAACTTGGTTTATTGTTAATTACCTCTTTAATTACGTTTAGACGGTGAGTGTGTCTTCAAGGGCTCAAAGTGTCCAAGAAGCCTCACCTAGGGCCGAATAGCATAGTAAATTTTTTGCTTAGTAATTTGTTGCTTGTTTGAACTTGTTTTCTATTGTTTTGGTAGAAACGTTTTGCATGATTAGTTTAGTTTAATTTGTGCTAAAACCGACTAGTTTGTTGCATATCTTTTTTTTTTAGCTTACATAGTTTTATTGCTTTTTGATTTCTCAACTTCTTGTGTTTTAAGTGTTTCACTAAGAGAAATTTTTGTGAGAAGGCATTGGAGACTAGTTTTTGGCAAGGAAAAGGCTTGGTACTTAAGTAGTCATTTGAGACTCACCTCCCTTACCTGGAAAACTACCTTCTTTATCTTCCCTAATCTTTCTCAAAGTAAAAACGCCTAAATACACAAAGGTCTAGCCATGTCTTCTTCTTCTCATTCTCCAAAGTCTATAGAATGTGAAGTAAAATCTTTGAAAACCCTTTTGAAAGAGGTATCCCAAGCGGTACAATTAATCTCTTCTAGGCAATTGGAGAATGAAAACAAGATTAATGAGTTGGCTAGAGCTCAAGAAGAGAAATCCCAAAAATCTCAAAAATCAAAAAAAACAAATACTCATGCATCCCAAAGCATTGCAACTCTAGGGGAGGGAAGCCTTAGAATTAATGACTACTACCAACCACCCCCTAGAAGAACTAGGCAAAGGGAACAAGAGGTGCCAAGGGAAACTAGAGTAGACCTGCCTCATTTTCATGGAAAGGAAAATGTAGAAATATATCTAGATTGGGAGATGAAGGTAGAGCAACTCTTTGCTTGCCATAGGGTAAGTGAGGAACGAAAAGTACCTTTAGCCACCCTTAGTTTCCAAGGAAATGCCATGTATTGGTGGACCTCTTTAGAAAGAGACCGACGTCTTCATAGGGAACCTCCCATAGAATATTGGAATGACCTTAGGGGAGCCCTAAGACGTCGACATATACCTTCTTACTACCATAGGGAGTTGATGGACAAGCTCCAAAGACTCCAACAAAAGAATATGAGTGTAGAAGAGTATAGGCAAAAGATGGAGCTCTATATGATGAGAGCCTCTATTAGAGAGGAAGAGGAAACCACCATATCTAGGTTCCTTAGTGGCCTATCACTTGAGATAAGAGATAGAGTAGAGCTCTTACCTTATCAAGACTTGAATGATTTGGTTCAACTTTGCATTAAAGTTGAGCAACAAAATTTGCGCAAAACATCAAGTCAAAAGGTGAGCCCCTATTCTAACTTTTATCCCAAGAGAGAGTTTAAAAGGGAGGGTAGTACATCTAAGGAAAAACCAAAAGAACCTACCAAACCCTTCACCAAAGAAACCTCAACCCCACCCATCCGAGCTAGAGATGTTAAATGTTTTAAGTGCTATGGTAGGGGGCATGTGCAAGCACAATGTCCAAACCAAAGGACTTTGTTTCTTAAAGGTGTAGACGAATACACTAGTGGCGAGGATGAGCTTAGTGAGAAAGAGGAAGGGGGAGAGGATGAGAGGGTAGCTCCATTAGAGGGAGAATTGCTTATGATTAGGAGAACCCTCAACAATCACCCTAGCACATCCATTGAAACACAAAGGGAGAACATATTTCATACAAGATGCAATGTTTTAGAAAATATATGTTCCCTCATTGTGGATAGTGGATCTAGTTGTAATTGTTGTAGTGCTAGGATGGTTGAAAAGCTTAAGCTACAAGTGGTTCCTCACCCAAAACCTTACAAACTTCAATGGCTTAATGAAAATGGGGAACTACATGTAGATAAGCAAGTGGAAATCAAGTTTTCCATAGGGAAATACAAAGATAAAGTTTTATGTGATGTAGTGCCTATGGAAGCTTGCCATATCTTATTAGGGAGGCCATGGCAATTTGACAAGAAAACCTTGCATGATGGTCTCACTAACGAGATTTCCTTCACCCATAAATATAAGAAGTTTGTACTTAGTCCTTTACCACATTCTCAAGTGGTGAAAGACCAAATACAAATGAAACAAAAGAGGGATGAGGAAAACAAAAAAAAAAGAGTGCTAGAAAAAGAGAAAATCCTTAGGGATAGGAAGGCATGGGAGAAGAGTGTTCCTTCCCACAAGGTTGGTCTACAAGAAAAGCCTTTTGAAAATGTTTTAGAAAACTTGCTTCTTGTTGAACAACCAAGCCTTATCTTTTGTAAAGGAGCACTTACATGCACTGCCACAAGTAATGAACTCACGGTTTTACCTCCTCAAATAGAAAACCTTTTGAGTGAATTTGACGATCTATTCTCACAAGAAGGACCCAATGGGCTTCCTCCTCTTAGGGGGATAGAACATCAAATTGACTTCATTCCGGGGGCAAGCCTACCAAATAGGCCTGCTTATAGAACCAACCCCGAGGAAACAAAGGAGATAGAATCACAAGTTCAAGACTTGTTGGAGAAGGGTTGGGTTCAAAAGAGTCTAAGCCCTTGTGCTGTACCTGTCTTGTTGGTGCCTAAAAAAGATGGAAAATGGCGCATGTGTTGTGATTGTAGAGCAATCAACAACATCACCATCAAGTATAGGCATCCAATCCCAAGGCTTGATGATATGCTTGATGAATTGCATGGGTCAACTCTATTCTCCAAAATTGACCTTAAAAGTGGATATCACCAAATTCGAATCAAGGAGGGTGATGAGTGGAAAACCGCTTTTAAGACCAAATTTGGATTATATGAGTGGTTGGTGATGCCCTTTGGACTCACTAACGCTCCAAGCACATTCATGAGGCTTATGAATCACACCTTGAGGGATTGTATAGGTAAATATGTAGTAGTTTACTTTGATGATATCTTAGTATATAGTAAAACCCTAGAAGACCATCTAAGTCACCTTAGGGAAGTCTTTCTAGTTCTTAGGAAAAATAGTCTTTTTGCAAATAGGGATAAGTGTACCTTTGGTGTAGATAGTGTAGTCTTTTTAGGCTTTATAGTAAACAAAACGGGGGTACATGTAGATCCCGAGAAAATCAAAGCCATCCAAGAGTGGCCAACTCCACAAAATGTAAGTGATGTAAGAAGTTTTCATGGGTTAGCTAGCTTCTATAGAAGGTTTGTGCCTAATTTTTCTAGCCTAGCTTCTCCTTTGAATGAACTTGTTAAAAAAGATGTTGCATTTTGTTGGAATGAAAAGCATGAGCAAGCCTTTCAAAGGCTAAAAGCTCAACTCACCAATGCACCCATCCTATCTCTCCCAAATTTTTCCAAAACTTTTGAGATAGAGTGTGATGCATCGGGAGTAGGCATAGGCGCGGTATTGTTGCAAGGTGGACACCCCATTGCTTATTTTAGTGAAAAACTCCATGGTGCCACCCTCAACTACCCCACTTATGACAAAGAGCTCTATGCTCTTGTGAGAGCCCTAAAGACTTGGGAACACTATCTTGTGTCCAAAGAATTTGTTATCCATAGTGATCACGAGTCTTTAAAATATTTAAAGGGCCAACACAAGCTCAATAAGAGACATGCAAAATGGATGGAATTTCTTGAACAATTTCCTTATGTAATCAAATACAAGAAAGGAAGCACCAATATAGTGGCCGATGCTCTTTCAAGACGCCACACACTCATTTCAAAATTGGGTGCCCAAATTCTTGGATTTGACCACATAAGAGAGCTTTACGAAGAAGATCAAGAACTTTCATCCATCTATGCCCAATGTCTACATAGAGCGCAAGGAGGTTACTATGTGTCCGAGGGATATCTTTTTAAAGAAGGAAAACTTTGCATTCCCCAAGGAACACATAGAAAACTCCTTGTCAAAGAATCACATGAAGGGGGACTCATGGGCCATTTTGGAGTTGATAAGACTCTAGATCTTTTGAAAGCAAAATTTTGTTGGCCACACATGAGGAAAGATGTCCAACGCCATTGCTCTAGATGTATCTCATGTTTAAAAGCAAAGTCTAGAACAATGCCGCATGGACTCTACACCCCTTTGCCGATTGCAAATGCTCCTTGGGAAGACATTAGCATGGATTTCATTTTAGGACTTCCTAGGACTGCAAGAGGCCATGACTCTATCTTTGTGGTAGTGGACCGTTTTAGCAAAATGTCTCACTTTATTCCATGCCACAAAGTAGATGATGCTCAAAATATTTCTAAACTCTTCTTTAGAGAAGTGGTGAGACTCCATGGTCTCCCTAGAAGTATAGTGTCCGATAGAGATCCCAAGTTTATAAGTCACTTTTGGAAAACTCTTTGGGGTAAACTTGGAACAAGACTACAATTCTCAACTTCTTGTCATCCTCAAACGGATGGGCAAACCGAAGTAGTCAATAGATCTCTTGGAACTATGCTTAGGGCTATCATGAAGGGCAGCCACAAATCTTGGGATGAGTACCTTCCCCACATTGAATTTGCTTACAATAGAGTAGTTCACAAGACTACTAATGCTTCTCCTTTTGAGGTAGTATATGGTTTTAATCCTCTCACGCCCATGGATTTAATTCCTCTTCCTAATCCACAAGATTTTGTGCATAAGGAAGGAGTAATCAAGGCTGATTTTGTCAAGAAAATGCATGAGAAGATTAAAATTCAAATACAACAACAAAATGAGAAGTACACAAAACACAACAACAAAGGGAAGAGAGAAATAATTTTTGAGGAAGGAGACTTAGTTTGGCTTCATCTTCGAAAAGAAAGATTTCCAAATCAAAGGAAGTCCAAACTAAGTCCCCGAGGTGAGGGACCCTTCCAAGTCCTTAAGCGAGTCAACAACAATGCATATAAATTGGACCTACCTCTTGAATATGGAGTACATGACACATTTAATGTAATTGATCTTTCTCCATTTGTAGGTACCAATGACGATGACGAGCTGGATTTGAGGACAAATCCTTTCCAAGGGGGAGGGGATGATGGAGGAGGGCCAAGCACATCTAACCAAGGAAGCCAAGGCCCAAACCAAGAAGACCGTCTAGACCAAGAGGAGCGTCTAGTTCCAAGAAGTGAGCGTCTAGGACGTGAAGGAGGGAGGCTATCCATGGAGCTAGACCGTCTAGGACCTCTCACAAGATCCATGGCTAAACATATCCAAGCACACATAGAAGAAGCCACGGATGGGAGGGAGAAGACCTTGTACATGCTACTTGGAGGCCCATTAGGGGTAGCTTAGTAGATTAGTGTAGTGTAGAAAGCAAAACTTGCTAACTTAGGGGTGTGCTATCAAAAAGGTGCCCTTAGCAATAGAAGGAGGGGTGTGCTAGCAAATAGGTGCCTTTAGCAAAAGAGGGAGGGGTGTACTATCAAATGTTGCATTTTTGACCTATCTTCTAGAATATTAGGATGATGGTGTGGTTTGACTAAAGTCAATACCATAGGCAGCCCCCACTTTTTGTATTTCCATCCCTACCCTTTAAGCTTGCTCACCAAGGCTCCTAAATCTATAAATAAGGAGGCCTACCTCATGTATTTTCAAGTTTATTTGAGTAATGTTATGCTGCCATTTTTGTGCACAAGCTTTACTCCTCCTAGAAATCTAGGCTATAAACTTCAATCCTTTCACCTTCTCCCTTGAGCTGGCCGAACCACTCAACCCATACTCATCATGCACCTTCAAGACCAACACAACTCCTAGGAGGGTCTTGTTTCACTCATCCATTGCTTCCGCTCCATCTATTTCTACTTTGATTCAAGAAGAACACATGAAAATGCCATCACATGGAGTGGTTCGTCAGCTTGCCGGAGGGCCACATCACCTCCTTCCATCAGTTCTCAAAGCTATTCACGGAGCAGTATATAGTCAACAGAGCGCCGCCGGTGGTGACTTACTGATGGAGGAGGGCCAAGCACATCTAACCAAGGAAGCCAAGGCCCAAACCAAGAAGACCGTCTAGACCAAGAGATGCGTCTAGCTCCAAGAAGTGAGCGTCTAGGACGTGAAGGAGGGAGGCTATCCATGGAGCTAGACCGTCTAGGACCTCTCACAAGATCCATGGCTAAACATATCCAAGCACACATAGAAGAAGCCACGGATGGGAGGGAGAAGACCTTGTACATGCTACTTGGAGGCCCATTAGGGGTAGCTTAGTAGATTAGTGTAGTGTAGAAAGCAAAACTTGCTAACTTAGGGGTGTGCTATCAAAAAGGTGCCCTTAGCAATAGAAGGAGGGGTGTGCTAGCAAATAGGTGCCTTTAGCAAAAGAGGGAGGGGTGTACTATCAAATGTTGCATTTTTGACCTATCTTCTAGAATATTAGGATGATGGTGTGGTTTGACTAAAGTCAATACCCTAGGCAGCCCCCACTTTTTGTATTTCCATCCCTACCCTTTAAGCTTGCTCACCAAGGCTCCTAAATCTATAAATAAGGAGGCCTACCTCATGTATTTTCAAGTTTATTTGAGTAATGTTATGCTGCCATTTTTGTGCACAAGCTTTACTCCTCCTAGAAATCTAGGCTATAAACTTCAATCCTTTCACCTTCTCCCTTGAGCTGGCCGAACCACTCAACCCATACTCATCATGCACCTTCAAGACCTGATCCGGTCGGTCATCGGCAGTTGACCACGTCGAGTCATGCCACATAGGTCGACTGGGCGAGCTGTAAGGCTCTTCGTTGAAGCAAGTCACAACTCGAGCCTGGGGGGCTTGTGTAGTGGCCAGAGCTCGGTCGTCCGGAACACAGAGAGGGGTGATCGGTCATCAGCCTGTTCTCACAGAGAGGGGTGATCGGTCATCAGCCTGTTCTCACAGAGAGGGGTGATCGGTCATCAGCCTGTCCTCACAGAGAGGGGTGATCGGTCATCAGCCTGTCCTCACAGAGAGGGGTGATCGGTCATCAGCCTGTTCTCACAGAGAGGGGTGATCGGTCATCACCTGTTCCCGCAGAGAGGGGGTGATCGGTCATCAGCCTGTTCTCACAGAGAGGGGTGATCGGTCATCACCTGTTCCCGCAGAGAGAGGGAGATCGGTCATCAGCCTGTTCTCACAGAGAGGGGTGATCGGTCATCAGCCTGTTCCTGCAGAGAGGGGGTGATCGGTCATTAGCCTGTTCTCACAGAGAGGGGCGATCGGTCATCACCTGTTCCGCAGAGAGGGTGATCGGTCATCGCCTGCCACAGAGAGAGGGTGATAGCGGCCTATCAGTGTTTGCACTCCAGAGAAGGAAACCCTATGTGCTAGATTACCCCAAGACTGGGTGATAGCGGCGCAAGGGTATTCCAGTAAACCCTAAATATGGCTAGCAGCGCAGTAAACCCTAATTAGGGTTAGCGGCACAGCCCAGGCTATATAAGGAACAGTAATATACTTCACAGAGGTACGCAGTTTCTAGACCAAAACACATAGAGAATTAATACTTTGATGTTTCTTGCCCCATATTGACTTGAGCGTCGGAGCTACAACGGCCGCGAGGGCGCCCCCCCTTTCTCTTTTGCAGGTGCGGAATCGAGCACAGACCAAGGTGAGGAAGGAGGTGTGTGAGCGTCGCAGATTTAGCTGACGGCGGAGTCAACCGGCGAGAACATTTGGCGCCCACCGTGGGGCCGAGTAAATCAAGGTCCCATCCACAGTTGTGAAGAGGAAAGCCAGACAGCATGAGAAGCACTAGGCAAGGTGCCACTGGAGGAGGCGATGGTAATCACACCGCCACCATCCAGGAGCTAATGGAGACAATCCGCAATCTCCAGCAGGCGTTCACCGCCTCCAGCGCTGATCAGGCCTTAAAGCAGGAGCAGTTTAGGGCCGACCTGAACGCGTCTTTGGCGGCGAATGAGGAGCTGCGGAGAGCCAACGAGGAACTGAGGAGAGGAATGGGAGAAAGGGCCGCAGCGGGACAGGGGGCCATGCCTCCAGCCAGGCCCCGACCTATGCCTTTCTCGCAGGAGATCATGCAGACAGTAATACCAGCGTCTTTCGTAATCCCAAAGATTACCTTTACAGGCGTAGAAGATCCAGAAGCCCACATCACAGCGTTCCATACGCAGATGATGATCTCTGGGGGGACTGATGCCATGCACTGCAAGCTGTTCATGGGTACCTTTGCAGGGACAGCGCTAAATTGGTTCGTGGGACTCCCAGACGGACATGTTACATCCTTCGAGCAGTTTGCAGAATTGTTCAAAAGGCAGTTCATTGTCAATCGGGCTCGGATGCCGGTTGCGTTCGACCTCTTTGATGTAAAGCAGTTCCAAGAAGAACCACTGAAGGATTTCCTCAACCGGTTCGCGGCATTGGTGGTGAGACTGCCAACCAAGGACGACGCCGTGATAGTGCATGCCTTCGAGAGGGGAATCCTTCCTGGACCATTCAGCGACGCACTCATACGATGTCCAGCAAAGACATTTGATGAGATACAGTGCAGGGCGCTCGCCCACATCACGGCAGAAGGAAGAGTCGCCGAAAAGCGTACAAGGGGCGACCTCTCCAAACCTCGCGCCCCAGTACGCGCCCAACCCCTAAGGGTGCATGTGGCCGCAGAGAAGAAGGATAGACACGCACCCTACGAGTCCAGAAGGCCCAGACCAACCCGGCACAGCTTCAAGGTCAGCCTCAAGGAGCTCATCACCATCCCTGAGGTGGCAAGCAAGTTGAAGCCTCCCCAGAAGGCCGAGGGACCAGTCGGACCTCGGAAAAGCCATTGGTGTGATTTCCATCAAGCCCAAGGCCACAATCTGCGCAACTGCCTCAGCTTAGGTTATCAGTTAGATGACCTGGTAAAAAGCGGCTTTTTAGCGCCCTACCTGCAGGAACCACAGGGAGACACGGCGGCAACAAACCCAACAGGAGACGAGAGGCACGAGGTGCCCATTCATGGGGAAATCTACACCATCTCAGGGGGGTTTGAAGGAGGAGCATGCCTCCTATAGGAGCTCGCCTCCCAGTGGAGCTCGCCTCCCAGAGGAGCACGCCTCCTAGAGGAGCACGCCTCCCAGTGAAGCACGCCTTCCAGTGGAGCACGCCTTCCAGTGGAGCACGCCTTCCAGAGGAGCACGCCTCCCAGAGGAGCACGCCTCCTAGAGGAGCACGCCTCCCAGAGGAGCACGCCTCCCAGAGGAGCACGCCTCCCAGAGGAGCACGCCTCCCAGCGGAGCACGCCTCCCAGAGGAGCACGCCTCCCAGAGGAGCACGCCTCCCAGAGGAGCTCGCCTCCCAGCGGAGCTCGCCTCCAAGTTTTATTTCAGTTAATAGATACATGTTTTAACACAATCGTATTTTTCAGTCTAGGGGACACTCTTTTTAACGAGGTCACCCAATAAAGAGAAGAATTTAGGGAGACATATTTGTGTTAAACTGTAAAAAGAACCTCTTCTACCATATTAAAGAAAGGAGAAGAACAGTATGGTTCACAGAAAAGGTCCTCACCTCGACTTTGTACAGCGAGGCTGAGGCAGCAGAGGAAGACCTCCTTGCCTTTGAGCAAGTGAGGCGAGATGAGAAAGACCTCACCCTCCGCTTCTTAGAGCGGGGCTTGAGGAGGACACGTGGATCAAGAAGAGTAAGAGAAAGGAAATCGCCCAAAGATAATTCGGCGAGTACCAGATCAGAGGAGTCTCTGGCGATGATGCCAAATGCTGGTCCTCGGGCACCGAGAGCAGATAGTAAAGGAGTCGATGACTTAGTCTCTTCGCTGAAACAAGTTAACAGCTTGAGACTGGGGGGCTTGTGATCCGGTTGGTCATCGGCAGTTGACCACGTCGAGTCATGCCACATAGGTCGACTGGGCGAGCTGTAAGGCTCTTCGTTGAAGCAAGTCACAACTCGAGCCTGGGGGGCTTGTGTAGTGGCCAGAGCTCGGTCGTCCGGAACACAGAGAGGGGTGATCGGTCATCAGCCTGTTCTCACAGAGAGGGGTGATCGGTCATCAGCCTGTTCTCACAGAGAGGGGTGATCGGTCATCAGCCTGTTCTCACAGAGAGGGGTGATCGGTCATCAGCCTGTCCTCACAGAGAGGGGTGATCGGTCATCAGCCTGTTCTCACAGAGAGGGGTGATCGGTCATCACCTGTTCCCGCAGAGAGGGGGTGATCGGTCATCAGCCTGTTCTCACAGAGAGGGGTGATCGGTCATCACCTGTTCCCGCAGAGAGAGGGAGATCGATCATCAGCCTGTTCTCACAGAGAGGGGTGATCGGTCATCAGCCTGTTCCCGCAGAGAGGGGGTGATCGGTCATCAGCCTGTTCTCACAGAGAGGGGCGATCGGTCATCACCTGTTCCGCAGAGAGGGTGATCGGTCATCGCCTGCCACAGAGAGAGGGTGATAGCGGCCTATCAGTGTTTGCACTCCAGAGAAGGAAACCCTATGTGCTAGATTACCCCAAGACTGGGTGATAGCGGCGCAAGGGTATTCCAGTAAACCCTAAATATGGCTAGCAGCGCAGTAAACCCTAATTAGGGTTAGCGGCACAGCCCAGGCTATATAAGGAACAGTAATATACTTCACAGAGGTACGCAGTTTCTAGACCAAAACACATAGAGAATTAATACTTTGATGTTTCTTGCCCCATATTGACTTGAGCGTCGGAGCTACAACGGCCGCGAGGGCGCCCCCCCTTTCTCTTTTGCAGGTGCGGAATCGAGCACAGACCAAGGTGAGGAAGGAGGTGTGTGAGCGTCGCAGATTCAGCTGACGGCGGAGTCAACCGGCAAGAACAAGACCAACACAACTCCTAGGAGGGTCTTGTTTCACTCATCCATTGCTTCCGCTCCATCTATTTCTACTTTGATTCAAGAAGAACACATGAAAATGCCATCATTTGGTATCATGAGCTTTTGGTTCTTCAAGATGAGTAGCTTGTCTTTTTAAATTTTCAGTTCTTCTTTATTTTCATCTTGTCATTTCAATTCCATAATTGTCTTGCTGTTTTTTTTTTTACATTTTAAATTGTTCTTGGTGTGCTTATGGAAGATCCAACCGAAGCACATGTGTTCAATTGATCTTGAACATTTTCTTGTGCAATTGTGATAGGATTCCTTACACATTGAGTGGCTGTTTTCTTTTAGGAATTTGAGTCTTTATTGCTTTCTTATAATTGCTTCATTTTATGCTTTGAGTCTTTATTTTCTGAATCTATAAATGTTGTGTCAAGTCATGTGAATCCATAATTGTCATCAATTCTTGGTAGTCCTATTTTTGGCTTGATTGTTTCTTGTTTTTGGGTCTCTTTAATTTGCCTTAATCTGCTGTTATTTTGATCCTTTGCTGCCTTTTTAATTTTAGTTTGAGTTCATAATTGTGTCTTAGTTCTTACACAATTTCCTTCTTACATTTTTCCTTTGTGTTAAATTTTGGTATCTTGCTGTTTTTTTTTTCCAGTTTTCCAGATTTCCCCTGTTTCTCTCTCTGTCTGGCTGTTTTTTTGTTTCAAAAATTATTTCCACTCATAGGAAATTTGTGTTTCTCTGGAAAATGCAAGTTTGAAGTGTTACAAAAAGGACAAAAAAAAGAATCAGATCAAAAAAGGCAACAGAAAAAATATGATAAATCTTACAAAATCAGAGTGCAAATCTTGAGCGCTCCAGCTGGCCTAACTGCACACCAAATTTGCAAAAATTATTAAAAAAAAATGGTGCATGCGTTTTAGGTGATTCCAAAGCCATTGTTTAGATAAGATCCTGAATTTTCTTGCATATAAATTTCAGAGACAAATTTTAAAAATACAGCTCAGCATAAATTGGGGAACAAACACGTTTTCTGGCCCACAACAATTTTCAGTGGTGCTGTTTTTTTTATTTATTTGGTCATCTAATCTAGTGCTTTTCTTTAGGAATTCCTTTTGTGTGCCAACTTTTTTTGAGTACCTTTAATTGTTTGCTTTAATTTCTTGACTCTCTTTCTAAGTTGTCATATTATAAATCCTTTTGGTGGTACTGTTTTTATTCAATTAAATTTGTTTCTTGCTTTTGTTTCTTGACCTCTCTTTTGGGTGCTGGAATTTAATTCTCCTTGGTGCATATGTGCATGGAACTTGACTTGGTTTAGGTTTAGCTCTTGTGAATAGGTGCTGGAAATTGGAGAATTAAAGCCATCATTTTAAGGAGGAGACAAAGCTAAAGCCGAAACAAGGTTGCTTGAAACAAACAATACAAACACCTAGAAGATCAAAAAAAAAAAATTCAAGACAACAAGGAAGTGCACTAACCCAAAAGAGGATCAACAAAGGGAGTCTTCTTTTCCTTTGCAACTTGGTTTATTGTTAATTACCTCTTTAATTACGTTTAGACGGTGAGTGTGTCTTCAAGGGCTCAAAGTGTCCAAGAAGCCTCACCTAGGGCCGAATAGCATAGTAAATTGTTTTTGCTTAGTAATTTGTTGCTTGTTTGAACTTGTTTTCTATTGTTTTGGTAGAAACGTTTTGCATGATTAGTTTAGTTTAATTTGTGCTAAAACCGACTAGTTTGTTGCATATCTTTTTTTTTTAGCTTACATAGTTTTATTGCTTTTTTTGATTTCTCAACTTCTTGTGTTTTAAGTGTTTCACTAAGAGAAATTTTTGTGAGAAGGCATTGGAGACTAGTTTTTGGCAAGGAAAAGGCTTGGTACTTAAGTAGTCATTTGAGACTCACCTCCCTTACCTGGAAAACTACCTTCTTTATCTTCCCTAATCTTTCTCAAATTAAAAACGCCTAAATACACAAAGGTCTAGCCATGTCTTCTTCTTCTCATTCTCCAAAGTCTATAGAATGTGAAGTAAAATCTTTGAAAACCCTTTTGAAAGAGGTATCCCAAGCGGTACAATTAATCTCTTCTAGGCAATTGGAGAATGAAAACAAGATTAATGAGTTGGCTAGAGCTCAAGAAGAGAAATCCCAAAAATCTCAAAAATCAAAAAAAACAAATACTCATGCATCCCAAAGCATTGCAACTCTAGGGGAGGGAAGCCTTAGAATTAATGACTACTACCAACCACCCCCTAGAAGAACTAGGCAAAGGGAACAAGAGGTGCCAAGGGAAACTAGAGTAGACCTGCCTCATTTTCATGGAAAGGAAAATGTAGAAATATATCTAGACTGGGAGATGAAGGTAGAGCAACTCTTTGCTTGCCATAGGGTAAGTGAGGAACGAAAAGTACCCTTAGCCACCCTTAGTTTCCAAGGAAATGCCATGTATTGGTGGACCTCTTTAGAAAGAGACCGACGTCTTCATAGGGAACCTCCCATAGAATATTGGAATGACCTTAGGGGAGCCCTAAGACGTCGACATATACCTTCTTACTACCATAGGGAGTTGATGGACAAGCTCCAAAGACTCCAACAAAAGAATATGAGTGTAGAAGAGTATAGGCAAAAGATGGAGCTCTATATGATGAGAGCCTCTATTAGAGAGGAAGAGGAAACCACCATATCTAGGTTCCTTAGTGGCCTATCACTTGAGATAAGAGATAGAGTAGAGCTCTTACCTTATCAAGACTTGAATGATTTGGTTCAACTTTGCATTAAAGTTGAGCAACAAAATTTGCGCAAAACATCAAGTCAAAAGGTGAGCCCCTATTCTAACTTTTATCCCAAGAGAGAGTTTAAAAGGGAGGGTAGTACATCTAAGGAAAAACCAAAAGAACCTACCAAACCCTTCACCAAAGAAACCTCAACCCCACCCATCCGAGCTAGAGATGTTAAATGTTTTAAGTGCTATGGTAGGGGGCATGTGCAAGCACAATGTCCAAACCAAAGGACTTTGTTTCTTAAAGGTGTAGACGAATACACTAGTGGCGAGGATGAGCTTAGTGAGAAAGAGGAAGGGGGAGAGGATGAGAGGGTAGCTCCATTAGAGGGAGAATTGCTTATGATTAGGAGAACCCTCCACAATCACCCTAGCACATCCATTGAAACACAAAGGGAGAACATATTTCATACAAGATGCAATGTTTTTGATCCGGTCGGTCATCGGTGTCCAATGACGTCAGCAGCAGATGACCACGTGGGCCAGTCACAGAGCAACACGTGGCATGAGATAGCAGATGAAGAAGGGTGGAGATCGACTCCTACACGAGCGCCTGGAAGCAGAGCGCGAGAGTGATGAAGCACCGATCAGTCATCGGTGTATACAGAGTGATCAGTCATCGGTGTATACAGAATGATCAGTCATCGGTATATACAGAGTGACCAGTCATCGGTGTATACAGAATGATCAGTCATCGGTATATACAGAGTGATCAGTCATCGGTGTATACAGAATGATCAGGCGTCGGTATATACAGAGTGATCAGTCATCGGTGCATGCAGAGTGATCAGTCGTCGGGGGTTCCTTGCCAATGCGTGTTAAACTGGGACCCAGGCTCCCAGCGAGAACGTTACCCAAGGACCTCGCCTGATTCCACAAGAAGAGCACGATAACGTGAAGAAGCGCCATCGGACATCGGCCAGGATGAGAGATACCTCGGTCATCGGTGTGTGTCGAGGCGACATCGGCCGCGCGATGTGAACAATGCGACCAGTGACCAGTAAAGCGCTCAGAGGCAGGGAGTGGCCTTAGTCGCGAGACGACCATGCATGAAGATGAGAAGACGCAGTCCCGTGCAGAATCCTGCTGGGACGAGAACCTATCAAGGCTAGAGTCTCCCAGTGAGGTTGCATGCATGCCACGTGGACCGTGAAGATGTTCCCAGAGAATAGGTAGGGCAGATAGGCACAGAAGTCGAGGGGTACAGAGGCACCCACGCAGCCTCCCCTGTCAGACTTTGCACTCAAGTGAAGAAGGCTGGTACGCAAGGTAATCCTGGGGAGTGGAAACGACAGTGCAGAGTAATCAAGTGGCCCTAGAGGTAGCCTGTAGGGGCTACGCCGGTTTATATGAGGAAGAAGAACACCAAACCAGGTATGAGTCTTTTGCCTCAGAATACACAACACAAAGCTAAGAACACTCAGTTTCCGAATCAAAGGGGACTGAGGGCACACACACACGGGTCTCACACAGAGAGAGGTCCGAGAGAGAGTTTTGGTGTTCCCATTGCCTGACTTGAGCGTCGGAGCTACAACGGCCGCTAGAGGCGCCGTCTATGTGTTTTGCAGGCATCGTTCGGAGAGTCGTCGAAGGTTCCTGGAGCTTCCTTGCAGAACGCGCAGCAGTTAGAAAGCTAGACGAAGGCGTGACGAGGCATTTTCCCCACGCTCGAGTTCGCGACGAGATCATTTGGCGCCCACCGTGCGGCCCGAAGTAAAACGAAGCCCCCATACACAAGAACGAGAGTAGGAATCGCACAGATGAGTAGAAGAACCAGACAAACGACACCTACACCGCCTGCTGGTGAAGGAACTGTGACCATGTCGCAGGTCATGGAGATGATGCGCGCGTTGCAGGATAACGTCGCGGCGTCGAGAGTTGAGCAAGAGAAGATGCATGCAGAGCTGACTGCATCGCATAGCAGGAATGAAGAGTTGAACCGCGTCAACGAGGAGCTGCGTAGGGAGTTGCAGGCGCAGAATGAGCGCGTATCCGAAGATAGGACGTCGATGCCGCCGTCGCCCCCTAGAGCATTTCCTATGCCCTTCTCCCCCGAGATCATGAACACGGTGGTGCCCCCCAACCTGGTGGGAGTGAAAGCGTCGTTCACGGGGGTGGAAGACCCAGAGGCACATTTGACAGCCTTCCACACTCAGATGATGCTGTCTGGAGGTTCAGAAGCAGTGTACTGCAAAATGCTTAAGAGCACGCTGAGCGGAGTAGCCATGGAGTGGTTCGTGAGCTTGCCGGAGGGCCACATCACCTCCTTCCATCAGTTCTCAAAGCTATTCACGGAGCAGTATATAGTCAACAGAGCGCCGCCAGTGGTGACTTACGACCTGTTCGACGTGCGCCAGAACCAGGGGGAGTTACTGAAGGACTTCCTCAACCGCTTTGGTGCGCAGGTGGTGAGATTGCCCAACAAGGATGAGAGCATGCTGGTGCATGCATTCAAGAAAGGAGTGCTACCTGGCCCTTTCAGTGAATCGCTTATCAGGAGCCACCCTGCCACCTTCGCTGAGATTCGGCGACGAGCGGTGGCGCACATAGTAGCGGAGACAGAAGTCTCTGAGAAGAGAAGCAGTGTTGCACCATCAAAGCCACGCGGGAGTCATGGGAAACAACAGCAACAGGTAAGGGTGTATGAGACCAAGGAAGGAAAGAGGGTGCAAGGGAGGCCTCGTCCCTATACACCCAGGAAAGACCAGGTCAGGGGGCGTGCGAGGGAGCAGGACGCACCCCCTAGGTACGATTTCATTGTAGAGTTGGCAGAGCTGATCGCCATCCCTGCCGTGGCTGCAAGGCTCCGAGTACCAGAGAAGACCGACAGGGTACTTGGAAGGAAGAAGGATGAGTGGTGTGAGTTCCATCATGCTTATGGACATACACTCCGCACCTGCCTGGCGTTGGGACGTCAACTCGCTGAGTTGGTGAAGACAGGTCTCCTGACCGATTACCTACGGGGAGAGCAGAGTGATCGCGCTTCGGGGTCTCAAGCCGGCGATCAGCAACACGAAATCCCTGTGCATGGGGAGGTGATGACCATTGCGGGAGGTTTTTCCGGCGGAGGGTGTTCCAGGTCGCAGAGAAGAAGGTATGCACGGTCGGTGATGGCCGTGGACTCGGTGGATGAAGGCAATTTTCCCGAGGTAGACATCACCTTCACAAGGGCCGATTTGCAAGACGTAATACCCCACAACAACGACCCGGTAGTCATCTCCTTGGTGACAGCAGGAAGACGAGTGCACAGGGCACTCGTAGACCAAGGAAGCTCAGCGGACGTCATGTTCTGGCCGACGTTCAACAAGTTACAACTGTCCCCCGATCAGTTGAGGCCATATGTTGGGTGTCTATATGGTTTCGCGGGAGACCAGGTCGAGGTGTGTAACATCCCGCAAAATTCTTTTCATATTTATATAATAAAATAAGCGTAGACATTTATTTATAAAATCAACATATGTATATATATTGAAAGTACATCATCCCATACATTGTATCTCAAAAAGAAACGTCCCTCTTATAGGGGTTTTAATACATTCCATCAACTATTTCAAAATAAAACCAAAATACAGTATAAAAAGAAAACAGGCGATCTCTTCCTCCAACTGCTCACTGAGGAGCTCGACTACCTGCAACATCATCTGCTCCCGTGTAAAATACACGATCATCACAGTTTTAAGAAAAACAGCCACAGAACAAAAACGTAGGGTAAGCTAGATATTTTAAAGAGAATTTAGATATGAAACTTTAAAATCAAGACAAAACAAATTTAAGACACCCACGTAAAACCATCAATTTCCCATTCATTTCACACACTTCACAATTTCATCAAGAGTTATTTGTTTCACATAAAACATCAAATGCCTATCAAATCTCAATATTTCGCTTTCTCACGTCCGACTTCCACGGACTCACCACACATAGACACATACCACACCACTGTAAAGTCCACACAGGACAGGTAATGAAGTCCACACAGGACAACTGATGAAGTCCACACAGGACAGCTAATGAAGTCCACACAGGACAGCTGATGAAGTCCACACAGGACAGCTACTGAAGTCCACACAGGACAGCTACCTAACATCAATTCACCCAATGCACCATACAACACTTAAATGAACACAGCAACAATCATTCCACGGTTCAGATTTTCGAATATCACATGCATTTCACATTTAAATCTCAAACAGTCTCAACGACACTAAAACAGGGGAGTTCGAAATCAATAATAACACAGGCGATCACGTCCAAAACAGGGGATTTCGAAATCTGTATTTAAAACCGGCGACCACGTCGCCCAAACACATAGAACAAAGCATCGCGAAAAGAATACGAAACCGGCGACCACGTCACCCTCACTTCAGAAACAGCTAGCCTACGACTTTTATTGAAAATAAAGCTAGCTTCCCTTACCTGGACTTGCGTAAACTTCACTAAGAGCTCCAACCCAACGAGCTTCAAGGATGCTTTAACTCTGTTTTAGCGTCTGGTTTGGAGGACTTGCAGAGAACCTCCCAAGTGTCCAAGGGCAGTCGTCGCTTGTCTACTGGTGCTTGAGGTTGCCTGAATCGCAGCGCGAAGAGGAGAAAAGAGAGGGATGAAGATGCACTCGCTCTTTCACTCTTGAGCCACTGCAACGTTCTTTGCCTCCCCGCAGTGGGTTTTTGAATCCAAGCCTACTTGTCCACGCATGCTGCTGCCACCACCCCCTCTGCAGGAAAGCCTGAGTGTACGTTTCACTAAACAGTACAGCCACGGTTGTCTCTTGCGCATGCCAACTTTCTGATGTCACTAATATGAACCACCCTTTTTGTCTTCTTGCGCATGCCAACCACTGCCCTGAACAGTACGACCGCGAGTGTCTCTTGCGCATGCCAACTTTCTGATGTCACTATTCTGAACCACCCTTTTTGTCTACGTGGCGCGCCTGCAGGACGTTTCATGCTGGGAGTCTGGGTCCCACTTTAACTGTGTGAAACACGACATCGCGCAATAACCTTCCACCGATGACTCATCCTGGCGAACGACCGATGTCTCTCCCTGCAAAGACCGATGTCTCTCTCTGGAAGACGACCGATGTCTCTCTCTGGAAGACGACCGATGTCTCTCCCTGGCGATGCCCGCATGCCTCACGCCCTGGCGATGTCCGCATGCCTCTCGCGCGCTGGCGATATCCTCATGTCTCGCGCCCTGGCGATGACTGATGACAATCGCCACGCCTGGCTGAAGGTTCTTCATCCCACAATGTTACGTCCAAGGTATCACCTCCACATGATTACCTCACGATAAAGTCATCGCACCTGACTACTTGGTTAATAAAATGGTCAGCCGACCGATCTCTACCAGCTCTTTGTATTTTAAATAATAACATCTTCTAAAATTATTTAAATATAACACTTTTATTCCAATTAAAGTTTCTAGGTCCTTACATTCTCCCCAACAAGTAAAATTTTCGTCCTCGAAAATTGAATTACAAGGAAAAGAGGTAGGGATAGGCTTCTCTCATGGTTTCTTCTAACTCCCAAGTTGAATCCCCTGATCTGTCATTTCATTGGTTGAAGTGGAGACTTGCAGACCAGAAAACCTGTCTCAAATACTTGATCCTTAAAACTCCTAATTCCTCTTGTTTTAGATGTCCTTCATTGGCATGAACTGATCTGCGATGACTTGGGTGACATCAACATTATTATTCTGTCTAGAAACTGCAGAGATGGAGTTTCTTCCAGGATTTTCATTTTTCAGTTCAGAAACAACCGGTTTGTAGCTTGGCTTCACATTAGACACCGTTTCTTGTCAAACCGATGGTGGAACAGCAAAAACTTGAGGGAGCACGGTCTCTTTCTTCAGGCGCCCCTCTGGTTCATCTCTTCTTTGATTACTAATAGCAGATCAGGAAAAACCCACCCCTTTAACAGATGGTTGGGATTTCAGAGCTGCTAACTCAGGAATTCCAATGGATACATCCATATTAGCATTGCATGGGCTCTCAAGGTGCTCAGTATTCAACACGCAGATCATAAATCCCTCACTGTGTTCAGGGTGAGGACTTGTTGCCACAGCTGACAATGCAGCAGTGTTTTTAGGATCAGAAACGAAACGCTGACCACCACAACTGCCCATTTAAAGGATTAGCTGTAAATCCCATCCCATTAGAAACACAAGGCACGGAAAGTTCTGCTTCCACATCCAACTTTCTGCAATTTACTAACATCGCTAGAAGAACTCAACATCATCATAACACGGCTTACCCTTATTCTTATCCATAGCCATTACCTCCTTCCCTTCTACATTCACAGGCAGAACTGCATCCTCATTTGCCAAGTTCAGGAGATCTACGGCATCAGAAGCCTTTAGTCTCAACCCACCATTTCTATACTCATCTTTCGAATCACGATCAACAAAACAGCATCCATTCTGCGTGAAGCTTTCTCCCTTATCCCAGTAACTTCTCTACCTAGTATTTTTCAGCAAATTTCTCTGTCTAATTGAACTTTAGACATAAATACAATATCTCATCTTTCCTTTTAAGCTTGTGGTTAAGCTAGAGCCATCTCATGCTGTTTCATCGACATAACCATCTTCCAAGCTTCAATTAAAAGAAAATTCATTCTTTCATTCTTGGAACTTAACCCTGGTACTTCCCATGGATACACATGCTTAATTCTTTAAACCCTCAACTTATTTACTCTCCATAACTTATATGTAGCTGAAACTAAACCTTGGTACAACTAAATCTAACTTACACTTGCTTCTTTAATTCCATCAACTCTGCTGGAGCCATTGACACTGGTCCAGCTCCAGGTACCAAAACAATAGAGAATTCCATCTCTCTCTTAGGAGGTAGTCCAGGTATTTCTTCTGGAAATACATCCATGAAATCCTTCACCACATGTATACTGCCCATATCTTCATCATTCTTCACTCCCCCTTGAGCTAGGATCACAAGGCACGTCGCCCCTTCTTTCAACTCCGACCATACATGCTGAGCAGATATCATATCTGTCTCTTGGAGATCTGGAAACACCACTTCCTGCCTACTGCAATCTATGAGAATGTGATTGGCAGATAGCTAATCCATTCCCAGGATAACATCCAGATCCTGAAGAGGTAGACAGATCAAATTCACTTTGAACCTGCGTCCCTCTACTATCACTGGACATTCAGAGCAAACTGGGGAGGTCAAAACCTGTCCTGATGCAGGTGTAGAGATCAACTGTTCAAATGACAGCTCCTTCACTAGAAGGCCCAGTTCGGTTGTACACCGATTTGACACAAAAGAGTGTGTCGCTCCAGAATCAAACAAAACTCTAACGTATCTACCAGCTATAAACAAGCACCTTGTACTGGGTTACCTGACTGAGATGCCTCCGCTCCAGACATGGCAAACACTCTCCCTGCTGCCTGAGGTCTGCTGCCTTCGTTCCTTAACTGCTGGGAACCACTGGGTTGAGTCGCCCTATTCCCGTTAGGACACTCTCTAGCAAGGTGTCCCGTCTCTCGGCAGATGTAGCATCTTCTCCCTGACTCTCTCTTGGGGCACACATTGGATGTGTGTGGTCCACCACAATGGAAACATCTGAGTTTCCAGGGCTGTTGCTGCTGAAACTGGGGAGGTGCTGCTTCTGCCCTATGCTGTGGAGGTCTCGCATAAGGCTTATTCTGCTGTTGCTGCACCTTGGCCTTCCCATTGGAAGAACCCCCTGGGTATGACCTGATCACCCGGGAGTCACTCTTCTCCAGTGTCTCCACCATCTTCGCCTTCTCCACTAAGGCGTGAAATTCTCTTATGCACATAGGTGCTATGGTCCTCTTCATCTCATGCTTCAGTCCTTCTTCAAATTTCCTACACCTCCAAGCCTCAGAGGTCGCCTGGGTATAGAATCAGGCGAGGTACTCAAACCGAGCAGCATAAGCATTCACTGACATCTCCCCCTGCTCCAACCTGAGGAATTCTGCTTCCTTCGCAAACCTTGCACTATCTGGGAAGTATTTTTCCAGAAATCTCACCCTGAAGCTCTCCCAGTCTAAAACATCAGCTTTGGCTTCCATCATCTACTGAGCTCCCATCCACCAGAACTCGGCTTCTCCAGATAGCAGATAGGTGGCGAATACCAATTTCTTCTCTTCAGGGCAGGAGGTCGCCCTAAAGATTTTCTCCAACTCCCTGACCCACTGATCTGCTTGATCAGGGGTAGCATTCCCACTGAACTTGGGTGGGTTGTGCCTCATGAACTCGGTCAGTCCCATCTGTTCCTGAGGCTAACCGACGTGAGAAGTTGTTTCAGCCGACCGAGCAGTTTCCCAATGGTGCATTGCAGCTTGATGATTTTGAGCCATTGCTGCATTCTGTTGTTGGATAGCACTCGCCATCATCTCAATGGCCCTGGCGATCTGGCCCATTTCCGAAGAAGGTTGGGGAGGGGTAGGAGGTCTACGTGCCATCTTCTGTGTAAGATTAGGAAACTATTATTCTCTAATCATATTCCTATAAAATGAACTTGATGAGGAATCAATTCATTTAGAAGACCACATCTAGGTCTTACAAAGGCCAGTATCTCAAATTCATCAAGAATTTTGAGTTTATCAGCCGATCATGATACTTACAGCAGCAAGCATAACACCAAAACAGCCACTGGTATAAAACCATCAGTCCAAACAACCACTTTCAATCAATTACAAAGACACTCAACAAAGTGAAATAATTCACACCAGAATCCAATATATGCTAAACATCAAACTTTCAGGACTAAGACTGAGAATCATCTTGATCCAGTTATGAGTGTGCACCCTCACTACTTTATTAAGATCCTTTCATTCTTAATACTAAAATTTTCAGTTAGGGCATATATTCACTAAAGCACACACAAAATTTCAATACAAAAACGTTTGAAAACCTTTCACTATAGTTTTTATTTAAAACTCAATTAAATTTTATGAGCAGAAGAAACACAATGGATCCACAGCCCTCAGGTCATCCTAAGGACGAACTGCTCTGATACCATTAATGTAACATCCCGCAAAATTCTTTTCATATTTATATAATAAAATAAGCGTAGACATTTATTTATAAAATCAACATATGTATATATATTGAAAGTACATCATCCCATACATTGTATCTCAAAAAGAAACGTCCCTCTTATAGGGGTTTTAATACATTCCATCAACTGTTTCAAAATAAAACCAAAATACAGTATAAAAAGAAAACAGGCGATCTCTTCCTCCAACTGCTCACTGAGGAGCTCGACTACCTGCAACATCATTGCTCCCGTGTAAAATACACGATCATCACAGTTTTAAGAAAAACAGCCACAGAACAAAAACGTAGGGTAAGCTAGATATTTTAAAGAGAATTTAGATATGAAACTTTAAAATCAAGACAAAACAAATTTAAGACACCCACGTAAAACCATCAATTTCCCATTCATTTCACACACTTCACAATTTCATCAAGAGTTATTTGTTTCACATAAAACATCAAATGCCTATCAAATCTCAATATTTCGCTTTCTCACGTCCGACTTCCACGGACTCACCACACATAGACACATACCACACCACTGTAAAGTCCACACAGGACAGGTAATAAAGTCCACACAGGACAACTGATGAAGTCCACACAGGACAGCTAATGAAGTCCACACAGGACAGCTGATGAAGTCCACACAGGACAGCTACTGAAGTCCACACAGGACAGCTACCTAACATCAATTCACCCAATGCACCATACAACACTTAAATGAACACAGCAACAATCATTCCACGGTTCAGATTTTCGAATATCACATGCATTTCACATTTAAATCTCAAACAGTCTCAACGACACTAAAACAGGGGAGTTCGAAATCAATAATAACACAGGCGATCACGTCCAAAACAGGGGATTTCGAAATCTGTATTTAAAACCGGCGACCACGTCGCCCAAACACATAGAACAGAGCATCGCGAAAAGAATACGAAACCGGCGACCACGTCACCCTCACTTCAGAAACAGCTAGCCTACGACTTTTATTGAAAATAAAGCTAGCTTCCCTTACTTGGACTTGCGTAAACTTCACTAAGAGCTCCAACCCAACGAGCTTCAAGGATGCTTTAACTCTGTTTTAGCGTCTGGTTTGGAGGACTTGCAGAGAACCTCCCAAGTGTCCAAGGGCAGTCGTCGCTTGTCTACTGGTGCTTGAGGTTGCCTGAATCGCAGCGCGAAGAGGAGAAAAGAGAGGGATGAAGATGCACTCGCTCTTTCACTCTTGAGCCACTGCAACGTTCTTTGCCTCCCCGCAGTGGGTTTTTGAATCCAAGCCTACTTGTCCACGCATGCTGCTGCCACCACCCCCTCTGCAGGAAAGCCTGAGTGTACGTTTCACTGAACAGTACAGCCACGGTTGTCTCTTGCGCATGCCAACTTTCTGATGTCACTATTCTGAACCACCCTTTTTGTCTTCTTGCGCATGGCAACCACTGCCCTGAACAGTATGACCGCGAGTGTCTCTTGCGCATGCCAACTTTCTGATGTCACTATTCTGAACCACCCTTTTTGTCTACGTGGCGCGCCTGCAGGACGTTTCATGCTGGGAGTCTGGGTCCCACTTTAACTGTGTGAAACACGACATCGCGCGATAACCTTCCACCGATGACTCATCCTGGCGAACGACCGATGTCTCTCCCTGCAAAGACCGATGTCTCTCTCTGGAAGACGACCGATGTCTCTCTCTGGAAGACGACCGATGTCTCTCTCTGGAAGACGACCGATGTCTCTCCCTGGCGATGCCCGCATGCCTCACGCCCTGGCGATGTCCGCATGCCTCTCGCGCGCTGGCGATATCCTCATGTCTCGCGCCCTGGCGATGACTGATGACAATCGCCATGCCTGGCTGAAGGTTCTTCATCCCACAATGTTACGTCCAAGGTATCACCTCCACATGATTACCTCACGATAAAGTCATCGCACCTGACTACTTGGTTAATAAAATGGTCAGCCGACCGATCTCTACCAGCTCTTTGTATTTTAAATAATAACATCTTCTAAAATTATTTAATTATAACACTTTTATTCCAATTAAAGTTTCTAGGTCCTTACAAGGTGCGGGGCTACATAGAGCTGAGGACGACGTTCACCGATGGAGTGGCGTCCCGCACAGAGAAGATAAAGTTCTTGGTGGTGAACGCCCCATCTGCATACAATATCTTGTTGGGAAGACCCACGCTCAACAGGTTACGCGCGGTGCCATCGACGAGGCACATGAAGTTGAAGCTGCCGTCGGTGGAAGGGGCTGTCATTACCATCAAGTCAGATCAGGCTGAGGCTAGGCGCTGTTATGAGAACAGCCTCAAGCAGAAGAGAAGCATCTGCCATGTCACTACGGCACCACCAGCAGGCGTGCTCCAGGAGAGATCGGTGGTTCGTGGGGCACAGGCAGATCAGATAATGGAAGATGCTACGCTGGGGGGCTCTCAGGTAGCTCAAGTCGAAGCGGAGGCAGGGAGCGTGATCGATCCCCATGAGTTAGACATCGCCAGGGCAGTCATCGCCCATGAAAGGAGGTCCCATCCAGCTGAGGGATGGAAAGAGATGGAGATAAGGGGAAAAAGGTTTAAGTTGGGGGAATCGCTCACTGCGGAAGACCGAGCACAGATCGCCTGTGTGATTGAGAAGCACATGGGCGCTTTTGCGTGGTCAGCTTCTGACATGCCGGGGATCGACCCTGATTTCCTTTGCCACCACCTGTCAATGGACCCCAAGGCGCGACCAGTGCGCCAAAGACGAAGGAGATTCAATGAAGAGAAGAAGAAGGTGATCCATGATGAGACGCAGAAGCTCCTTACTGCTGGACATATCAGAGAGATCCAGTACCCCGAGTGGCTGGCAAACGTGGTACTGGTGCAGAAGTCAAATGGCAAGTGGAGGATGTGTGTGGACTTCACTGATCTCAATAAGGCCTGCCCCAAGGACTCCTACCCTCTCCCTAGTATAGATGCGTTGGTGGACAGCGCGTCAGGGGGGAAGCTCCTCAGCTTTCTGGACGCCTTCTCAGGCTACAACCAGATAAGGATGCACCCCATGGACGAGTGCAAGACTGCTTTCATGACGGAACGATCTTGCTACTGCTACAAGGTAATGCAATTCGGGTTGAAGAACGCAGGAGCTACCTATCAGAGACTTATGGATAGGGTGCTCTCGCCCATGCTTGGAAGGAACGTGCATGCATACGTAGATGACATGGTGGTCACGTCGCGGGAGAAGGCGCACCATGTAGTTGATCTAGAGGAACTTTTCACCACCGTCGCCAAGTATGGGTTGAAGCTCAACCCTGAGAAGTGCATCTTCGGTGTGGAGGCCGGGAAGTTCTTGGGTTTCCTCCTAACGGAGCGTGGAATCGAGGCGAACCGGGAGAACTGCGCGGCAATCGTGGCAATGAGGAGCCCAACGACGGTGAAGGAGGTGCAGCAGCTTGTAAGGACCTGTAAAATTAAATTGGAATAAAAGTGTTATATTTAAATAATTTCAGAAGATGTCATTATTTAAAATACAAAGAGTTGGTAAATGAAGCTTCGTAGTAGTCGGACATCGGACGTCGCCCAAGGTCTGGGGTCAGCTGGTAGAGGTCGGTCGACTGACATGTGGATCAAGAAGAGTAAAGGAGGAAAAGTGTAGCTAAGAAGTCTTCTACGAGATCGCCGTTAGTGAAGACGGAGGCGATCTCCGACTTCTCTGGCACATAATCGCCTGTTGCCTAGAGGAGACATGACCGCCAATCGTTTAGGGCGTACGTGATCGACGGGAGTGCACGTAGTATGTGGTCAAGATACTGGATCAACCAGAGTGGGTTCCAACAACCACGCGTATCAAGGTCTCGGTTAAGCCTTAGATACGCTGTGCATGCGAAGCTCTATGCTTGAGCAAAAGAGATCGTCCTTAGTGTTGCATGCATGGGCGCAAGAGGAGTGGTGCTGATCTTCTCTTGGAATGTGAAGCTACCGACGTCCCCGAGTCATGTGGAGATAATACATTTGACGTAACATAGTGGAATGAAGAACCTTTAGGAAGGCGTGGCGATGTGTCGTCGGGCATCGCCAGGGCGAGAGACATGCGGACATCGCCAGGGCGCGAGGCATGCGGACATCGCCAGGGCGCGAGGCATGCGGACATCGCCAGGGCGAGAGACATGCGGACATCGCCAGGGCGCGAGGCATGCGGACATCGCCAGGGCGTGAGGCATGCGGACATCGCCAGGGCGCGAGGCATGCGGGCATCGCCAGGGCGCGAGAGACATGCGGACATCGCCAGGGCGCGAGAGACATGCGGGCATCGCCGGGGCGCGAGGCATGCGGGCATCGCCGGGGCGCGAGGCATACGGGCATCGCCGGGGCGCGAGGCATGTGGGCATCGCCGGGGCGCGAGGCATGCGGGCATCGCCGGGGCGCGAGGCATACGGGCATCGCCGGGGCGCGAGGCAAGCGGGCATCGCCGGGGCGCGAGGCATGCGGGCATCGCCGGGGCGCGAGGCATCCGGGCATCGCCGGGGCGCGAGGCATGCGGGCATCGCCGGGGCGCGAGGCATGCGGGCATCGCCGGGGCGCGAGGCATGCGGGAATCGCCGGGGCGCGAGGCATGCGGGCATCGCCGGGGCGCGAGGCATGCGGTCATCGCCGGGGCGCGAGGCATGTGGACATCGCCTGGGATAGACATCGGTCGTCTTCCAGGTTATCGCGCGATGACGTGTTGCACACAGTTAAAGTGGGACCCAGACTCCCAGCAGAAGGCACGCGGCACGCGCGACACGTAGACAAAAAGTGTTGGTTCAGAACAGTGACATCAGAATGTTGGCATGCGCAAGAAACACTCGCGGTCGTACTGTTCAGAGCAGTGGTTGGCATGCACAAGAGACAACAGTGGTCGTACTGTTCAGAGCAGTGGTTGGCATGCACAAGAGACAACCGTGGTCGTGCTGTTCAGAGAAACGTACACTCAGGGTCCTGCAGAAGGGAGTGGCAGCAGCATACGTGGACAAGTATGCTTGGATTCAAAAACCCACTGCGGGGAGGCGAAGAACGTTGGAGTGGCCCAAGAGTGAAAGAGTGAGAGCATCTCCATCCTTCTCCTTTCTCTCCTTCACGCTGCGTTTCAGGCATCCTCAAGCACCAGTACGACGTCCGCCCTTAGAGCACCTGGGAGGTTCTCTGCAAGTTCTCCGAAACAGACGCTAAAACAGAGCTTAAGGCATCCTTGAAGCTCGTGGGTTTGGAGTTCTTAGTGAAGTTACGCAAGTCCAGGTAAGGGAAGCTAGCCTTCATTTTCAATACAAGCCATAGATTAGCTGTTTCCGAAGTGAGGGCGACGTGGTCGCCGGTTTCGTTTTCATCTTCGTGAATGCTCTGTTCTATGTGTCTGGGCGACGTGGTCGCCGGTTTTAAATACAGATTTCGAAATCCCCTGCTTTTGAATCAGATCGCCGGTTTTGGCGTTGTTTTGCGAACTCCCCTGTTTTTGGTGTTGTTTTGAGACTGCTTGAGATTTAAATGTGATATTCGAAAGTTTGAACCTTTGAAATTGTAAGGACCTGGAAAATCTTATTGGAATAAAAGTGATATATTTTAAGTCAATTCTAAGTATGTCTTTATTTAAAAATATAAAGGAAGGGAAGTATAGCTTAAAAGTCTACGAGACCGCCGTAATTGAAAGAGTAGGCGATCTCCGACTTCTCTGGCACATGATCGCCTGTCGCCTTGATTTCACAGAACGCCTATCGCCTGTAGTGTACCTAGTCGCCTGTCGCCTAGGGTACACATGATCGCCGAAACTACACTTAGTGTGTAGTCAAGATGTTGGATCAACCATAGTGGGTTCCCAAAGACCACGTGCATCAAGGTGTGGGTTAAGCCTTAGACACGCTGTGCATGCGAAGCTCTATGCTTGGGTATTGGAGATCGTCCTTAGTGTTGCATGCATGGGCGCACGAGGGCAAGTGCCAATCCACCCTTGGAAATGTGAAGCTACCGACGTCACCGAGTCACGTGGAGATGATACCTTGGACGTAACATAGTGCAATGAGGAACCTTCAGCAAGGAGTGTCGTCGGTCATCGCCGGGCGTGAGGCATGCGGGCGTCGCCGGGGCGTGAGGCATGCGGGCATCGCCGGGGCGTGAGGCATGCAGGTGTCGCCGGGGCGTGAGGCATACGGGTGTCGCCGGGGCGCGAGAGGCATGCGGACATCGCCATGGCGCGAGGCATGTGGACATCGCCACAGAGAGACATCGGTCGTCTTCCAGAGAGAGACATCGGTCGTCCTCCAGGATGAGTCATCGGTGGAAGGTTATCGCGCGATGTCGAGTTGTACGTAGAGAAGGTGGGACCCAGACTCCCAGCCTGAACGTGTTGCATGCGCGACACGTAGTCATTGGCTCCAGAGAGTTGGTACTGTAGTGCACAGTGTTTGTGTGCGCAAAGTCAACCACGCAACCGTACTGTCAGGTTTGTGCTTGAGTAAAGGAAAACTCACACGCTAGATATCTCAAAGAGTAGGCTAAAGCGGCTACACAGCAGGCCTACGTCCTTAGCTTCAGAAGGCTCCTCTTAGAGAGTCTAGAAACGCAGTGAGAGATAAAAAGGGGACAGAGTGAGTCCACCATCATCTTTCTCTTTTCTCCCCCTTGCACTGCAACTCAGTATTCCCAGGCACCTTCAAGCAAGAGCAAGACGAGCGACGACTGCCATAGAGCTTTTGGGAAGGTTCTCTGCAAGTTCTCCAGATCAAAACGCTTAGGCAGTATTCGTGCATCCTTAAGTTCAGAGGGTTAGAGCTCGAAGTGAGATTTCACGCTGATCCAGGTAAGGGAAGCTAGCCTCCATCTTTAATACGAGCCATAGTTTAGCTATTTTCTGAAGTGTGGGCGGCGTGGTCGCCGTTTTCGCTTTCGTCTTCGTGAAATACTCTGTTTTATGTGTTTGGGCGATGTGGTCGCCGGTTTTATATAAAGCCTTCGAAACACCCTGTTTTTGAACTAGATCGCCGGTTTTGGCGTTGTTTGTGAACTCTCTGTTTCTGGGTGTTGCTTTGAAACTACTTGAGATCTAAACGAGATATTCGAAGATCTGAACCTTTGAAATGATTGTTCTATGATTGAATCATGTATTTGAGTGGTATGATGTTTTGAATGCTGTGAATGTGGGATCGAGGCATAGTATTTTCAGGAAAGGAAATACCGTGTAAGATCTGTATAGGTGTATTGACTAGGGGCTTGTCTAGAAGGAGATATCCTGACTCTGCTGAGATAATGGAATCAAGTAGATGAAGTTATTCAGTTGGTGAGAGTCGAAGGAGGTTCGTACGTATGGGTGAGTTGTTCAAATGGGAACGAGCTCGGCCTGTTATACGAATTTACCTTGTCATACCGAGAGAATGGTAACAATGAGATGGTATATGCGCATGCTGTGTGGATTCACAGTGGTAGGTATGACAGGTGCAAATCTCTGGGCCTGAGTCAACGCACGAGTCAATCCGGAAGTAGTGTCATGTGTCTATGCATTGTGGGCCAGTGGAAAGTCTGGCATGTGAAATGAGAAACTGGAATATTGATAGACACTTGATGCTGTATTGTGAAATGGAAATGACTATGGGTGAATGTTGTGAAGTCTGTGGTTTTGGGCGAGCAGTTGAATGCTATGAGTAGCTCCACGTTTTACATGGATATCTTGGAAAATGTTTTACCTTGATCTATTATGTTCATGATTTTAAATGCCTTATTCTAAACTCTCGTTAAAATGTCTGGCTTACCCTTTTATCTGTTATTGTGGTGGTTTTCTCAAAACTGTGATGATCGTGTAAATGTGTACACGGGAGCAGATGATCTTCCAGGAAGAAGAGCTCCCTAATGGGTGGTCGTCGAGGGCAGAGATCGCCCATTTCCACCTCTCGGGGGTGATCGCCGGATTTGTGTCCTGATAGCAGATCGCCTGTCTTGAGGTCTTCTGTTTTGGGATCGCCGGTTTGTGTTGGAGATCGCCGTTTTTTTTGTATGGAGACCGCCGGTCTTGCTGTATTTGATTTTTTTATTATTATTCTTTAAATTTTGAAAAAAAAAGAAAACATTTGAAGGATTATGTACTAATCTCCCTAAGAGGAGCAACTCCCTTACTTATGTATATATATTATCTTGTATTCTTCAACATTATTGGTTTACCTTATTTTCATATTACATGTATGAGATTGTTTATTTTGGCGGGATGTTACAGAAATGATTGTTGCTGTGATTTGAATCATTCGATTGAGTGGTATGATGTTTTGAATGTTGTGAATGTGAGATCAAGGCATAGTATTTTCAGGAAAGGAAATACCGTGTAAGATCATTTGTGTAATGTGTATTGACTAGGGGCTTGTCTAGAAGGAGATATCCTGACTCTGCTGATATAATGGAATCACGTAGATGAAGTTATTCAGTTGTGGAGAGTCGGAGGAGGTTCATATGAATGTGGGAGTAGTGTGAAAAAGAACGAGCTCGGCCTGTTATATGAATTAACCTTGTCATACCGGGAGAGTGATAACATTGAGATTATATATGCGCATGCTGTGTGGATTTCACAGCGACCCTGTGTGGATTTCACAGTGGTATGGTATGACAGGTGCAGATCTCTGAGCCTGAGTCAACGCACGAGTCAATCCGGAAGTAGAGTCATGTGTCTATGCATTGTGGGTCAGTGGAAAGTCTGACGTGTGAATCTTGAATACTGAATGTAGCAAAGAGACACTTGACGAGTATGTGGATTATGGAAATCTTGATGGTTGCATTTGATATGGCTTATGTATGGAGTGGAAATTCACGTTTTCTATGGATTTAAAGTTTTTGAAACATCTAGCTTACCCTTTTATCTGGTATTGTGATTGTTTGCTTAAACCTGTGATGATCGTGTATTTTTGCACGGGAGCAGACGAGGTTGCAGGTGGTAGAGTTCCTCAGTGAGTGGTCGCCGGAAGGAGATCGCCCATTTATGTTTCTGTTAGGCGATCACCTTTTTCTGTTGTCTGATAGGAGATCGCCGTTTCCTGATAGGAGATCGCCCATCCTGTTGGGAGATCGCCTGTTTTTATTTATTTTGTTGTATTTAATTTACGTTTTTGGAATACCGACCGACCTTGTATTAAACTCCCTGCGAGAAGAAAACTTCATTACGTATATACAATTATGTTCACTTCAATATTATTATTTTCTCTCTATTTCATTTTATAATTATGAAAAGAATTTGGCGGGATGTTACATTAATGGTATCAGAGCAGTTCGTCCTTAGGATGACCGTAGGGCTGTGGATCCATTGTGTTTCTTCTGCTCATAAAATTTATTTGAGTTTTAAACAAAAACTATGGTGAAAGGCTTTCAAACGTTTTTGTATTGAAATTTTGTGTGTGCTGTAGTGAATATATGCTCTAACTGAAAATTTTAGTATTGAGAATGAAAGGATCTTGATAAAGTAGTGAGGGTGCACACTCATAACTGGATCAAGATGTTCTCAATCTTAATTCTAAAGATTGATGTTTAGCATACAATGAATTCTGGTGTGATTTATTTCATTCTCTTGAGTGTCTTTGTAATTGATTGAAAGTGGTTGTTTGGATTGATGATTGTATACCAGTAGTTATCCTGGTGTTATACTTGATGTTACAAGCATGATGATTCTGTTGATGAACTCAAACTCTAAATGATTTTGAGATGCTGACCTTTGTAAGGTCTGAATGTCACCTCCTGAATGAATTGATTTCTTATCGATTTCATTCTTATAGTTGTTGGAAATATGGAAAACAATAGTTTCAGGATCTCTAGAAAGTAAAATGGATAGTTACCCAATAAGTGTAAGGCAAGTGCAAGTTAGATTTAGTTGCGCCATGATTTAGTTTCAGATAGATATAAGACACGAAGAGTAAATCAGCAGTATATTGAGGGTTTAAAGATTTAAGCACGTGCTTCTATAGGGAGTGCTGGAGTTAAGTTCCAAGATGAAAGTAGGAATTTTTCGTTGATCTGGAGCTTGGAAGGTGTTAGTATCAATAACACAACATAAGATGGCTCTAGCTAGACAACAAGGCTTAAGAGGAAATTTCAGATTTGGTGGAGAATAAGTTTACAAGATGATTTTATCATCTTGAGATGTATCAATGATTTTGGGAAGAGGAAAGATGAAATATCTTAATTGTGTTTAAAATTACGGTTAGGCAAAGAAAATTTGTTGAAAAGCAACAGGCGGAGGAATTGTTTGGATGAGAGAGAAAGTTGCACGCAGAATGGATGTTGTTTAATTGATTTAGTTTTGAAAGCAGTATGTGATTCGAAATTTGGACCCTAGTTTATGTTGAGTATGTAGGAGATGAATTGGATGTTATTCCAGGAAGGGGATTGGCGATCTGTCAATCACGTTTTCAAAGGTTATGCTCAACGAAAGATAGTATTTCCAAAGTTCAGCTGAGTTGATTAAATTGAAGAAAATAAGTGGAAGAGTTGTTAGAGACGCAGTTAGTCAAGCCCAATATATCTCCTTGGGGTTTCCAGCGTTGTTGGTTAAAAAGGAAGATGAAGGACCTCAATTGTGTATGGACTACAGGAGTTGTATATGTTCAATGCAACTCAAATTTCATGAGAGAAAATTATTCTACTTATGATTTAGAATCGGCAGTGGTAGTATTGTTATGAAGATTTGAAGACAGTAATTGTATGAAGCTTTGTATGGGAGGGAAATGCAGAACTCCCTTATTGTTGGAACCAGGAGTGATGGAAGAGGGCCAAGCACAACCTTCCATGAAAGGCAAGAGCCAAGTCAAGAGCGTCTAAGACCAAGCTAGGAGCGTCTAAGACAAGCTAGGAGCGTCTAAGACAAGCTAGGAGCGTCTAGGACGAGAAGGCCAAGCTAGAAGCGTCTAGGACAAGAAGACTTGGATCAAAGCTATGAATGGGAGAGTGGCATACTAGCACATATTCCGTGAAGGCCCATCAAATGTAGTTTAGCTTTAATTGGGGTGTAAATAGCATAGCCATGTGGACAAATGTTTATTTTTCTGCACATTAGAATTAAGGAGAAGTTAACCTTCCCACTATTCTAGAAAGCCCATGGAGGGGGTGAACTTACAAACTAGACACACCCCTCCCCATGTGCTCACACTTTCCATGTGGCCCATGTGCTTCACATTTACATTTCATTTGGCTAGCATTAGGGTTGCATTATGGTCCTCCTTAGCCTATAAAAGGAGGAGCCTACACCTTGTATTTTCAAGATTAAATAGAGTATTGTTATGCTGCCAAATTGTGCCATACACCACTCTTTGCCTAACACTTAGGTTTTAGTCTTCAATTCATCACTACCAAAGGGGCTGGCCAAACCTCCCCATTTCCTCACTCTTCATGCACCTTCAAGGCACCCATGCTTCCTAGGAAGGCCTTGCTCACCTCCTCTATAAGCTTCCGCATCCATCATCACCAAGGAACTCCAAAATCCAAAGAAGAGCTCATAGGAATGCTATCATTTGGTATCTAGAGCTATGGTTCTTCAAAGATGAGTATCTCTTTTCATTTTCTTTTTGAGTTCTTCTTTTCTCCAAGTTCTTCATCTTTATTCCAAGTTGTCTTGCTGTTTTTTGTGTTTTAATATGATTTGAATGCTTGTTTATTCATTTCATTTGGTGGGTTTGTTCAAACTTGTGCTTGAACATCTATTTTCAATTTTGTGTAGGATTCTTGATATATTTGTGTTGCTGTTTTTATTTTTAGGTATTTGAGTCTTGCTTGAAATTTCATTTGGGTCATATGATGTTCTTGTGTCTTTTCATTTTATGAATCCATAAGTTTTGTCTAAGTCATGTGTTTCCATATTTGTCATCAAATCCTAGTAGTACTCTTTTTGATTTATTTGTTTCTTGTTTTTGGTCTGAATGTTTGATCTGAAATCTGTTTTGTGTTGATCCTTTGGTGCATTTTTAATTTTAGTTTGAGTTCTTATTTGTGTGTTAGATCCACACAAATTCCATCATATTAACTCCATTGTGTTTTTAAGGTATATCATTCTGTTTTTCATTCCAGTTTTCAGAACCCCTTGTTTTTCACTTTTCTGTGCTGACTGTTTTGATTTATGAAAATCACATACATCATCAAAAATTTCTGAGCCTCTGGATTTCACAAATTTGAGGTGTTAGCAAAAGGACAAAAAAAGAACCATCTGAAAAGAAGAAATAGAAAAAAAAAGATAAATATTACAAAAAAAGTGTGCAATCCTGACGTTCTAGCTGGCAGCTCTGAGCACTGATTTTATAAAATTTACCAAAATTAATTGGTACATGCGTTTGGAGTGAAACCAACGCCAAAAGTTTGTTAAGATCTTGTTCTGATTGTGTCTCAATTTTCAGAAGCAAATACAAAAGGGTCAGCTCAGCATAAATCTTTTAAAGATACGCTTTCTGGACCACAACAATATGTGCTTTTCTGTGGTGCTGTTTTTTGGTTTTTAAATCAAATCTAGTGCTATTCCTAGGTTCCTTTTTGTGTGCCATCCATTATTTGAGTACCTTTTATTTGCTTGTCTAATTTCATTTGAACTCTTTCTAGTTGTGTCACATTTAAATTCCATTTGTGTGGTACTGTTTTTCAAATTAATTTGTTTCTTGCTTTCTTTCTTTGGCCTCTAAGCTTGTTGGTGGATTAAATATCAATTGGTACTTGTTGAGTGAGAATTTGACTTGAGGGGAGTCTAGCTTGCTTAATAGGTGCTGGATTGAAGATTTTATTGACCTAATTCCAAGATGAACAAAGGCAAAGGGCAGCAACAAACACCATACTACAAATACACCACACACTTTGGAAGGCCCAACAAGTAGAAAAGCAACAAAAGGGGTGCAACTAGAAGAACAACAAAAGGGGTGCAAATAGTAAAAGCAACAAAGGGAGTGTCATTTAATTTCTTTGCAATCTTGCTTGTGTTAATTACTTGTTAATCACGCAATTAGTCGGTGAGTGTGTCTTCAAGGGCTCCAAGTGTCCAAGAAGCCTTACCTAGGGCCGTCTAGCTTAATTTTGTTTTTATTAATTGCTTTAATTGAACCAACTTGCTTTAATCACTTCGTTAATTTCTTGTTTAATCTTGTTTAAGGCTTTCATAACTTGCATTGTTTTCTTGCATTAAAAATTTGATTTCTTCAACCTAATTGTGTTTTAAGTGGTTTACTAAGAGAAAGCTTTGTGTGAAGACATTGAGGGATAGTCTTTGGCTAAGGCAAGGCTTGGTATTTAAGTAGTCCATTGTGACTCACCTCCCTTACCTGGAAGACTACCTTCTTTGACTTCCCTAAATTTTCTCAAGGTAAAATATTTCTATACACAAAGGTCTAGTCATGTCTTCTCATTCCTTTAAATCTCTTAAAAGTGAGGTGAAATCCATGAAATCTCTTTTGGAACAACTTTCCAAGAATATTCAATCAATTTCATCTAAACAATTGGAGAATGAGGCCAAAACTAATGAATTGACTAAATCAAAGGATGAGAAGTCTCACATTTCAAAAAAATTACCTTCTCATGCATCTATCTCTAAAAAGCATGATTCTTTTGGGGAGGGAAGACATAGAAGATATAGAAAAGAACAAGAAAGCCCAAGAGAGGTTAGGGTAGACTTACCCCATTCCCATGGAAAAGAAAATATAGAAACTTGCCTAGATTGGGAAATGAGGGTAGAAAAATTGTTTGCTTCCCATAAAGAAAGAAAGGAAAGAAAGATACAAAAGAAAAGAGAGGAAGCCGAAAGGGAAGCTAAAGAAAAAGAAAAAGAAAAGCATGAGAAGACCCTTGAGAAACAAAAGGCGTGGGAGAATAGTGTTCCTTCTCACAAGGTCATTCAACAAGACAAAAGATTTAAAAATACCTTTGAAAATATGCGTCTTGTTGAACAACCTAGCCTTTCCTTTTTGTTCCTGCCGGTTGACCCTGCGTCAGCTGACTTCTGCAGCCGCCACACACCTCCTTCCTCACCTAGTCTGTGCTGGTATGATCGCACCTGCAAAAGAGAAAAGGGGGGCGCCCTCGCGGCCGTTTGCACTCCGACGCTCAAGTCAGAACGGGGCAAGAAACATTAAAGTCTGAATTTCTCTCTGTGTTTAGGTCTAGAATTGCATACCTCTGTGAAGCATATTACTGTTCCTTATATACCTAGGGTCAGCAGCGCCGCTAACCCTAATTAGGGTTTATTGCGCTGCTGGACACACTTAGGATTTACTGGGATGCCCCTGCGCCACTTTTACCCAGTCTTTGGGATAACCTAGCGCATAGGGTTTCCTTCTCTGGAGTGCAAACCCTAACAGGATCAACACCTGTTCTGGGAGGGCCTTCACTGTTCACGTGCCATGCATGTAGCCTTCGTGATTCTGGGAATATTTACTAATAATCTGCGGAGCAGGCGATGACCGATTACCCATCTCTCTGCGGAGCAGGCGATGACCGATTACCCATCTCCCTACGGAGCAGGCGATGACCGATTACCAATCTCCCTACGGAGAAGGCGATGACCGATTACCAATCTCCCTACGGAGAAGGCGATGACCGATTACCAATCTCCCTACGGAGAAGGCGATGACCGATCACCTCTGATGGGGTCTACTCCACGTGGCTTTGGCCCATGCTGTGGGACCCATCTGACGTCCGAGGACCGATCAGTACACAAGCCCCCCAGTCTCAAGCTGTTAACTTGTTTCAGCGAAGAGACTAAGTCATTGACTCCTTTACTACCTGCTCTCGGTGCTCGAGGACCAGCATTTGGCATCATCGCCAGGAACTCTTCTGATCTGGTACTCGCCGAATTATCTTTAGGCGATTTCCTTTCTCTTACTCTTCTCGATCCACGTGTCCTCCTCCAGCACGCCTCTCACCTCAGCCTCGCTTTAAGAAGTCGAGGGCGAGGTCTTTCCTATCTCGCCTCACTTGCTCAAAGGCAAGGAGGCCTTCTTTCTCGCCTGCACTTGCTCCCAGGCAAGGAGGTCTTCCTCTGTTGCCTCAGCCTCGCTGTATGAAGACGAGGTGAGGACTTCATATCCTCTCGCCTCAGCCTCACTGTAAGAAGACGAGGTGAGGACTTTCTTACCTTCTCGCCTCAGCCTCGCTGTAAAAAGACGAGGTGAGGACTTTCAACATCTTGCCTCAGCCTCGCTGTAAGAAGACGAGGTGAGGACTTTTATCATCTTGCCTCAGATCGCCAAAGGGCGAGGAGGACTTTTATCATCTTGCCTCAGATCGCCAAAGGGCGAGGAGGACTTTTATAATCTTGCCTCAGCCTCGCTGTAAGAAGACAAGGTGAGGACTTTTATCATCTTGCCTCAGCCTCGCTGTAAGAAGACAAGGTGAGGACTTTTATCACCTTGCCTCAGCCTCGCTGTAAGAAGACAAGGTGAGGACTTTTATCATCTTGCCTCAGCCTCGCTGTAAGAAGACAAGGTGAGGACTTTTATCATCTTGCCTCAGCCTCGCTGTAAGAAGACAAGGTGAGGACTTTTATCATCTTGCCTCAGCCTCGCTGTAAGAAGACAAGGTGAGGACTTTTATCATCTGGTCATTCCCGTGTCACCATCTGGAGTACCTGCAGCTAAAACGCTACTCTCACCTTGATCCTGCGACTAAGTTATCCACACAGGGAGTGGCTTAGGGCACAGGCTACTCTGGGCACAACCTTCACCTGGCGATCTGGTTAACACCGGGTATCACAGCTCACACAAGTCTTCTCAAACACTCGGCGATGTGCTCCTTTCGGCGACTTGCTGACAACCTGATCTCCTGATCCTCACACCCGGCGATCATGTGAACACCCGGCGATGTGAATACCTGCAGGCGATAGGCGATCACTTATATCTTCGCGCACATGGCGATAGGCGATCACTTATATCTTCACACATGGCGATAGGCGATCACTTATATCTTCACACATGGCGATAGGCGATCACTTATATCTTCCCACATATGGCGATAGGCGATCACTTATATCTTCCCACATATGGCGATAGGCGATCACTTATATCTTCGCTGAATGCCTCCAATCGCCAAAGGGCGATGAGGACTTTTCTCCTCTCGCCTCAGCCTCGCTGTAAGAAGACGAGGTGAGGACTTTTATCATCTTGCCTCAGATCGCCAAAGGGCGAGGAGGACTTTTATCATCTTGCCTCAGATCGCCAAAGGGCGAGGAGGACTTTTATAATCTTGCCTCAGCCTCGCTGTAAGAAGACAAGGTGAGGACTTTTATCATCTTGCCTCAGCCTCGCTGTAAGAAGACAAGGTGAGGACTTTTATCACCTTGCCTCAGCCTCGCTGTAAGAAGACAAGGTGAGGACTTTTATCATCTTGCCTCAGCCTCGCTGTAAGAAGACAAGGTGAGGACTTTTATCATCTTGCCTCAGCCTCGCTGTAAGAAGACAAGGTGAGGACTTTTATCATCTTGCCTCAGCCTCGCTGTAAGAAGACAAGGTGAGGACTTTTATCATCTGGTCATTCCCGTGTCACCATCTGGAGTACCTGCAGCTAAAACGCTACTCTCACCTTGATCCTGCGACTAAGTTATCCACACAGGGAGTGGCTTAGGGCACAGGCTACTCTGGGCACAACCTTCACCTGGCGATCTGGTTAACACCGGGTATCACAGCTCACACAAGTCTTCTCAAACACTCGGCGATGTGCTCCTTTCGGCGACTTGCTGACAACCTGATCTCCTGATCCTCACACCCGGCGATCATGTGAACACCCGGCGATGTGAATACCTGCAGGCGATAGGCGATCACTTATATCTTCGCGCACATGGCGATAGGCGATCACTTATATCTTCACACATGGCGATAGGCGATCACTTATATCTTCACACATGGCGATAGGCGATCACTTATATCTTCCCACATATGGCGATAGGCGATCACTTATATCTTCCCACATATGGCGATAGGCGATCACTTATATCTTCGCTGAATGCCTCCAATCGCCAAAGGGCGATGAGGACTTTTCTCCTCTCGCCTCAGCCTCGCTGTAAGAAGACGAGGTGAGGACTTTTATCATCTTGCCTCAGATCGCCAAAGGGCGAGGAGGACTTTTATCATCTTGCCTCAGATCGCCAAAGGGCGAGGAGGACTTTTATAATCTTGCCTCAGCCTCGCTGTAAGAAGACAAGGTGAGGACTTTTATCATCTTGCCTCAGCCTCGCTGTAAGAAGACAAGGTGAGGACTTTTATCACCTTGCCTCAGCCTCGCTGTAAGAAGACAAGGTGAGGACTTTTATCATCTTGCCTCAGCCTCGCTGTAAGAAGACAAGGTGAGGACTTTTATCATCTTGCCTCAGCCTCGCTGTAAGAAGACAAGGTGAGGACTTTTATCATCTTGCCTCAGCCTCGCTGTAAGAAGACAAGGTGAGGACTTTTATCATCTGGTCATTCCCGTGTCACCATCTGGAGTACCTGCAGCTAAAACGCTACTCTCACCTTGATCCTGCGACTAAGTTATCCACACAGGGAGTGGCTTAGGGCACAGGCTACTCTGGGCACAACCTTCACCTGGCGATCTGGTTAACACCGGGTATCACAGCTCACACAAGTCTTCTCAAACACTCGGCGATGTGCTCCTTTCGGCGACTTGCTGACAACCTGATCTCCTGATCCTCACACCCGGCGATCATGTGAACACCCGGCGATGTGAATACCTGCAGGCGATAGGCGATCACTTATATCTTCGCGCACATGGCGATAGGCGATCACTTATATCTTCACACATGGCGATAGGCGATCACTTATATCTTCACACATGGCGATAGGCGATCACTTATATCTTCCCACATATGGCGATAGGCGATCACTTATATCTTCCCACATATGGCGATAGGCGATCACTTATATCTTCGCTGAATGCCTCCAATCGCCAAAGGGCGATGAGGACTTTTCTCCTCTCGCCTCAGCCTCGCTGTAAGAAGACGAGGTGAGGACTTTTATCACCTGGATGCCTCCGATCGCCTAAGGGCGATGAGGACCCTAAAATCTCCTTACTTGGGCCTCTTATCGCCTAAGGGCGATGAGGACCCTAAAATCTTCTGCAAAACGATACACACACAAACTTTAGTGTACTTCAAAATTTTTACTTTGAATATCTTATTTCTTGGGTGGCCTCATTAAAAACCCTCCTTAGGGAAAAAAGAGCGCCCCCTTGTAACTGTTTTTACAGAACTGTTCAATGCTTATGAAACTTTAACTAAAGTAAAACTTGAGGTGTGTGGCGTTCCAAGTACGAGGAATCGCCCCTCCTTCTAGTGTCTCCAAGCGGTAGGCGCCGTTCCCGAGTGCTTCGGTTATTCTAAACGGTCCGGTCCACTTGGGCGACAACTTATTCTCCATCTCGTACTGGTGGGCCTTCCTCATCACAAGATCGCCGCTTCTGAGTTGTCTCGGTATTACTCTAGTATTGTATCTTCGTTCTACCCTTCTTTTCACCGCTTCAGCTTTAACTCTCGCCTCTTCTCTGACCTCCTCCAGTAAATCCAGGTTCATTCTTCTTTCTTCATTTGATTCCTCTGCTACAAAGTGTTGAAATCTCGGCGAGCTCTCCTGGATTTCAACTGGAATCATCGCGTCACAGCCATACACCAAGCTAAAGGGGGTTTCGTGGGTACCTGACTGCTCAGTCGTGTGGTACGCCCATATTATGCGAGGCACCTCATCAGCCCACGATCCTTTAGCTTTCTCTAACCTTCTCTTTAAACCTCTCAACAGAACCCGATTGGCGGATTCTACCTGGCCATTCGTCTGCGGGTGCTCAACGGATGCAAACACTTGTTGAATTCCCACATCTTCACACAACTTCTTCAACAGGTGGCTTGCAAACTGAGTCCCATTATCTGATACTAGACGCTTAGGCACCCCAAACCGGCACACAATGTTCTTCCATACAAAGTTTTCGATCTTGGTCGCCGTGATTTGGGCAACTGGCTCTGCTTCAATCCACTTGGTGAAGTACTCAATTGCCACCACCAAGTATTTCCTCTGCCTGATCGCCATCGGAAAGGGCCCCAGAATATCAATTCCCCATGTATGAAATGGCCAAGGGCTATAAATCGATTTAAGCTCTTCTGGGGGCGCCTGGTGCCAGTCGGCGTGCTGCTGGCACTGCTTGCAGCACTGAGCGTACTTCTTGCAATCCTCCCTCATCGTCGGCCAGTAATATCCTGCGCGAAGGGTTCTAACGGCTAGAGCTCGACCCCCGATGTGACTTCCACATATGCCTTCATGGAGCTCAGCCATAACCCTCGTGCACTTCTCCCCGTGTATGCATACCAGGAGTGGGTGTGTGAACCCAAACCTGTACAACTCGCCATCTATCATGGTAAACCTGGTGGAGTTCTTCTTGATCTTTCTGGACTCTGCCGGATCCATTGGGAGCAAGCCATCAGCTAAGTAACGCTGGTACTGCGTAATCCACGTATCTGACCCATGTGTGGCACAGACCTGTGCAACGTTTACTCCATCCACAGGGAATGCCCTTATCCTTGGCGTTTTCAAGGTCTCCTGAGCTAAAGACCTGTGACTCCTCGCCACTCCCACTGCCGATCTGCTCACTTGCAGCACCTGGTGATCTGCCACAAAAGCCCTAGGTGTCTTCAACGTTTCTTGAATAACAGTCCTCTGCCTTCCCCCCTTGCCCGAACTGGCGAGCTTGGCCAGCAAGTCAGCTCGGGCATTTTGCTCCCTTGGCACATGCACTACCTCGAATGCTGTAAAAGAACTCTTCAACTCCTGAACATATGCCAAATAAGCTGCCATCTACGGGTCCTTGGCTTGGAACTCGCCCACTACTTGCCCGGTGACCAGCAACGAGTCACTTTTGGCCACCAAAACTTTAACTCCCATCTCCTTTGCCAACAAGATACCTGCAATCAATGCTTCGTATTCCGCTTGATTGTTGCTGGCTTTGAAAGCGAACCTCAGGGACTGTTCTATTAGCACGCCGTTGGGCCCTTCCAGAATGACTCCAGCTCCGCTGCCCTGCTGGTTTGACGATCCATCTACCGAAAGGACCCACCGAAAACCATCTCCTTCGGCCTGAGTCGCCTCCGACGAGAGCTCGACGACAAAATCAGCTAAAAACTGCCCCTTAACTGGTCCTCGGGGTTCATATTTAATGTCGAACTCTGAGAGTTCTACTGCCCACTTCACCATTCGTCCAGCTACATCAAGCTTCCTTAGGACCTTCTGAATAGGGAGATTGGTCATTACCACGATGGCAAAGCTCTGAAAGTAATGACGCAGCCTCCTCGCCGAAAACACAACCGCAAGCGCAGCCTTCTCCAAGGCCTGATACCTCACTTCAGGTCCCTGCAACACCTTGCTCACAAAGTAAATGGGCTTCTGGACCTGATCTTGGTCTTGGACAAGCACCGCACTCACCGCCCTCTCCGTCACAGCGAAATACAGTCTGAGAGGCACTCCTACTAACGGTTTGCACAGAACCGGCGGGCTTGCTAGATACGCTTTAAGCTTCACGAAAGCTTCTTCACATTCCTTGGTCCAGGCAAACCTGCTGTTTCTTTTCAAGCACTGGAAATACGGGTGGCCCTTCTCGCCGCTGGCTGACACAAAACGCGAGAGAGCAGCCATCCGACCTGTCAGCTGCTGCACCTCCTTCACCGTGGCTGGGCTTCTCATTGCCATAATAGCAGCGCACTTATCTGGGTTTGCTTCTATTCCTCTTTCAGTCAGAAGGAAACCTAAAAATTTTCCTGCCTCAACGCCAAAAATGCACTTCTCTGGATTTAGTTTCAGCTTATACTTGGCTATCGTGACAAACAACTCCTCCAGGTCCGAGGTGTGCCGGCTTCCCTCTGTGGAAGTCACCACCATATCATCAACATAGGCCTGCACATTTCGCCCTAACATTGGTGCAAGTACCTTATCCATCAATCTCTGGTACGTGGCGCCAGCGTTCTTCAGCCCGAATGGCATTACCTTGTAGCAATAGCACGATCTCTCCGTCATGAAGGCGGTCTTCTCTTCATCCATAGGATGCATCTTGATCTGATTATAACCCGAGAACGCATCCAGAAAGCTCAACAGTTTGCAGCCCGCCGCGCTGTCCACCAGGGCGTCTATACTCGGTAAAGGATATGAGTCCTTCGGACAAGCCTTGTTTAAATCGGTGAAATCGACGCACATGCGCCATTTGCCGTTGCTCTTTTTAACCAGCACGACGTTAGCGAGCCACTCGGGGTATTGGATCTCCCGAATGTGACCTGCGGCGAGGAGCTTCTGCGTTTCATCCCTGATCGCCTGCCTCCTCTCCTCGTTAAACTTTCTCCTTCTTTGCCGCACTGGCTTTACCTGGTGGTCTACCGCCAGGTGATGACACAAAAAGTCAGGGTCGATACCAGGCATATCCGAGGCAGACCACGCAAACGCGTCCAGATGCCTCTCAATTACCCCGGCGATCTGGTCTTGTGCCCCATGGTCCAACGATTTTCCCAGCTTGAAGACCTTGCCTTTTATCTTCCTTTCAACCCACTCTTCCACTGGTTGAGGTCTCCTTTCGCTGGCGATCACTGCTCTGGCGATTCCTGCCTCTCTGCCCTCCTCTGGGCGATTCCTCAACTCCACTGGTGGTCGGTCATCGCCGACCCCTTCCTCATCATCTAGCGTATGCGCACCCCCCTCGGCGATCAGCTCCATCGCAACATCGGCGGCCTGCCCCCTTCTTCGTGTTGATTCCGCGCCAGGAGGGGGTGTGGTTGTGATGTAGCTTACTGATCGCTTGTTCTTGAGGCTGTTTTCGTAACACCTTCGTGCCTCCTGCTGATCAGACCGCAGGGTTATCACCACACCTTCCATTGAAGGGAGCTTAACCTTCATGTGCCTTGTTGATGGCACTGCCCCTATCCGGTTGAGAGTTGGCCTCCCTAACAGGATGTTATATGCTGAGGGGGCGTTCACTACGAGATACTTGATTTTCTCCGTTCTTGAAGCCACCTCATCCGTGAACGTGGTTCTCAGCTCGATGTACCCCCTGACCTCCACCTGACCGCCAGCGAAACCATACAAGCATCCCCCATACGGTCTCAGCTGGTCAAGGGGTAACTGCAGCTTGTTGAAAGTTGGCCAGAACATAACATCGGCCGAGCTTCCCTGGTCGACCAGCACCCGGTGGATCTTCCTCCCAGCGGTGACAAGCGAGATCACTACGGGGTCGTTGTCATGTGGCACAACGTCTTTAAGATCTTCCCTGGTAAACGCGATGTCCACATCGGGCGAATGGTCGTCGAATGCTTCTACTGCCATCACCGACCGAGCATACCTCTTGCGCTGCGACGCGGTGCACCCACCTCCGGAGAATCCCCCAGCTATAGTGTGGATCTCCCCGTGGATGGGCACTTCATGCTGCTAGCTCTCAGTGCTTGCCGGCTGGGAGCTCGTCGCATCTGCTGCCTTCTGCAGCAAGTAGTCCTTCAGGAATCCACTTTGGACCAACTTGTCGAGTTGGTGTCCTAGCAACAGGCAGGAGTTAATGGTGTGGCCAAAACCTTTGTGGAATTCACACCACGCATCTGGCTTTGGCCCCAACACTTTATCCGTCTTCTTCTCGGGCATCATCAGCTTGGCAGCTATACTGGGGATGGCGATCAGGTCCCCCAATCTCATCACGAACTCATGCCTCGGAGGACGCTTGAATTCCCTCGGGCGACCTGATCCTCTTGCTCTACTACTGCCATCATCTTTACTTTTCTTCGGATCATAAGGATGATATATCCTTTGGTCCTTCTTCACCGCTGCCGTCTCCAACACCCTCTGAGGCTGAGTCCTGGCTTGGGTGCGTGGTTTTGCGGGAGCCGTACTCCCCCTCTTTTCTATTACTTCGTTCTCGGCAGCGATGTGAGCCACAGCACGTCGCCGAATCTCTGCGAAAGTTGCAGGGCGACTCCTGATCAATGATTCGCTGAATGGCCCAGGTAGCACGCCTTTCTTAAAGGCGTGTACGAACATCTCCTCCTCTTTACCTGGTAGTCGGACTATCTGGGCCCCGAATCTATTCAGATAATCCTTCAAAGATTCCCCCTGGAATTGCCTTAGGTCGAACAGGTCGTAAGACACCATAGGCGGCGCCTTATTCACGATGTACTGATCGACAAACAGTTTGGAAAATTGCCGGAAACTGGAAATATGTCCGGTAGGTAGACTCACAAACCAGTCCAACGCTGTGCTGTGGAGGGTGCTCATAAACATCTTGCAGTAGACCGCATCCGATCCTCCCGACAGCATCATCTGCGTATGGAAAGCGGTGAGATGCCTTTCGGGGTCTTCTTTCCCAGTGAACACGGTCTTAGGCCCTACGAAGGTGGCAGGGACCACCGTGTCCATGATTTCCTGGGAGAAAGGCATGGGAAAGGCCCTTGTGGGCGTTGGTGGAGCCCGATCCTCTCCCCCACAGTCTCCATCTTGCCGCGCATTTTGCAGACTCACACGCAGCTCCTCGTTCGCTCTGTGCAACTCCTCGTTCCTGGCCTGTGAGGCGGCCAGGTCTTCCTGCATCCGCGCTTGATGCGCCCTGGACTCCGCCACCGTCTCCTGGAGGGCGCGCATTGTTTCCATGAGTTGCTGCATGGTAACGCTTTCGCCTCCATTCGGTGGAACGGAACCGTGCCTTGTCGTCCTCATCTTCTGTGGTCTCTCTCTCAGTCTCGTGTATGGGACCTTGTTTTATTCGGCCCCACGGTGGGCGCCTAATGTTCCTGCCGGTTGACCCTGCGTCAGCTGACTTCTGCAGCCGCCACACACCTCCTTCCTCACCTAGTCTGTGCTGGTATGATCGCACCTGCAAAAGAAAAAAGGGGGGCGCCCTCGCGGCCGTTTGCACTCCGACGCTCAAGTCAGAACGGGGCAAGAAACATTAAAGTCTGAATTTCTCTCTGTGTTTAGGTCTAGAATTGCATACCTCTGTGAAGCATATTACTGTTCCTTATATACCTAGGGTCAGCAGCGCCGCTAACCCTAATTAGGGTTTATTGCGCTGCTGGACACACTTAGGATTTACTGGGATGCCCCTGCGCCACTTTTACCCAGTCTTTGGGATAACCTAGCGCATAGGGTTTCCTTCTCTGGAGTGCAAACCCTAACAGGATCAACACCTGTTCTGGGAGGGCCTTCACTGTTCACGTGCCATGCATGTAGCCTTCGTGATTCTGGGAATATTTACTAATAATCTGCGGAGCAGGCGATGACCGATTACCCATCTCTCTGCGGAGCAGGCGATGACCGATTACCCATCTCCCTACGGAGCAGGCGATGACCGATTACCAATCTCCCTACGGAGAAGGCGATGACCGATTACCAATCTCCCTACGGAGAAGGCGATGACCGATTACCAATCTCCCTACGGAGAAGGCGATGACCGATCACCTCTGATGGGGTCTACTCCACGTGGCTTTGGCCCATGCTGTGGGACCCATCTGACGTCCGAGGACCGATCAGTACACTTTTGTAAAGGAACACTTGCAAGCATAGTAACAAAAAAAGAGTCTTTAAAAGAAGCTTGCATAGATAAAGATAAAGTGGATTATTTCTCATATGTGCTAGGATATCACCAAGTGAATGTCAAGTTATTTACAAGCATCTACAAAAACAAATTTTTATGTGAAGTAGTGCCTAAAGAAACTTGTCATGTCCTATTGAGACAACCATTGCCAAGTGTGCAGCTTCTCATAAACAATGGTTGTAACAACGAGACTATCTTTACACATAAGAGAAAAATTCTTCATGAAGGAGAACTCATGGACCAAATTAGAGTTGATAAAACTCTAGAGCTTTTAAAAGGAAAACTTTTGTCACCCATAAGAAAAGATGTTCAAAGACATTACCCTAGATACATTTCTTGTTTTAAAAATACACCTAAGGTGATGTCTCATGAACTCTATACTCCTTTACCTTTTGCAAATGATCCTTGGGAAGACATAAACCTCAATTTTATCTTAGAGCTTCCTAGGACAACAAAAGGTTTTGATTCCATTTTTATGGATATGGATAATCTCTTCTATATAGAAGTGACAAGTCTTCATGGTTTATCTTCAAGCATAGTATTGGACAGAGCTCCAAAATTTGAAAACCATCATTTGAGGAATCTTTTAGAAAAACTTGAAATTAAGTTGTACTCTTCAAATTTTTATCCTCAAAAGAATGGTCAAAATAAAATTGAAAACATAGCTCTTTTTACTATGCCTAGAGAAATCATGAAAGACAATCACAATTCTTGGGATGAGTATCCTTTTGAGCATGCATACAATGGAGTAGTCCACAAGACTACTAATATTTCTACATTTGAAATTGCATGTGGACTTAATCCTCTTTCGCTTTTTAAGTTGTTACCCTTTCCTAAATGTATTGTGCCTAAGGAAAAGGTAACCAATATTGAAAATTTTCAAATACATAAGAGGATTAGAGAATGTAAGGCCCTGTAAAATTAAATTGGAATAAAAGGGTATATTTTAAATGAATTCTAAGTATGTTTTTATTTAAAATAAAAAGGAAGGAAAGTGTAGCTTAGAAGACTACAAGAGTTCCTTGTTAACACATAATCGCCGGTCGCCTAGACTACACGTGATCGCCAGGGCGCGAGGCATGCGGGGTTAGTCATCGCGCGGAATGTCATCGGTGGATAGTCTTCGCGCGAGAGGACATCGGGGGGTTAGTCTTCGCGCGAGAGGACATCGGTGGATAATCTTCGCGCGAGAGGACATCGGTGGATAGTCTTCGCGTGAGATGTCATCGCGCCAGTGGTCATCGGTGAAAGGTGATCGCGCGATGTCGAGTTGCACACAGAGAAGATGGGACCCAGACTCCCAGCATGAGACGCGCGACACACGCGACACGTAGACAAAAAGTGTTGGTTCAGAACAGTGACATCAGAATGTTGGCATGCGCAAGAGACACTCGCGGTCGTACTGTTCAGAGCAGTGGTTGGCATGCACAAGAGACAACCGTAGTCGTACTGTTCAGAGAAAGGTACACTCAGACTTCCCTGCAGAGTGGGTGGTGGCAGCTGCTTTTGTGGACAAGTTGGTTTAAGATGGAAAAACCCACTGCTGAGGGAACAAGACATTTCAGTTGTTCAAGAGCGAAAGAGTGAACTACCTCCTTTCTCCTCCATTTCTCTCCTTCGCGCTGCGATTCTGGCACCTTCACACAAGAGTACGACGAGCGGCAGCCACCATTAGAGCACCTGGGAAGTTCTCTGCAAGTCCTTCAAACCAGACGCAAAAAAAACAGAGCCAAGGCGTTCTTTAGGCTTCGTTGGATTTCGGAGCTCCTGGTGTTTGCGCAAGTCCAGGTAAGGGAAGCTAGCCTCCATTTTCAATACAAGTCGTAGTTTAGCTATTTCGGAAGTGAGGGCGACGAGGTCGCCGGTTTCGTTTTCATCTTCGTGAATGATCTGTTCTGTGTGTTTTGAGCGACGTGGTCGCCGGTTTTTAAATACAAACTTCGAAATACCCTGTTTTGAATCAGGTCGCCGGTTTGGGGCGATGTTTGCGAACTCCCTGTTTTTGGTGTTACTTTGAACTGTTGAAGCTTAAAGGTGATCTTCGAAAATCTGAATCTTTGAAACGAATGTTGCTGTGACTTGAATCATTTATTTAAGTGGTATGATGTCTTGGGTGTTGTGAATGTGGGATCGAGGCATAGTATTTTCAGGAAAGAAAATACCGTGTAAGATCGTGTAGGATGTGCATTGATCGGTGATTCCTCAGGGGATATCCTGACTCTGCTGAGGTAATGGAATCACATAGAGGAAGTTACTCAGTTGGTGAGAGTCGAAGGAGGTGCATATGAATGGGTGACTCGTGTGAAAAAGAACGAGCTCGGCCTGTTCTATGGATTAACCCTGTCATACTGTGAGAATGATGAACTTGAGATCGAGATTTGTGTTGATGCGCATAGCTGGGAAACATTACAGCTGTTTAGTATGACAGGTGCAGATCTCTGAGTCTAATCAATGCATGAGTCTTCCGGAAGTAGTGTCAAGTGTCTTGTGTGCTGAGTCAGTGGTGGTCTGACATGTGAAATGAGGAACTTGAAATTTATAGACACTTGATGCAGTTTGTGAAATAGAATGACTCTTGAAAATATTGTGAAATGTGTGATTTCTGGGCGATTAGGTGAAGGGTATGAGAAACTTGATAGTGATACGTGAATATCTTGAAATTGTTTACCTTGATTTTAATTTAATTATCCTTATTTAAACTCTCCTTAAAATATCTAGCTTACCCTGCGTGTTCTGCTCGTTGGCTGTTTTTCTCTTAAAACTGTGATGATCGTGTATAACTTACACGGGAGCAGATGATCTTCCAGGAAGCAGAGCTCCCTAGTGAGTGGTCGCCGAGGAAGAGATCGCCGGTTTCTATCTCTTGGTGGTGATCGCCGGTTTTATGTCCTGCTGGCAGATCGCCTGTTTTGGGGCCTTCTGTTACCAGATCGCCGGTTCATGTATGGAGACCGCCGGTCTCGTTGTATTTGATTGAATTTCGTTAAATTTTGAAAACATTTGACTGGTTATGTATTAAACTCCCTAAGAGGAGCAACTTCATTACTTATATATATATTATCATGTACTCTTCAATATTATTTGTTTACCTTTATTTTCATTATACATGTATGTATGGTTTTATTTTGGCGGGATGTTACAGAGAACACATACAACCATCAAAAGAGAAATATTGTACAAAGTTGCCAAAAACAAAAGAAAAACAAAAATGGCAACTTCATACAATTAAGTTCTCTCCAATTGCTCACACTAACACCTTTACTTTGTTTGATGATTTCCATAGGTGGACGTTTGATCCGGGAGGACAAGCTTTGCCGAAACAATAGGCTGCTATCCGAGATCAAATCTGTAGATGTGAGGATAGATCTTCTCAAAGGAGGAGGAGATGATGGACACCATCCAGCCCCATCCATCCCCCTAGTTGAAGACAAAGCAAGGGATTTGAGGACAAATCCTTTTTCAAGAGGGAGGGGATGATGGAAGAGGGCCAAGCACAACCTTCCATGAAAGGCAAGAGCCAAGTCAAGAGCGTCTAAGACCAAGCTAGGAGCGTCTAAGACAAGCTAGGAGCGTCTAGGAAGAGAAGGCCAAGCTAGAAGCGTCTAGGACAAGAAGACTTGGATCAAAGCTATGAATGGGAGAGTGGCATACTAGCACATATTCCGTGAAGGCCCATCAAATGTAGTTTAGCTTTAATTGGGGTGTAAATAGCATAGCCATGTGGACAAATGTTTATTTTTCTGCACATTAGAATTAAGGAGAAGTTAACCTTCCCACTATTCTAGAAAGCCCATGGAGGGGGTGAACTTACAAACTAGACACACCCCTCCCCATGTGCTCACACTTTCCATGTGGCCCATGTGCTTCACATTTACATTTCATTTGGCTAGCATTAGGGTTGCATTATGGTCCTCCTTAGCCTATAAAAGGAGGAGCCTACACCTTGTATTTTCAAGATTAAATAGAGTATTGTTATGCTGCCAAATTGTGCCATACACCACTCTTTGCCTAACACTTAGGTTTTAGTCTTCAATTCATCACTACCAAAGGGGCTGGCCAAACCTCCTCATTTCCTCACTCTTCATGCACCTTCAAGGCACCCATGCTTCCTAGGAAGGCCTTGCTCACCTCCTCCATAAGCTTCCGCATCCATCATCACCAAGGAACTCCAAAATCCAAAGAAGAGCTCATAGGAATGCTATCAAGGAGGGTGAACCAGTTTTGATTGAACAATTAGAGGAGCCTAGTCTGAAGCGTATTGTGGGATTTCTAGGTACCGATCAAGCTAAAGGCTTTGAAATGGGTGAAGATGGGATATTAAGATTAAGGGCAGAATTTGCATACCAGTAAATGAAGAATTTAAGAGATATCAGAAATTTTAACTTTGCTCTTCTGGCAAAATGGAAATGGTGGACGATGAGTGATGAAAAGGGAAATGGAAAGATATTCTTATATCCATATATGACTCGGAACTTGGGAGAAGCCGAGCTCATTTGAAATATCAATCGTGGTGGTGGAGAGATGTATGTAAGGTGTGCGAGGAGGGTGAAGATGATGGTTGGTTCCAAAAAGTCATTGTTTGGAAAGTTGGAGGCGGAGGAGATGTGAGATTTTAGGAGGATGCGTGGGCCACTAACTTTAACTTTAACGCAACGTGGCTGGTCTATGTGCTTCAAGTGGTTAAGTGTTCTATTTGTTCAACATAAGGATTTGAGGTCCCACCTTGAGAACTTTTATCTTATACATGTCATCCAAGTAGAATCAGGTGTGGAAGGGAATGTGGGTGGAAATAGTCTGTTGTATCTGGGAGAAGAAGAATAGAGTTGTCTTTAAGCAAGAAATTCCAGATGCAGAGGAAATCTTCCAATCGGCTCCACTACTTACATGGTTGTGGTTGAGATATATGGTGCGTTCGTTCTCGTATGCCTTTTCGGATAGGCACCTGAACCCAAATCAATGCATCCAACGTATACATTGAAAAAGGAGGAAATAATGGGAGCAGGAAGCCGAGTTGGCAAAGGAAGTCATAATAATGATTTAGAAAGTAACAGCAACAGGAACTTTGTCTTTATAAGGTGCAGAATTTTGTAGCATAGTGGTGAACCAAAGGTGTTCCTTTAGGGAGCGTGAGAATTAGATCAGCAGTTGGGAAGTCGATGGATGGTTTTGATCAAGATGCAGAAGTTGATTCCTAGAAGGATATTTCGGATCCTAGTTTGAATTAGCTAGGGGGCATGAGTAGTAGGCAGTTGTCCTGGTTCTGTTAGCTTTTCTCTAAAGGGGCTAGTCCTGGTTCTGTTAAGAGCCTAGTTCTGGACTTGCTCGACCAAGTCTTCAAGGTTGGAAGTAGAGTGTGAATGCTGGAGTTGGCGCTCAATGGAGCAGCATATTCCATATGCAGGGATGTACAATGGAATTTGATGAAGTATTGGAGCAGTAAGAGTTGGTTCAGCAGACAACCGAGAAGGTGAAACTGATACAAGGCAGAATGAAAGCTTCTCAAAGTCGGCAGATGTCCTAGGCAGATCAGAGGAGAAAACCTTTGGAGTTTGCTGCTGGGGATCATGTCTTTATGAGGGGGACACCAGCCAAGGGTGTAGGACGAGCTATCAGATCAAAGAAGCTGTCCCCTAAGTTTGTTCGGCCATATCAGATCCTAAGGGGGGATCAGTCCAGTGGCTTATGAGATCGCCCCACCTCCCCAATTAGCAAACCTGCATAATGTATTTCACGTATCACAGCTAAGGAAGTATCTTGCAGACCCTAGTCACGTGTTGGAAGTGGACGACGTGCAGATCGGGCGATTCACCATGGAAATTTGAAGAAACCATGAGAGGAGCATATCCCTACTTTTTTTCCTTGTAATTCAATTTTCGGGGACGAAAATTTTTCTTGATGGGGAGAATGTAAGGACCTGTAAAATTAAATTGGAATAAAAGTGTTATATTTAAATAATTTCAGAAGATGTCATTATTTAAAATACAAAGAGTTGGTAAATGAAGCTTCGTAGTAGTCGGACATCGGACGTCGCCCAAGGTCTGGGGTCAGCTGGTAGAGGTCGGTCGACTGACATGTGGATCAAGAAGAGTAAAGGAGGAAAAGTGTAGCTAAGAAGTCTTCTACGAGATCGCCGTTAGTGAAGACGGAGGCGATCTCCGACTTCTCTGGCACATAATCGCCTGTTGCCTAGAGGAGACATGACCGCCAATCGTTTAGGGCGTACGTGATCGACGGGAGTGCACGTAGTATGTGGTCAAGATACTGGATCAACCAGAGTGGGTTCCAACAACCACGCGTATCAAGGTCTCGGTTAAGCCTTAGATACGCTGTGCATGCGAAGCTCTATGCTTGAGCAAAAGAGATCGTCCTTAGTGTTGCATGCATGGGCGCAAGAGGAGTGGTGCTGATCTTCTCTTGGAATGTGAAGCTACCGACGTCCCCGAGTCATGTGGAGATAATACATTTGACGTAACATAGTGGAATGAAGAACCTTCAGGAAGGCGTGGCGATGTGTCGTCGGGCATCGCCAGGGCGAGAGACATGCGGACATCGCCAGGGCGCGAGGCATGCGGACATCGCCAGGGCGCGAGGCATGCGGACATCGCCAGGGCGAGAGACATGCGGACATCGCCAGGGCGCGAGGCATGCGGACATCGCCAGGGCGGGAGACATGCGGGGGCATCGCCGGGGCGCGAGGCATGCGGGCATCGCCGGGGCGCGAGGCATGCGGGCATCGCCGGGGCGCGAGGCATGCGGGCATCGCCGGGGCGCGAGGCATGCGGGCATCGCCGGGGCGCGAGGCATGCGGGCATCGCCGGGGCGCGAGGCATGCGGGCATCGCCGGGGCGCGAGGCATGCGGGCATCGCCGGGGCGCGAGGCATGCGGGCATCGCCGGGGCGCGAGGCATGCGGGCATCGCCGGGGCGCGAGGCATGCGGGCATCGCCGGGGCGCGAGGCATGCGGGCATCGCCGGGGCGCGAGGCATGCGGGCATCGCCGGGGCGCGAGGCATGCGGGCATCGCCGGGGCGCGAGGCATGCGGGCATCGCCGGGGCGCGAGGCATGCGGGCATCGCCGGGGCGCGAGGCATGCGGGCATCGCCGGGGCGCGAGGCATGCGGGCATCGCCGGGGCGCGAGGCATGCGGTCATCGCCGGGGCGCGAGGCATATGGACATCGCCTGGGATAGACATCGGTCGTCTTCCAGGTTATCGCGCGATGACGTGTTGCACACAGTTAAAGTGGGACCCAGACTCCCAGCAGAAGGCACGCGGCACGCGCGACACGTAGACAAAAAGTGTTGGTTCAGAACAGTGACATCAGAATGTTGGCATGCACAAGAAACACTCGCGGTCGTACTGTTCAGAGCAGTGGTTGGCATGCACAAGAGACAACAGTGGTCGTACTGTTCAGAGCAGTGGTTGGCATGCACAAGAGACAACCGTGGTCGTGCTGTTCAGAGAAACGTACACTCAGGGTCCTGCAGAAGGGAGTGGCAGCAGCATACGTGGACAAGTATGCTTGGATTCAAAAACCCACTGCGGGGAGGCGAAGAACGTTGGAGTGGCCCAAGAGTGAAAGAGTGAGAGCATCTCCATCCTTCTCCTTTCTCTCCTTCACGCTGCGTTTCAGGCATCCTCAAGCACCAGTACGACGTCCGCCCTTAGAGCACCTGGGAGGTTCTCTGCAAGTTCTCCGAAACAGACGCTAAAACAGAGCTTAAGGCATCCTTGAAGCTCGTGGGTTTGGAGTTCTTAGTGAAGTTACGCAAGTCCAGGTAAGGGAAGCTAGCCTTCATTTTCAATACAAGCCATAGATTAGCTGTTTCCGAAGTGAGGGCAACGTGGTCGCCGGTTTCGTTTTCATCTTCGTGAATGCTCTGTTCTATGTGTCTGGGCGACGTGGTCGCCGGTTTTAAATACAGATTTTGAAATCCCCTGCTTTTGAATCAGATCGCCGGTTTTGGCGTTGTTTTGCGAACTCCCCTGTTTTTGGTGTTGTTTTGAGACTGCTTGAGATTTAAATGTGATATTCGAAAGTTTGAACCTTTGAAATGATTGTTGCTATGATTTGAATCATTCGATTGAGTGGTATGATGTTTTGAATGTTGTGAATGTGAGATCAAGGCATAGTATTTTCAAGAAAGGAAATACCGTGTAAGATCATTTGTGTAATGTGTATTGACTAGGGGCTTGTCTAGAAGGAGATATCCTGACTCTGCTGATATAATGGAATCACGTAGATGAAGTTATTCAGTTGTGGAGAGTCGGAGGAGGTTCATATGAATGGGCGAGTAGTGTGAAAAAGAACGAGCTCGGCCTGTTATATGAATTAACCTTGTCATACCGGGAGAGTGATAACATTGAGATTATATATGCGCATGCTGTGTGGATTTCACAGCGACCCTGTGTGGATTTCACAGTGGTATGGTATGACAGGTGCAGATCTCTGAGCCTGACTCAACGCACGAGTCAATCCGGAAGTAGAGTCATGTGTCTATGCATTGTGGGTCAGTGGAAAGTCTGACGTGTGAATCTTGAATACTGAATGTAGCAAAGAGACACTTGACGAGTATGTGGATTATGGAAATCTTGATGGTTGCATTTCATATGGCTTATGTATGGAGTGGAAATTCACGTTTTCTATGGATTTAAAGTTTTTGAAACATCTAGCTTACCCTTTTATCTGGTATTGTGATTGTTTGCTTAAACCTGTGATGATTGTGTATTTTTGCACGGGAGCAGACGAGGTTGCAGGTGGTAGAGTTCCTCAGTGAGTGGTCGCCGGAAGGAGATCGCCCATTTATGTTTCTGTTAGGCGATCACCTTTTTCTGTTGTCTGATAGGAGATCGCCGTTTCCTGATAGGAGATCGCCCATCCTGTTGGGAGATCGCCTGTTTTTATTTATTTTGTTGTATTTAATTTACGTTTTTGGAATACCGACCGACCTTGTATTAAACTCCCTGCGAGAAGAAAACTTCATTACGTATATACAATTATGTTCACTTCAATATTATTATTTTCTCTCTATTTCATTTTATAATTATGAAAAGAATTTGGCGGGATGTTACACAGCTCACTGGTCGGTTGGCCGCCTTGTCACGGTTCATGTCTGCTGGAGGAGAGAAGGGTCATCCGTTTTTCCAATGTCTCAAGCGCAACAGTAGATTCGTGTGGACACCGGAATGCGAAGAAGCCTTCTTGAAGCTGAAGGAGTATCTGGCGAGCCCACCAGTATTGTGGAAACCGCAAATGGGCACCCCCCTTCGCTTGTATTTTGCTGTGACAGAGAGGGCGGTCAGCTCGGTCCTGGTACAAGAGCAAAGTCAGGTCCAGAAACCTGTGTATTTTGTAAGTAAGGTACTGCGAGGCCCAGAAACGAGGTATCAGACCTTGGAGAAGGCAGCACTGGCGGTAGTTTTTTCAGCCAGAAGGCTCAGACACTATTTCCACAGCTTCACCATAGTGGTCATGAAAGACTTGCCCATCCAGAATGTGTTGAAGAAGCCAGACGTAGCAGGAAGGATGGTCAAGTGGGCTGTGGAACTCTCAGAATTCGACATCCAGTACGAGCCCCGAGGACCGATCAAGGGGCAGGTGTTCGCCGACTTCGTGGTTGAACTGTCGTCGGTCGCGACACCTGCAGAAGGCGTAGTTTTTCGATGGGTCTTATCAGTGGATGGCTCCTCCAATCAGCAGGGAAGCGGTGCTGGAGTCATTCTGGAAGGCCCGAACGGGGTGCTGATCGAACAATCCCTTCGCTTCGCCTTCAAGGCTAGCAACAATCAGGCGGAGTATGAAGCCCTGATCGCAGGAATGTTGCTGGCAAAAGAGATGGGAGCAAGAAGTCTGGTGGCTAAGAGTGATTCGTTGCTAGTCACTGGGCAAGTTACAGGGGAGTTCCAGGCGAACGATCCTCAGATGGCAGCCTACCTGGAGTACGTCCAGCTCATGAAGACATCCTTCGATGAGTTTGAGTTGGTGCATGTGCCCCGCGAGCAAAATGCCAGAGCAGATCTGCTTGCCAAGCTGGCCAACTCAGGCAAGGGGGGAAAACAGAGGACCGTCATTCAAGAGACTTTAAAGGTACCACGAGCGTTCGTATCAGACAATCAAATACTTCAAGTATCCAATTCGGTGAAGCGTCTGGCGATCAGTCATCGGTCCCTGACTCAAGAAACGCTGAAAGCACCGAGGGTGAGGGCGCGACCGGCAAGGTCCGATGAGGCGATGGAAGTCTGCGCTGTCAAGGGGCCCGATACGTGGATAACGCCGTACCAGTTGTACCTAGAGGATGGTGTGCTCCCACTGGACTCAACAGAGGCAAAGAAGATAAAGAAGAGCTCGAGTAAGTTTACTCTAATCGACGGGAATTTGTTTAGATTTGGCTTTTCCCATCCAGTACAAATGTGCGTGCATGGAGAGCAATGCACCAGACTCATGTCAGAGTTGCACGAAGGGGTGTGCGGAAGCCACGTCGGTGGTCGCGCTCTGGCAAGTAGGATCCTCCGCGCAGGGTATTACTGGCCAACGCTGAAAGAAGACTGTGTGAAGTACGCTCAGCGGTGCAAACAATGCCAACTTCATGCAGACTGGCATAAGGCACCCCCGGAGGAGTTGAAGTCCATCCATAGCCCGTGGCCATTTCACACGTGGGGAATCGACATCCTGGGACCCTTTCCTCTGGCGATCAGGCAGATGAAGTTCCTCATAGTGGCCATCGAGTATTTCACAAAATGGGTGGAGGCGGAACCAGTGGCCCACATCACCGCTCAGAAGGTCGAGCATTTTGTCTGGAAGAATATTGTCTGTCGTTTCGGAGTACCCAAGAGGCTGGTATCCGACAACGGCACTCAGTTCACCAGTCACCAGTTGAGAAAGATGTGCGAAGAACTGAAGATACAACAAGTGTTCGCCTCAGTAGAACACCCGCAGACCAACGGGCAGGTGGAGTCCGCCAACCGAGTGCTGCTTAGGGGACTAAAGCGAAGATTAGAGAAAGCCAAGGGGAAGTGGGCAGAAGAGGTTCCCAGAATTGTATGGTCCTACCATACCACCCCACAGTCTAGCACCCAAGAGACACCCTTTAGTCTTGTCTATGGGACGGATGCTATGATCCCCGTGGAGATACAGGAGAGCTCCCCTAGATTCCTGAACTTTATCGTCGAAGAGTCCAATCAAGAGCGAAAGGTGAATCTGGACCTCCTGGACGAAGTGCGAGAGGGAGCCAGGATTAGTGCTGAAGCTGTCAAGAGAAGAGTAGAATGGAGGCACAATTCCAAGGTGAAGCCCAGGCGTTTCCAGGAGGGCGATCTGGTGATGAGGAAAGCACACCAGAATGAGATGGAGAACAAGTTATCTCCAAAGTGGACGGGTCCATATAGAGTAGTTGAGGCGTTGGAGAATGGAGCTTATCGGCTGGAGACTCTGGATGGAGCACCTATCCCCAGGACATGGAACGCTACACACTTAAGATTCTACTTCAGTTAAGTTATAAAGTAGATGCGTTCTTGCGCTGCACACACACCCAATGTATGTACTGTAAATAGTTGAACAGGTCAGGGGGCACTCTTTTCCCGATGAGGGTTTTTAACGAGGCCACCCAATAAAAAAGATTTCAGTATGTCAAGTGTGCACATGTTTCCCAGTTTCAAGTTCCGCTTGCCCCAAATGCAAGTCCAAGGGATCGGTTGAAGCCTGCTCGCCCCAGGCGCGAGTACGGACCACTGACCTATATTCTCCTCACCCCAGGGGTGAGTGCAGGTGGCCAAAGTTTGGGAACTCGGGAGTACTAGTAAGACCGAGAGAGGGAAAGGGAAGATTTCGAGAAACGTCCAAACAGGAACCAGACCTAAAGGTCGATGACCTCGGGGCAAGCAAGAGGGGTCAACAAGAAAAACTCTTCCTCCCCGTAGCAAGACATCATCTTCGCGTTTAAGCACCAAGAAGCAGAGCGCGATCAGGGATCGGTGCATCCAACGCGCGACCAACCGTCGGTGCATGGTCATCAGGGTCTTGCTAACACGTCTTAAGCTGGGACCCAGGTTCCCAGCGAGAGCGTTACGCATGCACCTCGCATGATTCCAGAAGAAGGTTGGTCATCGGGGTCTTGCTAACACGTCTTAAGCTGGGACCCAGGTTCCCAGCGAGAGCGTTACGCATGCACCTCGCATGATTCCTGTAACATCCCGCCAAAACGTTTCACAAATATATAAAATGAAAATATACATAAAACCAAAGTGTTGAAATGAACATAATTATATATATGTAATGATGTTTCTCCTCGCAGGGAGTTTAATACAAAACGGTCATTTTCCAAAACTTAAACATAAAAACAGCAAAAACAACCAAACAACCGATCTCCCAACATAAAAAGGGCGATCTCCTATCAGGCAGGCGATCTCCTATCAACCAGGCGATCTCCTATCAACCAGGCGATCTCCTATCAAACCGGCGATCTCCTATCAAACCGGCGATCTCAACTTCCTGTAACGTCATCTGCTCCCGTGTAAAGATTACACGATCATCACAGGTTTTAAGAAAACAGCCATAGAACCAAAACGCAGGGTAAGCTAGACATTTAAAAGAGAGTTTGAATATGAGCTTAAAAACCAATCATGAAACCAATTTAAGACATCCACATAAAACCATCAACTTTCTCATTTTCCACAAAACCATTCGATAATCACATATCTCACAAATCAATTCCAGAGTCTCAAAATTCACATCAGCAATCAAGTGTCTATCAATTCAATTTCTCATTTCACACGTCAGACTTTCCACTGACTCATCACACCAGACACTTGACCACTATTCCGGAGACTCGTGCATTGAACTTAGCGTCCTGAGACATGCACCTGTCACGCTAAAAGGCTGGAAAGTGACCTCAGCCATGCGCATCACACAATCTCAATATCATCATTATCACAGCATGACAGGGTAAATCCATACTACAGGCCGAACTCGTTCTATTTCACACGAGACACCCATACGTATGACCTCCTTCGACTCTCCACAACTGAGTAACTTCTTCTATGTGATTTCATTACCTCAGTAGAGTCAGGATCGTCTCATTACACCAGGACACTCACTGATCAATACACATCCTACACAGATCTTACACGGTATTTCCTTTCCTGAAAATACTATGCCTCGATCCCACATTCACAACATTCACACATCACATAACATTTCAACAAATGATTCCAGTCACAGAAAAACTCATGCCAAGATTCAGATTTTCGAATATCACATTTAAATCTCAAACAGTTTTCAAACAACACAAAAACAGGAGATAATTCAATAACAGATGAAAACCGGCGATCACCTCCAGAAATCGGCGATCACGAACAAAACTGGGTTTAAAGCAAGAACAGTTTGAACACCGGCGACCACGTCGCCCCCAACATCAAAATCATCACACATACAGTTTTCATTAGAAGTAAGGCTAGCTTCCCTTACCTGGATCAGCGTGAAATCTCACTTCAAGCTCTAAACCGCCGAACGTAAAGGATGCCTGAACTCTGCCTAAGCGTTCTAATTGGTAAAACTTGCAGAGACCCTTCTCAAATGCTCTATGGAAATCGCTGGTAATTTAACTGGTGCCTGGAATTTCTGAGTCGCAGTGCAAAGGAGAGAAAAGAGAAAGCTGAAGGTGAACTCACTCTCTCACCTTTCATACTCTCACTGCGTTTTATACTCACTAAGAGGCGGTGTATTCTGACACTAGGAACATAGGCCTGCCATGTAGCCATCATTACCTACTCTCTAACTAACCCTCCTTGGTGGGTTTTCTTCCTCGAATTAAGTGCAACCTGACAGTATGGCCACGTGGCGTCGCTGTGCACATGGAGCTACTGCTCCTGAAGGACTTTCACTGCCTACATGTCGCACATGCAGCACGTTCATCCTGGAAACCAGGGCCCCACTTTATCTGTGTGAAACGCGACATCGCGCGATAACCTTTCGCCGATGACCACTCGCGCAAAGACAATCCACCGATGACCCATCCTGGAGGACGACCGATGTCTCTCTCTGGAAGACGACCGATGTCTCTCTCTGGAAGACGACCGATGTCCCTCTCTTCCTGGAGACCGACCGAGGTATCTTCCTCCTGGAGTCCGACCGAGGTCTCTTCCTCCTGGAGACCGACCGAGGTCTCTTCCTCCTGGAGACCGACCGAGGTCTCTTCCTCCTGGAGACCGACCGAGGTCTCCTCTTGGCGACACCCGCATGCCTCTCGCGCCCAGGCAAAGCCCACATGCATCTCGCGCCCTGGCGATGCCCGTATTTCTCTCGCGCCCTGGCGATGTCCGCATGCCTCTCGCGCCCTGGCGATGCCCGCATGCCTCTCGCGCCCTGGCGTTGCCCGCATGCCTCTCGCGCCCTGGCGATGCCCGCATGCCTCTCGCGCCCTGGCGATCATGTTCTATGCGATCTCATGGCTTTCTAACTACACTTTCCTTTACTTTTATTTTAAATAAAACATACTTAGAATTTACTTAAAATATATCACTTTTATTCCAATAAGATTTTCTAGGTCCTTACAATCTCCCTAACAACAAAAATTTTCGTCCTCGAAAATGGAATTACAAGAAAAAGAGATGGGGATAGTCGTTTCTCATGTCCTCTTCCAACTCCCAAGTCGAATCACCGGATCTCTCATCCCACACCACTTTAACCATATGGATGGTCTTACTCCTGAGCGGTTTGCTTTGGTGATCGTCTATCCTGACTGGTCTTGCTTCAAAAGACAAGTCGTCCCTGATCTGCACGTCGTCCACCTCCAACACGTGACAAGGGTCGGCGAGATATTTCCTTAACTGTGATACGTGGAAGACATTATGCAGATTTGCCAAATGTGGAGGTAGGGCGATCTCATAGGCTACTGGACCAATTTTCCTCAAGATCTGGTAAGGTCCAACAAACTTAGGAGACAGCTTCTTTGGTCTGATAGCTCGTCCTACACCCTTGGTTGGTGTCACTCTCATAAACTCATGGCCTTCAGCAGCAAACTCCAAAGGTCTTCTCCTCTGAATCTGCCGACTTTGAGAAGCTCTCATTCTGCCTTGTATCAGCTTCAGCTCCTCGGTTGTCTGCTGAATCAACTCTGGCCCAACCAAGATTGCATCGCCCTCCTGATACCAACATAAGGGAGTCCTGCATTTTCCCCCATACAGAGCTTCATACAATTACTGACTTCAAAACCCCATAACACCACTGATCCAGCCCCTTGACCAAACGCCAGAGCTTCTTCTTCTAGCCTCCTCCTTCTCACCAGCTTCGCGCCAAGCACCTCAATGACTTCACTTGAAAGAACAAGTTGGCGCCTCTGAATCTTTCTCTCTCCTGACGGTTATCCCTCTTGACACGTGGAGGATATCTGGTCACACACGTGTCGTCATCTGGAGAACCTACAACTGAGTCGTTACTTCTACTTTGCTCCTACGGCTAAGTTATCCACACAGGGAGTAGCCTAGTGCGCTAGCTACTGTGGGCGCAGCCTTAACACGATGAACTGGCAGCCTTAACGTGATGAACTAATCTTCTCAAATGTACGGCGACGTGAAAACCCCGGCGATCTGAATATCAGGCGATGTGCTCCTTTCGGCGTTTGGTTGACCACTGATCTCGTATTCTCCACACACGGTCGATAGGCGTGTACTGACTTTCTCTCCCGGCGATAGGCGTGTATTGATCCTCACGGCGATAGGCGTGTATTGATCCTCACGGCGATAGGCGTGTTCTATTCTTAACACACGGCGATAGGCGATTGCTACTCTGTGTTTCTTTACTTCTCGGGTTCAGCTTACAGGCGCTCGCCTGATACTGATCCGCAAGTGTTGATCCCTTAACCACCCCAACCAATCACCATTCTGGGCGATCGCCTCTCTGATTCACTCGCCACCCTCTACCACATGACTCCTTTGAACGATCTACGTAATCAACTGTTGCTGGCATCATCTACTGCTGATAGCCAACCAGATCAACCACTACCACTGCCGATTCTAAATCATAAGTAGAATAATTATCTCTCATGAACTTTGAGTTGCTTTGAAGCATATGCAACCACTCTCTTCTTTTGCATCCAAAACGCATCCCAACCCTTGATGTGAAGCACCACAGTAGACGTCAAAAGGTCTTCCGACCTCTGGAATTACCCGCACTGGAGTACCTCATGGAGATACGCTGGGTTTGATGAAATGCTTCTCCAACAGCTCTTCCACTTGCTTCTTCAATTCTACCAACTCGGCTGGAGCCATCCTGCAAGGTGCCATTGACACTGGTCCAGCTCCGGGTACCAAAACAATAGAGAATTCCACTTCCCTCTTAGGAGGTAACCCAGGTACTTCTTCTGGAAATACATCCATCCAATCTTTCACCATATGAATCCTGCTTACGTCCTCTTCATCCTTCACTTCCAGCCGAGCTACCATCACGAAACACCTCGCCCCTTCTTCCAACTCTGATCGCCCAAGCCGAGCAGATCTCACATCTGGCTCTTGGAGATCGGAAAACACCTCTTTCTGCCTACCGCAAACTATGGGAACGTGATCGGCAGACAGTCAATCCATTCACAGGATAACATCCAGATCCTGCAGAGGTAGACAGATCAAATTCACTTTGAATCTGCATCCCTCTACTATCACTGAACATTCGGGGCAACTGTAGAGGTCACCACCTGCCCTGACACAGGTGTAGAGACCAACAGTTCGAAGGGTAACTCCTTCACTATAAGGCCCAGCTCGGCTACACCGACTTGACACAAAGGAGTGTGTCGCTCAGGATCAAACAAAGCTTCTACACCCCTACCAGATATAAAACAAACATCTTATACCAATATACCTGACTGGGACGCCTCAGCTCCTGCCATGGCAAACACTCTCCCTGTTGCCTGAGGTCTGCTACTTTCATTCCTCTACCGCCGAGGTCCCCTGGGTTGACTCATCTCTTTTCTGTTGGGGCAATTTCTAGAAATGTGCCCCATCCTTTTGCACGTGAAACATCTGGGTTCCCAAGGTGATTGCTGCTGAGGCTGGGGCGGTGCTGCTCTTGCCCTATGCTGTGGAGGTCTCTCATAAGGCTCAATCTGCTGTTGCTGCATCCTTGTCTTCCCACTGGAAGAACCCCCTGGGTGCGACCTGATCACCCGGGGATCACCCTTTTCCAGGGTCTCCACCATCTTCGCCTTTTCTACCAAGGCGTGAAATTCCCTGATGCACATCGGGGCTATCGTCCTCTTCAGCCCGTGCTTCAGCCCTTCCTCAAACTTCCTGCACCTCCAAGCTTCGGAGGTCGCCTGAGTATAAAATCTGGCGAGGTACTCAAACCGAGCAGCATAGGCGTTCACAGACGTCTCCCCCTGCTCCAATTTTAAGAACTCAGCTTCCCTCGCAAACTTTGCGCTGTCAGGGAAGTATTTCTCCAAGAACCTCACCCTAAAGCTCTCCCAGTCCAACACCTCCTCTCTGGCCTCCATCATTTGCTGAGCTCCCATCCACCAGAACTCTGCTTCTCCAGACAGCAGATAAGTGGCAAACAACAACTTCTTCTCTTCAGGGCAGGAGGTCGCCCTAAAGATTTTCTCCATTTCCCTGACCCACTGATCTGCTTGATCAGGAGTAGCATTCCCACAGAACTTGGGTGGGTTGTGCCTTATGAACTCAGCCAGTCCCATCCGCTCCTGAGGCTGACCGACGGGCGAATTCGTATCAGCCGACCGAGTAGTCTCCCAATGCTGCATGGTAGCTTGATGGTTCTGCGCCATCGCCGCATTCTGCTGCTGGATGGCACCTGCCATCATCTCAATGGCCCTGGCGATCTGGCCCATTTCAGAAGAAGGTTGGGGAGAGGTAGGAGGTCTACGAGTCATTTTCCTCGTTCTCAGATTCCGAAACTACTAGCTTCTATATTCCCTACAACTATAAGAATGAGATCGATAAGGAATCAATTCATTCAAGGGGGGTAACATCACGACCTTACAAGGTCAGCTTCTCAAATTCCCTAGGAATTTGAGTCCATCAACAGAACCATAAAGCTTATAACCTCAAGCAAAACACCAGAACAGCTACTGGTGTGCAACCATCAATCCACACAGCCACTCACAATCAATTACAAGAACACTCAATAACATGAAATAGATCACACCAGAAGTCAAAGTATGCTAAACATTAAACCTCTGGAATTTAGATTGAGAATCACCCCGATCCGGTCATGAGTGTGCACCCTCACCACCTTATCAAGACCCTCTCATTCTAAATACTAAGATTTTCAGTTAGGCATACATTCACTACAGCACACACAAAAGTTCAATACAAAAACGTTTGAAAACCTTTCACAATAGTTGTCACTTAAAACTCAAATAAGTTTTCATGAGCAGAAGAAAACACAATGGATCCACAGCCCTCAGGTCATCCAAAGGACGAACTGCTCTGATACCATTAATGTAACATCCCGCCAAAACGTTTCACAAATATATAAAATGAAAATATACATAAAACCAAAGTGTTGAAATGAACATAATTATATATATGTAATGATGTTTCTCCTCGCAGGGAGTTTAATACAAAACGGTCATTTTCCAAAACTTAAACATAAAAACAGCAAAAACAACCAAACAACCGATCTCCCAACATAAAAAGGGCGATCTCCTATCAGGCAGGCGATCTCCTATCAACCAGGCGATCTCCTATCAACCAGGCGATCTCCTATCAAACCGGCGATCTCCTATCAAACCGGCGATCTCAACTTCCTGTAACGTCATCTGCTCCCGTGTAAAGATTACACGATCATCACAGGTTTTAAGAAAACAGCCATAGAACCAAAACGCAGGGTAAGCTAGACATTTAAAAGAGAGTTTGAATATGAGCTTAAAAACCAATCATGAAACCAATTTAAGACATCCACATAAAACCATCAACTTTCTCATTTTCCACAAAACCATTCGATAATCACATATCTCACAAATCAATTCCAGAGTCTCAAAATTCACATCAGCAATCAAGTGTCTATCAATTCAATTTCTCATTTCACACGTCAGACTTTCCACTGACTCATCACACCAGACACTTGACCACTATTCCGGAGACTCGTGCATTGAACTTAGCGTCCTGAGACATGCACCTGTCACGCTAAAAGGCTGGAAAGTGACCTCAGCCATGCGCATCACACAATCTCAATATCATCATTATCACAGCATGACAGGGTAAATCCATACTACAGGCCGAACTCGTTCTATTTCACACGAGACACCCATACGTATGACCTCCTTCGACTCTCCACAACTGAGTAACTTCTTCTATGTGATTTCATTACCTCAGTAGAGTCAGGATCGTCTCATTACACCAGGACACTCACTGATCAATACACATCCTACACAGATCTTACACGGTATTTCCTTTCCTGAAAATACTATGCCTCGATCCCACATTCACAACATTCACACATCACATAACATTTCAACAAATGATTCCAGTCACAGAAAAACTCATGCCAAGATTCAGATTTTCGAATATCACATTTAAATCTCAAACAGTTTTCAAACAACACAAAAACAGGAGATAATTCAATAACAGATGAAAACCGGCGATCACCTCCAGAAATCGGCGATCACGAACAAAACTGGGTTTAAAGCAAGAACAGTTTGAACACCGGCGACCACGTCGCCCCCAACATCAAAATCATCACACATACAGTTTTCATTAGAAGTAAGGCTAGCTTCCCTTACCTGGATCAGCGTGAAATCTCACTTCAAGCTCTAAACCGCCGAACGTAAAGGATGCCTGAACTCTGCCTAAGCGTTCTAATTGGTAAAACTTGCAGAGACCCTTCTCAAATGCTCTATGGAAATCGCTGGTAATTTAACTGGTGCCTGGAATTTCTGAGTCGCAGTGCAAAGGAGAGAAAAGAGAAAGCTGAAGGTGAACTCACTCTCTCACCTTTCATACTCTCACTGCGTTTTATACTCACTAAGAGGCGGTGTATTCTGACACTAGGAACATAGGCCTGCCATGTAGCCATCATTACCTACTCTCTAACTAACCCTCCTTGGTGGGTTTTCTTCCTCGAATTAAGTGCAACCTGACAGTATGGCCACGTGGCGTCGCTGTGCACATGGAGCTACTGCTCCTGAAGGACTTTCACTGCCTACATGTCGCACATGCAGCACGTTCATCCTGGAAACCAGGGCCCCACTTTATCTGTGTGAAACGCGACATCGCGCGATAACCTTTCGCCGATGACCACTCGCGCAAAGACAATCCACCGATGACCCATCCTGGAGGACGACCGATGTCTCTCTCTGGAAGACGACCGATGTCTCTCTCTGGAAGACGACCGATGTCCCTCTCTTCCTGGAGACCGACCGAGGTATCTTCCTCCTGGAGTCCGACCGAGGTCTCTTCCTCCTGGAGACCGACCGAGGTCTCTTCCTCCTGGAGACCGACCGAGGTCTCTTCCTCCTGGAGACCGACCGAGGTCTCCTCTTGGCGACACCCGCATGCCTCTCGCGCCCAGGCAAAGCCCACATGCATCTCGCGCCCTGGCGATGCCCGTATGTCTCTCGCGCCCTGGCGATGTCCGCATGCCTCTCGCGCCCTGGCGATGCCCGCATGCCTCTCGCGCCCTGGCGATGCCCGCATGCCTCTCGCGCCCTGGCGATGCCCGCATGCCTCTCGCGCCCTGGCGATCATGTTCTATGCGATCTCATGGCTTTCTAACTACACTTTCCTTTACTTTTATTTTAAATAAAACATACTTAGAATTTACTTAAAATATATCACTTTTATTCCAATAAGATTTTCTAGGTCCTTACAATCTCCCTAACAACAAAAATTTTCGTCCTCGAAAATGGAATTACAAGAAAAAGAGATGGGGATAGTCGTTTCTCATGTCCTCTTCCAACTCCCAAGTCGAATCACCGGATCTCTCATCCCACACCACTTTAACCATATGGATGGTCTTACTCCTGAGCGGTTTGCTTTGGTGATCGTCTATCCTGACTGGTCTTGCTTCAAAAGACAAGTCGTCCCTGATCTGCACGTCGTCCACCTCCAACACGTGACAAGGGTCGGCGAGATATTTCCTTAACTGTGATACGTGGAAGACATTATGCAGATTTGCCAAATGTGGAGGTAGGGCGATCTCATAGGCTACTGGACCAATTTTCCTCAAGATCTGGTAAGGTCCAACAAACTTAGGAGACAGCTTCTTTGGTCTGATAGCTCGTCCTACACCCTTGGTTGGTGTCACTCTCATAAACTCATGGCCTTCAGCAGCAAACTCCAAAGGTCTTCTCCTCTGAATCTGCCGACTTTGAGAAGCTCTCATTCTGCCTTGTATCAGCTTCAGCTCCTCGGTTGTCTGCTGAATCAACTCTGGCCCAACCAAGATTGCATCGCCCTCCTGATACCAACATAAGGGAGTCCTGCATTTTCCCCCATACAGAGCTTCATACAATTACTGACTTCAAAACCCCATAACACCACTGATCCAGCCCCTTGACCAAACGCCAGAGCTTCTTCTTCTAGCCTCCTCCTTCTCACCAGCTTCGCGCCAAGCACCTCAATGACTTCACTTGAAAGAACAAGTTGGCGCCTCTGAATCTTTCTCTCTCCTGACGGTTATCCCTCTTGACACGTGGAGGATATCTGGTCACACACGTGTCGTCATCTGGAGAACCTACAACTGAGTCGTTACTTCTACTTTGCTCCTACGGCTAAGTTATCCACACAGGGAGTAGCCTAGTGCGCTAGCTACTGTGGGCGCAGCCTTAACACGATGAACTGGCAGCCTTAACGTGATGAACTAATCTTCTCAAATGTACGGCGACGTGAAAACCCCGGCGATCTGAATATCAGGCGATGTGCTCCTTTCGGCGTTTGGTTGACCACTGATCTCGTATTCTCCACACACGGTCGATAGGTGTAAGGACCTGGAAAATCTTATTGGAATAAAAGTGATATATTTTAAGTCAATTCTAAGTATGTCTTTATTTAAAAATATAAAGGAAGGGAAGTATAGCTTAAAAGTCTACGAGACCGCCGTAATTGAAAGAGTAGGCGATCTCCGACTTCTCTGGCACATGATCGCCTGTCGCCTTGATTCCACAGAACGCCTATCGCCTGTAGTGTACCTAGTCGCCTGTCGCCTAGGGTACACATGATCGCCGAAACTACACTTAGTGTGTAGTCAAGATGTTGGATCAACCATGGTGGGTTCCCAAAGACCACGTGCATCAAGGTGTGGGTTAAGCCTTAGACACGCTGTGCATGCGAAGCTCTATGCTTGGGTATTGGAGATCGTCCTTAGTGTTGCATGCATGGGCGCACGAGGGCAAGTGCCAATCCACCCTTGGAAATGTGAAGCTACCGACGTCACCGAGTCACGTGGAGATGATACCTTGGACGTAACATAGTGCAATGAGGAACCTTCAGCAAGGAGTGTCGTCGGTCGTCGCCGGGGCGTGAGGCATGCGGGCATCGCCGGGGCGTGAGGCATGCAGGTGTCGCCGGGGCGTGAGGCATACGGGTGTCGCCGGGGCGCGAGAGGCATGCGGACATCGCCATGGCGCGAGGCATGTGGACATCGCCACAGAGAGACATCGGTCGTCTTCCAGAGAGAGGTCATCGGTGGAGAGTCTTCACGCAAGAGGTCATCGGTGGAAGGTTATCGCGCGATGTCGAGTTGTACGTAGAGAAGGTGGGACCCAGACTCCCAGCATGAGACGCGCGGCACGCGCGACACGTAGACAAAAGTGTTGGTTCAGAACAGTGACATCAGAATGTTGGCATGCGCAAGAGACACTCGCGGTCGTACTGTTCAGAGCAGTGGTTGGCATGCACAAGAGACAACCGTAGTCGTACTGTTCAGAGAAAGGTACACTCAGACTTCCCTGCAGAGTGGGTGGTGGCAGCTGCTTTTGTGGACAAGTTGGTTTAAGATGGAAAAACCCACTGCTGAGGGAACAAGACATTTCAGTTGTTCAAGAGCGAAAGAGTGAGTACCTCCCTTCTCCTCCATTTCTCTCCTTTGCGCTGCGATTCGGGCACATTCACACAAGAGCACGACGAGCGACGGCCACCATTAGAGCACCTGGGAAGTTCTCTGCAAATCCTTCAAACCAGACGCAAAAACAGAGCCAAGGCGTTCTTCAAGCTTCGTTGGATTTAGGAGCTCTTGGTATTTTGCGCAAGTCCAGGTAAGGGAAGCTAGCCTCCATCTTTAATACGAGCCATAGTTTAGCTATTTTCTGAAGTGTAGGCGGCGTGGTCGCCGTTTTCGCTTTCGTCTTCGTGAAATACTCTGTTTTATGTGTTTGGGCGATGTGGTCGCCGGTTTTATATAAAGCCTTCGAAACACCCTGTTTTTGAACTAGATCGCCGGTTTTGGCGTTGTTTGTGAACTCTCTGTTTCTGGGTGTTGCTTTGAAACTACTTGAGATTTAAACGAGATATTCGAAGATCTGAACCTTTGAAATGATTGTTCTATGATTGAATCATGTATTTGAGTGGTATGATGTTTGGAATGCTGTGAATGTGGGATCGAGGCATAGTATTTTCAGGAAAGGAAATACCGTGTAAGATCTGTATAGGTGTATTGACTAGGGGCTTGTCTAGAAGGAGATATCCTGACTCTGCTGAGATAATGGAATCAAGTAGATGAAGTTATTCAGTTGGTGAGAGTCGAAGGAGGTTCGTACGTATGGGTGAGTTGTTCAAATGGGAACGAGCTCGGCCTGTTATACGAATTTACCTTGTCATACCGAGAGAATGGTAACAATGAGATGGTATATGCGCATGCTGTGTGGATTCACAGTGGTAGGTATGACAGGTGCAAATCTCTGGGCCTGAGTCAACGCACGAGTCAATCCGGAAGTAGTGTCATGTGTCTATGCATTGTGGGCCAGTGGAAAGTCTGGCATGTGAAATGAGAAACTGGAATATTGATAGGCACTTGATGCTGTATTGTGAAATGGAAATGACTATGGGTGAATGTTGTGAAGTCTGTGGTTTTGGGCGAGCAGTTGAATGCTATGAGTAGCTCCACGTTTTACATGGATATCTTGGAAAATGTTTTACCTTGATCTATTATGTTCATGATTTTAAATGCCTTATTTTAAACCTCCTTAAAATATCTAGCTTACCCTGCGTTTTCGTCTTGTGGGTGTTCTTCTTAAAACTTGTGATGATCGTGTATAATTTGCACGGGAGCAGATGACGTTACAGGAAGTTGAGATCGCCGGTTTGATAGGAGATCGCCTGCCTGATAGGAGATCGCCTTCCTGATAGGAGATCGCCTGCCTGATAGGAGATCGCCCAGTTGTAGGGAGATCGCCTGTTCGTCTATTTTGTTGTATTTTGTTAAGTAATGAAAACATTTGGCTAGTTATGTATCAAACTCCCTAAGAGGAGCAACTTCATTACTTATATATATATTATCATGTACTCTTCGATATTATTTGTTTACCTTTATTTTCATTATACATGTATGTATGGTTTTATTTGGCGGGATAAGGTCTAGCTGTTACCCCCCTTGAATGAATTGATTCTTATCGATTTCATTCTCACAGTTGTAGGGAATATAGAAGTCAATAGATTCATAAGATGGCACGTAGACCTTCTACCCCACCCCAACCTTCCTCAGAGATGAGCCAGATCGCCAAGGCCATCGAGATGATGGCGACTGCCATTCAGCAACAGAACGCAGCGATGGCCCAGAACCATCAAGCCACAATGCAACACTGGGAAACTGCCCGATCTGCTGAGACAAACTCCCACGTCGGTCAGCCCCAAGAACAGATGGGACTGGCCGAGTTCATGAGGCACAACCCACCTAAGTTCAGTGGGAATGCTACCCCTGACCAGGCAGATCAGTGGGTCAGAGAATTGGAGAAAATCTTTAGGGCGACCTCCTGCCCTGAAGAGAAGAAACTGTTGTTTGCCACCTACCTACTAACTGGAGAAGCTGAGTTCTGGTGGATGGGAGCTCAGCAGATGATGGAGGCCCGAGAGGATGTATTGGATTGGGAGAGCTTCAGGGTGAGGTTCTTGGAGAAATACTTCCCAGACAGCGCCAAGTTTGCGAGGGAAGCTGAGTTCCTAAAGTTGGAGCAGGGGGATATGTCAGTAAACGCCTATGCTGCTCGGTTTGAGTACCTTGCCCGATTCTACACTCAGGCGACCTCCGAGGCTTGGAGGTGCAGGAAGTTTGAGGAGGGGCTGAAGCATGGGCTGAAGAGGACGATAGCCCCGATGTGCATCAGGGAATTTCACGCCTTAGTGGAGAAGGCGAAATTGGTGGAGACTCTGGAGAAGGGTGAGTCTCGGGTGATCAGGTCACACCCAGGGGGTTCTTCCAGTGAGAAGACGAGGATGCAGCAACAGCAGGAGCCTTATGCGAGACCTCCACAGCATAGGGTAGGAGCAGCACCGCCCCAGTTTCAGCAACAGCAACCCTGGAAACCCAAATGTTTCCATTGCGGTGGACCACACACGCCCAATGTGTGCCCCAAGAAGACTTCGGAGAGGAGGTGTTTTGCATGCCAGAGGGTGGGACACGTTGCTAGAGATTGTCCTACCCACAATAGGATGACCCAACCCAGTGGTTCTCAGCAGTTGAGGAACGAAGGCAGCAGACCTCAGGCAACAGGGAGAGTGTTTGCCATGGCAGGAGCTGAGGCGTCCCAGTCAGGTAATTGGGTGTAAGATTGCTTGTTTTATATCTGGTAGAAGTATAAGAGTCTTGTATGATTATGGAGCGACACACTCCTTTGTGTCAAGTCAGTGTAGCCGAGCTGGGCCTTCTAGTGAAGGAGTTAACCTTTCGAACTGTTGGTCTCTACACCTGCGTCAGGACAGGTGTTGACCTCTACAGTTGTCCCGAATGTCCAGTGATAGTAGAGGGACGCAGATTCAAAGTGAATTTGATCTGTCTACCTCTGCAGGATCTGGATGTTATCCTGTGAATGGATTGGCTGTCTGCCGATCACGCTCCCATAGATTGCGGTAGGCGGAAAGTGGCGTCTCCAATCTCCAAGAGCCAGATGCGAGATCTGCTCGGCATGGGCGATCAGAGTTGGAAGCAGGGGCGAGGTGTTTCGTGATGGTAGCTCGGTTGGAAGTGAAGAACGAAGAGGACGTAAGTAGGATTCATGTGGTGAAAGATTTGATGGATGTATTTCCAGAAGAAGTACCTGGGTTACCTCCTAAGAGGGAAGTGGAATTCTCTATTGTTTTGGTACCCGGAGCTGGACCAGTGTCAATGGCACCTTGCAGGATGGCTCCAGCCGAGTTGGTAGAATTGAAGAAGCAAGTGGAAGAGCTGTTGGAGAAGCATTTCATCAAACCCAGCGTATCTCCATGAGGTACTCCAGTGCTGGTAATTCCAGAGGTCGGAAGACCTTTTGACGTCTACTGTGGTGCTTCACATCAAGGGTTGGGATGCGTTTTGGATGCAAGAGAAGAGAGTGGTTGCATATGCTTCAAGGCAACTCAAAGTTCATGAGAGATAATTATTCTACTCATGATTTAGAATCGGCAGTGGCAGTGGTTAATCTGGTTGGCTATCAGCAGTAGATGATGCCAGCAACAGTTGTTTACGTAGATCGTTCAAAGGAGTCATGTGGTAGAGGGTGGCAAGTGAATCGGAGAGGCGATCGCCCAGAATGGTGATTGGTTGGGGTGGTTAAAGGACCAACACTTGCGGATCAGTATCAGGCGAGCGCCTGTAAGCTGAACCCGAGAAGTAAAGAAACACAGAGTAGCAATCGCCTATCGCCGTGTGTTAAGAGTAGAACACGCCTATCGCCGTGAGGATCAATACACGCCTATCGCCGGGAGAGAAAATCAGTACACGCCTATCGACCGTGTGTGGAGAATACGAGATCAGTGGTCAACAAAACGCCGAAAGGAGCACATCGCCTGATATTCAGATCGCCGGGGTCTTCACATCGCCGTACATTTGAGAAGATTAGTTCATCACTTAGCCGCAGGAGCAAAGTGGAAGTAACGACTCAGTTGTAGGTTCTCCAGATGACGACACGTGTGTGACCAGATATCATCCACGTGTCAAGAGGGATAACCGTCAGGAGAGAGAAAGATTCAGAGGCGCCAACTTGTTCTTTCAGGTGAAGTCATTGAGGTGCTTGGCGCGAAGCTGGTGAGAAGGAGGAGGCTAGAAGAAGAAGCTCTAGCGTCTGGTCAAGGGGCTGGATCAGTGGTGTTATGGGGTTTTGAAGTCAGTGATTGTATAAAGCTCTGTATGGGGGAAAATGCAGAACTCCCTTATTGTTGGAACCAGGAGGGCGAACCAGTTTTGATTGAACAATTGGGGAGCCTAGCCTGAAGCGTATTATGGGAGTTCTAGGCACCGAGCAAGCTAAAGGCTTTGTAATGGGGGAAGATGGAATATTAAGATTTAAGGCAGAATTGCATACCAGTAAAAGAATAATTTAAGGGATAGCAGAAAATTTAACTTTGCTCTTCTGGCGAATTGGAAATGGTGGATGATGAGTGATGAGAAAGGGAAATGTAAGGATACTCTTGTATCCAAATATGACTCGGAACTTGGGAGAAGCCGAGCTCATTTGAAATATCAATCGTGGTGGTGAAGAGACGTATGTAAGGTGTTCCTTCAGGGAGCGTGAGAACTAGCTCAGCAGTTGGGATGTACAATGGAATTTGATGAAGTATTGGAGTAGTAAGAGTTGGTTCAGCAGATAACCGAGAAGGTGAAGCAGATACAAAACAGAATGAAAGCTTCTCAGAGTAGGCAGAAGTCCTATGCAGATCAGAGGAGAAAGCCTTTGGAGTTTGCTGCTGGAGATCACGTGTTCATGAAAGTGACACCAACCAAGGGTGTAGGGCGGGCGATCAGGCCAAAGAAGCTGTCCCCTAAGTTCGTGGGACCATACCAGATCTTAAGAAGGATTGGCCCAGTAGCGTATGAGATCGCCCTACCTCCACATTTAGCAAATCTGCATAATGTCTTCCACGTATCGCAGCTAAGGAAATATCTCGCCGATCCTTGTCACGTGTTGGAGGTGGATGACGTGCAGATCAGGGACGACTTGTCTTTTGAAGCAAGACCAGTCAGGATAGTCGATCACCAAAGCAAACAGCTCAGGGGTAAGACCATCCATATGGTTAAGGTGGTGTGGGATGAGAGATCCGGTGATTCGACTTGGGAGTTGGAAGAGAACATGAGAAACGCCTATCCACATCTCTTTTCCTTGTAATTCCTTGTAATTCAATTTTCGAGGACGAAAATTTTTGTTGTTAGGGAGATTGTAAGGACCTGGAAAATCTTATTGGAATAAAAGTGATATATTTTAAGTCAATTCTAAGTATGTCTTTATTTAAAAATATAAAGGAAGGGAAGTATAGCTTAAAAGTCTACGAGACCGCCGTAATTGAAAGAGTAGGCGATCTCCGACTTCTCTGGCACATGATCGCCTGTCGCCTTGATTCCACAGAACGCCTATCGCCTGTAGTGTACCTAGTCGCCTGTCGCCTAGGGTACACATGATCGCCGAAACTACACTTAGTGTGTAGTCAAGATGTTGGATCAACCATGGTGGGTTCCCAAAGACCACGTGCATCAAGGTGTGGGTTAAGCCTTAGACACGCTGTGCATGCGAAGCTCTATGCTTGGGTATTGGAGATCGTCCTTAGTGTTGCATGCATGGGCGCACGAGGGCAAGTGCCAATCCACCCTTGGAAATGTGAAGCTACCGACGTCACCGAGTCACGTGGAGATGATACCTTGGACGTAACATAGTGCAATGAGGAACCTTCAGCAAGGAGTGTCGTCGGTCGTCGCCGGGGCGTGAGGCATGCGGGCATCGCCGGGGCGTGAGGCATGCAGGTGTCGCCGGGGCGTGAGGCATACGGGTGTCGCCGGGGCGCGAGAGGCATGCGGACATCGCCATGGCGCGAGGCATGTGGACATCGCCACAGAGAGACATCGGTCGTCTTCCAGAGAGAGGTCATCGGTGGAGAGTCTTCACGCAAGAGGTCATCGGTGGAAGGTTATCGCGCGATGTCGAGTTGTACGTAGAGAAGGTGGGACCCAGACTCCCAGCATGAGACGCGCGGCACGCGCGACACGTAGACAAAAGTGTTGGTTCAGAACAGTGACATCAGAATGTTGGCATGCGCAAGAGACACTCGCGGTCGTACTGTTCAGAGCAGTGGTTGGCATGCACAAGAGACAACCGTAGTCGTACTGTTCAGAGAAAGGTACACTCAGACTTCCCTGCAGAGTGGGTGGTGGCAGCTGCTTTTGTGGACAAGTTGGTTTAAGATGGAAAAACCCACTGCTGAGGGAACAAGACATTTCAGTTGTTCAAGAGCGAAAGAGTGAGTACCTCCCTTCTCCTCCATTTCTCTCCTTTGCGCTGCGATTCGGGCACATTCACACAAGAGCACGACGAGCGACGGCCACCATTAGAGCACCTGGGAAGTTCTCTGCAAATCCTTCAAACCAGACGCAAAAACAGAGCCAAGGCGTTCTTCAAGCTTCGTTGGATTTAGGAGCTCTTGGTATTTTGCGCAAGTCCAGGTAAGGGAAGCTAGCCTCCATCTTTAATACGAGCCATAGTTTAGCTATTTTCTGAAGTGTAGGCGGCGTGGTCGCCGTTTTCGCTTTCGTCTTCGTGAAATACTCTGTTTTATGTGTTTGGGCGATGTGGTCGCCGGTTTTATATAAAGCCTTCGAAACACCCTGTTTTTGAACTAGATCGCCGGTTTTGGCGTTGTTTGTGAACTCTCTGTTTCTGGGTGTTGCTTTGAAACTACTTGAGATTTAAACGAGATATTCGAAGATCTGAACCTTTGAAATGATTGTTCTATGATTGAATCATGTATTTGAGTGGTATGATGTTTGGAATGCTGTGAATGTGGGATCGAGGCATAGTATTTTCAGGAAAGGAAATACCGTGTAAGATCTGTATAGGTGTATTGACTAGGGGCTTGTCTAGAAGGAGATATCCTGACTCTGCTGAGATAATGGAATCAAGTAGATGAAGTTATTCAGTTGGTGAGAGTCGAAGGAGGTTCGTACGTATGGGTGAGTTGTTCAAATGGGAACGAGCTCGGCCTGTTATACGAATTTACCTTGTCATACCGAGAGAATGGTAACAATGAGATGGTATATGCGCATGCTGTGTGGATTCACAGTGGTAGGTATGACAGGTGCAAATCTCTGGGCCTGAGTCAACGCACGAGTCAATCCGGAAGTAGTGTCATGTGTCTATGCATTGTGGGCCAGTGGAAAGTCTGGCATGTGAAATGAGAAACTGGAATATTGATAGGCACTTGATGCTGTATTGTGAAATGGAAATGACTATGGGTGAATGTTGTGAAGTCTGTGGTTTTGGGCGAGCAGTTGAATGCTATGAGTAGCTCCACGTTTTACATGGATATCTTGGAAAATGTTTTACCTTGATCTATTATGTTCATGATTTTAAATGCCTTATTTTAAACCTCCTTAAAATATCTAGCTTACCCTGCGTTTTCGTCTTGTGGGTGTTCTTCTTAAAACTTGTGATGATCGTGTATAATTTGCACGGGAGCAGATGACGTTACAGGAAGTTGAGATCGCCGGTTTGATAGGAGATCGCCTGCCTAATAGGAGATCGCCTTCCTGATAGGAGATCGCCTGCCTGATAGGAGATCGCCCAGTTGTAGGGAGATCGCCTGTTCGTCTATTTTGTTGTATTTTGTTAAGTAATGAAAACATTTGGCTAGTTATGTATCAAACTCCCTAAGAGGAGCAACTTCATTACTTATATATATATTATCATGTACTCTTCGATATTATTTGTTTACCTTTATTTTCATTATACATGTATGTATGGTTTTATTTGGCGGGATGTTACAATAGGCGTGTACTGACTTTCTCTCCCGGCGATAGGCGTGTATTGATCCTCACGGCGATAGGCGTGTTCTATTCTTAACACACGGCGATAGGCGATTGCTACTCTGTGTTTCTTTACTTCTCGGGTTCAGCTTACAGGCGCTCGCCTGATACTGATCCGCAAGTGTTGATCCCTTAACCACCCCAACCAATCACCATTCTGGGCGATCGCCTCTCTGATTCACTCGCCACCCTCTACCACATGACTCCTTTGAACGATCTACGTAATCAACTGTTGCTGGCATCATCTACTGCTGATAGCCAACCAGATCAACCACTACCACTGCCGATTCTAAATCATAAGTAGAATAATTATCTCTCATGAACTTTGAGTTGCTTTGAAGCATATGCAACCACTCTCTTCTTTTGCATCCAAAACGCATCCCAACCCTTGATGTGAAGCACCACAGTAGACGTCAAAAGGTCTTCCGACCTCTGGAATTACCCGCACTGGAGTACCTCATGGAGATACGCTGGGTTTGATGAAATGCTTCTCCAACAGCTCTTCCACTTGCTTCTTCAATTCTACCAACTCGGCTGGAGCCATCCTGCAAGGTGCCATTGACACTGGTCCAGCTCCGGGTACCAAAACAATAGAGAATTCCACTTCCCTCTTAGGAGGTAACCCAGGTACTTCTTCTGGAAATACATCCATCCAATCTTTCACCATATGAATCCTGCTTACGTCCTCTTCATCCTTCACTTCCAGCCGAGCTACCATCACGAAACACCTCGCCCCTTCTTCCAACTCTGATCGCCCAAGCCGAGCAGATCTCACATCTGGCTCTTGGAGATCGGAAAACACCTCTTTCTGCCTACCGCAAACTATGGGAACGTGATCGGCAGACAGTCAATCCATTCACAGGATAACATCCAGATCCTGCAGAGGTAGACAGATCAAATTCACTTTGAATCTGCATCCCTCTACTATCACTGAACATTCGGGGCAACTGTAGAGGTCACCACCTGCCCTGACACAGGTGTAGAGACCAACAGTTCGAAGGGTAACTCCTTCACTATAAGGCCCAGCTCGGCTACACCGACTTGACACAAAGGAGTGTGTCGCTCAGGATCAAACAAAGCTTCTACACCCCTACCAGATATAAAACAAACATCTTATACCAATATACCTGACTGGGACGCCTCAGCTCCTGCCATGGCAAACACTCTCCCTGTTGCCTGAGGTCTGCTACTTTCATTCCTCTACCGCCGAGGTCCCCTGGGTTGACTCATCTCTTTTCTGTTGGGGCAATTTCTAGAAATGTGCCCCATCCTTTTGCACGTGAAACATCTGGGTTCCCAAGGTGATTGCTGCTGAGGCTGGGGCGGTGCTGCTCTTGCCCTATGCTGTGGAGGTCTCTCATAAGGCTCAATCTGCTGTTGCTGCATCCTTGTCTTCCCACTGGAAGAACCCCCTGGGTGCGACCTGATCACCCGGGGATCACCCTTTTCCAGGGTCTCCACCATCTTCGCCTTTTCTACCAAGGCGTGAAATTCCCTGATGCACATCGGGGCTATCGTCCTCTTCAGCCCGTGCTTCAGCCCTTCCTCAAACTTCCTGCACCTCCAAGCTTCGGAGGTCGCCTGAGTATAAAATCTGGCGAGGTACTCAAACCGAGCAGCATAGGCGTTCACAGACGTCTCCCCCTGCTCCAATTTTAAGAACTCAGCTTCCCTCGCAAACTTTGCGCTGTCAGGGAAGTATTTCTCCAAGAACCTCACCCTAAAGCTCTCCCAGTCCAACACCTCCTCTCTGGCCTCCATCATTTGCTGAGCTCCCATCCACCAGAACTCTGCTTCTCCAGACAGCAGATAAGTGGCAAACAACAACTTCTTCTCTTCAGGGCAGGAGGTCGCCCTAAAGATTTTCTCCATTTCCCTGACCCACTGATCTGCTTGATCAGGAGTAGCATTCCCACAGAACTTGGGTGGGTTGTGCCTTATGAACTCAGCCAGTCCCATCCGCTCCTGAGGCTGACCGACGGGCGAATTCGTATCAGCCGACCGAGTAGTCTCCCAATGCTGCATGGTAGCTTGATGGTTCTGCGCCATCGCCGCATTCTGCTGCTGGATGGCACCTGCCATCATCTCAATGGCCCTGGCGATCTGGCCCATTTCAGAAGAAGGTTGGGGAGAGGTAGGAGGTCTACGAGTCATTTTCCTCGTTCTCAGATTCCGAAACTACTAGCTTCTATATTCCCTACAACTATAAGAATGAGATCGATAAGGAATCAATTCATTCAAGGGGGGTAACATCACGACCTTACAAGGTCAGCTTCTCAAATTCCCTAGGAATTTGAGTCCATCAACAGAACCATAAAGCTTATAACCTCAAGCAAAACACCAGAACAGCTACTGGTGTGCAACCATCAATCCACACAGCCACTCACAATCAATTACAAGAACACTCAATAACATGAAATAGATCACACCAGAAGTCAAAGTATGCTAAACATTAAACCTCTGGAATTTAGATTGAGAATCACCCCGATCCGGTCATGAGTGTGCACCCTCACCACCTTATCAAGACCCTCTCATTCTAAATACTAAGATTTTTAGTTAGGCATACATTCACTACAGCACACACAAAAGTTCAATACAAAAACGTTTGAAAACCTTTCACAATAGTTGTCACTTAAAACTCAAATAAGTTTTCATGAGCAGAAGAAAACACAATGGATCCACAGCCCTCAGGTCATCCAAAGGACGAACTGCTCTGATACCATTAATGTAACATCCCGCCAAAACGTTTCACAAATATATAAAATGAAAATATACATAAAACCAAAGTGTTGAAATGAACATAATTATATATATGTAATGATGTTTCTCCTCGCAGGGAGTTTAATACAAAACGGTCATTTTCCAAAACTTAAACATAAAAACAGCAAAAACAACCAAACAACCGATCTCCCAACATAAAAAGGGCGATCTCCTATCAGGCAGGCGATCTCCTATCAACCAGGCGATCTCCTATCAACCAGGCGATCTCCTATCAAACCGGCGATCTCCTATCAAACCGGCGATCTCAACTTCCTGTAACGTCATCTGCTCCCGTGTAAAGATTACACGATCATCACAGGTTTTAAGAAAACAGCCATAGAACCAAAACGCAGGGTAAGCTAGACATTTAAAAGAGAGTTTGAATATGAGCTTAAAAACCAATCATGAAACCAATTTAAGACATCCACATAAAACCATCAACTTTCTCATTTTCCACAAAACCATTCGATAATCACATATCTCACAAATCAATTCCAGAGTCTCAAAATTCACATCAGCAATCAAGTGTCTATCAATTCAATTTCTCATTTCACACGTCAGACTTTCCACTGACTCATCACACCAGACACTTGACCACTATTCCGGAGACTCGTGCATTGAACTTAGCGTCCTGAGACATGCACCTGTCACGCTAAAAGGCTGGAAAGTGACCTCAGCCATGCGCATCACACAATCTCAATATCATCATTATCACAGCATGACAGGGTAAATCCATACTACAGGCCGAACTCGTTCTGTTTCACACGAGACACCCATACGTATGACCTCCTTCGACTCTCCACAACTGAGTAACTTCTTCTATGTGATTTCATTACCTCAGTAGAGTCAGGATCGTCTCATTACACCAGGACACTCACTGATCAATACACATCCTACACAGATCTTACACGGTATTTCCTTTCCTGAAAATACTATGCCTCGATCCCACATTCACAACATTCACACATCACATAACATTTCAACAAATGATTCCAGTCACAGAAAAACTCATGCCAAGATTCAGATTTTCGAATATCACATTTAAATCTCAAACAGTTTTCAAACAACACAAAAACAGGAGATAATTCAATAACAGATGAAAACCGGCGATCACCTCCAGAAATCGGCGATCACGAACAAAACTGGGTTTAAAGCAAGAACAGTTTGAACACCGGCGACCACGTCGCCCCCAACATCAAAATCATCACACATACAGTTTTCATTAGAAGTAAGGCTAGCTTCCCTTACCTGGATCAGCGTGAAATCTCACTTCAAGCTCTAAACCGCCGAACGTAAAGGATGCCTGAACTCTGCCTAAGCGTTCTAATTGGTAAAACTTGCAGAGACCCTTCTCAAATGCTCTATGGAAATCGCTGGTAATTTAACTGGTGCCTGGAATTTCTGAGTCGCAGTGCAAAGGAGAGAAAAGAGAAAGCTGAAGGTGAACTCACTCTCTCACCTTTCATACTCTCACTGCGTTTTATACTCACTAAGAGGCGGTGTATTCTGACACTAGGAACATAGGCCTGCCATGTAGCCATCATTACCTACTCTCTAACTAACCCTCCTTGGTGGGTTTTCTTCCTCGAATTAAGTGCAACCTGACAGTATGGCCACGTGGCGTCGCTGTGCACATGGAGCTACTGCTCCTGAAGGACTTTCACTGCCTACATGTCGCACATGCAGCACGTTCATCCTGGAAACCAGGGCCCCACTTTATCTGTGTGAAACGCGACATCGCGCGATAACCTTTCGCCGATGACCACTCGCGCAAAGACAATCCACCGATGACCCATCCTGGAGGACGACCGATGTCTCTCTCTGGAAGACGACCGATGTCTCTCTCTGGAAGACGACCGATGTCCCTCTCTTCCTGGAGACCGACCGAGGTATCTTCCTCCTGGAGTCCGACCGAGGTCTCTTCCTCCTGGAGACCGACCGAGGTCTCTTCCTCCTGGAGACCGACCGAGGTCTCTTCCTCCTGGAGACCGACCGAGGTCTCCTCTTGGCGACACCCGCATGCCTCTCGCGCCCAGGCAAAGCCCACATGCATCTCGCGCCCTGGCGATGCCCGTATGTCTCTCGCGCCCTGGCGATGTCCGCATGCCTCTCGCGCCCTGGCGATGCCCGCATGCCTCTCGCGCCCTGGCGATGCCCGCATGCCTCTCGCGCCCTGGCGATGCCCGCATGCCTCTCGCGCCCTGGCGATCATGTTCTATGCGATCTCATGGCTTTCTAACTACACTTTCCTTTACTTTTATTTTAAATAAAACATACTTAGAATTTACTTAAAATATATCACTTTTATTCCAATAAGATTTTCTAGGTCCTTACAATTCCAGAAGAAGGTTGGTCATCGGGGTCTTGCTAACACGTCTTAAGCTGGGACCCAGGTTCCCAGCGAGAGCGTTACGCATGCACCTCGCATGATTCCAGAAGAAGGTTGGTCATCGGGGTCTTGCTAACACGTGTTAAGCTGGGACCCAAGTTCCCAGCGAGAGCGTTACGCATGCACCTCGCATGATTCCAGAAGAAGGTTGGTCATCGGGGTCTTGCCAACACGTGTTAAGCTGGGACCCAGGCTCCCAGCGAGAGCGTTACGCATGCGCCCCGCATGATTTCAAACCAGAAGAAGAGGAGTTGCCCACTCAAAGGGCGTGCGGTGATACCATGCAGGCAGGGATGCGCCTAGCGAGTGCGCTTAGACAGTCACCCCTGGTGCTCCCCTGGGAGCATGCACCCACTCAGAGGAGAAAGTCCTCACCCTCGACTTTGTACAGCGGGGTGCAGGCAGAGAAAGTCCTCTTCCTCTGCTTTTTACAGCAAGGTTGAGGCGAGAGAAAAGTCCTCTTCCTCTGCTTCTTATAGCAAGGTTGAGGCAAGAGATCCAAGTCCTTCTCCTCTGCTTCATACAGCAAGGTTAAGGCAACAGAGAAAGTCCTCTTCCTCTGCTTTTTACAGCAAGGTTGAGGCGAGATAAAAAGTCCTCACCGCGACTTAGTACAGCGAGGCTGAGGCGAGAGGAGAAAGACCTCACCTCGACTTCTTACAGCGAGGCTGAGGCAAGAGGGGTCATCAAGAAGCATTCCCCAAAACACAGGCATCATCCTTGGCGTTCGGGCCCTCTATGCAACTAGCGCTGGAGTGACACAGAAGTAATGCGAAAACTGAAGCGCAGTGACTGATCGGTGGTGCGCTAACATGATAGTCGGTGGTCGGTAGCAAAGCTCTGAGTATGAAAACTTCCCCAAACAAGCTCTTGGGCGATCAGTCGAAGCATTTAGACACCATCAGGTCAGTCATCCAACATGAATTTATGCATAAAAACTGTTAAAGAGAATGCTAAGGTACAGTTGGTCGCGATCAAGTTAGAGGCCAAGTTTGAAGGGTCACAGTGAGATCACGCTGGAGCCTGAGCCTGTTAACAGTTGGCCACATGCAGAGTAAGTTAAAGGTGGAGAGAGAGAAAGGCAGCTGAGAAAAAGAGATTACACAAATGGAGAAGTCGCAAGGGAAGAAGCTCAAGGAGGAGGAATGAGCTTGCCATCGACCACTGAATGGTGGAGGCTAGGTTGGGCAGAGTCCAAGTCTGGAAGGACGCAGTGAACCTGCTGCCAGCCCATGGAACCCATCTATCAGAACCTCGGCACCAGCAGCCATGGTCTCAGGTACATCAGTTTCGAGCTCCTTCCTCTCTTTGGCAACGGAGAGCACTTAGTCTCTTCGCTGAGAACAAGTTCACAGCTCGAGACTGGGGGGCTTGTGATCCGGTCGGTCATCGGTGTCCAATGACGTCAGCAGCAGATGACCACGTGGGCCAGTCACAGAGCAACACGTGGCATGAGATAGCAGATGAAGAAGGGTGGAGATCGACTCCTACACGAGCGCCTGGAAGCAGAGCGCGAGAGTGATGAAGCACCGATCAGTCATCGGTGTATACAGAGTGATCAGTCATCGGTGTATACAGAGTGATCAGTCATCGGTGTATACAGAATGATCATTCATCGGTATATACAGAGTGACCAGTCATCGGTGTATACAGAATGATCAGTCATCGGTATATACAGAGTGATCAGTCATCGGTGTATACAGAATGATCAGGCGTCGGTATATACAGAGTGATCAGTCATCGGTGCATGCAGAGTGATCAGTCGTCGGGGGTTCCTTGCCAACGCGTGTTAAACTGGGACCCAGGCTCCCAGCGAGAACGTTACCCAAGGACCTCGCCTGATTCCATAAGCAGAGCACGATAACGTGAAGAAGCGCCATCGGACATCGGCCAGGATGAGAGATACCTCGGTCATCGGTGTGTGTCGAGGCGACATCGGCCGCGCGATGTGAACAACGCGACCAGTGACCAGTAAAGCGCTCAGAGGCAGGGAGTGGCCTTAGTCGCGAGACGACCATGCATGAAGATGAGAAGACGCAGTCAGGTGCAGAATCCTGCTGGGACGAGAACCCATCAAGGCTAGAGTCTCCCAGTGAGGTTGCATGCATGCCACGTGGACCGTGAAGATGTTCCCAGAGAATAGGTAGGGCAGATAGGCACAGAAGTCGAGGGGTACAGAGGCACCCACGCAGCCTCCCCTGTCAGACTTTGCACTCAAGTGAAGAAGGCTGGCACGCAAGGTAGTCCTGGGGAGTGGAAACGACAGTGCAGAGTAATCAAGTGGCCCTAGAGGTAGCCTGTAGGGGCTACGCCGGTTTATATGAGGAAGAAGAACACCAAACCAGGTATGAGTCTTTTGCCTCAGAATACACAACACAAAGCTAAGAACACTCAGTTTCCGAATCAAAGGGGACTGAGGGCACACACACACGGGTCTCACACAGAGAGAGGTCCGAGAGAGAGTTTTGGTGTTCCTGTTGCCTGACTTGAGCGTCGGAGCTACAACGGCCGCTAGAGGCGCCGTCTGTGTGTTTTGCAGGCATCGTTCGGAGAGTCGTCGAAGGTTCCTGGAGCCTCCTTGTAGAACGCGCAGCAGTTAGAAAGCTAGACGAAGGCGTGACGAGGCATTTTCCCCACGCTCGAGTCCGCGACGAGATCAGTTTTAGAAAATATATGTTCCCTCATTGTGGATAGTGGATCTAGTTGTAATTGTTGTAGTGCTAGGATGGTTGAAAAGCTTAAGCTACAAGTGGTTCCTCACCCAAAACCTTACAAACTTCAATGGCTTAATGAAAATGGGGAACTACATGTAGATAAGCAAGTGGAAATCAAGTTTTCCATAGGGAAATACAAAGATAAAGTTTTATGTGATGTAGTGCCTATGGAAGCTTGCCATATCTTATTAGGGAGGCCATGGCAATTTGACAAGAAAACCTTGCATGATGGTCTCACTAACGAGATTTCCTTCACCCATAAATATAAGAAGTTTGTACTTAGTCCTTTACCACATTCTCAAGTGGTGAAAGACCAAATACAAATGAAACAAAAGAGGGATGAGGAAAACAAAAAAAAAAAGAGTGCTAGAAAAAGAGAAAATCCTTAGGGATAGGAAGGCGTGGGAGAAGAGTGTTCCTTCCCACAAGGTTGGTCTACAAGAAAAGCCTTTTGAAAATGTTTTAGAAAACTTGCTTCTTGTTGAACAACCAAGCCTTATCTTTTGTAAAGGAGCACTTACATGCACTGCCACAAGTAATGAACTCACGGTTTTACCTCCTCAAATAGAAAACCTTTTGAGTGAATTTGACGATCTATTCTCACAAGAAGGACCTAATGGGCTTCCTCCTCTTAGGGGGATAGAACATCAAATTGACTTCATTCCGGGGGCAAGCCTACCAAATAGGCCTGCTTATAGAACCAACCCCGAGGAAACAAAGGAGATAGAATCACAAGTTCAAGACTTTTGGAGAAGGGTTGGGTTCAAAAGAGTCTAAGCCCTTGTGCTGTACCTGTCTTGTTGGTGCCTAAAAAAGATGGAAAATGGCGCATGTGTTGTGATTGTAGAGCAATCAACAACATCACCATCAAGTATAGGCATCCAATCCCAAGGCTTGATGATATGCTTGATGAATTGCATGGGTCAACTCTATTCTCCAAAATTGACCTTAAAAGTGGATATCACCAAATTCGAATCAAGGAGGGTGATGAGTGGAAAACCGCTTTTAAGACCAAATTTGGATTATATGAGTGGTTGGTGATGCCCTTTGGACTCACTAACGCTCCAAGCACATTCATGAGGCTTATGAATCACACCTTGAGGGATTGTATAGGTAAATATGTAGTAGTTTACTTTGATGATATCTTAGTATATAGTAAAACCCTAGAAGACCATCTAAGTCACCTTAGGGAAGTCTTTCTAGTTCTTAGGAAAAATAGTCTTTTTGCAAATAGGGATAAGTGTACCTTTGGTGTAGATAGTGATGGCATTTTCATGTGTTCTTCTTGAATCAAAGTAGAAATAGATGGAGCGGAAGCAATGGATGAGTGAAACAAGACCCTCCTAGGAGTTGTGTTGGTCTTGAAGGTGCATGATGAGTATGGGTTGAGTGGTTCGGCCAGCTCAAGGGAGAAGGTGAAAGGATTGAAGTTTATAGCCTAGATTTCTAGGAGGAGTAAAGCTTGTGCACAAAAATGGCAGCATAACATTACTCAAATAAACTTGAAAATACATGAGGTAGGCCTCCTTATTTATAGATTTAGGAGCCTTGGTGAGCAAGCTTAAAGGGTAGGGATGGAAATACAAAAAGTGGGGGCTGCCTAGGGTATTGACTTTAGTCAAACCACACCATCATCCTAATATTCTAGAAGATAGGTCAAAAATGCAACATTTGATAGTACACCCCTCCCTCTTTTGCTAAAGGCACCTATTTGCTAGCACACCCCTCCTTCTATTGCTAAGGGCACCTTTTTGATAGCACACCCCTAAGTTAGCAAGTTTTGCTTTCTACACTACACTAATCTACTAAGCTACCCCTAATGGGCCTCCAAGTAGCATGTACAAGGTCTTCTCCCTCCCATCCGTGGCTTCTTCTATGTGTGCTTGGATATGTTTAGCCATGGATCTTGTGAGAGGTCCTAGACGGTCTAGCTCCATGGATAGCCTCCCTCCTTCACGTCCTAGACGCTCACTTCTTGGAACTAGACGCTCCTCTTGGTCTAGACGGTCTTTTTGGTTTGGGCCTTGGCTTCCTTGGTTAGATGTGCTTGGCCCTCCTCCATCATCCCCTCCCCCTTGGAAAGGATTTGTCCTCAAATCCAGCTCGTCATCGTCATTGGTACCTACAAATGGAGAAAGATCAATTACATTAAATGTGTCATGTACTCCATATTCAAGAGGTAGGTCCAATTTATATGCATTGTTGTTGACTCGCTTAAGGACTTGGAAGGGTCCCTCACCTCGGGGACTTAGTTTGGACTTCCTTTGATTTGGAAATCTTTCTTTTCGAAGATGAAGCCAAACTAAGTCTCCTTCCTCAAAAATTATTTCTCTCTTCCCTTTGTTGTTGTGTTTTGTGTACTTCTCATTTTGTTGTTGTATTTGAATTTTAATCTTCTCATGCATTTTCTTGACAAAATCAGCCTTGATTACTCCTTCCTTATGCACAAAATCTTGTGGATTAGGAAGAGGAATTAAATCCATGGGCGTGAGAGGATTAAAACCATATACTACCTCAAAAGGAGAAGCATTAGTAGTCTTGTGAACTACTCTATTGTAAGCAAATTCAATGTGGGGAAGGTACTCATCCCAAGATTTGTGGCTGCCCTTCATGATAGCCCTAAGCATAGTTCCAAGAGATCTATTGACTACTTCGGTTTGCCCATCCGTTTGAGGATGACAAGAAGTTGAAAATTGTAGTCTTGTTCCAAGTTTACCCCAAAGAGTTTTCCAAAAGTGACTTATAAACTTGGGATCTCTATCGGACACTATACTTCTAGGGAGACCATGGAGTCTCACCACTTCTCTAAAGAAGAGTTTAGAAATATTTTGAGCATCATCTACTTTGTGGCATGGAATAAAGTGAGACATTTTGCTAAAACGGTCCACTACCACAAAGATAGAGTCATGGCCTCTTGCAGTCCTAGGAAGTCCTAAAATGAAATCCATGCTAATGTCTTCCCAAGGAGCATTTGCAATCGGCAAAGGGGTGTAGAGTCCATGCGGCATTGTTCTAGACTTTGCTTTTAAACATGAGATACATCTAGAGCAATGGCGTTGGACATCTTTCCTCATGTGTGGCCAACAAAATTTTGCTTTCAAAAGATCTAGAGTCTTATCAACTCCAAAATGGCCCATGAGTCCCCCTTCATGTGATTCTTTGACAAGGAGTTTTCTATGTGTTCCTTGGGGAATGCAAAGTTTTCCTTCTTTAAAAAGATATCCCTCGGACACATAGTAACCTCCTTGCGCTCTATGTAGACATTGGGCATAGATGGATGAAAGTTCTTGATCTTCTTGGTAAAGCTCTCTTATGTGGTCAAATCCAAGAATTTGGGCACCCAATTTTGAAAAGAGTGTGTGGCGTCTTGAAAGAGCATCGGCCACTATATTGGTGCTTCCTTTCTTGTATTTGATTACATAAGGAAATTGTTCAAGAAATTCCATCCATTTTGCATGTCTCTTATTGAGCTTGTGTTGGCCCTTTAAATATTTTAAAGACTCGTGATCACTATGGATAACAAATTCTTTGGACACAAGATAGTGTTCCCAAGTCTTTAGGGCTCTCACAAGAGCATAGAGCTCTTTGTCATAAGTGGGGTAGTTGAGGGTGGCACCATGGAGTTTTTCACTAAAATAAGCAATGGGGTGTCCACCTTGCAACAATACCGCGCCTATGCCTACTCCCGATGCATCACACTTGATCTGGTTGGCTATCAGCAGTAGATGATGTCAGCAACAGTTGATTACGTAGATCGTTCAAAGGAGTCATGTGGTAGAGGGTGGCAAGTGAATCGGAGAGGCGATCGCCCAGAATGGTGATTGGTTGGGGTGGTTAAGGGACCAACACTTGCTGATCAGTATCAGGCGAGCGCCTGTAAGCTGAACCCGAGAAGTGAAGAAAAACACAGATTAGCAATCGCCTATCGCCGTGTGGATCAATACACGCCAATCGCCGTGTGGAGCAATACACGCCTATCGCCGTGTGGAGCAATACACGCCTATCGCCGCGAGAGAAGATCAGTACACGCCTATCGACCGTGTGTGGAGAATACGAGATCAGTGGTCAACAAAACGCCGAAAGGAGCACATCGCCTGATATTCAGATCGCCGGGGTTTTCACATCGCCGTACATTTGAGAAGATTAGTTCATCACGTTAAGGCTGCCAGTTTATCGTTTTAAGGCTGCGCCCACAGTAGCTAGCGCACTAAGCTATTCCCTGTGTGGATAACTTAGCCGCAGGAGCAAAGTGGAAGTAACGAGTCAGTTGTAGGTTCTCCAGATGACGACACGTGTGTGACCAGATATCCTCCACGTGTCAAGAGGGATAACCGTCAGGAGAGAGAAAGATTCAGGTATATATACGAAATTCTTAACAGAATTTTGGGGGGGGGTTCATTTCGGAGAGAGTGATTGATACACGGTCCTAAGCTTTTCTCTGAGTTTTACTTTGAGTTTCTTGATTGATCCAATCTCTAACTTGAGCGTCGGAGCTGAACCGGCCGCAGAGGCGCCAACTTGTTCTTTCAGGTGAAGTCATTGAGGTGCTTGGCGCGAAGCTGGTGAGAAGGAGGAGGCTAGAAGAAGAAGCTCTGGCGTCTGGTCAAGGGGCTGGATCAATTGGCGCCCACCGTGGGGCCGTGTAAACTGTGATTCCCATCCACTGCTAAATTCGTGAGGTTTTCGGTAGTTCTTGTTCGATTGCTTGCTGCAGCAATCGTTTTCTGGAGGTGTAGACCGTTCGAGTTGAGGTTCAATCGGTGAAGAGTGGTTTCCTCGAGATTCTTACTGATTGACGCCTGGATCGAATGTTGTGTGAGGAAGTTGCGTACGAAAGAGGTTGAAGGTTTTGTTTGAGCGCCGTTGCGAGGTAGGTTCTGCGTGTTGAAAGGTAATAGCTGCGTGATATTAGCGGAAGCTTTATGAGGAAAATGAGAACAACAAGATCCAGTTCAGTCGCGCCGCAGTCTGGAGAAAATAACGTTACGATGTCGCAAATGCTGGAAATGATGCGTGTTTTGCAAGAAAATGTGGCGGCGTCACGTATCGAGCAGACGAAGATGCACGAGGACCTGGTCGCTTCCCAGACCAGGAACGAAGAGTTGAGTAAGGTTAACGAAGAGTTACGTCAGACTCTTCGCGAGCAGAGAGAAAGTGCTGCAACCGGCGGAGGAGCGCCACCGTCTCCGCCACGAGTTTTTCCAATGCCATTTTCGCAGGCGATTATGGATGCGGCGATTCCTGCAAACATCACGGCGGTGAAGGCTTCCTTCACTGGAGTGGAAGATCCAGAGGCTCACCTAACTGCGTTTCATACGCAGATGATGCTGTCAGGAGGATCAGATGCGGCCTACTGCAAGATGTTCATGAGCACTCTCCACGGCACGGCATTGGATTGGTTCGTAAGTTTGCCCACTGCACACATCTCTAGCTTCCAGCAATTCTCCAAGCTTTTCGTCGATCAGTATATTGTGAATAAGGCGCCGCCCATGGTGTCGTATGACCTATTCGACGTCAGGCAATTCCAGGGGGAATCCTTGAAGGACTATCTGAATAGGTTTGGAGCTCAGATAGTCCGACTACCAGGGAAGGATGAGGAAATGTTCGTGCACGCTTTCAAGAAGGGCGTGCTACCCGGACCTTTTAGTGAATCGTTAATCAGGAGTCACCCTGTGTCGTTTGCCGAGATTCGGCGACGTGCCGTGGCTCACATCGCCGCCGAGAATGAAGTTATAGAGAAGAGAGGGAATATGGCTCCTGCGAAGCCACGCGCCCAGTCCAAGATTCAGCCTCAGAGGGTGTTGGAAGCAGCGGCGACGAAAAAGGATCAAAGGTCATATCGTCCTTATGATTCGAAAAAGAACAAAGGCGATGGCGGTAATGGAGGGAAAGGGCCAGGTCGCCCAAGGGAATTCAAACGCCCGCCAAGACATGAATTCGTTATGGGATTGGCGGACCTTATCGCCGTTCCTAATATAGCAGCCAAGCTGAAGGTGCCGGAAAAGCTCTCGGATAAGGTGTTGGGGCCAAAGCCAGACGCGTGGTGCGAGTTCCACAAGAGCTTTGGCCACACTCTTGATTCCTGTCTGTTGCTGGGATACCAACTTGACGAGTTGGTTAGAAGTGGTTTTCTGAAGGATTATTTGCTGGAGAAGAAGGCAGCTAACGTGTCGAGCTCCCGCCCGGCGAGCAGCGAGGATCAACAACATGAAGTGCCCATTCACGGGGAAATCCACACTATAGCTGGGGGTTTCTCAGGAGGTGGGTGCACGGCGTCACAACGCAAGAAATATGCTCGATCTGTGATGGCGGTGGAAACATTCGAAGATCGCTCACCCGATGTGGACATTGCTTTTACCAGAGAAGACCTTAGGGATGTTGCACCACATGACAATGATCCTATAGTGATCTCGCTGGTCACGGCGGGAAGGAAGATCCACCGGGTGCTGGTTGACCAGGGAAGTTCAGCTGATGTCATGTTTTGGGCAACTTTTAACAAGTTGCAGTTGCCCCTTGACCAGCTGAGGCCTTATGGAGGATGTTTGTATGGTTTCGCTGGCGATCAGGTGGAGGTCAGGGGGTATATCGAGTTGAGAACCACGTTCACGAATGAGGCGGCATCAAGAACAGAGAAAATCAAGTACCTTGTAGTGAATGCCCCTTCAGCGTACAACATCTTGTTAGGAAGGCCAACTCTTAACCGGGTAGGGGCAGTGCCTTCAACAAGGCACATGAAGGTTAAGCTCCCTTCAATGGAAGGTGTGGTAATAACCCTGCGATCTGATCAAAATGAGGCAAAGAAGTGTTATGAAAACAGCCTCAAGAACAGGCGATCAGTAAGCTACGTTACAACCACGCCGCCTCCCGGCGTGAAATCAAGGCGAGAGGAGGGGCGGGACATTGATGGTGTAATGGAAGTAATCGCTGGGGGGAGTGCAGGTATGGTGGGTATTGAGGAAGGAGGTAGGAATGCTGATCGCCTGGTAGAGTCCAAGGAGGCAGAGATCGCCAGAGGAGTAATCGCCGGGGGGAGTGCAGGTATGGTGGGTATTGAGGAAGGAGGTAGGAATGCTGATCGCCTGGTAGAGTCCAAGGAGGCAAAGATCGCTAGAGGAGTAATCGCCGGGGGGAGTGCAGGTATGGTGGGTATTGAGGAAGGAGGTAGGAATGCTGATCGCCTGGTAGAGTCCAGGGAGGCAGAGATCGCCAGAGGGGTGGTCGCCGGTGGAAGGAGACTTCAACCAGTGGAAGAATGGGTTGAAAGGAAAATAAAGGGCAGGATCTTCAAGCTGGGAAAATCCTTGGAGCGTGAGGCACAGGACCAGATCGCCGGGGTGTTGGAGAGGCATCTGGACGCGTTTGCGTGGTCCGCTTTGGATATGCCTGGCATCGACCCTGATTTCTTGTGTCATCATCTGGCCATGGACCCCCAGGTTAGACCGGTGCGTCAAAGAAGGCGAAAGTTTAACGAGGAGAAGAGGCAGGCGATCAGAGATGAAACGCAAAAACTCTTGGCAGCGGGTCACATTCGGGAGATCCAATACCCCGAGTGGCTCGCCAACGTCGTGCTGGTTAAGAAGAGTAATGGGAAATGGCGCATGTGCGTCGATTTCACGGACTTGAACAAGGCTTGTCCGAAGGACTCGTATCCTTTGCCGAGTATAGACGCCCTGGTTGATAGCGCAGCAGGGTGTAAATTGTTGAGCTTTCTGGATGCCTTCTCAGGGTATAATCAGATCAAGATGCATCCTATGGATGAGGAAAAGACTGCCTTCATGACCGAGAGATCATGCTACTGCTACAAGGTGATGCCATTTGGGCTGAAAAACGCTGGGGCCACGTACCAGAGATTAATGGATAAGGTACTTGCACCAATGTTGGGAAGAAATGTGCAGGCCTATGTTGATGATATGGTGGTGACTTCCCTGGAAAGGAACAGCCATGTCTCGGACTTGGAAGAGTTGTTTGCTACGTTAGCCAGATATAGGCTGAAACTGAATCCAGAAAAGTGCATCTTTGGCGTGGAGGCGGGAAAATTTCTGGGTTTCCTTTTGACTGAGAGAGGGATAGAGGCAAATCCCGATAAATGTGCTGCTATTATGGCGATGAGAAGCCCAGCTACGGTGAAGGAGGTGCAGCAACTTACAGGTCGGATGGCTACTCTCTCACGCTTTGTGTCAGCTAGCGGCGAGAAGGGCCACCCTTATTTTCAATGTTTGAAGAGGAACAGTAGGTTTGTCTGGACCAAGGAGTGTGAAGAAGCTTTCGTAAAGCTTAAAGTGTATTTGGCAAACCCGCCGGTGCTGGGCAAACCGTTAGTTGGAGTGCCTCTCAGGTTGTATTTTGCTGTGGCTGAGAGAGCGGTGAGCGCGGTGATTGTCCAAGACCAGAATCAGGTCCAGAAGCCTATCTATTTTGTGAGCAAGGTACTACAAGGTCCTGAAGTGAGGTATCAGGCCTTGGAGAAGGCTGCCTTGGCGGTTGTGTTTTCGGCGAGAAGGTTGCGTCACTATTTTCAAAGTTTCACTGTCCTGGTGATGACCGATTTGCCCATCCAGAGGGTCCTGAAGAAGCCTGATGTAGCTGGAAGAATGGTGAAGTGGGCAGTAGAATTGTCTGAGTTCGACATTAAATATGAACCCCGAGGGCCAATTAAGGGGCAGATTTTCGCGGATTTCGTGGTCGAGCTCTCGTCAGAGGCAACTCATGTTGAAGAAGATGGTTTCCGTTGGGTCCTTTCGGTAGATGGATCGTCGAACCAGCAGGGGAGTGGTGCTGGAGTTATTCTGGAGGGGCCCAATGGCGTGCTGATAGAACAGTGCCTAAGGTTCGCTTTCAAAGCCAGCAACAATCAAGCAGAATATGAGGCGTTGATTGCGGGAATCTTGTTGGCCAAGGAGATGGGGGCTAAAGTGTTGGTGGCTAAAAGTGACTCGTTGCTGATCACAGGGCAGGTAGGGGGCGAGTTCCAAGCCAAGGACCCGCAGATGGCGGCTTACTTGGCATATGTGCAAGAGCTGAAGAGTTCTTTTACCCTGTTTGAGGTAGTGCATGTCCCAAGGGAGCAAAATGCCCGAGCTGACTTGCTGGCTAAGCTTGCCAGTTCGGGCAAGGGGGGTAGATTGAGGACTGTTATCCAGGAAACATTGAAGACGCCGAGGGCGTTCGTGGCAGATCACCAGGTGCTTCAAGTAAGCAAGTCGACAGGGGATGCGGCGAGAAGTCACAGGTCTTTCACCCAGGAGACCTTGAGAACGCCAAGGATAAGGGCATTTCATGCGGATGAAATGAACGTGGCGCAGGCCTGTGCCACGCAGAGGCCAGATACATGGATTACACAGTATCAGCGTTACTTGGCCGATGGCTTGCTCCCAGTAGATTCGGCAGAGTCCAGGAAGATCAAGAAGAATTCTGCCAAATTTACATTGATAGACGGCGAGTTGTACAGGTTTGGGTTCACACACCCACTCCTGGTGTGTATCCACGGGGAGAAATGCACGAGGATTATGGCTGAGCTCCATGAAGGCATATGCGGGAGTCATGTCGGGGGTCGGGCTCTAGCTGCGCGAACTCTTCGTGCAGGTTATTACTGGCCGACAGTGAGAGAGGATTGCAAAAGGTACGTCCAGTGTTGCAAGCAGTGCCAGCAGCACGCCGACTGGCACAAGGCGCCCCCGGAATTGCTTAAGTCGATTTATAGCCCTTGGCCATTCCATACATGGGGAATCGACATTCTGGGGCCCTTTCCAATGGCGATCAGGCAAAGGAGATACTTGGTGGTGGCGATCGAGTACTTCACTAAGTGGATTGAAGCAGAGCCAGTTGCCCAAATCACTGCACCCAAGATTGAAAGCTTTGTGTGGAAGAATATTGTGTGCCGATTTGGGGTGCCTAAGCGTTTAGTTTCGGATAATGGGACTCAGTTTTCAAGCCACCTGTTGAAGAAGCTGTGTGAGGATGTGGGAATTCAACAAGTATTTGCATCCGTGGAGCACCCACAGACGAATGGCCAGGTAGAATCCGCTAATCGGGTTCTGTTGAGAGGTTTGAAGAGGAGGTTAGATAAAGCTAAAGGATCGTGGGCTGATGAGGTACCTCGTATAATTTGGGCGTACCACACAACTGAGCAGTCAAGCACTCGTGAAACCCCTTTCAGTTTAGTGTATGGCTGTGATGCGATGATTCCAGTCGAAATCCATGAGAGCTCGCCGAGATTTCAACACTTTGTAGCAGAAGAATCAAATGAAGATAGAAGAATGAATATGGATTTACTGGATGAGGTCAGAGAGGAAGCAAGAGTGAAAGCTGAAGCAGTAAAAAGAAGAATAGAACGAAGGTACAGTTCAAGAGTAATACCGAGGCAGTTCAGAAGCGGCGATCTGGTGATGAGGAAGGCCCACCATTACGAGATGGAGAATAAGCTGTCGCCCAAGTGGACAGGACCGTTTAGAATAACCGAAGCACTCGGGAACGGCGCCTACCGCTTGGAGACACTAGAAGGAGGGGCGATTCCTCGTACTTGGAACGCCACACACCTAAAATTTTATTTCAGTTAAAGGCTACATAAGTAGTGCAAACTCAGAGAAATCATAAACAGTTTTGTAAAAACAGTTATAAGGGGGCACTCTTTTTTCCCTAAGGAGGGTTTTTAATGAGGCCACCCAAGAAATAAGATATTCAAACTAAAGTTTGTGTGCGTATTGTTTTGAAGAAGGGAAAAACCTTATCACCTAAAGCGATTCAAGGTAGAGGTAAAATGATTGCCCACGTTATAAGTAAAAGTTTTCAAAGTCCTCATCGTCCTTTGGCGATTGGAGGCATCTAGCAAAAGTCCTCATCGCCATTAGGCGATCAGAGGCACAAGGAGAAGGTTTCCAAAGTCCTCATCGCCCTTAGGCGATCAGAGGCACAAGTTGAAGGTTTTCAAAGTCCTCATCGTCCTTTGGCGATCGGAGGCATCCAGCGAAAGTCCTCATCGTCCTTTGGCGATCGGAGGCATCCAGCGAAAGTCCTCTCGCCCTAGGCGATCAGAGGCACGAGTGAAGAGTTTTCAAAGTCCTCATCGTCCTTTGGCGATTGGAGGCATCCAGCGAAGTTAAAAGTCCTCAAGGCTCTCGCGCATCTTGAGGCAACAGGTGTGGTCTGATCGGTCATCGGTAGTCGATGGCATAAGGCGATCAGGCGAGAGAAGAGGAAGTCCTCCTTGCCTTTGAGCAAGTGTAGGCAACAGAGGAAGACCTCCTTGCCTTTGAGCAAGTGTAGGCAATAGAGGAAGACCTCCTTGCCTTTGAGCAAGTGCAGGCAACAGAGGAAGTCCTCCTTGCCTTTGAGCAAGTGCAGGCAACAGAGGAAGTCCTCCTTGCCTTTGAGCAAGTGTAGGCGAGAGAAGAGAAAGTCCTCCTTGCCTTTGAGCAAGTGTAGGCGAGAGAAGAGAAGGTCTTCCTTGCCTTTGAGCAAGTGTAGGCGAGAGAAGAGAAAGTCCTCCTTGCCTTTGAGCAAGTGCAGGCAACAGAGGAAGTCCTCCTTGCCTTTGAGCAAGTGTAGGCGAGAGAAGAGAAAGTCTTCCTTGCCTTTGAGCAAGTGTAGGCGAGAGAAGAGAAAGTCCTCCTTGCCTTTGAGCAAGTGTAGGCGAGAGAAGAGAAGGTCTTCCTTGCCTTTGAGCAAGTGTAGGCGAGAGAAGAGAAAGTCTTCCTTGTCTTTGAGCAAGGGTAGGCGAGAGAAGAGAAAGTCCTCCTTGCCTTTGAGCAAGTGCAGGCGACAAGAGAGGAAGTCTTCCTTGCCATTGAGCAAGTAAAGGTAGTAGAGGAATTCCTCCTCGCCTTGGAGCAAGTCCGGGCGAGAAGAGTCCAGATAAAGGAACGACAGGTTGGAGAGCGATCGCTCGATTTTAACTCGGCGAGTACCAGATCAGGAGAATTTCTGGCGATGATGCAGAACATGTGACAGGTCAGGTAAGTTGTATTGTTGTTGCCAGAAAGGATTAGAGTTTGCTGCCCCGCGAAAGGTGTGTTTGTGTGTTGAGGTTTTTCACCTCAAGCTTTTGAGTTCTATTGGATGTCAGCTTCCGGAATTAATATCTGGACAATTTGATAAGTTTCAAGTTAATAGTTGGTTTAGCCTCAAACAGGGCGCGAAAGCTCAAAGTTTCAGTTACATTAGGTTATGATCAGTAGTTTTACAAATTGAAAGATATATACATATATGGGCGCGGAGACAAGGTGGTAAAGGGTGATTCTAATCAACAGAGGGTACAATCTTCCCATCTACCACCTCGTTGCAGATAGAGATCATTGAGAGGTTCAGCTCGGGGTATTGGCACGCCATTTGCTCCAAAGCGGCATCGAACCCCGAGCTCAGGATTTGTGCAGAACTCTGGTCAAGCTCATCGATCTGCTGGGTCAATTCCTTTTTCTCCTTGAGAGCTTGGGCGAGATCGTTGGCAGTCTTCTGCTGACCCTCCTGAGTCTGGGCAAGTGCTGCGGTGAGTCTGTGAGCCTCTTTCTGGGCCTTGTCCAACTCGGTGGTTATTCTTTTGTTTTCCTCCTGAGCCTTGCCAAGTTCTGAGGTCATCCTGTTGTTCTCTTCATGAGCCTTGGCAAGTTCAGCGAGGGCCTTGTCTCTATTGCTCTCGACCACCCCCAAGAGGACTTCTCGCTCAGTTGATTTCGCCTCCAGCCTTTCTACTCTTGTGGCATCCTCCTTTAGTTTAGCCTGCAGATCCGCCACTTGAGCCCGCATGGGAGCGAGTTTGCTCTCAAGTTCAATGTTTTCAATAGTTTTGGCCTGGAGTCTTTGACGGAAGTCAGCTGTTTCACGGCGAGCCACTCGGATTTCAGCGTTTAAGGCATCTTCCAACCTTGAATGCACGAGTTCTCGCGCCATCAGATCACAGGAAAGCTTGCTTGTTTCACCTTTCAAAGAGTGATGCTCTTCCTGTAAGAGTAGATTTTCTCTGTGGAGCTTGTGAATGAACTCTTGCATGCCTTTCAAGATCAGACTGGCTTGCCCCTCTATAAGCTTGCCCACTTGAGAGGATAGATGCCCCAACGACTCAGTGAGGAAGCTGGGAATGGGCGAGGCAGGAGTTAGGCCTTCTGGAATCGCCTGAGGATGATTTTCACCACCCTCTGTTGCTTGGATGGCAAGGGGGGCTTCTGAGGGTGGCGGTGTTGTAGATGTCCCAGCGGCAGGAAGGGGAGAGGTCTCAGTATCCTCAATCTCAATCAGTGTGGGGCTAGCGATAGAAGCTTGAGTTTGAGACCCTTCCCCGGCAGAATGAAAGGGGGTGGAAGCACTTGGAGGGTGTTCCGCAAGGTTGGGGCTTCCACTCTCGGTGGAAGGTAGAGCGGCGGCTGGTGGTGGGACTTGGATTATTCCCAAGGGAGTGTGAAGAGCTGGTGGCGGCACCGAGTGGTCTGGCGAGAGCAGTGAAGGAGGGTCTGAGGCAGGAATGTTGTCCTCTGGGAGCGTTGGGGAAGGAAGATCTGAGGGTGCTGTTGTTGAGGGGTTTGGTGGCTTGGAGGCGGTTGACCTTTGGCGTTTGGTGATAAGGCCGTCTTCGATGTCATCTTCCCCCTCATCTTCAGATGCTGCTTGAGAAGCTTTCCTTTTAGGCCTCAGGGGTGCCAGCTTTTTCCTAGCTGGAAGAGGTAGAGTCATGGCAGGAGAAGAGCCTCCTGGGGGGGTTCTCCCATGAAGAGCGGCGTCCTCAGCAACCGAGTTAGGGATGATTTGGGATCCCGCTGCGAGCTTGTGCTTCTTAGCCAGGGTGCGAAGTTGAGCTATTTTGTTTTTCCCCAGCATCATGTCTGCATAAGACAAAGGCAAGAACAAAGGAGATGAGCAATCAGACAACAGCATCAGTTCGTAATTCCAGTAAGCATGAGTAAAGATGATCGTGCACAGGGTATACATGAGCAGTTATGCAAGCTTAGGGCACAGAAGTTACAAAACCCGGCAGAAGAACAATACAGTTATTAAGAAGCAAGGCTAAGCGAAGATAGTGAAAGGTGACCTATGTGATTGTCTAGCTGGCCTTCGAGAAATTCAAAGCTGATGATAGCTGCTGTGGGAAGGATGATGTTGGAGGCAGCTACACTCTTCCAGAAAAGGCAGAGGTCTCTGTCCAGTTCTCCCATGACGTCAGGGCTCCTCGCTCTCCTAAAGCCATCCTTGGAGCCCCTATTTCCCTTGTTCACCCAGTACAAGGGAAAGCCATCGAGCAAGGAAGGGTCCTTGTCGTTTTCGCAAACCTTTACAAACTTTCCCTTCCAATCTTTGTAAGATTGCTGGAATATCGAGAAGAAAGACCTTCCAGCGATCCCGTTCAGGCTCACCCAGAGGCGATCTCCATGATTTCTGGCTTCGAACAAGAATAAAAAGACATCCACCGAAGCAAGTAATCCCAGATGCGCACAGAGAATCTCAAACGCTCTCACGAATGCCCAGCTGTTTGGATGAAGCTGGGCAGGGGCAACGTCAAGCTCGGTTAAGAGCTCTCTCTCGAATCGGGTGAAGGGGAACCTAACCTTCACCTTTTTGAACATTGTCGCGTAGATGAAGCAAAATGGCTCGCCATTGCTAACTTTGTCATCAGCGCAGATGGGTTCTCCAGGAAAGCACGGGACGACGGTGAGGTTGTCGTCATGTTCCTTGTGGAATGAGAGGTTAGGTTTATCCCCTTTCTTGAGACGCAGAATCTCAAGGGCAGAAGTTACTGAGGAAGTTTCCTTCAGCAACGCTGGCAAAGCCCAGGGATATAGCGCCTGATAATCATGATGAGGTGGAACCGCCCCTCCGGATTGGGGAGGCGTGGCCGGGGATGGATTAGGGCGAGAGGAGCTAACGGGTCTCTCAGCTTGATTTGCTGGAGCCCCAGAGGTTCTTGGGGTGAGGCGCGATGACGAAGGGTTTGCTATGGGCAAGGCTCTACGAGTCTTAGACGGAGGGTTCCGCGACGATGGAGGAGGGTTATCAGTTGTTCTGCAGCGAACCATTGGAGGAACTGCAAAGAAAGAAAAAAGAAAGGATGAGGGCAAACGACTCGAGGGAAAGATTCGAAGAAGAAGGAAGAATGAACAAGCGAAGGGTTCGTGAGAGCAGGGGTCGTCAGAAAAACCCTAAGTTATGAGGAAGATGAGAAAGCATCCCACAGCGTATGCACCAGACAGATAAAGGATGATGTAAATCAGTTAAAATGCAGCAGTCACTAGTAGAAAAGATGAAAGGGTTACCTTTGGATGATCAGAAAGGCGTCGCAGAGGTTGGAGATTGAGGAAGATGAGGAGTCTCACGGAAAGATGATTTAAAAATCTGAAGGTGAGGAAGAGGGTGTGAAACAACGAATGGCGCGAGTATTTCGAGGGTTTCAAAAGTTGTAAGAGGCGGAAATGACAGTTAAAGAGGGGCGTTGGTGTGTCCACGTGTCATGAAAGGGGGTTAGTGAAACGTCAGATCAACAAACAGAGTCAACGCCAGGGTGTACGCTCCTGGAGACCGCCAGAAGGCGATTTCTTAGTCTTTTCGCTGGACCAGTCATAGCTCAAGACTGGGGGGCTTGTGATCTGGTTGGCTATCAGCAGTAGATGATGTCAGCAACAGTTGATTACGTAGATCGTTCAAAGGAGTCATGTGGTAGAGGGTGGCAAGTGAATCGGAGAGGCGATCGCCCAGAATGGTGATTGGTTGGGGTGGTTAAGGGACCAACACTTGCTGATCAGTATCAGGCGAGCGCCTGTAAGCTGAACCCGAGAAGTGAAGAAAAACACAGATTAGCAATCGCCTATCGCCGTGTGGATCAATACACGCCAATCGCCGTGTGGAGCAATACACGCCTATCGCCGTGTGGAGCAATACACGCCTATCGCCGCGAGAGAAGATCAGTACACGCCTATCGACCGTGTGTGGAGAATACGAGATCAGTGGTCAACAAAACGCCGAAAGGAGCACATCGCCTGATATTCAGATCGCCGGGGTTTTCACATCGCCGTACATTTGAGAAGATTAGTTCATCACGTTAAGGCTGCCAGTTTATCGTTTTAAGGCTGCGCCCACAGTAGCTAGCGCACTAAGCTATTCCCTGTGTGGATAACTTAGCCGCAGGAGCAAAGTGGAAGTAACGAGTCAGTTGTAGGTTCTCCAGATGACGACACGTGTGTGACCAGATATCCTCCACGTGTCAAGAGGGATAACCGTCAGGAGAGAGAAAGATTCAGGTATATATACGAAATTCTTAACAGAATTTTGGGGGGGGGTTCATTTCGGAGAGAGTGATTGATACACGGTCCTAAGCTTTTCTCTGAGTTTTACTTTGAGTTTCTTGATTGATCCAATCTCTAACTTGAGCGTCGGAGCTGAACCGGCCGCAGAGGCGCCAACTTGTTCTTTCAGGTGAAGTCATTGAGGTGCTTGGCGCGAAGCTGGTGAGAAGGAGGAGGCTAGAAGAAGAAGCTCTGGCGTCTGGTCAAGGGGCTGGATCAACACTCTATCTCAAAAGTTTTGGAAAAATTTGGGAGAGATAGGATGGGTGCATTGGTGAGTTGAGCTTTTAGCCTTTGAAAGGCTTGCTCATGCTTTTCATTCCAACAAAATGCAACATCTTTTTTAACAAGTTCATTCAAAGGAGAAGCTAGGCTAGAAAAATTAGGCACAAACCTTCTATAGAAGCTAGCTAACCCATGAAAACTTCTTACATCACTTACATTTTGTGGAGTTGGCCACTCTTGGATGGCTTTGATTTTCTCGGGATCTACATGTACCCCCGTTTTGTTTACTATAAAGCCTAAAAAGACTACACTATCTACACCAAAGGTACACTTATCCCTATTTGCAAAAAGACTATTTTTCCTAAGAACTAGAAAGACTTCCCTAAGGTGACTTAGATGGTCTTCTAGGGTTTTACTATATACTAAGATATCATCAAAGTAAACTACTACATATTTACCTATACAATCCCTCAAGGTGTGATTCATAAGCCTCATGAATGTGCTTGGAGCGTTAGTGAGTCCAAAGGGCATCACCAACCACTCATATAATCCAAATTTGGTCTTAAAAGCGGTTTTCCACTCATCACCCTCCTTGATTCGAATTTGGTGATATCCACTTTTAAGGTCAATTTTGGAGAATAGAGTTGACCCATGCAATTCATCAAGCATATCATCAAGCCTTGGGATTGGATGCCTATACTTGATGGTGATGTTGTTGATTGCTCTACAATCACAACACATGCGCCATTTTCCATCTTTTTTAGGCACCAACAAGACAGGTACAGCACAAGGGCTTAGACTCTTTTGAATCCAACCCTTCTCCAACAAGTCTTGAACTTGTGATTCTATCTCCTTTGTTTCCTCGGGGTTGGTTCTATAAGCAGGCCTATTTGGTAGGCTTGCCCCCGGAATGAAGTCAATTTGATGTTCTATCCCCCTAAGAGGAGGAAGCCCATTGGGTCCTTCTTGTGAGAATAGATCGTCAAATTCACTCAAAAGGTTTTCTATTTGAGGAGGTAAAACCGTGAGTTCATTACTTGTGGCAGTGCATGTAAGTGCTCCTTTACAAAAGATAAGGCTTGGTTGTTCAACAAGAAGCAAGTTTTCTAAAACATTTTCAAAAGGCTTTTCTTGTAGACCAACCTTGTGGGAAGGAACACTCTTCTCCCACACCTTCCTATCCCTAAGGATTTTCTCTTTTTCTAGCACTCTTTTTTTTTTGTTTTCCTCATCCCTCTTTTGTTTCATTTGTATTTGGTCTTTCACCACTTGAGAATGTGGTAAAGGACTAAGTACAAACTTCTTATATTTATGGGTGAAGGAAATCTCGTTAGTGAGACCATCATGCAAGGTTTTCTTGTCAAATTGCCATGGCCTCCCTAATAAGATATGGCAAGCTTCCATAGGCACTACATCACATAAAACTTTATCTTTGTATTTCCCTATGGAAAACTTGATTTCCACTTGCTTATCTACATGTAGTTCCCCATTTTCATTAAGCCATTGAAGTTTGTAAGGTTTTGGGTGAGGAACCACTTGTAGCTTAAGCTTTTCAACCATCCTAGCACTACAACAATTACAACTAGATCCACTATCCACAATGAGGGAACATATATTTTCTAAAACATTGCATCTTGTATGAAATATGTTCTCCCTTTGTGTTTCAATGGATGTGCTAGGGTGATTGTTGAGGGTTCTCCTAATCATAAGCAATTCTCCCTCTAATGGAGCTACCCTCTCATCCTCTCCCCCTTCCTCTTTCTCACTAAGCTCATCCTCGCCACTAGTGTATTCGTCTACACCTTTAAGAAACAAAGTCCTCTGGTTTGGACATTGTGCTTGCACATGCCCCCTACCATAGCACTTAAAACATTTAACATCTCTAGCTCGGATGGGTGGGGTTGAGGTTTCTTTGGTGAAGGGTTTGGTAGGTTCTTTTGGTTTTTCCTTAGATGTACTACCCTCCCTTTTAAACTCTCTCTTGGGATAAAAGTTAGAATAGGGGCTCACCTTTTGACTTGATGTTTTGCGCAAATTTTGTTGCTCAACTTTAATGCAAAGTTGAACCAAATCATTCAAGTCTTGATAAGGTAAGAGCTCTACTCTATCTCTTATCTCAAGTGATAGGCCACTAAGGAACCTAGATATGGTGGTTTCCTCTTCCTCTCTAATAGAGGCTCTCATCATATAGAGCTCCATCTTTTGCCTATACTCTTCTACACTCATATTCTTTTGTTGGAGTCTTTGGAGCTTGTCCATCAACTCCCTATGGTAGTAAGAAGGTATATGTCGACGTCTTAGGGCTCCCCTAAGGTCATTCCAATATTCTATGGGAGGTTCCCTATGAAGACGTCGGTCTCTTTCTAAAGAGGTCCACCAATACATGGCATTTCCTTGGAAACTAAGGGTGGCTAAGGGTACTTTTCGTTCCTCACTTACCCTATGGCAAGCAAAGAGTTGCTCTACCTTCATCTCCCAATCTAGATATATTTCTACATTTTCCTTTCCATGAAAATGAGGCAGGTCTACTCTAGTTTCCCTTGGCACCTCTTGTTCCCTTTGCCTAGTTCTTCTAGGGGGTGGTTGGTAGTAGTCATTAATTCTAAGGCTTCCCTCCCCTAGAGTTGCAATGCTTTGGGATGCATGAGTATTTGTTTTTTTTTATTTTTGAGATTTTTGGGATTTCTCTTCTTGAGCTCTAGCCAACTCATTAATCTTGTTTTCATTCTCCAATTGCCTAGAAGAGATTAATTGTACCGCTTGGGATACCTCTTTCAAAAGGGTTTTCAAAGATTTTACTTCACATTCTATAGACTTTGGAGAATGAGAAGAAGAAGACATGGCTAGACCTTTGTGTATTTAGGCGTTTTTACTTTGAGAAAGATTAGGGAAGATAAAGAAGGTAGTTTTCCAGGTAAGGGAGGTGAGTCTCAAATGACTACTTAAGTACCAAGCCTTTTCCTTGCCAAAAACTAGTCTCCAATGCCTTCTCACAAAAATTTCTCTTAGTGAAACACTTAAAACACAAGAAGTTGAGAAATCAAAAAGCAATAAAACTATGTAAGCTAAAAAAAAAGATATGCAACAAACTAGTCGGTTTTAGCACAAATTAAACTAAACTAATCATGCAAAACGTTTCTACCAAAACAATAGAAAACAAGTTCAAACAAGCAACAAATTACTAAGCAAAAAATTTACTATGCTATTCGGCCCTAGGTGAGGCTTCTTGGACACTTTGAGCCCTTGAAGACACACTCACCGTCTAAACGTAATTAAAGAGGTAATTAACAATAAACCAAGTTGCAAAGGAAAAGAAGACTCCCTTTGTTGATCCTCTTTTGGGTTAGTGCACTTCCTTGTTGTCTTGAATTTTTTTTTTTGATCTTCTAGGTGTTTGTATTGTTTGTTTCAAGCAACCTTGTTTCGGCTTTAGCTTTGTCTCCTCCTTAAAATGATGGCTTTAATTCTCCAATTTCCAGCACCTATTCACAAGAGCTAAACCTAAACCAAGTCAAGTTCCATGCACATATGCACCAAGGAGAATTAAATTCCAGCACCCAAAAGAGAGGTCAAGAAACAAAAGCAAGAAACAAATTTAATTGAATAAAAACAGTACCACCAAAAGGATTTATAATATGACAACTTAGAAAGAGAGTCAAGAAATTAAAGCAAACAATTAAAGGTACTCAAAAAAAGTTGGCACACAAAAGGAATTCCTAAAGAAAAGCACTAGATTAGATGACCAAATAAAAAAAAACAGCACCACTGAAAATTGTTGTGGGCCAGAAAACGTGTTTGTTCCCCGATTTATGCTGAGCTGTATTTTTAAAATTTGTCTCTGAAATTTATATGCAAGAAAATTCAGGATCTTATCTAAATAATGGCTTTGGAATCACCTAAAACGCATGCACCATTTTTTTTTAATAATTTTTGCAAATTTGGTGTGCAGTTAGGCCAGGTGGAGCGCTCAAGATTTGCACTCTGATTTTGTAAGATTTATCATATTTTTTCTGTTGCCTTTTTTGATCTGATTCTTTTTTTTGTCCTTTTTGTAACACTTCAAACTTGCATTTTCCAGAGAATCACAAATTTCCTATGAGTGGAAATAATTTTTGAAACAAAAAACAGCCAGACAGAGAGAGAAACAGGGGAAAACTGGAAAACTGGAAAAAAAAAACAGCAAGATACCAAAATTTAACACAAAGGAAAATGTAAGAAGGAAATTGTGTAAGAACTAAGACACAATTATGAACTCAAACTAAAATTAAAAAGGCAGCAAAGGATCAAAATAACAGCAGATTAAGGCAAATTAAAGAGACCCAAAAACAAGAAACAATCAAGCCAAAAATAGGACTACTAAGAATTGATGACAATTATGGATTCACATGACTTGACACAACATTTATAGATTCAGAAAATAAAGACTCAAAGCATAAAATGAAGCAATTATAAGAAAGCAATAAAGACTCAAATTCCTAAAAGAAAACAGCCACTCAATGTGTAAGGAATCCTATCACAATTGCACAAGAAAATGTTCAAGATCAATTGAACACATGTGCTTCGGTTGGATCTTCCATAAGCACACCAAGAACAATTTAAAATGTAAAAAAAAAACAGCAAGACAATTATGGAATTGAAATGACAAGATGAAAATAAAGAAGAACTGAAAATTTAAAAAGACAAGCTACTCATCTTGAAGAACCAAAAGCTCATGATACCAAATGATGGCATTTTCATGTGTTCTTCTTGAATCAAAGTAGAAATAGATGGAGCGGAAGCAATGGATGAGTGAAACAAGACCCTCCTAGGAGTTGTGTTGGTCTTGAAGGTGCATGATGAGTATGGGTTGAGTGGTTCGGCCAGCTCAAGGGAGAAGGTGAAAGGATTGAAGTTTATAGCCTAGATTTCTAGGAGGAGTAAAGCTTGTGCACAAAAATGGCAGCATAACATTACTCAAATAAACTTGAAAATACATGAGGTAGGCCTCCTTATTTATAGATTTAGGAGCCTTGGTGAGCAAGCTTAAAGGGTAGGGATGGAAATACAAAAAGTGGGGGCTGCCTAGGGTATTGACTTTAGTCAAACCACACCATCATCCTAATATTCTAGAAGATAGGTCAAAAATGCAACATTTGATAGTACACCCCTCCCTCTTTTGCTAAAGGCACCTATTTGCTAGCACACCCCTCCTTCTATTGCTAAGGGCACCTTTTTGATAGCACACCCCTAAGTTAGCAAGTTTTGCTTTCTACACTACACTAATCTACTAAGCTACCCCTAATGGGCCTCCAAGTAGCATGTACAAGGTCTTCTCCCTCCCATCCGTGGCTTCTTCTATGTGTGCTTGGATATGTTTAGCCATGGATCTTGTGAGAGGTCCTAGACGGTCTAGCTCCATGGATAGCCTCCCTCCTTCACGTCCTAGACGCTCACTTCTTGGAACTAGACGCTCCTCTTGGTCTAGACGGTCTTCTTGGTTTGGGCCTTGGCTTCCTTGGTTAGATGTGCTTGGCCCTCCTCCATCAGATAGTGTAGTCTTTTTAGGCTTTATAGTAAACAAAACGGGGGTACATGTAGATCCCGAGAAAATCAAAGCCATCCAAGAGTGGCCAACTCCACAAAATGTAAGTGATGTAAGAAGTTTTCATGGGTTAGCTAACTTCTATAGAAGGTTTGTGCCTAATTTTTCTAGCCTAGCTTCTCCTTTGAATGAACTTGTTAAAAAAAGATGTTGCATTTTGTTGGAATGAAAAGCATGAGCAAGCCTTTCAAAGGCTAAAAGCTCAACTCACCAATGCACCCATCCTATCTCTCCCAATTTTTTCCAAAACTTTTGAGATAGAGTGTGATGCATCGGGAGTAGGCATAGGCGCGGTATTGTTGCAAGGTGGACACCCCATTGCTTATTTTAGTGAAAAACTCCATGGTGCCACCCTCAACTACCCCACTTATGACAAAGAGCTCTATGCTCTTGTGAGAGCCCTAAAGACTTGGGAACACTATCTTGTGTCCAAAGAATTTGTTATCCATAGTGATCACGAGTCTTTAAAATATTTAAAGGGCCAACACAAGCTCAATAAGAGACATGCAAAATGGATGGAATTTCTTGAACAATTTCCTTATGTAATCAAATACAAGAAAGGAAGCACCAATATAGTGGCCGATGCTCTTTCAAGACGCCACACACTCTTTTCAAAATTGGGTGCCCAAATTCTTGGATTTGACCACATAAGAGAGCTTTACCAAGAAGATCAAGAACTTTCATCCATCTATGCCCAATGTCTACATAGAGCGCAAGGAGGTTACTATGTGTCCGAGGGATATCTTTTTAAAGAAGGAAAACTTTGCATTCCCCAAGGAACACATAGAAAACTCCTTGTCAAAGAATCACATGAAGGGGGACTCATGGGCCATTTTGGAGTTGATAAGACTCTAGATCTTTTGAAAGCAAAATTTTGTTGGCCACACATGAGGAAAGATGTCCAACGCCATTGCTCTAGATGTATCTCATGTTTAAAAGCAAAGTCTAGAACAATGCCGCATGGACTCTACACCCCTTTGCCGATTGCAAATGCTCCTTGGGAAGACATTAGCATGGATTTCATTTTAGGACTTCCTAGGACTGCAAGAGGCCATGACTCTATCTTTGTGGTAGTGGACCGTTTTAGCAAAATGTCTCACTTTATTCCATGCCACAAAGTAGATGATGCTCAAAATATTTCTAAACTCTTCTTTAGAGAAGTGGTGAGACTCCATGGTCTCCCTAGAAGTATAGTGTCCGATAGAGATCCCAAGTTTATAAGTCACTTTTGGAAAACTCTTTGGGGTAAACTTGGAACAAGACTACAATTTTCAACTTCTTGTCATCCTCAAACGGATGGGCAAACCGAAGTAGTCAATAGATCTCTTGGAACTATGCTTAGGGCTATCATGAAGGGCAGCCACAAATCTTGGGATGAGTACCTTCCCCACATTGAATTTGCTTACAATAGAGTAGTTCACAAGACTACTAATGCTTCTCCTTTTGAGGTAGTATATGGTTTTAATCCTCTCACGCCCATGGATTTAATTCCTCTTCCTAATCCACAAGATTTTGTGCATAAGGAAGGAGTAATCAAGGCTGATTTTGTCAAGAAAATGCATGAGAAGATTAAAATTCAAATACAACAACAAAATGAGAAGTACACAAAACACAACAACAAAGGGAAGAGAGAAATAATTTTTGAGGAAGGAGACTTAGTTTGGCTTCATCTTCGAAAAGAAAGATTTCCAAATCAAAGGAAGTCCAAACTAAGTCCCCGAGGTGAGGGACCCTTCCAAGTCCTTAAGCGAGTCAACAACAATGCATATAAATTGGACCTACCTCTTGAATATGGAGTACATGACACATTTAATGTAATTGATCTTTCTCCATTTGTAGGTACCAATGACGATGACGAGCTGGATTTGAGGACAAATCCTTTCCAAGGGGGAGGGGATGATGGAGGAGGGCCAAGCACATCTAACCAAGGAAGCCAAGGCCCAAACCAAGAAGACCGTCTAGACCAAGAGGAGCGTCTAGCTCCAAGAAGTGAGCGTCTAGGACGTGAAGGAGGGAGGCTATCCATGGAGCTAGACCGTCTAGGACCTCTCACAAGATCCATGGCTAAACATATCCAAGCACACATAGAAGAAGCCACGGATGGGAGGGAGAAGACCTTGTACATGCTACTTGGAGGCCCATTAGGGGTAGCTTAGTAGATTAGTGTAGTGTAGAAAGCAAAACTTGCTAACTTAGGGGTGTGCTATCAAAAAGGTGCCCTTAGCAATAGAAGGAGGGGTGTGCTAGCAAATAGGTGCCTTTAGCAAAAGAGGGAGGGGTGTACTATCAAATGTTGCATTTTTGACCTATCTTCTAGAATATTAGGATGATGGTGTGGTTTGACTAAAGTCAATACCCTAGGCAGCCCCCACTTTTTGTATTTCCATCCCTACCCTTTAAGCTTGCTCACCAAGGCTCCTAAATCTATAAATAAGGAGGCCTACCTCATGTATTTTCAAGTTTATTTGAGTAATGTTATGCTGCCATTTTTGTGCACAAGCTTTACTCCTCCTAGAAATCTAGGCTATAAACTTCAATCCTTTCACCTTCTCCCTTGAGCTGGCCGAACCACTCAACCCATACTCATCATGCACCTTCAAGACCAACACAACTCCTAGGAGGGTCTTGTTTCACTCATCCATTGCTTCCGCTCCATCTATTTCTACTTTGATTCAAGAAGAACACATGAAAATGCCATCACTTACGATCTGTTCGACGTGCGCCAGAACCAGGGGGAGTCGCTGAAGGACTTCCTCAACCGCTTTGGTGCGCAGGTGGTGAGATTGCCCAGCAAGGATGAGAACATGTTAGTGCACGCGTTCAAGAAAGGCGTGCTGCCTGGTCCTTTCAGTGAATCCCTTATCAGGAGCCACCCCGCCACCTTTGCTGAGATACGGCGACGCGCGGTGGCGCACATTGTAGCAGAGACAGAGGTCTCTGAGAAGAGAGGCAACACTGCGCCGACGAAGCCGCGCGGAGGTCAGGGGCAGCAGCAGCAGCAGGTGCGGGTATATGAGGCCAAGGAAGGTGCAGGGAAGGCCTCGTCCGTATGCGCCCAGGAAGGACCAGCCCAGGGGGCGTGCAAGGGAGAACAACACACCCCCTAGGTATGATTTCGTGATAGAGTTGGCAGAGCTGATCGCCATCCCTGCCGTGGCTGCAAGACTCCGAGTACCAGAGAAAACCGACAAGGTACTTGGAGGGAGGAAGGACGAGTGGTGTGAGTTCCATCAGGCTTATGGACACACGCTCCGATCCTGCCTGACGTTGGGGTATCAACTCGCTGAGTTGGTGAAGACAGGATTCCTGACCGATTACCTGCGGGAGGCGCAAGGTGATCGCACTTCGGGGTCTCAGACAGGCGATCAGCAACACGAGGTCCCTATGCATGGGGACGTGAGGTGATGGAGGATGCAACGCTGGGGGGGCTCCCAGGCAGCTCAGGAGGAAGCTCCTCATGAATAAGGCGTCGCCAGGGCGGTCATCGCCTATGAAAGGAAGAGGTCCATACAGAGTGGAGCTTATTGGCTGGAGACTCTGCATGGAGCACCTATCCCCAGGACATGGAACGCTACACACTCAAGTTTCTTCTTCAGTTAAGTTGTAAGGTAGATGCGTTCTTGCGCTGTACACATACTCAATGTATATACTGTAAATAGTTGAGAATATCAGGGGACACTCTTTTCCCTGATGAGAGTTTTTAACGAGGCCTCCCAATAAAAAAGATTTCAGTATACCAAGTGTGCACGTGTTTTCCAATTTCAAGTCCTACTTGCCCCGGATGAAAGTGCAAGTGATCGGTTGGAGCCTGCTCGCCCCAGGCGCGAGTACGGACGACCGCTAGGGGTCTACAAGAAAAACTCTTCTTCCCCAAAGCAAGACATCATCTTCGCGTTTAATCACTAAGGAGCAGAACGCGATCATTCATCGGTGCACCCAAAGGACGATCAGTCATCGGTGCACCCGAAGTAGAGCACTCGGTCGGTGCATGGTCATCGGGGTCTTGCTAACACGTGTTAAGCTGGGACCCAGGTTCCCAGCGAGAGCGTTACGCATGCACCTCCATGATCCCAGAAAGAAGGTTGGTGTAAGAACCTAGAAAATTATATTGGAATAAAAGTGCTATATTTTAAATGAATTCTAAGTATGTTTTATTTAAATATAAAGGAAGGAAAGTAGAGCTTAGAAGCCTACGAGATCGCCGTTATTGAGAGAGTAAGCGATGTCCGAGTTCTCTGGCACATGATCGCCTGTCGCCTAGAGTACACATGATCGCCGAGGCTACCCTTTGTATTGTGGTCAAGATATTGGATCAACCATAGTGGTACGATCAAAAAACCACGCGTATCAAGGTGTGGGTTAAGCCTTAGATACGCTGGGCATGCGAAGCTCTATGCTTGAGCATAAGAGATCGTCCTTAGTGTTGCATGCATGGGCGCACGAGGACTAGTGCTAATCTACTCTTGGAAATGTGAAGCTACCGACGTCACCAAGCCTTGTGGAGGTGGTACCTTGGACGTAACATAGTGCAATGAGGAACCTTCAGCACGGCGTGGCGATGTGTCATAAGTCATCGCCGGGATGAGAAGCACATCAGTCATCGCCAGGGTGAGAGGCATGCGGGCATCGCCGGGGCGCGAGGCATGCGGGCATCGCCGGGGCGCGAGGCATGCGGGCATCGCCGGGGCGCGAGGCATGCGGGCATCGCCGGGGCGCGAGGCATGCGGGCATCGCCGGGGCGCGAGGCATGCGGGCATCGCCGGGGCGCGAGGCATGCGGGCATCGCCGGGGCGCGAGGCATGCGGTCATCGCCGGGGCGCGAGGCATGTGGACATCGCCTGGGATAGACATCGGTCGTCTTCCAGGTTATCGCACGATGACGTGTTGCACACAGTTAAAGTGGGACCCAGACTCCCAGCAGAAGGCACGCGGCACGCGCGACACGTAGACAAAAAGTGTTGGTTCAGAACAGTGACATCAGAATGTTGGCATGCGCAAGAAACACTCGCGGTCGTACTGTTCAGAGCAGTGGTTGGCATGCACAAGAGACAACAGTGGTCGTACTGTTCAGAGCAGTGGTTGGCATGCACAAGAGACAACCGTGGTCATGCTGTTCAGAGAAACATACACTCAGGGTCCTGCAGAAGGGAGTGGCAGCAGCATACGTGGACAAGTATGCTTGGATTCAAAAACCCACTGCGGGGAGGCGAAGAACGTTGGAGTGGCCCAAGAGTGAAAGAGTGAGAGCATTTCCATCCTTCTCCTTTCTCTCCTTCACGCTGCGTTTCAGGCATCCTCAAGCACCAGTACGACGTCCGCCCTTAGAGCACCTGGGAGGTTCTCTGCAAGTTCTCCGAAACAGACACTAAAACAGAGCTAAGGCATCCTTCAAGCTCAGTGGGTTTTGGAGCTCTTGGTGTTTTGCGCAAGTGCAGGTAAGGGAAGCTAGCCTTCATTTTCAATACAAGCCATAGATTAGCTGTTTCTGAAGTGAGGGCGACGTGGTCGCCGGTTTCGTTTTCATCTTCGTGAATGCTCTGTTCTATGTGTCTGGGCGACGTGGTCGCCGGTTTTAAATACAGATTTCGAAATCCCCTGCTTTTGAATCAGATCGCCGGTTTTGGCGTTGTTTTGCGAACTCCCCTGTTTTTGGTGTTGTTTTGAGACTGCTTGAGATTTAAATGTGATATTCGAAAGTTTGAACCTTTGAAATGATTGTTGCTGTGATTTGAATCATTCGATTGAGTGGTATGATGTTTTGAATGTTGTGAATGTGAGATCAAGGCATAGTATTTTCAGGAAAGGAAATACCGTGTAAGATCATTTGTGTAATGTGTATTGACTAGGGGCTTGTCTAGAAGGAGATATCCTGACTCTGCTGATATAATGGAATCACGTAGATGAAGTTATTCAGTTGTGGAGAGTCGGAGGAGGTTCATATGAATGGCGAGTAGTGTGAAAAAGAACGAGCTCGGCCTGTTATATGAATTAACCTTGTCATACCGGGAGAGTGATAACATTGAGATTATATATGCGCATGCTGTGTGGATTTCACAGCGACCCTGTGTGGATTTCACAGTGGTATGGTATGACAGGTGCAGATCTCTGAGCCTGAGTCAACGCACGAGTCAATCCGGAAGTAGAGTCATCTGTCTATGCATTGTGGGTCAGTGGAAAGTCTGACGTGTGAATCTTGAATACTGAATGTAGCAAAGAGACACTTGACGAGTATGTGGATTATGGAAATCTTGATGGTTGCATTTGATATGGCTTATGTATGGAGTGGAAATTTACGTTTTCTATGGATTTAAAGTTTTTAAAAACATCTAGCTTACCCCTTTTATCTGTTATTGTGATTGCTTTCTTAAACCTGTGATGATCGTGTATTTTTACACGGGAGCAGACGAGGTTGCAGGTGGTAGTGCTCCTCAGTGAGTGGTCGCCGGAAGCAGATCGCCCATTTACGTTTGTGTTAGGCGATCACCTTTTTCTGTATTCTGAAGGGAGATCGCCCTTTTCTGATAGGAGATCGCCTTTTCTGATAGGAGATCGCCTGTTTTTACTTATTTTGCTGTATTTAGTTTACGTTTTTGGAAAACTGACCGATTTTGTATTAAACTCCCTGCGAGGAGAAAACTTCATTACATATATACGATTATGTTCACTTCAATATTATTATTTTATCTCTACTTCGTTTTATAATTATGAAAAGAATTTGGCGGGATGTTACATTAATGGTATCAGAGCAGTTCGTCCTTAGGATGACCTGAGGGCTGTGGATCCATTTTGTTTCTTCTGCTCATAAAAATTTATTTGAGTTTTAAATGAAAACTATAGTGAAAGGTTTTCAAACGTCTTTGTATTGAAATTGTGTGTGCTTTAGTGAATATATGCCCTAACTGAAAATCTTAGTATTAAGAATGAAAGGATCTTGATAAAGTAGTGAGGGTGCACACTCATAACTGGATCGAGATGATTCTCAATCTTAATTCTAAAGGTCTGATGTTTAGCATATAATGAATTCGGGTGTGATTTATTTCATTTTAGTGAATGTTTTTGTAATTGATTGAAAGTGGTTGTTTGGATTGATGATTGTACACCAGTAACTGTCCTGGTGTTTTGTTTGAGGTTATAAGTGTTATGATTATGTTGATGAACTCAAATTCTTAATGACTTTGAGATGCTGACCTTTGTAAGGTCTAGCTGTTACCCCTTGAATGAATCGATTTCTTATCGATTTCATTCTTATAGTTGTAGGGAATATAGAAACTAGTGGTTTCAAAATCCGAGAACGAAGAAAGATGGCACGTAAACCTCCTACCCCTCCCCAATCTTCTTCGGAGATGGGCCAGATCGCCAGGGCCATTGAGATAATGGCAACTGCCATCCAACAACAGAATACGGTAATGGCTCAGATTCATCAGGCTGTAATGCATCATTGGGAAACTGCTGGATCGACTGCAACAGCTTCCCATGTCAATCAGCCTCAGGAGCAGAGGGGGATGACCGAGTTCATAAGGCACAACCCACCCCAGTTCCGTGGGAATGCTTCTCCGAACCAACCAGATCAATGGATTAAGAAGTCTCATACCTTGGTGGAGAAGGCAAAGAGGGTGGAGACCCTGGAGAGGAGTGATTCCAGGGTAATCAGATCACACCCAGGGGGTTCCTCCAATGGGAAGGCAAGGGTGCAGCAACAGCAGTATAAGCCTTATGCGAGACCTCCACAGCATAGGGCGAGGGCAGCACCGCCCCAGTCTCATCAGCAACAAACCTGGAAACTTAAATGTTTCCATTGTGGTGGACCACACACAGCCAATGTGTGTCCCAAGAAAGATTCAGAGAGAAGATGTTTTATCTGCCAGAAGACGGGGCACGTTGCTAAAGATTGTCCTACTCAGCATGGGATGACTCAACCCGGTGGTCCCCAGCAAGTGAGGAACGAAGGCAGTAGACCCCGGGCAACAGGGAGAGTGTTTGCCATGTCCGGAGCTGAAGCGTCTCAGTCAGGTAACCTAGTGCAAGGTACTTGTGTATAGCTGGTAGATACGTTAGAGTTTTGTTTGATTCTGGAGCGACACACTCTTTTGTGTCAAATCAGTGTGCAACCGAACTGGGCCTTTTAGTTGAGGAGCTGCCGTTTGAACGGTTGGTCTCTACACCTGCATCAAAACAAGTTTTGACCTCCCCAGTTCGCTCTGAATGTCCAGTGATAGTAGAGGGACGCAGGTTCAAGGTGAATTTGGTCTGTCTACCTCTTCAGGATCTGGGTGTTATCCTGGGAATGGATTGGCTATCTGCCAATCACATTCTCATAGATTGTTGTAGGCAGGACGTAGTGTTTCCGGGCCTCCGAGAGTCAGATATGATATCTGCTCAGTGTGTATGGTCGGGGTTGATAGAAGGGGCGACGTGCCTTGTAATCCTAGCTCAAGGGGGAGTGAAGAATGATGAAGATATGGGCTGTATACGTGTGGTGAAGAACTTCATGGATGTAGTTCCAGAAGAAATACCTGGACTACCTCCTAAGAGAGAGATGGAATTCTCTATTGTTTTGGTACCTGGAGCTGGACCAGTGTCCATGGCTCCCTACATAATGGCTCCAGCTGAGTAAATGGAATTAAAGAAGCAAGTGTAAGTTAGATTTAGTTGTACCAAGGTTTAGTTTCAGCTACATATAAGTTATGGAGAGTAAATAAACAGTATGTTGGGGGTTTAAAGCTTAAGCATGTGTATCCATGGGAAGTACCAGAGTTAAGTTCCAAGAATGAAAGAATGAAATTTTCTTTTGAAGCTTGGAAGATGTTCATGTCGATGAAACAGCATGAGATGGCTCTAGCTTAAGCTTCACGCAGAATGGATGCTGTTTTGTTGATCGTGATTTGAAAGATGATTATAGAAATGGTGGGTTGAGATAAAAGGCTTCCGAAGCCGTAAGCCTGCTGATTTTGGCAAATGAGGATGCAGTTCGGCCTGTGAATGTAGAAGGGAAGGAGGTAATGGCTGTGGATAAGAATGAGGGTAAGCCGTGTTACGATGATGTTGAGTCCTTCTAGCGATGTAGTAAATTTCAGAAAGTTGGGTGTGGAAGGGATTGTGGGTGGAAATAGTCTGTTGTATCTGGGAGAAGAAGAATAGAGTTGTCTTTAAGCAAGAAATTTCGGATGCAGAGGAAACCTTCCAATCGGCTCCACTACTTGTAGGGTCGTGGTCGAGATATATGGTGCGTTCGTTCTCGTATGCCTTTTCGGATTGGCACCTGAACCCAAATCAATGCATTCAATGTATACATTGAAAAAGGAGGTCGTAATGGGAGCAGGAAACCGAGTTGGCAAAAGAAGTCATAATAATGATTTAGAAAGTAACAGCAACAGGAACTTTGTCTTTATAAGGTGCAGAATTATGTAGCATAGTGGTGAACCAAAGGTGTCCCTTTAGGGAGCGTGAGAATTAGATCAGCAGTTGGGAAGTCGATGGATGGTTTTGATCAAGATGCAGAAGTTGATTCCTAGAAGGATATTTCGGATCCTAGTTTGAGTTGGCTGAGGGGCATGAGCAGTAGGCAGCTGTCCCCTTTCCTTCCGATGAAGGGATCTTGCTCGCTTTTCTCTAAAGAGGCTAGGCCTGGTTCTGTTAAGAGCCTAGTTCTGGACTTGCTCGACCAAGTCTTCAAGGTTGGAAGTAGAGTGTGAATGCTGGAGTTGGCGCTCAATGGAGCAGCATATTCCATATGCAGGGATGTACAATGGAATTTGATGAAGTATTGGAGTAGTAAGAGTTGGTTCAGCAGACAACCGAGAAGGTGAAACTGATACAAGGCAGGATGAAAGCTTCTCAAAGTCGGCAGATAGCCTAGGCAGATTCAGAGGAGAAGACCTTTGGAGTTTGCTGCTGGAGATCATGTCTTTATGAGAGAGACACCAACCAAGGGTGTAGGACGAGCAATCAGATCAAAGAAGCTGTCCCCTAAGTTGTTGGGCCATATCAGATCCTAGGGGGGGATCAGTCCAGTGGCTTATGAGATCGCCCCACCTCCCCAATTAGCAAACCTGCATAACGTCTTTCATATACCACGACTGAGGAAGTACATGGCAGAACCTAGTCAAGTGCTGGAAGTGGACGATGTACAGATCAAGGATGACTTGTCTTTTGAAGCAAAACCAGTTAGGATTGACGATCGCCAGAGTAAGCAGCTCAGAGGCAAGACCATCAACATGGTGAAAGTGGTGTGGGATGAAAGATCGGGTGATTCAACTTGGGAGTTAGAAGAACCCATGAGGCAAGCCTATCCATACCTCTTTTCCTTGTAATTCAATTTTCGAGGACGAAAATTTTTCTTGTTGGGGAGATTGTAAGAACCTAGAAAATTATATTGGAATAAAAGTGCTATATTTTAAATGAATTCTAAGTATGTTTTATTTAAATATAAAGGAAGGAAAGTAGAGCTTAGAAGCCTACGAGATCGCCGTTATTGAGAGAGTAGGCGATCTCCGAGTTCTCTGGCACATGATCGCCTGTCGCCTAGAGTACACATGATCGCCGAGGCTACCCTTTGTATTGTGGTCAAGATATTGGATCAACCATAGTGGTACGATCAAAAAACCACGCGTATCAAGGTGTGGGTTAAGCCTTAGATACGCTGGACATGCGAAGCTCTATGCTTGAGCATAAGAGATCGTCCTTAGTGTTGCATGCATGGGCGCACGAGGACTAGTGCTAATCTACTCTTGGAAATGTGAAGCTACTGACGTCACCAAGCCTTGTGGAGGTGGTACCTTGGACGTAACATAGTGCAATGAGGAACCTTCAGCACGGCGTGGCGATGTGTCATAAGTCATCGCCGGGATGAGAAGCACATCAGTCATCGCCAGGGTGAGAGGCATGCGGGCATCGCCGGGGCGCGAGGCATGCGGGCATCGCCGGGGCGCGAGGCATGCGGGCATCGCCGGGGCGCGAGGCATGCGGGCATCGCCGGGGCGCGAGGCATGCGGGCATCGCCGGGGCGCGAGGCATACGGGCATCGCCGGGGCGCGAGGCATGCGGTCATCGCCGGGGCGCGAGGCATGTGGACATCGCCTGGGATAGACATCGGTCGTCTTCCAGGTTATCGCACGATGACGTGTTGCACACAGTTAAAGTGGGACCCAGACTCCCAGCAGAAGGCACGCGGCACGCGCGACACGTAGACAAAAAGTGTTGGTTCAGAACAGTGACATCAGAATGTTGGCATGCGCAAGAAACACTCACGGGCGTACTGTTCAGAGCAGTGGTTGGCATGCACAAGAGACAACAGTGGTCGTACTGTTCAGAGCAGTGGTTGGTGTAAGGACCTAGAAAATCTTATTGGAATAAAAGTGATATATTTTAAGTGAATTCTAAGTATGTTTTATTTAAAATAAAAGTAAAGGAAAGTGTAGTTAGAAAGCCATGAGATCGCATAGAACATGATCGCCAGGGCGCGAGAGGCATGCGGACATCGCCAGGGCGCGAGACATGCGAGCATTGCCAGGGCGCGAGAGGCATGCGGACATCGCCAGGGCGCGAGACATGCGAGCATTGCCAGGGCGCGAGAGGCATGCGGACATCGCCAGGGCGCGAGACATGCGAGCATCGCCAGAGCGCGAGAGGCATGCGGGCATCGCCAGGGCGCGAGATGCATGTGGGCTTTGCCCGGGCGCGAGAGTCATGCGGGTGTCGCCAAGAGGAGACCTCGGTCGGTCTCCAGGAGGAAGAGACCGCGGCCGGTCTCCAGGAGGAAGAGACCGCGGCCGGTCTCCAGGAGGAAGAGACCGCGGCCGGTCTCCAGGAGGAAGAGACCTCGGTCGGTCTCCAGGAGGAAGAGACCTCGGTCGGTCTCCAGGAGGATGGAGACATCGGTCGTCTTCCAGAGAGAGACATCGGTCGTCCTCCAGGATGGGTCATTGGTGGATTGTCACCGCGCGAGAGGTCATCGGCGGATTGTCTTTGCGCGAGTGGTCATCGGCGAAAGGTTATCGCGCGATGTCGCGTTTCACGCAGATGAAGTGGGGCCCTGGTTTCCAGGATGAACGTGCTGCATGTGCGACATGTGGGCAGTGAAAGTCCTTCAGGAGCAGTAGCTCCATGTGCGCAGAGACGCCACGTGGCCATACTGTCAGGTTGCACTTAATTCGAGGAAGAAAACCCACCAAGGAGGGTTAGTTAGAGAATAGGTAATGATGGCTATATGGCAGGCCTATGTTCCTAGTATTAGAATACACCGCCTCTTAGTGAGTATAAAAACGCAGTGAGAGTATGAAAGGTGACAGAGTGAGTTCACCTTCAGCTTTCTCTTTTCTCTCCTTTGCACTGCGACTCAGAAATTCCAGGCACCAGTTAAATTACCAGCGATTGCCATAGAGCATTTGAGAAGGGTCTCTGCAAGTTTTACCAATTAGAACGCTTAGGCAGAGTTCAGGCATCCTTTACGTTCGGCGGTTTAGAGCTTGAAGTGAGATTTCACGCTGATCCAGGTAAGGGAAGCTAGTCTTTTTCCAACGATAACTGGATATTTGATGTTTGTGATGATAAGGCGACGTGGTCGCAGGTTTTTACTTCGTTTTCACGGTGTTTGATGTTGAAATGTGAGATGTTTATGATAACAGTTCTGTTTGAATGCTGGGGGCGACGTGGTCGCCGGTTTTTCATCTGTTATTGATATATTCCCTGTTTTATGCTGTTTTAAAAGAGTTTGAGATTTTAAATGTGGTTTTTCGAAAATCTGAACCTTGGTATAAATTTTGCTGTGATTGAAATCGTTCGTTGAAGTATCATGTGATGTGTTGAATGTTGTGATTGTGGATCGAGGCATAGTATTTTCAGGAAAGAAAATACCGTGTAAGGTCGTGTAATAGGTGTATTGATCGGTGATCCTATAATGAGACATCCTGACTCTACTGAGGTAATGAAATCACATAGAGGAAGTTACTCAGTTGTGGAGAGTCGATGGAGGTTCATACGTATGGGTGTCTCGTGTGAAAAAGAACGAGCTCCACCTGTTGTATGGATTAACCCTGGTCATACCGTGATAATGAGAATATTGAGATGGTGTGATGCGCATGGCTGAGGTCACTTTCCAGCCTTTGGTATGACAGGTGCGAATCTCTGGGTCTAATCAACGCACGAGTCTCCGGAAATAGTGGTCAAGTGTCTGGTGTGATGAGTCAGTGGAAAGTCTGACGTGAGAAATGAGAAATTGAATTAATAGACACTTGATTGCTGATGTGAATTGAAATACTCTGGATTGATTTGTGAAATATGGGATTTCTGATAGTCTTGTGGAATATGGAAATGTGATGGCTGATACTGTTATGGTTCATGGATGTTGTGAAGTTCTTATGTATGCTCTTGATTCAAATGTTTTCTTAAATATATAGCTTACCCTGTATTTTGTTTCTGTGGCTGTTTTTCTTAAACCTGTGATGATCGTGTAACTTTACACGGGAGCAGATGATGTTGCAGGAAGTGGATTTCCCCTGTGAGTGATCGCCGTATGTGGTCGCCGGTTTTCTGTTCTTGTTGGGCGATCGCCCCCTTTTACCATTTTCTGATAGGCGATCTCCGTTTTCTGTTAGGAGATCGGTAGTTTTGTATTTTGCTGTTTTTATGTTTAAGTTTTGTATTAAACTCCCTGCGAGGAGAACTCCTTTGTATATATATATACAATTATGTTTATTTCAATATAATTGTTTTACCATTATTTCATATTACGAAAATGCAAAAATGCGAAATGTATTTGGAGGGATGTTACAAGAGATCGCCGGTTTTTCTATCTCTTGGTGGTGATCGCCGGTTTTATGTCCTGCTAGCAGATCGCCTGTTTTGGGGCCTTCTGTTACCAGATCGCCGGTTCATGTATGGAGATCGCCGGTCTTGTAGTTTTGATTAAATTTCATTAAATTTTGAAGCATTTGACTGGTTATGTATTAAACTCCATGAGAGGAGTAGTTCATTACTTATATATATATATATTACCATGTACTCTTCAATATTAATTGTGTACCTTTATTTTCATTATACATGTATGTCTGGTCTTATTTTGGCGGGATGTTACAGTTGGCATGCACAAGAGACAACCGTGGTCGTGCTGTTCAGAGAAACGTACACTCAGGATCCTGCAGAAGGGAGTGGCAGCAGCATACGTGGACAAGTATGCTTGGATTCAAAAACCCACTGCGGGGAGGCGAAGAACGTTGGAGTGGCCCAAGAGTGAAAGAGTGAGAGCATTTCCATCCTTCTCCTTTCTCTCCTTCACGCTGCGTTTCAGGCATCCTCAAGCACCAGTACGACGTCCGCCCTTAGAGCACCTGGGAGGTTCTCTGCAAGTTCTCCGAAACAGACGCTAAAACAGAGCTAAGGCATCCTTCAAGCTCAGTGGGTTTTGGAGCTCTTGGTGTTTTGCGCAAGTGCAGGTAAGGGAAGCTAGCCTTCATTTTCAATACAAGCCATAGATTAGCTGTTTCTGAAGTGAGGGCGACGTGGTCGCCGGTTTCGTTTTCATCTTCGTGAATGCTCTGTTCTATGTGTCTGGGCGACGTGGTCGCCGGTTTTAAATACAGATTTCGAAATCCCCTGCTTTTGAATCAGATCGCCGGTTTTGGCGTTGTTTTGCGAACTCCCCTGTTTTTGGTGTTGTTTTGAGACTGCTTGAGATTTAAATGTGATATTCGAAAGTTTGAACCTTTGAAATGATTGTTGCTGTGATTTGAATCATTCGATTGAGTGGTATGATGTTTTGAATGTTGTGAATGTGAGATCAAGGCATAGTATTTTCAGGAAAGGAAATACCGTGTAAGATCATTTGTGTAATGTGTATTGACTAGGGGCTTGTCTAGAAGGAGATATCCTGACTCTGCTGATATAATGGAATCACGTAGATGAAGTTATTCAGTTGTGGAGAGTCGGAGGAGGTTCATATGAATGGCGAGTAGTGTGAAAAAGAACGAGCTCGGCCTGTTATATGAATTAACCTTGTCATACCGGGAGAGTGATAACATTGAGATTATATATGCGCATGCTGTGTGGATTTCACAGCGACCCTGTGTGGATTTCACAGTGGTATGGTATGACAGGTGCAGATCTCTGAGCCTGAGTCAACGCACGAGTCAATCCGGAAGTAGAGTCATCTGTCTATGCATTGTGGGTCAGTGGAAAGTCTGACGTGTGAATCTTGAATACTGAATGTAGCAAAGAGACACTTGACGAGTATGTGGATTATGGAAATCTTGATGGTTGCATTTGATATGGCTTATGTATGGAGTGGAAATTTACGTTTTCTATGGATTTAAAGTTTTTAAAAACATCTAGCTTACCCCTTTTATCTGTTATTGTGATTGCTTTCTTAAACCTGTGATGGTCGTGTATTTTTACACGGGAGCAGACGAGGTTGCAGGTGGTAGTGCTCCTCAGTGAGTGGTCACCGGAAGCAGATCGCCCATTTACGTTTGTGTTAGGCGATCACCTTTTTCTGTATTCTGAAGGGAGATCGCCCTTTTCTGATAGGAGATCGCCTTTTCTGATAGGAGATCGCCTGTTTTTACTTATTTTGCTGTATTTAGTTTACGTTTTTGGAAAACTGACCGATTTTGTATTAAACTCCCTGCGAGGAGAAAACTTCATTACATATATACGATTATGTTCACTTCAATATTATTATTTTATCTCTACTTCGTTTTATAATTATGAAAAGAATTTGGCGGGATGTTACAGTTGGTCATCGGGGTCTTGCCAACACGTGTTAAGCTGGGATCCAGGCTCCCAGCAAGAGCGTTACGCATGCACCTCGCATGATTCCAAACCGGAAGAAGGGGAGTTGCCCACTCAAAGGACGTGCGGTGATACCATGCAGGCAGGGATGCGCCTAGCGAGTGCGCTTAGACAGCCACCCCTGGTGCTCCCCTGGGAGCATGCACCCACTCAGAGAAGAAAGTCCTCACCTCGACTTTGTACAGCGGGGTGCAGGCAGAGAAAGTCCTCTTCCTCTGCTTTTTACAGCAAGGTTGAGGCGAGAGAAAAGTCCTTTTCCTCTGCTTCTTACAGCAAGGTTGAGGCAAGAGATCCAAGTCCTTCTCCTCTGCTTCATACAGCAAGGTTAAGGCAACAGAGAAAGTCCTCTTCCTCTGCTTTTTACAGCAAGGTTGAGGCGAGATAGAAAGTCCTCACCTCGACTTTGTACAGCGGGGTGCAGGCAGAGAAAGTCCTCTTCCTCTGCTTTTTACAGCAAGGTTGAGGCGAGAGAAAAGTCCTTTTCCTCTGCTTCTTACAGCAAGGTTGAGGCAAGAGATCCAAGTCCTTCTCCTCTGCTTCATACAGCAAGGTTAAGGCAACAGAGAAAGTCCTCTTCCTCTGCTTTTTACAGCAAGGTTGAGGCGAGATAGAAAGTCCTCACCCTCGACTTTATACAGCGGGGTGCAGGCGAGAGAAAGTCCTCTCCCTCGACTTCGTACAGCGAGGCATGGGCCAGATAAAAAAGTCCTCGCCCTCGACTTTGTACAGCGGGGTGCAGGCGAGAGAAAGTCCTCTCCCTCGACTTCGTACAGCGAGGCATGGGCCAGAGAAGAAAGTCCTCACCTCGACTTTGTACAGCGGGGTGCAGGCAGAGAAAGTCCTCTTCCTCTGCTTTTTACAGCAAGGTTGAGGCGAGAGAAAGTCCTCTTCCTCTTCTTTTTACAGCAAGGTTGAGGCGAGATAAAAAGACCTCACCTCGACTTCTTACAGCGAGGCTGAGGCAAGAGGGGTCATCAAGAAGCATTCCCCAAAACACAGACATCATCCTTGGCGTTCGGGCCCTCTATGGAACTAGCGCTGGAGTGACACAGAAGTAATGCGAAAACTGAAGCGCGGTGACTGATCGGTGGTGCGCTAACATGCTAGTCAGTGGTCGGTAGCAAAGCTCTGAGTATGAAAGCTTCCCCAAACAAGCTCTTGGGCGATCAATCGAAGCATTTAGACACCATCAGGTCAGTCATCCAACATGAATTCATGTATAAAAACTGTTAAAGAAAATGCTAAGGTGCAGTGGGTCGCGATCAAGTTAGAGGCCAAGTTTGAAGGGTCACAGTGAGATCGCGCTGAAGCCTAAGCCAGCTAACAGTTGGCCACAGGCAGAGTGAGTTAAAGGTGGAGAGGGAGAAAGGTAGTTGAGAAAAAGAGATTACACAAGAGGAGAAGTCGCAAGAGAAGAAGCTCAAGGAGGAGAAATGAGCTTGCTATCAACCACTGAATGGTGGAGGCTAGGTTGGGTAGAGTCCAAGTCTGGAAGGACGCAGTGAACCTGCTGCCAGCCCATGGAACCCATCTATCAGAGCCTCGGCACCAGCAGCCATGGTCTCAGGTACATCGACTTCGAGCTCCTTCTTCTCTTTGGCAAGGAAGACCACTTAGTCTCTTCGCTGAGAACAAGTTCACAGCTCGAGACTGGGGGGCTTGTGATCCGGTCGGTCATCGGTATCCAATGACGTCAACAGCAGATGACCACGTGGGCCAGTCACAGAGCAACACGTGGCATGAGATAGCAGAAGAAGAAGGGTGGAGATCGACTCCTACATGAGCGCCTAGAAGCAGAGCGCGAGAGTGATGAAGTTAAGCTGGGACCCAGGCTCCCAGCAAGAGCGTTACGCATGCACCTCGCATGATTCTAGAAGCTGAGAACTCGGTCGCACCATGGTCATCGGGGTCTTGCTAACACGTGTTAAGCTGGGACCCAGGGTCCCAGCGAGAGCGTTACGCATGCACCTCGCATGATTCCAAACCAGGAGAAGAGTTGCCCACTCAAAGGGCGTGCGGTGAGGCTATGCAGGCAGGATGCGCCTGGTGAGTGCGCTTAGACAGCCACACATGGTGCTCTCCTGGGAGCATGCACCCACTAAGAGAAAAAAGACCTCACCTCGACTTTTTACAGCGAGGCTGAGGCGAGAGAAAGTCCTCTCCCTCGACTTTGTACAGCGAGGCAGAGGTGAGAGAATAAGCCCTCTCCCTCGACTTTGTACAGCGAGGCAGAGGCGCGAGAGAAAAGTCCTCACCTCGACTTTGTACAGCGAGGCAGAGGCGAGAGAATAAGCCCTCTCCCTCGACTTTGTACAGCGAGGCAGAGGCGCGAGAGAAAAGTCCTCACCTCGACTTTGTACAGCGAGGCTGAGGCGAGAGAAAGTCCTCTCCCTCGACTTTGTACAGCGAGGCAGAGGCGAGAGAATAAGCCCTCTCCCTCGACTTTGTACAGCGAGGCAGAGGCGCGAGAGAAAAGTCCTCACCTCGACTTTGTACAACGAGGCTGAGGCAAGAGAAAAAAGTCCTCACCTCGACTTTGTACAGCGAGGCTGAGGCGAGATAAGAAAGTCCTCTCCCTCAACTTTGTACAGCGAGGCAGAGGCGAGAGAAAAGTCCTCTCCCTCGACTTTGTACAGCGAGGCAGAGGCAAGAGGAAAAAGACCTCACCCCGACTTTGTACAGTGAGGCTGAGGCCAGAGAAAGAAGTCCTCACCCTCGACTTCTTACAGCGAGGCTGAAGCGAGAGAAAAAAGACCTCACCCTCGAATTCTTACAGCGAGGCTGAGGCGAGATAGCAAGACCTCACCCTCGACTTCTTACAGCGAGGCTGAGGCGAGAAAAGCAAGACCTCACCCTCGACTTCTCACGGCGAGGCTGAGGCGAGAGAAGCAAGACCTCACCCTCGACTTCTTACAGCGAGGCTGAGGCAAGAGGGGTCATCAAGAACCACTTTTCTTCCCCAAAACACAAGCATCATCCTTGGCGTTCAGGCCCTCAATGCACTCAGCGCTGGAGTGGCAGAGAAGTAAGGCAAAGCCTGAAGCGCGATGAATGATCGGTGGTGCACTAACATGCTAGTCGGTGGTCGGTGGTAAAGCTCTGAGTATGAAAGCTTTCCCAAACAAGTTCTTGTGCCATCAGTCGAAGCGTTTGGGCCCCCGTCAGGTAAGTCATCCAAATTTATGCGTAAAAAGTTTATACACAAGTGTACCGACCAGTTCTCGGACACCGAGAACAGGTAGTAAAGGGCGAACCACATCAGCTGGGTCCCACAGCATGGGCCAAAGCCACGTGGAGTGGACCCCGCAGGCAGCTTGGATTAGAGGGTGATCAGTCATCGGTGTGTCCCCTCAGAGAAGGGTGATTAGTCATCAGCGTGACGATCACCAGAAAGGGCTGATGCGTCCTCGTCACTCCGCAGGGTGATCAGTCCTCGGCAACAGAGTGTGATGAGGTGACATCGGTCTTGGGTGATTTGAACAGCGTAAACAGAACAGCTAAGATTGGTTCCCAGAGTGGGCCAATGACCAGTTAAATACCCAGAGGTAGGGAGAGGCCGGAATGAGGAAGAGCCTATGCGGGTAGCAGGGAGAGCACAGTTAGGTGCAGAGTCCTGAGGGGTCGAGTACTCATCAGAACTAGGGTTTCCCAGTGAAACTACATGCATGGCACGTGAACAGTGAAGGCACTCCCAGAACAGGTGGCCTCAGAGATTAGGTGCACAAGGAGGCATCCAGGTGGTCACCCTGTTAGAGTTTGCACTCCAGAGAAGGAAACCTTATGTCCTAGATTACCCTAAGATTGGGTGATAGCAGCGCAAGGGTATTCCAGTAAACCCTAAATATGGCTAGTAGCGCAGTGAACCCTAATTAGGGCTAGCGGCACAGTAAACCCTAGACTATATAAGGGACAGTAATACTTCACAAAGGTACGCAGTTTCTAGACCTAAACATAGAGAAACTCAATACACTTGGTGTTACTTGCCCCCTATTGACTTGAGCGTCAGAGTGCAAACGGCCTCTAGGGCGCCCCTTTCTCTTTTGCAGGTGCAGATTGTTTCGCAAGATTCAAGCACGTATCAACGTGAGGAAGGAGGTGCGTGAGTGTCGTGGAGTCAACTGACAGGCGAGTCAACCGGCAAGAACAACAAGTTTTGTAGCAGAAAAAGAAATTACACAAAAGGAGAAGTCGCAAGGGAAGAAGCTCAAGGAGGAGGAATGAGCTTGCCATCAACCATTGAATGGTGGAGGCTAGGTTTGGTAGAGTCCGAGTCTGGCAGGACGCAGTGAACCTGCTGCAAGCCCATCCGGAACCCATCTATCAGAGCCTCAGCACCAGCAGCCATGGTCTTAGGTACATCGGCTTCGAGCTCCTTCTTCTCTTTGGCAAGGGAAGACCACTTAGTCTCTTCGCTGAGAACAAGTTCACAGCTCAAGACTGGGGGGCTTGTGATCCGGTCGGTCATCGGTAGTCGATGACGTCAGCAGCAGATGACTAGGTGGGCCAGTCACAGAGTGACGCGTGGCATGAGATAGCAGATGAATCAGGGTGGAGATCGTTCAAGAACGGTGATCAGCGGTCAGTTACTGAGTGACCACCACCAGCAGATCAGTTACTACATGAGCGCCTGGAAGCAGAGCGCGAGAAGTGATGAAGCACCGATCAGTCATTGGTGCATGCAGAGCGATCAGTCGTCGGGGTTTCCTTGCCAACACGTTTTAAACTGGGACCCAGGCTCCCAGCGAGAACGTTACCCAAGGACCTCGCATGATTCCATAAGGAGAGCACGACAACTTAAAGAAGCGTCATCGGTCATCGGTTAGGGTGACACATCGATCATCAGCCAGGATGAGACACCTCGGTCATCGGTGTCTGAACAACGCAAACAGTGATCAGTAAAGCGCCCGCAGACAGGGAATGACCTTGGTCACAAAACGACCATGCATGGGGCTGGGAAGGCGCAGTTGGGTGCAGAATCCTGTTGGGACGAGAACCCATCAAAGTTAGAATTCCCAGTGAGGTTGCATGCGTGATACGTGGACCGTGAAGGTGTTCCCAGAGATTGAGTGCGTGCAGAGGCACCCACGTGGCCATCCTGCCAGACTTTCCACTCAAGTAGAGGAAAACCACACGCAAGGTTGCCCAGAGGAGTGGGTGCTGGCAATGCAGAAGTAATCAAGTGAGCCCTAGACTAGCCAGTAGACCCTAAGACCATATAATGGGCAGAAGAACACCAAGCAAAGGTACGCAATACGTAACCCAGAAATTACACAAAGTGAGATTTGGTGTTCCGGTTGCCTGACTTGAGCGTCGGAGCTACAACGGCCGCTAGAGGCGCCGTCTGTGTGTTTTGCAGGCATCGTTTGGAGTTCTAGATGAGATTCTTGGAGTGTTCTTGCAGAAGGCTAGACGAAGGAGTGACAAGGCATATCCTCCGCGTTCGAGTCAGCGGCGGGATCAAGAAAGAACAACATTAATTTTAACCGATTACAGAAACAGAACAACCGATTGTTTATATCAGATATAGAAATATTACACAAAGCAATTATACTGGTTCGCTCAGCCCCTGAGCTACATCCAATTCTTCAGAAAAACCTTCTGAGTTTCACTATGTAAAACACTACAGTTTACATACCACTGGTGCAAAAAGGCAAAATAAGTGCAGCTATTTTAAATTTATAAGGGCGGCTGTATAGCCGCATTTGATCAACACGCATTTGTAAATCGAAGAGATAAGAGTGCGCCTATTTGAAATAACCGCACTTGTATATGCCAAAACATTAAAAAAAAATCAAAAATTTAAAACACCGCCAAAGTTGTGTGAAGGCAACGTTGATGAAAAGTGGTGCGAGAGCGCCAACAATGGCGACGATAGTGGAAGCGGCGGCGGACAGGGAAGCAGCGATGGAGCAAACCAAAAAACCCACAAGAATCCGCGAAGGCAATGAAAGAGTACTGAGCAATGCAAGAAACCAAACAATGTAAGAAAAACGAAAAGGATTTATACATGAAGAGTGGCACGGGAGCGCTAGCAACGACGGCGGCGGATAGGGAAGCAGCGAAGGAGCAATGAATGCCAGCCAATTAAACAGTGCTTCAAGACCACCAATGCAAGGAAAACAACATATATAAGAAAAACGAAAACATCTATGCATATATTTGTGAAGATGAAGAGGAAGAAAGAGAGCTAAAGAAACTTACATTGGCACAAATGGAATGCAGATGCAGCAGAAGGAGATAAACTCAGAACACAAACGCGAAACGAAGGCAAAGACGAGAAAGAAAGTATGAAATTGTGTGTGGCGCGCTTCACAATTTAGGGTAAAAAAGGATTTATGAATGTATAGTCGCACTTGTAAATCAAAATAATTTCAAAAAGGCCACTGCATTTTTTACAAAAGCAAGTAATGCAAAAACTGCACTAAATAAAGAGTATCCTTTTCTTCTTTTTGCACTAGTGTACACACAACAACAACAAGAGAGGATCTTTTATATCTAAGATCACCCACACTCTCTTCAACACACCACACACCTTAAACCAAAACACCCTCTGATTTTAAAGGATTTTACACACTTACAAGAATTGAAAGAATACAATATCAGGAACAAAGAAAGGAGAAGAAAACACCTCGCTTAGCAATTCCTAGATTCGTGTATTGATCGGAACATCAGTTATTTGAGCAACCTTTAAAACTTCAGCAAAAACTCTTCTCAAAATTGATTTCTCGAAACTTTTTCAGATCTCTATAAAACTCTCTTTTGCAAACTCTTTCTGTATCTCAAAATGTATTTCGCTTTTTTCTCTTATTTTCAAACGATAACAGAGTCTCTATTTATAAACCTCACAAAATGCCCGTTTGAATCTGTTAGGAAAACCAGCTGTTATTGGCGAAACAGATTTTCAAAATTCAACCAATTGAAGTTTCGAAATAACCGGTTGATTGGGTTAAAGCTATTATAAAACAATTAAAAAACCCACCAAACAGGCCAGTGAGAAACAATTGGTTAAAACGAGAAAATAACCGATTGTTTATCACTTAGCTTTTCAAAAAACATTTTCTCTTTTAAAATCAAGTTTGCTCAAGCTAAGGTTATGAACCAAAGATGAATAGAACAAATTCTAAAACAAAAATAAAACATCTAAACCTAACTTCATCACAGCAACCAAGCTCTGCACAGATTCTTCACAGATTTGATTCATCAAAGCCTTTGTTCCAACAAAGAAAACATTGACTTTGAATGTATAGTCTTCTTATGTGAAGATTACACTAGTTTGGATCTCTTTGTATTTTTCTTTCATTTAGAGAACTGCTAGGTGAAGAAAAGAAAGGGGGAGAAATTGTGGCTTCTTGGACTCTATGGTGCTTTAAATTTTTGTGCAAATTTTGCTGCTGCATAAGTTCTGATACCCTACAAATTTCTGCTGCAATTTTTGATATGGTATCAAAGATTTGTTGCTGCAATGGTGTTGCTACACACCCTAGTTTTCTGGTTTATTATGTTGCTGCTATATGCTAGTTTTCAATACTGGAAAACACTTATGCGAACAGGTTATTCTATTTTTATCCCTTCTTCCATTCTATTTGTGAAGATAAATAGGGGGAGAATGGTGTGGTTTTATGTGTTGTATTGTTGCTGCTACACTCTAGTGCTATCTGGTTTTATCATGGTTCGATTGTTTTTCTGTATTTCACTTAAAACGGAATATATTCTTGGCTAACACTATTTCTTTATCTATAATTCTGCACTAAGTTTCATTGTACCTTCAAAATTTGCGAAAATCTTTCATAAACAATTCACCCCCCTCTTGTTTTAGGCCATATATTCTAACAGGTAAGGCATTGACTAAGGTCAATGCAGCCCCCTAGCATGCTTCTAGAAGGTAGGGCTACATTCCTACCCTAAAAGGCCTAGGTACAAGCTAAATTGTTAAATACACGCCCCTATTATGCTAAATGAACCCTACTTTACTGAAATTACAAATAAACTGAAATTAATTAATGCTCAGCTCCCAGGGCTTGGGCTTTACTCCATGTGGTCCTCTAAGGGGTCTTTGAACATGTAGAGAAAAGTTTCTCTACCATCAATAGTAGAGTCCCACTCTTCTTGAATCCTCTTTGCAATGGACCTAGTTGTTGGGCCTGAGTTTGGGCCTCTTCCATAAGGGATGCTATCACAAATGGTCCTTTGATACCTATTCTTGAAAAAGATTAAGTTTTCTTTGAAAAACCTTGGTCCCAATGGACTAAGAGTGAAAGTAAAAAGATTCAGCTTGATTGTATTGCCAATAATATTATTGTCTCTGCTCTTGATTCTAATTAGTTTTCAGAGTCTCAAAGTGTGTTTTAGCAAAGGATATGTGGGATTCTCTCGAAAGCACTCATGAAGATTCAAGTGGAACTGCTTGGCTAGACAATGAAATGTCTTCTTCTAGCTCATCTTCTAAAGTTACAAAAACCAGCATGTGTCTGATGGCAAAGGAAGAGTCTATATCAAACAGTGTAAGTTCAAACTCTTCCTGATCCGGTCGGTCATCAGTATCCAATGACGTCAGCAGCAGATGACCACGTGGGCCAGTCACAGAGCAACACGTGGCATGAGATAGCAGATGAACAAGGGTGGAGATCGACTCCTACATGAGCGCCTGGAAGCAGAGCGCGAGAGCGATGAAGCACCGATCAGTCATCGGTGTATACAGAATGATCAGTCATCGGTATATACAGAGTGATCAGTCATCGGTATATACAGAGTGATCAGTCATCGGTGCATGCAGAGTGATCAGTCATCGGTGTATACAAAGTGATCAGTCATCAGGTGTATACAGAGTGATCAGTCATCGGTGTATACAGAGTGATCAGTCGTCGGGGGTTCCTTGCCAACGCGTGTTAAACTGGGACCCTGGCTCCCAGCGAGAACGTTACCCAAGGACCTCGCCTGATTCCATAAGCAGAGCACGACAACGTGAAGAAGCCCCTACAGGCTACCTCTAGGGCCACTTGATTACTATGCACTGTCATTTCCACTCCCCAGGACTACCTTGCACGCCAGCCTTCTTCACTTAAATGCAAAGTCTGACAGGGGAGGCTGCGTGGGTGTCTCTGGACCCCTCGACTTCTGTGCCTATCTGCCCTACCTATTCTCTAGGAACATCTTCACGGTCCACGTGGCATGCGTGCAAGCTCACTGGGAGACTCTAGCCTTGATGGGTTCTCGTCCCAGCAGGATTCTGCACCTGCCTGTGCCTTCTCATCTTCATGCATGGTCGTCTCGCGACTATGGCCACTCCCTGCCTCTGGGTGCTTTACTGGTCACTGGTCGCGTTGTTCACATCGCGCGGCCGATGTCGCCTCGGCACACACCGACGACCGAGGTACGAGTTTTTTACCTCAGAATACACAACACAAAGCGAAGAACGCTCAGTTTCCGAATCAAAGGGGACTGAGGGCACACACACACGAGTCTCACACAGAGAGAGATCCGAGAGAGAGTTTTGGTGTTCCCGTTGCCTGACTTGAGCGTCGGAGCTACAACGGCCGCTAGAGGCGCCGTCTGTGTGTTTTGCAGGCATCGTTCGGAGTTCCGTCGAAGGTTCCTGGAGCCTCCTTGCAGAACACGCAGCAGCTGGAAGGCTAGACGAAGGAGTGACGAGGCCCTTTCCCCACGCTCGAGTCCGCGGCGAGATCACTTCCATTAATGATGAAAATTATTATCAACTTCTTGAGGCTTTAAAGAGACTCATGAAGAATCCTATAGATTAACCCTTTTGAACAGTCGGTTGAACTCCACAACCATAGTAGGTATAATTGTTAGGATTTAAACCACTAGTTTTCTTATTTCCATACCTTTCTTGGTTGGAGTCCTTATTTCTTTTCTTCAAGAATTTGCTAAACTTTTTGGACAGCAAACTAAGTGTTTCTTCTTCACTCTCATCACTTGATTCTTACTTATTCTTATGCTTGGAAGCTTTCAAGGCTATGGTCCTCACATTCTTGTCTTCACTTTCTTGAACATTGAGTCTATTCATTTCCAACTCATGTTCTCTTAGCTTTCCAAACAAGGAGGCAATTGTCAATGTAGTCAAATCCTTGGATTCTGAAATAGCTGTCACCTTTGGTTGCCAAGATCTATCCAAGCATTTGAGGATTTTGTTGTTCAACTCCTCTATTTCAAAGATTTTGCCAAGACTAATGAGGTGATTCACAATGTGAGTGAATCTCTTTTGTACTTCACCAATTGATTCTCCCTTGAGCATTCTGAACATTTCATATTCTTGGATTAAGGCATGCTTCCTTGCCCTTTTCACATCATTTGTCCCTTCATGAGTGATCTCTAGAGTGCCCCACATTTCCTTAGCCGATGCACATTGTGAGACCTCAAAAAATTCATCAGAATTCAGAGCAGAGGTTATGATTGTAGTGGCCAGACCTCGGACATCGGCAATGTACAGTAGAGGTCAACACAGTAGAGGTCGGCAGAGTAGGACCCATAGAGGGGTCCCCAGAAATTACATGTAATAAGTGTTACATTAGTGAAAGCCCAATTCATAGATATACCTTGCATGTAGAACGTGTATAAGACATTTGGGTCTGGCACAAGTAGATAACCCCTAGGGGCGCCAATGCCCAAGAGCACTACGGTTTTCAGAGAAAGCTGCATGCAAGGCACGTGAGAAATTAGGGCATATCTTGTGTGTTCATTAGAGGCTCTCAAGTGGTGGCAATTCAACACTTGTCTTGGAACATCACCATCCAAGTGGTGTGCCATTCCAATTCCTAGCTACAACCACATAAGTCTACTCTTCCTCCATCTCATTTCTTCTTTTCTACTCCATTATATGTTGTTTCAATCAGTTGAATGTTGCTAGTTTGCTTTGTTTTCAGTTTTGTCCGGTTCACATGTCTTTAATCTCTTTTCTATTCGATGCAATTTGTTTAGTTTCCAATTCTATTTGGTGCATTTGAGTTTAAGGTCACGGCACTTGATCCGGTCGGTCATCAGTAGTTGATGACGTCAGCAGCAGTTGACCACGTGGACCATGCACAGGGTGGCACGTGGTAGAAAGAGCAAGTGAATCAGGGAGGAGATCACCTAGAACGGTGATCGGTAGTCAGATACCAAGTGGCCACCACTCCCAGTTCAGAGCATAGATAAGCGCCTGGAAGCAGAGTGTGAAGTTATGAGGCACCGACCGGTCATCGGGGGAAAGTTATAAGGCACCGGTCGGGCGTTACTGCATGAAGAGCGCGATCGGGCGTTAATGTGTGTAGAGGGCGATCGGTCATCGGGGTTCTTGCCAACGCGTGTTAAGCTGGGACCAAGGTTCCCAGTGAGAATGTTACGCATGCACCTCGCATGATGCCCACTCAGAGGACGTGCGGCGAGGCCATGCAGGCAGGATGCGCCTGGCGAGTGAGTTTAGACCAGCCACACCTGGCGCTCTCCTGGGAGCATGCGGCCCGCACAGAGAGAAGCGCAGAAGCCCTCCAGGTGTGACGCGTGTACGGTAGATGCCAGCTACATGCCTCCACGCGTCACCATCTGGGAGAGAGGCGCGACCCAGGTATAAAGCACTCCATGTTATGTAAGGTAAAGGGAGAGTTCTTTTCAGATTACAAGCTTACACAGTTTACACACAAGTTACACAGCAGTCACCACTCACTCTTCTAGGTCATTGTGGGAGCGTTTATACACGTTGCACAGTGATACAGAATGGAGTAACAGAGAGAGAGAAAGTGGATTTGAGCACACAAGAGTCTCACAGAGAGATTGAGTGAGAGTTTTTGGTGTTCCTGTTGCCTGACTTGAGCGTCGAAGTGCACCCAGCCGCTAGAGGCGCCGTCTGCGTTGTTTTGCAGGCATCGTTTGGAGGCCCAGAGGAGGTTCTTGGAGCTTTCCTGCAGAACGCGCAGTTGTAGAAGGCTAGACGAAAGAGTGACGAGGCATATCCTCCACGTTCGACTCCGCGGCAGGATCATTTGGCGCCCACCGTGGGGCCCGTGTGAATCTTGTTCCCATCCACATCGCAGTTTCTTGAGGTTCTTGCAGTTTCTTGAAGCTTTCATCGAGGTTCTTGAAAAAATGAGTAGAAGAACCAGACGAACCTCACCTACGCCACCTGCGGAAGAAGGAGCTGTTACCATGGCGCAGGTCATGGAGATGATGCGCGCGCTGCAAGATAGTGTCGCGGCATCAAGAGTTGAGCAAGAGAAGATGCATGTGGAGCTGACTGCATCGCGTAGCAGAAATGAGGAGTTGAACCGCGTAAACGAAGAATTGCATAGGGAGTTGCAGGCGCAGAGGGAGCGCGCAGTCGAAGATGGGACGTCGACGCCGCCATCGCCTCCTAGAGCATTCCCTATGCCTTTCTCCCCCGAGATCATGAACACGGTGGTGCCTCCCAACCTGGTGGGAGTGAAGGCGTCGTTCACGGGGGTGGAAGATCCAGAAGCGCACCTGACAGCTTTCCACACTCAGATGATGCTGACTGGAGGTTCAGATGCTGTGTACTGCAAGATGTTCATGAGCACGCTGAGCGGGGTAGCCATGGAGTGGTTCGTGAGCCTGCCAGAGGGCCACATCACCTCTTTCCATCAGTTTGCAAAGTTGTTCACAAAGCAGTACATCGTCAACAGAGCGCCACCAGTGGTGTCCTATGATTTGTTCGACGTGCGCCAGTACCAGGGGGAGTCGCTGAAGGACTACCTAAGCCGTTTTGGCGTGCACGTGGTGAGATTGCCCAGCAAGATCAAGGACATGCTGGTGCATGCGTTCAAGAAAGGCGTGCTGCCTGGCCTTTTCAGTGAATCGCTCATTAGGAGCCACCCTGTCACCTTCGCTGAGATTCGGCAACGCGCGGTGGCACACATAGTAGCAGAGACAGAGGTCTCTGAGAAGAGAGGAAATGCTGCACCGTCAAGGCCACGCGGAGGTCAGGGGATGCATCAGCAACAGGCACGGGTGCATGAGACCAAGGAAGGAATGAAGGCGCAGGGAAGGCCTCGTCCTTATGCACCAGGGAAGGACCAGACTAAGGGGCGTGCAAGCGCGCCCCCCAGGTATGATTTTGTGATAGAGTTGGCGGAGCTGATCGCCATCCCTGCAGTGGCTGCAAGACTCCGAGTACTAGAGAAAACTGACAAGGTACTTGGAGGGAGGAAGGATGAGTGGTGTGAATTCCATCAGGCTTATGGACACACACTCCGCACCTGCCTGGCATTGGGGCATCTACTTGCTGAGTTGGTGAGAACACGATTCCTGACCGATTACCTACAGAAGGCGCAAGGTGATCGCGCTTCGGGGTCTCAGGCAGGCGACCAGCAACATGAAATTCCTGTGCATGGGGACCTGATGCGATGGGAGATGCTACGTTGGGGGGCTCCCAAGTAGCTCAAATGGAGGTTGAAGCGGAGGGCATGATCGCCCCTCGTGAGTCAGGCATCGCCAGGGCGGTCATCACCGGTTTTGTGTTTCTATTTCAGTTAAGTTGTAAAGTAGATGCGTTTTCGCGTTGTACACACACTTAGTTGGTATACTGCAAACAGTTGAGCAGATCAGGGGGCACTCTTTTTAACGATGCCACCCAATAAAAGATTTTCAGTACATAAAGTATGCAAGTAATTCCCAGTTCAAAGCTCTCCTTGCCCCAGGCGCAAGTGCAGGCAATCGGTGGTCAGTTACTAAGTGGCCACCACCCATAGACCAATACTTAGACGAGCGCCTGGGTATAGCGCGATCAGCCGTCGGGGCATGCAGAGCGCCCATCGGCACATGGTCATCGGGGTCTTGTCAACACGTGTTAAGCTGGGACTCAGGCCCCCAGTGAGAGCGTTAAGCATGCACCTCGCATGATTCCAGAAGAAGAGCTCCTCGTCGGTGGGGACGTGCATGGAGGACGCGCGATGAGGCCATGCAGGTAGGATGCGCCTGGCGAGTGCGCTCAGACCAGCCACGCCAGGTGCTCTCCTGAGAGCATGCACTCACATGGAGGACGCGCAATGAGGCTATGCAGGCAAGATGCGCCTGGCGAGTGCGCTCAGACCAGCCACGCCAGGTGCTCTCCTGGGAGCATGCACTCACATGGAGGACGCGCGATGAGGCCATGCAGGCAGGATGCGCCTGGCAAGTGCGCTCAGACCAGCCACGCCAGGTGCTCTCCTGGGAGCATGCACTCACACAGAGAACGTGCGGTGAGACCATGCAGGCAGGGTGCGCCTGGTGAGTGCGCTTAGACAACCACGCCTGGCGCTCCCCTGGGAGCGTGCACCCACGAGAAAGTCCTCTTCCTCTGCTTTATACAGCAAGGTTGGGGCAAGAGAGAAAGTCCTCCCTCGACTTTGTACAGCGAGGTGCAGGCGAGAGAAAGTCCTCTTCCTCTGCTTTATACAGCAAGGTTGGGGCAAGAGAGAAAGTCCTCCCTCAACTTTGTACAGCGAGGTGCAGGCGAGAGAAAGTCCTCTTCCTCTGCTTTATACAGCAAGGTTGGGGCAAGAGAGAAAGTCCTCCCTCGACTTGGTACAGCGAGGTGCAGGCGAGAGAAAGTCCTCTCCCTCGACTTTGTACAGCGAGGCATGGGCCATGGTCCTGCCGCTTGACTCGAACGTGGAGGATTGCCTCGTCACTCCTTCGTCTAGCCTTCTGTTCTGCAGGAACGCTCCAAGAACCACCGCCGGAACTCCAAACGCTGCCTGCAAAACACACAGACGGCGCCTCTGGCGGCCGTTGTAGCTCTGACGCTCAAGTCAGGCAACAGGAACACCAAAACTATATCTGAATCTCTCTGTGAGACTCGTGTGTAACTGAAACTCTCAAATGTGTAAGCTGTAAGAATCTCAAAAAACCCCCCCTCAATTTCGTTAAGAGTTTGTATATATACCTGAGTCTTTCTCTCTCCTGACGGTTATTCCTCTTGACACGTGGATAACATCTGGTCGTACACGTGTCACCATCTGGAGTATCTGCAGCTGAAAAGTTACTTCCACTGTGCCCCCGGCGACTAAGTTATCCACACAGGGAGTAGCTTAGTACGCAGGCTACTCTGGGCACAACCTTAACATGGCGAGCTGGTTAACCCTGGGCATTGCAGCTCACACTACACATGGTGGCAGATATGCCACTTATCCTCTGTACTTAGACCATACAACAAGTGCTTGCCAAGTCTTCTCAAACACCCGGCGATGTGCTCTTTCGGCGACTTGCTGACCACCTGATCTCCTAACCTTAACACACGGCGATCATGTGCAATCTGGGCGATTACTGATCCATACCGGCGATGAGCGATTACTCATCCTCAAGCCGATAGGCGATTACTCATCCTCAAGGCGATAGGCGATTACCATTCTGAGTGATCGCCTCCCTGATTCGCCTGCTATCCTCTACCACGTGTTACTCTGTGAATGGTCCACGTGGTCAACTGCTGCTGATGTCATCGACTACCGATGACCGACCGGATCAGGCCAGAAGAGAAAGTCCTCTTCCTCTGCTTCTTACAGCAAGGTTGAGGCAAGAGAACCAAGTCCTTTTCCTCTGCTTTTTACAGTAAGGTTGAGGCAACAGAGAAAGTCCTTTCCCTCTGCTTCTTACAGCAAGGTTGAGGCAAGAGAACCAAGTCCTTTTCCTCTGCTTTTTACAGCAAGGTTGAGGCAACAGAGAAAGTCCTTTCCCTCTGCTTCTTACAGCGAGGATGAGGCGAGAGAACAAAGTACTTTTCCTCTGCTTTTTACAGCAAGGTTGAGGTGAGTGAACAAGACCTCTCCCTCGACTTCTTACAGCGAGGTTGGGGCGAGAAAGAGTAGTACTGTCCACATCAATGTGGCGCACGAGGCCAACTCGCCAGGGGGGCTTTCCTTGGCTTGTCGGTCAAGGTCGACTCAGATAGAATCTCCCATCGCCAAAGGGTGAGGGTGAGGTCTTCTGGGGCTTATCAGCTAAGAGTGGGATCATCAGTCATCCAGTGTGAAGTTATGCATAAGAGCTGTGGAAGACAATGCTAAAGTAACAGACAATCGTGATCGAGTCAGAAACCCAGTCTGAAGGGGCAATCGTGTGAATGCCTAAGCTAGCTAACAGTTAGTCGCATGCAGAGAGAGTTAAGGATGGAGAGAAAAACAAGCAGTTGAAGTAGATAGATTTCATCCAATTGAGGTCAGTAACAGAAAGCCTTTACAGCTGAGAAGTTTATACACAAGTTATGTTGCAAAGAAAAGAGATTACACAGGAGAAGAAGTTGCAAGGGAGGAAGCTCAAAGAAGAAGGAATGAGCTTGCCATTGATCACATAGTCTCTTCGCTGAGAACAAGTTCACAGCTCGAGACTGGGGGGCTTGTGATCCGGTCGGTCATCAGTAGTTGATGACGTCAGCAACAGTTGACCACGTGGACCATGCGCTGGGTGGCACGAGGTAGAATATTAGGATGATGGTGTGGTTTGACTAAAGTCAATACCCTAGGCAGCCCCACTTTTTGTATTTCCATCCCTACCCTTTAAGCTTGCTCACCAAGGCTCCTAAATCTATAAATAAGGAGGCCTACCTCATGTATTTTCAAGATTAATTTGAGTAAAGTTGTGCTGCCAAATTTGTGCCATACTTACTCCCTTGCCTAAATCTCTTGATTTATGGTTTTAATCTTCACTCCTTCACCACCAAAGAGAGCTGGCCAAACCTCTCTCATTTTCATACACATCATGCACCTTCAAGATCACCATCACTCCTAGGAGGGTCTTGCTCATTTAAACCATTGCTTCCGCACCATCTTCAACATCCAAGGAGAGCTCAACATGTGAAGGCCATCATTTGGTATCATGAGCATGGGGTTCTTCAAAAATGAGTAGTTCTTGGTCCTTTTTCATTTTGAGTTCTTCTTTAATCCTTGTTTTTCATCTTTGTTTTCCATACTTGTCTTGCTGTTTTTTTAATTTTTAATTTGCATTGGTGTGCTGTTTGGAAATTCCAATTGGTGCATCTTGTTCAATTGTTCTTGAGCAATCTTTGTGCAATTTTTGGTAGGATTCCATACACCTTTGTGTTGCTGTTTTTATTTTTAGGTATTTGAGTCTTGCTTGTTTTTATTTTCTTTTGGGTCATATGATGCTTTGAGTCTTTTTATTTTATGAATCCATATGTTTTGTCTAAGTCATGTGTTTCCAAATTTGTCATCAAAATCTTAGTGGTACTTGTTCTTGATGATTTGGTTTCTTGCTTTATTTTGGGTCCAGTTTTTATTTTGCTGTTTTGGATGATCTTTTGGTGCATTTTTCTTTTAGTTTTAGTTTGAGTTCATATTTGGGTGTTAGATCCACGCAAATTCCTATATCTTCACTCCATTGTGTTCTTGAAAAATTTTCTTTGCTGTTTTTGGTTCCAGCTTTAGGATCCCCTGTTTTCACTGCAACTGGCCTGGCTGTTTTTATGTGTTAAAATTAAATACGTCACAAGAAATTTATGAGCCTCTGGATTTGAGTCACTTGAGATCTTAGCAAAAGAATACAAAAAGAATCAGGTCAAAAAAACAAATAGAAAAAAAATGATAAATCATACAAAAAAAGTGTGCAATCTGTTGTTCCAGCTGGCGGAAAATGAGCACTGGTAGTAAAAAATTTATCAAAATTAATTGGTGCATGCGTTTGGCGTGAAACCAACTCCAAAAGTTTGTTAAGATCTTTACCTAATTGTGTCTCAAATTTCAAAAGCAAAGTCAGAATATCCAGCTCAGTACACACGTTTTAAGTGACGCTTTTTGTGCCAGGGAAACTTTTTCAGTAGTGCTGTTTTGGTTTTTCAAATCAATTCTAGTACCATTCTAGGATTCCTTTTGTGTGCCCACTTTATTTGTGTACCTTTTATTTGCTTGTCACATTTTATTGCAACTCTTCCTAGTTGTGTCACATTATAACTCCATTTGTGTGGTCCTATTTTTTGCAATTAATTTGTTTCTTGCTTTAATCCTTTGGCCTCTAAATTTGGTGCTGGAATTGTTTCTCAATTGGTGCCTATTTGAGTAGAAATTTAACTTGAGTGAGGTCTAGCTTGTGTGATAGGTGCTGGATTGGAGAATTAATTTCCTAATTCTAAGAGGAGCCAAAGCAAGGGCAGCAAACAAATATTACCCAAAAACACCACAAACACTTGGATGGCCCAACAAAGAAAAAGACAACCAAGGGAGTGCCAATAGCAAAACAAGGATCAACAAAAGGGGGTTTTCTTAATCTTCTTTGCAACTTAACCTTTTTAATTACTTCTTTAATTATGTGATTAGACGGTGAGTGTGTCTTCAAGGGCTCCAAGTGTCCAAGAAGCCTCACCTAGGGCCGACTAGTATAGACTTTAATTGGTTTAGCATGTGTTAATTGTTTTTAATTGTTTTCCTTGCTTAATTAATTACGTTTGCTAATTGTCTTTCCTTGTTTAAGTTTGTTAATTTTTTGCTTGGTTAATTAGCTAGTTTGCATTGTTTTCTTGCATCAAAAATGATTTCTTCAACTTAATTGTGTTTTAAGTGGTTTACTAAGAGAAAACTTTGTGTGAAGACATTGAGGAATAGTCTTTGGCTAAGGCAAGGCTTGGTATTTAAGTAGTCCATTGTGACTCACCTCCCTTACCTGGAAGACTACCTTCTTTGACTTCCCTAAATTTTCTCAAGGTAAAATACTTCTACACACAAAGCTTTAGTCATGTCTTCTTCTTCTCATTCTCCAAAGCCTATTGAAAATGAATTAAAATCTATGAAAACTCTTTTGGAAGAAGTTTCACAAGCCTTGCAAATGATTTCTTTTAGACAATTGGAGAATGAGTCTAAAATTAATGAGTTGACTAAAGCCCAAGAAGAGAAGTCACAAAAATCAAAAAAATCTCAAACTCATGCATCTCATTCACAAGTCCAAGAGTCTCTAGGGGAGGGAAGCCTTAGAATGTATGACTACTACCAACCACCCCCTAGAAGAAATAGGCAAAGGGAGCAAGAGGGCCCAAGGGAGGTTAGAGTAGACCTACCTCATTTCCATGGTAAGGAGAGTGTAGAAACCTACCTAGATTGGGAGATGAAAGTAGAGCAACTCTTTGCTTGCCATAGGGTGAGTGAAGAACGCAAGGTACCTCTAGCCACCCTTAGCTTCCAAGGGAACGCCATGTATTGGTGGACCTCTCTCGAAAGAGAAAGACGTCTTCATAGGGAACCTCCAATTGAATATTGGAATGACCTTAGGGGAGCCCTAAGACGTCGCCACATACCCTCATACTACCATAGGGAGTTGATGGACAAGCTCCAAAGACTCAGGCAAAACAATATGAGTGTTGAGGAGTATAGACAAAAAATGGAGCTCTACATGATGAGAGCCTCCATTAGAGAAGAGGAGCATATCACCATAGCTAGGTTCCTTAGTGGCCTCTCGCTTGAGATAAGGGATAGAGTAGAACTCCTTCCATACCAAGACTTGAATGACTTGGTCCAACTTTGCATTAAAGTTGAGCAACAAAATTTGCGCAAAACTTCAAGTCTAAAGGTTGGATCCTACTCTAACCTCTATCCCAAGAGAGAATATAGAAGGGAGGGTAGTACATCAAAAGAAAAACCTAGGGAAACTACCAAACCCTTAGCCAAAGATGCCTCCACCCCACCCATCCGAGCTAGGGACGTTAAGTGCTTTAAGTGCCATGGAAGAGGGCATGTGCAAGCACAATGCCCAAACCAAAGGACTTTGTTTTTGAAAGGTGTCGATGAATACACTAGTGGCGAAGATGAGCCAAGTGAAAGAGAGGAAGGGGGAGAGGATGAGAGGGTAGATCCATTAGAGGGAGAATTGCTAATGATTAGGAGAACCCTCAACAATCATCCTAGTGCATCTATGGAGACACAAAGAGAGAACATCTTTCACACAAGATGTAAAGTTTTAGAAAATATATGTTCTCTCATTGTGGATAGTGGATCAAGCTGCAATTGTTGTAGCTCTAGAATGATTGAAAATCTCAATCTACAAGTAGTTCCTCATCCTAAGCCATACAAGTTGCAATGGATAAATGAGAATGGGGAACTAAGTGTAGATAAGCAAGTGGAAATCAAGTTTTCCATAGGGAACTACAAAGACAAGGTTTTATGTGATGTAGTGCCTATGGAAGCTTGCCATATTCTCTTAGGAAGACCATGGCAATTTGATAAAAAAACCTTGCATGATGGTCTTACTAATGAGATTTCCTTCACCCATAAGCATAAAAAGTTTGTACTTAGTCCTTTACCACATTCCCAAGTGGTGAAAGATCAAATACAAATGAAAGAAAAGAGGGATGAGGAAAAGAAAAAGAAAAGAGAGCTTGAAAAAGAAAAGGTCCTTAGGGATAGGAAGGAGAGGGAGAAGAGTGTTCCTTCCCCCAAGGTTGCTCAACAAGAGAAGCCTTGTGAAAACATCTTGGAAAATTTGCTTCTTGTTGAACAACCAAGCCTTGTCTTTTGTAAAAGAACACTTGCATGCACTGCCACAAGTAGTGAACTTATGAGTCTACCTCCTAAAGTAGAAAAACTTTTAAGTGAATTTGATGATGTATTCTCTAATGAGGGGCCCAATGGACTCCCTCCCATTAGAGGTATAGAACACCAAATTGACTTGATTCTGGGGGCAAGCCTACCAAATAGGCCCGCCTATAGAACTAACCCCGAGGAGACCAAGGAGATAGAGTCACAAGTTCAAGACTTGTTGGAGAAGGGTTGGGTTCAAAAGAGCCTAAGCCCTTGTGCTGTACCTGTATTGTTGGTGCCCAAAAAAGATGGAAAATGGCGCATGTGTTGTGATTGTAGAGCAATCAACAACATCACCATCAAGTATAGGCATCCAATCCCAAGGCTTGATGACATGCTTGATGAATTGCATGGGTCCACCATGTTTTCCAAAATTGACCTTAAAAGTGGATATCACTAAGTTAGAATTAAAGAAGGTGATGAGTGGAAAACTGCTTTTAAGACCAAATTTGGACTATATGAGTGGTTAGTGATGCCTTTTGGACTCACTAATGCACCTAGCACTTTCATGAGGCTTATGAATCATGTCTTTAGGGATTGCATAGGTAAGTATGTAGTAGTCTATTTTGATGATATCTTAGTATATAGTCAAAGCCTAGAGTCCCACCTAAGTCACCTTAGGGAGGTTCTTTCAGTGCTTAGGAAAAATAGTTTGTTTGCCAATATAGATAAATGCACTTTTTGTGTAGATAGTGTAGTGTTTTTAGGTTTCATAGTCAACCAAAAGGGGGTGCATGTTGACCCCGAGAAAATCAAAGCCATCCAAGAGTGGCCCACTCCACAAAATGTAAGTGATGTAAGAAGTTTCCATGGGTTAGCTAGCTTTTATAGAAGGTTTGTGCCTAATTTTTCAAGTCTAGCTTCTCCTTTGAATGAACTTGTGAAAAAGAATGTTGCATTTTGTTGGAATGATAAGCATGAGCAAGCCTTCCAAAGGCTAAAAGCTCAACTCACCAATGCACCAATTCTAGCTCTCCCAAATTTTTCCAAAACTTTTGAGATAGAATGTGATGCATCGGGAGTAGGCATAGGTGCAGTATTATTGCAAGGTGGTCACCCCATAGCATATTTTAGTGAAAAACTCCATGGTGCCACCCTCAATTACCCCACCTATGACAAAGAGCTTTATGCTCTTGTGAGAGCCCTAAAGACTTGGGAACACTACCTTGTGACCAAAGAATTTGTAATCCATAGTGATCACGAGTCTTTAAAATATCTAAAGGGCCAACACAAGCTCAACAAGAGACATGCTAAATGGATGGAATTTCTTGAACAATTTCCTTATGTAATCAAGTACAAGAAAGGAAGCACCAATATAGTGGCCGATGCTCTTTCAAGACGGCACACACTCTTTTCAAAATTGGGTGCTCAAATTCTTGGATTTGATCACATAAGAGAGCTTTATCAAGATGATCAAGAATTTTCATCCATCTATGCCCAATGTCAACATAGAGCGCAAGGAGGTTACTATGTGTCCGAGGGATATCTTTTTAAAGAAGGAAAACTTTGCATTCCCCAAGGCACACATAGGAAACTCCTTGTCAAAGAATCACATGAGGGGGGACTCATGGGCCATTTTGGAGTTGATAAGACTCTAGACATTTTGAAAGTAAAATTTTGTTGGCCACACATGAGGAAAGATGTCCAAAGACATTGTTCTAGATGCATAGCATGTTTGAAAGAAAAATCTAGAGTAATGCCTCATGGACTCTACACTCCCTTGCCGATTGCAAATGCTCCTTGGGAAGACATTAGCATGGATTTCATTTTAGGACTCCCTAGGACTGCAAGAGGCCATGACTCTATCTTTGTGGTAGTGGACCGTTTTAGCAAAATGTCCCATTTTATTCCATGCCACAAGGTAGATGATGCTCAAAATATTTCTAGGCTCTTCTTTAGAGAAGTGGTGAGACTCCATGGTATACCTAGAAGTATAGTGTCCGATAGAGATCCCAAGTTTATAAGCCACTTTTGGAAAACTCTTTAGAGTAAACTTGGAACAAGACTACAATTTTCCACTTCTTGTCATCCTCAAACGGATGGTCAAACCGAAGTAGTCAATAGATCTCTAGGAACTATGCTTAGGGCTATCATGAAAGGAAACCACAAGTCTTGGGATGAGCACCTTCCCCACATTGAGTTTGCTTATAATAGAGTAGTCCACAAGACTACTAATGCTTCTCCTTTTGAAGTAGTATATGGATTTAATCCTCTTACACCTATGGACTTGTTATCCCTTCCTAATCCACAAGATTTTGTGCATAAGGAAGGAGCAATCAAGGCCGATTTTGTTAAGAAAATTCATGAGAAGGTTAAACTTCAAATACAACAACAAAATGAGAAGTATGCAAAATACCACAATAAGGGGAAGAGGGAAATGATTTTTGAGGAAGGAGACTTAGTTTGGCTTCATCTTCGAAAAGATAGATTTCCCACTCAAAGGAAGTCCAAACTAAGTCCCCGAGGAGATGGACCCTTTCAAGTCCTCAAGAGAGTCAACAACAATGCATACAAGTTGGACCTACCTCTTGAATATGGAGTGCATGACACATTTAATGTAATTGACCTATCTCCATTTGTAGGTACCAATGAAGACTTGGATTTGAGGACAAATCCTTTCCAAGGGGGAGGGGATGATGGAGAGAGGCCAAGCTCACCCCACCATGAAAGCCAAGGGCCAAGACTAGACCGTCTAGAACAACATGGAGAGCGTCTAGCACAAGACAAGGGGGAGCTACATGAGGAGCGTCTAGGAGGGAGCCTAGATCGTCTAGGACCTCTCACAAGGTCCATGGCCAAGCACATTCACGCCCAAATAAGTCAAGCCACGGATGGGAGGGAGAAGACCTTGTACATGCTACTTGGAGGCCCATTAGGGGTAGCTTAGTAGAATAGTGTAGTGTAGAAAGCAAAACTTGCTCACTTAGGGGTGTGCTATCAAAAAGGTGCCCTTAGCAATAGAAGGAGGGGTGTGCTAGCAAATAGGTGCCTTTAGCAAAAGAAGGAGGGGTGTACTATCAAATGTTGCATTTTTGACCTATCTTCTAGAATATTAGGATGATGGTGTGGTTTGACTAAAGTCAATACCCTAGGCAGCCCCACTTTTTGTATTTCCATCCCTACCCTTTAAGCTTGCTCACCAAGGCTCCTAAATCTATAAATAAGGAGGCCTACCTCATGTATTTTCAAGATTAATTTGAGTAAAGTTGTGTTGCCAAATTTGTGCCATACTTACTCCCTTGCCTAAATCTCTTGATTTATGGTTTTAATCTTCACTCCTTCACCACCAAAGAGAGCTGGCCAAACCTCTCTCATTTTCATACACATCATGCACCTTCAAGATCACCATCACTCCTAGGAGGGTCTTGCTCATTTAAACCATTGCTTCCGCACCATCTTCAACATCCAAGGAGAGCTCAACATGTGAAGGCCATCAGAAACCCTGATGACCATGCCCCAACAACCGTGCGGTGCCTCATTACTTTCCCCCGATGACCGTGCGGTGCCTCATTACTTTCCCCCGATGACCGTGCGATGCCTCATTACTTTCCCCCGATGACCGTGCGGTGCCTCATTACTTTTCGCGCTCTGCTTCCAGGCGCTTATCTAGGCACCGATCTGGGGGTGGTTGTAACATCCCGCCAAATCCTTTTCATATTTATATAATAAAATAAAGATAAAACAATAATATCGAAGTGAACATAATTATATATATGTAATGAAATTTCTCCTCACAGGGAGTTTAATACATATCCAGTCAGTTTCCAAAACTTAAACAAAATACAGCAAAATAGAAAAACAGGCGATCTCCTAACAGAAACAGAAAACAAGCGATCTCCTAACAGAAACAGAAAATAGGCGATCTCCTTCCGGCGACCACTCATTGAGGAGCCCTACTTCCTGCAACATCATCTGCTCCCGTGTAAATTATACACGATCATCACAGGTTTAAGAAAACATCCACAAAACAAAAACGCAGGGTAAGCTAGATATTTTAAAGAGAATTTAGATATGAAACTTTAACATCAAGATAAAACAAGTTTAAGACACCCACGTAAAAACCATCAACTTTCTCATTCCCTTCACATGACCATCAAGTAATCACATATTTCACAATTTCCTCAAGAGTCGTTCAATTCACATAATCCATCAAGTGTCTATCCATTTCAATGTTTCTCATTTCTCACGTCAGACTTCCACTGACTCATCACACAAGACACTTGACACTACTTCCGGAAGACACGTGCATTGACTAGACTCAGAGATCTGCACCTGTCATACTACATTGCTGTAAAGTTCCCACAGCTATGCGCATCAACATAATCTCAATCTCAATCTCATCACTCTCCTAGTATGACAGGGTGAATCCATACGACAGGTCAAGTGAGTATTTTTCAAACCACTTACCCATACATACGAACCTCCATCGACTCTCAACGCTTGAATAACTTCATCTATATGAGTCCATTATATCAGGAGAGTCAGGATATCTCATTATAGAAATCACCGATCAATGCACATTCTACAACAATCTTACACGGTATTTTCTTTCCTGAAAATACTATGCCTTGATTCCACATTCACAACATTCAACACATCATACAACACTTAAATGAACGATTCCAATCACAACAACAATCATTCCACGGTTCAGATTTTCGAATGGCATATACATTTTTCATTTCAATCTCAACAAGTTCAAAGCGACACTAAAACAGGGGAGTTCAAAAACAACATTAAAACCGGCGATCACATCCAAAAACAGGGGATTATGCAATAACAGTTGAAAACCGGCGACCACGTCGCCCCATCATCAAAATCATCTAACTTAAGGTTTTCGTTGGAAATAAGGCTAGCTTCCCTTACCTGAACTTGCGCAAAACCACCCAGAGCTCCAAAACCCACCGAAGCTTAAAGATGCCTTAACTCTGTTTTAGCGTCCGGTCTGGAGAACTTGCAGAGAACCTCCCAGGTGTCCAAGGGCAGTCGTCGCTCGTCGTACTGGTGCTTGAGGATGCTTGAATCGCAGCGCGAAGGAGAGAAAAGAGAAGGATGAAGGTAAACTCACTCTTTCACTCTTGAACCACTGCAACGTTCTTTTCCTCTCAGAAGTGGGTTTTTGAATCTAAACCAACCTGTCCACAATTTCCGCTGCGACCACCACTCTGCAGGAAAGCTTGCGTGCACACTTCCTTGAACAGTACGACCACATGTGTCTCTACGCATACCAACTCTCTGATGCCACTATTCTGAAACACCCTTTTTGTCTACATGTCGCGCGTGCAAGACGTCTCATGCTGGGAGCCTGGGTCCCACCTTATCTGTGTGAAACACGACATCGCGCGATAACCTTCCACCGATGACTCATCCTGGCGGACGACCGATGCCTCTCTCTGGAAGACGACCAATGTCTCTCTCTGGAAGACGACCGATGTCTCTCTCTGGAAGACGACCGATGTCTATCCCTGGCGACGCCCGCACGTCTCGCGCCCTGGCGATGCCCGCATGTCTCAAGCCCTGGCGATGCCCGCATGTCTCTTGCCCTGGCGATGCCCGCATGTCTCTCATCTTGGCGATGCCCGCATGCCTCGCGCCCTGGCGATGTTCGCATGTCTCTCGCCCTTGCGATGCCCGCATGCCTCGCGCCCTAGCGATGCCCGACGACACATCGCCACGCCTTGCTGAAAGTTCTTCATCCCACTATGTTACGTCCAAGGTATCATCTCCACATGACTTGGTGACGTCGGTAGCTTCACATTTCCAAGAGTAGATCAGCACTACTCCTCGTGCGCCCATGCATGTAACACTAAGGACGATTTCTTATGCTCAAGCATGGAGCTTCGCATGCACAGCATATCTAAGGCTTAACCCACACCTTGATACGCGTGGTTTTTGGAACCCACTATGGTTGATCCAGCATCTTGACCACATACTAAGTGCACTTTCGGCGATCATGTGCACCATAGGCGATTGGCGATTATGTACCAGAGAAGTCGGAGGTCGCCTCCGCCTTCAACAACGGCGATCTCGTAGACTTCTAAGCTACACTTTCCTTCCTTTATATTTTAAATAAAAACATACTTAGAATTCACTTAAAATATATTACTTTCATTCCAATAAAATTTTCTAGGTCCTTACAGTGGTGGCCACTTGGTAACTGACCACCGATCACCGTTTTAAGTGATCTCCTGCCTGATTCACCTGCTATCTCATTCCACGTGTCACCCTGTGACTGGTCCACGTGGTCACTTGCTGCTGACGTCATCGACTACCGATGACCGACCGGATCAGTTACTAATAACGAGCCTTCTTTCAGGACCCACATCAGATGTTCTAGCTCTGTTGTTCAAAACATCCAAGACTGATGTCACCTTGTCACACTCTGTTGCCGAGGACTCATCCAATTTGCGGAGTGACGAAGACACATCAGCCCACTCTAGTGATCGACACCACTGATTACTCATCGACCCACTATTCCATGCTACCTGTGGGACCATGCCCATATGGCTCTGACCCGCACTGTAGGGCCCAGCTTGTTAGGAAAGATGGCTTTAAACTAGAGGGGGGGTGAATTGTTTAAAGAGGTTTTCGCAAACTTTTCCAAGCTAGAATGAATATCTTTCAGAAATCAAATGATTAAGCAATTCAGTTTGCCAAAACAGCAAGCAAAACAGCACTGCCAGGAAAACAATCGGTTGTTTCTTCGAAACAATCGGTTGTTTATACCAGCAAACAAAAAATAAACTGAAATTAAAGAGTTAGGGATAGAGAGATTGTACACAGATGTTTATACTGGTTCACTCCAACCCAGAGCTACATCCAGTCTTCTCAGAAACCCTGAGGAAATCCACTAAGCAATCAACACTAGATTACTTACACACAACCAAGAAAGTGACCTTGAACACCCTCAAGAAACACACTTTCCTTGGTCAGCACACCACACTAAGAAAGCTGATCTTGATCCCCTCAAGAACACACAGCTCTTCTTAGCAACAGCACAAACGAATGTTCACAGAATTACAAGGATTACACTTGTTACAGAAGCAATCTGAAATCAGTACAAGAGAATCCTATCTCAGCACTTTGATCAACCTCTTTAGCTCTTAAGCAATCTCAGCAATTTTCCAAAACACTCTTAGCAACTCTTTGTCAAAAGCATTCTAAACCTTTTAAAAGAGATTTTCTGAATTATATAAAAGGAAGTTTGTTTATCAAATCTTAACAAACCCATAAAAGCTTTCAGAAAGGTTGGTCAAAGCATTTAATGACTGGAGCGTAAGAATTAAAAGCATTTAAAGCTCAGTCAAAGTCAAAATTGTTTTCTGTTATAAAAATGATCCGGTCGGTCATCAGTAGTTGATGACGTCAGCAGCCGTTGACCACGTGGACCATGAACAGGGTGGCATGTGGTAGAAAGAGCAAGTGAATCAGGGAGGAGATCACCTAGAATGGTGATCGGTAGTCAGATACCAAGTGGCCACCATTCCCAGTTCAGAGCATAGATAAGCGCCTGAAAGCCCCGCACGGACGTCGGTGGATATTCATGAGGCACCGCACGGATGTCGGTGGCAGGTCATGAGGCACCGCACGGATGTCGGTGGCAGGTCATGAGGCACCGCACGGATGTCGGTGGCAGGTCATGAGGCACCGCACGGATGTCGGTGGCAGGTCATGAGGCACCGCACGGATGTCGGTGGCAGGTCGTGAGGCACCGCACGGACGTCGGTGGATATTCATGAGGCACCGCACGGACGTCGGTTTCAAGTCAGGAGGGACCGCCCGGGTGTGACTGCATGAGGAGCGCGGTCGGGCGTTAGGAGGGAGATCGGTCGTAATTGCATGCAGAGGGAGGTCGGTCATCGGGTTCCCAGCGAGAATGCTACGCATGCACCTCGCATGATGCCCACTCAGAGGACATGCGGCGAGGCCATGCAGGCAGGATGTGCCTGGCGCTCTCCTGGGAGCATGCGGCCCGCACAGAGAGAAGCGCAGAAGCCCTCCAGGTGTGACGCGTGTACGGTAGATTCAAGCTGGTGCCTCCACGTGTCACCATCTGGGAGCGAGGCGCGGCTCAGGTATAAAGCACTCCACATCATGTAAGGTAAGGAGATTCTTTCCATTCTTTTCCAAGTTTACACAGGCTCTCTACACTGGGTTTCTGAATCACTGTGAGAGCGTTCTTACACGTGGCACAGTGATAACAGAAAACAGTTATAGAGAGAGAAAGTGGATCTGAGAGCACACACGAGTCTCACAGAGAGATTCAGTGATAGATTTGGTGTTCCTGTTGCCTGACTTGAGCGTCGGAGCTACAACGGCCGCCAGAGGCGCCGTTCGTGTGTTTTGCAGGCAGTGTTTGGAGTTCCGGTGGTGGTTCTTGGAGCGTTCCTGCAGACCAGAGGGCTAGACGAAGGAGTGACGAGGCAATCCTCCACATTCGAGTCAAGCGGCAGGATCAAAAAACATAACAAACAATCGATTGTTTCCTCGAATCAATCGGTTGTTTTGTTACTTAACCAATTTTCACACTTCAAAACAGTTTTCAAAACACCTAAGCTTAAACAATCGGTTGTTTCGATAAAACAATCGGTTGTTTTAACTCAGTTTGAAAAAACACTTTACTTTGTTTGAAAGTTGAGATGCTTGAGCTTTAGATTCAATCAAAGGTTGAGTTACACAACTCAAACTACCCAGATCCTAACTAAACCAGCACAGCAACAGCAAGCACAGCAAAAGCTTCATCATCCTTCAAAGGATTTGGATTCTTCAAAACCTTGAACACCACTTGGTTCAACACAGCTGACGTGGCTTGCTGTCATCAGCAGGTCTCCATGTCCGAGGACTGGTTGGTACATAAGTCAAAAATGGCCGCCACTTGAAGAGCTCACACTCTCACAAGATAAGACCTAAGCTAAGAGCTCACAATTCTCACACACTTTGTGCAGAGTTTTCCTTCTTCTATAAAATTCAACATCAAAAATACACTAGGTAGACCTTCTATTTATAGGTGAAGGAGCCTTGGAGAACAAGCTAAAGGGGTAGGATGGGAAAAGGGAAAAAATGGGCAGCCATAGGGTTTGACTAAGTCAAACCCGCATCCTAGGCTTGTCCTTCTAGAAACTATGTCAAAATGCCTTCCAAAAGGGCTAGGAACAAGCTAAAATGATACCCACACCCCCTATTATGCTAAAGGCACCTTATTCTAGCCTATCTTTGCTATTTGGACCCCTAAAGTGAGCCTAAATTATTTACAACATGTTTTATTCTTAAGTAGACCAGAAGAAAGAACAATTGGTGTTCTGGTCTACGCCTACTTCTTCTTCCGGTGAGGTCCGCTAGATTTTTGGTGGGGTCTTGATGATGGAAGAGTGCCTTCATGTTTGGTGAAATTGTTGGTGATTGGCGGAAGCTTTGTGGATTGAAGACGAACAAGGTCCTCCTAAGAGGTGTGGTGACCTTGGAGGTGCATGCTAGGTAAGGAATGAGAGTGGTGAGGCCATCTCTCTTTTTGTTAAGGTGAGAATTGAAGATCAATAGCCTAACCTTGAGAGGTTTTTGGGCAAAAAGTGAAATTGGCTCAAACTTGGCAGCAATTCACTAAGTATATTAATCCTAAAAATACATGAAGCAAGCAGCTCCTTATATATTAGAGGGCTGAAAATTCAAATGAAAATGGAGGGAAATTCAAACTATCCTAATTTTGAATTTTGGTGCCTAAGGACTTAGCACATGGAGCACATGAAGCACATTTAACATGTGATGGAAAACGTGTAGCACATGAAGCACATGGAACATGTGGAAAATGCGTACTCTTCCCCCATGGCTTAATCATAACCGGCCTTGGTTAAATTAGAAGTTTTAGAAACTCTAATTTAACCTAGGTTGGTTTTTGGTGCCAAATTTTATCTAGGAAAATTATTACAAGTAAAATTTCTTATATCTACTTTGACAAATATTAAATTCTATTCTACACTAAGCTTATGGCTTTTTTAAACATATAAAGGAAAATCTCTCTGCCATCAGTAGCAATGTCCCAATCCTCTTGAATTCTTCTTACCATAGCTCTGGTAGTTGGCCCATATCTTCTATTTATTGGGCTTTAACTTGGGCTTTGACTTGGGCTTGGGCTTGGGCTTCTTCCATCATCCCCTCCCTCTTGAGAAGGATTTGTCCTCAAATCCAATGCATCTGCCTCTTCTTTGTCACTACCTTATTATATGGTTGTGTGTGGCTGGATGGCTTCCATCATCTTGACTTGTTTGTTGAGATGACTATGAATGGTCTCTTGGGTCCTTGGTCATCTCCTTGCTGACTTGGCTTGTATCACGGTGGGTGCCAAATGTCCAGTCTGGCTTACCTGGGTCGGGTATGGTGGTGGTGGATGCTAACTTTCTTTACTTCGGCCACACTTATAGCTTCAAGACTCCTGAAGTTCTCCAATGGGGGGTGCTCCACCTGTAGATAAGACTCCAACGATCAAGTTAGTGAGAGCACTCAGATATTAGTATGCAATGTATATAGCGTAGGTTTCACTTACCTAGTAGTCAAGGTCTCATAGCCCTTTTATAGTAGTCGTCGAGTATTAATAACTGCATAATTTATTTGTTAATATTTCCCCTCATATTCTGGGGTTATATCCTTGTAGAGTACCGTCTCTAAGTAGATTTTTTCTATAATTCAAAACAACTAATTGAATCAGTTATAAAGTATCTTTAATGTTTAGGTCATGTTGATTTCACCGTAAATGAGCATTCACTTAGAGATATTGGGCCCCTCTCATATTTGGGAAATTTCAGGGGTTACAGCATGCTCTACATATACCGCTCTGACCAATTGGCCAGAAACTCACCCATGCGGACTATGGGTTGTGTATGTTGAAATTGAAGCTTTGATGTCTCCAAATCCATGAAGATTGCTTGAAGACTTTGTTATTGTGTATGGGGTTTAGTTCTGGATAGTTTAGAACCTGTTAAATCCACTCTTAGTCAATTCACAACTGGATCAATCTATGATTTAAAAGAAAAAGAGTTTTTCAAAGTAAAGTGAAAAACAACCTATTGATTTCTTGTTTTAATTGGTTGTTTTTCTTTTAGCTTTGTTGAAAGGTTTTTAAATTGATTTGACTTTGGTTGACTTAACTGTCAAACCAATTCAATTGGTTGATTCGATAAATCAACTGGTTGATATTTGAAAATCCTTAACATCTTTTCTTAAAACTGTTAAATCTGTTTTCAGTGAGTTTAATCTGTTTTGGCTCATGTTTAACTTCCTTAAACGGCTAGTTTTAAGAGTTATAAAACTAGGGTTACCGCCCTATTTAAAAAAAAACTGAAAGAGAGATTCAGAAATACTTTTATGAAAGATTGGATTCAAGACTGCAAGATTGACTTGGCTATGCATTGGTATAAGAGTGGATTAGGATCAATTGTGATTTCCTGTATCAGGTGTAATCTGTTCTATTCACTCTTGTAACTGTTTTCAATTTGTATATTTGTAAAATGTTGAAACTGTAACGTCAGAGGGTGTTCTAACTGTGTGTGTGGTAAATCAAAAAGGGTGTGTATTCTTGAGTGGTCAAGATCACCTCTTTGTGGTTGTGTGGTGTTTGTAATCTGTTATTGGTTACATAGTGAAATACCCAGTGGTTTTAAGGACTGGATGTAGCTCTGGTAAGGAGTGAACCAGTATAATTGATTGTGTGATTTTCTCTCTCTCTGTCACACTCGTTTAAAACTGCTTGATTTGTGTTTGTAACCCTACTCGTATAAACAATCGGTTGAATTGTATAAACAACCGATTGATTTTCTAGAATCAGTTTTAAACAATTATGTTTTCTTGGCTAAGTTGAATGCTTATTCTGTAATTCTTCATAAATCTTCATTCCAATCCATCATTTGCGAAAATCTTCCCTAAAACAATTCACCCCCCTCTTGTTTAAGTCATTAAATTCTAACAATTGGCATCAAGAGCTAGGTTCTTGAAATTTACTCAAGTCTTGTTTTCAAAAACTGTTTTAATGGCTGACAAGTTACCTTTTGGGGAGGGAGCATCTATCAATAGACCACCTTTATTATGTGGTTTGAACTATCAAATTTGGAGGATTAGAATGAAAATTTTTGTTGAATCTATAGATAGGATTATCTGGGATGCTATCACAAATAGTTCTTTCATACCTATGCTTGAAAATAATAAAGTTTTCCTGGAAAATCTTTGTCTCAATGAACCAAGGATGAAAATAAGAAAGTTCATCTTGATTGTATTACCAAAAATATTATTGTATTTGCTCTTGATTTTAATGAGCTTCGCAGAGTTTCAAAGTGTGTTTAAGCTAAGGATATATGGGACACTCTTGAAAGAACTCATAAAGATTTAAGAAATGCTTGGCTGGACAATGACATGTCCTCTTCTGGATCATATGTCTAAAGTTTCCAAAAACCAACATATGTCTGATGGCAAAAGAAGATTATGCATTGAACAGTGTAAGTACAACCTCCTCTACTAAATGTGATAGTTATTATCAACTTCTTGAGGCTTTTAAAGAGACTCATGAAGAAGCTCATAGATTAACCCTTTCGAACAATCGATTGAAAAGTAAAAACAACTAGTTGAAAAATAGAGTTAAGGTCTTGGAAGAAGAATTAAACAACTCAAAAACTGATTTTGAAAACTTAGAGATGATTTATCAAAATTCTTCTTGCAAGTGTGAATTTAGTTCATGTAAAAACTGTGAATCTCTTCAAAAGAAGGTTCTTTATCTTGTGAAAAATGTGGATAAAATTTCAAAAAGGAAAATCCAACTTTGAGAATGTATTAGCATCTCAAAATTGTATTTTTGGAAAATTTGGTCTTGGCTTTAATCCAAAGAGTAAGAACAACGGCTTTTCAAAACCTTTTTCAACCATTATAGAAAAAACAACCGATTGAAAAGTTGAAACAACAGGTTGTTCATGTAGTCTCTATGTAAAGGTATAAATGTGTTTCATTATGCATTTCCCATCACTTTGACAGATTATTTGTTTTAAAAAAAAAATTGCTGTCATAGAAAAACAACCGATTGTTTTCACGAAACAACCAATTGTTTTCCCTCTGGCACTTCTGAATAAAGCTATTATGAATTCTTATGCATGGTTACAGCTATTTCTTTTCTTTCAAAACCCATTGTGAGCCAAATATGCAGTTATTGTGCCTCTGAATCAAATAATAAAGGGATATATTCTTTGTTTTCCTTGAAATTCAAAGCCTTTTATGTATGGCAATCACATTGGTGGTCATGGGGTTAATGAATATTCGTATATGTGATTACATTTGAAGTCTTCATCTTGCATGGGTTTATTATGTTGGTTTCTTGCGGGTCTTTGGGTTGTGTGAGTTGGAAGAGTTGCCCAAGGATAAGTGGTTTTGTTACAGTGACTGCAATCAAATATATGTGGCTCTACAAAATTCAATTTCTGCAGTAGCAAACACTATACCAGCTTCCTTATCAAAACTATATTCTGTTCAAAAGATTTGGGTGTACTTGGTTGGGGATGTGCTAAAAGTGCAAAATGATTACTTTTATCCCAGCTAACTTGCCTCTGTTGAAATCAAGAGACATCTTGGCACATGCATTGTGGTTGCTCAGGTTTTGTTTGGAATACTTTTTGTTGTGTATCTTCCTACTTTGGATCCTTATTCAGGTTCTACCCTCATTGAAGATGCATGTGATGAACTCACAAGAGGAGAGATGATTTGTCCTGAGAGGACTGCCAACATATTGTCAAGAATAATGTCCTCTTGGCTTAATCCCCTCATGAATCACGAAATACTTCTATCAAATCCATCTCTTGATCTAATTTGATGGATACTTTTCTTAGGATGTGTTCTTGCCGGTTTACTCGCCTACCGGTTGACTTCATGACACTCACACGCCTTCTTCCTCACGTTTTGTGGTGCTTGGTTCTTTTGAAGCAATCTGCACCTACAAAAGAGAAAGGGAGCGCCCTAGAGGCCGTTTGCACTCCGACGCTCAAGTCAAGATTGGGCAAGAAACACCAAGTGTTTTAGTAATTCTGTTTAGGTTTTGAAACTGCGTACCTTTGCGAAGTATTTTACTATCCCTTATATAGTCTAGGGTTTACTACGCCGCTAGCCCTAATTAGGGTTCACTGCGCTGCTAGCCATATTCAGGGTTTAGTGGAATACCCTTGCGCCGCTATTACCCAGTCTTAGAGTAATCTAGCACATAAGGTTTCATTATCTGGAGTGCAAACTCTAACAGGATGACCACCTGGGTGCCTCCTCGTGCACCTAATCTCTGGGGCCACCTGTTTTGGGAGTGCCTTCACTGTTCACGTCCCATGCATGTAACTGCACTGGGAAACCCTAGTTCTGATGAGTGCTCGACCCCTCAGAACTCTGCACCTAACCGTGCTTTCCCTACCACACACATAAGCTCTTTGTGATTCAGGCCTCTCCTTTCCTCTGGGTATTTCCTTCTCATTGGCTCACTCTGGGAACCAATCTTAGCTATTCTGGCTATGTTGTTCAAATCACCCACGACCAATGTCACCTCGTCACACTATGCTGCCGAGGACTCCTCAATCTGCGGAGTGACATAGACACATCAGCCTATTCCAGTGATCATCACGCTGATGACTAATCACCCTTTTCTGTGGGGATACGCTGATGACTAATCACCCCACTCGACCTTACCACTTGTGGGGTCAATCCCACGTGGCTTTGGTCCACACTGTGGGACCCAGCTGACGTGGCTCACCCCATACTAACTGTTCTTGGTGCCCGAGGACTGGTCGGTACAGGATGCAAAGGTTGAGAGCTATACATTGTCAAACATAGATCTGGAAATATTTGTTGGTTGTCTAGTTGCAGCTGTTAGCAGTACTGAAGAAGATGATAAGAACATCTTCTGCACAAGCTGAAATCCTATCCAGAAAAACAATAGGTTGACTATGAGAAACAACCAGTTGAAATTCTGCAACATGATAATCTGCCTAAAAAATGGAGAATATGATTTTAGATGCTGAGACCAACTTGAAGATGAACTTTTTGAAGTGCTATATTGTTGATACTGCATACGGTGTGCACTCTAGTGAGGTTGAACTTGCTGCAGCAAAGCAAATAACTTTTGATATTAGGGACCAAGATGTAAGGTTTTTTAAAGAAGTGTCTATGAAGGTCAACTTGTTATTCTCGGGTCATTCCTGTACCGGTACTATGTTTGGATCATGTTCATAAGGAAGATTTGGACTAGTATGCTTGCAATATGGAATTGAAAATATCTAAGAAAGATGTTCCCAACTGCTATCGCACAAATGTCAAAAAGAAGTATTTCTAGTTGTATTGGTGTTGTTGGCATTGCAGAAATTTGCCATCTGTCAGCACTGGGAATATCTGTAATTAATTTCGAAGATCTGTTCTGTGATTTTGTTCAAACCCACTGATATCTGTGGTCAATATCATATTAATTGCGTGTTTGAATATGTTTTCCCTCTACCATAACTGCTCTGTACAAATCAGATTCCTTCAAATCTTAGAAATCAAAATTGCTTTTATGGTTTGGTCAAAATCAACATATGATTCTCTGTACCCTCTGTGTTGACTGACATAATCTGCCTTATGAGTCTGATTTGATTTGTTTTTCTACGTTGAAAACGACCCACATTATGTCATCCTTGACCAAGGGTTTTTGGCTTTATAAAATAGAAATTTTAACCTGTTGTTTTTCACAAACCACCTGTTCTTCTTCCTTTTCTCTGCCTTGAGTGTTTTCTACAGTGTGCAAAAATCCCTCACTGTTTGAGCAATGGCTGGAACTCCTCCATCTGCAAAAAGGTTGAAATCCAGAGCTGTTAGGAGTGGTGAAAAAATAGAAGGGTGGTTCTCTGGAGAATCAGAACAACTCAACAAATTTCTAGTTGAAACAAGTAGGAAAACCATCAACACTCCCAAGCTTGTCTCCTTCACCTGGATGAAACAACAGAACTTGTCCACCCTGAGAAGCCTCCTCAAGGAGCAAAAGTTGAAGAAATTCCTTGAACTTACTGGAAACATATATCCAGATTTGGTGAAGATATTTTACACTAACCTTAAATTTAGTGGTGACTCACTTATGTCTCATGTGAAGGGTGTAGACATGGAGATTACAAATTATGTGTGGACTGCTGTGGCTGGGCTAAAATACTTTGCAATCATAATCAACCAAGGAAATTTAGGAATTGTTGAAGAGTTCAACAAAATACAATTTTACAAAAGTTGCCTCAAGAATCCCATCTCTAAAGTCAAAAACTTTTCTGTTGGAGGGTTAAAACTTGAAGAAAGGCTCACAGCCTTCATTGTGTCCTAGATCCTCACACCTAGGGGGAGTAATCACTCCATACTTTATGAGGAAGATCTGCTGCTTATCTACTGCATCATGCATAACGTGAAGATAAATTGGATTAACACAATTAAGGAGCATATGTGTTCTTGCCGGTTGACTCTCCTGTCGATCGACTCTACCACAATCTCGCGCCTCCTTTTTCACCTTGAATTATGCTTTGCTGTCTCGAAACAACCTGCACCTGCAAGATAGACGGGGGCGCCCTAGAGGCCGTTTGCACTCCGACGCTCAAGTCAAAACTAGGGCAAGTACACCAAGTGTATTCAGTATCTATGTTTAGGTCGAGAAACTGCGTACCTTTGTGAAGTATTTTACTACCCTTTATATAGTCTAGGGTTTCCTCTGCGCCGCTACCCATATTTAGGGTTTACAGGAATACCCTTGCGCCGCTATCACCCAGACTTAGGGTAATCTAGCACATAAGGTTTCCTTATTTGGAGTGCAAACTCTAACAGGATGGCCACCTGGGTACCCCCTCGTGCACCTAGTCTCTGGGGCCACCTGTCCTGGGAGTGCCTTCACTGTTCACGTGCCATGCATGTAGCTTCACTGGGAAACCCTAGTTCTGATGAGTACTCGACCCCTCAGGACTCTGCACCTAATTGTGCTTTCCCTGCCACATGCATAAGCGCTTCGTGATTTAGGCCTCTCTTTACTTCTGGGCATTTTACTGATTACTGGTCTTCTCTTAGGACCCACATCAGACGTTCTAGCTCTGTTGTTCAAAACACCCAAGACCGATGTCACCTCGTCCCACTCTGTTACCGAGGACTCATCATCTTGCTGAATGACGAGGACACATCAGCCCACTCTGGTGATCAACACGCTGATCTGATCAACACGCTGATCTGATCAACACGCTGATGACTAATCATCCTGCTATTTCATACTACCTGTGGGGTCCCTCCCACGTGGCTTTAGCCCATGTTGTGGGACCCAGCTGACGTGGCTCACCATTACTAACTATTCTCGGTGTCCGAGGACTGGCCGGTACACAAGCCCCCCAGTCTCAAGCTATTAACTTGTTCAGCGAAGAGACTAAGTCATCGGCTCGGGCGACCTACATGGCACTGAGCGAAAGGACATGAACAGTGCGCTGAAGGGACATCTCACCAACCCCCTCCTAATCTGCGGACACATGTCTAGATCAACGGTTAGGGTATTTTAACGTTTGCGCTTCCTTGCGTACGTTAAACCCTTTCAAAACCCCGCGCCTCTACACTGTTTCATCACTTTTCACTCGAGCCTTCATACCTTCTAACTTTTCTTGTACGCTTCAGTCCTACTCCAACCTCTACGCTCGCGACCCTTCAACTTCGCTCATGCAAAGGTGTAATCTTTACTCTCCCTTTCTGCCTTCACTTTATGATTCTGCTTCTCTTCGCATATCTTAACTGCGCTGGGTCTGTTTACGATTTCTGTATTTTAGGGTTTCTGTTCTTCTTTTCTGCGTTCGTTCTTCTTTTGAGTCTTTGTCCGCCATTCGCCATCATTTTCTTCTAAAACCCTTTTCCTTCTTCCTGCCTCTCATTTGTTTTAGATTCGAGATGGCCAGAATTAAAACCACCTCTAACCCTCCTCCAACCGTAGTCATTGACTACAAAGCCCTCTACCCCTGGGCTTCTGAGGATCTCCTTGTTGAGACCTCAAAACTAACCTCCACTGAAGATTGGAGGAAGCATAAGGATGACGAAAATGAGATTAAAGGGCACGTCTTCGGCAGGGAGAGCGACGCGTACATCTCAGTTCATCCTTGCACCGAGGGTGAGCCTGTCTGCACCGATGACCGATGCAATGGCGGGGAACCCTTCTTTTTCTTATACGCCACCGTCTTCAAGCGAGTCAAAGTTCGTCTTCCCTTCACCGAGTTCGAGAGGGCTTTGCTCAAGGAGCTGAACGTGGCGCCTGCCCAGCTGCACCCCAACAGCTGGGCCTTCATCAGAGCCTTCTCCATTCTCTGCAATAACTTAGGGTTCACTCCCTCGGTAGATGTATTCCTCTACTTCTTCGTGGCGAAGAGCCCTGGGAAAAGCCTTAATGGAGTGGCGTGGAGGGTTATGCTAACCCTCTTCTCGCAATCATACAAGGGCTTCAAGGGGAAGTTCTTTTGAGTCTATTGCAGCTCCTACGACTCCACCATGCTCGATGGGTTCCCACTATATTGGGTGGAGAAGTTGAAGTTTAAGAAGCCCCGCGGACTCGAGGAGCTGACGCCCATTGACCGTGATGTGTGCCAACTCCTCTCCAACTGGGGTGTGGTGTTTGACACCACTCAGCTGATTAGGCACGAATATGATGCTGAGACCCTCAGCGTCTATATCGGTATAATTGCCTTCATCTCCTATCTGTCAACACTTATGTTTCATGCATGACACTTCTCACTCTTTACTTGTTGTTCATTGCAGGTATGGTATTGGACGCTGAGAAGAAGAAGAGGCTAGATGACCTGCTGAATGTCAAGAATGTCAAGAACCTTTCATCTTATGTTCTTGAATTCACATCACAAGAGATCCAAATTCACCTTCCTTTCTTCATTGGATTCCTCAGCCACAAAGTTCTGGAAACGCGGTGAGCTCTCCTAGATTTCTACAGGGATCATGGCATCTGAACCATACACCAAGCTGAAAGGGGTCTCCTTGGTAGTGGACTGTGGAGTGGTACGGTAGGCCCATACGATTCTGGGAACCTCCTCAGCCCACATCCCCTTCGCCTTCTCCAGCCTTCTCTTCAGTCGTCTGAGTAGGACTCGATTGGTCGACTCGACCTGCCCATTAGTTTGAGGGTGCTCGATTGATGCAAACACCTGCTTGATCCCCAATTCTGTGCATAGCTTCCCCAACTGTTGACTTGCGAACTGGGTGCCATTATCAAACACCAAACGCTTGGGTACACCAAAGCGGCACACTATATTCTTCCACACAAAGTGTTGGATCTTGTGGGCTATGATTTGTGCTACTGGCTCAGCCTCGATCCACTTCGTGAAGTATTCTATGGTGACCACGAGGTACTTCATCTGCCGCACAGCCAAAGGAAAGGGCCCCAGGATGTCAATTCCCTAGGTGTGGAACGGCCAAGGGCTGTATATAGATCTGAGCTCCTCTGGAGGCGCCTTATGCCAATCTGCATGTAGCTGACACTGTTTGCACTGCTGCGCATACTTCGTGCAATCTTCCCTCATGGTTGGCCAGTAATATCCTGCTCGAATGGCCTTAGATGCCAAAGCACGTCCTCCTATGTGGCTGCCACATATTTCTTCATGGAGCTCTGCCATTATACGCACGCACTGCTCGCCATGCACTGATAACTGGTCTTCTCTTAGGACCCACATCAGACGTTCTAGCTCTGTTGTTCAAAACACCCAAGACTGATGTCACCTCGTCCCACTCCGTTGCCGAGGACTCATCATCCTGCTGAGTGACAAGGACACATCAGCCCACTCTGGTGATCAACATGCTGATGTGATCAACACGCTGATGACTAATCATCCCGCTATTTCATACTACCTGTGGGGTCCTTCCCATGTGGCTTTAGCCTATGCTGTGGGACCCAGCTGACGTGGCTCACCATTACTAACTGTTCTCGGTGTCTGAGGACTGGCCGGTACAATATGCAAAAAATGACAAGGTTAAGTGAATTCCATTATCCTTATGCAATTTTGGTATCTAAGTTTCTGCACTATTTTGAAGTAGATGTTGAGGGAGAACTATCTGAGATTATCAAGCCCTCAAGTGAAATCAACAATGGTGGCAAAATGGGATTTACCAAAATTGGTAGGTGGACTAGCAAAGATGGTGATTATGTTGGACCAAGTGGAATAAATGAAGATGATGAGCTTGAAGCTGATGAACCTGCTGCACCTGATCATGCTGGACCTAGCACTGATATGGGAGGAGAAAGAATCACCTCCATGACACCTTTTGAAAGGCTAGTGGTCAACCGGTTGGATAGCTTTGTTGAACAACAAAATAATCTCTATGATTTGTGGCAAAATCGTTTTCAGCAGTTTGATTAGAACTTCTATGGGATGGATGCACATTTTGGAAACCTAGAAGAGCATATTGAAGCCCTGCATAACCAAATTTCAGATCTGCAGTTTGGCAGGGACAATAGTCCTTCATTTTAAAGTGTATCAAACTTTTCCTTCATGAACATTTTGCTTTATGTTGTTGTTTTAATCCTTCCTGTTGTCTATTTGATAAGAAAAATAGGGGGAGAATACGTTGGTGCTTTGGACTGTAATAGTTTGTTATCTGAACTGCTTTTAATCACTGGTTTAAGATATAAGCTTTTTAAACTTTGATAATTTTAACCGGTTATCTCTGCGGTTTAATCGGTTGTTCTTCTATTGTTGCACCTTTGGTTTGTTTTTTCACTCTGGTTTGGCTGTGAAATCTGTTTCATGGTGCTCTAACCTTTTGGCAAAGAACTTTCTATGTTTCCTGCTTCTATCTGTGATTACAAGTGATGAACAAAATTCTAAACACATCTCCTTAAAGCAACCAAGGATTTGTCTCCATCAAATAGGGGAAGATTGTTGAGAATGGGAGCTTTGATGTCTCAAATCCAAGATGAAGCTTGAAGCCTTGATGTTGTTAGGTTTGGGTAGTTTTAGAGTGTTTAGAATTCATGTATAAGATCAATTCTTAATTTCTGCACAAGCTTGGCAAATCTGTTTTGAAAATAAAATGTGTTTTTCTAAAGCCAAGAAAAACAACCGGTTGAATTATCGGGATAATCGATTATTCTTTGTCTAGCTGGCACAAAGGTTTGAAAGTATCTTTTGAAAGTGTTAAAACATAAGCTAAACAATTTAACCGACTGTCTCGTGTTTTTAACCAGTTAAATGTGACTTTGTACATTTGAAAAAGCTTTTGAAAAGGTTAAGCCAAAGCTTGACCCATTTAACCGATTATCTCGTGGTTTTAACCGGTTAAATGTAAGTCTACATAACAGCTTTTTGAAAAACTGGTTTAGCTATTTTCAAACTGTTTTAACTGATTCAAGTGCCTCAAATGGTTTTCTAAAGCACTATAAATATAGCCCTTCTTTTAGAAACAAATAGGAGCTTTTACAGAGAACAATTACAGAAAGATTACAAGAGCTTTTGAGATCAAAAAGAGAGATTGAAATGTGTTTTTGAAAGAAGTTTTTCAAGATTTGCAAGATTGCTTTTAAAGCTTTGCACTGAGTCAAGATCTAATCATAGGAATCCCTGAGTTGTGTAATATCAGGTGTTTTCTTTTCCTATTTCATGTTCTTGTATTGTACTTTCATAAACTCGTGAGTATTTATGAAATCCTGTAAAGTCAGAGGGTGTTCTGACTTGAGGTGTGTGTGGTGTTGCAAAGAGGGTGAGTGGATCTTATGGTTCTCAAGATCACCTCTTTGTGGTGTGTTTGTGTAATCTATTGTTGATTACTAGTGGAACTCATAAGGTGTTCTGAGACTGGATGTAGCTCTGGGTTTGAGCGAACCAGTATAAAACTCATGGTATAAATCTCTCTCTTTCTCTCTCTTTACAAGTGTTTGATATTGCTTATTCTGGTATAAACCGGTTAAAACAAAATTTCAACCGATTGTTCTTCTGGTTTATGAACTAAGTAAATCTGCTTATGTTGTTAACATAAACAATCGGTTAAATCAAAACTTTAACCGATTGAAAATCTAAAATCAGTTTCTGCTAGAATGACTGAATGCTTTGCTCATTGGTTTATCTGTGATTGTTTAATAAAGTATCTTTCTTAAGCATTATTTGCGAAAAGTTTTGGACAAACAATTCACCCCCCCTCTTGTTTGGGCCATCTATTCTAACAGAAATCACTTAGTGAAAAATGGTTTTGTGATGCTTGTAATATCTGGAATAGATTACCTCTTGTTCCTACACCTTTTGTGTTTGCAAGCAGTGCCAAATTCAAAACATAACATCCCAAAGCAACCCAGGGATTTGTCTTCATCAAATAAGGGGAGAATGTTGAAATTGAAGCTTTGATGTCTCCGAATCCATGAAGATTGCTTGAAGACTTTGTTGTTGTGTATGGGGTTTAGTTCTGGGTAGTTTAGAATTTCTTAAATCCACTCTTAGTCAATTCACAATTGGGTCAATCTGTGATTTAAAAGAAAAAGAGTTTTTCAAAGTAAAGTGAAAAACAATCTGTTGATTTCTCATTTTAATCGGGTTTTTTTCTCTTAGCTTGGTCGAAAGGTTTTTAAACTTATCTGACTTTGGTTGACTTAACTATCAAACCAATTCATTCGATTGATTCGATAAATCAACCAGTTGATATTTAAAAATCCTTAACAACTTTTCTTAAAACTATTAAATCTATTTTCAGTGAATTTAATCTGTTTTGACTCGTGTTTAACTACCTTAAACGACTAGTTTTAATAGTTATAAAACTGGGGTTACCTCCCTATTTCAAAAACACAGAAAGAGAGATTCAGATACACTTTTGTGAAAGATTGGATTCAAGATTGCAAGATTTCCTTTGTTGTGCATTGGTATAAGAGTGGATTAGGATCAACTGTGATTTCCTGTATCAGGTGTAATCTGTTTTATTCACTCTTGTAATTGTTTTCAATTTATATATTTGTAAAATGTTGAAACTGTAAGGTCAGAGGGTGTTCTGACTGTGTGTATGGTAAATCAAAGAGGGTGTGTATTCTTGAGTGGTCAAGATCACCTCTTTGTGGCTGTGTGGTGTTTGTAATCTGTTATTGGTTAATAGTGAAATACCCAGTGGTTTCTAAGGACTGGATGTAGCTCTGGTAAGGAGTGAACCAGTATAATTGATTGTGTGATTTTCTCTCTCTCTCTGTCACACTCATTTAAAATTGCTTGATTTGTGTTTATAACTCTGCTCGTATAAACAATTGGTTGAATCGTATAAACAATCGATTAATTTTCTAGAATCAGTTTTAAACAGTTATTGATCCGGTCGGTCATCGGTAGTCGATGCCGTCAGCAGCAGATGACTACTTGGGCCAGTCATAGAGCAACACGTGGCATGAGATAGCAGATGAACCAGGGTGGAGGTCGGCTCCTACATGAGCGCTTGGAAGCAGAGCGCGAGAGTGATGAAGCACCGATCAGTCATCGGTGTATACGGACTGATCAGTCATCGGTGTATACAGAGTGATCAGTCATCGGTGAATGCAGAGTGATCAGTCGTCGGGGGTTCCTTGCCAACACGTGTTAAACTGGGACCCAGGCTCCCAGCGAGAACGTTACCCAAGGACCTCGCCTGATCCCATAAGCAGAGCACAACAACGTGAAGAAGCGCCATCGGACATCGGCCAGGATGAGAGATACCTCGGTCATCGGTGTGTGTCGAGGTGACATCGGCCACGCGATGTGAACAACGCAACCAATGATCAGTAAAGCGCCCAGAGGCAGGGAATGGCCTTAGTTGCGAGACGATCACGCATGAAGACGAGAAGACGCAGTTAGATGCAGAATCCTGCTGGGACAAGAACCCATCAAGGTTAGAGTCTCCCAGTGGGGTTGCATGTCTGCCACGTGGACAGAGAAGATGTTCCTAGAGAATAGGTAGGGTAGATAGGCACAGAAGTCGAGGGGTACAGAGGTACCCACGCAGCCTCCCCTGTCAGACTTTGCATTTAAGTGAAGAAGGCTGGCACGCAAGGTAGTCCGGGGAAGTTGAAACGACAGTGCAGAGTGATTAAGTGGCCCTAGAGGTAGCCAGTAGGGGCTACACGAGTTTATATGAGGAAGAAGAACACCAAACTAGGTATGCAGTCTTTTGCCTCAGAATACACAACACAAAACCAAGAACACTCAGTTTTCGAATCAAAGAGGACTGAGGGCACACACACACGGGTCTCACACAGAGAGAGATCCGAGAGAGAGTTTTGGTGTTCCCGTTGCCTGACTTGAGCGTCGGAGCTACAACGGCCGCTAGAGGCGCCGTCTGTGTGTTTTGCAGGCATCGTTCGGAGTTCCGTCGAAGGTTCCTGGAGCCTCCTTGCAGAACGCGCAGCAGTTAGAAAGCTAGACGAAGGCGTGACGAGGCATTTTCCCCACGCTCGAGTCCGCGGCGAGATCATTTGGCGCCCACCGTGGGGCACGAAGTAAAACGAAGCCCTTATACACAAGAACGAGAGTAGGAATCGCACAGATGAGTAGAAGAACCAGACAAACGACACCTCCACCACCTGCTGGTGAAGGAACTGTGACCATGGCGCAGGTCATGGAGATGATGCGCGCGTTGCAGGATAACGTCGCGGCGTCGAGAGTTGAGCAGGAGAAGATGCATGCAGAGCTGACTGCATCGCAGAGCAGGAATGAAGAGTTGAACCGCGTCAACGAGGAGCTGCGTAGGGAGTTGCAGGCGCAGAATGAGCGCGTATCCGAAGATAGGACGTCGATGCCGCCGTCGCCCCCTAAAGCATTTCCTATGCCCTTCTCCCCCGAGATCATGAACGCGGTGGTGCCCCCCAACCTGGTGGGAGTGAAAGCGTCATTCACGGGGGTGGAAGACCCAGAGGCACATTTGACAACCTTCCACACTCAGATGATGCTGTCTGGAGGTTCAGACGCTGTGTACTGCAAAATGCTTATGAGCACGCTGAGCAGAGTAGCTATGGAATGGTTCGTGAGCTTGCCGGAGGGCCACATCACCTCCTTCCATCAGTTCTCAAAGCTATTCACGGAGCAGTATATAGTCAACAGAGCGCCGCCGGTGGTGACTTACGATCTGTTCGACGTGCGCCAGAACCAGGGGGAGTCGCTGAAGGACTTCCTCAACCGCTTTGGTGCGCAGGTGGTGAGATTGCCCAGCAAGGATGAGAACATGTTAGTGCACGCGTTCAAGAAAGGCGTGCTGCCTGGTCCTTTCAGTGAATCCCTTATCAGGAGCCACCCCGCCATCTTTGCTGAGATTCGGCGACGAGCGGTGGCGCACATAGTAGCGGAGACAGAGGTCTCTGAGAAGAGAGGCAGCACTGCACCGACGAAGCCGCGCGGAGGTCAGGGGAAGCAGCAGCAGCAGGTGCGGGTATATGAGGCCAAGGAAGGGAGGAAGGTGCAGGGAAGGCCTCGTCCGTATGCGCCCAGGAAGGACCAGCCCAGGGGGCATGCAAGGGAGAACAACACACCCCCTAGGTATGATTTCGTGATAGAGTTGGCAGAGCTGATCGCCATCCCTGCCGTGGCTGCAAGACTCCGAGTACCAAAGAAAACCGACAAGGTACTTGGAGGGAGGAAGGACGAGTGGTGTGAGTTCCATCAGGCTTATGGACACACGCTCCGATCCTGCCTGACGTTGGGGCATCAACTCGCTGAGTTGGTGAAGACAGGATTCCTGACCGATTACCTGCGGGAGACGCAAGGTGATCGCGCTTCGGGATCTCAGACAGGCGATCAGGAACACGAGGTCCCTATGCATGGGGACGTGAGGTGATGGAGGATGCAACGTGTAACATCCCTCCAAATACATTTCGCATTTTTTTTTCATTTTCGTAATATGAAATAACGGTAAAACAAATATATTGAAATAAACATAATTGTATATATATACAAAGGAGTTCTCCTCGCAGGGAGTTTAATACAAATCGGTCGTTTTACAAAACTTAAACATAAAGACAGCAAAATACAAAACTACCGATCTCCTAACAGAAAACGGAGATCGCCTATCGGAAAAAAATGGCCAAAAGGGGGCGATCGCCCAGCAAGAACAGAAAAACCGGCGACCACCTACGGCGATCACTCACAGGGGAAATCCACTTCCTGCAACCTCATCTGCTCCCGTGTACAGTTACACGATCATCACAGGTTTAAGAAAAACAGCCACAGAAACAAAATACAGGGTAAGCTATATATTTAAGAAAACTTTAAATCAAGAGCATACATAAGAACTTCACAACATCCATGAACCATATCAATATCAGCCATCACATTTCCATATTCCACAAAACTATCAGGAAATCCCATATTTCACAAATCAATCCAAGAGTATTTCAATTCACATCAGCAATCAAGTGTCTATTAATTAAATTTCTCATTTCTCACGTCAGACTTTCCACTGACTCATCACACCAGACACTTGACCACTATTTCCGGAGACTCGTGCGTTGATTAGACCCAGAGATTCGCACCTGTCATACCAAAAGGCTGGAAAGTGCCCTCAGCCATGCGCATCACACCATCTCAATACTCTCATTATCACGGTATGACAAGGTTAATCCATACAACAGGTGGAGCTCGTTCTTTTTCACACGAGACACCCATACGTATGAACCTCCATCGACTCTCCACAACTGAGTAACTTCCTCTATGTGATTTCATTACCTCAGTAGAGTCAGGATGTCTCATTATAGGATCACCGATCAATACACCTATTACACGACCTTACACGGTATTTTCTTTCCTGAAAATACTATGCCTCGATCCACAATCACAACATTCAACACATCACATAACACTTCAATGAACGATTTCAATCACAGCAAAACTCATACCAAGGTTCAAATTTTCGAAAACCACATTTAAAATCTCAAACACTTTTGAAACAGCATAAAACAGGGGATATTTCAATAACAGATGAAAAACCGGCGATCACGAACAAAACTGGGTTTAAAGCAAGAACAGTTTGAACACCCGGCGACCACGTCGCCCCCAACATCAAAAATCATCACACATACAGTTTTCATTTGAAGTAAGGCTAGCTTCCCTTACCTGGATCAGCGTGAAACTCACTTCAAGCTCTAACCACCGAACGTAAAAGATGCCTGAACTCTGCCTAAGCGTTCTAACCAGTAAAACTTGTAGAGAACCTTCTCAAATGCTCTATGGCAATTGCTGGTAATTAAACTGGTGCCTGGGGAATACTGAGTCGCAGTGCAAAGGAGAGAAAAGAGAAAGATGAAGGTGAACTCACTCTGTCACCTTTTATACTCTCACTGCGTTTCTAAACTCACTAAGAGGCGGTGCATTCCGATACTAGGAACATAGGCCTGCCATGTAGCTATCATTACCTATTCTCTAACTAACCCTTCTGTGTGGGTTTTCTTCCTCGAATTAAATGCAACCTGACAGTATGGCCACGTGGCGTCTCTGCGCACATGGAGCTACTGTTCCGAAGGACTTTCGCTGCCTACATGTCGCACATGCAGCACGTTCATCCTGGAAACCAGGGCCCCACTTCATCTGCGTGAAACATGACATCGCGCGATAACCTTTCGCCGATGACCACTCGCGCAAAGACAATCCGCCGATGACCTCTCGCGCGGTGACAATCCACCGATGACCCATCCTGGAGGACGACCGATGTCTCTCTCTGGAAGACGACCGATGTCTCTCTCTGGAAGACGACCGATGTCTCCTCCTCCTGGAGACCGACCGAGGTCTCTTCCTCCTGGAGACCGGCCGCGGTCTCTTCCTCCTGGAGACCGGCCGCGGTCTCTTCCTCCTGGAGACCGGCCGCGGTCCCTTCCTCCTGGAGACCGACCGAGGTCTCTTCTTGGCGACACCCGCATGCCTCTCGCGCCCGGGCAAAGCCCACATGCATCTCGCGCCCTGGCGATGCCCGCATGCCTCTCGCGCCCTGGCGATCATGTTCCATGCGATCTCATGGCTTTCTAACTACACTTTCCTTCATTTTTATCTTAAATAAAAACATACTTAGAATTCACTTAAAATATATCACTTTTATTCCAATAAGATTTTCCAGGTCCTTACAATCTCCCTAACAACAAAAATTTTCGTCCTCGAAAATGGAATTACAAGGAAAAGAGATGTGGATAGTCGTTTCTCATGTTCTCTTCCAACTCCCAAGTCGAATCACCAGATCTCTCATCCCACACCACCTTAACCATGTGGATGGTCTTACCCCTGAGCTGTTTGCTTTGGTGATCGTCTATCCTGACTGGTCTTGCTTCAAAAGACAAGTCGTCCCTGATCTGCACGTCGTCCACCTCCAACACGTGACAAGGGTCGGCGAGATATTTCCTTAATTGTGATACGTGGAAGACATTATGCAGATTTGCTAAATGTGGAGGTAGGGCGATCTCATAGGCTACTGGACTAATTTTCCTCAAGATCTGGTAAGGTCCAACAAACTTAGGAGACAGCTTCTTTGGTCTGATAGCTCGTCCTACACCCTTGGTTGGGGTCACTCTCAAAAATACATGGTCTCCAGCAGCAAACTCCAAAGGTCTTCTCCTCTGATCTGCATAGGACTTCTGCCTACTCTGAGAAGCTTTCATTCTGCTTTGTATCTGTTTCACCTTCTCGGTCGTCTGCTGAATCAACTCTGGCCCAACCAAGACTGCCTCGCCCTCCTGGTACCAACATAAGGGAGTTCTGCATTTCCTCCCATACAGGGCTTCATAAGGTGCCATCCCAATGCTGGCGTGGTAGCTATTATTATAGGTAAACTCCACCAGTGGCAACACCTCGTCCCAACTTCCCAATTGATCCAAGACGCACGCCCTCAGTAGATCTTCCAAGGATTGGATCGTTCTCTCTGACTGACCATCTGTTTGGGGATGATATGCAGAGCTCATCCTCAACTTAGTTCCCAAGCACTCTTGCAAGGTCTGCCAAAACCGTGAAGTGAACCTGGGATCTCTATCTGAAACGATGCTGGAAGGCACTCCATGCAACCTCACTATTTCTTGGATGTATAACTGTGCCAGCTTGGCCATAGGCATCTTCATATTCACTGGAAGGAAGTGGGCACTCTTCGTCAGCCTATCAATGATAACCCAGATTGCATCATGACCCTTTACCGATCTGGGTAAATGGGTGACAAAATCCATGGCAATGCTGTCCCATTTCCACTCAGGGATATCCAGTTGCTGCAACAGCCCGCCAGGTCTTTGATGCTTTACCTTCGCCTTCTGACACGTTAAGCAGGTTGCAACATACTGGGCGATGTCCCTCTTCATGCCTGACCACCAAAATGACTCCTTCAAGTCATGATACATCTTGTTCATGCCTGGATGAAGGTTAAGGCGACTCTTATGACCTTCTTCTAGGATCATCTTCTTCAACTCCTCATTTGCAGGTATGCAAATTGTGCCATTAAATCTCAAGATCCCATCATCGCCCATTACAAAGTCTCTCGCCTGATCTGTCCCTAGTGACTCCATAGTACGCTTCAGACTAGGGTCCTCCAACTGCTTATCCTTTAACATCCCAAGGAAGTCATTAGTTATAGCCAGCTTACTACAACTAATGTGATTTACGTGAAATTCTACTCCAATGTTTAAGTCTCTGAACTGCTCGATCAGTTTCTGCTCTTTTATCATCATGGTGGCTACTTGCATTGATTTTCTACTCAAAGCGTCTGCCACTACATTGGCCTTCCCTGGGTGATACATGAGTTGAAAATCGTAGTCCTTTAGGAACTCCATCCACCTTCTTTGCCTTATGTTCAGTTCCTTCTGATCGAACAGGTATTTCAGACTCTTATGATCGCTGAACACCTGGAATCGAGCTCCATATAAGTAGTGCCTCCAGATCTTTAGGGCGAAGACCACTGCCGCCAACTCCAAATCATGCGTAGGGTAGTTCCTCTCATGAACCTTGAGTTGCCTTGAAGCATAGGCGACTGCCCTTTTCTCTTGCATTAAAACGCATCCCAGTCCCTGATGTGAGGCATCACAGTAAACGTCAAAAGGTCTTCCGACCTCTGGAATCACCAGCACTGGAGCACTCGTCAACCTTTTCTTTAGTTCCCTGAAGCTGAGCTCACATCGGTCGGTCCAAGCAAAAGGTTGGTCCTTACGGGTCAGCTGTGTTAACGGAGCCACCACCTTGGAAAAGTCCTCAATAAATCTCCGATAGTAACCCGCCAAACCCACAAAGCTCCTTATCTCAGTGGCTGTCTTGGGACGTTCCCACTGCAGCACTGCCTCCACCTTGGCTGGATCCACCGAGATCCCCTGGGCAGATATCACGTGTCCTAGAAAGTTGACTTCCTTCAGCCAGAACTCACACTTGGAGAACTTGGCATAGAGTTGCTTCTCCCTCAGAACCTCCAACACCGACCTCAGATGTCCTTCATGTTCTTCCTCGGTCTTTGAATAGACAAGTATGTCGTCTATGAAGACTACCACAAACTTATCCAAGAAAGGGCGGAAAATCCTATTCATATAATCCATGAACAGAGCTGGGGCATTGGTCACTCCAAACGGCATCACCACGTACTCATAGTGCCCATACCGGGACCTAAAGGCTGTTTTCTGGACATCGTCGGCCTTTACCAAAATTTGATGGTACCCCGATCTCAGATCAATCTTTGAGAACACCGAGGCCCCATTTACTTGATCCATTAAATCATCAATTCTGGGTAGAGGGTACTTGTTCTTGATAGTCAACTTGTTCAACTGCCTGTAATCTATACACAGCCGAGACCCTCCATCCTTCTTCTTAACTAGGAGTACTGGAGCCCCCCATGGAGATACACTGGGTCTGATGAATTGTTTCTCCAGCAACTCTTCCACTTGCTTCTTTAATTCCACCAACTCGGCTGGTGCCATCCTGTAGGGCGCCATAGACACTGGTCCAGCCCCAGGTACCAAATCAATAGAGAATTCTACTTCTCTCTTAGGAGGTAACCCAGGTACCTCTTCTGGGAACACATCTGTGAAGTCTTTCACTACAGGTATCCTGCTCACGTCCCCTTCGTTCTTCACTTCCAACCGAGCTAGCATCACGAAGCACCTCGCCCCTTCTTCCATCTCCAACCGCCCATGCCCAGCAGATACCACATCCTGCTCTTGGAGATCGGGCAACACCACTTTCTGCCTACCGCAATCTATGAGAACGTGATTGGCAGAAAGCCAATCCATTCCCAGGATAACATCCAGGTCCTGAAGAGGCAGGCAGATCAAGTTCACTTTGAATCTGCGTCCCTCTACTATTACTGGACATTTAGGGCAAACCGTAGAGGTCATAACCTGTCCTGATGCAGGTGTGGAGACCAACAGTTCAAAAGGCAGCTCCTTCACTAGGAGGCCCAACTCGGCTATACACCGACTTGACACAAAAGAGTGTGTCGCTCCAGAATCAAACAACGCTTCTACACTTCTACCAGATATAAAACAGACACCTTGCACGAGGTTACCTGATTGAGACGCCTCTGCTCCTGACATGGCAAACACCCTCCCTGCTGCTTGGGGTCTGCTGCCTTCATTTCTCAACTGCTGAGAACTACTAGGTTGAGTCGCCCCATTCCGGTTAGGGCATTCTCTAGCAACGTGTCCTGTCCTTTGGCATGCAAAACACCTTCTCTCCGAATTCTTCTTGGGGCACACATTGGGCACGTGTGGTCCACCACAGAGGGAACATTTTGGTTTCCAGGGTTGCTGCTGTTGAAACTGGGGTGACCCTGTTCCCGCCCGATGTAGTGGAGGTCTCGCATATGGCCTGCCTTGTGAATGCTGCACCTTAGCCCGCCCACTGAAAGAACCCCCTGGGTGCGACCTGATCACCCGGGGATCACCCTTTTCCAGGGTCTCCACCATCTTCGCCTTTTCTACCAAGGCGTGAAATTCCCTGATGCACATTGGGGCTATCGTCCTCTTCAGCCCGTGCTTCAGCCCTTCCTCAAACTTCCTGCACCTCCAAGCTTCGGAGGTCGCCTGAGTGTAGAATCGGGCGAGGTACTCAAACCTAGCAGCATAGGCGTTCACCGACATCACCCCCTGCTCCAACTTTAAGAACTCCGCTTCCCGCGCAAACTTTGCGCTGTCAGGGAAGTATTTCTCCAAGAACCTCACCCTAAAGCTCTCCCAGTCCAACACCTCCTCTCTGGCCTCCATCATTTGCTGAGCTCCCATCCACCAGAATTCGGCTTCACCCGATAGCAAATACGTGGCGAACAACAACTTCTTCTCTTCAGGGCAGGAGGTCGCCCTAAAGATTTTCTCCATTTCCCTGACCCACTGATCTGCTTGATCAGGGGTAGCATTCCCACAGAACTTGGGTGGGTTGTGCCTCATGAACTCGGCCAGTCCCATCCGTTCCTGAGGCTGACCGACGGGCGAATTCGTATCAGCCGACCGAGTAGTCTCCCAATGCTGCATGGTAGCTTGATGGTTCTGCGCCATCGCCGCATTCTGCTGCTGGATGGCACCTGCCATCATCTCAATGGCCCTGGCGATCTGGCCCATCTCAGAAGAAGGTTGGGGAGAGGTAGGAGGTCTACGAGTCATCTTCTTCGTTCTCAGATTCCGAAACCACTAGCTTCTATATTCCCTACAACTACAAGAATGAAATCGATAAGGAAATCAATTCATTCAAGGGGGTAACATCTCGACCTTACAAAGGTCAGCATCTCAATTTCCTTAAGAATTTGAGTTCATCCACAGAAACATGAAGTTATAACCTCAAGGAAAACACCAGAACAGCTACTGGTGTGTAACCATTACTCCATACAAACACTCACAATCAATTACAACAACACTCAATAAAATGCAATCAATCACGTCAGAAATCAAAGTATGCTAAACATTAAACCTCTGGAATTTAGATTGAGAATCACCCCGATCCGGTCATGAGTGTGCACCCTCACCTCCTTATCAAGACCCTCTCATTCTAAATACTAAGATCTTCAGTTAGGCATACACTCACTACAGCACACACAAAAATTTCAATACAAAAACGTTTGAAAACCTTTCACAATAGTTGTCACTTAAAACTCAAATAAGTTTTCATGAGCAGAAGAAAACACAATGGATCCACAGCCCTCAGGTCATCCAAAGGACGAACTGCTCTGATACCATTAATGTAACATCCCTCCAAATACATTTCGCATTTTTTTTTCATTTTCGTAATATGAAATAACGGTAAAACAAATATATTGAAATAAACATAATTGTATATATATACAAAGGAGTTCTCCTCGCAGGGAGTTTAATACAAATCGGTCGTTTTACAAAACTTAAACATAAAGACAGCAAAATACAAAACTACCGATCTCCTAACAGAAAACGGAGATCGCCTATCGGAAAAAAATGGCCAAAAGGGGGCGATCGCCCAGCAAGAACAGAAAAACCGGCGACCACCTACGGCGATCACTCACAGGGGAAATCCACTTCCTGCAACCTCATCTGCTCCCGTGTACAGTTACACGATCATCACAGGTTTAAGAAAAACAGCCACAGAAACAAAATACAGGGTAAGCTATATATTTAAGAAAACTTTAAATCAAGAGCATACATAAGAACTTCACAACATCCATGAACCATATCAATATCAGCCATCACATTTCCATATTCCACAAAACTATCAGGAAATCCCATATTTCACAAATCAATCCAAGAGTATTTCAATTCACATCAGCAATCAAGTGTCTATTAATTAAATTTCTCATTTCTCACGTCAGACTTTCCACTGACTCATCACACCAGACACTTGACCACTATTTCCGGAGACTCGTGCGTTGATTAGACCCAGAGATTCGCACCTGTCATACCAAAAGGCTGGAAAGTGCCCTCAGCCATGCGCATCACACCATCTCAATACTCTCATTATCACGGTATGACAAGGTTAATCCATACAACAGGTGGAGCTCGTTCTTTTTCACACGAGACACCCATACGTATGAACCTCCATCGACTCTCCACAACTGAGTAACTTCCTCTATGTGATTTCATTACCTCAGTAGAGTCAGGATGTCTCATTATAGGATCACCGATCAATACACCTATTACACGACCTTACACGGTATTTTCTTTCCTGAAAATACTATGCCTCGATCCACAATCACAACATTCAACACATCACATAACACTTCAATGAACGATTTCAATCACAGCAAAACTCATACCAAGGTTCAAATTTTCGAAAACCACATTTAAAATCTCAAACACTTTTGAAACAGCATAAAACAGGGGATATTTCAATAACAGATGAAAAACCGGCGATCACGAACAAAACTGGGTTTAAAGCAAGAACAGTTTGAACACCCGGCGACCACGTCGCCCCCAACATCAAAAATCATCACACATACAGTTTTCATTTGAAGTAAGGCTAGCTTCCCTTACCTGGATCAGCGTGAAACTCACTTCAAGCTCTAACCACCGAACGTAAAAGATGCCTGAACTCTGCCTAAGCGTTCTAACCAGTAAAACTTGTAGAGAACCTTCTCAAATGCTCTATGGCAATTGCTGGTAATTAAACTGGTGCCTGGGGAATACTGAGTCGCAGTGCAAAGGAGAGAAAAGAGAAAGATGAAGGTGAACTCACTCTGTCACCTTTTATACTCTCACTGCGTTTCTAAACTCACTAAGAGGCGGTGCATTCCGATACTAGGAACATAGGCCTGCCATGTAGCTATCATTACCTATTCTCTAACTAACCCTTCTGTGTGGGTTTTCTTCCTCGAATTAAATGCAACCTGACAGTATGGCCACGTGGCGTCTCTGCGCACATGGAGCTACTGTTCCGAAGGACTTTCGCTGCCTACATGTCGCACATGCAGCACGTTCATCCTGGAAACCAGGGCCCCACTTCATCTGCGTGAAACATGACATCGCGCGATAACCTTTCGCCGATGACCACTCGCGCAAAGACAATCCGCCGATGACCTCTCGCGCGGTGACAATCCACCGATGACCCATCCTGGAGGACGACCGATGTCTCTCTCTGGAAGACGACCGATGTCTCTCTCTGGAAGACGACCGATGTCTCCTCCTCCTGGAGACCGACCGAGGTCTCTTCCTCCTGGAGACCGGCCGCGGTCTCTTCCTCCTGGAGACCGGCCGCGGTCTCTTCCTCCTGGAGACCGGCCGCGGTCCCTTCCTCCTGGAGACCGACCGAGGTCTCTTCTTGGCGACACCCGCATGCCTCTCGCGCCCGGGCAAAGCCCACATGCATCTCGCGCCCTGGCGATGCCCGCATGCCTCTCGCGCCCTGGCGATCATGTTCCATGCGATCTCATGGCTTTCTAACTACACTTTCCTTCATTTTTATCTTAAATAAAAACATACTTAGAATTCACTTAAAATATATCACTTTTATTCCAATAAGATTTTCCAGGTCCTTACACAACGCTAGGGGGGCTCCCAGGCAGCTCAGGAGGAAGCTCCTCATGAATAAGGCGTCGCCAGGGCGGTCATCGCCTATGAAAGGAAGGGGTCCATACAGAGTGGAGCTTATTGGCTGGAGACTCTGCATGGAGCACCTATCCCCAGGACATGGAACGCTACACACTCAAGTTTCTACTTCAATTAAGTTGTAAGGTAGATGCGTTCTTGCGCTGTACACATACTCAATGTATATACTGTAAATAGTTGAGCAGATCAGGGGGCACTCTTTTCCCTGATGAGGGTTTTTAACGAGGCCACCCAATAAAAAAGATTTCAGTATACCAAGTGTGCACGTGTTTTCCAGTTTCAAGTCCTACTTGCCCCGGATGAAAGTGCAAGTGATCGGTTGGAGCCTGCTCGCCCCAGGCGCGAGTACGGACGACCGCTAGGGGTCTACAAGAAAAACTCTTCTTCCCCAAAGCAAGACATCATCTTCGCGTTTAATCACTTAGGAGCAGAATGCGATCATTCATCGGTGCACCCAAAGGACGATCAGTCATCGGTGCACCCGAAGCAGAGCACTCGGTCGGTGCATGGTCATCAGGGTCTTGCTAACACGTGTTAAGCTGGGACCCAGGTTCCCAGCGAGAGCGTTACGCATGCACCTCGCATGATTCCAGAAGAAGGTTGGTCATCGGGGTCTTGCTAACACGTGTTAAGCTGGGACCCAGGTTCCCAGCGAGAGCGTTACGCATGCACCTCGCATGATTCTAGAAAGAAGGTTGGTCATCGGGGTCTTGCCAACACGTGTTAAGCTGGGATCCAGGCTCCCAGCAAGAGCGTTACGCATGCACCTCTCATGATTCCAAACCGGAAGAAGGGGAGTTGCCCACTCAAAGGACGTGCGGTGATACCATGCAGGCAGGGATGCGCCTAGCGAGTGCGCTTAGACAGCCACCCCTGGTGCTCCCCTGGGAGCATGCACCCACTCAGAGGACAAAGTCCTCACCCTCGACTTTGTACAGCGGGGTGCAGGCAGAGAAAGTCCTCTTCCTCCGCTTTTTACAGCAAGGTTGAGGCGAGGAGAAAGTCCTTGTAACATCCCGCCAAATACTTTGGAATAAATAAAAAAAAAAGAAATACAGGTAAAACAATAATATTGAAGTGAACATAATTATATATATGTAATGAAGTTTCTCCTCACAGGGAGTTTAATACATAACCGGTCAATTTTCCAAAACTTAAACAAAATACAGCCAAATAAAATGAACACGGCGGTCTCCCTACATAAACCGGCGATCTCCTATCAGAAGACCCAAAACAGCCGATCTGCTATCAAAACAGAAAACAGGCGATCTCCTTCCGGCGACCACTCACTGAGGAGCTCTACTCCCTGGAAGATCATCTGCTCCCGTGTAAAATACACGATCATCACAGTTTTAAGAGAAAACAGCCACAGAACAATACAAAGGGTAAGCTAGATATTTTTAAAACTTTAAATTATAAACTGGACAACCAACGTAGATCAGCCCTTTTTAAACATTCACAAGAGTCCATCACTTTCTCATTCGTATCACACAACCATCAAGTGTCTATCAACAAATTCTCAATATTTCACATTTCTCACGTCAGACTTCCACTGACTCATCACACATAGACACTTGACACTACTTCCGGAAGACTCGTGCGTTGACTCAGGCTCAGAGATCTGCACCTATCATACCACACCACTGTGAAATCCACACAGGGTCGCTGTGAAATCCACACAGCCATGCGCATACATAGTCTCAATATCAACACTCTCCCGGTATGACAGGGTTGATTCATATAACAGGCCGAGCTCGTTCTTTTTCACACGACTCACCCATACATATGAACCTCCTTCGACTCTCCACAACTGAATAACTTCCTCTACGTGATTCCATTATATCAGCAGAGTCAGGATATCTCCTTCTAGACAAGCCCCTAGTCAATACACATTACACACGATCTTACACGGTATTTTCTTTCCTGAAAATACTATGCCTTGATCCCACATCCACAACATTCAAAACATCATACCACTCAAATGAATGATTCAAATCACAGCAATAATCATTTCAAAGGTTCAGATTTTCGAATATCACATGCATTCCACATTTAAATCTCAAACAGTCTCAACGACACTAAAACAGGGGATTTCGAAAGCTGTATTTAAAACCGGCGATCACGTCGCCCAAATACATAAAAACAGAACATCGTGAAATAGAGTTTAAAACCGGCGACCACGTTGCCCAAACACATAGAACAGAGCATCGTGAAATAGAGTTTAAAACCGGCGACCACGTCGCCTAAACACATAGAACAGAGCATCACGAAATAGAGCTTAAAACCGGCGACCACGTCGCCCTCACTTCAGAAACAGCTAATCTACGGCTTTTATTGAAAAACAAAGCTAGCTTCCCTTACCTGGACTTGCGTAAACTTCACTAAGAGCTCCAACCCAACGAGCTTCAAGGATGCCTTAACTCTGTTTTAGCGTCTGGTTTGGAGGACTTGCAGAGAACCTCCCAGGTGCTCTATGGCAGTCGTCGATAGCCAAGCAGGGACGTGATAAGGCCTGAATCGCAGAGTGAAGGAGAGAGAAGAGAAGGATGAAGGTAGACTCACTCTGTCACTCTTGAACCACAGCAACGTTCTTTGCCTCCCCGAAGTGGATTTTTGAATCTCCACTAACTTGTCCACACATGCTGCTGCCACCACCCACTTTGCAGGAAAGCCAGAGTGTACGTTTCCCTGAACAGTACGACCACGGTGTCTCTTGCGCATGCCAACTTTCTGATGTCACTATTCTGAACCACCCTTTTTGTCTTCTTGCGCATGCCAACCACTTCCCTGAACAGTACGACCGCGAGTGTCTCTTGCGCATGCCAACTTTCTGATGTCACTATTCTGAACCACCCTTTTTGTCTACGTGGCGCGCCTGCAGGACGTTTCATGCTGGGAGTCTGGGTCCCACTTTATCTGTGTGAAACACGACATCGCGCGATAACCTTTCACCGATGACTCATCCGGAAAGACGACCGATCTCTCTCTCTGGAAGACGACCGATGTCTCTCTCTGGGAGACGACCGATGTATCTCTCTGGGAGACGACCGATGTCTCTCGCGCCCTAGCGATGCCCGCATACCTCGCGCCCCGGCGATGTTCGCATGGGTAGTCTAGGCGACAGGCGATTATGTACTAACCAGGCGATCTCATACTCTTCTAAGCTACACTTTCCTTCCTTTTTATTTTAAATAAAAACATACTTAGAATTCATTTAAAATATATTCCTTTTATTCCAAATTTAATTTTACAGGTCCTTACATTCTCCCCAACAAGAAAAATTTTCGTCCTCGAAAATTGAATTACAAGGAAAAGAGGTATGGATAAGCTTCTCTCATGGGTTCTTCTAACTCCCAAGTTGAATCACCCGATCTCTCATCCCACACCACTTTCACCATGTTGATGGTCTTGCCTCTGAGCTGTTTACTTTGACGATCGTCAATCCTGACTGGTTTCGCTTCAAAGGACAAGTCATCCCTGATCTGCACATCGTCCACTTCCAGCACATGACTAGGGTCTGCCATGTACTTCCTCAGCTGTGATACGTGAAAGACATTATGTAGATTCGCTAAATGGGGAGGTAGGGCGATCTCATAGGCCACTGGACCAATCCTCCTTAAGATCTGATATGGTCCCACGAACTTAGGGGACAACTTCTTCGATCTGATCGCCCGTCCTACACCCTTGGTTGGTGTCACTCTCATGAACACATGGTCTCCTGCAGCAAACTCCAAAGGTTTTCTCCTCTGATCTGCATAGGATTTCTGCCGGCTTTGAGAAGCTTTCAATCTTTCTTGTATCTGTTGCACCTTCTCGGTCGTCTGCTGAATCAACTCTGGTCCAACCAATACTGCTTCGCCCTCCTGGTACCAACATAAGGGAGTTCTGCATTTCCTCCCATACAGGGCTTCATATGGTGCCATCCCAATACTGGCGTGGTAACTGTTATTATAAGTAAACTCTACCAGCGGCAACACCTCATCCCAACTTCCCAATTGATCCAAGACACACGTCCTCAGCAGATCTTCCAAGGACTGGATCGTTCTCTCTGACTGTCCATCTGTTTGAGGATGATATGCCGAGCTCATTCTCAACTTGGTTCCCAAGCAATCTTGTAAGGTCTGCCAAAACCGTGAAGTGAACCTGGGATCTCTATCCGAAACAATGCTGGAAGGCACTCCATGCAACCTCACTATTCCTTTGATGTACAACTGTGCCAACTTGGCCATAGGCATCCTCATATTCACTGGGAGAAAGTGGGCACTCTTCGTCAGCCGATCAATGATGACCCAGATTGCATCATGACCCTCTACCGATCTGGGTAAATGGGTAACAAAATCCATGGCAATGCTGTCCCATTTCCACTCAGGGATATCCAGTTGTTGTAACAACCCGCCAGGTCTTTGATGCTCTATCTTCGCCTTCTGACATGTTAAGCAGGTTGTAACATACTGGGCGATGTCCCTCTTCATGCCCGACCACCAAAATGACTCCTTCAAGTCATGGTACATCTTATTCATGCCTGGATGTAGGCTAAGGCGACTCTGGTGACCTTCCTCTAGGATCATCTTCTTCAACTCTTCATTTGCAGGTATGCAAATTCTGCCATTAAATCTCAAGACCCCATCATCGCCCATCACAAAGTCTTTAGCCTGGTCGGTCCCTAGTGACTCCACAGTACGCTTCAGACTAGGGTCCTCCAACTGCTTATCCTTTATCACTCCAAGGAAGTCATTAGTTATAGCCAGCTTACTACAACTAATGTGATTTACATGAAATTCTACCCCAAGGTTTAAGTCTTTGAATTGCTCGATCAGTTTCTGTTCCTCCATCATCATGGTGGCTACTTGTATTGATTTTCTACTCAAAGCATCTGCCACTACATTGGCCTTCCCTGGATGATACATGAGTTGAAAATCATAGTCCTTTAGAAACTCCATCCACCTTCTTTGTCTCATGTTTAGTTCCTTCTGATCGAACAGGTATTTCAGGCTCTTATGGTCACTGAACACCTGGAACCGAGCTCTATATAAATAGTGCCTCCAAATCTTCAAGGCAAACACCACAGCCGCCAACTCCAAATCATGAGTAGGATAGTTTCTCTCATGAACCTTGAGTTGCCTTGAAGCATATGCAACCACTCTTTTCTCTTGCATCAAAACACATCCCAAACCCTGATGTGAAGCATCACAGAAGACATCAAAAGGTCTTCCTACCTCTGGGATCACCAGCACTGGAGCACTAGTCAACCTTTCCTTTAGTTCCATGAAGCTCTGCTCACATCGGTCGGTCCAAGCAAAAGGTTGATCCTTGCGGGTCAGCTGTGTTAAAGGAGCCACTACCTTGGAAAAGTCCTCAATAAACCGCCGATAGTAGCCTGCTAAGCCCACAAAACTCCTTATCTCCGTAACTGTCTTAGGACGTTCCCACTGAAGCACTGCCTCCACTTTGGCTGGATCCACCGAGATCCCCCGGGCAGATATCACGTGTCCTAAGAAGTTGACTTCCTTCAGCCAGAACTCACACTTAGAGAACTTGGCATAGAGTTGCTTCTCCCTCAGAATCTCCAATACTGTCCTCAGATGTTCCTCATGTTCTTCCTCGGTCCTTGAATAAATGAGTATGTCGTCTATGAAGACTACCACAAACTTATCCAAGAAAGGGCGAAAAATCCTATTCATGTAGTCCATGAACAGAGCTGGAGCATTTGTTACTCCAAACGGCATCACCACATACTCATAGTGCCCATAACGAGACCTAAATGCTGTCCTCTGAACATCTTCAGCTTTTACCAAAATTTGGTGGTACCCCGATCTCAAATCAATCTTTGAGAACACCGAGGCCCCATGTATTTGATCCATCAAATCATCAATTCTAGGTAGGGGGTACTTGTTCTTGATGGTCAACTTGTTCAACTGCCTGTAATCTATACACAGCCGAGACCCTCCATCCTTTTTCTTAACTAGGAGCACTGGAGCCCCCCATGGAGATACACTGGGTCTGATGAATTGTTTCTCCAACAACTCTTCCACTTGCTTCTTTAATTCTACCAACTCGGCTGGTGCCATCCTGTAAGGTGCCATTGACACTGGTCCAGCTCCAGGTACCAAATCAATAGAGAATTCCACTTCTCTCTTAGGGGGTAACCCAGGTACCTCTTCTGGAAATACATCCGTGAAGTCTTTCACTACATGTATCCTGCTTACGTCCCCTTCATTCTCCACCTCCAACCGAGCTAGGATCATGAAGCACCTCGCTCCTTCTTCCAACACCGACCACCCTCGCTGAGCAGATATCACGTCTGACTCTTGGAGGTCTGGAAACGCTATCTTCTGACTACCGCAGTCTATGAGAACGTGATTGGCAGATAGCCAATCCATTCCCAGGATAACATCCAGGTCCTGAAGAGGTAGGCAGATCAAGTTCACTTTGAATCTGCGTCCCTCTACTATCAATGGACATTCGGGGCAAACTGTAGAGGTCAACACCTGTCCTGACGCAGGTGTAGAGACCAACAGTTCGAAAGGTAACTCCTTCACTAGAAGGCCCAACTCGGCTACACACAGGCTTGACACAAAAGAGTGTGTCGCTCCAGAATCAAACAAAGCTTTTACACCCCTACCAGCTATAAAACAAACACCTTGCACGAGGTTACCTGACTGAGACGCTTCTGCTCCTGACATGGCAAACACTCTCCCTGTTGCCTGAGGTCTGCTGCCTTCGTTTCTCAACTGCTGAGAACCATTGGGTTGAGTCACCCCATTCCGGTTAGGGCACTCTCTAGCAACGTGCCCCGTCTTTTGGCAGGTGTAACACCTTTTCTCTGAACTCTTGAAGCACACATTGGAAGTGTGTGGTCCACCACAATGGAAACACTTGGGTTTCCAAGGTTGCTGCTGCTGAAACTGGGATGATGTTGCTCCTGCCCGATGTGGTGGCGGTCTCGCATAGGGCTTGCTATGTGAGTGCTGCACCTTAGCCTTCCCACTGGAAGAACCCCCTGGGTGTGACCTGATCACCCGAGAATCACCCTTTTCCAGGGTCTCCACCATCTTCGCCTTCTCTACTAAGGCGTGAAATTCTCTGATGCACATCGGGGCTATGGTCCTCTTCAGCCCCTGCTTCAGTCCCTCTTCAAACTTTCTGCACCTCCAAGCCTCGGAGGTCGCCTGGGTATAGAATCGGGCGAGGTACTCAAACCGAGCAGCATAGGCGTTCACAGACATATCCCCCTGCTCCAACTTTAGGAACTCAGCTTCCCTCGCAAACCTTGCGTTGTCTGGGAAGTATTTCTCCAGGAACCTCACCCTGAAGCTCTCCCAATCCAACACATCCTCTCGGGCCTCCATCATCTGCTGAGCTCCCATCCACCAGAACTCGGCTTCTCCAGATAGCAGATAGGTGGCGAACAACAATTTCTTCTCTTCAGGGCAGGAGGTCGCCCTAAAGATTTTCTCCAACTCCCTGACCCACTGATCTGCTTGATCAGGGGTAGCATTCCCACTGAACTTGGGTGGGTTGTGCCTCATGAACTCGGTCAGTCCCATCTGTTCCTGAGGCTGACCGGCGTGAGAATTTGTTTCAGCCGACCGAGCAGTTTCCCAGTGGTGCATTGTAGCTTGATGGTTCTGAGCCATCGCTGCATTCTGTTGTTGGATGGCAGTTGCCATCATCTCAATAGCCTTGGCAATCTGGCTCATTTCCGAAGAAGGTTGGGGAGGGGTAGAAGGTCTACGTGCCATCTTCTTCGTTTGAGGTTTTGAAACTATAGGTTTCTATATTCCCTACAACTACAAGAATGAGATCGATCAGAAATCAATTCATTCAGGAGGTAACATCTAGACCTTACAAAGGTCAACATCTCAAAGTCATTAAGAATTTGAGTTCATCGACAGAATCATGATGCCTATAACCTTAAGCAAAACACCAGAACAGCTACTGGTATACAACCATCAATCCAAACAACCACTTTTAATCAACTACAAAAACACTCAATAAAATGAAATAAATCACACCAGAATTCAATGTATGCTAAACATCAAACCTTTGGAATTAAGATTGAGAACATCTCGATCCAGTTATGAGTGTGCACCCCTACTACTTTATCAAGATCCTTTCATTCTTAATACTAAAATTTTCAGTTAGAGCATATATTCACTATAGCACACACAAAATTTTAATACAAGAACGTTTGAAAACCTTTCACTATAGTTGTTATTTGAAAACTCAAATAGATTTTATGAGCAGAAGAAACACAATGGATCCACAGCCCTCAGGTCATCCTAAGGACGAACTGCTCTGATACCATTAATGTAACATCCCGCCAAATACATTGGAATAAATAAAAAAAAAAAGAAATACAGGTAAAACAATAATATTGAAGTGAACATAATTATATATATGTAATGAAGTTTCTCCTCACAGGGAGTTTAATACATAACCGGTCAATTTTTCAAAACTTAAACAAAATACAGCCAAATAAAATGAAACCGGCGGTCTCCCTACATAAACCGGCGATCTCCTATCAGAAGACCCAAAACAGCCGATCTGCTATCAAAACAGAAAACAGGCGATCTCCTTCCGGCGACCACTCACTGAGGAGCTCTACTCCCTGGAAGATCATCTGCTCCCGTGTAAAATACACGATCATCACAGTTTTAAGAGAAAACAGCCACAGAACAATACAAAGGGTAAGCTAGATATTTTTAAAACTTTAAATTATAAACTGGACAACCAACGTAGATCAGCCCTTTTTAAACATTCACAAGAGTCCATCACTTTCTCATTCGTATCACACAACCATCAAGTGTCTATCAACAAATTCTCAATATTTCACATTTCTCACGTCAGACTTCCACTGACTCATCACACATAGACACTTGACACTACTTCCGGAAGACTCGTGCGTTGACTCAGGCTCAGAGATCTGCACCTATCATACCACACCACTGTGAAATCCACACAGGGTCGCTGTGAAATCCACACAGCCATGCGCATACATAGTCTCAATATCAACACTCTCCCGGTATGACAGGGTTGATTCATATAACAGGCCGAGCTCGTTCTTTTTCACACGACTCACCCATACATATGAACCTCCTTCGACTCTCCACAACTGAATAACTTCATCTACGTGATTCCATTATATCAGCAGAGTCAGGATATCTCCTTCTAGACAAGCCCCTAGTCAATACACATTACACACGATCTTACACGGTATTTTCTTTCCTGAAAATACTATGCCTTGATCCCACATCCACAACATTCAAAACATCATACCACTCAAATGAATGATTCAAATCACAGCAATAATCATTTCAAAGGTTCAGATTTTCGAATATCACATGCATTCCACATTTAAATCTCAAACAGTCTCAACGACACTAAAACAGGGGATTTCGAAAGCTGTATTTAAAACCGGCGATCACGTCGCCCAAATACATAAAAACAGAACATCGTGAAATAGAGTTTAAAACCGGCGACCACGTCGCCCAAACACATAGAATAGAGCATCGTGAAATAGAGTTTAAAACCGGCGACCATGTCGCCTAAACACATAGAACAGAGCATCACGAAATAGAGCTTAAAACCGGCGACCACGTCGCCCTCACTTCAGAAACAGCTAATCTACGGCTTTTATTGAAAAACAAAGCTAGCTTCCCTTACCTGGACTTGCGTAAACTTCACTAAGAGCTCTAACCCAACGAGCTTCAAGGATGCCTTAACTCTGTTTTAGCGTCTGGTTTGGAGGACTTGCAGAGAACCTCCCAGGTGCTCTATGGCAGTCGTCGATAGCCAAGCAGGGACGTGATAAGGCCTGAATCGCAGAGTGAAGGAGGGAGAAGAGAAGGATGAAGGTAGACTCACTCTGTGATGTGAGTTCATTATGAACCTTTCTTGGTTTGGGTTGAGTTGATATAGGTTTCATTGTATTCATGACACTTTCAAGAATTAGGATCAAAATTCTAAAGAACAATTAATAGAGTTTCTACTCAAGAAAACAAAGGTTCATACTAAAAACACATGAATAGGTAACTTGTAGTGTAAGATAACAATTGAATATGAATGGGTAATTCAATAACAATACCAAACTTCAAAGGAAACACAAGAACAACATAAGAACACCAAGAAAAAGTGAAAATACTGATTGAAATTCAATAGGAATTAGAAAATCACAAAGAAATTCATCAAAGAACAAAAACCCATGGATGGAAAACAAGAACAACACATGTATATGGAAACCCATGGTTTGGACGAAATTAAAACAGCAATAAAACAAGGAAATAAACCAGCAAAGTGCAGAACAATGGCAGCAAATGAAAGGAAACAACTCATGGAAAAGATTGAACCGATTAAAAATGGAAAAACTACAAGAAAACACAAATGGGTATTTTTAGAAGATGAATAGAAATGACTTATGTGGTTGTAGCCTTTTGGAGATGTGATTCACGCCACTTGGAGGGTGGTTCTTCCAAGATGAGTGGGTGGTGCCGCCACTTGAGAGTCTCCAAAGCTCACAAGATAAGACATGAAGGAGAAGAAGAGACAAGTCTCACAAACTCACTCTCTCTCAATTTCAAGATAGTTTCTTTTCTTCTAACTTTCAACTTTTTTTTTATTCAAAGTACCAAGCACCCCTATTTATAATGGAGAGGGCTGGTCATGTTACAAAGGGGAAGGAGTGGGAAGAGTCACTCTTCTAGCTCCTTCTAGTGCCTAAGAGAGAAAGGAGTAGAAAAGTCACTTTTTCCACTTTTTCCTAAAGAAAGTGCCTAAAATGCCTTACATTTAGAGGTTTCTTTTGGTTTTCCTCTTTGGCATACTCCTAAGGATATTTCTATATTATTTACAAATTTATACAAGAGTATTTACAAACATTTATTTATACTACTATCTTTTGAATTTTCAAGAGAACCCAAAATGTTCTACTTTTTAAGAAGACTAGTAAGAAGAATTTTAAATGCTTGGGTGGATGACCTCTTCCTCCATTAGCAAAATTCTCTTCTACTTGATCTCCATCACTCTGTCACTCTTGAACCACAACAACGTTCTTTGCCTCCCCGAAGTGGATTTTTGAATCTCCACTAACTTGTCCACACATGCTGCTGCCACCACCCACTTTGCAGGAAAGCCAGAGTGTACGTTTCCCTGAACAGTACGACCACGGTGTCTCTTGCGCATGCCAACTTTCTGATGTCACTATTCTGAACCACCCTTTTTGTCTTCTTGCGCATGCCAACCACTTCCCTGAACAGTACGACCGCGAGTGTCTCTTGCGCATGCCAACTTTCTGATGTCACTATTCTAAACCACCCTTTTTGTCTACGTGGCGCGCCTGCAGGACGTTTCATGCTGGGAGTCTGGGTCCCACTTTATCTGTGTGAAACACGACATCGCGCGATAACCTTTCACCGATGACTCATCCGGAAAGACGACCGATCTCTCTCTCTGGAAGACGACCGATGTCTCTCTCTGGGAGACGACCGATGTATCTCTCTGGGAGACGACCGATGTCTCTCGCGCCCTGGCGATGCCCGCATACCTCGCGCCCCGGCGATGTCCGCATGGGTAGTCTAGGCGACAGGCGATTATGTACTAACCAGGCGATCTCATACTCTTCTAAGCTACACTTTCCTTCCTTTTTATTTTAAATAAAAACATACTTAGAATTCATTTAAAATATATTCCTTTTATTCCAAATGTAATTTTACAGGTCCTTACAGTCCTCACCCTCGACTTTATACAGCGGGGTGCAGGCGAGAGAAAGTCCTCTCCCTCGACTTCGTACAGCGAGGCATGGGCCAGATAAAAAAGTCCTCGCCCTCGACTTTGTACAGCGGGGTGCAGGCGAGAGAAAGTCCTCTCCCTCGACTTCGTACAGCGAGGCATGGGCCAGAGAAGAAAGTCCTCACCTCGACTTTGTACAACGAGGTGCAGGCAGAGAAAAGTCCACTTCCTCTGCTTTTCACAGCAAGGTTGAGGCAAGAGAACCAAGTCCTCCTCCTCTGCTTTTTACAGCAAGGTTGGGGCGAGTGAAAAAGTCCTCACCTCGACTTTATACAGCGAGGCTGATGCGAGATAAAAAGTCCTCACCTCGACTTAGTACAGCGAGGCTGAGACGAGAGGAGAAAGACCTCACCCCGACTTCTTACAGCGAGGCTGAGGCAAGAGGGGTCATCGAGAAGCATTCCCCAAAACACAGGCGTCATCCTTGGCGTTCGGGCCCTCTATGCAACTAGCGCTGGAGTGACACAGAAGTAATACGAAACCTGAAGCACGGTGACTGATTGGTGGTGCGCTAACATGCTAGTCGGTGGTCGGTAGCAAAGCTCTGAGTATGAAAGCTTCCCCAAGCAAGTTCTTGGGCGATCAGTCGAAGCATTTAGACACCATCAGGTCAGTCATCCAACATGAATTCATGTATAAAAACTGTTAAAGAAAATGCTAAGGTACAGTTGGTCGCGATCAAGTTAGAGGCCAATTTGAAGGGTCACAGTGAGATCGCGCTGAAGCCTAAGCCAGTTAACAGTTGGGCACAGGCAGAGTGAGTTAAAGGTGGAGAGGGAGAAAGGCAGTTGAGAAAAAGAGATTACACAAGAGGAGAAGCCGCAAGAGAAGAAGCTCAAGGAGGAGAAATGAGCTTGCTATCAACCACTGAATGGTGGAGGCTAGGTTTGGTAGAGTCCAAGTCTGGAAGGACGCAGTGAACCTGCTGCCAGCCCATGGAACCCATCTATCAGAGCCTCGGCACCAGCAGCCATGGTCTCAGGTACATCGGCTTCGAGCTCCTTCTTCTCTTTGGCAAGGAAGATCACTTAGTCTCTTCGCTGAGAACAAGTTCACAGCTCGAGACTGGGGGGCTTGTGATCCGGTCGGTCATCGGTAGTCGATGCCGTTAGCAGCAGATGACTACTTGGGCCAGTCATAGAGCAACACGTGGCATGAGATAGCAGATGAACCAGGGTGGAGGTCGGCTCCTACATGAGCGCTTGGAAGCAGAGCGCGAGAGTGATGAAGCACCGATCAGTCATCAGTGTATACGGAGTGATCAGTCATCGGTGTATACAGAGTGATCAGTCGTCGGTGAATGCAGAGTGATCAGTCGTCGGGGGTTCCTTGCCAACACGTGTTAAACTGGGACCCAGGCTCCCAGCGAGAACGTTACCCAAGGACCTCGCCTGATCCCATAAGCAGAGCACGACAACGTGAAGAAGCGCCATCGGACATCGGCCAGGATGAGAGATACCTCGGTCATCAGTGTGTGTCGAGGTGACATCGGCCGCGCGATGTGAACAACGCAACCAATGATCAGTAAAGCGCCCAGAGGCAGGGAATGGCCTTAGTCGCGAGACGACCACGCATGAAGACGAGAAGACGCAGTTAGATGCAGAATCCTGCTGGGACAAGAACCCATCAAGGTTAAAGTCTCCCAGTGGGGTTGCATGTCTGCCACGTGGACGGAGAAGATGTTCCCAGAGAATAGGTAGGGTAGATAGGCACAGAAGTCGAGGGGTACAGAGGTACCCACGCAGCCTCCCCTGTCAGACTTTGCATTTAAGTGAAGAAGGGTGGCACGCAAGGTAGTCCGGGGAAGTTGAAACGACAGTGCAGAGTGATCAAGTGGCCCTAGAGGTAGCCAGTAGGGGCTACGCGGGTTTATATGAGGAAGAAGAACACCAAACTAGGTATGCAGTCTTTTGCCTCAGAATACACAACACAAAACCAAGAACACTCAGTTTTCGAATCAAAGAGGACTGAGGGCACACACACACGGGTCTCACACAGAGAGAGATCCGAGAGAGAGTTTTGGTGTTCCCGTTGCCTGACTTGAGCATCGGAGCTACAACGGCCGCTAGAGGCGCCGTCTGTGTGTTTTGCAGGCATCGTTCGGAGTTCCGTCGAAGGTTCCTGGAGCCTCCTTGCAGAACGCGCAGCAGTTAGAAAGCTAGACGAAGGCGTGACGAGGCATTTTCCCCACGCTCGAGTCCGCGGCGAGATCAGTTATGTTTTCTTGGCTGAGCTGATTGCTTATTCTGTAATTCTTCATAAATCTTGATTCCAATCCATCATTTGCGAAAATCTTTCCTAAAACAATTCACCCCCCGTCTTGTTTAAGTCATTAAATTCTAACAATGTATGCCATGATCGGGCCAGAGCCGAGTAGACCGAACAATACAGAACATAAGTATGCTTTGCAAGAGCTTGTTAAAATAAGTTTTGAATTTATATGTGAATCTTCAATGTCACATATGAGGGCTTTTAAATCTCAAACCATCTACTCATAACTGATCAAGATATTCTATAACTATGGTACGAGAGAATACCATTGCCTTAATGGTTTTGGGTAAAGAATTGATCAGTATCCCTAAAGCAATCAACTGGGAAAGAGTTCCCAAGTATTTTTATCCTATGAGGTAACATGTTTACTATGCAATTGGCACAGTTGTACACAAACTACACAAGTATGGAAGAGTTGCTTTGAACAGAAAAAATGTAATTAGATAACATGGATTTGTGCGAAATTGGTAAATATAATTCAACAACTTCTAAGGAATCATATGTTAGTTGCATCCATGGAGACGTCTATGGTCATGAGGTGCAAGATTCAACCATATATGAGTTGTCCTTACCTTCCTGTCTCGAACTTCAGAATGCTCAAGGAATTTGCTCCCTCATTATTTAAAAGATTAAAAGAAATTCTTAGAACAGACCATATGGATTGATCCTACTTGTTCAACAAGAAAAATGGGTTCTATACTAGGCAGGAGTTCGATCTTCAGCCTTAGATTGGTCACAGCTCGGTTCTTAAGTAAGGCAAAGGACAGCTCGGTCGCGAGCTATGCATCAAGGTTGAGGTATTGGTCCAATTCCCTTAATGGGCCCTAAACCCATAATAAAGCTACTATATTAATGTGAGTTGATTTTAGATTGATTCATTAGGTGACACTTTATTAGAATTAGGATCAAGATTCTTAAGCAATTTAGGTGAAAAATCTAAGGAAAATTCCCACTAGACATTAACTTAACAAGTGTTAAGTAAATGTGAAGGTTCATTTCCAAAGATCAAAGGAAAAACACAATTAAAAGTGATGAATGAATGGATGAATAGGTGTGGAACATAAAAATAGAATCAAAACAGAGCTGGACAGAATCTAAACGCAGCAAACAATTCAAATGAAGAACATAAACCGAATTGAATAAGAAGACAGAAAACAAGACATATTTTGGAATTGAATTGGAATGGAATTGGAAGATGAAAGTAAGAAGAACTTATGTGGTTGAAGACATGATAGGGAAGAACACGCCACTTGGAAGGTGATTGATCCAAGATAAGTGCAAGAATGCCGCCACTTGAGAACTTCCCAAACACTCACTAGATGAGACAAGGCTAGGAGAAACACTTCTCACAAAACTCACACAAAAATGTGTATAGTAACTTTACTTTAAATTCAATATGTCTTTACATGAGCCAAACACCTCTATTTATAGTGTGAGAGTGCTGAAAATGATGGAAGAGGCCCAAGCCCAAGCCCAAGTCCAAGCCCGAACTCATGTTCAAGTCCAAGACCTAGCTCAAGCCCATCAAATAGAAGATATGAGCCAACTACAAGGGCTATGTCAATAAGAATACAAGAGGATTGGGACACTTACTTCACTTCATTTGTTCATTTAAGGAAGCACAAGAACTTACTTCACTTGAACTGCAAGCATCATCATCATCCTCAGCCACCAAACATATGTTGGCTTTTTCATCTTCACTTGATGAGGAACTTGATGAAGACACTTCATTTTCATCCCAAGCTATGTAGGCTCTTTTTGTCTTGCCTTTCTTCTCCTTATAGCTTGTCTTTTTCTCCTTGCTCTTGTTGGGACAATCTGCCTTTATGTGACCTTGCTCACCACAACCAAAACAAGTATAGTTATTTGAATTTAAATCATTGGATTTCTTGTTTCCATACCTATCCTTGTTGTTGTCTTTGTTGCGGTTTCTCTTTAGGAATTTGCTGAATTTTCTTGACAGCAAACTCAGATTTTCCTCATCACTATCATCACTTGAATCTTGCTTTCCCTTGTGTTTGGATGCTTTCAAGGCTATGCTCCTTGTGTGCTTATCTTGATTCTCTTGAACATTGAGTCTATTCATCTCTAGCTCATGTTCCCTAAGCTTTCCAAACAAAGAAGCAACACTTAAGGATGTTAGATCTTTTGATTCAAAGATTGCAGTTACCTTTGGTTGCCATGCTCTATCAAGACATTTCAAGATCTTGATGTTTAGTTCTTCTTTGTCAAAAGTCTTGTCTAGGCTCATAAGGTGATTGATGATATGAGTAAACCTTTTCTGTACTTCAGCAATTGTTTCACCTTTAAGCATTCTGAACATTTCATACTCTTGGATTAGAGCATGCTTTCTAGCTCTTTTAACTTCATTTGTTCCTTCATGAGTGACCTCCAAAGTATCCCACATTTCCTTTGATGATTTACATTGTGATACCCTGAAAAACTCATCAGAATTTAAAGCAGAGGTTATAATATTTTTGGCAATGCAATCAAATTTGGCCTTTTTGCTTTCTGCATCAGTCCATTGAGACCATGGCTTCTCAATGACAGAACCATCTTTTTCAAACTTTGGTATAAAAGGACCATTTTCAATTGCATCCCAAATTCCTTTGTCAAGAGATTCCATGAATATTTTCATTCTAACTTTCCAAAACTGGTAATTCAAACCACAGAACAAGGGTGGTCTGTTTATTGAAGCACCTTCCCCAAAAGGTAGTCTATCAGCCATTTTAAAAGATTTTAGGATCAACTTGAATGACTTTCAAGAACCAAGCTCTTGATGCCAATTGTTAGGAAAGATGGCTTTAAACTAGAGGGGGGGTGAATTGTTTAAAGAGGTTTTCGCAAACTTTTCCAAGCTAGAATGAATATCTTTCAGAAATCAAATGATTAAGCAATTCAGTTTGCCAAAACAGCAAGCAAAACAGCACTGCCAGGAAAACAATCGGTTGTTTCTTCGAAACAATCGGTTGTTTATACCAGCAAACAACAAATAAACTGAAATTAAAGAGTTAGGGATAGAGAGATTGTACACAGATGTGTATACTGGTTCACTCCAACCCAGAGCTACATCCAGTCTTCTCAGAAACCCTGAGGAAATCCACTAAGCAATCAACACTAGATTACTTACACACAACCAAGAAAGTGACCTTGAACACCCTCAAGAAACACACTTTCCTTGGTCAGCACACCACACTAAGAAAGCTGATCTTGATCCCCTCAAGAACACACAGCTCTTCTTAGCAACAGCACAAAACGAATGTTCACAGAATTTACAAGGATTACACTTGTTACAGAAGCAATCTGAAATCAGTACAAGAGAATCCTATCTCAGCACTTTGATCAATCTCTTTAGCTCTTAAGCAATCTCAGCAATTTTCCAAAACTCTCTTAGCAGCACATTGTCAAAAGCATTCTAAACCTTTTAAAAGAGATTTCTGAATTATATAAAAGGAAGTTTGTTTATCAAATCTTAACAAACCCATAAAAGCTTTCAGAAAGATTGGTCAAAGCATTTAATGACTGGAGCGTAAACAGTTTCAAATCATTTAAAGCTCAGTCAAAGTCAAAACTGTTTTCTGTTATAAAAACATAACAAACAATACTTGTTTTGGTTGTGGTGAGCAAGGTCACATAAAGGCAGATTGTCCCAACAAGAGCAAGGAGAAAAAGACAAGCTATAAGGAGAAGAAAGGCAAGACAAAAAGAGCCTACATAGCTTGGGATGAAAATGAAGTGTCTTCATCAAGTTCCTCATCAAGTGAAGATGAAAAAGCCAACATATGTTTGGTGGCTGAGGATGATGATGATGCTTGCAGTTCAAGTGAAGTAAGTTCTTGTGCTTCCTTAAATGAACAAAATTATTGTGAATTGCTTGAAGCTTTTCAAGAAACTCATGATGAAGCTAATCGATTGGTGCTTTCAAACAATCGATTGAGAGATCTTAACAATGGGCTTGAAAAGAGAGTTAAATCACTTGAAGAGGATCTGAGAAAAGCAAAAATTGATTTTGAAAAGATGGAAAATCATTTCAAAAACACCTCTTGTAAATGTGATACTCTCATTTGTGAAAATTGTGAAAATCTTGAGAAAAAGGTTCAATATCTTGTTGAAACTGTGGACAAGCTTTCAAAAGGGAAATCAAACTTTGAGAATGTCTTGGCATCTCAAAGTTGTGTTTTTGGAAAGGCTGGTTTAGGCTTCAATCCACAGAACAAGCAAGATAGGTTTTCAAAAAGTTTGTTAAGAAAACCAGAAAAACAACCGATTGTTAAGACGAAACAATCGATTGTTACATGCTTTTATTGCATGAAAAAGGGCCATTCGGTTAGATTCTGCAAAATAAGAAATTTTTCTGTTCCAAGAGGCTACATGAAATGGATCCCTAAAGGATGTGAGGTTCCAAGTGTGAAAAAGAAACCAATTGGACCCACATTTGTGAAAGGACCAAATCTTGTTGCTTGAACTAATGTTTGTGCAGGAAAATAAATAGAAAAAGAGGAGCTGAGCCAACTGGTTAGACTGTTAAAGACAAAGGGAAATCATTGAAGCTGAATCAATGCTTTGCAGAAGGTCAACTCAATGAAAAGAAGCCTTCTTGATCAACAAGCAATTGGCTCATTGAGGAAACAACACAAGGATGAGATTTTTTCCTTTTTCTGTCCTCAATTTCAGTATTAAAGTTCTTTCCTGTGATTAATCCCTCTTTGGTCAATGTTATCTGTTGTTATCTGCTTCTATTTTTGGTTAAAATTTCTCAAAATCAAGTTTTAACTGCTGCAGAAAAACAACCGATTGTTTCTTCGAAACAACCGATTGTTTTGAGTCTGACAGCACTGTGAAGAAATTGATTTAATTTTGAATTCTTCTTCTATCCGTTACAGATCAAATTCAAAAGGGAGAATCTTGGTCAAAATATCTGTATTGAAAGCTGAACGTGCTCAGAAAGTGGTTACAACATTCATAAAGGAATATATTCCAAAATCTTGGAAATTCAAGAGCCTTTATGACTAGTCAAAAGACCATGTGTTTTTCAGTTTCTTTTTCTGACATGTTCTGTGCAGAACAGCCTTCTCTCTCTGAAAAACAGGTACCCATTGAATGGAATTAATCACAAATTGATTTTCGGATGGTTATAAAATCAGGTGCAGATGAACAACCAATGGCAACATCTCTTGCAACATCTCTTGCACCATCTCTTGAGAAAATCTGTAAAGAAGAGCTGCCCTCTGTTTTCTCATCTCTGCTGCCATGGAATCAACTCCTCCCACTTCTGGAAGAATCAAAACCAGAGCTGTAAGGTCTGGAGGAAGGCTGGAAGGATGGTTTTCTGGAGATAAAGATCTCATAGAAAAATATAGATATGAGACAAGCCTCAAGAAAATCAACAACCCCAAGGTTGTGAGTTTTGATTGGCTGAAAAGTCAAAAGCTGGACAATGTGAGGAAACTTCTCAAAGATCAGTATCTCAGAAGGTTTCTGGAGATGAAGGGCAACATATATCCAGACTTGGTGAAGGTCTTCTACACCAATTTGAAATTTGAGGGAAACAACCTAGTTTCTCATGTAAAAGGTGTGGACATGGAGATAACCCATGAGGTTTGGGCTGCTGTTGCTGGACTCAAGTTTTCTGGACTGCGAATCAGCAAAGGCAATCTTGGTGTGGTGGAGGATTTCAACAAAATTCAGTTCTACAGAAGCTGTTTGAAAAACACTCAAGCTCAAGTGAGTGCATGCTCAGTTGGAGGGTTGAAACTGGATGAGAGGCTGCTTGCTCTCATTGTGACATGGATTCTAACTCCAAGGGGGAGCAACCATTCTGTTTTGACTGAAGAAGATCTGGTTTACATCTTCTGCATCACCAAGAAGGTCAAGCTAAATTGGATTCACATCATCAAAGAGCACATGCAAAAAGCAATGAGGTTGGGTGACTATCACTATCCCTATGCTGTTTTGATATCTAAATTCCTAAACTATTTTGAAGTTAATATGGAAGATGAGACTTCTGAGCTGGTCAAGTCAACTCAAGAGTTGAACAATGGATCACTTAGCAAGATGGGATTTACAAAAATAGGTGGAAAATGGGTAAGCAAGGATGGTGATCATGGTGCCTCCTCTAGTGGTGCTGCTCAAGAAGAACCTACAGATATGGATGTTGAACATGAAGATCCAACAGGAGGGTTTCAAGATGCTGGACCCAGTGCGGCTGCTGAACATCCAGAAGAAAGGATTCAATCAATGTCACCTTTTGAAAGGTTCATGATGAATAGGATGGATAGCTTTGCTGAAAACCAAAGAAACCTCCATGATCTGTGTGTTAGCAATTTCCAGAGGTTTGATACCAGGTTTGACAACATGGATGCAAGGTTCATGAGCCTGGATGAACAAATTGAAGCTGTTCAGAACCAAATCTTTGAGCTTCAGTTTGGAAATAAGGAAGAATGAAGAAAAACAACCGATTGGATTGTCGAAACAATCGATTGTTTTTGCTGCTGTTGAAGTTTGATTTTTCTTTTCTTTCCTTCTGCTGTTGCTTTTATAATTCTGATGTAATATGAACATTTTATGGCTTTATCTCTTATATTTGTCTATTTGTGAAGACAAATAGGGGGAGATTTTATGCTTGTTTGCTTATATGCTTGTTTAAGACTACTTGTAGCTGTTTTTACTGATTTTAATTGTTTAAAGCTTTGACTGTGTATATATTTTCTAACAAAATATCAGAAGCTCTATGTCTGCTAAAAGTTCAATTGCAGGAACTGCTTCAGATCTAATCAGAACAACACAAGCATTAGGGATCAAGCATCAGGGATTTGTCTTCATCAAATAGGGGGAGATTGTTGAACCAAGTGGTGTTCAAGGTTTTGAAGAATCCAAATCCTTTGAAGGATGATGAAGCTTTTGCTGTGCTTGCTGTTGCTGTGCTGGTTTAGTTAGGATCTAGGTAGTTTGAGTTGTGTAACTCAACCTTTGATTGAATCTAAAGCTCAAGCATCTCAACTTTCAACAATGTAAAGTGTTTTTTCAAACTGAGTTAAAACAACCGATTGTTTTATCGAAACAACCGATTGTTTAAGCTTAGGTGTTTTGAAAACTGTTTTAAAGTGTGAAAATTGGTTAAGTAACAAAACAACCGATTGATTCGAGGAAACAATCGATTGTTTGTTATGTTTTTATAACAGAAAACAATTTTGACTTTGACTGAGCTTTAAATGATTTGAAACTGTTTATGCTCCAGTCATTAAATGCTTTGACCAATCTTTCTGAAAGCTTTTATGGGTTTGTTAAGATTTGATAAACAAACTTCCTTTTATATAATTCAGAAATCTCTTTTAAAAGGTTTAGAATGCTTTTGACAATGTGCTGCTAAGAGAGTTTTGGAAAATTGCTGAGATTGCTTAAGAGCTAAAGAGATTGATCAAAGTGCTGAGATAGGATTCTCTTGTACTGATTTCAGATTGCTTCTGTAACAAGTGTAATCCTTGTAAATTCTGTGAACATTCGTTTTGTGCTGTTGCTAAGAAGAGCTGTGTGTTCTTGAGGGGATCAAGATCAGCTTTCTTAGTGTGGTGTGCTGACTGTAACATCCCGCCAAAATAAAACCATACATACATGTATAATGAAAATAAAGGTAAACAAATAATATTGAAGAGTACATGATAATATATATATAAGTAATGAAGTTGCTCCTCACAGGGAGTTTAATACATATTCGGTCACTTTTTCAGAAAGCGTAAGCAAAATACAACAAAATGGAAGAACAGGCGATCTCCTAACAAAAGGGCGATCTCCCATCATACCGGCGATCTCCTATCAGAAAACAAAAAGGGGTGATCGCCTAACAGAACAGAGATAGGCGATCTCCTTCTGGCGACCACTCACCGAGGATCTCCACTTCCTGCAACATCATCTGCTCCCGTGTAAATTATACACGATCATCACAGTTTTAAGAAAAGGCATCCACAAAACGAAAATGCAGGGGTAAGCTAGATATTTGAAAGAGAGTTTAGATATGAACTGAAAAATCAAGATAAAACCAATTTAAGACACCCACGTAAAACCATCAAGTAAATCACATATTTCACAATTTCCTCAAGAGTCTTTCTATTTCACAAACTGCATCAAGTGTCTATCAATTCAATGTTTCTCATTTCTCACGTCGGACTTCCACTGACTCACAATTCATAGACACAAGACTCTAATTCCGGAAAACTCGTGCGTTGAACTTAGCGTCCAGAGACTTGCACCTGTCATACTAAAAGGCTGAAAAGTTCCCACAGCCATGCGCATCACAAAATCTCCATATCATCATTATCACAGTATGACAAGGTGAACCCATACAACAGGCCGAACTCGTCCTTTTTCAAACGAGGTACCCATACGTATGAACCTCCTTCGACTCTCACCACTGAATGACTTCATCTAAGTGATTCCATTATTTCAGCAGAGTCAGGATCGTCTCATTACACCAGGACACTCACAGATCAATACACATTCTACACAATCTTACACGGTACTTTCTTTCCTGAAAGTACTATGCCTCGATCCATATTCACCACATTCAACACATCATATAAACACTCAAATGAATACTTCAAATCACAGCAACAATCATTTCAACAAATGATTCCAGTCACAGCAAAACTCATGCCAAGGTTCAGATTTTCGAATATCACATTTAAATCTCAAACAGTTTTCAAACAACGCAAAAACAGGAGATCATTCAATAACAGATGAAAACCGGCGATCACCTCCAGAAACCGGCGATCACGAACAGAACTGGGTTTTCTTAAGTAAGAACATTTTGAACACCGGCGACCACGTCGCCCCCAACATCAAAATCATCACACATACAGTTTTCCATTAGAAGTAAGGCTAGCTTCCCTTACCTGGACTTGCGCAAAATACCAAGAGCTCCTAAATCCAACGAAGCTTGAAGAATGCCTTGGCTCTGTTTTTTCGTCTGGTTTGAAGGACTTGCAGAGAACTTCCCAGGTGCTCTAATGGTGGCTGCCGCTCGTCGTACTCTTGTGTGAAGGTGCCAGAATCGCAGCGCGAAGGAGAGAAATGGAGGAGAAAGGAGGTAGTTCACTCTTTCGCTCTTGAACAACTGAAATGTCTTGTTCCCTCAGCAGTGGGTTTTTCCATCTTAAACCAACTTGTCCACAAAAGCAGCTGCCACCACCCACTCTGCAGGGAAGTCTGAGTGTACCTTTCTCTGAACAGTACAACTACGGTTGTCTCTTGTGCATGCCAACCACTGCTCTGAACAGTACGACCGCGAGTGTCTCTTGCGCATGCCAACATTCTGATGTCACTGTTCTGAACCAACACTTTTTGTCTACGTGTCGCGCGTGTCGCGCGTCTCATGCTGGGAGTCTGGGTCCCACCTTCTCTGTGTGCAACTCGACATCGCGCGATCACCTTTCACCGATGACCACTGGCGCGATGACATCTCACGCGAAGACTATCCACCGATGTCCTCTCGCGCGAAGATTATCCACCGATGTCCTCTCGCGCGAAGACTAACCCCCCGATGTCCTCTCGCGCGAAGACTATCCACCGATGACCTTCCGCGCGAAGACTCTCCACCGATGACCTTCCGCGCGAAGACTCTCCACCGATGACCTTCCGCGCGAAGGCTATCCACCGATGACTCATCCTGGAGGACGACCGATGTCTCTCTCTTTGGCGATGCCCGCATGCCTCGCGCCCTGACGACGTCTGCATCCCTCGCGCCCTGGTGATGACCGTATGCCTCGCGCCCCGGCGATGCCCGCATGCCACGCGCCCCGGCGATGCCCGCATGCCTCTCGCGCCCTGGCAAAGCCCACATGCCTCGCGCCCTGGTGATAATGTGTAGTAGGCGACCGGCGATCATGTGCCAGGCGATCTCATAGTCTTCTAAACTACACTTTCCTTCCATTTTCATTTTAAGTACAACCATACTTCGAATCCATTTAAATTATACCCTTTTATTCCAATTTAATTTTTACAGGTCCTTACACTGACCAAGGAAAGTGTGTTTCTTGAGGGTGTTCAAGGTCACTTTCTTGGTTGTGTGTAAGTAATCTAGTGTTGATTGCTTAGTGGATTTCCTCAGGGTTTCTGAGAAGACTGGATGTAGCTCTGGGTTGGAGTGAACCAGTATAAACATTTGTGTACAATCTCTCTATCCCTAACTCTTTAATTTCAGTTTATTTGTTGTTTGCTGGTATAAACAACCGATTGTTTCGAAGAAACAACCGATTGTTTTCCTGGTAGTGCTGTTTTGCTTGCTGTTTTGGCAAACTGAATTGCTTAATCATTTGATTTCTGAAAGATATTCATTCTAGCTTGGAAAAGTTTGCGAAAACCTCTTTAAACAATTCACCCCCCCTCTAGTTTAAAGCCATCTTTCCTAACAAGGGTTTCCAAGAGAAGCTGCATGCATGGCACGTGAAAAGTTAGGGAACCCCTAGGACAGATGGCTCCAGAGATTAGGTGTACGAGTTGGTACCCGGGTGGCGGTTCTGTTAGAGGTTGCACTTCAGTAAGAGGGGCCTGACGCGCTAGATTACACTAAGACTGGGTAAGAGCGGAGTAACGGCATTTCTCCATAAACCCTAAATGCGGGTAACGGTAATAGAAGAAACCCTAGACTATATAAAGGGCAGTAAAAAACCTCATAAGGTACGCAACTTTTGAGACTAGAACTGTTACACACATACACACCGTGTCTTTGCCCTAGTATTGACTTGAGCATCGGAGTGCAAACGACCTCTAGAGCGCCCCTTTGTCTTTGCAGGTATGGAGTGTTTTGATCCAGTGAAGCATCAACCTAAAAAGGAAGAAGAGGGTGTGAGATTGTCGTTAGAGTCAACTGACAGGAGAGTCAACTGGCAAGAACATTTGGCGCCCACCGTGGTTCCCAAATAAAACAAGGTCTCATTCACAAGCATAGAGAAGAGATCCAGAAATATGAGGAACAGTAGACAAGGACCCGTCGCTACCGCACCAAATGAAGGAGAAAACATCACCATGCAGCAGATTATGGAGACGATGTACGCTCTCCAGGAGACAGTGGCGGCGTCCAAGGCAGATCAAGAAGGCATCCAGATTGACCTGGCCGCGTCACAAGCTAGGAACGAAGAGCTGCGCAGGACCAATGAGGAACTACGCATGAATTTGCAGCAGGCAAGGGAACGCGTGGTGGATGATCGAGCCCCACCTACGCCACCCAGGGCATTCCCTATGCCATTCTCACAGGCTATCATGGACACCGTGGTACCAGTCACCTTCGTAGGTCCTAAGACCACCTTTACAGGGGTGGAGGACCCGGAGGCGCATCTCACGGTGTTCCATACTCAAATGATGCTATCAGGAGGCTCTGATGTTGTACATTGCAAGTTGTTCATGACCACGCTAACAGGCACAGTGTTAGAGTGGTTTGTCAGCCTCCCTGACGGATACGTGAAGTCGTTTGCACAGTTCTCTACGCTGTTCAGGGAGCAGTACATCGTCAATCGAGCTCCCCCGTTAGTGTCTTACGACCTTTTCGACGTAAGACAGTACCAGGGAGAGTCCTTGAAGGATTACCTTAACAGGTTCGGAGCGATGGTGGTGAGGCTGCACAACAAGGACGAGCATATGGTAGTGCACGCCTTCAGGAAGGGGATTTTGCCAAGACCCTATAGTGAGTCACATATCAGGAATCGCCCCAAAACCTTTTGTGAGATCAGGCGTGGAGCGGTAGCCCATATCGTCATAGAAGGGGAACTCACTAAGAAGTGCGAGAGCATTGCCCCAACCCGATCACGAGGGCCAAGTCGACCTCAGCTCATGAGGGTGCATGAGGCGACGACAGAGAAGAAGGCCCAAGGGAAACAGCAACCCTACGTGGCCAGGAAGCCTCAGACCAGGGCGTGTGCGAAGGAGAATGTGCCCCCCAGACATAGCTTCTTGGTAGAATTGAAGGAGCTAATCGTTATCCCGAACATAGCAGAGACACTGAAGATGCCCCTAAAGACTGACAAGAGATTGGGGCCTTACAAGAGCACATGGTGCAAATTCCACCAAGCGTTTGGTCACCCCATCCATAACTATTTGGTCCTAGGTCACCAATTGGATGAGCTGGTGAATAGTGGTTTCTTGAAGGACTACTTGCGCGAGCCATAGGAGGATCAGGCGTTAGCAGCCCCGAGGAGTGATCAGGGGCACGAGGTGCCCATTCATGGTGAAATCCACACCATCTCAGGAGGTTTTTCAGGAGGGGGGTGCACCGCTTCTCAGCGAAAGAAATACGCACGATCAGTGATGGCGGTAGAGATGTATGAGGAAGACCACACTCCTAACATCGACCTTACCTTCACCAAGGACGATCGCCAGGATGTCGTTCCCCACGACAATGACCCGGTGGTAGTATCGGTAGTAAAAGTGGCAAGGAAGGTGCACCGTGTGCTAGTAGATCAGGGAAGCTCAGCCGACGTGATGTTCTGGTCGACCTTCAACAAACTGCAGTTGTCTCCTGACCAGTTGAGTCCTTACACTAGTTGTTTGTACTAATTTGCGGGAGACCAGGCAGAAATGCGTGGACACATAAAGCTGTGGACCACCTTCATAGATGGCGTGGCCTCCCACACAAAAAACATCAGGTTCCTTGTCGTTAACGCTCCCTCAGCTTACAATATACTTTTGGGCAGACCTGCCCTAAACAGGTTGGGAGCGATGGCGTCGACGAGGCATATGAAGATGAAGCTGCCTTCCATGGAAGGGGCGGTGATCATCATCAGATCAAACCAGAAAGAGGCCAATAAGTGTTATGAGAATAGCTTCAAGACAAAGAGGGGGTGTGCATCGTTACCACCCAACTACCAGGTGGGGTGTGCACCGTTACCGCCCAGCCCCTAAGTGGGGAACGGGTCACCCGGGAGAGACGACCTGAACCAGCTGAGGACATCTTGGAGAGGGAGATTGGTGGAAAGACGTTCAAGCTTGGTAAGTCTTTATGCCAAGGGACACAGGACCAGATCGCAGAAGTCGTTGCGCGGCACTTGGATGCCTTTGCATGGTCCGCCTCAGACATGCCTGGCATAGACCCCGACTTCCTGTGTCATTGCCTTGCCATGGACCCCCAGGTTAGACTTGTTCGCCAGAGAAGGAGGAAGTTCAATGAAGAAAGGTGACAAGTCATTAAGGAGGAAACACAAAAGTTGCTAAGAGCCAGCCGCATCAGGGAGATCCAATACCCAGAGTGGTTGGCAAATGTGGTGCTCGTAAAGAAGGCCAACGGGAAGTGGAGAATGTGCGTAGACTTCACCGACCTCAATAAGGTCTGCCCGAAGGACTTGTACCCCCTGCCAAGCATTAATGCTTTGGTAGACAGTGTCTCGGATTGCAAGTTGCTCAGTTTCCTGGATGCCTTTTCTGGGTACAACCAGATCAAGATGCATCCTATGGACGAGTGCAAGACGGCGTTCATGACAAAGCTGTCTTGCTATTGTTACACAGTGATGCCTTTTGGGTTGAAGAATGTAGGTGCCACCTACCAGAATCTGATGGACAGGGTGCTCGCACCCATGATAGGGCAAAACGTGCAAGCCTATGTGGATGACACGGTGGTGACCTCACAGGTGAAAGATCAACACGTCGCTGATCTAGAAAAGCTATTCACAACAATAGCTAACTATAGACTGAAACTGAACCCTGAGAAGTGTGTGTTTGGGGTTGAAGCAGGCAAGTTCTTAGGCTTCTTACCCACTAAGCGTGGGATAGAAGCAAACCCTGACAAGTGCGCTACAATCCTCGCAATGAGAAGCCTGACTTCAGGAAAGGAGGTGCAGCAGTTGACAGGGCGGATGGCCGCTCTGTCTAGATTTGTATCAGCTGGGGGAGATAAGGGTCACCCCTACTTCCAGTGCCTGAGGAGGAACAGTAGGTTCTTGTGGACCAAAGAATGTTAAAAGGCGTTCCTCAAGCTAAAGGACTACCTGGCCAATCCACCAGTGTTATGCAAACCACAACTGGGCACTCTGCTGCGCCTGTATTTTGCAGTCACTGATCGGGCGATTAGTTTAGTTCTTGTGCAGGAACAAGACCAGATTCAAAAGCCAATCTACTTTGTTAGCAAAGTATTGCAGGGGCCTGAGGTGAGGTACCAGGCCCTAGAGAAGGCGACACTAGCAGTGGTGTTCTCAACAAGAAGACTTCGCCTTTACTTCCAGAGTTTCACCGTGGTAGTGATGATCCCATTCGTAAGGTCTTACAAAAGCCAGACGTCACGAGAAGAATGATGTCGCGGGAAGAATGGTGCGCTGGGCTGTAGAGCTCTTAGAGTTTGACATACAATATGAGCCCAGAGGCCCTATCAAAGGCCAGGTTTACGCTGATTTTGTAGCCGAGCTCTCCTCGGCAAAAATACACAGCGAAGAGGCCGACTTCTGATGGGTGCTCTTCATAGATGGGTCATCTAACCAACAAGGCAACGGAGTTGGCGTCATCCTGGAAGGACCAAAGGGGCTATTGATTGAACAGGCCCTTCGGTTCGCTTTCAAGGCCAGTAACAACCAGGCAGAGTATGAGGCTCTGATCACTGGGATACTGTTAGCCAAGGAGATGGGTGCGCGAAGTTTGTTGGCAAAGAGTGACTCCCTACTAGTTACGGGCCAAGTAACAGAAGAGTACCACGCCAAAGACCCTCAGGTGGCCTCTTATCTAGAATATGTCCAGGCGTTGAGGAAGTCGTTTACAATGTTCGAGTTGGTGCACGTCCCCAGAGAGCAGAATGCCCGAGCGGACTTGCTAGCAAAGCTCGCCAGTTCAGGCAAGGGGGCAGACAGAGGATAGTCATCCAGGAGACCTTGAAGACACCTCACACTTACACTATGGACAATTTGGTAGGGGTCCATCAGATTAGTACGTCAGATGGGAGGAAAAGGAGTCATTGGTCATTGACTCAGGAGACATTGAAAACGCCCAGGATAAGCACATATCCAGCACCAGGGGAAGAGTCATTGCAGGTTTGCCTGGTTGAGAGAGGAGAAACCTGGATGACACCCTACAAGCGCTACTTGGCCGATGGGATGCTCCTGCTGGAACCCACAGAGGCCAGAAAAATAAAGAAGAACTCGACCAAGTACACCCTCATTGACGGAGAATTATACAGACACGGGTTTACCCACCCCATCTTAGTGTGTGTAGATGGTGAGCAGTGCACGCGAATAATGGCAGAACTCCACAAGGGAATATGCGGAACTCATATTGGTGGTCGAGCTCTTGCATCAAAGGCCATTCAGGCAAGATACTATTGGCCAACCATGAGGGAATATTGCACGAAGTATGCACAGCAGTGCAAGCAGTGTCAACAACACGCTAATTGGCACAAGGCACCACCAGAAGAGCTCAGGTCGATTTATAGCCCTTGGCCGTTTCACACCTGGGGAATCGACATTTTGAGGCCCTTCCCCTTGGTTGTGCTCCAGATGAAGTACCTCGTGGTTGCCATAGAGTATTTCATGAAGTGGATAAAGGCTGAGCCAGTAGAACAAATCACGGCTCACAAGATCCAACACTTCGTATGGAAGAACATAGTATGCCGCTTTGGAGTACCAAAACGATTGGTGTATGAGAATGGCACCTAGTTCGCAAGCCAACAATTGGGTAAGTTGTGTACGGAGCTTGGGATAAAGCAGGTGTTCACGTCAGTCGAGCAGCCCTAGACTAACGGGCAGGTCGAGCCAGCCAACCAAGTCCTACTGAAGGGACTGAAGAGAAGGCTGGAGAAGGCCAAAGGGACTTGGGCAGAAGAAGTCCCCAGAATTGTGTGGGCTTACCACACTACTCCCCTATACACCACCAAGGAAACACCCTTCAGCTTGGTGTATGGTTCAAACGCAATGATCCCTGTAGAGATCCATGAGAACTCGCCACATTTTCAAAACTTCTTAGTTGAAGAATCCAACGAAGAAAGAAAGGTGAACCTGGACCTACTAGATGAAGTAAGGGAGGAAGCGGGAATCAAAGCTGAAGCCTTGAAGAGAAGGGTGGAACACAAGCACAACTCCAAACTGAGACCTCGGCAGTTCCGAGTCGCCGACCTGGTGATGCGGAAAGCCCATCCATATCAGCTGGAGAACAAGTTGTCCCCCAAGTAGACTGGTCCCTTCAGAGTGACAGAGGCCCTTGGGAACGGGGCATACAAGCTTGAGACTTTAGAGGGTGCGCCGATTCCTCGTACATTAAATGCGACTCACCTGAAATTCTACTTCAGTTGAATTATAACATTGTACACAGTTTCTAGGGGACACTCTTTTTTCCCTTATGATCCAGCCTCTTGACCAAAGCGTTAGAGCTTCTCCTTCCCGAACCTCGTCCTCACCAGCTTCACGCCAAGCACACCGATGACCTTCACCTGAAAATCCTCCAAGAAACCTGAAAGAACAGTATGGCGCCTTTGCAGCCGGTTGCGCTCCGACGCTCAAGTCAGTGATTGAATCAACAAAGAATTTCAAAGAAAACTCAGAACCGTGTACAAGTGAATCACCACCAAAATGAATCCTCCCCTTAATTCCGTTAAGAATTTCATATTGTTCCTGCCGGTTGACTCTGCGTCAGCTGACTTCTGCGGCCGCCACACACCTCCTTCCTCACCTAGTCTGTGCTGGTATGATCGCACCTGCAAAAGAGAAAGGGGGGGTGCCCTCGCGGCCGTTTGCACTCCGACGCTCAAGTCAGAACGGGGCAAGAAACATCAAAGTCTGAATTTCTCTCTGTGTTTAGGTCTAGAATTGCGTACCTCTGTGAAGCATGTTACTGTTCCTTATATACCTAGGGTTTTCTGCGCCGCTAACCCTAATTAGGGTTTATTGCGCTGCTGGACACACTTAAGGTTTACTGGAATGCCCCCCTGCGCCACTCTTACCCAGTCTTTGGGATAACCTAGCACATAGGGTTTTCTTCTCTGGAGTGCAAAGTCTAACAGGATGAACACCTGTTCTGGCAAGGCCTTCACTGTTCACGTGCCATGCATGTAGCCTCCGTGATTCGGGACCCCCTTTACCTCTGGGAATATTTACTAATAATCTGCGGAGCAGGCGATGACCGATCATCCATCTCTATGCGGGCAGGCGATGACCGATCATCCATCTCTATGCGGGCAGGCGATGACCGATCATCCATCTCTATGCGGGCAGGCGATGACCGATCATCCATCTCTATGCGGGCAGGCGATGACCGACCACCTTCCTCTGCGGGACACAGGCCGATCACCCCTGATGGGGTCTACTCCACGTGGCTTTGGCCCATGCTGTGGGGCCCATCTGACGTCCGAGGACTGGTCAGTACACAAGCCCCCCAGTCTCAAGCTGTTAACTTGTTTCAGCGAAGAGACTAAGTCATCGACTCCTTTACTATCTGCTCTCGGTGTCCGAGGACCAGCATTTGGCATCATCGCCAGGAACTCTTCTGATCTGGTACTCGCCAAATTATCTTTAGGCGATTTCCTTTCTCTTACTCTTCTTGATCCACGTGTCCTCCTCAAGCACGCCTCTCACCTCAGCCTCGCTTTAAGAAGTCGAGGGCGAGGTCTTTCCTATCTCGCCTCACTTGCTCAAAGGCAAGGAGGACTTTTTTATCTTGCCTCAGCCTCACTGTACCAGGTCGAGGTGAGGACCTTAAACTTCGCTGGATGCCTCCGATCACCAAAGGGCGATGAGGACTTTTCTCTTCTCGCCTCAGCCTCGCTGTAAGAAGACGAGGTGAGGACTTTTATCACCTTGCCTCAGCCTCGCTGTAAGAAGACAAGGTGAGGACTTTTATCATCTTGCCTCAGCCTCGCTGTAAGAAGACGAGGTGAGGACTTTTATCATCTTGCCTCAGCCTCGCTGTAAGAAGACAAGGTGAGGACTTTTATCATCTTGCCTCAGCCTCGCTGTAAGAAGACAAGGTGAGGACTTTTATCATCTTGCCTCAGCCTCGCTGTAAGAAGACGAGGTGAGGACTTTTATCATCTTGCCTCAGCCTCGCTGTAAGAAGACAAGGTGAGGACTTTTATCATCTTGCCTCAGCCTCGCTGTAAGAAGACAAGGTGAGGACTTTTATCATCTTGCCTCAGCCTCGCTGTAAGAAGGCAAGGTGAGGACTTTTATCATCTTGCCTCCGATCGCCGAAGGGCGATGAGGACCCTAAAATCTCCTTACTTGGGCCTCTGATCGCCTAAGGGCGATGAGGTTTTTCCAAAACTTCTGCAAAACGATACGCACACAAACTTTAGTATACTTCAAAATTTTTACTTTGAATATCTTATTTCTTGGGTGGCCTCATTAAAAACCCTCCTTAGGGAAAAAAGAGCGCCCCCTTGTAACTGTTTTTACAGAACTGTTCAATGCTTATGAAACTTTAACTAAAGTAAAACTTGAGGTGTGTGGCGTTCCAAGTACGAGGAATCGCCCCTCCTTCTAGTGTCTCCAAGCGGTAGGCGCCGTTCCCGAGTGCCTCGGTTATTCTAAACGGTCCGGTCCACTTGGGCGACAACTTATTCTCCATCTCGTACTGGTGGGCCTTCCTCATCACAAGATCGCCGCTTCTGAGTTGTCTCGGTATTACTCTAGTATTGTATCTTCGTTCTACCCTTCTTTTCACCGCTTCAGCTTTAACTCTCGCCTCTTCTCTGACCTCATCCAGTAAATCCAGGTTCATTCTTCTTTCTTCATTTGATTCCTCTGCTACAAAGTGTTGAAATCTCGGCGAGCTCTCCTGGATTTCAACTGGAATCATCGCGTCACAGCCATACACCAAGCTAAAGGGGGTTTCGTGGGTACCTGACTGCTCAGTCGTGTGGTACGCCCATATTATGCGAGGCACCTCATCAGCCCACGATCCTTTAGCTTTCTCTAATCTTCTCTTTAAACCTCTCAACAGAACCCGATTGGCGGATTCTACCTGGCCATTCGTCTGCGGGTGCTCAACGGATGCAAACACTTGTTGAATTCCCACATCTTCACACAACTTCTTCAACAGGTGGCTTGCAAACTGAGTCCCATTATCTGATACTAGACGCTTAGGCACCCCAAACCGGCACATAATGTTCTTCCATACAAAGTTTTCAATCTTGGTTGCCGTGATTTGGGCAACTGGCTCTGCTTCAATCCACTTGGTGAAGTACTCAATCGCCACCACCAAGTATTTCCTCTGCCTGATCGCCATCGGAAAGGGCCCCAGAATATCAATTCCCCATGTATGAAATGGCCAAGGGCTATAAATCGACTTAAGCTCTTCTGGGGGCGCCTTTTGCCAGTCGGCGTGCTGCTGGCACTGCTTGCAGCACTGGGCGTACCTCTTGCAATCCTCCCTCATCGTCGGCCAGTAATATCCTGCGCGAAGGGTTCTAACGGCTAGAGCTCGACCCCCGATGTGACTTCCACATATGCCTTCATGGAGCTCAGCCATAACCCTCGTGCACTTCTCCCCGTGTATGCATACCAGGAGTGGGTGTGTGAACCCAAACCTGTACAACTCGCCATCTATCATGGTAAACCTGGTGGAGTTCTTCTTGATCTTTCTGGACTCTGCCGGATCTATTGGGAGCAAGCCATCAGCTAAGTAACGCTGGTACTGCGTAATCCACGTATCTGACCCATGTGTGGCACAGACCTGTGCAACGTTTACTCCATCCACAGGGAATGCCCTTATCCTTGGCGTTTTCAAGGTCTCCTGAGCTAAAGACCTGTGACTCCTCGCCGCTCCCACTGCCGATCTGCTCACTTGCAGCACCTGGTGATCTGCCACAAAAGCCCTAGGTGTCTTCAACGTTTCTTGAATAACAGTCCTCTGCCTTCCCCCCTTGCCCGAACTGGCGAGCTTGGCCAGCAAGTCAGCTCGGGCATTTTGCTCCCTTGGCACATGCACTACCTCGAATGCTGTAAAAGAACTCTTCAACTCCTGAACATATGCCAAATAAGCTGCCATCTGTGGGTCCTTGGCTTGGAACTCGCCCACTACTTGCCCGGTGACCAGCAACGAGTCACTTTTGGCCACCAAAACTTTAGCTCCCATCTCCTTTGCCAACAAGATACCTGCAATCAATGCTTCGTATTCTGCTTGATTGTTGCTGGTGTAACATCCCGCCAAATACATTTCGCATTTTTTTTTTTTGCATTTTCGTAATATGAAATAACGGTAAAACAAATATATTGAAATAAACATAATTGTATATATGTACAAAGGAGTTCTCCTCGCAGGGAGTTTAATACAAAACGGTCATTTTCCAAAACTTAAACATAAAAACAGCAAAAACAACCAAACAACCGATCTCCCAACATAAAAAGGCGATCTCCTAACAAAAGGGCGATCTCCTATCAAAAGGGCGATCTCCGATCAGAGAACAGGAAACGGGTGATCGCCCAACAGAAGCAAAACGGGCGATCTCCTCCCGGCGACCACTCACTGAGGGGCTCTTCTTCCTGCAAGATTCATCTGCTCCCGTGTAAAGATTACACGATCATCACAGGTTTTAAGAAACAATCACAGAACCAAAACGCAAAGGGGTAAGCTAGACATTTAAAAGAGAGTTTCAAAATGAACTTAAAAATCAAGATGAAACCAATTTAAGACATCCACATAAAACCATCAACTTTCTCATATTCCACCAAACCATTCGATAATCACATATCTCACAAATCAATTCCAGAGTCTCTCAATTCACATCAGCAATCAAGTGTCTATCAATTCAATTTCTCAATATTTCACACGTCAGACTTTCCACTGACTCATCACACCAGACACTTGACCACTATTCCGGAAAACACGTGCATTGAACTTAGCGTCCTGAGACATGCACCTGTCATGCTAAAAGGCTGGAAAGTGCCCTCAGCCATGCGCATTACACAATCTCAATATCATCATTATCACAGCATGACAGGGTAAATCCATACTACAGGCCGAACTCGTTCTGTTTCACACGAGACACCCATACGTATGACCTCCTTCGACTCTCCACAACTGAGTAACTTCTTCTATGTGATTTCATTACCTCAGTAGAGTCAGGATCGTCTCATTACACCAGGACACTCACTGATCAATACACATCCTACACAGATCTTACACGGTATTTCCTTTCCTGAAAATACTATGCCTCGATCCCACATTCACAACATTCACACATCACATAACATTTCAACAAATGATTCCAGTCACAGAAAAACTCATGCCAAGGTTCAGATTTTCGAATATCACATTTAAATCTCAAACAGTTCCAAATAATCACAAAAACAGAGGATATTTCAATAACAGATGAAAACCGGCGATCACCTCCAGAAACCGGCGATCACGAACAAAACTGGGTTTTAAACAAGAACATTTTGAAACCGGCGACCTCGTCGCCCTTAACATCAAAACAGAATCGATTACAGTAAATACTTCGCATTTCAACATCAGAACCCCAGAACGAAAGCAAGAACCCGCGACTACGTCGCCCCAACATCTCAATCAGCAAATATAACGTTTTCGTTGGAAAAAAGACTAGCTTCCCTTACCTGGATCAGCGTGAAACTCACTTCAAGCTCTAACCACCGAACGTAAAGGATGCCTGAACTCCGCCTAAGCGTTCTAATTGGTAAAACTTGTAGAGAACCTTCTCCAATGCTCTATGGCAATCGCTGGTGAACAGGATTGCTGGAAGGTCCTTCTTCTCGATATTCCAGCAATCTTATAAGGATTGGAAAGGAAAGTTTGTAAAGGTTTGCAAAAACGACGAGGACCCTTCTTTGCTCGATGGCTTTCCCTTGTACTGGGTGGACAAGGGAAATAGGGGCTCCAAAGATGGCTTCAGGAGGGCAAGGAGCCCTGACAACATGGGAGAACTGGACAGAGACCTCTGCCTCTTCTGGAAAAGCGTAGCCGCCTCCAACATCATTCTTCCCACAGCGTCTATCATCAACTTTGAGTTTCTCGAAGGCCAGCTAGACAAGCATATAGGTTATCTCTCGCTCTCTTCACTTAGCCTTGTTTCTTAATAACTGTATTGTTCTTCTGCTGGGTTTTTCAACTTCTGTACCCTAAGCTTGCATAACTGCTCATATATACCCCGTGCACGACCGTCTTACTCATATTTACTTGAATTGCGAACTGCTGCTGTTGTTTGATTGCTCATCTCTTTTGTTCTTGCTTTTGCCTTATGCAGACATGATGATGGGAAAAACCAAAATAGCTCAACTTCGCGCTCTGGCTAAGAAGCACAAACTCGCGGCGGGCTCCCAGACTATCCCTAACTCGGTTGCTGAGGACGCCGCTTTTCATGGGAGAACCCCCCTAGGAGGCTCTTCTCCTGCCCCCCCAGAAGGCTCTTCTCCTGCCACAACTCTACCTCCTCAAGCTAGGAAGAAACTGGCTCCCAAAAAGCTTAAAAGAGAAACTCCTCAAGTAGCATCTGAAGATGAGGAGGAAAATGACACCGAAGATCGCCTCATTACTAAACGCCAAAGGCCAACTGCCTCCAAGCCACCAAACCCCCCGACAACAACACCATCAGGTCTTCCTCCACCAACACTCCCAGAAAACAACATACCAACAACAGACCTTCCCTTACTAACCTCACCAGACCATACGACGCCACTACCAGCCCTTCCCGCTCCCTCAGAAATAGTCCAAGCTCCGCCACTAGCCGCCGGTCCACCTTCAACTGAAGGTGGAAGTCCCAACTTTGCAGAACACCCTCCAAGTGCTTCCACTCCTTTCCATTCTGCCGGGGAGGGGGCTCAATCTCAGGCCTCTACTGCTAGTCCCATCCTGATTGAGATTGAGGATACTGAGGCCTCTCCCCTTCCTGCCGCTGGAAAATCTACCTCACCGCCACCCCTAGAAGCCCCCCTTTCCATCCAAGCAACAGAGGGTGGTGGTGAGAGTCAGCCTTAGGTGCTTCCAGAAGGCCTAACTCCTGTCTTGCCCATTCCCAGTTTCCTCACCGAGTCGTTGGGGTCTTTATTGATGGCATTTTCATGTGTTCTTCTTGAATCAAAGTAGAAATAGATGGAGCGGAAGCAATGGATGAGTGAAACAAGACCCTCCTAGGAGTTGTGTTGGTCTTGAAGGTGCATGATGAGTATGGGTTGAGTGGTTCGGCCAGCTCAAGGGAGAAGGTGAAAGGATTGAAGTTTATAGCCTAGATTTCTAGGAGGAGTAAAGCTTGTGCACAAAAATGGCAGCATAACATTACTCAAATAAACTTGAAAATACATGAGGTAGGCCTCCTTATTTATAGATTTAGGAGCCTTGGTGAGCAAGCTTAAAGGGTAGGGATGGAAATACAAAAAGTGGGGGCTGCCTAGGGTATTGACTTTAGTCAAACCACACCATCATCCTAATATTCTAGAAGATAGGTCAAAAATGACACATTTGATAGTACACCCCTCCCTCTTTTGCTAAAGGCACCTATTTGCTAGCACACCCCTCCTTCTATTGCTAAGGGCACCTTTTTGATAGCACACCCCTAAGTTAGCAAGTTTTGCTTTCTACACTACACTAATCTACTAAGCTACCCCTAATGGGCCTCCAAGTAGCATGTACAAGGTCTTCTCCCTCCCATCCGTGGCTTCTTCTATGTGTGCTTGGATATGTTTAGCCATGGATCTTGTGAGAGGTCCTAGACGGTCTAGCTCCATGGATAGCCTCCCTCCTTCACGTCCTAGACGCTCACTTCTTGTAACTAGACGCTCCTCTTGGTCTAGACGGTCTTCTTGGTTTGGGCCTTGGCTTCCTTGGTTAGATGTGCTTGGCCCTCCTCCATCATCCCCTCCCCCTTGGAAAGGATTTGTCCTCAAATCCAGCTCGTCATCGTCATTGGTACCTACAAATGGAGAAAGATCAATTACATTAAATGTGTCATGTACTCCATATTCAAGAGGTAGGTCCAATTTATATGCATTGTTGTTGACTCGCTTAAGGACTTGGAAGGGTCCCTCACCTCGGGGACTTAGTTTGGACTTCCTTTGATTTGGAAATCTTTCTTTTCGAAGATGAAGCCAAACTAAGTCTCCTTCCTCAAAAATTATTTCTCTCTTCCCTTTGTTGTTGTGTTTTGTGTACTTCTCATTTTGTTGTTGTATTTGAATTTTAATCTTCTCATGCATTTTCTTGACAAAATCAGCCTTGATTACTCCTTCCTTATGCACAAAATCTTGTGGATTAGGAAGAGGAATTAAATCCATGGGCGTGAGAGGATTAAAACCATATACTACCTCAAAAGGAGAAGCATTAGTAGTCTTGTGAACTACTCTATTGTAAGCAAATTCAATGTGGGGAAGGTACTCATCCCAAGATTTGTGGCTGCCCTTCATGATAGCCCTAAGCATAGTTCCAAGAGATCTATTGACTACTTCGGTTTGCCCATCCGTTTGAGGATGACAAGAAGTTGAAAATTGTAGTCTTGTTCCAAGTTTACCCCAAAGAGTTTTCCAAAAGTGACTTATAAACTTGGGATCTCTATCGGACACTATACTTCTAGGGAGACCATGGAGTCTCACCACTTCTCTAAAGAAGAGTTTAGAAATATTTTGAGCATCATCTACTTTGTGGCATGGAATAAAGTGAGACATTTTGCTAAAACGGTCCACTACCACAAAGATAGAGTCATGGCCTCTTGTAGTCCTAGGAAGTCCTAAAATGAAATCCATGCTAATGTCTTCCCAAGGAGCATTTGCAATCGGCAAAGGGGTGTAGAGTCCATGCGGCATTGTTCTAGACTTTGCTTTTAAACATGAGATACATCTAGAGCAATGGCGTTGGACATCTTTCCTCATGTGTGGCCAACAAAATTTTGCTTTCAAAAGATCTAGAGTCTTATCAACTCCAAAATGGCCCATGAGTCCCCCTTCATGTGATTCTTTGACAAGGAGTTTTCTATGTGTTCCTTGGGGAATGCAAAGTTTTCCTTCTTTAAAAAGATATCCCTCGGACACATAGTAACCTCCTTGCGCTCTATGTAGACATTGGGCATAGATGGATGAAAGTTCTTGATCTTCTTGGTAAAGCTCTCTTATGTGGTCAAATCCAAGAATTTGGGCACCCAATTTTGAAAAGAGTGTGTGGCGTCTTGAAAGAGCATCGGCCACTATATTGGTGCTTCCTTTCTTGTATTTGATTACATAAGGAAATTGTTCAAGAAATTCCATCCATTTTGCATGTCTCTTATTGAGCTTGTGTTGGCCCTTTAAATATTTTAAAGACTCGTGATCACTATGGATAACAAATTCTTTGGACACAAGATAGTGTTCCCAAGTCTTTAGGGCTCTCACAAGAGCATAGAGCTCTTTGTCATAAGTGGGGTAGTTGAGGGTGGCACCATGGAGTTTTTCACTAAAATAAGCAATGGGGTGTCCACCTTGCAACAATACCGCGCCTATGCCTACTCCCGATGCATCACACTCTATCTCAAAAGTTTTGGAAAAATTTGGGAGAGATAGGATGGGTGCATTGGTGAGTTGAGCTTTTAGCCTTTGAAAGGCTTGCTCATGCTTTTCATTCCAACAAAATGCAACATCTTTTTTAACAAGTTCATTCAAAGGAGAAGCTAGGCTAGAAAAAATTAGGCACAAACCTTCTATAGAAGCTAGCTAACCCATGAAAACTTCTTACATCACTTACATTTTGTGGAGTTGGCCACTCTTGGATGGCTTTGATTTTCTCGGGATCTACATGTACCCCCGTTTTGTTTACTATAAAGCCTAAAAAGACTACACTATCTACACCAAAGGTACACTTATCCCTATTTGCAAAAAGACTATTTTTCCTAAGAACTAGAAAGACTTCCCTAAGGTGACTTAGATGGTCTTCTAGGGTTTTACTATATACTAAGATATCATCAAAGTAAACTACTACATATTTACCTATACAATCCCTCAAGGTGTGATTCATAAGCCTCATGAATGTGCTTGGAGCGTTAGTGAGTCCAAAGGGCATCACCAACCACTCATATAATCCAAATTTGGTCTTAAAAGCGGTTTTCCACTCATCACCCTCCTTGATTCGAATTTGGTGATATCCACTTTTAAGAACAATTTTGGAGAATAGAGTTGACCCATGCAATTCATCAAGCATATCATCAAGCCTTGGGATTGGATGCCTATACTTGATGGTGATGTTGTTGATTGCTCTACAATCACAACACATGCGCCATTTTCCATCTTTTTTAGGCACCAACAAGACAGGTACAGCACAAGGGCTTAGACTCTTTTGAACCCAACCCTTCTCCAACAAGTCTTGAACTTGTGATTCTATCTCCTTTGTTTCCTCGGGGTTGGTTCTATAAGCAGGCCTATTTGGTAGGCTTGCCCCCGGAATGAAGTCAATTTGATGTTCTATCCCCCTAAGAGGAGGAAGCCCATTGGGTCCTTCTTGTGAGAATAGATCGTCAAATTCACTCAAAAGGTTTTCTATTTGAGGAGGTAAAACTGTGAGTTCATTACTTGTGGCAGTGCATGTAAGTGCTCCTTTACAAAAGATAAGGCTTGGTTGTTCAACAAGAAGCAAGTTTTCTAAAACATTTTCAAAAGGCTTTTCTTGTAGACCAACCTTGTGGGAAGGAACACTCTTCTCCCACGCCTTCCTATCCCTAAGGATTTTCTCTTTTTCTAGCACTCTTTTTTTTTTGTTTTCCTCATCCCTCTTTTGTTTCATTTGTATTTGGTCTTTCACCACTTGAGAATGTGGTAAAGGACTAAGTACAAACTTCTTATATTTATGGGTGAAGGAAATCTCGTTAGTGAGACCATCATGCAAGGTTTTCTTGTCAAATTGCCATGGCCTCCCTAATAAGATATGGCAAGCTTCCATAGGCACTACATCACATAAAACTTTATCTTTGTATTTCCCTATGGAAAACTTGATTTCCACTTGCTTATCTACATGTAGTTCCCCATTTTCATTAAGCCATTGAAGTTTGTAAGGTTTTGGGTGAGGAACCACTTGTAGCTTAAGCTTTTCAACCATCCTAGCACTACAACAATTACAACTAGATCCACTATCCACAATGAGGGAACATATATTTTCTAAAACATTGCATCTTGTATGAAATATGTTCTCCCTTTGTGTTTCAATGGATGTGCTAGGGTGATTGTTGAGGGTTCTCCTAATCATAAGCAATTCTCCCTCTAATGGAGCTACCCTCTCATCCTCTCCCCCTTCCTCTTTCTCACTAAGCTCATCCTCGCCACTAGTGTATTCGTCTACACCTTTAAGAAACAAAGTCCTTTGGTTTGGACATTGTGCTTGCACATGCCCCCTACCATAGCACTTAAAACATTTAACATCTCTAGCTCGGATGGGTGGGGTTGAGGTTTCTTTGGTGAAGGGTTTGGTAGGTTCTTTTGGTTTTTCCTTAGATGTACTACCCTCCCTTTTAAACTCTCTCTTGGGATAAAAGTTAGAATAGGGGCTCACCTTTTGACTTGATGTTTTGCGCAAATTTTGTTGCTCAACTTTAATGCAAAGTTGAACCAAATCATTCAAGTCTTGATAAGGTAAGAGCTCTACTCTATCTCTTATCTCAAGTGATAGGCCACTAAGGAACCTAGATATGGTGGTTTCCTCTTCCTCTCTAATAGAGGCTCTCATCATATAGAGCTCCATCTTTTGCCTATACTCTTCTACACTCATATTCTTTTGTTGGAGTCTTTGGAGCTTGTCCATCAACTCCCTATGGTAGTAAGAAGGTATATGTCGACGTCTTAGGGCTCCCCTAAGGTCATTCCAATATTCTATGGGAGGTTCCCTATGAAGACGTCGGTTTCTTTCTAAAGAGGTCCACCAATACATGGCATTTCCTTGGAAACTAAGGGTGGCTAAGGGTACTTTTCGTTCCTCACTTACCCTATGGCAAGCAAAGAGTTGCTCTACCTTCATCTCCCAATCTAGATATATTTCTACATTTTCCTTTCCATGAAAATGAGGCAGGTCTACTCTAGTTTCCCTTGGCACCTCTTGTTCCCTTTGCCTAGTTCTTCTAGGGGGTGGTTGGTAGTAGTCATTAATTCTAAGGCTTCCTTCCCCTAGAGTTGCAATGCTTTGGGATGCATGAGTATTTGTTTTTTTTGATTTTTGAGATTTTTGGGATTTCTCTTCTTGAGCTCTAGCCAACTCATTAATCTTGTTTTCATTCTCCAATTGCCTAGAAGAGATTAATTGTACCGCTTGGGATACCTCTTTCAAAAGGGTTTTCAAAGATTTTACTTCACATTCTATAGACTTTGGAGAATGAGAAGAAGAAGACATGGCTAGACCTTTGTGTATTTAGGCGTTTTTACTTTGAGAAAGATTAGGGAAGATAAAGAAGGTAGTTTTCCAGGTAAGGGAGGTGAGTCTCAAATGACTACTTAAGTACCAAGCCTTTTCCTTGCCAAAAACTAGTCTCCAATGCCTTCTCACAAAAATTTCTCTTAGTGAAACACTTAAAACACAAGAAGTTGAGAAATCAAAAAGCAATAAAACTATGTAAGCTAAAAAAAAAAGATATGCAACAAACTAGTCGGTTTTAGCACAAATTAAACTAAACTAATCATGCAAAACGTTTCTACCAAAACAATAGAAAACAAGTTCAAACAAGCAACAAATTACTAAGCAAAAAATTTACTATGCTATTCGGCCCTAGGTGAGGCTTCTTGGACACTTTGAGCCCTTGAAGACACACTCACCGTCTAAACGTAATTAAAGAGGTAATTAACAATAAACCAAGTTGCAAAGGAAAAGAAGACTCCCTTTGTTGATCCTCTTTTGGGTTAGTGCACTTCCTTGTTGTCTTGAATTTATTTTTTTTGATCTTCTAGGTGTTTGTATTGTTTGTTTCAAGTAACCTTGTTTCGGCTTTAGCTTTGTCTCCTCCTTAAAATGATGGCTTTAATTCTCCAATTTCCAGCACCTATTCACAAGAGCTAAACCTAAACCAAGTCAAGTTCCATGCACATATGCACCAAGGAGAATTAAATTCCAGCACCCAAAAGAGAGGTCAAGAAACAAAAGCAAGAAACAAATTTAATTGAATAAAAACAGTACCACCAAAAGGATTTATAATATGACAACTTAGAAAGAGAGTCAAGAAATTAAAGCAAACAATTAAAGGTACTCAAAAAAAATTGGCACACAAAAGGAATTCCTAAAGAAAAGCACTAGATTAGATGACCAAATAAAAAAAAAAAAAACAGCACCACTGAAAATTGTTGTGGGCCAGAAAACGTGTTTGTTCCCCGATTTATGCTGAGCTGTATTTTTAAAATTTGTCTCTGAAATTTATATGCAAGAAAATTCAGGATCTTATCTAAACAATGGCTTTGGAATGACCTAAAACGCATGTACCATTTTTTTTTAATAATTTTTGCAAATTTAGTGTGCAGTTAGGCCAGCTGGAGCGCTCAAGATTTGCACTCTGATTTTGTAAGATTTATCATATTTTTTCTGTTGCCTTTTTTGATCTGATTTTTTTTTTTGTCCTTTTTGTAACACTTCAAACTTGCATTTTCCAGAGAATCACAAATTTCCTATGAGTGGAAATAATTTTTGAAACAAAAAACAGCCAGACAGAGAGAGAAACAGGGGAAATCTGGAAAACTGGAAAAAAAAAAAGCAAGATACCAAAATTTAACACAAAGGAAAATGTAAGAAGGAAATTGTGTAAGAACTAAGACACAATTATGAACTCAAACTAAAATTAAAAAGGCAGCAAAGGATCAAAATAACAGCAGATTAAGGCAAATTAAAGAGACCCAAAAACAAGAAACAATCAAGCCAAAAATAGGACTACTAAGAATTGATGACAATTATGGATTCACATGACTTGACACAACATTTATAGATTCAGAAAATAAAGACTCAAAGCATAAAATGAAGCAATTATAAGAAAGCAATAAAGACTCAAATTCCTAAAAGAAAACAGCCACTCAATGTGTAAGGAATCCTATCACAATTGCACAAGAAAATGTTCAAGATCAATTGAACACATGTGCTTCGGTTGGATCTTCCATAAGCACACCAAGAACAATTTAAAATGTAAAAGAAACAGCAAGACAATTATGGAATTGAAATGACAAGATGAAAATAAAGAAGAACTGAAAATTTAAAAAGACAAGCTACTCATCTTGAAGAACCAAAAGCTCATGATACCAAATGATGGCATTTTCATGTGTTCTTCTTGAATCAAAGTAGAAATAGATGGAGCGGAAGCAATGGATGAGTGAAACAAGACCCTCCTAGGAGTTGTGTTGGTCTTGAAGGTGCATGATGAGTATGGGTTGAGTGGTTCGGCCAGCTCAAGGGAGAAGGTGAAAGGATTGAAGTTTATAGCCTAGATTTCTAGGAGGAGTAAAGCTTGTGCACAAAAATGGCAGCATAACATTACTCAAATAAACTTGAAAATACATGAGGTAGGCCTCCTTATTTATAGATTTAGGAGCCTTGGTGAGCAAGCTTAAAGGGTAGGGATGGAAATACAAAAAGTGGGGGCTGCCTAGGGTATTGACTTTAGTCAAACCACACCATCATCCTAATATTCTAGAAGATAGGTCAAAAATGACACATTTGATAGTACACCCCTCCCTCTTTTGCTAAAGGCACCTATTTGCTAGCACACCCCTCCTTCTATTGCTAAGGGCACCTTTTTGATAGCACACCCCTAAGTTAGCAAGTTTTGCTTTCTACACTACACTAATCTACTAAGCTACCCCTAATGGGCCTCCAAGTAGCATGTACAAGGTCTTCTCCCTCCCATCCGTGGCTTCTTCTATGTGTGCTTGGATATGTTTAGCCATGGATCTTGTGAGAGGTCCTAGACGGTCTAGCTCCATGGATAGCCTCCCTCCTTCACGTCCTAGACGCTCACTTCTTGTAACTAGACGCTCCTCTTGGTCTAGACGGTCTTCTTGGTTTGGGCCTTGGCTTCCTTGGTTAGATGTGCTTGGCCCTCCTCCATCATTTATCCTCACAAGTGGGCAAGCTAATAGAAGGGCAAGCCAGTTTGATCTTCAAAGGCATGCAAGAGTTCATCCACAAGCTCCAAAGAGAAAATCTTCACTTACAGGAGGAACATCACTCCTTGAAAGCTGAAGCAAGCAAGCTTTCTTATGATATGATGGTGCGAGATCTCGTGCACACAAGACTGGAAGATGCCTTGAATGCTGAAATTCGAGTAGCTCGCCATGAGACAGCTGACTTTCGCCAAAGACTTCAAGCCAAAACTATTGAAAACATCGAGCTTGAGAGCAAACTCGCTCCCATGCGGGCTCAAGTGGCGGACCTGCAAGCTAAACAGAAAGAAGATGCCACGAGGGTAGAAAAGCTGGAGAAGAAGTCAACTGAACGAGAAGTCCTCTTGGGGGTGGTCAAGAGCAATAGGGATAAGGCCCTCGCCGAGCTTGCCAAGGCTCATGAAGAGAATAACAAGATGACCTCAGAACTTGGCAAAGCTCAGGAGGAAAACAAGAGAATAACCACCGGGTTGGAGAAGGCCCAAAAAGAAACTCAAAGACTTACTGCAGAACTTGCCTAGACTCGGGAGGACCAACGGAAAACTGCTGACGATCTCGCTCAGGCTCTCAAGGAGAGAAAGGAACTGACCCAACAGATCGACGAGCTTGACCAGAGTTCTGCACAAATCCTCAACACAGGGTTTGATGCAGCTTTGGAGCAAATGGCGTGCCAATTCCCCGAGCTGGACCTCTCCATGATCTCTATATGCAACAAGGTGGTACACGGGAAGATTGTACCTTCTGTTGATTAGAACCCCCCTTTACCGCCTTATCTCCACACCCATATCTATCTTTTAATTTGCATAACTGTAATTTGAACATTTTTATCAATTTCAACGTTCACCTTTTGATCCTGCCGCGGACTTGAACGTGGAGGATGTGCCTCGTCACTCCTTCGTCTAGCCCTCTGTAACTGCACGTTCTGCAAGATCGCTCCAAGAACCTTTGCCGGAACTCCTAGCGATGCCTGAAAAACACACAGACGGCGCCTCTAGCGGCCGTTGTAACTCCGACGCTCAAGTCAGGCAACAGGAACACCAAAAACTATCACTGAATCTCTCTGTGAGACTCGTGTGTGCTCAAATCCACCCTCTGTTATCACTGTGCAATGTGTAGAAACGCTCCCACAGTGACTCAGAGAGAACTGTGTGTAACTGTCAAAACTGTAAGAAGTGTAATTCTGTGTAAGGCTGTGTCAGAATCCCCCTACCTTACATGAGGTGGAGTACCTTTATACCTGGGCCGCGCCTCTCTCTCAGATGGCGACACGTGGAGGCATGCAGCTGACATCTATCGTACATGTGTCACACCTGAAGGGCTCCTGCACTTGTCTTTGTGCGGCTAAGTTATCCTCTTGCGGAGTAACTTAGTGCGTTTCTTCTCTCTGAGCGAGTCACATGGTCCCAGGAGAGCACCAGGTGTGGCTGGTCTGAGCACACTCACCAGGCGCATCCTGCCTGCATGACCTCGCCGCACGTCCTCTGAGTGGGTGCATGCTCCCAGGAGAGCACCGAGTGTGGCTGTTCTAAGCACACTCACCAGGCGCATCCTGCCTGCATGGTCTCACCGTACGTCCTCTGAGTGGGCATCAGGCGAGGTGCATGCATAACGCTCTCGCTGGGAACCTGGGTCCCAGCTCAACACGAGTTGGCAAGAACACCGATGACCGATCTATCTCTGCATGCACTAACGACCGAGCGGTGCCTCATTACTATCCACCGATGACCGTGCTGTGCCTCATGACCTTCCACCGACGTCCGTGCAGTGCCTCATTACTGATCCTACCGCTTGACTCGAACATGGAGGATTGCCTCGTCACTCCTTCGTCTAGCCTTCTGTTCTGCAAGAACGCTCCAAGAACCACCACCGGAACTCCAAACGATGCCTGCAAAACACACAGACGGCGCCTCTAGCGGCCGTTGTAGCTCCGACACTCAAGTCAGGCAACAGGAACACCAAAAACTATCACTGAATCTCTCTGTGAGACTCGTGTGTGCTCTCATATCCACTTTCTCTCTCTATAACCATTTTCTGTTATCACTGTGCAAAGTGTAAGAACGCTCCCACAGTGACTCAGAGATTGTGAGTGGTGACTGCTGTGTAAGCTTGTAATCTGAGAAGAACTCTCCTTACCTTACATGACGTGGAGTGCTTTATACCTGAGTCGCGCCTCTCTCCCAGATGGTGACACGTGGAGGCACACAGCTGGCATCTACCGTACACGCGTCACACCTGGAGGGCTTCTGCGCTTCTCTCTGTGCGGGCCGCATGCTCCCAGGAGAGCGCCAGGTGTGGCTGGTCTAAACTCACTTGCCAGGCACATCCTGCCTGCATGGCCTCGCCGCACGTCCTCTGAGTGGGATCATGCGAGGTGCATGCGTAACGTTCTCGCTGGGAACCTTGGTCCCAGCTTAACACGCGTTGGCAAGAACCCCGATGACCGATCGCCCTCTGCATGCACTTACGACCGATCGCCCTCTGCACACACTTACGACTGATCGCCCTCTGCACGCACTAACGCCCGATCGCGCTCTTCATGCACTAACGCCCGACCGGTGCCTTATAACTTTCCCCCGATGACCGTGCAGTGCCTCATAACTTTCCCCCGATGACCGGGCGGTGCCTCATAACTTCACGCTCTGCTTCCAGGCTCTTATCTATGCTCTGAACTGGGAGTGGTGGCCACTTGGTATCTGACTACCGATCACCGTTCTAGGTGATCTCCTCCCTGATTCACTTGCTCTTTCTACCACGTGCCACCCTGTGCATGGTCCACGTGGTCAACTGCTGCTGACGTCATCAACTAATGATGACTGACGGGATCAATTACTATCCACCGACGACCGTGCGGTGCCTCATGACCTTCCACCGACGTTCGTGCGGTGCCTCATTACTATCCACCGACGTCCGTGCGGCGCCTCATCACTATCCACCAACGTCTGTGCGGTGCTTCCAGGCGCTTATCTAGGCACCGCTCTGGGGGTGGTGGCCACTTGGTAACTGACCACCGATCACCATTCTAAGTGGTCTCCTCCCTGATTCGCCTACCATCTCATGCCACGTGTCACCCTGTGACTGGTCCACGTGGTCATCTACTGCTGACATCATCGCCTACCGATGACCGACCGGATCACAAGCCCCCCAGTCTCGAGCTGTGAACTTGTTCTCAGCGAAGAGACTAAGTGGTCGATGGAAAGTTCATTCCTTCTTCTTTGAGCTTCCTCCCTTGCAACTTCTTCTTCTGTGTAATCTCTTTTCTTTGCAACATAACTTGTGTATAAACTTCTCAGCTGTAAAGGCTTTCTGTTACTGACCTCAATTGGATGAAATCTATCTGCTTCAGCTGCTTGTTTTTCTCTCCATCCTTAACTCTCTCTGCATGCGACTAACTGTTAGCTAGCTTAGGCCTTCGCGCGATTGCCCCTTCAGATTGGGTTTCTGACTCGATCACGATTATCTGTTACTTTAGCATTGTCTTCAACAGCTCTTATGCATAACTTCATACTGGATGACTGATGATCCCACTCTCGGCTGATAAGCCCCAGAAGACCTCCTCCTTATCCTTTGGCGATGGGAGATTCTACCTGAGTCGACCTTAACCGACAAGCCAAGGAAAGCCCCCCTGGCGAATTGGCCTTGTGCGCCACATTGATGCGGACAGTACTACTCTTTCTCGCCCCAGCCTCGTTGTAAGAAGTCGAGGGAGAGGTCTTGTTCACTCTTCTCAACCTTGCTGTAAAAAGCAGAGGAAAAGGACTTGGTTCTCTTGCCTCAACCTCGCTGTAAGAAGCAAAGGGAAAGGACTTTCTCTGTTGCCTCAACCTTGCTGTAAAAAGCAGAGGGAAGGGACTTTCTCTGTTGCCTCAACCTTGCTGTAAAAAGCGGAGGAAAAGGACTTGGTTCTCTTGCCTCAACCTTGCTGTAAGAAGCAAAGGAAGAGGACTTTTCTCTCGCCTCAACCTTGCTGTAAAAAGAAGAGGAAAAGGACTTTCCTCTGGCCTCAACCTTGCTGTAAAAAGCAGAGGGAAAGGACTTTCGCTCTTGCCCCAACCTTGCTGTATAAAGCAGAGGAAGAGGACTTTCTCTCGCCTACACCTCGTTGTACAAAGTCGAGGGAGGACTTTCTTCTCTGGCCCATGCCTCGCTGTACAAAGTCGAGGGAGAGGACTTTCTCTCGCCTGCACCTCGCTGTATAAAGTCGAGGGTGAGGACTTTCTCCTCTGGCCCATGCCTCGCTGTACAAAGTCGAGGGAGAGGACTTTCTCTCGCCTGCACCTCACTGTACAAAGTCGAGGGAGGACTTTCTTCTCTCGCCTGCACCTTGCTGTACAAAGTCGAGGGAGAGGACTTTCTCTCTTGCCCCAACCTTGCTGTATAAAGCAGAGGAAGAGGACTTTCTCTCGCCTGCACCTCGCTGTACAAAGTCGAGGGAGGACTTTCTCGTGGGTGCACGCTCCCAGGGGAGCGCCAGGCGTGGCTATCTAAGCGCACTCACCAGGCGCACCCTGCCTGCATGGTCTCACCGCACGTTCTCTGAGTGAGTGCATGCTCCCAAGAGAGCACCTGACGTGGCTGGTCTGAGCGCACTCGCCAGGCGCATCCTGCCTGCATGACCTCATCGCGCGTCCTCCGTGTGAGTGCATGCTCCCAAGAGAGCACCTGGCGCAGCTGGTCTGAGCGTACTCGCCAGGCGCATCCTGCCTGCATGGCCTCATCGCGCGTCCTCCGTGCGAGTGCATGCTCCCAGGAGAGTACCTAGCGCGGCTCGTCTGAGCGCACTCGCCAGGCGCATCCTGCTTGCATGGCCTCATCATGCGGTTCCATGCACGTCCCCACCGGCGAGGAGCTCTTCTTCTGGAATCATACGAGGTGCATGCTTAACGCTCTTGCTGGGAACTTGGGTCCCAGCTTAACACGTTTTAGCAAGCCCCGATGACCGATCTGCTTCTGGAATCATGCGAGGTGCATGCGTAACGCTCTCGCTGGGGCCTGAGTCCCAGCTTAACACGTGCTGGCAAGACCCTGATGACCATGTGCCGATGGGCGCTCTGCATGCCTCGACGGCTGATCATGCTATACTCAGGCGCTCGTCTAAGTATTGGTCTGCGGGTGGTGGCCACTAAGTAACTGACCACCGATTGCCTGCAGTTGCGCCTGGGGCAAGGAGAGCTTTGAACTGGGAATTACTTGCACACTTTATGTACTGAAAATCTTTTATTGGGTGGTGATCCGGTCGGTCATCGGTAGTCGATGACGTCAGCAGTAGTTGACCACGTGGACCGTTCACAGGGTGACACGTGGTAGAGGATAGCAGGTGAATCAGGGAGGCGATCACTCAGAATGGTGATCGGTGGTCGATGGCTAAGGGACCACCACCCGTAGATCAGTGTCAGGTGAGCGCCTGGAAGTAGAGCGTGAGAAGTAAAGAAGCACTGATCAGTCATCGGGGGTTTCCTGTTAACACACAGTTAAGCTGGGACCCAGGCTCCCAGCGAGAGCGTTACGCAAGAAGCACAGATCAGTGATCGCCTATCGCCGTGTGTGAGGATGAATTGTAAGGACTTGTAAAATTAAATTGGAATAAAAGGAATATATTTTAAATGAATTCCAAGTATGTTTTTATTTAAAATAAAAAGGGAGGAAAGTGTAGCTTATAAGAGTATGAGATCGCCTGGTTAGTACATAATCGCCTGTCGCCTAGACTACCCATGCGGACGTCGCCAGGGCGCGAGGTATGCGGACATCGCCAGGGCGCGAGGTATACGGACATCGCCAGGGCGCGAAGCATGCGGGCATCGCCAGGGCGCGAGAGGCATGCGGGCATCGCCGGGGCGCGAGAGGCATGCGGGCATCGTCAGGGCGCGAGGCATGCGGGCATCGCCAGGGCGCGAGAGACATGCGGGCGTCGCCAGGGATAGACATCGGTCATCTCCCAGAGAGAGACATCGGTCGTCTCCCAGAGAGAGAGATCGGTCATCTTCCAGAGAGAGATCGGTCGTCTTCCAGGTTGAGTCATCGGTGGAAGGTTAACGCACGATGTCGTATTTCACGCAGATGAAGTGGGGCCCAGGCCCCCAGCATGAGCGTCTTGCATTCGCGACACGTAGTCAGGGAGCGTACTTCAGAACAGTGGCTCCAGGGAATTGGTACGGAAAGTGACCCAAAACCCACGTGGCCACACTGTTCAAGGAAGGGTGCAGGCAAGCTTTTCCTGCAGAGTGGGCGGTGGCAGCGGAAATTGTGGAACAAGTTGGTCTAGTTTTAAAAACCCACTTCTGAGGGGAAAAGAACGTTGCAGTGGTTCAAGAGTGAAAGAGTGAGTTTACCTCCATTCTTCTCTTTTCTCTCCTTCACAGTGCGATTCAGGCATCCTCAAGCACCAGTACGACGAACGACGACTGCCCTTAGAGCACCTGGGAGGTTCTCTGCAAGTTCTCCAAACCAGACGCTAAAACAGAGCTAAGGCATCTTTAAGCTTCGACGCGTTTTGGAACTCCTGGTGTTTTGCGCAAGTCCAGGTAAGGGAAGCTAGCTTTATTTTCAATAAAAGCTGTAGATTAGCTGTTTCTGAAGTGAGGGCGACGTGGTCGCCGGTTTTTCAACTGTTATTGCAAAATCCCCTGTTTTGAATGTGATCGCTGGTTTTAATATTGTTGTTCGAACTCCCCTGTTTAATGTCGCTCTGAACTTGTTGAGATGGAAATGAAAAATGTATATGCTATTCGAAAACCTGATCGGTGGTATGCTTGTTCTTGTGAGTGGGGTTGTTTAAGAAAAGATTCAAGGTATTCTATGATGGATTTATTCTTTATGTGTGGAATGATGCTTTGAATGTTGTGGATGTGGGATCAAGGCATAGTATTTTCAGGAAAGAAAATACCGTGTAAGATCGTGTAGAGTGTGCAATGACCGGTGATTCGTTTTATGAGATATCCTGACTCTCCTGATGTAATGGAATCACATAGATGAAGTTATTCAGGCGTTGAGAGTCGAAGGAGGTTCACAGGTATGGGTGAGTTGTGTGAAAGAGAACGAGCTCGACCCGTTGTGTGGATTAACCCTGTCATGCTAGGATAGCGATAATATTGAGATTCATTTATACGCTTGTGAATGTGTGTGATTTCACAGCGACCCTGTGAATGTGTGTGATTTCACAGCGACCCTGTGAATGTGTGTGATTTCACAGTGGTGCAGCATGACAGGTGCAGATCTCTGAGTCTAGTCAATGCACGTGTCTTCCGGAAGTAGTGTCAAGTGTCTATGTGTGATGAGTCAGTGGAAGTCTGACGTGAGAAATGTAAAATATTGAGAATTGTTGATAGACACTTGATGCTTGTGTGATATGAATGAGAAAGTGATGGACTCTTGTGAATGTTTAAAAAGGGCTGATCTACGTTGGTTGTCCAGTTTATAATTTAAAGTTTTAAAGAAAAAAATATCTAGCTTACCCTGTGTTTTTGTTGTGTGGATGTTTTCTTAAAACTGTGATGATCGTGTATTTTACACGGGAGCAGATGATCTTCCAGGGAGTAGAGCTCCTCAGTGAGTGGTCGCCGGAAGGAGATCGCCTGTTTCTGTCTCTATGTGGTGATCGCCTGTTTTCTGTTCTGATAGCAGATCGGCTGTTTTGGGTCTTCTGATAGGAGATCGCCTGTTTTATATTGGGAGACCGCCGGTTTCATTTTATTTGGCTGTATTTTGTTAAGTTTGGAAAACTGACTGGATATGTATTAATTTTCCCTGTGGGGAGCATTTTCATTATATATATATATATATATATGTTCACTTCGAAATTTTTTGTTTTATCTTTATTTCATTATATAAATGTGAAATGTATTTTGGTGGGATGTTACATGAATGATCGCCTATCGCCGTGTGTGAGGATGAATGATCGCCTATCGCCGTGTGTGAGGATGAATAATCGCCTATTGCCGTGTTTGAAGATCAGTAATCGCCTAGATTACACATGATCGCCGTGTGTGAAGGTTAGGAGATCAGGTGGTCAGCAAGTCGCCGAAAGAGCACATCGCCGGGTATTTGAGAAGACTTGGCAAGCACTTGTTATATGGTCTAAATACAGAGGATAAGTGGCATATCTGCCACCATGTATAGTGTGAGTCGTGATACCCAGTGTTAATCAGTTCATCATGTTAAGGTTGCGCCCAGGGTAGCCTGTGCACTAAGCTACTCCCTGTGTGGATAACTTAGTCGCAGGAGCAAAGTGGAAGTAACGTTTCAGCTGCAGGTACTCCAGATGATGACACGTGTATGACCAGATGTTATCCACGTGTCAAGAGGAATAACCGTCAGGAGAGAGAAAGACTCAGGTATATATATGAAATTCTTAACGGAATTAGGGGGAGATTCATTTTCGGTTGTGATTCACTTGTACACGGTTCTGAGTTTTCTTTGAGGTTCTTTGTTGATTCAATCACTGACTTGAGCGTTGGAGCGCAACCGGCCGTAGAGGCGCCATATTGTTCTTTCAGGTTGGAGGATTTTCAGGTGAAGGTCATTGGTGTGCTTGGCGTGAAGCTGGTGAGGACGAGGTTCGAGAAGGAGAAGCTCTAGCGCTTTGGTCAAGAGGCTGGATCATCAGGCGCCCACCGTGGGGCCGTGTAAACTGTGATTCCCATCCACAGTTGAGTTTGTGAGGTTTTCGGTAGTTTCTGTTCGATTGCTTGCTGCTGCAATTGTTTTTCTGGAGGTTTGGACCGTTTGAGTTGAAGTTCAATCGGTGAAGAGTGGTTTTCTGGAGGTTTTTACCGATTGATTCCTGGATCGATCGTTATGCGAAGGAAGTTGTGTGCGAAGGAAGTTGTTTGCGAAGGAAGTTGTGTGCGAAGGAAGTTGAAGGTTTCTTTAGCGTTGTTGCAAGGCAGCTGTGTGAGATTAGTAGAAGTTTCATGAGGAAAATGAGGACAACCAGATCTAGTTCAGTTGCGCCACAATCTGGAGAGGATAACGTGACGATGTCGCAAATGCTGGAGATGATGCGTGTTTTGCAAGAAAATGTGGCAGCATCGCGCGTCGAGCAGACGAAGATGCACGATGACCTGGTCGCTTCTCAGGCCAGGAACGAAGAGTTGAGTAAGGTTAATGAAGAGTTACGTCAGGCTCTTCGCGAGTAGAGGGAGAGTGCTGCGACCAGCGGAGGTGCGCCACCGTCTTCGCCACGAGTTTTTCCAATGCCATTTTCGCAGGCGATCATGGATGCTGCGATTCTTGCAAACATCACGGCGGTGAAGGCCTCCTTCATTGGAGTGGAAGATCCAGAGGCTCACCTTACCGCGTTTCATACGCAGATGATGCTGTCGGGAGGATCGGATGCGGCCTATTGCAAGATGTTCATGAGCACTCTCCACAGCACAGCGTTGGATTGGTTTGTAAGCTTACCCACTGGACACATCTCTAGTTTCCAGCAATTCTCCAAGCTTTTTGTCGATCAGTACATTGTGAATAAGGCGCCGCCTATGGTGTCGTATGACCTGTTTGACGTAAGGCAGTTCCAGGGGGAATCTTTGAAGGATTATCTGAATAGGTTTGGAGCTCAGATAGTCCGATTACCAGGTAAAGATGAGGAGATGTTCGTGCACGCCTTCAAGAAGGGCGTACTACCTGGACCTTTCAGCGAATCATTAATCAGGAGCCACCCTGCGACGTTTGTAGAGATTCGGCGACGTGCTGTGGCTCACATCGCCGCTGAGAATGAAGTGATAGAGAAGAGAGGGAATATGGCTCCTACGAAACCACGCGCCCAAGCCAAGACTCAGCCTCAGAGGGTGTTGGAAACGGCGGCGGTGAAAAAGGATCAAAGGACATACCGTCCTTATGATCCAAAGAGAAACAAAGGCGATGGCAGTAATAAAGGAAAAGGGCCAGGTCGCCCGAGGGAATTCAAGCGCCCTCCAAGGTATGAATTCGTGATGGGATTGGTGGACCTGATCGCCATTCCCAATATAGCAGCCAAGCTGAAGGTGCCTGAAAAGGTGTCAGATAAGGTGTTGGGGCCAAAGCCAGACGCGTGGTGTGAATTTCACAAAAGCTTTGGTCACACCCTTGATTCCTGCCTGTTGCTGGGATACCAACTCGACGAGTTGGTTAGAAGTGGATTTCTGAAGGACTATTTGCTGGAGAAGAAGGCAGCAAATGCGTCGAGCTCCCATCCGGCGAGCAGCGAGGACCAACAACATGAAGTGCCCATTCACGGGGAAATCCACACTATAGCTGGGGGTTTCTCAGGAGGTGGGTGCACTGCGTCACAGCGTAAGAAATATGCTCGATCTGTGATGGCGGTGGAAGCATTCGAGGACCACTCGCCCGATGTGGACATCACGTTTACCAAAGAGGACCTTAGGGATGTTGTACCACATGACAACGATCCTATAGTGATCTCGCTTGTCACGGCAGGAAGGAAGATCCACCGAGTGCTGGTTGACCAGGGAAGTTCGGCTGATGTTATGTTCTGGCCAACTTTCAACAAGTTGCAGCTGCCCCTTGACCAGCTGAGACCTTATGGAGGATGTTTGTATGGTTTCGCTGGCGATCAGGTGGAGGTCAGGGGGTATATTGAGTTGAGAACCACATTCACGGATGACGCGGCTTCAAGAACGAAGAAAATCAAGTACCTTGTTGTGAATGCCCCCTCAGCATACAACATCTTGTTAGGGAGGCCAACTCTCAACCGGATAGAGGCGGTGCCTTCAACAAGGCACATGAAGGTTAAGCTCCCTTCAATGGAAGGTGTGGTAATAACCCTGCGATCTGATCAAAAGGAGGCAAAGAAGTGTTACGAAAACAGCCTCAAGAACAGGCGATCAGTAAGCTACGTCACAACCACGCCGCCTCCTGGCGTGGAATCAAGGCGAGAAGGGGGGCAGGTCATCGATGTTGCGATGGAGGTGATCGCCGAGGGGAGTGCACGTATGGTAGGTGTTGAGGAAGGAGGTGGAAATGTTGATCGCCCTGAAGAGGCTAGGGAGACAGGGATCGCCACAGCGGTGATCGCCAGTGAAAGGAGACTTCAACCAGTGGAAGAGTGGGTTGAAAGGAAGATAAAAGGCAAGGTCTTCAAGCTGGGGAAATTCCTGGAGCGCGAGGCACAAGACCAGATCGCCGGGGTGTTAGAGAGGCATCTAGACGCATTTGCGTTGTCTGCTTCGGACATGCCTGGTATCGACCCTGATTTCTTGTGCCATCATCTGGCAAATGACCCCCAGGTTAGACCGGTGCGACAAAGAAGGCGAAAGTTCAACGAGGAGAAGAGGCAGGTGATCAGAGATGAAACGTAGAAGCTCCTCGCAGCAGGCCACATTCGGGAGATCCAATACCCCGAGTGGCTCGCTAATGTCGTGCTGGTTAAAAAGAGCAACGGGAAATGGCGCATGTGCGTCAATTTCACGGATTTAAACAAGGCTTGTCCAAAGGACTCATATCCTTTGCCAAGTATAAACGCCTTGGTTGACAGCGCAGCAGGGTGCAAATTGTTGAGCTTTCTAGATGCCTTCTCGGGGTATAATCAGATCAAGATGCATCCTATGGATGAGGAGAAGACTGCCTTCATGATAGAGAGATCGTGCTACTGCTACAAAGTAATGCCATTTGGGCTGAAGAACACTGGGGCCACGTACCAGAGGTTAATCGATAAGGTACTTGCACCAATGCTGGGGAGAAATGTGCAGGCCTATGTTGATGATATGGTGGTGACTTCCCTGGAGAGGAGCAGCCACGTCTCGGACTTGGAAGAATTGTTTGTCACGATAGCCAAATATAGGTTGAAACTGAATCCCGAGAAGTGCATCTTTGGCGTGGAGGTGGGAAAATTTCTAGGTTTTCTCTTGACTGAAAGAGGAATAGAGGCAAACCCCGATAAGTGTGCTGCTATTATGGCGATGAGAAGTCCAGCTATGGTGAAGGAGGTGCAGCAGCTTACAGGTCGGATGGTTGCTCTCTCACGCTTTGTGTCAGCTAGCGGCGAGAAGGGCCACCCTTATTTTCAATGTTTAAAGAGAAACAACAGGTTTGTCTGGACCAAGGAGTGTGAAGAAGCTTTCGTGAAGCTTAAAGTATACTTAGCAAGCCCGCCGGTGCTGTGCAAACCGTTAGTTGGAGTGCCTCTCAGGTTGTATTTCGCTGTGACTGAGAAAGCGGTGAGTGCGGTGCTTGTCCAAGACCAAAATCAGGTCCAGAAGCCCATTTATTTTGTGAGCAAGGTGCTACAAGGTCCTGAAGTGAGGTATCAGGCCTACGAGAAAGCTGCTTTAGCGGTTGTGTTTTCGGCGAGGAGGTTGCGTCATTACTTTCAGAGCTTCACTGTCCTGATAATGACCGATTTGCCCATTCAGAAGGTTCTGAAGAAACCTGATGTAGCTGGAAGAATGGTGAAATGGGCAGTAGAACTGTCAGAGTTCGACATTAAATATGAACCCCGAGGGCCAATTAAGGGGCAGATTTTCGCTGATTTCGTCGTTGAGCTCTCGTCAGAGGCAACTCATGTTGAAGGAGATGGCTTTCGTTGGGTCCTTTCGGTAGATGGATCGTCGAACCAGCAGGGTAGCGGTGCTGGAGTCATTCTGGAGGGGCCCAACGGCGTGCTGATAGAACAGTCCCTAAGGTTCGCTTTCAAAGCCAGCAACAATCAAGCAGAATATGAGGCATTGATTGCAGGTATCTTGTTGGCCAAGGAGATGGGGGCTAAAGTGTTGGTGGCCAAAAGTGACTCGTTGTTGGTCACAGGACAAGTAGGGGGCGAGTTCCAAGCCAAGGACCTGCAGATGGCGGCTTACTTGGCATATGTGCAGGAGTTGAAGAGTTCTTTTACCTTATTTGAGGTAGTGCATGTACCAAGGGAGCAAAATGCTCGAGCTGACTTGCTGGCCAAGCTCGCCAGTTCGGGCAAGGGGGGCAGACAGAGGACTGTTATTCAAGAAACATTGAAGACACCAAGGGCGTTTGTGGCAGATCACTAGGTGCTTCAAGTGAGCAAGTCGCCAGATGGAGCGGCGAGGAGTCATAGGTCTTTGACTCAGGAGACCTTGAGAACGCCAAGGATAAGGGCATCTCCTGTGGATGAAATGAACGTCGCGCAGGTCTGTGCCACACACAAGCCAGATACATGGATTACACAGTACCAGTGTTACTTAGCCGATGGCTTGCTCCCAGTAGATCCGGCAGAGTCCAGGAAGATCAAGAAGAACTCTGCCAGGTTTACCATGATAGATGGCGAGTTGTACAGGTTTGGGTTCACACACCCACTCCTGGTGTGTATACACGGGGAGAAATGCACGAGAATTATGGCTGAGCTCCATGAAGGCATATGCGGCAGTCACATCGAGGGTCGAGCTCTAGCTGTAGAACTCTTCGTGCAGGATATTACTGGCCGACAATGAGAGAGGATTGCAAGAGGTACGCCCAGTGTTGCAAGCAGTGCCAGCAGCACACCGACTGGCACAAGGCGCCTCCAGAAGAGCTTAAGTCGATTTATAGCCCTTGGCCATTCCATACATGGGGAATCGACATTCTGGGGCCCTTTCCAATGGCGATCAGGCAAAGGAAATACTTGGTGGTGGCGATCGAGTACTTCACTAAGTGGATTGAAGCAGAGCCAGTTGCCCAAATCACAGCACCCAAGATTGAAAACTTTGTGTGGAAGAACATTGTGTGCCGATTTGGGGTGCCTAAGCGTCTAGTATCGGATAATGGGACTCAGTTTGCAAGCCACCTGTTGAAGAAGCTGTGTGAGGATGTGGGAATTCAACAAGTGTTTGCATCCGTGGAGCACCCACAGACGAATGGCCAGGTAGAATCCGCTAATCGGGTTCTGTTGAGAGGTTTGAAGAGGAGGTTAGATAAAGCTAAAGGATCATGGGCTGATGAGGTACCTCGCATAATTTGGGCGTACCACACAACTGAGCAGTCAGGCACCCATGAAACCCCTTTTAGTTTAGTGTATGGCTGTGACGCGATGATTCCAGTCGAAATCCAGGAGAGCTCGCCGAGATTTCAACACTTTGTAGCAGAAGAGTCAAATGAAGAGAGAAGAATGAACCTGGATTTACTAGATAAGGTCAGAGAGGAAGCAAGAGTGAAAGCTGAAGCGGTAAAAAGAAGAATAAAACGAAGGCACAGTTCTAGAGTAATACCGAGGCAGTTCAGAAGCGGCGATCTGGTGATGAGGAAGGCCCACCAGTACGAGATGGAGAATAAGTTGTCTCCCAAGTGGACAGGACCGTTTAGAATAACCGAAGCACTCCGGAACGGCGCCTACCACTTGGAGACACTAGAAGGAGGGGCGATTCCTCGTACTTGGAACGCCACACACCTCAAATTTTATTTCAGTTAAAGCTTTGTAAGTAGTGCAAACTCAGGGGAATCATAAACAGTTTTGTAAAAACAGTTACAAGGGGGCACTCTTTTTTCCCTAAGGAGGGTTTTTAACGAGGCCACCCAAGAAATAAGATATTCAAAATTGAAATTTTGAAGTATACTGAAGTTTGTGTGCAGATCGTCTTAAAGAAGTTTTTGAAAAACCTTATCACCTAAAGTGATGCGAGGTAGAAGTAAAATGAGTGTGCACGTTTTAAGTAAAAGTTTAAGACCTCATCGCCCTCAGGCGATTAGGGGCACAAGTGAGAAGTAAGACCTCATCGCCCTTAGGCGATTAGGGGCACAAGTGAAAGTTTTAAAGTCCTCATCGCCCTTAGGCGATTAGGGGCACAAGTGAAAAGTTTTAAAGTCCTCATCGCACTTAGGCGATTAGGGGCACAAGTGAAAAGTTTTTAAAGTCCTCATCGCCTGGGGGCGATCGGAGGCATCCAGCGAAGTTCAAAGTCCTCGATGTTCTCGCGCATCTTGAGGCAAAAGAGGAAGTCCTCCTTGCCTTTGAGCAAGTGCAGGCGAGAAAGAAGAAGACCTCCTTGCCTTTGAGCAAGTGCAGGCGAGAAAGAAGAAGACCTCCTTGCTTTTGAGCAAGTGTAGGCGAGAAAGAAGAAGTTGATGCAAGTAAAGACCACTTAAGGATGACCAAAGATGCTATATATAAAGGGTCATCTCAACAATCAAAAGAAGACTTCACAAAAATAAGAAAGGGCCATATTCCAAAGCACTTGAAGTTCTTCTTACTAGTCTTCTTAAAGAGTAGAACATTTTTGTAAATAATTGGGTTCTCTTGAAGAATCCAAGTAGTAGTATAAATAAAGAGGGCCCAAGCCCAAGAAGCCCAAGCCCAAGAAGCCTAAGCCAAGAAGCCCAAGTCAAGTGGGGCCCAAGCCCAATCCATGAGCATCAATAGGAGCAAGGCTAAAGCTTTGGGAAATAAGCATGAATGGATGTATCTCTTTTGTAATTTCTTTTGTGTAGTTTTTAGTAGAACATTAAAGGAAGGTGTAGATATTAAAATAAGGGGTGCTAATGTACAAAAACAAGTCACACCTTCCATGTGACATAAAGAGTAGGTGTAGGTGTAGTTTTAGGAGGTGCCAAAGTAGAAATCAAGTCACACCTCCCTTGTGACATGTGTTTTGGCTCCAAATTCAAATGCTTCTCATTTGAATTTTCCCACTTTAATTTCAGCCCTCTCACACTATAAATAGAGGTGCTATGCTCATGTAAAAGAACATTGAAATTAGAAGAAAAGTTACTATACTCAAATTGTGAGTGAATTTTGTGAGACTTGTTCTCCTCTTCATTGTCTCATCTTGTGAAGCTTTGGGAGCACTCAAGTGGCGGCAAATCTGCACTTATCTTGGATCATCACCTCCAAGTGGCGTGTCCATTCCCAATCCATGGCTACAACCACATAAGTTTCATCTTCTTTCATCTTCCATTGTCATTTCAATCGGTAGTTTTGATTCTATGTCTTGTTCTTGAATTTCAACCGGTTCTTTTGTTTCAATTTGTGTTTCTATTCAGTAATTCTGTTTTCCTTTCCAATTCTGTTCTGTTTTTGTGTTCTTCCTATATCAATTGTTGTGTACAAGGATATAGCACTCATAGTTGAGTTTGGTTCATCATTTTGGAAGGCATTGTCTCCATTGATGATTCCTTAAGCTTCCTTGAATTTGTGTGTTGTTTCAATTCTGTTTTTGTGCTTAATTTCAATTCTGTTTCCAGCTTTGTTTTGCACCATTCAAATCTGGATTTTGCACCTTAATTGTCATCCATTCATATCTCTATTTGTGTTTTAACCTTGGACCTTTGGAAATGAACCTTCACATCTACTTAACACTTGTTAAGTTAATGTCCAGTGGGGATTTTCCTTAGGTGACTCACTCTAAATTGCTAAGAGTCTTGATCCTAATTCTAAGAAAGTGTCACAAATATAATGAACCTAAAATCAACTCACATCAGAAGTCCTCCTTGCTTTTGAGCAAGTGTAGGCAACAGAGGAAGTCCTCCTTGCCTTTGAGCAAGTGTAGGCAATAGAGGAAGTGATAGCATTCCTATGAGCTCTTCTTTGGATTTTGGAGTTCCTTGGTGATGATGGATGCGGAAGCTTATGGAGGAGGTGAGCAAGGCCTTCCTAGGAAGCATGGGTGCCTTGAAGGTGCATGAAGAGTGAGGAAATGGGGAGGTTTGGCCAGCCCCTTTGGTAGTGATGAATTGAAGACTAAAACCTAAGTGTTAGGCAAGGAGTAGTGTATGGCACAATTTGGGCAGCATAACTCTATTTAATCTTGAAAATACAAGGTGTAGGCTCCTCCTTTTATAGGCTAAGGAGGACCATAATGCAACCCTAATGCTAGCCAAATGAAATGTAAATGTGAAGCACATGGGCCACATGGAAAGTGTGAGCACATGGGGAGGGGTGTGTCTAGTTTGTAAGTTCACCCCCTCCATGGGCTTTCTAGAATAGTGGGAAGGTTAACTTCTCCTTAATTCTAATGTGCAGAAAAATAAACATTTGTCCACATGGCTATGCTATTTACACCCCAATTAAAGCTAAACTACATTTGATGGGCCTTCACGGAATATGTGCTAGTATGCCACTCTCCCATTCATAGCTTTGATCCAAGTCTTCTTGTCCTAGACGCTTCTAGCTTGGCCTTCTCGTCCTAGACGCTCCTAGCTTGTCTTAGACGCTCCTAGCTTGGTCTTAGACGCTCTTGACTTGGCTCTTGCCTTTCATGGAAGGTTGTGCTTGGCCCTCTTCCATCATCCCCTCCCTCTTGAAAAAGGATTTGTCCTCAAATCCCTTGCTTTGTCTTCAACTAGGGGGATGGATGGGGCTGGATGGTGTCCATCATCTCCTCCTCCTTTGAGAAGATCTATCCTCAGATCTACAGATTTGATCTCGGATAGCAGCCTATTGTTTCGGCAAGGCTTGTCCTCCCGAATCAAACGTCCACCTATGGAAATCATCAAACAAAGTAAAGGTGTTAGTGTGAGCAATTGGAGAGAACTTAATTGTATGAAGTTGCCATTTTTGTTTTTCTTTTGTTTTTGGCAACTTTGTACAATATTTCTCTTTTGATGGTTGTATGTGTTCTCTAATCCTCTTATGTATTTGAAAATTTTCAATATTGGTTACCTTTTCCTTAGGCACAATACCTTTAGGAAAGGGTAACAACTTAAAAAGCGAAAGAGGATTAAGTCCACATGCAATTTCAAATGTAGAAATATTAGTAGTCTTGTGGACTACTCCATTGTATGCATGCTCAAAAGGATACTCATCCCAAGAATTGTGATTGTCTTTCATGATTTCTCTAGGCATAGTAAAAAGAGCTATGTTTTCAATTTTATTTTGACCATTCTTTTGAGGATAAAAATTTGAAGAGTACAACTTAATTTCAAGTTTTTCTAAAAGATTCCTCAAATGATGGTTTTCAAATTTTGGAGCTCTGTCCAATACTATGCTTGAAGATAAACCATGAAGACTTGTCACTTCTATATAGAAGAGATTATCCATATCCATAAAAATGGAATCAAAACCTTTTGTTGTCCTAGGAAGCTCTAAGATAAAATTGAGGTTTATGTCTTCCCAAGGATCATTTGCAAAAGGTAAAGGAGTATAGAGTTCATGAGACATCACCTTAGGTGTATTTTTAAAACAAGAAATGTATCTAGGGTAATGTCTTTGAACATCTTTTCTCATGGGTGACAAAAGTTTTCCTTTCAAAAGCTCTAGAGTTTTATCAACTCTAATTTGGTCCATGAGTTCTCCTTCATGAAGAATTTTTCTCTTATGTGTAAAGATAGTCTCGTTGTTACAACCATTGTTTATGAGAAGTTGCACACTTGGCAATGGTTGTCTCAATAGGACATGACAAGTTTCTTTAGGCACTACTTCACATAAAAATTTGTTTTTGTAGATGCTTGTAAATAACTTGACATTCACTTGGTGATATCCTAGCACATATGAGAAATAATCCACTTTATCTTTATCTATGCAAGCTTCTTTTAAAGACTCTTTTTTTGTTACTGATCCGGTCGGTCATCGGTATCCAATGACGTCAGCAGCAGATGACCACGTGGGCCAGTCACAGAACAACACGTGGCATGAGATAGCAGATGAACAAGGGTGGAGGTCGACTCCTACATGAGCGCCTGGAAGCAGAGCGCGAGAGTGATGAAGCACCGATCAGTCATCGGTGTATACAGAATGATCAGTCATCGGTGCATGCAGGGTGATCAGTCATCGGTGTATACAGAGTGATCAGTCATCGGTGTATACAGAATGATCAGTCATCGGTGTATACAGAGTGATCAGTCATCGGTGTATACCCCGTCTACCACCTCGTTGCATATAGAGATCATGGAGAGGTCCAGCTCGGGGTATTGGCACGCCATTTGCTCCAAAGCTGCATCGAACCCTGAGTAGAGGATCTGTGCAGAACTCTGGTCAAGCTCGTCGATCTGTTGGGTCAGTTCCTTTCTCTCCTTGAGAGCCTGAGCGAGATCGTCAACAGTTTTCTGTTGACCCTCCCAAGTCTGGGCAAGTTCTGCAGCAAGTCTTTGAGCTTCTTTTTGGGCCTTGTCCAACCTGGTGGTTATTCTCTTGTTTTCCTCCTGAGCTTTGCCAAGTTCTGAGGTCATCCTGTTGTTCTCTTCATGAGCCTTGGCAAGTTCGGCGAGGGCCTTATCTCTATTGCTCTCAACCACCCCCAAGAGGACTTCTCGTTTAGTTGACTTCTTCTCCAGCTTTTCTACCCTCGTGGCATCTTCCTTCTGTTTAGCTTGCAGATCCGCCACTTGGGCCCGCATGGGAGCGAGTTTGCTCTCAAGCTCAATGTTTTCAATAGTTTTGGCTTGGAGTCTTTGGCGGAAGACAGCTGTCTCGTGGCGAGCTACTCGAATTTTAGCATTCAAGGCGTCTTCCAGTCTTGTGTGCACGAGTTCTCGCACCATCATATCACAGGAAAGCTTGCTTGCCTCAGCTTTCAAGGAGTGATGCTCCTCCTGTAAGCATAGATTTTCTCTTTGGAGCTTGTGGATGAACTCTTGCATTTCTTTGAAGATCAAACTGGCTTGCCCTTCTATTAGCTTGCCCACTTGTGAGGATAAAGACCCCAACGACTTGGTGAGGAAACTGGGAATGGGCAAGGTAGGAGTTAGGCTTTCTGGAAGTACCTGAGGCTGACTTTCACCACCACCCTCTGTTGCTTGGATGGCAAGGGGGGCTTCTAGGGGTGGCGGTGAGGTAGATTTTCCAGCTGCAGGAAGGGGAGAGGCCTCAGTATCCTCAATCTCAATCAGGATGGGGCTAGCAATAGAGGCCTGAGATTGAGCCCCTTCCTCGACAGAATGGAAAGGAGTGGAAGCACTTGGAGGGTGTTCTGCAAAGTTGGGACTTCCACCCTCAGTTGAAGGTGGAGCGGCGGCTAGCGGCGGAGCTTGGACTATTTCTGAGGGAGCAGGAAGGGCTGGTAGTGTCATCGTATGGTCTGGTGAGGTCAGTGAGGGAAGGTCTGTGGTAGTTATGTTGTTTTCTGGGAGTGTTGGTGGAGGAAGACCTGATGGTGCTGTTGTCGGGGGGTTTGGTGGCTTGGAGGCAGTTAGCCTTTGGCGTTTAGTAATGAGGCCATCTTCGGTGTCATTTTCCTCCTCGTCTTCAGATGCTACTTGAGGAGCTTTTCTTTTAAGCTTTTGGGGAGCCAGTTTCTACCTAGCTTGAGGAGGTAGAGTTGTGGCAGGAGAAGAGCCTTCTGGGGGGGCAGGAGAAGAGCCTCCTGGGGGGGTTCTCCCATGAAAAGCGGCGTCCTCAGCAACCGAGTTAGGTATAGTCTGGGAGCCCGCCGCGAGTTTGTGCTTCTTAGCCAGAGCGCGAAGTTGAGCTATTTTGTTTTTCCCCAGCATCATGTCTGCATAAGGCAAAAGCAAGAACAAAAGAGATGAGCAATCAAACAACAGTAGCAGTTCACAATTCAAGTAAATATGAGTAAGACGGTCGTGCACGGGGTATATATGAGAAGTTATGCAAGCTTAGGGTACAGAAGTTGAAAAACCCAGCAGAACAATACAGTTATTAAGAAACAAGGCTAAGTGAAGAGAGCGAGAGATAACCTATATGCTTGTCTAGCTGGCCTTCGAGAAACTCAAAGCTGATGATAGAGCTGTGGGAAGAATGATGTTGGAGGCGGCTACGCTTTTCCAGAAGAGGCAGAGGTCTCTGTCCAGTTCTCCCATGTTGTCAGGGCTCCTTGCCCTCCTGAAGCCATCCTTGGAGCCCCTATTTCCCTTGTCCACCCAGTACAAGGGAAAGCCATCGAGCAAGGAAGGGTCTTCGTCGTTTTCGCAAACCTTTACAAACTTTCCTTTCCAATCCTTGTAAGATTGCTGGAATATCGAGAAGAAAGACCTTCCAGCAATACCGTTCAGGCTTACCCAGAGGCGATCTCCAGGATTTTTGGCTTCGAACAAGAACAGGAAAACATCCACTGAAGCAAGTAATCCCAGATGTGCACAGAGGATCTCGAATGCCCTCACGAACGCCCAGCTATTTGGGTGAAGCTGGGCAGGGGCAACGTCAAGCTCGGTTAAGAGCTCCCTCTCAAATCGGATGAAGGGGAACCTAACCTTCACCTTTTTGAACATTGTCACGTAGACGAAGCAGAATGGTTCGCCATTGCTAACTCTATCATCCGCGCAGATGGGTTCTCCAGGAAAGCATGGGGCGACGGTGAGGTTGTCGTCGTGTTCTTTATGGAATGAGAGATTAGGCTTATCCCCTCTCTTGAGACGTAGAATCTCAAGGGCAGAAGTTACTGAGGAGGTCTCCTTCAGCAACGTTGGCGAAGCCCAAGGATATAACGCTTGGTAGTCATGGGAAGGTGGAGCAGCCCCTCCGGCTTGAGGAGGCGTGGCCGGGGATGGATTAGGGCGAGAGGAGGTAGCAGGTCTCTCAGCTTGAGTTGCTGGAGCCCCAGAGGTTCTTGGGGAGACGCGCGATGACGAAGGGTTTGCTATGGGCAAGGCTCTATGAGTCTTAGGCGGAGGATTCCGCGACGATGGAGGAGGGTTATCAGTTGTTCTGTAGTGAACCATTGAAGAAACTGCAAAGAAAGAAAAAGGAAGAGATGAGGGCAAGTGACTCGAAGGAAAGGCTCGAAGAAGAAGGAAGAATGAACAAACGAAGGGTTCATAAGAACAGGGGTCGTCAAAAAAACCCTAAGTTACGAGAAAGATAAGAAAGCAGCCCACAGCGTATGCACCAGACAGATAAAGGATGATGTAAATCGGTTAAAATGCAGCAATCATCAGTAGAAGAGATAAAAAGGTTACCTTTGGATGATCAGAAAAGTGTCACAGAGGTTGGAGGTTGAAGAAGTCGAGGGGTCTCACAGAAATGATTTGAAAGTCTGAAGGCGAAGAAGAAGGTATGAAACAGTGAATGGCGCGAGTGTTTTAAGGGTTTCGAACGTTATAAGAAGCGGAAACGACAGTTAAAAAGGGTCGTTGGTGGGTCCACGTGTCATGCGATTAAAGGGGGTGGTGAAACATCAGATCAACAAACAGTGTTAGTGCCAGAGTGTGCGCTCCTGTAGACCGCCAGAAGACGATTCCTTAGTCTTTTCGCTGGACCAGTCACAGCTCGAGACTGGGGGGCTTGTGATCTGGTCGGTCATCGGTAGTCGATGACGTCAGCAGCAGTTGATCACGTGGACCGTTCACAGGGTGACACGTGGTAGAGGATAGCAGGTGAATCAGGGAGGCGATCACTCAGAATGGTGATCGGTGGTCGGTGGCTAAGGGACCACCACCCGCAGATCAGTGTTAGGTGAGCGCCTGGAACCAGAGTGTGAGAAGTAAAGAAGCACTGATCAGTCATCGGGGGTTTCCTGTTAACACACAGTTAAGCTGGGACCCAGGCTCCCAGCGAGAGCGTTACGCAAGAAGCACAGATCAGTGATCGCCTATCGCCGTGTGTGAGGATGAATGATCGCCTATCGCCGTGTGTGAGGATGAATGATCGCCTATCGCCGTGTGTGAGGATGAATAATCGCCTATCGCCGTGTTTGAAGATCAGTAATCGCCTAGATTGCACATAATCGCCGTGTGTGAAGGTTAGGAGATCAGGTGGTCAGCAAGTCGCCGAAAGCGCACATCGCCGGGTATTTGAGAAGACTTGGCAAGCACTTGTTATATGGTCTAAATACAGAGGATAAGTGGCATATCTGCCACCATGTATAGTGTGAGTCGTGATACCCAGTGTTAATCAGTTCATAGGTTGCGCCCAGGGTAGCTTGTGCACTAAGCTACTCCCTGTGTGGATAACTTAGTCGCAGGAGCAAAGTGGAAGTAACGTTTCAGCTGCAGGTACTCCAGATGATGACACGTGTATGACCAGATGTTATCCACGTGTCAAGAGGAATAACTGTCAGGAGAGAGAAAGACTCAGGTATATATACGAAATTCCTAACGAAATTAGGGGGAGATTCATTTTCGGTTGTGATTCACTTGTACATGGTTATGAGTTTTCTTTGAAGTTCTTTGTTGATTCAATCACTGACTTGAACGTTGGAGCGCAACCGGCCGCAGAGGCGCCATATTGTTCTTTCAGGTGTCTTGGAGGATTTTCAGGTGAAGGTCATTGGTGTGCTTGGCGTGAAGCTGGTGAGGACGAGGTTCGAGAAGGAGAAGCTCTAGCGCTTTGGTCAAGAGCCTGGATCAGGTGGCATCGTTAAAAAGAGCGCCCCCTGATCTGCTCAACTGTTTGCAGTATACCAACTAAGTGTGTGTACAGCGCGAAAACGCATCTACTTTACAACTTAACTGAAATAGAAACACAAAACCGGCGATGACCGCCCTGGCGATGCCTGACTCACGAGGGGCAATCATGCCCTCCGCTTCAGCCTCCACTTGAGCTACTTGGGAGCCCCCCAGCGTAGCATCTTCCATCACATCAGGTCCCCATGCACAGGAATTTCATGTTGCTGGTCGCCTGCCTGAGACCCCGAAGCGCGATCACCTTGTGTAAGGACCTGTAAAATTAAATTGGAATAAAAGGAATATATTTTAAATGAATTCTAAGTATGTTTTTATTTAAAATAAAAAGGGAGGAAAGTGTAGCTTAGAAGACGACATCGGTCGTCTCCCAGAGAGAGACATCGGTCGTCTCCCAACGAGAGAGATCGGTCGTCTTCCAGGATGAGTCATCGGTGGAAGCTTATCACGCGATGTCGTGTTTCACACAGATAAGGTGGGACCCAGGCTCCCAGCATGAAACGTCCTGCACGCGCGCCACGTGGACAAAAAGGGTGGTTCAGAATAGTGACATCAGAAAGTTGGCATGCGCAAGAGACACCCACGGCCGTACTGTTCAGGGAAGTGGTTGGCATGCGCAAGAGACACCGTGGTCGTACTGTTCAGTGAAACGTACACTCAGGCTTTCCTGCAGAGGGGGTGGTGGCAGCAGCATGCGTGGACAAGTAGACTTGGATTCAAAAACCCACTGCGGGGAGGCAAAGAACGTTGCAGTGGCTCAAGAGTGAAAGAGCGAGTGCACCTTCATCTTTCTCTTTTCTCTCCTTCACTCTACGATTCAGGCCTTATCACGTCCCTGCTTGGCTATCGACGACTGCCATAGAGCACCTGGGAGGTTCTCTGCAAGTTCTCCAGACCGGGACGCTAAAACAGAGTGAAAGCCTCTTTAAGCTTCGGTGGGTTTTCGGAGCTCTTGGTGTTTTTGCGCTAGTCCAGGTAAGGGAAGCTAGCCTTATTTTCAACGAAAAACCTTATAATAGATGATTTCGATGATGGGGCGACGTGGTCGCCGGTTTTCAACTGTTATTGCATAATCCCCTGTTTTTGGACGAGATCGCCGGTTTTGGCGTTGTTTTTCGAAATCCCCTGTTTTAGTGTCGTTTGAAATTGGTTGAGATTGAAATGTGATATTTTCTGAACCTTGGAATGATTGTTGTTGTGATGGGAAATCGTTCATTTAAGTGTTATATGATGTGTTGAATGTTTGAATGTGGGATCAAGACATAGTATTTTCAGGAAAGGAAATACCGTGTTGAGATTAGTTATGAGGTGCATTGATCAGTGAGTATCCTGTGAATGAGACGATCCTGACTCTGCTGATATGATGGAGTCACATAGATGAAGTCATTCGGTTGGTGAGAGTCGAAGGAGGTCCATATGTATGGGTAAGTCGTTTGAAAGATAACTGACTTGACCTGTTATATGGATTAACCCTGTCATACTGTGAGAGTGATGAGATTGAGATCGAGATTATGTTGATGCGCATGGCTGTGGGAACATTACAGCAATGAAGTATGACAGGTGCAGGTCTCTGGATGCTAAGTTCAACGCACGAGTCTTCCGGAAGTAGTGTCAAGTGTCGGGGTGTGATGAGTCAGTGGAAGTCTGACGTGAGAAATGAGAAACATTGAAATTGGTAGACACTTGAATGTTTATGTGAAACAAATAAAACTTGATGAAATTGTGAAGTGTGTGAAATGAATGGGAAAATTGATGGATTTTACGTGAGTGTCTTAAATTTGTTTTATCTTGATTTTAAAGTTTCATATCTAAATTCTCAGTAAAATATCTAGCTTACCCTGTGTTCTTGTTTGTGGATGTTTTCTTAACCCTGTGATGATCGTGTATGATTTTACACGGGAGCAGATGATGTTGCAGGAAGTAGAGCTCCTCAGTGAGGGGTCGCCGGAAGGAGATCGCCTGTTTCTGTTTCTGTTAGGCGATCACCCCTTTTTCTATTTTCTGATCAGGAGATCGCCCGTTTTTCTTTATTTTGCTGTATCTTGTTTAAGTTTTGGAATTGACCGATTATGTATTAAACTCCCTGTGAGGAGAAACTTCATTACATATATATATTTTTGTTCACTTCAATATATTTGTTTACCTTTATTTTCATTATATAAATATGAAAAGGATTTTGGCGGGATGTTACACCTTGCGCCTTCTGCAAGTAATCGGTCAGGAATCCTGTCTTCACCAACTCAGCAAGTTGATGCCCCTACGCCAGGCAGGTGCGGAGTGTGTGTCCATAAGCCTGATGGAATTCACACCACTCATCCTTCCTCCGTCCAAGTACCTTGTCAGTTTTCTCTGGTACTCGGAGTCTTGCAGCCACTGTAGGGATGGCGATCAGCTCCGCCAACTCTATCAGGAAATCATACCTAGGGGGTGCGCTTGCACGCCCCCTGGTCTGGTCCTTCCCTGGTGCATAAGGACGAGGCCTTCCCTGCGCCTTCATTCCTTCCTTGGTCTCATGCACCCGTGCCTGTTGCTGATGCATCCCCTGACCTCCGCGTGGCCTTGACGGTGCAGCATTTCCTCTCTTCTCAGAGACCTCTGTCTCTCTTACTATGTGCGCCACCGCGCGTCACCAAATCTCAGCGAAGGTGACAAGGTGGCTCCTGATGAGCGATTCACTGAAAGGACCAGGGAGGACCCCTTTATTGAACGCATGCACCAGCATGCCCTCGTCCTTGCTGGGCAACCTCACCACCTGCGCACTGAAACAGTTGAGGAAGTGATGGAGAGAGGCCAAGCTCACCCCACCATGAAAGCCAAGGGCCAAGACTAGACCGTCTAGAACCACATGGAGAGCGTCTAACACAAGACAAGGGGGAGCTACATGAGGAGCGTCTAGGAGGGAGCCTAGACCATCTAGGACCTCTCACAAGGTCCATGGCCAAGCACATTCACGCCCAAACAAGTCAAGCAATGGATGGGAGGGAGAAGACCTTGTACATGCTACTTGGAGGCCCATTAGGGGTAGCTTAGTAGATTGGTGTAGTGTAAAAAGCAAAACTTGCTCACTTAGGGGTGTGCTATAAAAAAGGTGCCCTTAGCAATAGAAGGAGGGGTGTGCTAGCAAATAGGTGCCTTTAGCAAAAGAAGGAGGGGTGTACTATTAAATGTTGCATTTTTGACCTATCTTCTAGAATATTAGGATGATGGTGTGGTTTGACTAAAGTCAATACCCTAGCAGCCCCCACTTTTTGTATTTCCATCCCTACCCTTTAAGCTTGCTCACCAAGGCTCCTAAATCTATAAATAAGGAGGCCTACCTCATGTATTTTCAAGATTAATTTGAGTAAAGTTATGCTGCCAAATTTGTGCCATACTTACTCCCTTGCCTAAATCTCTTGATTTATGGTTTTAATCTTCACTCCTTCACCACCAAAGAGAGCTGGCCAAACCTCTCTCATTTTCATACACTTCATGCACCTTCAAGATCACCATCACTCCTAGGAGGGTCTTGCTCATTTCAACCATTGCTTCCGCACCATCTTCAACATCCAAGGAGAGCTCAACATGTGAAGGCCATCATTTGGTATCATGAGCATGGGGTTCTTCAAAGATGAGTAGTTCTTGGTCCTTTTTCATTTTGAGTTCTTCTTTAATCCTTGTTGTTCATCTTTGTTTTCCATACTTGTCTTGCTGTTTTTTTAATTTTTAATTTGCATTGGTGTGCTGTTTGGAAATTCCAATTGGTGCATCTTGTTCAATTGTTCTTGAGCAATCTTTGTGCAATTTTTGGTAGGATTCCATACACCTTTGTGTTGCTGTTTTTATTTTTAGGTATTTGAGTCTTGCTTGTTTATATTTTCTTTTGGGTCATATGATGCTTTGAGTCTTTTTATTTTATGAATCCATATGTTTTGTCTAAGTCATGTGTTTCCAAATTTGTCATCAAAATCTTAGTGGTACTTGTTCTTGATGATTTGGTTTCTTGCTTTATTTTGGGTCCAGTTTTTATTTTGCTGTTTTGGATGATCTTTTGGTGCATTTTTCTTTTAGTTTGAGTTCATATTTGGGTGTTAGATCCACGCAAATTCCTATATCTTCACTCCATTGTGTTCTTGAAAAATTTTCTTTGCTGTTTTTGGTTCCAGCTTTAGGATCCCCTGTTTTCACTGCAACTGGCCTGGCTGTTTTTATGTGTTAAAATTAAATACGTCACAAGAAATTTATGAGCCTCTGGATTTGAGTCACTTGAGATCTTAGCAAAAGAATACAAAAAGAATCAGGTCAAAAAAACAAATAGAAAAAAAATGATAAATCATACAAAAAAAGTGTGCAATCTGTTGTTCCAGCTGGCGGAAAATGAGCACTGGTAGTAAAAAATTTATCAAAATTAATTGGTGCATGCGTTTGGCGTGAAACCAACTCCAAAAGTTTGTTAAGATCTTGACCTAATTGTGTCTCAAATTTCAAAAGCAAAGTCAGAATATCCAGCTCAGTACATACGTTTTAAGTGACGCTTTTTGTGCCAGGGAAACTTTTTCAGTAGTGCTGTTTTGGTTTTTCAAATCAATTCTAGTACCATTCTAGGATTCCTTTTGTGTGCCCACTTTATTTGTGTACCTTTTATTTGCTTGTCACATTTTATTGCAACTCTTCCTAGTTGTGTCACATTATAACTCCATTTGTGTGGTCCTATTTTTTGCAATTAATTTGTTTCTTGCTTTAATCCTTTGGCCTCTAAATTTGGTGCTGGAATTGTTTCTCAATTGGTGCCTATTTGAGTAGAAATTTAACTTGAGTGAGGTCTAGCTTGTGTGATAGGTGCTGGATTGGAGAATTAATTTCCTAATTCTAAGAGGAGCCAAAGCAAGGGCAGCAAACAAATATTACCCAAAAAAAAAACACCACAAACACTTGGAGGGCCCAACAAAGAAAAAGACAACCAAGGGAGTGCCAATAGCAAAACAAGGATCAACAAAAGGGGGTTTTCTTAATCTTCTTTGCAACTTAACCTTTTTAATTACTTCTTTAATTACGTGATTAGACGGTGAGTGTGTCTTCAAGGGCTCCAAGTGTCCAAGAAGCCTCACCTAGGGCCGACTAGTATAGACTTTAATTGGTTTAGCATGTGTTAATTGTTTTTAATTGTTTTCCTTGCTTAATTAATTACGTTTGCTAATTGTCTTTCCTTGTTTAAGTTTGTTAATTCTTTGCTTGGTTAATTAGCTAGTTTGCATTGTTTTCTTGCATCAAAAAGGATTTCTTCAACTTAATTGTGTTTTAAGTGGTTTACTAAGAGAAAACTTTGTGTGAAGACATTGAGGAATAGTCTTTGGCTAAGGCAAGGCTTGGTATTTAAGTAGTCCATTGTGACTCACCTCCCTTACCTAGAAGACTACCTTCTTTGACTTCCCTAAATTTTCTCAAGGTAAAATACTTCTACACACAAAGCTTTAGTCATGTCTTCTTCTTCTCATTCTCCAAAGCCTATTGAAAATGAATTAAAATCTATGAAAACTCTTTTGGAAGAAGTTTCACAAGCCGTGCAAATGATTTCTTTTAGACAATTGGAGAATGAGTCTAAAATTAATGAGTTGACTAAAGCCCAAGAAGAGAAGTCACAAAAATCAAAAAAATCTCAAACTCATGCATCTCATTCACAAGTCCAAGAGTCTCTAGGGGAGGGAAGCCTTAGAATGTATGACTACTACCAACCACCCCCTAGAAGAAATAGGCAAAGGGAGCAAGAAGGCCCAAGGGAGGTTAGAGTAGACCTACCTCATTTCCATGGTAAGGAGAGTGTAGAAACCTACCTAGATTGGGAGATGAAAGTAGAGCAACTATTTGCTTGCCATAGGGTGAGTGAAGAACGCAAGGTACCTCTAGCCACCCTTAGCTTCCAAGGGAACGCCATGTATTGGTGGACCTCTCTCGAAAGAGAAAGACGTCTTCATAGGGAACCTCCAATTGAATATTGGAATGACCTTAGGGGAGCCCTAAGACGTCGCCACATACCCTCATACTACCATAGGGAGTTGATGGACAAGCTCCAAAGACTCAGGCAAAACAATATGAGTGTTGAGGAGTATAGACAAAAAATGGAGCTCTACATGATGAGAGCCTCCATTAGAGAAGAGGAGCATATCACCATAGCTAGGTTCCTTAGTGGCCTCTCGCTTGAGATAAGGGATAGAGTAGAACTCCTTCCATACCAAGACTTGAATGACTTGGTCCAACTTTGCATTAAAGTTGAGCAACAAAATTTGCGCAAAACTTCAAGTCTAAAGGTTGGATCCTACTCTAACCTCTATCCCAAGAGAGAATATAGAAGGGAGGGTAGTACATCAAAAGAAAAACCTAGGGAAACTACCAAACCCTTAGCCAAAGATGCCTCCACCCCACCCATCCGAGCTAGGGACGTTAAGTGCTTTAAGTGCCATGGAAGAGGGCATGTGCAAGCACAATGCCCAAACCAAAGGACTTTGTTTTTGAAAGGTGTCGATGAATACACTAGTGGCGAGGATGAGCCAAGTGAAAGAGAGGAAGGGGGAGAGGATGAGAGGGTAGATCCATTAGAGGGAGAATTGCTAATGATTAGGAGAACCCTCAACAATCATCCTAGTGCATCCATGGAGACACAAAGAGAGAACATCTTTCACACAAGATGTAAAGTTTTAGAAAATATATGTTCTCTCATTGTGGATAGTGGATCAAGCTGCAATTGTTGTAGCTCTAGAATGATTGAAAAGCTCAATCTACAAGTAGTTCCTCATCCTAAGCCATACAAGTTGCAATGGATAAATGAAAATGGGGAACTAAGTTTAGATAAGCAAGTGGAAATCAAGTTTTCCATAGGGAACTATAAAGACAAGGTTTTATGTGATGTAGTGCCTATGGAAGCTTGCCATATACTCTTAGGAAGACCATGGCAATTTGATAAAAAAACCTTGCATGATGGTCTTACTAATGAGATTTCCTTCACCCATAAGCATAAAAAGTTTGTACTTAGTCCTTTACCACATTCCCAAGTGGTGAAAGACCAAATACAAATGAAAGAAAAGAGGGATGAGGAAAAGAAAAAGAAAAGAGAGCTTGAAAAGAAAAAAGTCCTTAGGGATAGGAAGGAGGGAGAGAAGAGTGTTCCTTCTCCCAAGGTTGCTCAACAAGAGAAGCCTTTTGAAAACATCTTGGAAAATTTGCTTCTTGTTGAACAACCAAGCCTTGTCTTTTGTAAAGGAACACTTGCATGCACTGTCACAAGTAGTGAACTTATGAGTCTACCTCCTAAAGTAGAAAAACTTTTAAGTGAATTTGATGATGTATTCTCCAATGAGGGACCCAATGGACTCCCTCCCATTAGAGGTATAGAACACCAAATTGACTTGATTCCGGGGGCAAGCCTACCAAATAGGCCCGCCTATAGAACTAACCCCGAGGAGACTAAGGAGATAGAGTCACAAGTTCAAGACTTGTTGGAGAAGGGTTGGGTTCAAAAGAGCCTAAGCCCTTGTGCTGTACATGTCTTGTTGGTGCCCAAAAAAGATGGACCCTTTCAAGTCCTCAAGAGAGTCAACAACAATGCATACAAGTTGGACCTACCTCTTGAATATGGAGTGCATGACACATTTAATGTAATTGACCTATCTCCATTTGTAGGTACCAATGACGACTTGGATTTGAGGACAAATCCTTTCCAAGGGGGAGGGGATGATGGAGAGAGGCCAAGCTCACCCCACCATGAAAGCCAAGGGCCAAGACTAGACCGTCTAGAACCACATGGAGAGCGTCTAACACAAGACAAGGGGGAGCTACATGAGGAGCGTCTAGGAGGGAGCCTAGACCGTCTAGGACCTCTCACAAGGTCCATGGCCAAGCACATTCACGCCCAAACAAGTCAAGCAACGGATGGGAGGGAGAAGACCTTGTACATGCTACTTGGAGGCCCATTAGGGGTAGCTTAGTAGATTAGTGTAGTGTAGAAAGCAAAACTTGCTCACTTAGGGGTGTGCTATAAAAAAGGTGCCCTTAGCAATAGAAGGAGGGGTGTGCTAGCAAATAGGTGCCTTTAGCAAAAGAAGGAGGGGTGTACTATTAAATGTTGCATTTTTGACCTATCTTCTAGAATATTATGATGATGGTGTAGTTTGACTAAAGTCAATACCCTAGCAGCCCCCACTTTTTGTATTTCCATCCCTACCCTTTAAGCTTGCTCACCAAGGCTCCTAAATCTATAAATAAGGAGGCCTACCTCATGTATTTTCAAGATTAATTTGAGTAAAGTTATGCTGCCAAATTTGTGCCATACTTACTCCCTTGCCTAAATCTCTTGATTTATGGTTTTAATCTTCACTCCTTCACCACCAAAGAGAGCTGGCCAAACCTCTCTCATTTTCATACACTTCATGCACCTTCAAGATCACCATCACTCCTAGGAGGGTCTTGCTCATTTCAACCATTGCTTCCGCACCATATTCAACATCCAAGGAGAGCTCAACATGTGAAGGCCATCAGGAAGTCCTTCAGCGACTCCCCCTGGTCCTGGCGCACATCGAACAAATCGTAGGACACCACCGGTGGAGCTCTGTTGACGACATACTGCTCTACGAACAGCTTCGCAAACAGATGGAAAGAGGTGACGTGGCCCTCTGACAGGCTCACGAACCACTCCATGGCTACCCCGCTCAGCATGCTCATGAACATCTTGCAGTACACAGCATCTGAACCTCCAGTCAGCATCATCTGAGTGTGGAAAGCTGTCAGGTGTGCTTCTGGATCTTCCACCCCCGTGAACGACGCTTTCAGTCCCACCAGATTGGGAGGCACCACTGTGTTCATGATTTCGGGGGAGAAAGGCATAGGGAATGCTCTCGGAGGCGACGGTGGCGTCGACGTCCTCTCTTCAACTGCGCGCTCCTTCTGCGCCTGCAATTCCCTACGCAGCTCTTCATTCATACGTTCAACTCTTCGTTTCTTCTCTGCGATTCAGTCAGCTCTGCACACATCCTCTCTTGCTCAACTCTTGATGCCGCGACACTATCTTGCAGCACGCGCATCATCTCCACTACCTGCGCCATGGTAACAGCTCCTTCTTCAGCAGATGGCGCAGGTGAGGTTTGCCTGGTTCTTCTACTCATCTTCTCAACACTTCGACGTAACTTCAAGAAAACTCTAAGAAACTTCGACGAAAAGATCAAGAAGCTCCAAGAAACTTGAAGAAACCTCAAGAAACTTCAAGAACTGCGAGAACTGTGAGAACTGCGATGCAGATGGGAACAAGTTTCACACGGGCCCCACGGTGGGCGCCAAATGATCCTGCCGCGGACTTGAACGTGGAGGATGTGTGTAACGCCCCTCAAAATATCGTTCATTTTTATATAATGAAATAAAGGTGAAACGATAATATCAAAACTTAACATAGATATATACATAATATAATTCATCCATTAATACAAATGTGCTTCAAAATAATATCCCTTTTCGAGGAAGTTTTAATACATCTCCATACAGGAGTTTTCAAAATAAAACAAAACAACAGCATTCAAAAACCGGCGATCTCCTCCTCCAGAAAATGCTCACTGAGGAGCTCTACTACCTGCAACCTCATCTGCTCCCGTGCAAATATACACGATCATCACAGGTTTAAGAAAAACAACCACGATACAAAACAAAAGGGTAAGCTAGATATTTTTAAAACTTTAAAACATGAAACTTGATATTAACGTAAACCATCAAATATTCACACATTTCACAATTCCCTCAAGTGTCATTCATTTCACATAAACCATCAAGTGTCTATCACATTTCAATATTTCTCTTTCTCACGTCAGACTTCCACTGACTCACCACACATAGACACATACCACACCACTGTAAAGTCCACACAGGACAGCTAGTGAAGTCCACACAGGACAGCTAGTGAAGTCCACACAGGACAGCTCGATATCATCAATTCACCCAATGCACCATACAACACTTAAATGAACGATTCCAAACACAGCAACAATCGTACCAAGGTTCAGATTTTACAATATCACATGCATTTCACATATCAATCTCAAACAAGTTCAAAGCGACACTAAAACAGGGGATTTCTAAATTTGCATTAAAACCGGCGATCACGTCGCCCCACACATAAAAACAGAGCATCGTGAAATAGAATATGAAACCGGCGACCACGTCGCCCTCACTTCTGAACCTACTCGCCTAAAGTTTTTATAAATGAAAATGCTAGCTTCCCTTACCTGGACTTGCGCAAAATCACTAAGAGCTCCAAAACCCACCGAAGCTTAAAGATGCCTTAACTCTATTTTAGGGCTTTGAGCAGAAAACTTGCAGAGCACAACGTCAGGAATCCAGGGTAGTCGCCGATCTTCAACTGGTTCGCTAGGACGTCTGAACCCAGGGAGAAGGAGAGGGAAGAAACAGGGATCCAAAGCTCACTCACTCAATCACTCTCGAACCACAGCCACGTCCCCTGCCTCTCAGGAGTGAGTTTTGAATCTAAGCCAACTTGCCCAGAAATGCTGCTGCCCCCCCGCCCACTCTGCAGGAAAGCTTGCGTGCACACTTCCTTGAACAGTATGACCACGTGGGTTTCTGCGCATACCAACTCTCTGATGCAACTATTCCGAAACACCCTTTCTGTCTACGTGTCGCGCATGCAGGACGTCTCATGCTGGGAGCCTGGGTCCCACCTTATCTGTGTGAAACACGACATCGCGCGATAACCTTCCACCGATGACTGCTCGCGCGATGACTATCCACCGATGTCTCATCCTGGCGGACGAACGATGTCTCTCTCTGGAAGACGACCGATGTCTCTCCCTGGAAGACGACCGATGTCTCTCCCTGGAAGACGAACTATGTCTCTCTCTGGAAGACGACTGATGTCTCTCCCTAGAAGACGAACGATGTCTCTCTCTGGAAGACGACCGATGTCTCTCCCTGGAAGACGACCGATGCCTCTCCCTGTAAGACGACCGATGCGTCCCTCATCCTGGCGATGACCGTCTGTCTCTCGCCCTGGCGATGCCCGCGTGTCTCTCGCCCTAGCGATCTCTCATCGTCCATGATGTGGCGAGGACACATCGCCTTGCTTCTGTCGACTGATGCCACATCGTCACACCCTATTAAGGGCTCGTCCTACCACTACTCCACGCCTGTGTTATCACCCCCACATGGCTCGGTGATGTCGGTAGCTTCTCCTGCCCGAGGGCAGCTCAGTACTCAATCCTTACGTGCCTAAGCATGCAACACTAAGGTAAATCCCTTATGTCCAAGCGAAAAGTACCGTAGTCATTTTGCATGCATGGCGCTCCTAAGGTTCAAATCACACCTCCCTACATGTGATTTCTGGAACTCGCTATGGTTGATCCAGCATCTTGACCACCTACTAAGTGCACTTTCGGCGATCATGTACACCATAGGCGATTGGCGATCATGTGCACTCTAGGCGACAGGCGATTATGTACCATAGAAGTCGGAGATCGCCTCCGTCTTCAACAACGGCGATCTCGTAGACTTCTAAACTACACTTTTCTTCCTTTACTCTTCTTGATCCACATGTCTTCCTCGAGCACACCCACGTGATTACCTCACGATAAAGTCATCGCACCTGACTACTTGGTTAATACAATGGTTAGCCGACCGACCTCTACCAGCTGACCCCAGACCTTGGGCGACGTCCGAGGTCCGACTACTACGAAACTTCTATTACCAGCTCTTTGTATTTTAAATAATAACATCTTCTGAAATTATTTAAATATAACACTTTTATACCAATTAAAGTTTCTAGGTCCTTACAATGTGCCTCGTCACTCCTTCGTCTAGCCCTCTGCAACTGCACGTTCTGCAAGATCGCTCCAAGAACCTTTGCCGGAACTCCTAGCAATGCATGCAAAACACACAGACGGCGCCTCTAGCGGCCGTTGTAACTCCGACGCTCAAGTCAGGCAACAGGAACACCAAAAACTATCACTGAATCTCTCTGTGAGACTCGTGTGTGCTCAAATCCACCCTCTGTTATCACTATGCAACGTGTAGAAACACTCCCACAGTGACTCAGAGAGAACTATGTGTAACTGTCAAAACTGTAAGAAGTGTAATTCTGTGTAAGGCTGTGTCAGAATCCTCCTACCTTACATGAGGTGGAGTACCTTTATACCTGGGTCGCGCCTCTCTCTCAGATGGCGACACATGGAGGCATGCAGCTGACATCTACCGTACACGTGTCACACCTGAAGGGCTCCTACACTTGTCTTTGTGCGGCTAAGTTATCCTCTTGCGGAGTAACTTAGTGCGTTTCTTCTCTCTGAGCGAGTCGCATGCTCCCAGGAGAGCACCAGGTGTGGCTGGTCTGAGCACACTCACCAGGCGCATCCTGCCTGCATGACCTCGCCGCACGTCCTCTGAGTGGGTTCATGCTCCCAGGAGAGCACCGGGTGTGGCTGTTCTAAGCACACTCACCAGGCGAATCCTGCCTGCATGGTCTCAGTGCACGTCCTCTAAGTGGGCATCATGCAAGGTGCATGCATAACGCTCTCGCTGGGAACCTGGGTCCCAGCTCAACACGAGTTGGCAAGAACACCGATGACCGATCTATCTCTCCATGCACTAACGACCGAGCGGTGCCTCATTATTATCCACCGATGACCGTGCGGTGCCTCATGACCTTCCACCGACGTCTGTGTGGTGCCTCATTACTATCCACCGACGACCGTGTAGTGCCTCATGACCTTCCACCGACGTCCGTGCGGTGCCTCATTACTATCCACCGACGTCCGTGCGGTACCTCATCACTATCCACCGACGTCTATGCGGTGCTTCCGGGCGCTTATCTAGGCACCGCTCTGGGGGTGGTGGCCACTTGGTAACTGACCACCGATCACCATCTAAGTGGTCTCCTCCCTGATTCGCCTGCCATCTCATGCCACGTGTCACCCTGTGACTGGTCCACGTGGTCATCTGCTGCTGACGTCATCGCCTACCGATGACCGACCGGATCACCTTTATTACCTTGTCACCGGCCTCATATTTGTTTCTTTGTGCGTTTGACTAATGCAACAGGTGAAACACACTTAACCGAATGTAACTCAATGTAATTGAAACTTTGACCTTTCACGCCCTGCTTGAAACTAGACAAACTACTAATTTAAAATTATCAATTTGTTCAGATATTAATTCTGGGCGATGACATCCAATAGAACTCGTGAACTTAAGGTGAAAAACCTCAACACACAAACCAACTTTTCACTAGGCAACAAACTTTAATCTTATCCGGTACTAAAAATACAACTTACCTGACCTGCCAAGTGTTCTACATCATCGCCAGAAATTCTTCTGATCTGGTACTCGCCGAATTAAATTTGGGCGATCACCTTTTGCAAACTTCTATTCACTTTTCCACCTATCGTTCCTTTATATGGACTCTTCTTGCCTGCACCTGCTCGAAGGCAAGGAGGACTTCCTCTGTCGCCTACACTTGCTCACAGACAAGGAGGACTTCTTCTGTTGCCTACACTTGCTCAAAGGCAAGGAGGACTTCTTCTGTTGCCTACACTTGCTCAAAGGCAAGGAGGACTTCCTCTGTTGCCTACACTTGCTCAAAGGCAAGGAGGACTTCCTCTGTTGCCTACACTTGCTCAAAGGCAAGGAGGACTTCCTCTGTTGCCTCAACATGCGCGAGAACATCGAGGACTTTGAACTTCGCTGGATGCCTCCGATTGCCCCAGGGCGATGAGGACTTTAAAAACTTTTCACTTGTGCCCCTAATCGCCTAAGGGCGATGAGGTCTTAAAAACTTTACTTAAAACGTGCACACTCATTTTACTTCTACCTCGAATCACTTTAGGTGATAAGGCTTTTCAAAAAACTTCTTTAAAATGATATGCACACAAACTTTAGTATACTTCAAATTTTCAATTTTGAATATCTTATTTCTTGGGTGGCCTCGTTAAAAACCCTCCTTAGGGAAAAAAGAGTGCCCCCTTGTAACTATTTTTACAAAACTGTTTATGATTCCCCTGAGTTTGCACTACTTACAAAGCTTTAACTGAAATAAAATTTGAGGTGTGTGGCGTTCCAAGTACGAGGAATCGCCCCTCCTTCTAGTGTCTCCAAGCGGTAGGCGCCGTTCCCGAGTGCTTCGGTTATTCTAAACGGTCTTGTCCACTTGGGTGACAACTTATTCTCCATCTCGTACTGGTGGGCCTTCCTCATCACCAGATCGCCGCTTCTGAACTGCCTCGGTATTACTCTAGAACTGTACCTTCATTCTATTCTTCTTTTTACCGCTTCAGCTTTCACTCTTGCTTCCTCTCTGACCTCATCCAGTAAATCCAAGTTCATTCTTCTCTCTTCACTTGATTCTTCTGCTACAAAGTGTTGAAATCTCGGCGAGCTCTCCTAGATTTCAACTGGAATCATCGCGTCACAGCCATACACTAAACTAAAAGGGGTTTCGCGGGTGCCTGACTGCTCAGTTGTGTGGTATGCCCAAATTATGTGAGGTACCTCATCAGCCCACGATCCTTTAGCTTTCTCTAATCTCCTCTTCAAACCTCTCAACAGAACCCGATTAGCGGGTTCTACCTGGCCATTCATCTATGGGTGCTCCACGGATGCAAACACTTGTTGAATTCCCACATCCTCACACAGCTTCTTCAACAGGTGGCTTGCAAACTGAGTCCCATTATCCGATACTAGACGCTTAGGCACCCCAAATCGGCACACAATGTTCTTCCACACAAAGCTTTCAATCTTGGGTGCCGTGATTTGGGCAACTGGCTCTGCTTCAATCCACTTAGTGAAGTACTCGATCGCCACCACCAAGTATTTCCTTTGCCTGATCGCCATTGGAAAGGGCCCTAGAATATCGATTCCCCATGTATGAAATGGCCAAGGGCTATAAATCAACTTAAGCTCTTCTGGGGCGCCCTGTGCCAGTCGGCGTGTTGCTGGCACTACTTGCAGCACTGGGCGTACCTCTTGCAATCCTCTCTCATTGTCGGCCAGTAATATCCTGCACGAAGAGTTCTAGCGGCTAGAGCTCGACCCCCGATGTGACTTCTGCATATGCCCTCATGGAGCTCAGCCATAATCCTCGTGCATTTCTCCCCGTGTATACACACCAGGAGTGGGTGTGTGAACCCAAACCTGTACAACTCGCCATCTATCACGGTAAACCTGGTAGAGTTCTTCTTGATCTTCCTGGACTCTGCCGGATCTACTGGGAGCAAGCCATCGGCTAAGTAACGCTGGTACTGTGTAATCCACATATCTGGCTTATGTGTGGCACAGACCTGCGCGACGTTCATTTCATCCACAGGAGATGCCCTTATCCTTGGCGTTCTCAAGGTCTCCTGAGTCAAAGACCTATGACTCCTCGTCGTTCCCCTTGTCGACTTGGTCACTTGAAGCACCTGGTGATCTGCCACAAACGCCCTTGGTATCTTCAATGTTTCTTGAATAACAGTCCTCTGTCTGCCCCCCTTGCCCGAACTGGCGAGCTTGGCCAGCAAGTCAGCTCGGGCATTTTGCTCCCTTGGTACATGCACTACCTCAAATAAGGTAAAAGAACTCTTCAACTCCTGCACATATGCCAAGTAAGCCGCCATCTGCGGGTCCTTGGCTTGGAACTCGCCCACTACTTGCCATGTGACCAGCAACGAGTCACTTTTGGCCACCAACACTTTAGCCCCCATCTCCTTGGCCAACAAGATACCTGCAATCAATGCCTCATATTCTGCTTGATTGTTGCTGGCTTTGAAATCGAACCTTAGGGACTGTTCTATCAGCACGCCGTTGGGCCCCTCCAGAATGACTCCAGCACCGCTACCCTGCTGGTTCGACGATCCATCTACCGAAAGGACCCAACGAAAGCCATCTCCTTCGACATGAGTTGCCTCTGACGAGAGCTGGACGACGAAATCAGCGAAAATCTGCCCCTTAATTGGCCCTCAGGGTTCATATAGAATGTCGAACTTTGATAGTTCTACTGCCCACTTCATCATTCTTCCAGCCACATCAGGTTTCTTCAGAACCTTCTGAATGGGCAAATCGGTCATTATCAGGATAGTGAAGCTCTGAAAGTAATGACGCAACCTCCTCGCCGAAAACACAACCGCTAAAGCAGCTTTCTCCAAGGCCTGATACCTCACTTCAGGACCTTGTAGCACCTTACTTACAAAATAAATAGGCTTCTGGACCTGATCTTGGTCTTGGACAAGCACCGCACTCACCGCTCTCTCAGTCACAGCGAAATACAACCTTAGAGGCACTCCTACTAATGGTTTGCACAGCACCGGCAAGCTTGCTAAATATACTTTAAGCTTCACGAAAGCTTCTTCACACTCCTTGGTCCAGGCAAACCTGTTGTTTCTCTTTAAACATTGAAAATAAGGGTGGCCCTTCTCGCTGCTAGCTAACACAAAGCGTGAGAGAGCAGCCATCCGACTTGTAAGCTGCTGCACCTCCTTCACCGTAGCTGGGCTTCTCATCGCCATAATGGCAGCACACTTATCGGGGTTTGCCTCTATTCCTCTTTCAGTCAAAAGAAAACCTAAAAATTTTCCCGCCTCCACACCAAAGATGCACTTCTCTGGATTCAGTTTCAGCTTATATTTGGCTATCATGACAAACAACTCTTCTAGGTCCGAGACGTGGCTGCTCCTCTCCAGGGAAGTCACCACCATATCATCAACATAGGCCTGCACATTTCTCCCCAGCATTGGTGCAAGTACCTTATCCATTAACCTCTGGTACGTGGCCCCAGTGTTCTTCAGCCCGAATTGATAGGTTGTTCTTCATGACCATTTGTTCTTCTTAAAATATGAGGTAAAAAGGTGGTGGAAGCTATGGATGATATGGGTCAAGGATGACTCATATAGAGTTATGGGTTCCTTGTAGGTGCATGAAAGGTATGGAGAGTGATAGGTTAGGCCAAATCACTTGGAGGAAGGTGAAGATGAAGATCAAAGTGTCTAACCTAGAGAGATTAGACAAAGAGTAGAAGCTAGCATAATTTTTGGCAGCATTTACTCATATAAATTGATCTTAAAAAAACATGAGCCAAAGCACCCTATTTATAGGAGATGGTGCCTTGGAGAGTAAGGAACAAGGGTAGGATGGGGAATACATAAAAGAGGGGGCTGCTAGGGTGTTGACTAAAGGTCAATGCAGCCCCTTAGCATGCTTCTAGAAGGTAGGGCTACATTCCTACCCTAAAAGGCCTAGGTACAAGCTAAATTGTTAAATACACCCCCGATTGTGCTAAATGAACCCTACTCTACTAAAATTATAAATAAACTAAAATTAATTTATGCTCAGCTCCCATGGCTTGGGCTTTACTCCTTGTAGTCCTCTGAAGGGTCTTTGAATATGTAGAGAAAAGTTTCTCTGCCATCAGTAGCAGAGTCCCACTCTTCTTGAATCCTCTTTGCCATGGACCTAGTTGTTGGGCCTGAGCTTAGGCCTCTTCCATCATCCCCTCCCTCTTGAAGAGGATTTGTCCTCAAATCACATGCTTCTGCCTCTTCATTTTCTCTACCTGCAAAGGGTGTTAGATCCATAACATTGAAGGTAGTATGTACTCCATATTCCTCAGGCAGGTCAATTTGATATGCATTATTATTGATTCTTTTGAGAACTTGGAAAGGACCATCACCCCGGGGACTAAGTTTACACTTCCTCTGATTAGGGAATCTATCTTTTCTAAGGTGAAGCCAAACCCAGTCTCCCTCCTCAAAAATCATCTCTCTCTTCCCCTTATTGCTATGTTTCATGTATTTCTCTGTTTGTTGTTGTATTTGGTTCTTAATCCTCTCATGCATTTTCTTTACAAATTCAGCCTTCGTTACTCCTTCCTTATGCACAAAATTTTGTGGATTAGGTAGAGGTAACAAATCCAAAGGAGTAAGAGGATTGAACCCATACACAGCCTCAAAAGGAGAAATATTAGTAGTTTTATGAACTACCCTATTATATGCAAACTCAATATGAGGAAGGTACTCATCCCAAGATTTGTGGTTTCCTTTCATGATTGACCTAAGCATAGTGGAAAGAGATCTATTTACAACTTCAGTTTGTCCATCTGTTTGAGGATGACAAGAAGTTGAGAAGTTCAACTTAGTTCCTAGCTTTTCCCAGAGAGTTCTCCAAAAATGGCCAATAAATTTAGGATCTCTATCCGACACTATGGTCTTAGGTAAACCATGTAGTCTTACCACTTCTCTAAAAAAGAGCTTAGAGATGTTGCTAGCATCATCCACTTTATGGCAAGGTATAAAATGAGCCATCTTGCTAAACCTATCCACTACCACAAAAATGGAATCAAAACCTCTTTGTGTCCTAGGAAGTCCTAATATGAAATCCATGCTTATATCTTCCCAAGGAGCACTTGCAAAAGGTAAAGGAGTGTAGAGTCCATGAGGCATTGTCTTAGACTTAGCTTTTAAACATGAAATGCATCTATGACAATGTCTTTGGACATCTTTCCTCATGTGTGGCCAAAAGAATTTTCCTTTCAAAAGCTCAAGAGTTTTATCAACTCTAAAATGGCCCATGAGTCCTCCTTCATGTGATTCTTTTACAAGGAGTTTTTTATGTGTTCCTTGGGGTATGCAAAGTTTTCCTTCTTTAAATAAGTACCCCTCAGAAACATAAAAACCTCCTTGTGCTCTATGTTGGCACTCAGCAAAAGTGGGTGCAAAATCCTGATCTTCTTTATAAAGTTTAGGTATGTTTTCAAATCCAAGAATTTGGGCTCCAAGTTTAGAAAAGAGGATATGTCTCCTTGAGAGAGCATCAGCCACAATGTTTGTACTGCCCTTCTTGTATTTGATAACATATGGAAATTGCTCAAGAAATTCCATCCACTTTGCATGTCTTTTGTTCAACTTGTGTTGACCCCTTAGATATTTCAAAGACTCATGATCACTATGTATGATAAATTCTTTTGAAACTAGATAGTGTTCCCAAGTCTGTAAGGCCCTCACAAGTGCATAAAGCTCTTTGTCATAGGTGGGGTAGTTGAGGGTGGCACCGTGAAGTTTTTCACTAAAATATGCAATTGGGTGCCCACCTTGCAACAACACAGCACCTATTCCTACTCCTGATGCATCACACTCTAGCTCAAAATTTTTCGAAAAGTTTGGCAAAGCTAGAATGGGTGCATTAGTGAGTTGAGCTTTCAAACTTTGAAAGGCTTGCTCATGCTTCTCTGTCCAACAAAATGGAGTGTCTTTCTTTACTAACTCATTGAGTGGTGAAGCTAGACTTGAGAAGTTAGGAACAAATCTTCTATAAAAACTTGCTAGACGATGAAAGCTCCTAACATCTCCTACATTTTGCGGGGTTGGCCACTCTTGGATGGCTTTGATTTTCTCGGGGTCAACATGTACCCCATTTTTGTTTACTATAAAACCTAAAAACACTACACTATCTACAAAAAAAGTGCATTTATCTATATTGGCAAACAAACTATTTTTCCTAAGCACTAAAAGAACCTCCCTAAGGTGACTTAGGTGGGACTCTAGGCTTTGACTATATACTAAGATATCATCAAAATAGACTACTATATACTTACCTATGCAATCCCTAAAGACATGATTCATAAGCCTCATGAAAGTGCTAGGTGCATTAGTGAGTCCAAAAGGCATCACTAACCACTCATATAGTCCAAATTTGGTCTTAAAAGCAGTTTTCCACTCATCACCTTCTTTAATTCTAATTTGGTGATATCCACTTTTAAGGTCAATCTTGGAAAATATGGTAGACCCATGCAATTCATCAAGCATATCATCAAGTCTAGGAATTGGATGCCTGTATTTGATGGTGATATTGTTGATGGCCCTACAATCACAACACATTCTCCACTTGCCATCTTTCTTTGGAACCAACAAAATAGGTACAGCACAAGGACTTAGGCTTTTTTGAACCCAGCCTTTCTCCAACAAATCCTGAACCTGTGACTCTATCTCCTTAGTCTCTTCCGAATTAGTTCTGTAAGCTGGTCTATTTGGTAAACTAGCTCCCGGAACTAAATCTATTTGGTGTTCTATACCCCTAACAGGTGGAAGTCCAATAGGTCCTTCCTCAGGGAATACATCACCAAATTCTTTTAAAAGTTTTTGGACTTGAGGAGGTAGTTCACAAACTTCAGAAAGTGTGGCAGTGCATGCAAGTGTTCCTTTACACAGAAGGAGGCCTGAAGGTTGTTCAGATAGAAGTATCTTTTCAATTTTACTTTCAAATTTTTCTTCTTTCTGAATAACCTTGTGGGAAGGAACACTCTTCTCCCACGCCTCAACATCGTTCCTAAGGATTTTCTCTTGTTTTCCTTTTTTTTTTCTTTTTCTCATTTTCTCTTTTTATTTTCATTTGTACTTGGTCCTTTACCACTTGTGAAGGTGTTAAAGGATAGAGTACAAACTTTTTTTCCCTATAGGTAAAAGTTATCTCGTTGGTAAGACCATTATGGATGGTTTTCTTGTCAAATTGCCATGGTCTTCCCAATAAGATGTGGCAGGCTTCCATGGGTACTACATCACATAAAATCTCATCTTTATAGTTCCCCACAGAAAGACTGATTTTTACTCGCTTATCTACAGTTAATTCCCCATCTTCATTTATCCACTGAAGTTTGTAAGGTTTTGGATGAGGTATTAATTGTAGATTAAGCTTTTCAACCATCCTAGTGCTACAACAATTGCAGCAAGAGCCACTATCCACAATGAGAGAACAAATGTTTTCTGAAACTTTGCATCTTGTATGAAAGATGTTCTCTCTTTGTGTTTCATGGTTCACACTAGGTTGATTGTTGAGGGTTCTTCTGATCATCATTAATTCTCCCTCACAAGGATATGCCCCCTCACTACTTTCCTTCTCTTCTTCCTCACTAGACTCTTCATCTTGGCTGCTATACTCATCCCTCCCTCTTAAGATCATGGTTCTCCTATTTGGGCATTGGGATGTTGTAAGGACCTAGAAACTTTAATTGGAATAAAAGTGTTATATTTAAATAATTTCAGAAGATGTTATTATTTAAAATACAAAGAGCTGGTAATAGAAGTTTCGTAGTAGTCGGACCTCGGACGTCACCCAAGGTCTGGGGTCAGCTGGTAGAGGTCGGTCGGCTGACTATTGTATTAACAAAGTAGTCAGGTGCGATGACCTTATCGTGAGGTAATCACGTGGGTGTGCTTGAGGAAGACATGTGGATCAAGAAGAGTAAAGGAAGGAAAGTGTAGCCTAGAAGTACGAGATCACCGTTCTTGAAGGCGGAGGCGATCTCCGACTTCTCTGGTACATAGTCGCCTGTCGCCTAGAGTACACATGATCACCAATCGCCTATGGTGTACATGATCGCCGAAGGTGCACTTAGTATGTGGTCAAGATGCTGCATCAACCATTGTGGGTTCCAAAAACCACGCGTATCAAGGTGTGGGTTAAGCCTTAGATACGCTGTGCATGCGAAGCTCTATGCTTGAACATAAGAAATCGTCCTTAGTGTTACATGCATGGGCGCACGAGGACTAGTGCTGATCTACTCTTGGAAATGTGAAGCTACCGACGTCACCAAGTCATGTGGAGATGATACCTTGGACGTAACATAGTGGGACGAAGAACCTTCAGCAAGGCGTGGCGATGTGTAGTCAGGCATCGCCAGGGCGTGAGGCATGCGGGCATCGCCGGAGCGTGAGGCATGCGGAATCGCCAGGGATAGACATCGGTCGTCTCCCAGAGAGAGACATCGGACGTCGCCCAGAGAGAGACATCGGTCGTCTCCCAGAGAGAGACATCGGTCGTCTTCCAGGATGAGTCATCGGTGGAAGGTTATCGCGCGATGTCGTGCTTCACACAGATAAGGTGGGACCCAGGCTCCCAGCATGAAACGTCCTGCACGCGCGACACGTAGAAAAAACGGGTGTTTCAGAAGAGTGACATCAGAGAGTTGGCATGCGCAGAGACACACGTGGCCGTACTGTTCAAGGAAGCGTGCACGCAAGCCTTCCTGCAGAGTGGGTGGTGGCAGCGGCATTTGTGGAACAAGTTGGTTTAGTTTTAAAAACTCACTTCAGAAAGGCAAAGAAGGTTGCTGTGGTTCAAGAGTGACAGAGTGAGTTACCTTCATCCTTCTCTTTTCTCTCCTTCACTCTGCGATTCAGGCCTTATCACGTTCCTGCTTGGCTATCGACGACTGCGATAGAGCACCTGGGAGGTTCTCTGCAAGTCCTCCAAACCAGACGCTAAAACAGAGTTAAGGCATCCTTGAAGCTCGTTGGGTTGGAGCTCTTATTGAAGTTTACGCAAGTCCAGGTAAGGGAAGCTAGCTTTGTTTTTCAATAAAAGCCGTAGATTAGCTGTTTCTGAAGTGAGGGCGACGTGGTCGCCGGTTTTAAGCTCTATTTCGTGATGCTCTGTTCTATGTGTTTGGGCGACGTGGTCGCCGGTTTTAAACTCTATTTCACGATGCTCTGTTCTATGTGTTTGGGCGACGTGGTCGCCGGTTTTAAACTCTATTTCACGATGTTCTGTTTTTATGTATTTGGGCGACGTGATCGCCGGTTTTAAATACAGCTTTCGAAATCCCCTGTTTTAGTGTCGTTGAGACTGTTTGAGATTTAAATAAGGAATGCATGTGATATTCGAAAATCTGAACCTTTGAAATGATTGTTGCTGTGATTTGAATCATTCATTTGAGTGGTATGATGTTTTGAATGTTGTGGATGTGGGATCAAGGCATAGTATTTTCAGGAAAGAAAATACCGTGTAAGATCGTGTAAAGTGTGCAATGACCGGTGATTCGTTTTATGAGATATCCTGACTCTCCTGATGTAATGGAATCACATAGATGAAGTTATTCAGGCGTTGAGAGTCGAAGGAGGTCCACAGGTATGGGTGAGTTGTGTGAAAGAGAACGAGCTCGACCCGTTGTGTGGATTAACCCTGTCATGCTAGGATAGTGATAATATTGAGATTCATTTATACGCTTGTGAATGTGTGTGATTTCACAGCGACCCTGTGAATGTGTGTGATTTCACAGTGGTGCAGCATGACAGGTGCAGATCTCTGAGTCTAGTCAATGCACGTGTCTTCCGGAAGTAGTGTCAAGTGTCTATGTGTGATGAGTCAGTGGAAGTCTGACGTGAGAAATGTGAAATATTGAGAATTGTTGATAGACACTTGATGGTTGTGTTATATGAATGAGAAAGTGATGGACTCTTGTGAATGTTTAAAAAGGGCTGATCTATGTTGGTTGTCCAGTTTATAATTGAAAGTTTAAAAAATATCTAGCTTACCCTTTGTATTGTTCTGTGGCTGTTTTCTCTTAAAACTGTAATGATCGTGTATTTTACACGGGAGCAGATGATCTTCCAGGGAGTAGAGCTCCTCAGTGAGTGGTCGCCGGAAGGAGATCGCCTGTTTCTGTGTCTATGTGGTGATCGCCTGTTTTCTGTTCTGATAGCAGATCGGCTGTTTTGGGTCTTCTGATAGGAGATCGCCGGTTTATGTAGGGAGACCGCCGGTTTCATTTTATTTGGCTGTATTTTGTTTTAAGTTTTGGAAAATTGACCGGTTATGTATTAAACTCCCTGTGAGGAGCAACTCCATTTTATATAAATACGTATGTTCACTTCAATATTATTGTTTTACCTTTATTTCATTTTATAATTGTGAAAAGGATTTGGCGGGATGTTACAGATGCTATATGGCCTCTACCAAGACACTTGAAGCACTGGATGTCTGTACTGCGGGGTTGTGAGGTAGACACATCTTTTCCTACACTCTTGGGAGTTTCTTTGGATTTATCCTTTGAAAGACTATCCTCCTTTTCTCTTCTATACTCTCTCTTGGGATAAGAGTTAGAGTAAGAACTCTCCTTGCGACTTGATCCCTTTCTCAAATTTTGTTGTTCAACTTTTATACAAAGTTGGATCAAATCATTCAAGTCCCTGTAGGGCAAAAGTTCTACTTTATCCCTTATCTCAAGATTGAGACCACTTAGGAACCTAGCTATGGTGGTGGTGGCTTCTTCCCTAATAAAGGCTCTCATCATGTAGAGCTCCATCTTTTGCCTATACTCCTCTACACTCATGTTTTTCTGTTGGAGTCTTTGGAGCTTGTCCATTAACTCCCTATCATAGTATGAAGGAATATGGCGGCGTCTCAAGGCTCCCCTAAGGTCATTCCAATATTCTATGGGAGGGTCCCTGTGGAGGCGCCTATCTCTCTCTAGGGCTGTCCACCAATACATAGCATTTCCTTGAAAGCTTAAAGTGGCTAAGGGTACTTTCCTTTCCTCGCTAACATGATGGCAAGCAAAAAGTTGTTCTACTTTCATTTCCCAATCTAGGTATGTTTCAACATTTTCCTTTCCATAAAAATGAGGTAAGTCTACCCTAGTCTCTTTTAGGTGGCTTTCTCTCCTAGTTCTTCTAGGTGGAGGTTGATAATAATCATTTACTCTCAGACTCCCCTCAACATGTGAGTCACTTGACCTAGAACTAGATGCATGTGATGCATGTGATTTTTTTAATTTTCGAATGTATTCATCTTTTTCTCTAACAATTCTCAACTCCTCTTCCAAAAGTGCAAGATGGGCATCTCTTTCTTTTTTATCTTCCAAAAGTTGAGCCTCATGTTGCAATTGTCTTAGTGATAGTGATTGAAAATCTCTAGCCAATTGTTTCAAAAGAGATTTTGTGGATTTTCTATCACTTTCACTATGACTTGAAGAATGAGTAGACATGTTTAGGGTTTGTGATAAAAGTAATTTTCAAAAAGAAAGATAAGTGGAGTGAAGTAGGTAATTTCCCAGGAAAGGGAGGTGGATCACTAGGATCTCTTAAGTACCAAGCCTTTCCTTAGCCAGATACTATCCCACAACACTTTCAAAAACCTTTCTCTAAGCAATTTACTTAGAGCACAATCAAAGATAAAAACAAAATTTTTATGCAAGAAAAACTATATGTAAAGCAATAAAACACAAATGAAAATTGCTATCTAGAAAGCTTTTAAAACTAGTCGAATCCTAAGGTGAGGCTTCTTGGCACTTTGGAACCTTGAAGACACACTCACCGTCTAAGATGTATTAATCCACTAATTAATCAATGTCCTTGCAAATTACAACTCAAAGAAATACAAAGAAATTAGGTTAACAAATTTTGATGCACAAAAATTTAAAGTCCTATTCTATGCACTCCTTCACTTGTAGCTCCTTTGTGTATATTTGTGTATTTTTGTGTAAATTTTTCACAACTTTCCAATTTTATGCTGGACAGAATACTTCAAATTTGAGCTTGAAATTTTAACCACAGAAACTTCAATGTTTTAGCTCAATATAGGCGTTGGAATTTCACCAAAACAGTGAGCCAAATAATTGTAATAATTTTTCCGAAATCACTGCCGCGTCAGCGTTTTTTTCAGAGTCAGGATTTTTGCACTCTATTCGTATTTCATTTATCATTTTTTTTGTATTTTGAATTTTGATGTGCTTCTTTTTTTCACTTTTTCTTAACACATCAAACTACGCAAATCCAAAATTTCAGAATTGTTTACCAACAAATGTAATTTTTGGGAATGATTCCAGCCAGCACAGTAGCAGTGAAAACAGAGAAATCCTAACTTGGAATTAGAAAACGGTAAAGAAACTTCAAAAACACAATGGAAATGATTGGAAACGAACTTGTATGGAACTAACACACAAGTATGAACTCAAATATGAAAATATAAAAGGCACCAAAGCTTCAAAACCAGAAATATAAACTGCACTGAAAACAAAATCAAGCAACCAAATCAACAATAAAAGGCACCACTTGGAATTTATGACATTGTAGGATGAACATGACTTTGACAAAACTTGTATGGATTCAAAAATCAAAATGACTCAACCACAAACACTTTGCACCGATTAAAAACATCAATAAGACTCAAATAAAATAAAAATAGAACAGCCAACACAAAAGGAACCTAAAACAGTTTGAAAATGGAAGTTCAAGATCAAGTTGAACCAAAAATACCAAATAAAAATTTAAAAACAGCAACACCAACTTAAAAAGAAATTAAAAACAGCAAGACATTTAAGGATATGATGAACAACATGGAATAAAGAAGAAGACTCAAAAAATAAAATGAAGAGAACACTTATCTCTTGAAGAACCAAAGCTCTGATACCAAATGATAGGTTGTTCTTCATGACCATTTGTTCTTCTTAAAATATGAGGTAAAAAGGTGGTGGAAGCTATGGATGATATGGGTCAAGGATGACTCATATAGAGTTATGGGTTCCTTGTAGGTGCATGAAAGGTATGGAGAGTGATAGGTTAGGCCAAATCACTTGGAGGAAGGTGAAGATGAAGATCAAAGTGTCTAACCTAGAGAGACTAGACAAAGAGTAGAAGCTAGCATAATTTTGGCAGCATTTACTCATATAAATTGATCTTAAAAAAACATGAGCCAAAGCACCCTATTTATAGGAGATGGTGCCTTGGAGAGTAAGGAACAAGGGTAGGATGGGGAATACATAAAAGAGGGGGCTGCTAGGGTGTTGACTAAAGGTCAATGCAGCCCCTTAGCATGCTTCTAGAAGGTAGGGCTACATTCCTACCCTAAAAGGCCTAGGTACAAGCTAAATTGTTAAATACACCCCCGATTGTGCTAAATGAACCCTACTCTACTAAAATTATAAATAAACTAAAATTAATTTATGCTCAGCTCCCATGGCTTGGGCTTTACTCCTTGTAGTCCTCTGAAGGGTCTTTGAATATGTAGAGAAAAGTTTCTCTGCCATCAGTAGTAGAGTCCCACTCTTCTTGAATCCTCTTTGCCATGGACCTAGTTGTTGGGCCTGAGCTTAGGCCTCTTCCATCACGAATGGCATTACTTTGTAGCAGTAGCATGATCTCTCTGTCATGAAGGCAGTCTTCTCCTCATCCATAGGATGCATCTTGATCTGATTATACCCCGAGAAGGCATTCAGAAAGCTCAACAATTTGCACCCTGCTACGCTGTCAACCAGGGCGTCTATACTTGGCAAAGGATATGAGTCCTTTGGAAAAGCCTTGTTTAAATCCGTGAAATCGACGCACATGCGCCATTTCCCATTGCTTTTCTTAACCAGTACAACATTAACGAGCCACTCGGGGTATTGGATCTCCCGAATGTGGCCTGCTACGAGGAGCTTCTGCGTTTCAACTCTGATCGCCTGCCTCTTCTCATCGTTGAACTTTCGCCTTCTTTGTCGCACTGATCTAACCTGCGGGTCCATTGCCAGATGATGGCACAAGAAATCAGGGTCGATACCAGGCATATCCGAAGCAGACCACGCAAACGCGTCTAGATGCCTCTCTATCACCCCAACGATCTGGTCTTGTGCTTCACGATTCAGAGATTTCCCTAACTTGAAGACCTTGCCTTTTATCTTCCTTTCAACCCACTCTTCCACTGGTTGAAGTCTCCTTTCACTGGCGATCACCGCTCTGGCGATCCCTGTCTCCCTAGCCTCTTCAGGGCGATCAGCATTTCCACCTCCTTCCTCAACACCTACCATACGTGCATTCCCCTCGGCGATCACCTCCATCGCAACATCGATGACTTGCCCCCCTTCTCGCCTTGATTCTACGCCAGGAGGCGGCGTGGTTGTGACGTAGCTTACTAATCGCTTGTTCTTGAGGCTTTTTTCGTAACACTTCTTTGCCTCCTTTTGATCAGATCGCAGGGTTATTACCACACCTTCCATTGAAGGGAGCTTAACCTTCATGTGCCTTGTTGAAGGCACCGCCCCTATCCGGTTGAGAGTTGGCCTCCCTAACAGGATGTTGTATGCTGAGGGGGCATTCACGATAAGGTACTTGATTTTCTCCGTTCTTGAAGCCGCTTCATCCGTGAATGTGGTTCTTAACTCAATATACCCCCTGACCTCCACCTGATCGCCAGCGAAACCATACAAACATCCTCCAGAAGGCAAAGTGACCGCAAAAGCAATGAATCAGCATAAAAACACAAGGCAATGTGATTGTAAAGCGGTAAATTATTTACAAGTCAAGTGTTATAAATTAAAGAGGTGATTACAAGAAGTTCATGGGTTCAGCTATTACAAATCAAGAGACCTAAACCCTAGGTGCGAGTTGCCCATCGACAACCTGCATCGACACGAAGAAGGGAGAGAGGTCCATCTCGGGATGCACGCAGGCAACCTAAGCAAGGGCATCATCAAACCCTGCTGCATAGGCGTCAGCAGCTTCTTTAGTCAGCTCGGCCTTGGTCTTCTAGAGGAGTGTTTATCATTAGGAGTCAGGTTAGTTTAACCTTGGGCAGCAGCAGCACCCAGAGAAGTACCAGCGGGGGCTGAGCCACCTGCATCAGTGAGTGCTGCCTTGCGATGAGCAAGCAGCTCAGCTAGTCTCCTTTTCTTCTCTGTATTGAGCCCATGTCTGCACCAAAACAATAAGCATAAGAAGACAGTTCAACACAATACACAATAACATCAAATACAAGCAGAGACAGTTAAAAGGCAGAAAAATAGGTACCAATGTAACTCTTGAGGACTTGGCGTTGTACTCATGCTTAATAAGCTGGGTAGTGTTAAACACCACTCCCAAGCTTGAAAGAAGCTGGCATAATTCGCGATCAAGTGGGGCCAGCTCCTCGAGACCCCTGGGTTTCTTGAATGTCAGCTTTTCCACCCAGTACAGGGGAAATCCATCTAGCAGGGTGGGGTCGTAGGCGCTGCAGCACACCCTAAAGAACTTCACTTTGAAGCCCTTGTAGGATTGCTGGAAGTGAGTCAGGAGGACTCTCCTCGCCACCCCATTGAGGCTTACCCAAAGCTTCTTCTCAGGGTTCTTCGCTTCGAGGAAGTGGAGGAAGACGTCCACAGAAGGGGGGTGCCCAAGGTGGTTGCACAGGATGGCGAAGGCCCTCACAAAAGCCCAGCTGTTGGGGTGCAGTTGGGCAGGGGCCACGTTGAGCTCTGTGATGAGTTCCCGCTCAAACCCGGAGAGGGGCAAGCGAAGCTTGATTCGCTTGAAGACGGTGGCGTAGGGGAAGAAGAAGGGCTCCCCATCGTTGGAGCGATTGTCAACACATACGGGTTCGCCCACTATGCAAGGTCGAACCGAGACGTATGCATTGCACTCCCTACCAAACACGCGGCCCTTGATCTCAGCCTCATCATCTCTGTGCCTCTTCAAGTCCTCGCAGGTGGTGAGTTTGGAGGTTTCAGCGAGGAGGTCAGCAGAGGCCCAAGGGTAGAGGGCTCTGTAGTCAACCGAGGGAGGAGGGTTGGAAGTGGTTTTGGTTCTCGCCATCTCGAAGAAAGCTAAAAAAGGAGAGGCAAAAGGAAGGAAAACGAGGGTTTAGAAGAAGTGATGGTGTGGCTCAATGAATCAGAAGAACAAAGACTCAAAGACGAAGAACATAAACAGTACAAAATAGAAAACCTAAGGTGCAGGAATTATAAACAGAGCCAAAGCAGTTATTGCATGTTATGAATGGAGGAATCATGAAATAAGGGCGAGCCAAGGAATAAAAATCATACCTTTGAACGAGTTGAAGGTGAAGGGTCGTGAAGGTTGAAGTTGAAGTAGGAGCGTTTGAGGGAAAGAAAATGATCGAAGTAAAGCTTAAGCAAAAGTGATGGAACAGTGCAAAAGTGTGGGGTTATGAAAGGGTTTAACGTGAGCAAGGGAGCACAAACAGTAATGTCTTAGCCGTTGATCCAACCTAAAAAAGTATAGTGAGACGTCCCTTCGATGCACTGCTCACGTCCTTTCACCCAGAGCCATGTAGGTTGCCCAGGGCGATGACTTAGTCTCTTCGCTAAACAAGTTAACAGCTTGAGACTGGGGGCCTTGTGTACTGACCAGTCCTCGGACACCGAGAACAGTTAGTAATGGTGAGCCACATGAGCTGGGCTCCACAAGTAGCATGGGCCGGAGCCACGTGGGCTGGGTCACACGAACAGCATGGGCCAGTGTGCTGACTAGTTATCAGTATGTCGATCATCAGAGTAGGACGATGTGTCCTCGTCACAGAGTAGTACGATGTGTCCTTAGCAACAGAGTAGGACGATGTGACATCGGCCTTTGGTGTTTCGAACAGTTGAACTAGACCGTGGAAGGTGGGTCCCGAGAACAATACCAGTTATCAGTAAAACACCTAGAGGTAGGGGGAAGCCTAAGTCACAAAGTACCCAAGCATGTGGTGTGAAAGGCACAACTAGGTGTAAGGATCTAGATAATTATTTGGAATAGAAGAAGTATAATTTTAATGAATTCTGAATATGTTATTACTTAAAACGAAAAGAGCTTGTAATGGAAATTTCATGGTGGTCAGACCTCGGATGTCGCCCAAGGTCTGAGGGCGGCGTGGTAGAGGTCGGTCGGTGGACCATAGTGGGTTCCAGATATCACATGTAGGGAGGTGTGATTTGAACCTTAGGAGCGCCATGCATGCAGAATAACTACGGGACTTTGCGCTTGGACATAAGGGATTTACCTTAGTGTTGCATGCTTAGGCACGTAAGGATTGAGTACTGAGCTGCCCTCGGACAGGAGAAGCTACCGACGTCACCGAGCCATGTGGGGGTGATAACACAGGCGTGGAGTAGTGGTAGGACGAGCCCTCAACAGGGTGTGACAATGTGGCATCAGTCGGCAGAAGCAAGGCGATGTGTCCTCGCCACATCAAGGACGATGAGAGATCGCCAGGGCGAGAGACACGCGGGCATCGCCAGGGCGAGAGACAGACGGTCATCGCCAGGATGAGGGACGCATCAGTCGTCTTCCAGGGGGAGACATCGGTCGTCTTCCAGGGAGAGACATCGTTCGTCCGCCAGGATGAAACATCGGTGGATGGTCATCACGCGAGGTCGTGTTCCACACAGCTGAGGTGGGGCCCAGGCTCCCAGCATGAGCGTCTTGCATGCGCGACACGTAGTCAGTGAGAGTGCTTCAGAACAGTGGCTCCAGAGAGTTGGTGTAACATCCCGCCAAAATAAAACCATACATACATGTATAATGAAAATAAAGGTAAACAAATAATATTGAAGAGTACATGATAATATATATAAAAGTAATGAAGTTGCTTCTCACAGGGAGTTTAATACATATTCGGTCACTTTTTCAGAAAGCGTAAGCAAAATACAACAAAATGGAAGAACAGGCGATCTCCTAACAAAAGGGCGATCTCCCATCAGACAGGCGATCTCCTATCATACAGGCGATCTCCTATCAGAAAACAAAAAGGGTGATCGCCTAACAGAACAGAGATAGGCGATCTCCTTCCGGCGACCACTCACCGAGGATCTCCACTTCCTGCAACATCATCTGCTCCCGTGTAAATTATACACGATCATCACAGTTTTAAGAAAAGGCATCCACAAAACGAAAATGCAGGGGTAAGCTAGATATTTGAAAGAGAGTTTAGATATGAACTGACAAATCAAGATAAAACCAATTTAAGACACCCACGTAAAACCATCAAGTAAATCACATATTTCACAATTTCCTCAAGAGTCTTTCTATTTCACAAACTGCATCAAGTGTCTATCAATTCAATGTTTCTCATTTCTCACGTCAGACTTCCACTGACTCACAATTCATAGACACAAGACTCTAATTCCGGAAAACTCGTGCGTTGAACTTAGCGTCCAGAGACTTGCACCTGTCATACTAAAAGGCTGAAAAGTTCCCACAGCCATGCGCATCACAAAATCTCCATATCATCATTATCACAGTATGACAGGGTGAACCCATACAACAGGCCGAACTCGTCCTTTTTCAAACGAGGTACCCATACGTATGAACCTCCTTCGACTCTCACCACTGAATGACTTCATCTAAGTGATTCCATTATTTCAGCAGAGTCAGGATCGTCTCATTACACCAGGACACTCACAGATCAATACACATTCTACACAATCTTACACGGTACTTTCTTTCCTGAAAGTACTATGCCTCGATCCATATTCACCACATTCAACACATCATATAAACACTCAAATGAATACTTCAAATCACAGCAACAATCATTTCAACAAATGATTCCAGTCACAGCAAAACTCATGACAAGGTTCAGATTTTCGAATATCACATTTAAATCTCAAACAGTTTTCAAACAACGCAAAAACAGGAGATCATTCAATAACAGATGAAAACCGGCGATCACCTCCAGAAACCGGCGATCACGAACAGAACTGGGTTTTCTTAAGCAAGAACATTTTGAACACCGGCGACCACGTCGCCCCCAACATCAAAATCATCACACATACAGTTTTCCATTAGAAGTAAGGCTAGCTTCCCTTACCTGGACTTGCGCAAACACCAGGAGCTCCGAAATCCAACGAAGCCTAAAGAACGCCTTGGCTCTGTTTTTGCGTCTGTTTTGAAGGACTTGCAGAGAACTTCCCAGGTGCTCTAATGGTGGCTGCCGCTCGTCGTACTCTTGTGTGAAGGTGCCAGAATCGCAGCGCGAAGGAGAGAAATGGAGGAGAAAGGAGGTAGTTCACTCTTTCGCTCTTGAACAACTGAAATGTTTTGTTCCCTCAGCAGTGGGTTTTTCCATCTTAAACCAACTTGTCCACAAAAGCAGCTGCCACCACCCACTCTGCAGGGAAGTCTGAGTGTACCTTTCTCTGAACAGTACGACTACGGTTGTCTCTTGTGCATGCCAACCACTGCTCTGAACAGTACGACCGCGAGTGTCTCTTGCGCATGCCAACATTCTGATGTCACTGTTCTGAACCAACACTTTTTGTCTACGTGTCGCGCGTGCCGCGCGTCTCATGCTGGGAGTCTGGGTCCCACCTTCTCTGTGTGCAACTCGACATCGCGCGATCACCTTTCACCGATGACCACTGGCGCGATGACATCTCACGCGAAGACTATCCACCGATGTCCTCTCGCGCGAAGACTATCCACCGATGTCCTCTCGCGCGAAGACTAACCCCCCGATGTCCTCTCGCGCGAAGACTATCCACCGATGACATTCCGCGCGATGACTAACCCGCATGCCTCGCGCCCTGGCGATCACGTGTAGTCTAGGCGACCGGCGATTATGTGTTAACAAGGAACTCTTGTAGTCTTCTAAGCTACACTTTCCTTCCTTTTTATTTTAAATAAAAACATACTTAGAATTCATTTAAAATATACCCTTTTATTCCAATTTAATTTTACAGGTCCTTACATTCTCCCCATCAAGAAAAAATTTTCGTCCCCGAAAATTGAATTACAAGGAAAAGAGGTATGGATAAGCCTCTCTCATGGGTTCTTCTAACTCCCAAGTTGAATCCCCCGATCTCTCATCCCACACCACTTTCACCATGTTGATGGTCTTGCCTCTGAGCTGTTTACTTTGCCGATCGTCAATCCTGACTGGTTTCGCTTCAAACGGCAATTCATCCCTGACCTGCACATCGTCCACTTCCAGCACGTGATTCGGGTCTGCCATGTACTTCCTCAGCTGTGATACGTGAAGGACATTATGCAGATTCGCCAAAAGGGGAAGTAGGGCGATCTCTCACGCTACAGGACTTATCTTCCTCAAGATCTGGTATGGTCCAACAACTTAGGAGACAGCTTCTTTGATCTGATAGCTCGTCCTACACCCTTGGTTGGCGTCACTCTCATAAACACATGGTCTCCAGCAGCAAACTCCAAAGGTCTTCTCCTCTGATCCGCATAGGACTTCTGTCGGCTTTGAGACGCTCTCATTCTGCGTTTAAACCTCAAGATCTCATCATCGCCCATCACAAAGCCTCTAGCCTGGTCGGTCCCTAGTGACTCCACAGTCCGCCTCAGACTAGGGTCCTCCAACTGCTTATCCTTGATCTTTCCAACGAAGTCATTAGTCATAGCCAGCTTACTACAACTAATGTGATTTGTATGAAATTCTACCCCAAGGTTTAAGTCTCTGAACTGCTCGATCAGTTTCTGCTCTTCCATCATCATGGTGGCTACTTGTATTGATTTTCCACTCAAAGCGTCTGCCACTACATTGGCCTTCCCTGGATGATACATGAGTTGAAAATCGTAGTCCTTTAGAAACTCCATCCACCTTCTTTGTCTCATGTTTAGCTCCTTCTGATCGAACAGGTAATTCAAGCTTTTATGGTCACTGAACACCTGGAACCGAGCTCCATATAAAAAGTGCCTCCAGATCGCCAATTCCAAGTCATCGGCTGGAGCCATCCTGAAAGGTGCCATTGACACTGGTCCAGCTCCAGGTACCAAATCAATAGAGAATTCCACTTCTCTCTTAGGAGGTAACCCAGGTACTTCATCTGGAAATACATCCGTGAAGTCTTTCACTACATGTATCCTGTTTACGTCCCCTTCATTCTTCACTTCCAACCGAGCTAATCATCACGAGACACCTCTCCCTTCTTCCAACTCCGACCACCCATGCTGAGCAGATATCACATCTGGCTCTTGGAGATCGGGAAACACCACTTTCTGCCTACCGCAGTCTATGAGAATGTGATTGGCAGATAGCTAATCCATTCCCAGGATAACATCCAGGTCCTGAAGAGGTAGGCAGATCAAATTCACTTTGAATCTGCGTCCCTCTACTATCACTGGACATTCGGGGCAAACTGTAGAGGTCAGCACCTGTCCTGACGCAGGTGTAGAGACCAACAGTTCGAAAGGTAACTCCCTCACTATAAGGCCCAACTCGGCTACACACAGGCTTGACACAAAGGAGTGTGTCGCTCCGGAATCAAACAAAATTCTAACGCATCTACCAGCTATAGAGTAAACACTTTGTACTAAGTTACCTGACTGAGGTGCCTCTGCTCCAGACATGGCAAACACTCTCCCTGCTGCCTGAGGTCGGCTGCCTTCGTTCCTCAACTGCTGGGAACCAACGGGTTGAGTCATCCTTTTTCTATTAGGACAATCTCTAGAAATGTGCCCCATCTCTTGGCAGGTGAAACACCTGGGTCTCCATGTCTGTTGTTGTTGAAACTGGGGCGGTGCTGCTCCTGTCCTATGTTGTGGAGGTCTCGCATAAGGTTTATTCTGTTGCTGCTGCACCTTTGCCTGCCCACTGGAGGAACCTCCTGGGTGAGACCTGATCACCCGCGAATCACCTTTTTCCAGAGTCTCCACCATCTTCGCCTTCTCCACCAAGGCGTGAAATTCCCTGATGCACATCGGGGCTATGGTCCTCTTCAGCCCATGCCTCAGTCCTTCTTCGAATTTCCTACACCTCCAAGCCTCGGAGGTAGCTTGGGTATAAAATCGGGCGAGGTACTCAAACCGAGCAACGTAAGCATTCACTGACATCTCCCCCTGTTCCAACCTGAGGAATTCAGCTTCTTTGGCAAACCTTGCACTATCTGGGAAGTATTTCTCCAGAAACTTCACCCTGAAGCTCTCCCAGTCTGATACTTCTTCTCGGGCTTCCATCATTTGCTGAGTTCCCATCCACCAGAACTCAGCTTCTCCAGACAAAAGATATGTGGCAAACACCAGCTTCTTGTCTTCAGGGCAGGAGGTCGCCCTGAAGATTTTCTCTAACCCCCTGACCCACTGATCTGCTTGATCGGGGGTAACGTTCCCACTGAACTTAGGTGGGTTGTGCCTGAGGAACTCGGTCAGTCCCATCTGCTCCTGAGGCTGACCGACGTTGGGAGTTGTTGCGGCCGATCTGGCGGTCTCCAAATGTTGCATTGTAGCTTGGTGATTTTGAGACATCGCCGCATTCTGCTGCTGGATGGCACTTGCCATCATCTCGATGGCCTTGGCGATCTGACCCATTTCAGAAGAAGGTTGGGGAGGGGTAGAGGGTCTACGTGCCATCACTCTCCGTTTCGGATCTTGAAACTATGAGTTTTCTATATTCCCTACAACTACAAGAATGAGATCGATAAGAAATCAATTCATTCAAGGGGTACCATCTAGACCTTACAAAGGTCAGCATCTCAAAGTCATTAAGAATTTGAGTTCATCAACAGGATTATAACACTCCTAACTTCAAACAAAACACCAGAACAGTTACTGGTGTGCAATCATCAATCCAAACAACCACTCTCAGTCAATTACAAGAACACTCAATAAATCACACCAGAATTCAATGTAGGCTAAACATCAAACCTCTGGAATTAAGATTAAGAATCATCCCGATCCAGTTATGAGTGTGCACCCTCATCACTTTATCAAGATCCTCTCATTCTTAGTACCAAGATTTTCAATTAGGGCATACATTCTCTAAGGCACACACAAAATTTCAATACAAAAACGTTTTGAAAACCTTTCACTATAGTTGTTATTTGAAACTCAAATAGATTTTATGAGCAGAAGAAACACAATGGATCCACAGCCCTCAGGTCATCCTAAGGACGAACTGCTCTGATACCATTAATGTAACATCCCGCCAAAATAAAACCATACATATATGCATAATGAAAATAAAGGTAAACAAATAATATTGAAGAGTACATGATAATATATATAAAAGTAATGAAGTTGCTTCTCACAGGGAGTTTAATACATATTCGGTCACTTTTTCAGAAAGCGTAAGCAAAATACAACAAAATGGAAGAACAGGCGATCTCCTAACAAAAGGGCGATCTCCCATCAGACAGGCGATCTCCTATCATACAGGCGATCTCCTATCAGAAAACAAAAAGGGGTGATCGCCTAACAGAACAGAGATAGGCGATCTCCTTCCGGCGACCACTCACCGAGGATCTCCACTTCCTGCAACATCATCTGCTCCCGTGTAAATTATACACGATCATCACAGTTTTAAGAAAAGGCATCCACAAAACGAAAATGCAGGGGTAAGCTAGATATTTGAAAGAGAGTTTAGATATGAACTGACAAATCAAGATAAAACCAATTTAAGACACCCACGTAAAACCATCAAGTAAATCACATATTTCACAATTTCCTCAAGAGTCTTTCTATTTCACAAACTGCATCAAGTGTCTATCAATTCAATGTTTCTCATTTCTCACGTCAGACTTCCACTGACTCACAATTCATAGACACAAGACTCTAATTCCGGAAAACTCGTGCGTTGAACTTAGCGTCCAGAGACTTGCACCTGTCATACTAAAAGGCTGAAAAGTTCCCACAGCCATGCGCATCACAAAATCTCCATATCATCATTATCACAGTATGACAGGGTGAACCCATACAACAGGCCGAACTCGTCCTTTTTCAAACGAGGTACCCATACGTATGAACCTCCTTCGACTCTCACCACTGAATGACTTCATCTAAGTGATTCCATTATTTCAGCAGAGTCAGGATCGTCTCATTACACCAGGACACTCACAGATCAATACACATTCTACACAATCTTACACGGTACTTTCTTTCCTGAAAGTACTATGCCTCGATCCATATTCACCACATTCAACACATCATATAAACACTCAAATGAATACTTCAAATCACAGCAACAATCATTTCAACAAATGATTCCAGTCACAGCAAAACTCATGCCAAGGTTCAGATTTTCGAATATCACATTGAAATCTCAAACAGTTTTCAAACAACGCAAAAACAGGAGATCATTCAATAACAGATGAAAACCGGCGATCACCTCCAGAAACCGGCGATCACGAACAGAAACTGGGTTTTCTTAAGCAAGAACATTTTGAACACCGGCGACCACGTCGCCCCCAACATCAAAATCATCACACATACAGTTTTCCATTAGAAGTAAGGCTAGCTTCCCTTACCTGGACTTGCGCAAACACCAGGAGCTCCGAAATCCAACGAAGCCTAAAGAACGCCTTGGCTCTGTTTTTGCGTCTGTTTTGAAGGACTTGCAGAGAACTTCCCAGGTGCTCTAATGGTGGCTGCCGCTCGTCGTACTCTTGTGTGAAGGTGCCAGAATCGCAGCGCGAAGGAGAGAAATGGAGGAGAAAGGAGGTAGTTCACTCTTTCGCTCTTGAACAACTGAAATGTTTTGTTCCCTCAGCAGTGGGTTTTTCCATCTTAAACCAACTTGTCCACAAAAGCAGCTGCCACCACCCACTCTGCAGGGAAGTCTGAGTGTACCTTTCTCTGAACAGTATGACTATGGTTGTCTCTTGTGCATGCCAACCACTGCTCTGAACAGTACGACCGCGAGTGTCTCTTGCGCATGCCAACATTCTGATGTCACTGTTCTGAACCAACACTTTTTGTCTACGTGTCGCGCGTGCCGCGCGTCTCATGCTGGGAGTCTGGGTCCCACCTTCTCTGTGTGCAACTCGACATCGCGCGATCACCTTTCACCGATGACCACTGGCGCGATGTCATCTCACGCGAAGACTATCCACCGATGTCCTCTCGCGCGAAGACTATCCACCGATGTCCTCTCGCGCGAAGACTAACCCCCCGATGTCCTCTCGCGCGAAGACTATCCACCGATGACATTCCGCGCGATGACTAACCCGCATGCCTCGCGCCCTGGCGATCACGTGTAGTCTAGGCGACCGGCGATTATGTGTTAACAAGGAACTCTTGTAGTCTTCTAAGCTACACTTTCCTTCCTTTTTATTTTAAATAAAAACATACTTAGAATTCATTTAAAATATACCCTTTTATTCCAATTTAATTTTACAGGTCCTTACATTCTCCCCATCAAGAAAAAATTTTCGTCCCCGAAAATTGAATTACAAGGAAAAGAGGTATGGATAAGCCTCTCTCATGGGTTCTTCTAACTCCCAAGTTGAATCCCCCGATCTCTCATCCCACACCACTTTCACCATGTTGATGGTCTTGCCTCTGAGCTGTTTACTTTGCCGATCGTCAATCCTGACTGGTTTCGCTTCAAACGGCAATTCATCCCTGACCTGCACATCGTCCACTTCCAGCACGTGATTCGGGTCTGCCATGTACTTCCTCAGCTGTGATACGTGAAGGACATTATGCAGATTCGCCAAAAGGGGAAGTAGGGCGATCTCTCACGCTACAGGACTTATCTTCCTCAAGATCTGGTATGGTCCAACAACTTAGGAGACAGCTTCTTTGATCTGATAGCTCGTCCTACACCCTTGGTTGGCGTCACTCTCATAAACACATGGTCTCCAGCAGCAAACTCCAAAGGTCTTCTCCTCTGATCCGCATAGGACTTCTGTCGGCTTTGAGACGCTCTCATTCTGCGTTTAAACCTCAAGATCTCATCATCGCCCATCACAAAGCCTCTAGCCTGGTCGGTCCCTAGTGACTCCACAGTCCGCCTCAGACTAGGGTCCTCCAACTGCTTATCCTTGATCTTTCCAACGAAGTCATTAGTCATAGCCAGCTTACTACAACTAATGTGATTTGTATGAAATTCTACCCCAAGGTTTAAGTCTCTGAACTGCTCGATCAGTTTCTGCTCTTCCATCATCATGGTGGCTACTTGTATTGATTTTCCACTCAAAGCGTCTGCCACTACATTGGCCTTCCCTGGATGATACATGAGTTGAAAATCGTAGTCCTTTAGAAACTCCATCCACCTTCTTTGTCTCATGTTTAGCTCCTTCTGATCGAACAGGTAATTCAAGCTTTTATGGTCACTGAACACCTGGAACCGAGCTCCATATAAAAAGTGCCTCCAGATCGCCAATTCCAAGTCATCGGCTGGAGCCATCCTGAAAGGTGCCATTGACACTGGTCCAGCTCCAGGTACCAAATCAATAGAGAATTCCACTTCTCTCTTAGGAGGTAACCCAGGTACTTCATCTGGAAATACATCCGTGAAGTCTTTCACTACATGTATCCTGTTTACGTCCCCTTCATTCTTCACTTCCAACCGAGCTAATCATCACGAGACACCTCTCCCTTCTTCCAACTCCGACCACCCATGCTGAGCAGATATCACATCTGGCTCTTGGAGATCGGGAAACACCACTTTCTGCCTACCGCAGTCTATGAGAATGTGATTGGCAGATAGCTAATCCATTCCCAGGATAACATCCAGGTCCTGAAGAGGTAGGCAGATCAAATTCACTTTGAATCTGCGTCCCTCTACTATCACTGGACATTCGGGGCAAACTGTAGAGGTCAGCACCTGTCCTGACGCAGGTGTAGAGACCAACAGTTCGAAAGGTAACTCCCTCACTATAAGGCCCAACTCGGCTACACACAGGCTTGACACAAAGGAGTGTGTCGCTCCGGAATCAAACAAAATTCTAACGCATCTACCAGCTATAGAGTAAACACTTTGTACTAAGTTACCTGACTGAGGTGCCTCTGCTCCAGACATGGCAAACACTCTCCCTGCTGCCTGAGGTCGGCTGCCTTCGTTCCTCAACTGCTGGGAACCAACGGGTTGAGTCATCCTTTTTCTATTAGGACAATCTCTAGAAATGTGCCCCATCTCTTGGCAGGTGAAACACCTGGGTCTCCATGTCTGTTGTTGTTGAAACTGGGGCGGTGCTGCTCCTGTCCTATGTTGTGGAGGTCTCGCATAAGGTTTATTCTGTTGCTGCTGCACCTTTGCCTGCCCACTGGAGGAACCTCCTGGGTGAGACCTGATCACCCGCGAATCACCTTTTTCCAGAGTCTCCACCATCTTCGCCTTCTCCACCAAGGCGTGAAATTCCCTGATGCACATCGGGGCTATGGTCCTCTTCAGCCCATGCCTCAGTCCTTCTTCGAATTTCCTACACCTCCAAGCCTCGGAGGTAGCTTGGGTATAAAATCGGGCGAGGTACTCAAACCGAGCAACGTAAGCATTCACTGACATCTCCCCCTGTTCCAACCTGAGGAATTCAGCTTCTTTGGCAAACCTTGCACTATCTGGGAAGTATTTCTCCAGAAACTTCACCCTGAAGCTCTCCCAGTCTGATACTTCTTCTCGGGCTTCCATCATTTGCTGAGTTCCCATCCACCAGAACTCAGCTTCTCCAGACAAAAGATATGTGGCAAACACCAGCTTCTTGTCTTCAGGGCAGGAGGTCGCCCTGAAGATTTTCTCTAACCCCCTGACCCACTGATCTGCTTGATCGGGGGTAACGTTCCCACTGAACTTAGGTGGGTTGTGCCTGAGGAACTCGGTCAGTCCCATCTGCTCCTGAGGCTGACCGACGTTGGGAGTTGTTGCGGCCGATCTGGCGGTCTCCAAATGTTGCATTGTAGCTTGGTGATTTTGAGACATCGCCGCATTCTGCTGCTGGATGGCACTTGCCATCATCTCGATGGCCTTGGCGATCTGACCCATTTCAGAAGAAGGTTGGGGAGGGGTAGAGGGTCTACGTGCCATCACTCTCTGTTTCGGATCTTGAAACTATGAGTTTTCTATATTCCCTACAACTACAAGAATGAGATCGATAAGAAATCAATTCATTCAAGGGGTACCATCTAGACCTTACAAAGGTCAGCATCTCAAAGTCATTAAGAATTTGAGTTCATCAACAGGATTATAACACTCCTAACTTCAAACAAAACACCAGAACAGTTACTGGTGTGCAATCATCAATCCAAACAACCACTCTCAGTCAATTACAAGAACACTCAATAAATCACACCAGAATTCAATGTAGGCTAAACATCAAACCTCTGGAATTAAGATTAAGAATCATCCCGATCCAGTTATGAGTGTGCACCCTCATCACTTTATCAAGATCCTCTCATTCTTAGTACCAAGATTTTCAATTAGGGCATACATTCTCTAAGGCACACACAAAATTTCAATACAAAAACGTTTTGAAAACCTTTCACTATAGTTGTTATTTGAAACTCAAATAGATTTTATGAGCAGAAGAAACACAATGGATCCACAGCCCTCAGGTCATCCTAAGGACGAACTGCTCTGATACCATTAATGTAACATCCCGCCAAAATAAAACCATACATACATGTATAATGAAAATAAAGGTAAACAAATAATATTGAAGAGTACATGATAATATATATAAAAGTAATGAAGTTGCTTCTCACAGGGAGTTTAATACATATTCGGTCACTTTTTCAGAAAGCGTAAGCAAAATACAACAAAATGGAAGAACAGGCGATCTCCTAACAAAAGGGCGATCTCCCATCAGACAGGCGATCTCCTATCATACAGGCGATCTCCTATCAGAAAACAAAAAGGGGTGATCGCCTAACAGAACAGAGATAGGCGATCTCCTTCCGGCGACCACTCACCGAGGATCTCCACTTCCTGCAACATCATCTGCTCCCGTGTAAATTATACACGATCATCACAGTTTTAAGAAAAGGCATCCACAAAACGAAAATGCAGGGGTAAGCTAGATATTTGAAAGAGAGTTTAGATATGAACTGACAAATCAAGATAAAACCAATTTAAGACACCCACGTAAAACCATCAAGTAAATCACATATTTCACAATTTCCTCAAGAGTCTTTCTATTTCACAAACTGCATCAAGTGTCTATCAATTCAATGTTTCTCATTTCTCACGTCAGACTTCCACTGACTCACAATTCATAGACACAAGACTCTAATTCCGGAAAACTCGTGCGTTGAACTTAGCGTCCAGAGACTTGCACCTGTCATACTAAAAGGCTGAAAAGTTCCCACAGCCATGCGCATCACAAAATCTCCATATCATCATTATCACAGTATGACAGGGTGAACCCATACAACAGGCCGAACTCGTCCTTTTTCAAACGAGGTACCCATACGTATGAACCTCCTTCGACTCTCACCACTGAATGACTTCATCTAAGTGATTCCATTATTTCAGCAGAGTCAGGATCGTCTCATTACACCAGGACACTCACAGATCAATACACATTCTACACAATCTTACACGGTACTTTCTTTCCTGAAAGTACTATGCCTCGATCCATATTCACCACATTCAACACATCATATAAACACTCAAATGAATACTTCAAATCACAGCAACAATCATTTCAACAAATGATTCCAGTCACAGCAAAACTCATGCCAAGGTTCAGATTTTCGAATATCACATTTAAATCTCAAACAGTTTTCAAACAACGCAAAAACAGGAGATCATTCAATAACAGATGAAAACCGGCGATCACCTCCAGAAACCGGCGATCACGAACAGAACTGGGTTTTCTTAAGCAAGAACATTTTGAACACCGGCGACCACGTCGCCCCCAACATCAAAATCATCACACATACAGTTTTCCATTAGAAGTAAGGCTAGCTTCCCTTACCTGGACTTGCGCAAACACCAGGAGCTCCGAAATCCAACGAAGCCTAAAGAACGCCTTGGCTCTGTTTTTGCGTCTGTTTTGAAGGACTTGCAGAGAACTTCCCAGGTGCTCTAATGGTGGCTGCCGCTCGTCGTACTCTTGTGTGAAGGTGCCAGAATCGCAGCGCGAAGGAGAGAAATGGAGGAGAAAGGAGGTAGTTCACTCTTTCGCTCTTGAACAACTGAAATGTTTTGTTCCCTCAGCAGTGGGTTTTTCCATCTTAAACCAACTTGTGCACAAAAGCAGCTGCCACCACCCACTCTGCAGGGAAGTCTGAGTGTACCTTTCTCTGAACAGTACGACTACGGTTGTCTCTTGTGCATGCCAACCACTGCTCTGAACAGTACGACCGCGAGTGTCTCTTGCGCATGCCAACATTCTGATGTCACTGTTCTGAACCAACACTTTTTGTCTACGTGTCGCGCGTGCCGCGCGTCTCATGCTGGGAGTCTGGGTCCCACCTTCTCTGTGTGCAACTCGACATCGCGCGATCACCTTTCACCGATGACCACTGGCGCGATGACATCTCACGCGAAGACTATCCACCGATGTCCTCTCGCGCGAAGACTATCCACCGATGTCCTCTCGCGCGAAGACTAACCCCCCGATGTCCTCTCGCGCGAAGACTATCCACCGATGACATTCCGCGCGATGACTAACCCGCATGCCTCGCGCCCTGGCGATCACGTGTAGTCTAGGCGACCGGCGATTATGTGTTAACAAGGAACTCTTGTAGTCTTCTAAGCTACACTTTCCTTCCTTTTTATTTTAAATAAAAACATACTTAGAATTCATTTAAAATATACCCTTTTATTCCAATTTAATTTTACAGGTCCTTACAGTTGGTATTTAAAAGTGACCCAGAGTTGGTGTGCGCAGAGACCCACGTGGCCATACTGTTAGAGGAAACCCACACGCAAGGTTGCTCAGAGAGTGGGTAATGGCAGTGAAGGCTAAAGAGTCGTTCGACCTTAAGAGCTGAGGGAATCAGCTCATTTAGTTCCCCTTTCTCCTTTCTCCTCCACTCGAAGACGCAGCTATCCTCACGTACCAGTGCTACGATCGGCGACTGCCATTGTCCTTCTGGGAAGTCTCTGCAAGTTCTCCCGTCAGGACGCTAGAACAGAGTTAGGACATCTTTAAGCTTCGGTGGGTTTTGGAGCTCTTAGTGATTTTGCGCAAGTCCAGGTAAGGGAAGCTAGCATTTTCGTTTATAAAAACTTTAGGCGAGTAGGTTCTGAAGTGAGGGCGACGTGGTCGCCGGTTTCATATTCTATTTCACGATGCTCTGTTTTTATGTGTGGGGCGACGTGATCGCCGGTTTTAATGCAAATTTTGAAATCCCCTGTTTTAGTGTCGTTTTGAAATTGTTTGAGATTGAAAGGTGAAATGCATATGATATTCAAAAATCTGAACTTTGGTATGATTATTTCTGTGATTGGGATTGTTTAAAAAAAGATTCAAAATATTATATGATGGAATTGTGCTTTTACGTGTGGTATGATGTACTGGATGAATGTGAAAGAGTGATCAAAGCATAGTATTTTCAGGAAAGAAAATACCGTGTGGAGATTTTATGAGGGTATATTGATCTGTGAGTATCCTGTGAATGAGGCGATCCTGACTCTGCTGATATGATGGAATCACATAGATGAAGTCATTCAGTTGGTGAGAGTCGAAGGAGGTCCATATGTATGGGTAAGTCGTTTGAAAGATCACTGACTTGACCTGTTATATGGATTAACCCTGTCATACTGAGAGAGTGAGGATATTGAGATTGAGATCGAGATTATGTTTATGCGCATAGCTGTGGGAACTTTACAGCAATGTAGTATGACAGGTGCAGGTCTCTGGATGCTAAGTTCAACGCACGAGTCTTCCGGAAGTAGAGTCATGTGTCTATGTGTTATGAGTCAGTGGAAAGTCTGACATGTGAACCATGAGTATTGAAGGTATTGAATAGACACTTGACAAGTTTGTGGAATATGGGGATATTGATGGTTGAAATTGATATAGATTATGAATGGTGTGAAGATTTATGCTTTCTATTGATATAAAGTTTCATATTTAAAGTTTTAAAAATATCTAGCTTACCCTTTTGTTGTGTATCGTGGTTATTTTTCTTAAACCTGTTGATCCAGCCCCTTGACCAGACGCTAGAGCTTCTTCTTCTAGCCTCCTCCTCCTCACCAGCTTCGCGCCAAGCACCTCAATGACTTCACCTGAAAGAACAAGTTGGCGCCTCTGCGGCCGGTTGAGCTCCGACGCTCAAGTTAGAGATTGGATCAATCAAGAAACTCAAAGAAAAACTCAGAGAAAAGCTTAGGACCGTGTATCAATCACTCTCTCAAAAATGAACTCCCCTCAATTCTGTTAAGAATTTCGTATATATACCTGAATCTTTCTCTCTCCTGACGGTTATCCCTCTTGACACGTGGAGGATATCTGGTCACACACGTGTCATCATCTAGAGAACCTACAACTGAGTCGTTACTTCCACTTTGCTCCTGCGGCTAAGTTATCCACACAGGGAGTAGCTTAGTGCGCTAGCTACTGTGGGCGCAGCCTTAACACGATGAACTGGCAGCCTTAACGTGATGAACTAATCTTCTCAAATGTACGGCGATTAGACAACCCGGTGATGTGAAAACCCCGGCGATAGGCGTGTATTGATCCACACGGCGATAGGCGTGTATTGATCTTCTCTCATAGGCGCGTATAGATCCACACACGGCGATAGGCGATTGCTAATCTGTGTTTCTTTACTTCTCGGGTTCAGCTTACAGGCGCTCGCCTGACACTGATCCGCAAGTGTTGGTCCCTTAACCACCCCAACCAATCACCATTCTGGGCGATCGCCTCTCCGATTCACTTGCTACCCTCTACCACATGACTCCTTTGAACGATCCACGTAATCAACTGTTGCTGACATCATCTACTGCTGATAGCCAACCAGATCACCTGTGATGATCGTGTATATTTGCACGGGAGCAGATGAGGTTGCAGGTAGTAGAGCTCCTCAGTGAGCATTTCTGGAGGAGGAGATCGCCGGTTTTTGAATGCTGTTGTTTTGAAAACTCCTGTATGGAGATGTATTAAAACTTCCTCGAAAAGGGATATTATTTTGAGGCACATTTGTATTAATGGATGAATTATATTATGTATATATCTATGTTAAATGTTGATATTATTGGTTCACCTTTATTTTATTATATAAAAATGACCAATATTTTGAGGGGCGTTACACTAGGCGCAGAGTCTTGGAAGTCATGAATACCCGTCATGGTTAGGGTTTCCAAGAGAAGCTGCATGCATGGCACGTGAATAGTTAGGAAACCCCCAGGACAGATGGCTCCAGAGATTAGGTGCACGAGTTGGTACCCGGGTGGCCATTCTGTTAGAGGTTGCACTTCAGTAAGAGAGGCCTGACGCGCTAGATTACACTAAGACTGGGTAATAGCGGCGCAACAACATTCCTCCAGAAACCCTAAATTCGGGTAATGGTAACAGAGGAAATCCTAGACTATATAAAGGGCAGTAAAAAACCTCATAAGGTACGCAACTTTTGAGACTAGAACTTTTACACACATACACACCATGTCTTTGCCCTAGTTATGACTTGAGCGTCGGAGTGCAAACGGCCTCTAGGGCGCCCCTTTGTGTTTACAGGTACAGAGTGTTTCGATCCAGTGAAGCATCAACCTAAGAAGGAAGAAGAGGGTGCGAGATTGTTGTTAGAGTCAATCGGAAGAACAGTTATTATTACGTATAAATATTTTCTGTTTCATGTTTGTTACATGTTAATACCTGTTGGTAGTCGTTGTTAGCCCTAAAAAGATAGGGACGTGCATTTATAACATAATGTTGGCTTGTGGTTTAGCACCTGAGGATTATTGGTGCCCGTGGTAGGTAGTTTTTTTTGTTAAAGATAAAAGATTAATGTGCTTATTTCAGTTGAGATTTGCTTCTCTCAAGTGAGAGTTTTTGCACACTAGACTGAAAATTGTTTATTTTTGTGAGCCCTTATTGACTTGAGCGTCAGAGTATAATCAACAGGTAGGGCGCCTTTTGTCACAACGGAGCCACGATTCAGAGCAGCAGGGAGACACGAGTCAATACCCAGCTGAGGCAGATCCAAGAAGAGGCGTTCAACCTTGTCAACCGGGCGAGAACAGGTTCCTTTAACCTTTGATAAGGATGTTTTCAATACTAAATCAAGTATAAAATTTTAGGAGGTAGACAATCTAAGTTTGATAACATAAATTGCTTCTCCTAAACAATATAAGCCAACTTCTAATCAAGCATCAGAAAAAGCTGCAATGATTGAATAAAAACTGTTCAACAAAGCTCAACACATAATTGATCAAGTATTGCAAACTAAATGACTCTTCAGTTACTGGATAAAGTGTTGGAATTTGCTAGATGGTCTAGAAATGTGTCAACATGGCTAACATTATCAGAGACAAAGAAAAGATTGATTGACAACACCTATATGATATTAAAGAAAGAATCAGAAGCTTTAATAACTCGCTACATTAGTAGAATCAAATTCTTTAAGATGTTCAAACCCCTTGCAACACTGATAATTTCTTTCTATAAACTTTTTTTATGATGTCAAAAAGGGGGAGAAAATATAGAAAAGTTTTGAAGAGATAGATCGGTTGATGGAGGACCATCCAAGCCACCATATAAAAGAATAAAGATAAAGGAACTGTCTATATAAAGGGTAGAATAGTCATGTTTAGGATTTGTATTTTGAACTAGTCTTAAGAGTAGTTTGTAAATAAATCAAAGACACTTGATCCTGCCGCGGACTTGAACGTGGAGGATGTGCCTCGTCACTCCTTCGTCTAGCCTTATGCAACTGCGCGTTCTGCAAGAATGCTCCAAGAACCTTCGCCGGAACTCCAAACAATGCCTGCAAAACAACACAGACGGCGCCTCTAGCGACCGTGTGCACTCCAACGCTCAAGTCAGGCAACAGGAACACCAAAAACTCCCACTAAACCTCTCTGTGAGACTCGTGTGTGCTCAGATCCACTTTCTCTCTCTCTGTAACTGAATTCTGTTATCACTGTGCTACGTGTACCAACGCTCTCACAATGACTCAGAAACTATGTGTAGTAAATTTGTGTAAACTTGTAATCTGAAAAACTTGTGTGTACCTGACATAAGGTAGAGTACCTTTATACTTGGGCCACGCCTCTCTTTCCAGATGGTGACACGTGGAGGCATGCAACTGGCATCTGACCGTACACATGTCACACCTAGAAGGCTTCTGCGCTTTTCTCTGTGCGGCTAAGTTATCCTTTTGCGGAGTAACTTAGCGCGTTTCTTCTTTCTGAGTGAGTGCATGCTCCCAGGAGAGCGCCTGGTGGGGCTGGTCTAAGCACGCTCACCAGGCGCATCCTGCCTGCATGACCTCTCCGCACGTCCTCTGAGTGAGTGCATGCTCCCAGGAGAGCGCCTGGTGGGGCTGGTCTAAGCACACCCACCAGGCGTATCTGCCTACATGGTCTCGTCGTGCATCCTCTGAGTGGGTGCATGCTCCCAGGAGAGCACCGGGTGTGGCTGTTCTAAGCACACCCACCAGGCGCATCCTGCCTGCATGGTCTCACCACACGTCCTCTGAGTGGGCATCATGCGAGGTGCATGCGTAATGCTCTCGCTGGGAACCTGGGTCCCAGCTTAACACGTGTTGGCAAGAACCCCGATGACCGATCTCGCTCTGCATGCACTAACGACCGAGCGGTGCCCCATTACTATCCACCGATGACCGTGCGGTGGCTCATGACCTTCTACCTAAGACCGTGCGGTGCCTTATGTCCTTCCACCGACGTCCGTGCGGTGCCTCATGACCTTCCACCGACGTCCGTGCGGTGGCTCATGACCTTCCACCGACGACCGTGCGGTGCCTCATGACCTTCCACCGACGACCTGCGGTGCCTCATGACCTTCCACCTACGACCGTCCGGTGCCTCATGTCCTTCCACTGACGTCCGTGTGGTGCCTCATGACCTTCCACCGACGTCCGTGCGGTGCCTCATGACTTTCCACCGACGTCCATGCGGTGCTTCCAGACGCTTATCTAGGCACCGCTCTGGGGGTGGTGGCCACTTGGTAACTAACCACCGATCACCATTCTAAGTGGACTCCTCCCTGATTCGCCTGCCATCTCATGCCACGTGTCACCTTGTGACTGGTCCACGTGGTCATCTGCAGCTGACGTCACTGACTACCGATGACCGACCGGATCAACACTATAGAAACCCTCACTTGTTATACAAGCAAGGGTCTCTAGAGCATCTTAAGAGGACCTACACAACACCTCTTTACACCACTAAAGCACACTATAGTCATGGTAGCTTAAGAAGCATGTTACCTCCATCCTCTTCATCTATAAATAACTAAAACTCACACCATTTATTTAGATTTATTTTAAAAGCATTTAAACACAATTTCTCTTGGTTAATGTACCAACCAGTCCTCGGGCACCGAGAACAGTTAGTAATGGTGAGCCACGTCAGCTGGGCCCCACAGCATGGGCCAAAGCCACGTGGGATGGACCCCGTAGATAGTTTGAACTAGTAGGATGATTAGTCATTAGTGTGTCGATCACCACGAGGATATGAGGTGTCCTCGTCACTCAGCAAGGCGATAAGTCCTCGGCATTTGGGTGTGACGAGGTGACATCGGCCTTGGACGCTTCGAACAACAGAACTAGAACATCTACGATGGGTCTCAGGGGAAGACCAGTTATCAGTAAAATGCCCATAAGTAAGGAGAGGTCTAAGTCACGAAGTGACTACGTGTGTGTGGCAGGGAGAAAGAACAGTTAGGTGCAGAGTCCTGAGGGGTTGAGTACTCATTAGAACTAGGGTTTCCCGGTGAGGCTACATGCATGGCACGTGAATAGTGAAGGCACTCCCAGGGTAGGTGGCCCTAGAGACTTGGTGTACGAGGGGGTACCTAGGTGGCCACCCTGTTAGAGTTTGCACTCCAGTTAAGGAAACCTTACGTGCTAGATTACCCTAAGTCTGGGTGATAGTGGCGCAAGGGTATTCCTGTAAACCCTAAATATGGGTAGTAGCACAGAGAAAACCCTAGACTATATAAAGGGTAGCGAAATACTTTGCAAAGGTACGCAGTTTCTAAACCTAAACAGAGATACTGAATACACTTGGTGTGCTTGCCCTAGTTTTGACTTGAGCGTCGAAGTGCAAACGGCCCCTAGGGCGCCCCTTTTTATCTTGCAGGTGCAGGTTGTTTCGAGACAACAAAGCATAATCTAAAGGTGAGGAAAGGAGGCGTGGGAGTATCGTAGTGTCAACCGATAGGAGAGTCAACCGGCAAGAACATTTGGCGCCCACCGTGGGGCAGAAGTAAAACAAGGTTCCATACACAAGCAAAGGAGAAGAAACCAGAGACATGAGGAATACCAGGCAAGGATCTGTCCCGCCAAATGGGGGGGAGAGCGTCACCATGCAACAACTCATGGAAATGATGCGCGCCCTCCAGGAGATGGTGGCGGAATCAAGGGCAGATCAAGTGTGGATGCAGATGGACCTGGTCGCATCATAGGCCAGGAACGAGGAGCTACAAAGGTCAACCGAAGAATTGTGCGTGAACTTGCGCAATTTGCAGCAAGCAGGGGATCGTGTGGTGGATGATCGGGCTCCACCAACGCCGCCAAGGGCTTTTCCAATGCCTTTCTCCCAAGCAATCATGGACACGGTAGTCCCAGCTACCTTCGTGGGTCCAAAGACTGTGTTCACGGGGGTGGAGGATCCAGAAGCGCATCTCACAGTGTTTCATACGCAGATGATGCTGTCAGGAGGGTCTGATGCGGTGCATTGCAAGCTCTTCATGACCACGTTGACGAGGACAGCGCTGGAATGGTTTATTAGCCTGCTTGAGGGACATATTACGTCCTTCGCGCAGTTCTCCATGTTATTCAGAGAACAGTATATCGTCAACCAGGCTCCCCCACCGGTGTCTTATGATCTTTTTTATGTTAGGCAACATCAGAGGGAGTCCCTTAAAGATTACCTCAACAGATTTGGGGTGATGGTAGTGAGATTGCACACCAAAGATGAAGATATGGTGGTGCACGCCTTCAGAAAGGGGATATTGCCAGGACCTTTCAGTGAGTCCCTTATTCGAAGTAGCCCAAAGACCTTCGGTGACATTAAGCGTCATGTTGTTGCTCACATCGCCGCCGAAGGAGAACTCAATGAGAAGCGTGAGAGCGCAGCCTTTTCACGACCGCGAGTACCTAATCGACCTCAGCCCCTGTGGGTACATGAGGCGACAACAGAAAAGAGAGCCCAGGGAAAGCAGAAGCCCTACGAGACTAGGAAGCCTCAAACCAGGGCACGCGCTAAGGAGGATGCGCCCCCCAGACATAACTTCATGGTTGAGCTCAAAGAGTTGATCGCCATTCCCAACGTGGCAGAAAGGCTAAAGATGCCCCCAAAGAAAGACAAGAGATTAAGGCCCAATAAGAGCGCCTAGTGTGAATTCCATCAAGCGTTTGGCCATCCCATCCGAAACTGTTTGCCCCTTGGTCATCAGCTAGATGAGTTGGTCAAAAGCGGCTTCCTGAATTATTACTTGCGGGAGTCACAAGGGGGAGAGGTGGTGGTGGCGCCGAGGGCTGATTTGGGGCACGAAGTGCCCAGGTGGATTCTCAGGCAGGGGGTGCACCTCGTCACAGCGTAAGAAGTATGCGCGATCTGTGATGGTGGTGGAAACATGTGAGGAAGACCACTTCCCAGATATCGACCTCACATTCACAAAGGCAGATCGCCTAGACATTAATCCCCATGACAATGATCCAGTGGTGATATCGGTGGTTATTGTGGGAAGAAGGGTGCACCGGGTCCTTGTTGATCAAGGGAGTTCGGCCGACATGATGTCTGGTCGACCTTTAACAAGTTGCAGATGTCCCCAGATCAGTTAAAACCTTATACTGGCTGCCTGTATGGGTTCGCAGGTGACCAGGTCGAGGTGCGAGGATATATAGAGTTGAGGACCACTTTCACTGATGGGATGGCCTCCTGCACCAAGAACATCAAGTATCTGGTCATGAATGCCCCATCAGCCTACAACATGTTGTTGGGCAGGCCAGCTCTGAACAGACTAGGGGCCGTAGCGTCGACAAGGCATATGAAGATGAAGTTACCCTCGATGGAAGGTGTGGTGATCACCATTAGGTCAGATCAGAAGGAGACTAAGAAGTGCTATGAGAATAGCCTTAAGACAAGAAGGGGAGTGTGCACGGTGACCACCCAACCACCGGGTGGGGAGTGCGCTAATACTGACCTGCCCCGAGGAGACGTCGGGGTCGCACGAGCAGAGGTCGTGTAACATCCCGCCAAATTGCTTTTCATATTTATATATTGAAATAAAGGTAAAACAATAATATTTAAGTGAACATACGTATTTATATAAAATGAAGTTGCTCCTCACAGGGAGTTTAATACATAACCGGTCAATTTTCCAAAGCTAAAAAAAAATACAGCAAAATAAAAAAAACAGGCGATCTCCCTACAGAAAAGGCGATCTCCTATCAGAGATCAGAAAAAGGGTGATCGCCTAACAGAAACAGAGACAGGCGATCTCCTTCCGGTGACCACTCACTGAGGAGCACTACTTCCTGCAACATCATCTGCTCCCGTGTAAATTATACACGATCATCACAGTTTTAAGAAAAACAGCCAGAGAACCAAACACAGGGTAAGCTAGATATTTGAAAGAGAGTTTAAATATGAACTTAAAAATCAAGATAAAACAAATTTAAGACACCCACGTAAAAACCATCAACTTTCTCATTCATATCACACAGGCATCAAGTAATCACATATTTCACAATTTCCTCAAGAGTCGTTCAATTCACATAATTCCATCAAGTGTCTATCAACAATTTCTCAACATTTCTCACGTCAGACTTCACTGACTCTTCACACATAGACACTTGACACTACTTCCGGAAGACACGTGCATTGACTAGACTCAGAGATCTGATCCTGTCATACTACATTGCTGTAAAGTTTCCACAGCTGTGCACATGAACATAATCTCAATCTCAATCTCATCACTCTCCTAGTATGACAGGGTTAATCCATGTAACAGGCCAAGCTCGTTCTTTTTCACACGACTCACCCATTCATGAACCTCCTTCGACTCTCAACGCCTGAATAACTTCCTCTATATGGTTCCATTATATCAGGAGAGTCAGGATATCTCATTATAGAAATCACCGATCAATGCACATCCTACACAATCTTACACGGTATTTTCTTTCCTGAAAATACTATGCCTTGATCCCACATTCACAACATTCAACACATCATACCACTCAAATGAACGATTCCAATCACAGCAGCAATCATTCAGAGGTCCAGATTTTCGAATATTGCATGCATTTCACATTTCAATCTCAAACAGTTTCAAACAACACTAAAAACAGGGGAGTTCGAAATCAACATTTAAAACCGACGATCACCCACCGGCGATCACATCCAAAACAGGGGATTTCGAAACACAAGGGAAAAACTGGCGACCACGTCGCCCCAACATCAAAAACAGAGGATTATGCAATAACAGTTGAAAACCGGCGACCACGTCGCCTCATCATCAAAATCATCTAACTTAAGGTTTTCGTTGGAAATAAGGCTAGCTTCCCTTACCTGGACTTGCGTGAAAAGTACTAAGAGCTCCAACCCAACGAGCTTCAAGGATGCCTTAACTCTGTTTTAGCGTCCGGTTTGGAGGACTTGCAGAGAACCTCCCAGGTGGCCTGTGGCAGTCGTCGCTCATCGTACTGGTGCTTGATGGTGCCTGGATCGCAGCGCGAAGGAGGGAAAAGAGAAGGATGAAGGTAACTCACTCACTCACTCTGTCACTCTTGAACCACAGCAGCGTTCTTTGCCTCTCCGAAGTGAGTTTTTAAAACTAACCCAACTTGTTCCACAATTTCCGCTGCCACCACCCACTCTGCAGGAAGGCTTGCGTGCACGCTTCCCTGAACAGTACGGCCACGTGTATCTCTGCGCATGCCAACTCTCTGATGTCACTATTCTGAACCACCCTTTTTGTCCACGTGGCGCGCGTGCAGGACGTTTCATGCTGGGAGTCTGGGTCCCACCTTATCTGTGTGAAACACGACATCGCGCGATAACCTTCCACCGATGACTCATCCTGGAAGACGACCGATGTCTCTCTCTGGAAGACGACCGAAGTCTCTCGCTGGGAGACGACCGATGTCTCTCTCTGGGAGACAACCGGTGTCTCTCGCTGGGAGACGACCGATGTCTCTCGCTGGGAGACGACCGATGTCGATCCCTGGCGACGTCCGCATACCTCGCGCCCCAGCGACGTCCGCATGGGTAGTCTAGGCGACAGGCGATTATGTACTAACCAGGCGATCACAGAGTCTTCTAAGCTACACTTTCCTTCCTTTACTCTTCTTGATCCACATGTCTTCCTCGAGCACACCCTCGTGATTACCTCACGATAAGGTCATCGCACCTGACTACTTTGTTAATACAAGAGTAAGCCCTTGGGTGACGTCCGAGGTGCGACTACTACGAAACTTCTATTACCAGCTCTTTGTATTTTAAATAACAACATCTTCTGAAATTATTTAAATATAACACTTTTATTCCAATTAAAGTTTCTAGGTCCTTACAGGTCGCCCAAGAGAGACGACCTGAACCAGCGGAGGAGGTAGTAGAGAAGGAGATTGGAGGCAGAGTGTTCAAACTTGGCAAATCCTTATGCCAAGATATGCAGGACCAAATAGCGGAAGTCATAGAGCGGCATTTGAACGCTTTCACTTGGTCTGCCTCAGATATGCCAGGCATTGACCCAGAGTTTTTGTGTCATCGCCTTGAGTTAAATCCCCAAGTCAAACCTGTCCGTCAGAGGAAGAGGAAATTCAACGAAGACAGGAGGCAGGTGATCAGGGAAGAGACACAAAAGCTGCTCAAGGCTGGTCACATACGGGAAATCTAATATCCTGAGTGGCTAGCAAATGTGGTGTTGGTAAAGAAGGCCAATGGGAAGTGGAGGATGTGTGTGGACTTCACTGACCTCAATAAGGCATGTCCGAAGGATTCTTATCCTTTGCCGAGTATTGATACACTGGTAGATTACGCCTCGGGGTGCAGGCTGCTTAGCTTCTTGGATGCCTTTTTTGGTTATAACCAGATCAAGATGCACCCGATGGACGAGAGCAAGATAGCGTTTATGACCGAGTTGTCCTGCTACTGCTATACAGTCATGCCATTTGGGCTGAAGAATGCAGGCGCCACCTACCAAAGGCTAATCGACAAGGTCCTTGCACCCATGATAGGGCGCAACGTGCAAGCCTACATAGATGATATGGTGGTGACATCCCAGGTGAGAGATCAGCACGTCGCTGATTTGGAGGAGCTATTCACTACGATAGCTAGGTATGGTTTGAAGTTAAATCTAGAGAAGTGTGTCTTTGGGGTGGAAGCAGGTAAGTTCCTTGATTTCTTGCCAACAGAACGAGGAATCGAGGCCAATCCGGACAAGTGTGCGGCGATCTTAGCCATGAGGAGCCCGACATCGGTTAAGGAAGTGCAACAATTGACAGGTCGAATGATTGCTCTTTCCAGGTTTGTGTCAACTGGGGGCAATAAGGGTCACCCTTATTTCCAATGCTTGAGGAGGAACAGTAGGTTCTTATGGACCAAAGAGTGTGAAGAAGCATTCCTCAAGTTGAAACAATATCTGGCTAGCTCGCCAGTGCTGTGCAAACCACAGATCGACACCCCATTGCGCTTGTACTTCGCAGTCATCGAAAGGGCAGTGAGTTCAGTCTTGGTGCAGGAGCAGGACCAAATCCAAAAGCCTATCTACTTTGTTAGCAAGGTGTTGCAAGGGCCCGAGGTGAAGTACCGGGCTATAGAAAGCGCGGCATTGATCGTGGTGTTCTCTACGCGTAGGCTTCGCCATTACTTCCAGAGCTTTACAGTGGTGGTGATGACAGACCTACCCATTAGGAAGGTCTTGCAGAAGCCAGATGTAGCAGGGAGGATGGTGCGATGGGCAGTGGAATTGTCTAAATTCGACATACAGTATGAGCCCAGAGGCCCAATCAAAGGCTAAGTATACGCCAACTTTGTAGCCGAGATGTCCTCGGTAGAGACCCAACAGGATGGACCTGACTTTAGATGGGTACTTTTGGTAGATGGGTCTTCCAATCAACAAGGTAGTGGGGTTGGAGTGATCTTGGAAGGACCGAAAGGGCTGTTGATCGAGCAAGCCCTGAGATTTGCCTTCAAGGCCAGCAACAACCAAGCTGAGTATGAGGCTCTAATCGCTGGAATGTTGTTAGCTAAAGAGATGGGAGCACAGAGTCTTTTGGCAAAGAGTGACTCCCTATTGGTCACAGGTCAGGTGGCGGGAGAGTACCAGGCCAAAGATCCTCAGATGGCCTCATACCTAGAGTATGTCCAGGTGTTGAAGAGTTCCTTTGCGGATTTTGAATTAGTGCATGTGCCCAGAGATCAGAATGCTCGAGCTGACTTGTTGGCAAAACTCGCAAGCTCGGGCAAGGGGGCAGGCAGAGGACAGTCATCCAGGAGACCCTGAGGACACCTCGCACCTACGCAGCTGATAATTTAGTAGGAGTCCACCAGATCAGCAAGGCAGATGGTGGGAAGAGGATTCATCGGTCGTTGACCCAGGAAACTTTGAAGAAGCCAAGGGTCAACGCGTATGTGGCACTAGAGGAGACGTCGCCACAGGTATGCTTGTTGCAGAATGGGGAAATGTGGATGACGCCTTACAAGCGCTACTTGGCTGATGGGATGTTGCCCATAGAGCCAACCGAGGCGAGGAAAGTGAAGAAGAACTCAACTAAGTATACACTCATTGATGGGGAGCTGTATAGGCACGGGTTCAGACATCCTATTCTGGTGTGTGTACAAGGTGAGCAGTGCGTGCGTATAATGGCAGCACTCCATAAAGGAATATGTGGAAGCCACATAGGAGGTCGTGCGTTGGCATCTAAGGCCATTCGAGCAGAGTATTATTGGCCAACCATGAGGGAAGATTGCACGAAGTATGCGCAGCAATGCAAACAGTGTTAGCTACATGCAGATTGGCACAGGGCGCCTCTAGAGGAGCTCAGATCTATATACAGCCCTTGGCCATTCCACACCTGGGGAATTGACATCTTGGGGCCGTTTCCTTTGGCGGTGCGTCAGATGAAGTACCTTGTGGTTGCCATAGAATATTTCACGAAGTGGATCGAGGCTGAGCCAGTAGCACAAATCACAGCCCACAAGATCCAGCACTTTGTGTGGAAGAATATAGTGTGCCGCTGTGGTGTACCCAAGCGCTTGGTGTCTGATAATGGCACCCAGTTTGCAAGTCAACAATTGGGGAAGCTATGCACAGAGTTGGGGATCAAGCAGGTGTTCGCATCAGTCGAGCATCCTCAAACTAATGGGCAGGTCGAGTCGGCCAACCGAGTCCTACTCAGAAGACTAAAGAGAAGGCTGGAGAAGGCGCAAGGGATTTGGGCTGAGGAGGTTCCCAGAATTGTATGGGCCTACCATACCACTCTGCAGTCCACCACCAAGGACACCCCTTTCAGCTTGGTGTACGGTTCAGATGCCATGATCCCTATAGAAATCCAGGAGACCACCACGTTTCCAAAACTTTGTGGTCGAGGAATCGAACGAAGAAAGGAAGGTGAATTTAGATCTCTTGGATGATGATCCGGTCGGTCATTGGTAGTCGATGACGTCAGCAGCAGATGACCACGTGGACCATTCACAGGGTGACACGTGGTAGAAGAGAGCAGGTGAATCAGGGACGAGATCACTCAGAATGGTGATCGGTGGTCAGTTGCTAAGTGGCCACCACCCCCAGATCAATGCCTAGATAAGCGCCTGCAAGCAGAGCGCGAAAAGTAATGAGGCACCGCACGGTCATCGGGGGAAAGTAATGAGGCACCGCACGGTCATCGGGGGAAAGTAATGAGGCACCGCACGGTCATCGGTGGAAAGTAATGAGGCACCGCACGGTCATTCGGGGGGAAGTAATGAGGCACCGCACAGTCATCGGGGGAAAGTAATGAGGCACCGCACGGTCATCGGGGCATGGTCATCGGGGTTTCTTGCTACACGTGTTAAACTGGGACCCAGGCTCCCAGCGAGAGCGTTACGCATGCACCTCGAATGATGTCAAACCAGAAGAAGAAGAGCTGCTCGCCGGTAGGGTCGTGCATGAGGATGGCATAAGGGAGGTAGCAAACTGGTCAGTGATCAGTGACTCTCTTAACCCATTACGTGCGTAGCACCGTGCGATAAGGCCATGCAGGCAGGATGCGCCTGGTGAGTGTGCTTAGACCAGCCCCACCAGGTGCTCTCCTGGGAGCATGCACTCACTCAGAGGACGTGCGGTGAGACCATGCAGGCAGGATGCCCCTGGTGAGTGTGCTCAGACCAGCCCCACCTGGTGCTCTCCTAGGAGCATGCACTCACTCAGAGGACGTGCAGTGAGACCATGCAGGCAGGATGCGCCTGGTGAGTGTGCTTAGACCAGCCACACCTGGTGCTCTCCTGGGAGCATGCGACTCATTCAGAGAGAAGAAACGCGCTAAGTTACTCCGCAAGAGGATAACTTAGCCGCACAGAGAAAAGCGCAGAAGCCCTCCAGGTGTGACACGTGTACGGTTAGATGCCAGTTGCATGCCTCCACGTGTCACCATCTGAGAGAGAGGCACAACCCAAGTATAAAAGTACTCCACGATATGTCAGGTACACACAAGTTTTTCAGATTACAAGTTTACACAGATTTACTACACACAGTTTCTGAGTCATTGTGGGAACGTTTGTACACGTTGCGTCGGAGCTACAACAGCCGCTAGCGGCGCCGTCTGTGTGTTTTGCAGGCATCGTTTGGAGTTCCAGTGAAGGTTCTTGGAGCGTTCTTGCAGAACGTACAGTTGCAAAAGGCTAGACGAACGAGTGACGAGGCATATCCTCCACGTTCGTGTCAGCGGCAAGATCATTTGGCGCCCACCGTGGGGCTCGTGTGAATCTTGTTCCCATCCACATCACAGTTCTTAAAGTTTCTTGAGGTTTCTTGAAGTTTCTTGAAGTTTTCGTCGAAGGTTTTGCTGAAAGGATGAGTAGAAGAACCAGACAAACCACATCTGCGCCATCTGTTGAAGAAGGAGTTGTTACCATGGCGCAGGTCTTGGAGATGATGCGCGCACTGCAGGATAATGTCGCGGCATCGAGAGCGGAGCAGGAGAAGATGCGTGCAGAGCTGACTGCATCGTAGGGCAGAAATGAAGAGTTGAACCGTATAAACGAGGAATTGCGTAGGGAGTTGCAGGCGCAGAGGGAGCGCACAGTCGAAGATAGGACGTCGATGCCGCCATCGCCTCCTAGAGCATTCCCTATGTGATGGAAGAGGCCCAAGCTCCAACCCAAGTTCAGGCCCAACACAAGGTCCATGGCCAAGCACATTCACGCCCAAATGAGTCAAGCCACAGATGGGAGGGAGAAGACCTTGTACATGCTACTTGGAGGCCCATTAGGGGTAGCTTAGTAGATTAGTGTAGTGTAGAAAGCAAAACTTGCTCACTTAGGGGTGTGCTATCAAAAAGGTGCCCTTAGCAATAGAAGGAGGGGTGTGCTAGCAAATAGGTGCCTTTAGCAAAAGAAGGAGGGGTGTACTATCAAATGTTGCATTTTTGACCTATCTTCTAGAATATTAGGATGATGGTGTGGTTTTGACTAAAGTCAATACCCTAGGCAGCCCCCACTTTTTGTATTTCCATCCCTACCCTTTAAGCTTGCTCACCAAGGCTCCTAAATCTATAAATAAGGAGGCCTACCTCATGTATTTTCAAGATTAATTTGAGTAAAGTTATGCTGCCAAATTTGTGCCATACTTACTCCCTTGCCTAAATCTCTTGATTTATGGTTTTAATCTTCACTCCTTCACCACCAAAGAGAGCTGGCCAAACCTCTCTCATTTTCATACACTTCATGCACCTTCAAGATCACCATCACTCCTAGGAGGGTCTTGCTCATTTCAACCATTGCTTCCACACCATCTTCAACATCCAAGGAGAGTTCAACATGTGAAGGCCATCACTATGCCTTTCTCCCCGGAAATCATGAACACAGTGGTGCCTCCCAACCTGGTGGGAGTGAAGGCGTCGTTCACAGGGTTGGAAGATCCAGAAGCACATCTGACAGCCTTCCACACTCAAATGATGCTGTCTGGAGGCTCAGATGTTGTATACTGCAAGATGTTTATGAGCACACTGAGCGGAGTAGCTATGGAGTGGTTGGTGAGCCTGCCAAAGGGCCACATCACCTCTTTCCATCAGTTTTCAAAGCTGTTCACGGAGCAGTATATTGTCAACAGAGCGCCACCGGTGGTGTCTTACGATCTATTCGACGTGCGCCAGTACCAGGGGGAGTCGCTGAAGGACTTTCTCAACCGTTTCGGTGCGCAGGTGGTGAGATTGCCCAACAAGGACGAGAACATGCTGGTGCATGCATTCAAGAAAGGCGTACTGCCTGGTCCTTTCAGTGAATCCCTCATCAGGAGCCACCCTGCCACCTTCGCTAAGATTCGGCGACGCGCGGTGGTGCACATAGTAGCAGAGACAGAGGTCTTTGAGAAGAAAGGCAGTGTTGCACCGTCGAAGCCGTGCAGAGGTCAGGGGAAGCAGCAGCAACAGGCGCGGGTGCATGAGACCAAGGTAGGGAAGAAGGCTCAGGGAAGGCCTCGTCCCTATGCACCCAGGAAGGACCAGACCAGGGGGCGTGCATGGGAGAACAACGCACCCCCTAGGTATGATTTCATGATAGAGTTGGCGGAGCTGATCGCCATCCCTGCCGTGGCTGCAAGACTCTGAGTGCCAGAGAAAACTGTCAAGGTACTTGGAAAGAATAAGGATGAGTGGTGTGAATTCCACCAAGCTTATGGACACACGCCCCACACCTGCCTGGCGTTGGGGCATCAACTTGCTGAATTGGTGAAGACAGGATTCCTGACCGATTACCTGCGAGAGGCGCAAGGTGATCGTGCTTCGGGGTCCCAGGCAGGTGACCAGCAACATGAAATCCCTGTGCACGGGGAAGTGAGGTGATGGAAGATGCTACGCTGGGGGGCTCCCAGGTAGCTCAGGTGGAAGCTGAAGCAGAGGGCATGATCGCTCCTCGTGAGTCAGGCATAGCCAGGGCGGTCATCACCAATGAAAGGAGACCCCGTCCAGAGTAGTTGAGGCGTTGGAGAATGGAGCTTATCGGCTAGAGACTCTGGATGGAGCAGTTATCCCCAGGATGTGGAACGCTACACACTTGAATTTCTACTTCAGTTAAGTTGTAAAGTAGATGCGTTCTTGCGCTGTACACACACTTAGTATATATACTGTAAATAGTTGAGCAGATCAGGGGGGCACTCTTTTCCCTAAGGAGGGTTTTTAACGAGGCCACCCAATAAAAAAAAAGATTTCAGTATATCAAGTGTGCAAGTGTTGCCCAGTTTAAAGTTCTCCTCACCCCAGGCGTGAGGGCAGGCAGCTAAGGTTTGAAAAGTCAGGGGTACTAGTAAGACCAAAAGAGGGAAAGGGAGGATTTCGAGAAACGTCCTTACCCACTTGGTGTATACCAATATTGGCTTGGTAAAGCCCTTAGTTAAGGCTCTTCTCACCCCAGGAGTGGGAAAGGGACAGAATAACCCGATTCACGTGAGGTCGATGACATTGGAGCAGGCAAGAGGGGTCATCGAGAAACACTCCTCCTCCTCAGTACTAGGTGTCATCGACGGTGATCGGCATTCAGACCTAAAGGTCGATGACCGAGCATGCATGGTCATCGGGGTTTCTTGCTAACACGTGTTAAGCTGGGACCCAGGTTCCCAACGAGAGCGTTACGCATGCACCTCGCATGATTCCAGAAGCAGAGCACTCATCGGTGCATGGTCATCGGGGTTTCTTGCTAACACGTGTTAAGCTGGGACCCAGGTTCCCAGGGAGAGCGTTACACATGCACCTCGCATGATTCCAAAAGCAGAGCACTCCTCAGTGCATGGTCATCGGGGTTTCTTGCTAACACGTGTTAAGCTGGGACCCAGGTTCCCAGCGAGAGCATTACGCATGCACCTCGCATGATTCCAGACCAGAAGAAGAAGAGCTCCTTGCCCGAGGATGTGCGGTGAGACCATGCAGGCAGGATGCGCCTGGTGAGTGTGCTTAGACCAGCCCCACCTGGTGCTCTCCTGGGAGCATGCACTCACTCAGAGGATGTGCGGTGAGACCATGCAGGCAGGATGCGCCTGGTGAGTGTGCTCAGACCAGCCCCACCTGGTGCTCTCCTGGGAGCATGCACCCACTCAGAGAAAAAGTCCTCTACCTCGACTTTTGTACAGCGAGGCTGAGGTGAGAGAAAAAGACCTCACCCTCGACTTCTTACAGCGAGGCTGAGGCGAGAGAAAAAGTCCTTTACCTCAACTTTGTATAGTGAGGCTGAGGCGAGATAAAAAGACCTCACCCTCGACTTCTTACAGCGAGGCTGAGGCGAGAGAAGCAAGACCTCACCCTCGACTTCTTACAGCAAGGCTGAGGCAAGAGGGGTCATCGAGAAACACTCTTCCTCCTCAGAACAAGGTGTCATCGTCGGTGATCGGTGTTTAGACCTAAAGGTCGATGGCCTTGGGGTAAGCAAGAAGGGTCAACGAGAAGCACTCTTCTTTCCCAAAACACAGGCATCATCTTTAGTGTTCAGGCCCTCTATGCACTCAGCGCTGGATTGGCAGAGAAGTAAAGCAAAGCCTGAAGCGCGATGACTAATCGGTGGTTCACTAACATGGTAGTCGGTGGTTGGTGGTAGAAGCAAGTTCTGGTGCGAGAAGCCGAAGCATTTAGGCCCCATTAAGTCAGTCATCCAGCATGAAGTTATGCATAAAAACTGTTAAAGACAATGCTAAGGTAACAGTTAGTCGCGATCAAGTCAGAAACCAAGTTTGAAGGGTTGCAGTGAGATCGCGCTAAAGCCTAAGCTAGTTAACAGTTAGTCACATGCAGAGAGTTAAAGATGAGAGAGAAATGCAGTGAACCCTAGCACGGTTGAGAAGAAGAAAACAGAAAAGATGAACCTTTAGATGATCAGAGAAGAGTTGAAGGTCGAATGATCAAGAAGAAGGCGCGCGCCTCTTTTGAATGAAGGAAGCGTTAGCGACACTCAGTGTGGGCCATTGATGCGTCCACATGTCGAGAGAGCAGAGACATGAGCAGCACGTGGTGTGGCCCCACCTGCCACATGGACCAAGGGCGCGACCACTTAGTCTCTTCGCTGAGAACAAGTTCACAGCTCGAGACTGGGGGGCTTGTGATCCGGTCGATCATCGGTAGTCGATGACGTCAGCAGCAGATGACCACGTGGACCATTCACAGGGTGACATGTAGTAGAAGAGAGCAGGTGAATCAGGGAGGAGATCACTCAGAATGGTGATCGGTGGTCAATTGCTAAGTGGCCACCACCCCCAGATCAGTGCCTAGATAAGCTCCTGAAAGCAGAGCGCGAAAAGTAATGAGGCACCACACGGTCATCGGGGGAAAGTAATGAGGCACCGCACGGTCATCGGTGGAAAGTAATGAGGCACCGCACGGTCATCGGGGGAAAGTACTGAGGCACCGCACGGTCATCGGGGCATGGTCATCGGGGTTTCTTGCTACACGTGTTAAACTAGGACCCAGGCTCCCAGCGAGAGCGTTACGCATGCACCTCGAATGATGTCAAACCAGAAGAAGAAGAGCTGCTCGCCGGTAGGGTCGTGCATGAGGATGGCATAAGGGAGCTAGCAAACTGGTCAGTGATCAGTGACTCTCTTAACCCATTACATGCGTAGCACCGTGCGATAAGGCCATGCAGGCAGGATGCGCCTGGTGAGTGTGCTTAGACCAGCCCCACCAGGTGCTCTCCTGGGAGCATGCACTCACTCAGAGGACGTGCGGTGAGACCATTCAGGCAGGATGCGCCTGGTGAGTGTGCTCAGACCAGCCCCACCTGGTGCTCTCCTAGGAGCATGCACTCACTCAGAGGACGTGCAGTGAGACCATGCAGGCAGGATGCGCCTGGTGAGTGTGCTTAGACCAGCCACACCTGGTGCTCTCCTGGGAGCATGCGACTCATTCAGAGAGAAGAAACGCGCTAAGTTACTCCGCAAGAGGATAACTTAGCCGCACAGAGAAAAGCGCAGAAGCCCTCCAGGTGTGACACGTGTACGGTTAGATGCTAGTTGCATGCCTCCACGTGTCACCATCTGAGAGAGAGGCGCGGCCCAAGTATAAAAGTACTCCACGATATGTCAGGTACACACAAGTTTTTCAGATTACAAGTTTACACAGATTTACTACACACAGTTGCATGCCTACATGTTTGCACAGTGATAACAGAATTGAGCCATAGAGAGAGAAAGTGGATCAGAGCACACACGTGTCTCACAGAGAGATTCAGTGAGAGTTTTTGGTGTTCCTGTTATCTGACTTGAGCGTCGGAGCTACAACGGCCGCTAGCGGCGCCGTCTGTGTGTTTTACAGGCATCGTTTGGAGTTCCAGTGAAGGTTCTTAGAGCGTTCTTGCAGAACGTGCAGTTGCAGAAGCCTAGACGAAGGAGTGACGAGGCATATCCTCCACGTTCGAGTCAGCGGCAGGATCAGATGAAGTTAGGGAAGAGGAAGGAATCAAAGCCGAAGCGTTGAAGAGGAGGGTTGAGCTCAAGCACAGTTCTAAGTTAAGAGCTCGGCAGTTCCAGGTCGCCGACCTAGTCATGCGGAAGGCATCTCCCTACCAGATAGAGAACAAGCTATCCCCTAAGTGGACTGGTCCCTTCAGAGTGACAGAGGCCCTGGGGAATGGAGCGTATAGGATCGAGACTCTAGAAGGTGGTCCGATTCCTCGTACATGGAATATGACTCACCTGAAGTTTTATTTCAGCTAAAGCTATGTAACATTGTACACAGTTTAGGGGACACTCTTTTTTCCCTTTTATGGGTTTTTAATGAGGTCACCCAATAAAATTTTCAGTTAAGATATATTCTTGAATGTGTTTGTACAATGTAGATCGAACCTGTCATTTGGAGTTAGAGGTTTTGATGGCATTTTCATGTGTTCTTCTTGAATCAAAGTAGAAATAGATGGAGCGGAAGCAATGGATGAGTGAAACAAGACCCTCCTAGGAGTTGTGTTGGTCTTGAAGGTGCATGATGAGTATGGGTTGAGTGGTTCGGCCAGCTCAAGGGAGAAGGTGAAAGGATTGAAGTTTATAGCCTAGATTTCTAGGAGGAGTAAAGCTTGTGCACAAAAATGGCAGCATAACATTACTCAAATAAACTTGAAAATACATGAGGTAGGCCTCCTTATTTATAGATTTAGGAGCCTTGGTGAGCAAGCTTAAAGGGTAGGGATGGAAATACAAAAAGTGGGGGCTGCCTAGGGTATTGACTTTAGTCAAACCACACCATCATCCTAATATTCTAGAAGATAGGTCAAAAATGCAACATTTGATAGTACACCCCTCCCTCTTTTGCTAAAGGCACCTATTTGCTAGCACACCCCTCCTTCTATTGCTAAGGGCACCTTTTTGATAGCACACCCCTAAGTTAGCAAGTTTTGCTTTCTACACTACACTAATCTACTAAGCTACCCCTAATGGGCCTCCAAGTAGCATGTACAAGGTCTTCTCCCTCCCATCCGTGGCTTCTTCTATGTGTGCTTGGATATGTTTAGCCATGGATCTTGTGAGAGGTCCTAGACGGTCTAGCTCCATGGATAGCCTCCCTCCTTCACGTCCTAGACGCTCACTTCTTGGAACTAGACGCTCCTCTTGGTCTAGACGGTCTTCTTGGTTTGGGCCTTGGCTTCCTTGGTTAGATGTGCTTGGCCCTCCTCCATCATCCCCTCCCCCTTGGAAAGGATTTGTCCTCAAATCTAGCTCGTCATCGTCATTGGTACCTACAAATGGAGAAAGATCAATTACATTAAATGTGTCATGTACTCCATATTCAAGAGGTAGGTCCAATTTATATGCATTGTTGTTGACTCGCTTAAGGACTTGGAAGGGTCCCTCACCTCGGGGACTTAGTTTGGACTTCCTTTGATTTGGAAATCTTTCTTTTCGAAGATGAAGCCAAACTAAGTCTCCTTCCTCAAAAATTATTTCTCTCTTCCCTTTGTTGTTGTGTTTTGTGTACTTCTCATTTTGTTGTTGTATTTGAATTTTAATCTTCTCATGCATTTTCTTGACAAAATCAGCCTTGATTACTCCTTCCTTATGCACAAAATCTTGTGGATTAGGAAGAGGAATTAAATCCATGGGCGTGAGAGGATTAAAACCATATACTACCTCAAAAGGAGAAGCATTAGTAGTCTTGTGAACTACTCTATTGTAAGCAAATTCAATGTGGGGAAGGTACTCATCCCAAGATTTGTGGCTGCCCTTCATGATAGCCCTAAGCATAGTTCCAAGAGATCTATTGACTACTTCGGTTTGCCCATCCGTTTGAGGATGACAAGAAGTTGAAAATTGTAGTCTTGTTCCAAGTTTACCCCAAAGAGTTTTCCAAAAGTGACTTATAAACTTGGGATCTCTATCGGACACTATACTTCTAGGGAGACCATGGAGTCTCACCACTTCTCTAAAGAAGAGTTTAGAAATATTTTGAGCATCATCTACTTTGTGGCATGGAATAAAGTGAGACATTTTGCTAAAACGGTCCACTACCACAAAGATAGAGTCATGGCCTCTTGCAGTCCTAGGAAGTCCTAAAATGAAATCCATGCTAATGTCTTCCCAAGGAGCATTTGCAATCGGCAAAGGGGTGTAGAGTCCATGCGGCATTGTTCTAGACTTTGCTTTTAAACATGAGATACATCTAGAGCAATGGCGTTGGACATCTTTCCTCATGTGTGGCCAACAAAATTTTGCTTTCAAAAGATCTAGAGTCTTATCAACTCCAAAATGGCCCATGAGTCCCCCTTCATGTGATTCTTTGACAAGGAGTTTTCTATGTGTTCCTTGGGGAATGCAAAGTTTTCCTTCTTTAAAAAGATATCCCTCGGACACATAGTAACCTCCTTGCGCTCTATGTAGACATTGGGCATAGATGGATGAAAGTTCTTGATCTTCTTGGTAAAGCTCTCTTATGTGGTCAAATCCAAGAATTTGGGCACCCAATTTTGAAAAGAGTGTGTGGCGTCTTGAAAGAGCATCGGCCACTATATTGGTGTTTCCTTTCTTGTATTTGATTACATAAGGAAATTGTTCAAGAAATTCCATCCATTTTGCATGTCTCTTATTGAGCTTGTGTTGGCCCTTTAAATATTTTAAAGACTCGTGATCACTATGGATAACAAATTCTTTGGACACAAGATAGTGTTCCCAAGTCTTTAGGGCTCTCACAAGAGCATAGAGCTCTTTGTCATAAGTGGGGTAGTTGAGGGTGGCACCATGGAGTTTTTCACTAAAATAAGCAATGGGGTGTCCACCTTGCAACAATACCGCGCCTATGCCTACTCCCGATGCATCACACTCTATCTCAAAAGTTTTGGAAAAATTTGGGAGAGATAGGATGGGTGCATTGGTGAGTTGAGCTTTTAGCCTTTGAAAGGCTTGCTCATGCTTTTCATTCCAACAAAATGCAACATCTTTTTTAACAAGTTCATTCAAAGGAGAAGCTAGGCTAGAAAAATTAGGCACAAACCTTCTATAGAAGCTAGCTAACCCATGAAAACTTCTTACATCACTTACATTTTGTGGAGTTGGCCACTCTTGGATGGCTTTGATTTTCTCGGGATCTACATGTACCCCCGTTTTGTTTACTATAAAGCCTAAAAAGACTACACTATCTACACCAAAGGTACACTTATCCCTATTTGCAAAAAGACTATTTTTCCTAAGAACTAGAAAGACTTCCCTAAGGTGACTTAGATGGTCTTCTAGGGTTTTACTATATACTAAGATATCATCAAAGTAAACTACTACATATTTACCTATACAATCCCTCAAGGTGTGATTCATAAGCCTCATGAATGTGCTTGGAGCGTTAGTGAGTCCAAAGGGCATCACCAACCACTCATATAATCCAAATTTGGTCTTAAAAGCGGTTTTCCACTCATCACCCTCCTTGATTCGAATTTGGTGATATCCACTTTTAAGGTCAATTTTGGAGAATAGAGTTGACCCATGCAATTCATCAAGCATATCATCAAGCCTTGGGATTGGATGCCTATACTTGATGGTGATGTTGTTGATTGCTCTACAATCACAACACATGCGCCATTTTCCATCTTTTTTAGGCACCAACAAGACAGGTACAGCACAAGGGCTTAGACTCTTTTGAACCCAACCCTTCTCCAACAAGTCTTGAACTTGTGATTCTATCTCCTTTGTTTCCTCGGGGTTGGTTCTATAAGCAGGCCTATTTGGTAGGCTTGCCCCCGGAATGAAGTCAATTTGATGTTCTATCCCCCTAAGAGGAGGAAGCCCATTGGGTCCTTCTTGTGAGAATAGATCGTCAAATTCACTCAAAAGGTTTTCTATTTGAGGAGGTAAAACCGTGAGTTCATTACTTGTGGCAGTGCATGTAAGTGCTCCTTTACAAAAGATAAGGCTTGGTTGTTCAACAAGAAGCAAGTTTTCTAAAACATTTTCAAAAGGCTTTTCTTGTAGACCAACCTTGTGGGAAGGAACACTCTTCTCCCACGCCTTCCTATCCCTAAGGATTTTCTCTTTTTCTAGCACTCTTTTTTTTTTGTTTTCCTCATCCCTCTTTTGTTTCATTTGTATTTGGTCTTTCACCACTTGAGAATGTGGTAAAGGACTAAGTACAAACTTCTTATATTTATGGGTGAAGGAAATCTCGTTAGTGAGACCATCATGCAAGGTTTTCTTGTCAAATTGCCATGGCCTCCCTAATAAGATATGGCAAGCTTCCATAGGCACTACATCACATAAAACTTTATCTTTGTATTTCCCTATGGAAAACTTGATTTCCACTTGCTTATCTACATGTAGTTCCCCATTTTCATTAAGCCATTGAAGTTTGTAAGGTTTTGGGTGAGGAACCACTTGTAGCTTAAGCTTTTCAACCATCCTAGCACTACAACAATTACAACTAGATCCACTATCCACAATGAGGGAACATATATTTTCTAAAACATTGCATCTTGTATGAAATATGTTCTCCCTTTGTGTTTCAATGGATGTGCTAGGGTGATTGTTGAGGGTTCTCCTAATCATAAGCAATTCTCCCTCTAATGGAGCTACCCTCTCATCCTCTCCCCCTTCCTCTTTCTCACTAAGCTCATCCTCGCCACTAGTGTATTCGTCTACACCTTTAAGAAACAAAGTCCTTTGGTTTGGACATTGTGCTTGCACATGCCCCCTACCATAGCACTTAAAACATTTAACATCTCTAGCTCGGATGGGTGGGGTTGAGGTTTCTTTGGTGAAGGGTTTGGTAGGTTCTTTTGGTTTTTCCTTAGATGTACTACCCTCCCTTTTAAACTCTCTCTTGGGATAAAAGTTAGAATAGGGGCTCACCTTTTGACTTGATGTTTTGCGCAAATTTTGTTGCTCAACTTTAATGCAAAGTTGAACCAAATCATTCAAGTCTTGATAAGGTAAGAGCTCTACTCTATCTCTTATCTCAAGCGATAGGCCACTAAGGAACCTAGATATGGTGGTTTCCTCTTCCTCTCTAATAGAGGCTCTCATCATATAGAGCTCCATCTTTTGCCTATACTCTTCTACACTCATATTCTTTTGTTGGAGTCTTTGGAGCTTGTCCATCAACTCCCTATGGTAGTAAGAAGGTATATGTCGACGTCTTAGGGCTCCCCTAAGGTCATTCCAATATTCTATGGGAGGTTCCCTATGAAGACGTCGGTCTCTTTCTAAAGAGGTCCACCAATACATGGCATTTCCTTGGAAACTAAGGGTGGCTAAGGGTACTTTTCGTTCCTCACTTACCCTATGGCAAGCAAAGAGTTGCTCTACCTTCATCTCCCAATCTAGATATATTTCTACATTTTCCTTTCCATGAAAATGAGGCAGGTCTACTCTAGTTTCCCTTGGCACCTCTTGTTCCCTTTGCCTAGTTCTTCTAGGGGGTGGTTGGTAGTAGTCATTAATTCTAAGGCTTCCCTCCCCTAGAGTTGCAATGCTTTGGGATGCATGAGTATTTGTTTTTTTTGATTTTTGAGATTTTTGGGATTTCTCTTCTTGAGCTCTAGCCAACTCATTAATCTTGTTTTCATTCTCCAATTGCCTAGAAGAGATTAATTGTACCGCTTGGGATACCTCTTTCAAAAGGGTTTTCAAAGATTTTACTTCACATTCTATAGACTTTGGAGAATGAGAAGAAGAAGACATGGCTAGACCTTTGTGTATTTAGGCGTTTTTACTTTGAGAAAGATTAGGGAAGATAAAGAAGGTAGTTTTCCAGGTAAGGGAGGTGAGTCTCAAATGACTACTTAAGTACCAAGCCTTTTCCTTGCCAAAAACTAGTCTCCAATGCCTTCTCACAAAAATTTCTCTTAGTGAAACACTTAAAACACAAGAAGTTGAGAAATCAAAAAGCAATAAAACTATGTAAGCTAAAAAAAAAAGATATGCAACAAACTAGTCGGTTTTAGCACAAATTAAACTAAACTAATCATGCAAAACGTTTCTACCAAAACAATAGAAAACAAGTTCAAACAAGCAACAAATTACTAAGCAAAAAATTTACTATGCTATTCGGCCCTAGGTGAGGCTTCTTGGACACTTTGAGCCCTTGAAGACACACTCACCGTCTAAACGTAATTAAAGAGGTAATTAACAATAAACCAAGTTGCAAAGGAAAAGAAGACTCCCTTTGTTGATCCTCTTTTGGGTTAGTGCACTTCCTTGTTGTCTTGAATTTTTTTTTTTGATCTTCTAGGTGTTTGTATTGTTTGTTTCAAGTAACCTTGTTTCGGCTTTAGCTTTGTCTCCTCCTTAAAATGATGGCTTTAATTCTCCAATTTCCAGCACCTATTCACAAGAGCTAAACCTAAACCAAGTCAAGTTCCATGCACATATGCACCAAGGAGAATTAAATTCCAGCACCCAAAAGAGAGGTCAAGAAACAAAAGCAAGAAACAAATTTAATTGAATAAAAACAGTACCACCAAAAGGATTTATAATATGACAACTTAGAAAGAGAGTCAAGAAATTAAAGCAAACAATTAAAGGTACTCAAAAAAAGTTGGCACACAAAAGGAATTCCTAAAGAAAAGCACTAGATTAGATGACCAAATAAAAAAAAAAAAAAAACAGCACCACTGAAAATTGTTGTGGGCCAGAAAACATGTTTGTTCCCCGATTTATGCTGAGCTGTATTTTTAAAATTTGTCTCTGAAATTTATATGCAAGAAAATTCAGGATCTTATCTAAACAATGGCTTTGGAATCACCTAAAACGCATGCACCATTTTTTTTTAATAATTTTTGCAAATTTGGTGTGCAGTTAGGCCAGCTGGAGCGCTCAAGATTTGCACTCTGATTTTGTAAGATTTATCATATTTTTTCTGTTGCCTTTTTTGATCTGATTTTTTTTTTGTCCTTTTTGTAACACTTCAAACTTGCATTTTCCAGAGAATCACAAATTTCCTATGAGTGGAAATAATTTTTGAAACAAAAAACAGCCAGACAGAGAGAGAAACAGGGGAAATCTGGAAAACTGGAAAAAAAAAAGCAAGATACCAAAATTTAACACAAAGGAAAATGTAAGAAGGAAATTGTGTAAGAACTAAGACACAATTATGAACTCAAACTAAAATTAAAAAGGCAGCAAAGGATCAAAATAACAGCAGATTAAGGCAAATTAAAGAGACCCAAAAACAAGAAACAATCAAGCCAAAAATAGGACTACTAAGAATTGATGACAATTATGGATTCACATGACTTGACACAACATTTATAGATTCAGAAAATAAAGACTCAAAGCATAAAATGAAGCAATTATAAGAAAGCAATAAAGACTCAAATTCCTAAAAGAAAACAGCCACTCAATGTGTAAGGAATCCTATCACAATTGCACAAGAAAATGTTCAAGATCAATTGAACACATGTGCTTCGGTTGGATCTTCCATAAGCACACCAAGAACAATTTAAAATGTAAAAGAAACAGCAAGACAATTATGGAATTGAAATGACAAGATGAAAATAAAGAAGAACTGAAAATTTAAAAAGACAAGCTACTCATCTTGAAGAACCAAAAGCTCATGATACCAAATGATGGCATTTTCATGTGTTCTTCTTGAATCAAAGTAGAAATAGATGGAGCGGAAGCAATGGATGAGTGAAACAAGACCCTCCTAGGAGTTGTGTTGGTCTTGAAGGTGCATGATGAGTATGGGTTGAGTGGTTCGGCCAGCTCAAGGGAGAAGGTGAAAGGATTGAAGTTTATAGCCTAGATTTCTAGGAGGAGTAAAGCTTGTGCACAAAAATGGCAGCATAACATTACTCAAATAAACTTGAAAATACATGAGGTAGGCCTCCTTATTTATAGATTTAGGAGCCTTGGTGAGCAAGCTTAAAGGGTAGGGATGGAAATACAAAAAGTGGGGGCTGCCTAGGGTATTGACTTTAGTCAAACCACACCATCATCCTAATATTCTAGAAGATAGGTCAAAAATGCAACATTTGATAGTACACCCCTCCCTCTTTTGCTAAAGGCACCTATTTGCTAGCACACCCCTCCTTCTATTGCTAAGGGCACCTTTTTGATAGCACACCCCTAAGTTAGCAAGTTTTGCTTTCTACACTACACTAATCTACTAAGCTACCCCTAATGGGCCTCCAAGTAGCATGTACAAGGTCTTCTCCCTCCCATCCGTGGCTTCTTCTATGTGTGCTTGGATATGTTTAGCCATGGATCTTGTGAGAGGTCCTAGACGGTCTAGCTCCATGGATAGCCTCCCTCCTTCACGTCCTAGACGCTCACTTCTTGGAACTAGACGCTCCTCTTGGTCTAGACGGTCTTCTTGGTTTGGGCCTTGGCTTCCTTGGTTAGATGTGCTTGGCCCTCCTCCATCAGGTTTCGTAAGTAGGAAGGTAGGTTCGTAAAGAACACCTCCTCTTTGAGTGAAAACTTCCAATTTGAACAGAAAGGTTCACCAGCGAAATCCTCCTTCGCCTATAAGCGATGTGAGGTCAGATCGAACCTGTCATTTGGAGTTAGAGGTCTCGTAAGTAGGAAGGTAGGTTCGTAGAGAACACCTCCTCTTCGAGTGAGAACTTCCAATTTGAACAGAAAGGTTCACCAGCGAAATCCTCCTTCGCCTATGAGCGATGTGAGGTTAGATCGAACCTGTCATTTGGAATTAGAGGTCTCGTAAGTAGGAAGGTAGGTTCGTACAGAACACCTACTCTTCGAGTGAGAACTTCCAATTTGAACAGAAAGGTTCACTAGTTAAATCCTCCTCTGCCTTTGGACAATGTGAGGTCAGTAAGAACTCGTCAGCTTGGTTTGGAATTCTTTGAAGTGGGACGAGAAGGTTCGTAGAGAACGCCTCTGCTTTCGAGCAAGAACACCAGGACGATGCGTGCTAGTGAAGTCCTTCCTTGCCTCGAGCATGGAGAGATCAGGTAAATACAAACCGATGTTAGAAGTCTTGAAGGGGTAAAGGGAAGGTTCGTAGAGAACACCACATCTTTGAGCAAGAACAACCATGGCAAGTAGCAGGGTTTGCTAGGGAGACCTGCGCACGCCTAAGGCGATGAGAGGTCAGCCAAGGAATAGTCTGTGTGTTAGAAGCCTCGAAGGGGAAGTGAAGGGTTCGCAGATGATACCCTCCCACTCGAGTAAGAACACCAGGGTAGATTGAGGTGGTTCATCACTTCAATCCTCTTTGACGCGGTGGAAGGAGAGGTCAGTACAGTGATGTAGTCCACTCACCAGGGCTCGCCCACGGTGTGGTCTCTTATCCTAAAGAAGAATTACACTCATCACCCTTTATCACAATTAAGCGTGCTACATTACGAAGATTCGAAGTTATAAGCTAAGTATTATAAAGTGTCCAAGCAATTACTGAAGTACCAGAAAAGAAGATCACACAAGAAATGCTGAGGAGAACAGGTTTAGACACACAAAGCTAACAAAGTTAAATATATTAATTATATTGGAAGATTGTTACAAGTAATTCAGCCATAAAGTACAGCTGCTCAGAAGACCTATCTAAGCACTATTTGCCCGTCGAATACCTGCATCGATACAGAGAATGGCAAGAGGTCCATCTCAGGATGCACGCAGGCAAACTGAGCAAGGGCATTGCCAAACCCCTACCCATAGGCGTCGGCGGCATCTTTAGTAAGCTCGGCCTCGGTCTTCTTAAGCATCTCAGTTTGTTGGGCAAGCTCTTCCTCAACTTTGCCCAGTTGAACTTCTTGACTGGTAGCCCTTTCCTCCAGCTTGGTCACCTTGGCTTGGGCCCCCTCCAGCTGCTCTTCCAGTTCGATGACTTTGTTGTAGAGGGGGAGAATTTTGGCCTCAAGCTGGAGGGCCTCCTGCCCCTTGGAGAAGAGGAGCTTCTTGGTCTCCTTCTCTGACCGGCGAACACTGCCCAGCTCCTGGTTCAGAACAGTCTCGCGCTTGGCAGCCAGCTGAACTTGGAGCTCCAAGTCTTTCTTCTGTTCCAGCTCTTTCTCCAGTTTGGCTACCCTTTCTTGCAGCTCTGCCTCAGCGTTCCCTTTGACCAGCAAGAAGTTGGAGGCAGCAAGGAACTCACCAAGGCCGTGACTGATGAGGTCCCTTAGTGAATCCCTGTCCAGGGCCTCCATCGCTTCTTGGCCAGGCATCTGAGCGAGGGTCCGCTGGAGGAGAGGGGGGTGTTCAGAAGCAAGAGGTGCCTGGCTGGTGGGAGGGGCACTCTCCACCCAGTATAGTGGGAACCCATCGAGCATGGTGGATTCGTATGAGCTGCAGCAGACTCGAAAGAACTTCCCCTTGAAGCCCTTGTATGACTGCGAGAATAGGTTTAGCAGAACCCTGCCCGCCACTCCGTTGAGGCTGACCCAAAGCCTCTTCCCAGGGCTCTTTGCCTCGAAGAAGTATAAGAATACATCCACCGAGGGAGTGAACCCTAGGTTGTTGCAGAGTATGGAGAATGCCCCGATGAAGGCCCAGCTGTTGGGGTGCAGCTGGGCAGGCGCCACGTTCAATTCGGTGAGCAAAACCCTCTCGAACCCGGTGAAGGGAAGTCGGACTTTGACTCGTTTAAAGACGGTGGCGTAGAGAAAAAAGAAGGGCTCCCCGTCGTTGCATCAGTCATCAGAGTAGACCGGTTCACCCTCAGTACAAGGTCGAACCGAGATGTACGCATCGCTCTCCCTACCGAAGACACGCCCCTTAATCTTGTTTTCGTCGTATTTATGCTTCCTCCAGTCTTCACTAGAGGTGAGTTTTGAGGTCTCAACAAGGAGATCCTCAGAGGCCCAAGGGTAGAGGGCCCTGTTGTCAACGGCTGGAGGAGGGTTGGAGGTGGTTTTGGTTCTGGCCATCTCGAATCTAAAACAAATGAGAGGCAAGGAGAAGAAAAGAGGGTTTAGGAGAAGTGATGGCGAAAACAATGGCAGACAAAGACTCAGAACAAGAATGAAAACAGGAAGAAGAACAGAAACCCTAAAATGCATGAACAGACCCAGAGCAGTTATGGTATGTGAAGAGAAGCAGAATCATAAAGCGAAGGCAGAAAAGGAGATTAAAAACCATACCTTTGTGTAAACGAAGATTAAAGGTCGCAAGTGTAGGAGAGGGAGTAGAAGCGTACGAGAGAAGTTAGGAGGTATGGAGGCTCGAGTGAAAAGTGATGAAACAGTGTAAAGGCGCGGGTTTTTGAAAGGGTTTAACGTAGGCAAGGAAGCGCAAATGTTAAGAAGCCCTAATCGTTGATCTGGACACATGTCCGCGGATTAAGAGGGGTTGGTGAGATGTCCCTTCAACGCACTATTCATGTCCTTTCGCTCAGTGCCACGTATGTCTCTCGAGCCGATGACTTAGTCTCTTCGCTGAACAAGTTAACAGCTCGAGACTGGGGGGCTTGTGTACCGACCAGTCCTCGGCCACCGAGAACAGTTACTAATGGTGAGCCACATTAGCTGGGCCCTACAGCATGGGCCAAAGCCACGTGGGATGGATCTCGTAGATAGTATGAACTAGTAGGATGATTAGTCATCAATGTGTCGATCACCACGAGGAACTGAGGTGTCCTCGTCACTCAGCAAGGTGATGAGTCCTCGGCAACTGGGTGTGACGAGGTGACATCGGCCTTGGACGTTTCGAACAACAGAACTAGAACATCTACGATGGGTCTCAGGGGAAGACCAGTTATCAATAAAATGCCCAAAAGTAAGGAGAGGCCTAAGTCAGGAAGTGCCTACGTGTGTGTGGCAGGGAGAAAGAACAGTTAGGTGCACAGTCCTGAGGGGTTGAGTACTCATCAGAACTAGGGTTTCCCGGTGAGGCTACATGCATGGCACGTGAATAGTGAAGGCACTCCCAGGGCAGGTGGCCCCAGAGACTAGGTGCACGAGGGGGTACCCAGGTGGCCACCCTGTTAGAGTTTGCACTCCAGTTAAGGAAACCTTGTAAGGACCTAGAAACTTTAATTGGAATAAAAGTGTTATATTTAAATAATTTCAGAAGATGTTATTATTTAAAATACAAAGAGCTGGTAATAGAAGTTTCGTAGTAGTCGGACCTCGGACGTCACCCAAGGTCTGGGGTCAGCTGGTAGAGGTCGGTCGGCTGACTATTGTATTAACAAAGTAGTCAGGTGCGATGACCTTATCGTGAGGTAATCACGTGGGTGTGCTTGAGGAAGACATGTGGATCAAGAAGAGTAAAGGAAGGAAAGTGTAGCTTAGAAGTACGAGATCGCCGTTCTTGAAGGCGGAGGCGATCTCCGACTTCTCTGGTACATAGTCGCCTGTCGCCTAGAGTACACATGATCACCAATCGCCTATGGTGTACATGATCGCCGAAGGTGCACTTAGTATGTGGTCAAGATGCTGGATCATCCATTGTGGGTTCCAAAAACCACGCGTATCAAGGTGTGGGTTAAGCCTTAGATACGCTGTGCATGCGAAGCTCTATGCTTGAACATAAGAAATCGTCCTTAGTGTTACATGCATGGGCGCACGAGGACTAGTGCTGATCTACTCTTGGAAATGTGAAGCTACCGACGTCACCAAGTCATGTGGAGATGATACCTTGGACGTAACATAGTGGGACGAAGAACCTTCAGCAAGGCGTGGCGATGTGTAGTCGGGCACTGCCAGGGCGTGAGGCATGCGGGCATCGCCGGAGCGCGAGGCATGCGGCATCGCCAGGGAGCGAGGCATGCGGGCATCGCCGGAGCGCGAGGCATGCGGCATCGCCAGGGATAGACATCGGTCGTCTCCCAGAGAGAGACATCGGTCGTCTCCCAGAGAGAGACATCGGTCGTCTCCCAGAGAGAGACATCGGTCTTCTCCCAGAGGGTCGTCTCCCAGAGAGAGACATCGGTCGTCTCCCAGAGAGAGACATCGGTCGTCTTCCAGGATGGGTCATCGGTGGAAGGTTATCGCGCGATGTCGTGTTTCACACAGATAAGGTGGGACCCAGGCTCCCAGCATGAAACGTCCTGCACGCGCGACACGTAGACAAAAAGGGTGTTTCAGAAGAGTGACATCAGAGAGTTGGCATGCGCAGAGACACACGTGGCCGTACTGTTCAAGGAAGCGTGCACGCAAGCCTTCCTGCAGAGTGGGTGGTGGCAGCGGCATTTGTGGAACAAGTTGGTTTAGTTCTAAAAACTCACTTCAGAGAGGCAAAGAAGGTTGCTGTGGTTCAAGAGTGACAGAGTGAGTTACCTTCATCCTTCTCTTTTCTCTCCTTCACTCTGCGATTCAGGCCTTATCACGTCCCTGCTTGGCTATCGACGACTGCCATAGAGCACCTGGGAGGTTCTCTGCAAGTCCCCCAAACCAGACGCTAAAGCAGAGTTAAGGCATCCTTGAAGCTCGTTGGGTTGGAACTCTTAGTGAAGTTTACGCAAGTCCAGGTAAGGGAAGCTAGCTTTATTTTCAATAAAAGCTGTAGATTAGCTGTTTCTGAAGTGAGGGCGACGTGGTCGCCGGTTTTTCAACTGTTATTGCAAAATCCCCTGTTTTGGATGTGATCGCCGGTTTTAATATTGTTGTTCGAACTCCCCTGTTTAATGTCGCTCTGAACTTGTTGAGATTGAAATGAAAAATGTATATGCTATTCGAAAACCTGATCGGTGGTATGCTTGTTCTTGTGAGTGGGGTTGTTTAAGAAAAGATTCAAGGTATTCTATGATGGATTTATTCTTTATGTGTGGAATGATGCTTTGAATGTTGTGGATGTGGGATCAAGGCATAGTATTTTCAGGAAAGAAAATACCGTGTAAGATCGTGTAGAGTGTGCAATGACCAGTGATTCGTTTTATGAGATATCCTGACTCTCCTGATGTAATGGAATCACATAGATGAAGTTATTCAGGCGTTGAGAGTCGAAGGAGGTTCACAGGTATGGGTGAGTTGTGTGAAAGAGAACGAGCTCGACCCGTTGTGTGGATTAACCCTGTCATGCTAGGATAGTGATAATATTGAGATTCATTTATACGCTTGTGAATGTGTGTGATTTCACAGCGACCCTGTGAATGTGTGTGATTTCACAGTGGTGCAGCATGACAGGTGCAGATCTCTGAGTCTAGTCAATGCACGTGTCTTCCGGAAGTAGTGTCAAGTGTCTATATGTGATGAGTCAGTGGAAGTCTGACGTGAGAAATGTGAAATATTGAGAATTGTTGATAGACACTTGATGGTTGTGTGATATGAATGAGAAAGTGATGGACTCTTGTGAATGTTTAAAAAGGGCTGATCTACGTTGGTTGTCCAGTTTATAATTTAAAGTTTTAAAAAAAAAATATCTAGCTTACCCTGTGTTTTTGTTGTGTGGATGTTTTCTTAAAACTGTGATGATCGTGTATTTTACACGGGAGCAGATGATCTTCCAGGGTGTAGAGCTCCTCAGTGAGTGGTCGCCGGAAGGAGATCGCCTGTTTCTGTCTCTATGTGGTGATCGCCTGTTTTCTGTTCTGATAGCAGATCGGCTGTTTTGGGTCTTCTGATAGGAGATCGCCTATTTTATATTGGGAGACCGCCGGTTTCATTTTATTTGGCTGTATTTTGTTAAGTTTGGAAAACTGACTGGATATGTATTAATTTTCCCTGTGGGGAGCATTTTCATTATATATATATATATATATATATATATATGTTCACTTCGAAATTTTTGTTTTATCTTTATTTCATTATATAAATGTGAAATGTATTTTGGTGGGATGTTACATTAATGGTATCAGAGCAGTTCGTCCTTAGGATGACCTGAGGGCTGTGGATCCATTGTGTTTCTTCTGCTCATAAAATTTATTTGAGTTTTAAACAAAAAAAAAAAAAAAAAAACTATTGTGAAAGGCTTTCAAACGTTTTTGTATTGAAATTTTGTGTGTGCTGTAGTGAATATATGCTCTAACTGAAAATTTTAGTATTGAGAATGAAAGGATCTTGATAAAGTAGTGAGGGTGCACACTCATAACTGGATCGAGATGTTCTCAATCTTAATTCTAAAGATTGATGTTTAGCATACAATGAATTCTGGTGTGATTTATTTCATTCTCTTGAGTGTCTTTGTAATTGATTGAAAGTGGTTGTTTGGATTGATGATTGTATACCAGTAGTTATCCTGGTGTTATACTTGATGTTACAAGCATTATGATTCTGTTGATGAACTCAAACTCTAAATGATTTTGAGATGCTGACCTTTGTAAGGTCTAAATGAGATGCTGACCTTTGTAAGGTCTAAATGTCACCTCCTGAATGAATTGATTTCTTATCGATTTCATTCTTATAGTAATTGGAAATATGGAAAACAATAGTTTCAGGATCTCTAGAAAGTAAAATGGATAGTTACCCAATAAGTGTAAGGCAAGTGCAAGTTAGATTTAGTTGCGCCATGATTTAGTTTCAGATAGATATAAGACACGAAGAGTAAATCAGCAGTATATTGAGGGTTTAAAGATTTAAGCACGTGCTTCTATAGGGAGTGCTGGAGTTAAGTTCCAAGATGAAAGTAGGAATTTTTCGTTGATTTGGAGCTTGGAAGGTGTTAGTATCAATAACACAACATAAGATGGCTCTAGCTGGACAACAAGGCTTAAGAGGAAATTTCAGATTTGGTGGAGAATAAGTTTACAAGATGATTTTATCATCTTGAGATGTATCAATGATTTTGGGAAGAGGAAAGATGAAATATCTTAATTGTGTTTAAAATTACAGTTAGGCAAAGAGAATTTGTTGAAAAGCAACAGGCGGAGGAATTGTTTGGATGAGAGAGAAAGTTGCACGCAGAATGGATGTTGTTTAATTGATTTAGTTTTGAAAGCAGTATGTGATTCGAAATTTGGACCCTAGTTTATGTTGAGTATGTAGGAGATGAATTGGATGTTATTCCATGAAGGGGATTGGCGATCTGTCAATCACGTTTTCAAAGGTTATGCTCAACGAAAGATAGTATTTCCAAAGTTCAGCTGAGTTGATTAAATTGAAGAAAATAAGTGGAAGAGTTGTGAGGGACGCAGTTAGTCAAGCCCAATATATCTCCTTGGAGTTTCCAGCGTTGTTGGTTAAAAAAGGAAGATGAAGGATCTCAACTGTGTATGGACTACAGGAAGCTGAATAAGTTGACCATCCAGGACAACTATCCTCTACCCGTAATTGATAAATTCGGGGGATCAGTTAGATGAAACCTCAGTGTTCTCAAAGTTTTATCGGAGATTTGGATAAAACCAGAATTTTTGCTAAGGCAGAAGATGTGCAGAAGACAAGCCTTTTGAGGTTTAGTATGATGCCTCACATCAAAGTTTGAATTGTGTCTGAATACAAGAGAAGACAGGAGTTGCATATGTTCAATGCAACTCAAATTTCATGAGAGAAATTATTCTACTTATGATTTCGAATCGGCAGTGGTAGTATTGTTATGGAGATTTGAAAACAGTAATTGTATGAAGCTTTGTATGGGAGGAAAAGCAGAACTCCCTTATTGTTGGAACCAGGAGGGCGAACCAGTTTTGATTGAACAATTAGAGGAGCCTAGTCTGAAGCGTATTGTGGGATTTCTAGGCACCGATCAAGCTAAAGGCTTTGTAATGGGTGAAGATGGGATATTAAGATTAATGGCAGAATTTGCATACCAGTAAATGAAGAATTTAAGAGTTATCAGAAATTTTAACTTTGCTCTTCTGGCAAAATGGAAATGGTGGACGATGAGTGATGAGAAAGGGAAATGGAAAGATATTCTTATATCCAAATATGACTCGGAACTTGGGAGAAGCCGAGCTCATTTGAAATATCAATCGTGGTGGTGGAGAGATGTATGTAAGGTGTGCGAGGAGGGTGAAGATGATGGTTGGTTCCAAAAAGTCATTGTTTGGAAAGTTGGAGGCGGAGGAGATGTGAGATTTTAGGAGGATGCGTGGGCCACTAACTTTAACTTTAAAGCAACGTGGCTGGTCTATGTGCTTCAAGTGGTTAAGTGTTCTATTTGTTCAACATAAGGATTTGAGGTCCCACCTTGAGAACTTTTATCTTATACATATGTCATCCAAGTAGAATCAGGTGTGGAAGGGAATGTGGGTGGAAATAGTCTGTTGTATCTGGGAGAAGAAGAATAGAGTTGTCTTTAAGCAAGAAATTCCAGATGCAGAGGAAATCTTCCAATCGGCTCCACTACTTACATAGTTGTGGTTGAGATATATGGTGCGTTCGTTCTCGTATGCCTTTTCGGATAGGCACCTGAACCCAAATCAATGCATCCAACGTATACATTGAAAAAGGAGGAAATAATGGGAGCAGGAAGCCGAGTTGGCAAAGGAAGTCATAATAATGATTTAGAAAGTGACAGCAACAGGAACTTTGTCTTTATAAGGTGCAGAATTTTGTAGCATAGTGGTGAACCAAAGGTGTTCCTTTAGGGAGCGTGAGAATTAGATCAGCAGTTGGGAAGTCGATGGATGGTTTTGATCAAGATGCAGAAGTTGATTCCTAGAAGGATATTTCGGATCCTAGTTTGAATTAGCTAGGGGGCATGAGTAGTAGGCAGCTGTCCCCTTTCCTTCCGATGAAGAGATCTTGCTCGCTTTTCTCTAAAGGGGCTAGTCCTGGTTCTGTTAAGAGCCTAGTTCTGGACTTGCTCGACCAAGTCTTCAAGGTTGTAAGTAGAGTGTGAATGCTGGAGTTGGCGCTCAATGGAGCAGCATATTCCATATGCAGGGATGTACAATGGAATTTGATGAAGCATTGGAGCAGTAAGAGTTGGTTCAGCAGACAACCGAGAAGGTGAAACTGATACAAGGCAGAATGAAAGCTTCTCAAATTCGGCAGATGTCCTAGGCAGATCAGAGGAGAAGACCTTTGGAGTTTGCTGCTGGGGATCATGTCTTTATGAGGGGGACACCAGCCAAGGGTGTAGGACGAGCTATCAGATCAAAGAAGTTGTCCCCTAAGTTTGTTGGGCCATATCAGATCCTAAGGGGGATCAGTCCAGTGGCTTATAAGATCGCCCCACCTCCCCAATTAGCAAACCTGCATAATGTATTTCACGTATCACAGCTAAGGAAGTATCTTGCAGACCCTAGTCACGTGTTGGAAGTGGACGACGTGCAGATCGGGTGACTCAATATGAGAATTAGAAGAAACCATGAGAGAAGCCCATCCATACCTCTTTTCCTTGTAATTCAATTTTCGAGGACGAAAATTTTTCTTGTTGGGGAGATTGTAAGGACCTAGAAACTTTAATTGGAATAAAAGTGTTATATTTAAATAATTTCAGAAGATGTTATTATTTAAAATACAAAGAGCTGGTAATAGAAGTTTCGTAGTAGTCGGACCTCGGACGTCACCCAAGGTCTGGGGTCAGCTGGTAGAGGTCGGTCGGCTGACTATTGTATTAACAAAGTAGTCAGGTGCGATGACCTTATCGTGAGGTAATCACGTGGGTGTGCTTGAGGAAGACATGTGGATCAAGAAGAGTAAAGGAAGGAAAGTGTAGCTTAGAAGTACGAGATCGCCGTTCTTGAAGGCGGAGACGATCTCCGACTTCTCTGGTACATAGTCGCCTGTCGCCTAGAGTACACATGATCACCAATCGCCTATGGTGTACATGATCGCCGAAGGTGCACTTAGTATGTGGTCAAGATGCTGGATCATCCATTGTGGGTTCCAAAAACCACGCGTATCAAGGTGTGGGTTAAGCCTTAGATACGCTGTGCATGCGAAGCTCTATGCTTGAACATAAGAAATCGTCCTTAGTGTTACATGCATGGGCGCACGAGGACTAGTGCTGATCTACTCTTGGAAATGTGAAGCTACCGACGTCACCAAGTCATGCGAAGATGATACCTTGGACGTAACATAGTGGGACGAAGAACCTTCAGCAAGGCGTGGCGATGTGTAGTCGGGCACCGCCAGGGCGTGAGGCATGCGGGCATCGCCGGAGCGCGAGGCATGCGGCATCGCCAGGGAGCGAGGCATGCGGGCATCGCCGGAGCGCGAGGCATGCGGCATCGCCAGGGATAGACATCGGTCGTCTCCCAGAGAGAGACATCGGTCGTCTCCCAGAGAGAGACATCAGTCGTCTCCCAGAGAGAGACATCGGTCGTCTCCCAGAGAGAGACATCGGTCGTCTCCCAGAGAGAGACATCGGTCGTCTTCCAGGATGGGTCATCGGTGGAAGGTTATCGCGCGATGTCGTGTTTCACACAGATAAGGTGGGACCCAGGCTCCCAGCATGAAACGTCCTGCACGCGCGACACGTAGACAAAAAGGGTGTTTCAGAAGAAGGACATCAGAGAGTTGGCATGCGCAGAGACACACGTGGCCGTACTGTTCAAGGAAGTGTAACATCCCGCCAAATCCTTTTCACAATTATAAAATGAAATAAAGGTAAAACAATAATATTGAAGTGAACATACGTATTAATATAAAATGGAGTTGCTCCTCACAGGGAGTTTAATACATAACCGGTCAATTTTCCAAAACTTAAAACAAAATACAGCCAAATAAAATGAAACCGGCGGTCTCCCTACATAAACCGGCGATCGCCTATCAGAAGACCCAAAACAGCCGATCTTCTATCAGAACAGAAAACAGGCGATCACCACGTAGAGACAGAAACAGGCGATCTCCTTCCGGCGACCACTCACTGAGGAGCTCTACTCCCTGGAAGATCATCTGCTCCCGTGTAAAATACACGATCATCACAGTTTTAAGAGAAAGTAACCACAGAACAATACAAAGGGTAAGCTAGATATTTTTAAAACTTTAAATTATAAACTGGACAACCAACGTAGATCAGCCCTTTTTAAACATTCACAAGAGTCCATCACTTTCTCATTCATATCACACAACCATCAAGTGTCTATCAATAATTCTCAATATTTCACATTTCTCACGTCAGACTTCCACTGACTCATCACACATAGACACTTGACACTACTTCCGGAAGACACTTGCATTGACTAGACTCAGAGATCTGCACCTGTCATGCTGCACCACTGTGAAATCACACACATTCACAGGGTCGCTGTGAAATCACACACATTCACAAGCGTATAAATGAATCTCAATATTATCACTATCCTAGCATGACAGGGTTAATCCACACAACGGGTCGAGCTCGTTCTCTTTCACACAACTCACCCATACCTGTGGACCTCCTTCGACTCTCAACGCCTGAATAACTTCATCTATGTGATTCCATTACATCAGGAGAGTCAGGATATCTCATAAAACGAATCACCGGTCATTGCACACTTTACACGATCTTACACGGTATTTTCTTTCCTGAAAATACTATGCCTTGATCCCACATCCACAACATTGAAAACATCATACCACTGAAATGAATGATTCAAATCACAGCAACAATCATTTCAAAGGTTCAGATTTTCGAATATCACATGCATTCCTTATTTAAATCTCAAACAGTCTCAACGACACTAAAACAGGGGATTTCGAAGCTGTATTTAAAACCGGCGATCACGTCGCCCAAATACATAAAAACAGAACATCGTGAAATAGAGTTTAAAACCGGCGACCACGTCGCCCAAACACATAGAACAGAGCATCGTGAAATGGAGTTTAAAACCAGCGACCACGTCGCCCAAACACATAGAACAGAGCATCACGAAATAGAGCTTAAAACCGGCGACCACGTCCAAAACAGGGGATTTTGCAATAACAGTTGAAAAACCGACGACCACGTCGCCCTCACTTCAGAAACAGCTAATCTACAGCTTTTATTGAAAATAAAGCTAGCTTCCCTTACCTGGACTTGCGTAAACTTCACTAAGAGTTCCAACCCAACGAGCTTCAAGGATGCCTTAACTCTGTTTTAGCGTCTGGTTTGGAGGACTTGCAGAGAACCTCCCAGGTGCTCTATGGCAGTCGTCGATAGCCAAGCAGGGACGTGATAAGGCCTGAATCGCAGAGTGAAGGAGAGAAAAGAGAAGGATGAAGGTGACTCACTCTGTCACTCTTAAACCACAGCAACCTTCTTTGCCTCTCTGAAGTGAGTTTTTAAAACTAAACCAACTTGTTCCACAATTGCCGCTGCCACCACCCACTCTGCAGGAAGGCTTGCGTGCACGCTTCCCTGAACAGTACGGCCACGTGGGTTTTGGGTCACTTTCCGTACCAATTCCCTGGAGCCACTGTTCTGAAGTACGCTCCCTGACTACGTGTCGCGCATGCAAGACGCTCATGCTGGGGGCCTGGGCCCCACTTCATCTGCGTGAAATACGACATCGTGCGTTAACCTTCCACCGATGACTCAACCTGGAAGACGACCGATCTCTCTCACTGGGAGACGACCGATGTCTCTCTCTGGGAGACGACCGATGTCTCTCTCTGGGAGACGACCGATGTCTATCCCTGGCGACGCCCGCATGTCTCTCGCGCCCTGGCGATGCCCGCATGCCTCGCGTCCTGACGATGCCCGCATGCGTCTCGCGCCCTGGCGTTGCCCACATATTTCACGCCCTGGCGATGCCCGCATGCCTCTCGCGCCCCGGCGATGTCCGCATACCTCGCGCCCCGGCGATGTCCATATACCTCGCGCCCTGGCGATGTCCGCATACCTCGCGCCCTGGCGATGTCCGCATGGGTAGTCTAGGCGACAGGCGATTATGTACTAACCAGGCGATATCATACTCTTCTAAGCTACACTTTCCTTCCTTTTTATTTTAAATAAAAACATACTTAGAATTCATTTAAATTATATTCCTTTTATTCCAATTTAATTTTACAGGTCCTTACATTCTCCCCAACAAGAAAAATTTTCGTCCTCGAAAATTGAATTACAAGGAAAAGAGGTATGGATAAGCTTCTCTCATGGGTTCTTCTAACTCCCAAGTTGAATCACCCGATCTCTCATCCCACACCACTTTCACCATGTTGATGGTCTTGCCTCTGAGCTGTTTACTTTGACGATCGTCAATCCTGACTGGTTTTGCTTCAAAGGACAAGTCTTCCCTGATTTGCACATCGTCCACTTCCAGCACATGACTAGGATCTGCCATGTACTTCCTCAGCTGTGATACGTGAAAGACATTGTGCAGATTCGCTAAATGGGGAGGTAGGGCGATCTCATAAGCCACTGGACCAATCCTTCTTAAGATTTGATATGGTCCCACGAACTTAGGGGACAACTTCTTTGATCTGATCGCCCGTCCTACGCCCTTGGTTGGTGTCACTCTCATAAACACATGATCTCCAGCAGCAAACTCCAAAGGTCTTCTCCTCTTATCTGCATAGGACTTCTGTCGGCTTTGAGAAGCTCTCATTCTGCCTTGTATCTGTTTCACCTTCTTGGTTGTCTGCTGAATCAACTCTGGCCCAACCAAGACTACTTCGCCCTCTTGGTACCAACATAAGGGAGTTCTGCATTTTCTCCCATACAGGGCTTCATATGGTGCCATCCCAACACTAGCGTGGTAACTGTTATTATAAGTAAACTCTACCAGCGGTAACACCTCATCCCAACTTCCCAATTGATCCAAGACACACGTCCTCAGCAGATCTTCCAAGGACTGGATCGTTCTCTCTGACTGTCCATCTGTTTGAGGGTGATATGCCGAGCTCATTCTCAACTTGGTTCCCAAGCACTCTTGTAAGGTCTGCCAAAACCGTGAAGTGAACCTGGGATCTCTATCCGAAATGATGCTGGAAGGCACTCCATGCAACCTCACAATTTCCTTGATGTACAGCTGTGTCAACTTGGCCATGGGCATCTTCATATTTACTGGGAGAAAGTGAGCGCTCTTCGTCAGCCTATCAATGATGACCCAGATTGCATCATGACCCTTTACCGATCTGGGTAAATGGGTAACAAAATCCATGGCAATGCTGTCCCATTTCCACTCAGGGATATCCAGTTGCTGTAACAACCCGCCAGGTCTTTGATGCTCTATCTTCGCCTTCTGACATGTTAAGCAGGTTGTAACATACTGGGCGATGTCTCTCTTCATGCCCGACCACCAAAATGACTCCTTCAAGTCATGGTACATCTTGTTCATGCCTGGATGTAGGCTAAGGCGACTTCTGTGACCTTCCTCTAAGATCATCTTCTTCAACTCTTCATTTGCAGGTATGCAAATTCTGCCATTAAATCTCAAGATCCCATCATCTCCCATCACAAAATCTTTAGCCTGATCGGTCCCTATTGATTCTACAGCGCGCTTCAGGCTAGGTTCCTCTAACTGCTTATCCTTTACTACACCAAGGAAGTCATTAGTTATAGTCAACTTACTACAACTAATGTGATTAATATGGAATTCCACTCCCAAGTTTAAGTCTCTGAATTGCTCAATCAATTTCTGTTCTTCAATCATCATGTATGACACTTGCCTTGATTTCCTACTCAAAGCATCTGCCACTACATTGGCCTTCCCTGGATGATACATGAGTTGGAAATCATAGTCCTTTAGAAACTCCATCCATCTCCTTTTCCTCATATTTAGTTCCTTCTGATCGAACAAATATTTCAGGCTCTTATGATCACTGAACACATGGAACCGAGCTCCATACAAGTAATGCCTCCAAACTTTCAAGGCAAACACCACAGCCGCCAACTCCAAGTCATGAGTGGGATAGTTTCTCTCATGAACTTTGAGTTGCCTCGAAGCATATGCAACTACTCCTTTTTCTTGCATCAAAACGCATCCCAAGCCTTGATGTGAAGCATCACAGTAGACATCAAAAGGTTTCCCAACATCGGGGATCACCAGTACTGGAGCACTAGTCAACCTCTCCTTTAGCTCCGTGAAACTCTGCTCACATCGGTCGGTCCGAGCAAAAGGTTGATCTTTGCGTGTCAATTGGGTCAAAGGAGCCACTACCTTGGAAAAGTCCTCAATAAACCTCCGATAGTAGCCAGCTAAACCCACGAAGCTCCTTATTTCAGTGACTGTCTTAGGACGTTCCCACTGTAGCACTGCTTCTACCTTGGCTGGATCCACTGAGATCCCCCGAGCAGATATCACGTGTCCTAAGAAGTTGACTTCCTTCAGCCAGAACTCACACTTAGAGAACTTGGCATAGAGTTGCTTCTCCCTCAGAATTTCCAGCACTGTCCTCAGATGTTCCTCATGTTCCTCCTCGGTCCTTGAATAAATAAGTATGTCGTCTATAAAGACTACAACAAACCTATCCAAGAAAGGACCAAAAATTCTATTCATGTAGTCCATGAACAGAGCTGGAGCATTGGTCACTCCAAACGGCATCACCACATACTCATAGTGCCCATAACGAGACCTAAATGCTGTTTTCTGAACGTCTTCGGCCTTTACCAAAATTTGGTGGTACCCCGATCTCAGATCAATCTTTGAGAACACCAAGGCCCCATTTACTTGATCCATTAAGTCATCAATTCTAGGTAGAGGATACTTGTTCTTGATGGTCAACTTGTTCAACTGCCTGTAGTCTATACACAACCGAGACCCTCCATCCTTTTTCTTTACTAGAAGCACTGGAGCTCCCCATGGAGATACACTGGGTCTGATGAATTGTTTCTCCAACAATTCTTCCACTTGCTTCTTTAACTCCACCAACTCGGCTGGAGCCATTCTGTAAGGTGCCATTGACACTGGTCCAGCTCCAGGTACTAAATCAATGGAGAATTCTACTTATCTCTTAGGAGGTAATCCAGGTATTTCTTCTGGAAATACATCCATGAATTCCTTCACCACATGTATATTGCCCACATCTCCTTCATTCTTCACTTCCCCTTGAGCTAGGATTACAAAACACGTCGCCCCTTCTTTCAACTCCGACTGTACCTGCTGAGCAGATATCACATCTGGCTCTTGGAGATCGGGAAACACTACTTTCTGCCTACCGCAGTCTATGAGGATGTGATTGGCAGAAAGCCAATTCATTCCTAAGATAACATCCAGATCTTGCAGAGGTAGACAGATCAAATTTACCTTGAACCTGCGTCCCTCTACTATCACTGGACATTCTGGGCAAACTGTGGAGGTCATAACCTGTCCTGATGCAGGTGTAGAGACCAAGAGTTCAAAAGGTAGCTCCTTCACTAG